>CM035149.1:53632008-56032008 GCA_020205605.1 Panax ginseng | reverse complement strand
AGAGTTAGGTGGGATTTCAATTGAGGACTCATGTGATGGTGAGTTGTACAAATCTTTGTATGGGCGAGGGTTTTGTGCTTGCACTCGGTTTATCACATTGATAATCATTGGAATGTTGGTGTCGCTTTTATCAATGTATATGTGGCGAAAAAGTGATTCTTTTCTCATGTGTATATTTGATAGTTAGAAACTATTAAGATTAGTCGAGATATTATTAGGATTAGGTGCGGTTCTTAAAACTAATGCATATGGTAAGTTAAATGACTCACAATAATATGGTATGTTTTGAACCCTCTCGTGAATGGGCGCTTTATGGTGCGACTAGGATAAGTTCTTAAACTCATAATATTGTGGCAAGTTCTGAACTTCCAATGTGCGATAAGTTTGATGAACTATACTAGGGATATATGGAGGATTATAAGTTGAAATACAAGAATATTTAGTATAAAGATTGATATTGATGGAGAAAATTAGGTATTCCAAATCTTCTAGCGTTGCTAGATTTTTGAAATTTATTGACTTACGTCTTGATGGTTATACTTTTGATTTTTGAAAAAATGTTGGGTCACACTAGTGAACGAAAATTTTTTTTAAAACGATGCTTTATTATTAGCGTATCTATATTTGTTTGTTTTGGCTAGAAAAAAAATGATTTTTTAATTTTTCAAAATATATTTTAATTATATGTATCGGGTGATATGATAAGCGATGAAGTCATCAATGCAATGGAACACAGTGTTGGATGTGATCATATGATCGTCGACCCACTATGGTGAGATGTAGTATGACACAACGTCATAATCATGACTCCATAAAAAAGATTTTTGAGATTTCTTTAAGATATGAGATATATATATATATATATATATATATATTTATTTCGATTGATGTCCGGATTGTTGTAGAAGTCTATGCTATTTGATTGACTAGACGAATATTGAAAGATATTCATGAAATTCAAGCGTTTCTTGAGAAGTTATGCCAAACCAAATTGTTTTGGTGCGGATTGAGATGTTGAAAAGTTTGAGGTGAACAACCTTGTAAAGGGGACATGTTATCGGAGACAATGGTTCCAAAAAGTAGCTTAGCATATAGTCATTCTGATGTTAAGATGTAATCGTTGTGCCTGCGGCGTAGAGGTGCGATAAGTTGATCACCTAGAGTACTTGCGAGAGTGTTTTTCGATCGTGTGATTGCTAAACATTACATTAAAGATGGTTTATGATGGTGATGCCTTTATTAAACACGGAGAAGAGTTCAAAGGTCCGTATAGTCTTATGGTATTTAAAGGTTCAAGTTGAGATACTTGATAACCTAGGGGCGTAGTTCAAGGTCTTATGACCCCTCGGCATGATTTGGAATCATTTAAATTCTGTTATTCATATCGCTTCCCAATTATTGAGCAATTGTGGAAGATTCTTATTATTCTAAAAAGGTGAAAGTGGAAAGGATGAGAAAATTAAGCAAAACATAATAATTTCAAGAAAGAATTGAAACTTCCGGAAAAGAGAAATGTGAAACTCTTAGAAGAGGAAGAGGTGAGGAATATGATGATCTTAGAAAGATCCTTAGAGAAAAATTTGGTTGCGAGAACCCAATGAATGAATAAATATTAACGTAAAATCTATTTTGATAGATTGAATGAATGAAGATTAATAAATAAAATTTTGAGGACGAAATTCTTAGAAGAATGGAATGTAATGTAATATCAGAGTGTTTATGATAATGATCCTTAGAAAAGAAATGAATGGGTTAAAGAATATATAATACTCAAATATAATTGAGTCTAAGTAAAGGTTATGAAATAAAACTTACAAGAATTTATTATCAAGAATGGTGGGAGTAGAAATATAAAACCTATATTAAGGTAATGTGTTGAAGTTATTCAATTAAATTTTGAAAGAGATTTGATGAAAACACGAGTAAGGTAGGGTTTAGGTGATTAGAGGACGAAATCCTTATAAGGAGGAAAGGATGTGACAACTTAGAATTTTTATAGGTTATTAAAATAGAAATTTAATAATTAAAATTCTTATTATGAGATGTTTTGAGTTTGAGTATTTATATATACGTCTTTATATATTTTTGAAATATGTGATCTAGTGTGAAGAAAATATATATTCATATATTGGGAAAGTGAGGTTTAATAGTTAAGTTAACTATTGAAGAAATTAAATGAATTTTGTAATTAATTTTAAATATTTATTAAATTAAATAAATATTTTAATTAATTTATTTATTGAGATAAATAAATAATTGATGAATTGTGGTGCATTAATTTAGTAATGAAATTGAATAATGGTAATTTTTTTTGAAAGATTTAATTTAATGAAATAATTAAATTAAATTAAATTAAATTAATATAATAAGAAAATAAGTAAATTAAATAAAGCGATGTTTAAGTCTAATTTATTAATTAAATTAGATATATAATTATTATTAATCATAAGTATAATTATAATAAAAATTATAATTATTATAATTATAAGTGTAAGCTAATGGGTTGCATGTGTGACAAATAAAAAAAAACCATATAATATAATAATATAAAAATAAACTAGTAGAGAGAATTGTGGTTAGCCAAACAAGGCCACATGGGCCTTTGGCTTATTTTAATGCGATGCTTATTGGTTTTTAAAGCGATGTATACATGAGAGAGAGGGAGAGTCGGGTTATATATTTACGCATAATTCCTAAAGGCTAAGTTAGGAGAATTTAGAGAAGAAGAAGGAAACACAGAGGAAAATTGAGGTTGAGGTTGAGCTTGAGAAAACTCTAAAGAGATTGTCGAGAGGAAGAGAAGGGTTTGCTAAATCAAGGTATAATCTATTCTCAATTTTAACTCTTAGTTTTGATAGTGTTTATGCTATATGATTTGGAAATCACGTTGGGTTGATATATATACATGTATGCATGGTTTACAATCTGTTAATAATCATGTGTGAGTACTATTTGATGATCAAATTAAATGAGAATTGGTTAGTAGGAAGAAGTTAGAAATAACAGTGTTTTTACATGAAAATTGGCTTTTGAAAGTACAAAATTTCGTGGTCAATACTTGTTATAATCTGTAAATTGATGTTGGATTATGTTAGTATGTTAAGAAAATGAAAAAGGCGTAGTTTAAATCGTGTTAATTGGTTAAGAAAGCGAAGTAAAGTGGCGATCAATTAAGCTAAATGTGTTAAAACATGAAAATAGAGTATGAACATGTGTTTTGGGTCAAATTTTAGGTTGGTTAATGTTTTTATAAATTGTTAGAATTCTAGTATGTTGTAGTTCTATGAATTACGAATCCATAGAATCAAAAATGGACTAATTTGGATGTGTATAACTCAAGTTATGAAGATTAGTAGGAGAAAAAGGGTCAAAAATCGCGAAAACGGTAGCTTGGTCCCTTTTTACGCTATTGCATGTTTGCAGCTATGCCTAAGTCATTTAGTCATTAAGTGTGTAAGTGTTTTAGTAGATATTGATTTCTTATATATGTGAGAGCTTAATTGGTAAATTGCGCAATGCCCCATATATGTCGTGTGTGACTACTTTGACCTATTTTTAGTAAAATAGGCATAACGTTTTCATCTGAACTCCGATTGAGGTGATTCAAGATGATCCGGAATGAGGACGAATAGACCTACAACTTTTATTCTTTAAGGTTTTCAATTTGAGGTCGGAGAACAGTAGTTAAAATGGTCATCTTTGTGGTACTATTGCGTATTCGAGAGGCAATCGGAGGCGTCGTCGGACATGCACATACAAAGTATAGTGATGTTGATGATAATAGATGTTGTTCTAAGTTATAGAACATGAATATTATGAAGTATAATGATGCTTAACATTAATAAATAATATATTAGATAAGTTGAATATGCATACTAAGCACACACAAGAGAGAGCAAATTGGGCGTGTGATGAATAAGCGTCGAAACGCAGCGTGATAAGTGATAATGAGCGTAAAAAGTGTTTTAAATCAAATGAAATGAATATAATAAGATATTGAATAGTGTTAATATAAAACCAATAAGTAGTCCTAGCAAGACTTAAACACTTGAATGAACTTGAATATGAAATATAGTGAGATATATAAGTTGAAAGTTAACACAATCAAATTGAACATTGTGTATTAATTAATAAGAAGGGTTATGGGATGTAGAGTAAAGTTTACATTACAACTACTATGCATTGCTATGTGACTAATAGTTGGTGTGCATGATTATATAATTGTGTAGGGCACGTGAAGTGCGAGATATAAGCGTAAGTTGTTAAAGCTGTTATTGGTAAACAACGATCAAGACAAGTCTTTTAGTTCTATTTGCTATGTGAATTTTATTGTTTTAAATCTTTATTGCAAAAGAGCATGATGTGTTATATATATGTTGAATGTATGAAATGTTAAAATCAACTTATGACTCGTTGATTGAGTAAAGCATGTTGATTGAGTAAGGAACTCAATCTTTATACTTGTTATATGATATGAGCGTAAGATGTATGTTATGTTAGTCAATGTTTATGAGATATATGTTGAGCATGTTATTATGTGCTACGTGATGCATGAAAACTTATTAGATTTTTGTTTTGGGCTATCGAGCTCAACCTTGCAAATAACCATTTTTTGAGTTAAGGATTGAAGGTAACACTATGTCTTACTTGAATGACGTGGATCGAAAAATAATACACGAAGATTAATATTTTAGCTAAAGTTGTTATTTCTTTAATACCATGATTAAGATTCATGAGATGTACTAAATGTTTTATGATGTATAGTTTTATGTTGAGTTGTAAAGCTAAAGTTAGAGTTATCGATATGTAAAGGTTATCGGTTGAAATGTAAAATTTTATATAATAATGGTGATAAAGTGAATCATAAAATAAGATTGATTCAAAGACATGTAGATGATAAAGGTTTTGATTCGAGAATTAAAGTAAAAAGACATAAAAGTTTAAATTATTTCGCATTTTATAAAGTTTAACGTCGAATAATGATGTAAAATTAGAAGGTAGATGTGTTATGTTCTATTCGTGAAGATGAAAGATGGGAGTATGTGACTTTGTATTGATTATCGAGAATTGAATCATGTCACTATCAAAAATAGATATCCATTGCCTCGTATTGATGACTTGTTTGACCAACCTTTGCAGGCGCGCCAAATTTTTTTCAAAGATTGATCTTCGTTTCGGATATCACCAATTCAAGATTAGAACCGATGACATTCCAAAGACGACTTTCAGAACTCGGTACAGGCATTATGAATTCCTAGTCATGTCTTTTGGATTGACTAATTTGTTAGAGTTTATGCCCTAGAGGCCAATTATTTTATATAATTGCTTAACATTTTGATATTATATTTGATTGAATAAATGAATGATTTTATTATAGTTTTATTTACTGCGTTATATAAATGTTAACATAATAAAATTCCTTAGAATAGTGATACAAATTATATAGTTTCAAGTATGTGACTTGAACATGAGATTATATAATTATAATTAGTATCATTGTTCTTAAATGTCCCTAGTCGAGCATTATTGTTGATGGGACAACAATGATGCATTGAGACTAGTATGTGGATTGACTGATGACCAAATCTCATTGGTCATAAATATATGAGATATTAAGTCAATGCATAGGTACATGTTAGAGAACGATGTACTGGATAGACCCACCATGAGATTTCTATATGGAGCATTATGCGAAGTGTCATTAGAAATTCTCATAGTGACAATGATGTAATGGTCCTCCGACATGAAATCACTATATTACTACACGGAAATTGATGTACTTTGATATCATCAAATATCACCTTTAATAGGGTGGACTATAAAGGTGATTATTGGGTACATCATGAATCGTGTGAGGAATATGAGTGATCTAGATGGAATTTAACCATCCTATATATTAGGGGTGATATCCATAGGCCTCTTGATTGAGTAGGACTATGAAATGCATGGCCATGCTCAAATAGTGATTTGTTTCATATAGTCTACTCATTGATCAAGAAAACTCAGATTAAATTATGAAGAGTATGACACATTCCATGACTCGAGTTTAATCTAGGATATTAAGGTTAAAAGGATTAAATTACATTGAAACATTGGTCACGAAAAGGTTGCATCGAATCATCGATCTTATTATTACTTGGGTAGCAATGATGCATTACTAGATACCGCTCACTGTTTATAATTTTATCATATGATTTTAAAATGATTGCCAACGTAATAATAACCTATAGGGTCACACACATAGAATGTAATTAAAAGGGGATTAATTTAAATTGTAAATATTTAAATATATCAATATAATTGATAGTATTTAAATTACGAATTTAAATTAATAGGATAATTATATATAGGTATATTAATTAAGTAAGACTTAATTAAGATATATATATATATATATATATATATAAATTCGGATTTTATTAAATTAGGTTTTGAATAATATTTTTAAGTGGCTATATATATGATATGTTGCAGCCATTTTAGGCATTATTCATAAACTGAAAACCCTAGCCGCTCTTAGAGAGAGACTAGAGAGAAACAAGTTCTGAAAATCCTCATCCTTGGTGGCTAGTACCACGGTTCCTTCTTCTGCTGATCGTAGGATGATTCTCGGAGCGTTCGTGTGGATACCGTAGAGGCGCGATTCATTTGGATTGCGTTGGAGATTCGAGCGCATCAATTTCAGTATCAAAATCGGTATAATTTCTAACCACTGAGTTAATTGTTTTCGCATGGATCCTGTTTTGGGTTTCAGAATTGCTTTAAATTGGTTTATTTTTGCTGCGTTTCTGTGTCGAAACCCTACATAATTCTCCTGCTGCCTTCATGGATATGATGAACCAAGTATTCAAGGAATATTTAGATCACTTTGTGGTTGTCTTTATTGATGACATCCTTATTTATTCCAAAATCCATGAAGATCATGAGCAACACTTGAGGCTAATACTCCAAAAGCTTCGTGAATATAAGCTTTATGCCGAGATGAAGAAATGCGAGTTCTGGCTTGAGGAAGTAGCATTCCTTGGGCACATGGTATCAAGTCATGGAATATCTGTTGACCCAGCAAAGATTGAAGCTATTCAAAGCTGGAAGCAACATAAACCGATGGAATAAAATCGTTGCTTTCTCGACATTTGGTTATTATCGGAGATTCGTAGAAGGGTTTTCTCAAATTGCTACTCCCTTAACTTTCACCGACTCGGAAGATACAAAATTCGGTTGGAGCGAGGAATGTGAGAAGAGTTTTCAAGAACTCAAGAGAAGACTCATTTCAAAGACTGCTACGGCTGATACCATCTGGCTCGGAGGGATTTGTCATCTACAAAGTGATGCTTCGACCAAAAGGTTAGGATGTGTTCTCATGCAACATGGGAAAGTCATAGCCTATGCCTCTCGACAACTCAAAGAATATGAGAGAAATTATCCTACTCATGATCTAGAGTTGGCAAACCGCTTATCTTCACACTTAAGATTTGGAGGCATTACTTGTATGGGGAGAAAGTGGAGATCTTTACGGATCATAAAAGCCTCAAATATTTCTTCACTCAAAAGGAACTCAATATCGACAAACGACGTTGGCTTGAATCTGTTGAAAGATTATGATCATACCATCCAATACCATCCTCGGAAAAGCAAGCGTGGTAGGTGATGCATTCAGTAGAAAGATCATATGCGGAACGCAAGTGCGATATTGTCAACGCAAAGGCCCATTTTGTATGACTTGCAAAGGATGGAGATCGAGATAAAGACTCTGTGGACCCACGTGATGATGGCGAATATATGAGTAAATGAGCTTTAATCGATAAAGTTAAAGTTGCTCAAGCTACTGCACTGAAACGATGCGTATGAGGAAGAAAGTACAAGAAGGTGTTATGCCGGAAGCAAGAATCGATGAAGAAGGAATACTTCGAGTCAACTCCAGACTTTGTGTTCCTAACGACCCTGATTTAAAGTATAAAATCATGATGGAGGCGCACAACACATCATTTGCAATCCATCCTGGGAGTACCAAAATGTATCGTGATCTTCGACATACATTTTGGTGGAACAATATGAAGAGAGAGATAACGTTGTTTATCTCAAGGTGTCTAACTTGTCAACGAGTCAAGGCGGAACATCAAGTACCAAAAGGTCCATTGCAACCACTTGAAATTCCAGAATGGAAGTGGGAGCACATTACCATGGATTTCGTTACTGGTCTTCCCAAGGTTTCTCAAGGCATAAATGCAATTTGGGTCATTGTTGATAGATCGACCAAGTCTGCTCATTTCTTACCAATACGAGAAACTTATACACTTGAACATCTTGCTCGTATGTACATAAACGAGATTGTAAGATTGCATGGTATGCCAGTATCCATAGTTTCTAATCGAGACCCAAGATTCACTTCACGATTTTGGGTTAGTTTACAAAAAGCTATGGGCACGGATTTACGATTTAGTTTGGCATATCATCCTCAGACGGACGGACAATTAGAGAGGACTATTCAAACTCTTGAAGATTTATTAAGACTCTGTGTCCTTGACTTCAAGGGAAGTTGGGACAAGTTCTTACCATTGGTGGAGTTTTCTTACAACAACAGTTATTAAACCAGTATTGGCATGGCTCCATTCGAGACGTTGTATGGAAGAAAGTGTCGTTCTCCAGTATGCTGGGATGAGATGGGTGAAGCAACGTTATTGGGACCAGAGTTAGTACGTATGACTACGGAAAAGATACAAACGATCCGGCAACGTATAAAGACCTCACAAGACCGACAAAAGAGTTATGCTGATCTTCATCAAAAGGACGTGAAATTCGATATTGGAGATCATGTGTTGTTACGTGTTGCTCCATGGAAAGGAGTTATGAGATTTAGAAAGAGAGGAAAGCTCAATCCTCGATTCATTGGCCCATTTTTAATCCTCGATCGAGTAGGGACTGTAGCCTATAGACTCGCTTTACCGCCAAGTATGTCTTGTGTTCATAACGTTTTTCATATATCCATGTTACGTAAATATGTGAAAGACCCGAACCACATTATTGAGTTAGAACAAGACAAAATAGTGGAAGATTTAATGTATGAAGAGGTTCCTGTTCAAATCTTGGATAAGAAGGAACATATTTTACGCTCCAAGGTTATACCTCAAGTCAAAGTTTTATGGAGGAACCACGATGTTGAGGAAATGACCTGGGAGTTAGAATCTGAAATAAAATTAAGGTATCCTTACCTCTTCGACATACCAGGTACGTACCCTAATTTCGAGGGCAAAATTTTATAAGAAGGGGAGATTGTAAGACCCCAATTTTTATGAATAAAGATGAATTTTCTATAATTATCATTTTTGAATATTATGGAATGAATTTGATATAATGTTATAGTTTTGGATAATATTTATAAATTTTGTAAAGTACGCAAGTTGTTCTACAATATTCGATTGGTCGGGGAATATTCATTTTAACGGGGAATATTAAATGCGACTGACACAATCATTGGTGGACCCCACAACGGAATTATTATCGGATTGAGAAAATGACAAAAATATTTTATGAAAATAATGGCGAAAGTTTTATCGTTAAATGTTGAAACACCCGGTGTTAAAAGTATAGGAATACGCGTGATTGCATAGTAGCACACGATATTGATTATTGATGCTTATGTGAGAAGTCACTCAGTTTTGTTCAATTATTGCTTCAGTAATTATTGCATAGTATCTCAAGTTAATTGATTCAATTATTGTTGATATTTTTTATATTATTAAATCAATAATTGAGATGACAGAGTTATTAATATTATTATTTGCAATATTAACGATGTCTAGAAGTTACGCCAGGAGAGGTTTGGTCACCTAATTACTGCCAATGAGGAGAAATCCTTATTGGAAAGCCCCTCTTTCCTAGGAAACACAGTGGAATTAATAATGTGAATTATAATAATGATGATGAAGTTTTGTTTTATTAGTATTATTAATGTAATAAAATAGAAATGTTTTTATATAAAATGCAGAATACTTTTATAAAGTTATTCATTTTATTAGATTATAAATAGAATATATTATATTTTATTGTAAACCAATCTGACCGTCTGTTTAAAAGTAAATCAATCTGGACCGCTCAAGAATTAGTTACTTATTCAATCCATTCTTCTATAAATAGAAGCTCATTCCTTCATTATTTCTTACTTAATTCATCAAACTCTAGAGAGAAAGCGTAGAGAGATTCTTCTTCTATAATCTTGAGCGTATTTCTTTAGAGTTTAAAAAAGCTTTGAGTGTAGTGCAAGTTTCTTCAAGTATATCCCCGCCCTACCCGTCAGAGTACTCTTCT
Organism: Panax ginseng; assembly: GCA_020205605.1. Lineage (NCBI taxonomy): Eukaryota > Viridiplantae > Streptophyta > Magnoliopsida > Apiales > Araliaceae > Panax > Panax ginseng. The sequence goes on along the minus strand of CM035149.1, from coordinate 56,021,703 downwards.
TTATAAGGTAAGGGGTATTATTTCTTTTGTATTCATGAAGAGAACTTCTATTATTCCATTTTTTTATTCTGTTGGAATAACCTGTATACGCGCTCTACCCTATACTTGGTGAAATTCTTCTGTTATTCCATTCTTTATCATTATGTTGGAATAACTCATCTGTCATCAAGCACCGCATACATGGTGAAATTCTTCTTTATTATTCCATTCTTTATTATTCATTTGGAACATCCTACATCTGCGTGCGCTTTCGCATGACTGGTTCTATTATTTATTATTACTGTTAGAACATCCTGTTGATGCTAATTTCACCGACCTAGTTCCATTATTTATTATTACATTGGAATATCCCGTGCGTGCGCTTACGCATGACTGGTTCCGCTATTTATTATTCTCACTGAATAACTCATTCATGCTTGATTATACGCATGCACGGTGATTTCTTTTGTTATTCCATTCTTTATTATACTCAAATGGTTAAAGTTTTGACTTCTATACTCCATGAAATTAGTGGAATATATTTGATATTTAACTTCATCCAAAGATCTTTTCATGGAAATATTCTTCTGAGCATTCTTGAATTTTTTCTCTACAAAGAAGTATCGTGTTGACAATTTGGACGTTATTAGTTCCTGGATAAATTAATTCTTGAACTTGTTTTTATTGAATTCTTATATCATTGTCATCATCCTAATGTTTATATTATGTTGAAAGTCATCTATGGCCTGTAGTGCATAGATGGACTTGGTATGATTATGACCAGAGATTAATCGGTATAATCATGACCGTAATGTTACAAATGATGTGGTAAAAGTCCTCATTGGCCCGTAGTGCATTGATGGATAGTTATTGGCATGATCATGATCATTGATGAATACACGAATATCCTTGGCCCGTAGTGCATGGATAATTTGTGGTCGTGATACTAATGAATATCCTTGTCCGTAGTGCAGGGATGGTGTGAATTATTTATTAAGTTGAGTCCCAGGGATAAAAGTGATGAAAAACCTTTTTAAATCATAAAAGATAGTAGATTTTATTCTCTACTTGACTCTTTTAATGGATTATTTGTTCCGTTGCAGTTAAACTTGATGTTTGTTATATTGTATCAGTTTAACACTGTTGAAGGCTACCGATAATTTATTATGTATTATCTTAGTCATAATATTTCTTACTGGGCTAGTTGAGCTCAGCCTTTTACTTTCATTGTTCTCTTCAGCAAATGAGAACGTAGCAGGGACTAGTCGGGGAATGGAGTGACGGTCCAGATAATAGCATTAGTAGTCCTCATTATTCTGTTAAATAGTGTGATAATAAATGTAATGAGGACTCAATTGAGTGTGGATATTGTCTAGATGACAATATTTGTATTAAAACTCACAACATATGTATTGTAGTATATTACACGACAGTTGTATAATTAAGTTTGTATTTGTATTCTGTACCATGTATTTGGCGACTCAGAATAGGTGATGTATACCTATTTTGGGGGCGTCACAACAAATGCCCCTCTTTATCATATGTATACAATGCAATGACATTGATAGGATAAAAATCACTAGACACTTGAAATGTGACAAGATTATCATGATGCAAATGGAGTGCGGCATGATGCGAATGAATGTTAAGTGTATGGAGGAATGAAGGTTTCTTGTTGTAGGATCGAGGGATCCTCTGTTGGTATATATAACTGACCATGGAAGATGGTTGTGGCCCGCCTTTCATATATTAGAGACAATTGGTGATACCGATCTGGTAGCCATTGGTCTTCATCCAGCTAAGCGTCTATCAACACTCTCAGGGATTCTATTTCCACCTCTATGGGGAGCACTTGTGACGCCCCCAAAATAGGTCTAATCCATCCAACCTATTTTGAGTCGCCAAATACATGGTACAGAAAACAACTACAACTTTATTACTACAATTGTCGTGTAAAATACAACAACACATATACTGTGAGTTTTAATGCCAACTGTGACTCATGTCTCAACTATGGACAACACCTCACAGTGATACCTTACATAAAGGTACAATCTAGAACTATTTTAAAAATTAAAATCTTTGGGAAGTGCTCAAGGAAACCTTCGTACATAGGAGGCCATGAATCTAAGTTATGATAGATATCATATTTCCAGAGAATTATCCTTGGTTGATCCAATAGACCCCAAAGAAAAACGAGAAGATTACTATCATGTTCCTTCCAATGGTGAGTCTTCTCTTGACATATAACTATCTCCACCATCTGCGATTGAACATTATGTTTCAACCCAACTCCAAGATCATATAGGTAGTGCTCGTAGATATACTCAGCAAGTAGATGTGCACAACCCTGTCTTATTATAACACGAGATTGTATGTCAATAGACATCTTGTATGATAGTGGCAAAACACCCTTCCAAAGTTGGGTTCACCTCACCTTATTGTTGTTCACCAAAATCAATTATTAAGTGACGTATAATATACGACACACACATCTTAGGTCCATAATACAATTATTTCCATACTATTTAGGGAGAACCTCAACAGCTATAGACCACCGTTCTATTCCCCTATTATCCCCGCTCGACCCGGCAACACTCTTATTAACTGAAAGGAATTTTGAAGCAAAAGGTTGAGCACAACTAGCTCAGTAAAGAATATCATGACTAAAGATATTTAAATTATCAATATCCTTCATCAGTAATAAATCAGAGATTTAGAACATATGGTAGATGATAAAAAATTTCAACCTTAGTTGTAGCGGAACGAGCAATCCATTAGAAGAGTCAAATAGACTATAAAGTCTATTATCTTCTCCACATTAAAAGTCCACCAATAATGGTTTATCCCTGTAACATCAATCAACAGTTCCTTTCCACAATCATATGAATAACTCATAATCATAATTGTGATTCTAAATTCCTCTTCTCATCCAGGACGAAGATAATTTTTATCACATGTCTTTACTTGAAACATCAAAGATTATGGTTATGCCAAATCACAGTTCCTGTTTATAATCATACTAATAAATTCATCTTTGTACTATGGGCCAAAGATATTCATTATCATTTCATCTTTGAACTACATGCCAAAGATATTCAGCAACAGGTCATCTTTGCACTACGGGCCAAAGATATTCAACAACTGGTCATCTTTGCACTACGGGCCAAAGATATTCATCAACAATTCATCTTTGCACTATAGGCCAAAGATATTCAACAACATGTCATCTTTGCACTACGGGCCAAAGATATTAATATCTCAAAGAAATATATAATCATTTCAGAATTTATATAAACAATAATTATAACCATGTTGATCAATTCACCTTTGCACTTAAGCTAAAGATATTCAATTATAAATTCAATGGTCATGATCATACCGACCAACAATTCATCTTTTGCACCATCGGGCAAAAGAGAATCCATAGTCAATGATCACACCAATAATCTACCCATCTTTACACTTAAGTCAAAGAGAAATTTCATCACCGGGATTATAAAAATGTTATATATGATAATAAAAATAATATGACCAAAACATGGATTTAATTTCAAGAGTAAGATTCATAAATCAACGATAATTTGGTCAGAAAAAGAAACAAATTTTATCATGAATAGTACCTCGTGAATAGTAATTCCGACACAAAAAGATAAACTTTCACAATAAAATTCATGTCAATATTTATAACACCTTAATCCAAATGTTATAAATCACTTAATAATCTCATAATCTAATATTATTAATATTATAACAATATTTTAATCATTTCTTAAATTTATAAATAATTTATTTAAATTGTTTACACTTTATTAATTAATGCATTTAATCATCCTAAAATGCCAAACTCATAAGATTTCATCACCAATAACCAAAACTCTCATAAAAAATCTTCATATACCTTATATAGGATTCCCAAGCCATAAAATCTTATTTTCCAATTTTGTTACTTCACATAACATATTTAATTCATTTACTCATAACTAGCCTATTTTCATGAAAAATACCAAATTAGTTCTAAAAATATTTCTTTTCTAGGATTTAGCAGAATATAGTCCCATATTGAACATATATTTTTCTCGGAATTTTTAAAATTCATTTACTATTTTTCATATGGCAAAAATTGCCTAATATTTAGACATTTATCATAAATTGTACTTTTGTCCAAAAATTCCGAAATTTACAGAGTATACTTCTGTGATATACATGTACTCCCAATAAAAATTTTACCAATTTTGGAGTTAACCACAAGGAGTTATAAGAGTTTACTTTTAAAATAGTCTTTTCTCATAAAATTCACAATTCTTAATCTATACATCCAAAAATCACCATTTTTGGACACAATTAAGAAAACTCATTAAATTATCGTTTCAAATTTTTCCAAAATTTTTGAAGGTCGAAAAAATTATGAAACTGAAAAACATAATAACCCTTACAATTCCTTACCTCAAAAGAGTAATACTTCTGACTGGAATATCGGATGTAAAGCCGAAGGAAACTTCCACTGAATAGCAACTCTCAAGGTATCTAAATACTAACAAAAATACGCTCGATAATATAGAGAGAAAGAAAACTTGTTTCTGGTGTGTTTTTCAATTCTAACTTAAGCGCCTATTTATAGGAAAATGCTAGAACGCCAAAGAAGACTAAATAATAAAATATTATTATTATTATTTCTGATTTCTTATGCACCAGCCATTTAAGACCAGCCCACCACACTTGAATCTCAATTCAGCACATGCATTCAACAACAACCAAAAGTGGGTCCCATCCATAATTTAATAAAAATCATTTTATTTTTTGAAACTTCAGTAATTCATAGAAAATAGCCTGTTTATCAGAAAAATACAAATTTTATGTCCATTTCGCATGAAGTTGAATTCTCTACAACTTTGTAGCTTCAAGTTTTTCTAAATTCCAGACAGAAAATATCCGAAATCCACAAACGGACGATTTTCAACACCTTTTAAAATTCATAACAAATCATACGTTAATTTTTAACGGTTCAAAATTTGTGGACATATACTCAACTTATATATGTATAACATATCCAAAAATCACAATGATCCAACGATCGGATTAAAATTATAACTCGCGCAATAGAGCTTTAAGAACACCGATTCGATCTTTTAATACCTCCAATCTAACAAAATACTGATAAAACACCTCAACATTAATTCCTTCATTTATAACCACATAAATAAATCAACTATTTATATCCGCATCAAATAAATATTTCCTTATCATATAAATCAATAATTAATTATTCACAAATAATATTACAGAATCACAATAATGACAACCAGGCAGTTCCCAGGAAATAGGGGGCTTTCCGATAAGGATTTCTCCTTCTTTGCGCAATTAATTAGGTGACCAAACCTCTCCTTGACAGAACTTTCTAGACATTATCAATAATGCTATCTAATAATATTATTCAATTAATATGAATTATTGATCTGATAATGGGAAATATTGTGCAATGACAATTATTGAAATAACAATAATATAAAATATCAACGCATCAATTATTGAATCAATAAAATAAAATATTGAACAGTAATTACTGTAACAATTATTGGGTAGTGCCTTCTTATGTAAGAATCAATAATTTAAAAATCTTGCAATACCGGTAATGCATCTTAATAATAACGCCAGACATCTTGTATTTTAAACACCGTATTTCAACGAAGGTTAATTGGTAACAACTACGCCATTATTTATAAAAACTCAAACTTATCATTTTCTTCATCCAACAGCTTATTACATTATGGGGCCCATAAATGATCCTAAGGTGCGCCGCATGCGAATATTCCTCGACAACAAGAATATTCCACGACCAAACGAATATTCCTGCATAACCATGAGTATTTTATAATCACTTGCGTATTTTGAAAATTTTATATAAATCACCCTTAACTTTAAACTTTTATCAATTTAGCCATTTACTAAATAATAATTATAAGAAAAATTGAATAATTTTATTTCATAAAATTTGGGGTCTTACAGCACTGCTTCCATGCCATAGGTTAATGAGTAGGGGGTTGCCCCAGTAGAAGTGTGCATTGATGTTCTGTAGGCTAATAGAGTCAGAGGCAACAGGTCAGGACATCCTTTGTGATTTGCGGACATCTTTTGCATGATCTTTTTGATATTCTTATTATTTGCTTCAACATCACCATTCATCTTTGGACGATAGATGACGGAGTTTAGATGTTTGATATGGAATTTACTGCATAACTCCTCCATCATTGGTTGTTTAGGTTTTTGGCATTGTCTACAATCACCTCTAGTTGTCCGTATCGACAAATGACATTGTTTCTGATGAAACCAATGATCACCTCTTTAGTAACCCTGGGGGAAGAGGCTGTTTCTACCCACTTGGTGAAGTAGTCGATCATGGTGAAGATAAACCGATGACCATTGCTGGCTTTGGACTCAATGGGCCCGTTCACGTCCATGCCCCACATTAAGAAGGGCCAAGGCGAACTTATATTATGGAGCTCCCTTGGAGGGGCATGGATAACATTACCATGAATTTGGCATTGGCAACATCTCTTGACGTGATCATCACAGTCAGCCTTAAGAGAGAGCCAATAATGCCCTGTTCTTAGGATCTTCTTGACAAGTAAAGGGTCGCTCATGTGTGGGCCGCATACTCCACCATGGATTTCATCCATGAGTCTCTGAGCTTGATCTTTGTCTAGGCATCTGAGAAGGCCTACTCCTGCATCTCTTTTGTAGAGTGTGTCTCTGCTCAGATAGAATTTCATGGCAATTCTATGGATCTGCTTTCTTTCAACTTGACTCGCCTCAGCGGGTGTAGATCCATCTCGCATATACTCCTTGATAGACTGATACCAATGGTGTTGGATGGGAGGCAGTTCATCCGATACTTCTCCGATGTAATTCCCATAGGCTGGTTCCTTTTGCTGGGCAAAGTTGATTTTTGGCATGTTTTCCTTGTCAGATATATTGATCAAGGAGGCCAAAGTTGCTAGTGCGTCAGCAAAGTCATTCCTATTCCGAGGAATATGAAGGAAGGATATTCCTTCAAACTCCAAAGTCATTTGTATAACCTGCCGATGGTAAGGCAGCAAATGTAATTCCTTGGTATGATAGACCCCAGTGGTTTTCCTGATTACCAGTTTGGAATCTCCAAAGGCAGTTAACCATTTGACGCCTATGGATTGGGCTAGCTTCAACCCCATTATGCAACCTTCATGCTCAGTTGTGTTGTTGGTGTTGACAAACTGTAATTTAATGGTAACGGGAAATTGCCTGTGATGTCCCCAAAACAAGTATACATCACCCATCTTGAGTCGCCAAATACATGGTACAAATTTCAAATACAACTTAATAATACATTGTCGTGTAAAATACGACAAAACATAAACTAAGAGTTTTAAAACGAATATTGTCTTCTAGACAGTGTTCAACTCAAATGGAGTCCTCAATACATTTATTATCACAATATTTCATAGAATAGTGAGGACTACTAATGCTATCATCTGGACCGTCACTCCGTTCCCCGACTAGTCCTGGCTACATTCTCATTTCTTGAAGAGGACAATGAAAGCAAAAAGGTGAGCTCAACTAGCCCAGTAAGAAATATTATGACTAAGATAATGCAGAATAATTTATCGTTAGCCTTCAACAGTGTTAAATTGATAAAATATAATAAACATCAAGTTTAACTGTAGCAAAATAAGCAATCCATTAGAAGAGTCAAGTAGAGCATAAAATCTACTATCTTCTATGATTTAAAAGGTTTTTCATCACTTTTATCGATGAGACTCAGCTTAATAAATAATCCACATCATCGAATCACCCATGCACTATGGCCAAAGATATTCTTTAGTATCACGACCACAAATTATCCATGCACTACGGGCCAAGGATATTCGTGTGTTCATCAATGGTCATGATTATGCCAACAACTGTCCATCAATGCACTACGGGCCAATGAGGACTTTTACCACATGATTTGTAACATTACGGTCATGATTATACCGAATAATCCCTAGTCATAATCATACCAAGTCCATTTATGCACTACAGGCCACAGATGACTTTCAACATAATATAAACATGAGAATGATGATAATGATATAAGAATTCAATAAAACAAGTTAAAGGATAAATTTTTAAAGATTTATAATTTAATTTATCTAGAAATCAATAACGTCCAAATTGTCAACATGATACTGCTTTGTGGAGTAAAATTCAAGAATAATATTGTATCAAAAATAATTTGGACCGAAAACGAATCAATTTTTATCATGAATAGTACCCCAGGTGAATAGTACCCCATGAATAGTACTTCGTGAATAGTAATCTGTGAATAGTACTCCGGCATAAAAAAGTTAAAACTTATTAAGAATGCTCAGAATAATATTTCCATGAAAAGATACTAGATGAAGCGCAAATATCAAGGACATTCTACTAATTTCATGGAGTATAGAAGCCAAAATTTTAACAAAACGAGTATAGAATTCTAAATCTGAAACGAAATAATATTACTTATATACTACAGAGTATGGAAGAAAATATTATCTCAAGCGAATATTGAACAAAAATAACATCCCTTACCTTGAAAAGAAGAGTATTCCAACTGGTATAGCGAGGATATTCTTGAAGAAAACTTTCACTATTTTCTACGCTCAAAGCTTTCTAAAACTTGAAAAAAATACGCTCAATATTATAGAAGAAGAATTCTCTGATTCTGGTGTGATTTTCAATTCTAACTTAAGCGCCTATTTATAGGAAAATGCTTGAACGCCATAGGAGACTAAAATAATAAAAATATTATTATTATTCTCTACGCCACCCATTTTGAAATCAAAGCAGCCATCTTGGAAGAAAATTTTTGCAGCCCACATGTTTATAAACAAAAGTGGGTCCCACATAATTTTAATAAAAAATTATTTTATTTTCCGAAACATCAGTAATTCATAATAAATAGCCCTTTTATTAGAAAAATACGAATTTTATGTCCATTCCACACAAAATCAAATTTTCTAAAACTCTGTAGCCTTAAGTTTTTCCAAATTCCAAACAGAAAATATCCGAAACCCAAAAACGGATGATTTTCAACACCTCTTAAAATTCATAACAAATCATACGCTAATTTTTAATGGTTCAAAATTTGTGGACATATACTAAACTTATATATGTATAACATATCCAAAAATCACAACGATCCAAAGGTCAGATCAAAATTATCACTCACGTAATAGAGCTTTAAGAACACTGATTTGATTTTTAATACCTCCATTCTGACAAAATACCTCAACATTAATTCCTTCATTTATAACCACATAAAATAAATATTTTCCTATCCATCATTTATGTCCACATAAAATAAATATTTCCTTATCATATAAATCAATAATTAATTATTCATAAATAATATTACAGAATCACAATAGTGACAACTAGGCCGTTCCCAGGAAAAAGGGGGCTTTCCGATAAGGATTTCTCCTTCTTGGTGTGCAATTAGGTGACCAAACCTCTCCTTGACAGAACTTTCTAGACATTGCCAATAATGCTATCTAATACTATTATTCAAATAATATGAATTATTGATTTGATAATGGGAAATACTATGCAATGACAATTATTGAAACAACAATAATATAAAATATCAATGCAGCAATTATTGAATCAATAAAATAAAATATTGAATAAAGAATTATTGAGTAGTGCCTTTTACGTAAGAATCAATAATTCAAAAATATCGCAATACCTGGTAATTATTCTTTCTGAACAACGCCAGACATCAGTATTTTAACCACCGGTATTCCAACGATTGTTAATTCAGTAATAACTTCGCCATTATTTATAAAACTCAAACTTGTTGTTTTCTTCATCCGACAGTTATTCTGTTAGGGGCCCACAAATGGTTGCGTCATCGTACGATTATTCCCCGACAACAAGAATATTCCATGACCAAACGAATATTCCGCAACAGAAATGAGTACTTTATAACCACTTGCGTATTTTGAAAATTATATATATATCCCACAACTATAACATTATATCAAATTCACTCCATAATATTCAAAAATGATATTTATAGAAAATTCATCTTTATTCATAAAAGTTGGGTCTTACATTGCCTTCCCAAAAGGGACACTAGAACTACTCCAGCTCCAGCACCTTTCATGTTTACAGCTCCATCAAAATACATCTTCCATGATTAGGTTATATTATCCTGATGGTGTTGCTGAATTTTCATTACCCCTTCCTCGGGGAAATATGTCTCCAAGGGTTTAAAATCCCCGGCTGGTGCAGCAGCCAGTTGATTCGCAATTCCTTAACCTTTGATAGACTTTTGCGTCACGTAGATGATGTAAAATTGTTGTAGGATCAACTGCCATGCATTTGGACAATCGACAATTCAACATAGGTTTGCTGAACACGTACTTGAGATGATCTATGTAGGATATGAGATGGGTTGTGTGACCATGGAGATAATGATGTAATCTCATGGAAGCCCATGCTAATGCACATCAAGTTTTCTCAATCAGAGTATGCTTGTGCTCACTGATGTTAAATCTTTTGCTAAGGTCATAGATAAATCTTTTTTGGCCTCTATCATCTTTCTATCCCAGCATGCAGCCCATGGAATTATCATTGATTGACAAGTACATAAATAGGGGAACATCATCCCTGGGCGGTACCAAGATAAGAGCTTTGACTAGCTGTTCTTTGATGGAAAGGAAGGCTTTTTGACACTCTTCATTCCATTTGTTGGAGAATTTCTTCCTTAACAACTCACAAGTTACTATGAGTTGGGAGATAAATCGGCTGATGAAGTTGATTCTTCCTAAAAATATCTGTATTTTCCTCTCTATCTGAGTCACGGGAATCTCAATAATGGCTTGAAATTTTACAGGTTCTAGCTCAATGCCCTTGTGGCTTACTAGGATTCCCAGCAACTTGCCTGACTTGACGCCAAAGGCGCACTTGGTCAGATTTAACTTTAAGTTGTACTTACGCAACCAGTTGAAGAGCTTTTTGAGATGATCTAGGTGGTCTTCCTCCCTTCGAGATTTGACAATGATGTCATCCACATAGACTTCTATCTCTTTGTGTATTAGATATAGAAAAGAGCCATCATTGCTCGCTGATAGGTAGCTCCGATATTGATGAGGCTGAATGATAATCGTCTGTAGAAAAAGGTTCCCCAAGGAGTGATGAATGTTATCTTCTCACGATCCTCTTCAGCAACTATGATTTGATGATACCCAGCAAAGCAGTCAACAAAGGAGTATATGTTGTACTGAGCTGTATTGTCAATGAGTATGTGGATGAATGGTACAGGAAAGCTATCTTTAAGACATGCTTTGTTCAGATCCCTATAATCCACGCAAACTCGCACCTTCCCTCCGGGCTTAGGTACGGAAACTATGTGGGATAGCAACTCAAGGTATGTTGATACCATGATGATGTTGGCTTGAAATTGTTTCACAATTTCTTCCTTGACTTTCAAACTCCACTCAGGTTTTAATCGCCTGAGTTTTTGTTTGACTGACAATTGAATACCTCTTTGATGGGTAGCCGATGAATGACGATGTCAGTGGACAAATCGATCATGTCTTCATGAGACCATGCAAACACATTCTAGAATTGGGTCAATAGAGTAACCATGTCATTCCTTTGGCTTGGAATAAGGGTCGTACCAATCTGGATTTGTTTGGGGTTTTCTGAGGTTCTGAGGTTAAGGGAGGTGGTTTGATCAAGATTTGGCTTGGGTTTGTCTTCGACCCATTCTTTGATCTCCTGAGGCACCTCATAGTCCTCTTCCTCAATCTCCATCAAGTCAGAGTCCAACTTTACATCAAAGTTGCAGTCCTTGTGAGGAATAGACACTCCATTAGCCAGTTAGGCAAATCTAACTTTAGAGTCCTGAAACAAAATACTTTCACTTAATAAATGAAACTGTTTGATCATACAAAGTGTTATCATGGTGACAAAAAACAACTACTAATACTATGCAACAAAAGTAAGCAGTTATTCCTATCTACAGGGCAGAGGGATTTTCTGTAACAATTGAGAATTTTGTAATTTATGTTAAATATTTATTGAATTAAATAAATATTTTAATTAATTTATTTATTGAGATAAATAAATAATTGATGAAATTATGGTGTGATAATTTAGTTAAGTGTGTATGTTAATTAAATTAATGAATGGTAATTTTATTATTTGAAGATTTAATTTAATGTAATAATTAAATTAAATGAATTGTTAAATATTTAAGAAAATAATTAAATTAAATAAAATAATGTTTTAGTTTAATTTAATAATTAAGTTAGATATGTAATAATTTATTAAGCATAAGTATAATTATAATAAAAATTATAATTATTATAATTGTAATTGTAAGTTATTAAAATTAATTAAATAAAAGTATGACAAGTGAAACTATATAATATAAATGTTATCAAAATAAATGGAAAGAGGGGGATTTTGTGTATCCAAACATGATCTTATGGCCTTTGGCATAACATAACCGATAGATGCTTTGTTTTTTTAACTAAAGAGTACGTGCGTGGGGAAAGGCTATATCAGTTGTTTTTATGCGTATTATCCACAAAACTAAGAAATGAGAGAGGTTGGAGAGAAGAGAGAAAAACAGAGTGTTAGAGAATCAGAGAAGAGAGAATTTATTCTTTGTGTTTGTCAAGAAGAAGAAGGAGAAGGAGAGTTGGAAAAGCCTTGTGATCATATTGCAAATCAAGGACTAGAAGGTATAACCTATTCTTACTTCCAATTTGTAGTTTTGTGATTTCTAATATCTGTGAATTGGGAATTGCGTGGGATTGTTGATATATATATATATATATATATATATATATATATATATATATATATATATATATATATATATATATATACACACACACACACGTAAGGTATTGCAAGAATCTGATAATCATTGTATACAAGTAATTTTGGTGGTTAAATTTATGAAAGCCATGTTTTATGTTCTTAAGTTTTCTTGGGGAAATAGTGAAAATTGGGTTGATGATTTGTTAGAGTAATTGGTATTTTTGTTGTATATGGTTTAAAATCTAATATAAGTTGCTTTCATATGGTTTTGGAGTATCAAATTCATGAAAATTGGGTTTAAAGTAGAAGACTCCAATAACAGTGTGTGTATATATGTGAAAATGGCTTAATTGAGTCCAAAATTCGATGTTTAATCCCTGATAGAATCTATAAATTGAGTTAGTATATCAAGAAATGAAAATAACATAGTTGGAATGGTGTAATTTGGTTAAGAAACAAAGATTTGGCGATTGAATTCGCTAAAAGTATTGAAATATGAAGAAATTGGCAAAAACATGATTTTAATCCTTTGCATTTGGTTATGTAAGTTATTTTAGGTGTTAGAATGCTTGATTGTATATGCTATAAGGCTTTAGTTAAGTTTGTAGTGTGTGAGTTTGTTCATGTTACCGTGAAATTGGAATTTTGGCCTGTAATGTAGTCTCAATTAGTGTTCTAAAAATCGATTTTGGTGTCAAGTTACGCCAGATTCAAAGGTAACCATGGTGCTGAGTCGCCACCAAAGGTCGCTTAAACCTAGTAATGAGTTGTTAACAGCATAGCTTGGAGAATGTTAACATAACATATTTTGATGATTGTAAAAGGACCTAAAACATGTTATAAAATGTAATAACATATTGCAATCACAATGTTGAAACTAAAAGATTATGAATTAGTAAGTTGTGAAATTTTTAACTTGATGTCATGAGAATTTGTGTTGATATGCAATAACCATGTCGGGTACTGTTATATAATTAGGAGTACAAATTTATGGTGTAAGACCCCAACTTTTATGAATAAAGATTATTTTTCTCGAAATATATTTTTGAATATTATGGTGTGGATTTGATATAATGTTATAGTTGTGGGTAATATTTATAAATTTTTCAAAGTAAGCAAGTTATTATAAAATATTTGATTGGTCGGGGAATATTCGTTTTAATAGGGAATATTCGTACGACGACACAATCATTGGTGGACCCCAAAACGGAAGTATTGTCGTAGTTAAAAAATGATAGAAATATCTTTTTATAAAATAACGGCAAAAGTTGTTACTGTTAAACTATTGAAATACTCGGTGGTAAAAGTACAATAATACGTGTGGTTGCATAGTAGCACACGGTATTGATTATTGATGCTTACGTGAGAAGTCACTTAGTTATACTCAATTATTGCTACAGTAATTGATGCATAATATCTCTCATATTATTAAATCAATTATGGTCATAGTATCATCTACACAATATTTTATATTATTAAATCAATAATTGAGATGACAAAGTTATTCATATTATTATTTGCATAATTAACGATGTCTAGAAAGTTCTGTCGAGGAAAGTGGTTTTGTCACCTAATTGCGCGCCAATATGCAGAAATCCTTATTGGAAACCCCTCTATTTCCTAGGAATGATCTGGTTGTTAAATATTATGAGTTAAAATATTAATGATGAATAAGTTCGTGTTGATTAAAGATGAAATTGTTGATAAAATATTTCCATTGTGTTGGGATTATTTATATGAGTGGTAATCGACATTTATTTGGATAATAATTGATTTTTTGATGTTAAATTGACCAAATGGGCAATTAATCGGATAAATGAGCAATTAAGTGTTATTGGTTCACATGTAAATTATTGTTGATTCACATGTATGAAACTATTGGTTCACATTTATTACTATTAGGGGAGGTGGTGCAAGATTGATAATACTTGCAGGACTAAATTAAAAATAGAGGAAAAGATGAAGGTACTATACTGTAATAATTCGAGCCCATAATCGTGCAACTATCGAAACTATGTTTTCCTATAAATAGAAGCTCATTATTCATTCATTCTCACCAATTCACTAAGACTCACAAGAGCATCTATTGAGAGAGAAACTATAGAGAGGAAGAAGAAGAGTATTCTACTACTTCACTATTCCAGTATCCAGTCTTCTTCTAAGGTAAGGGATATTATTTTTGTTCAGTATTCATAAGAAATAATATTTTCTTCCATACTCTATAGTATGTGAGTAATATTATTTCATCTCGTATTCCTGATTATACCCTCATTCTGTTAAAGTATTGCTTCTATACTCCGTGAAATTAGTAGAATATCCTTGATATTTGTGCTTCAATCCGTATCTTTTCATAGAAATATTATTTTGAGCTTTCTTGATAATTATTGATCTTTTCATGTCGAAATACTATTCACGGGTACTATCACAAAGTACTATTCACGGGTACTATTCACGGAGTACTATTCATGGGGAACTATTCACTCAGGTACTATTCTCCCGGAGTACTATTCATGACAAAAAATTGATATCTTTTTGGTCCAAATCATTTTTGATACAATATTATTCTTGAATTTTACTCTACAAAACAGTATCATATTGACAATTTGGACATTATTCAATTCTGGATATATTAAATTATAAATCTTTAAAAATTTATCCTTTGTTTCCTTTTAATTGAATTCTTATATCATTGTCATCATCCTCATGCTTATATTGTGATGAAAGTTATCTTTGGCCCGTAGTGCATAGATGGACTGTTGATTGGTATGATTATGACCATGGATTATTCGGTGTAATCATGACCTGTAATGTTATAAATGATGTTGTAAAAGTCCTTATTGGCCCATAGTGCATCGGTGGACAGTTGTTGGTATGATCATGACCATGCGTTCTCTTCAGCCAAGGGTGTAAAGATGAATTGTTGTTTGGCATGTTCATGACCATTGGTGAAAACAAGAATATCCTTGGGCCGTAGTGCATGGATAATTCGTGGTCGTGATACTAATGAATATCCTTGGCCCATAGTGCATGGATAATTTAGTGATGTGGATTATTTATTAAGTTGAGTCTCATCGATAAAATTGATGATAAACTTTGAAATCATAGAAGATAGTAGATATCATGCTCTACTTGACTCTTCTAATGGATTGCTTATTCCGGTGCAGTTGTTGATCTAAAACTTGTTGTCTATTGTATTCTATCAGTTGTCATACTGTTGAAGGCTAACGATAATTTATTCTGTATTATCTTAGTCATAATATTTCTTACAAGGTTAGTTGAGCTCACCCTTTTGCTTTCATTGTTCTCTTCAGGAAATGAGAACGTAGCCAGGACTAGTCGGGGAATGGAGTGATGGTCCGAGATGGTTGTTTTAGCAGTCCTCACTATTTAGTGTGATAATAAATGTAATGAGGATTGAATATGATTTTGGATATTGTCTATGAGACAATATTCGTGTAAAAACTCTCAGCTATGTTTTGTCGTATTGTATAAAAGTAGTTTGTATTTAATTTTTGTACCATGTATTTGGTGACTCAGAATGGGTGATGTATACTTATTTTGGGGGCGTCACATTTAGTATCAAAGCATAGGGATATGATCCCAGGCTGAGATATGAAACTAGAACTAGGAGGGTAGAGGCGAGTATTCCTTCGCTAGTATGACCTATCTAAGTTTATTTGTTATTTAATTGGTTGGTCAGAGTATAGGGATAATATGTGGTATGTTAATTAACCCTTGTTTCATGGAAGTGTTTGAAAATGGCATCTGAAAATCTTGAGATAAGAAATGAAGCACATGATACCGTTGAGTCACCAACAATCAATACCCAGGATAATGTGCATCAGGAAGGCAATAATCCTCAGGTAAACAACAACACCGACCAGATGATGAACGATGGGATGTTCAGAGGCTTTATGCAATTCATGCAACATCAGGCGAGAGAGACTCCTGTTCAAAATGCATGTGAAAACATGGTCACTGCTAAGCAGTTCAAGGAGCTGGGACCACCGGAGTTTATGGGAATCCAGAACCACTTAAGGCAGAGACGTGGATAAAGCAGATCACCAAGATATTTGATGTCTTGGGATGCTCCGAGGAGCAAAAGGTTCCCTTTTCCACCTTCATGTTGATAGGAGACGCGAATTACTGGTGGGAATCAGTAAAACATACTCAGCCTACCGCACTCAAAATGTCTTGGGAGAAGTTCCAAGAGCTGTTCAACGACAAGTACTTTCCCGAAAGTATTCGTCATATGAAGGAGGTGGAGTTCATCAAGATAGAGGAAAATAATATGACCGTATCGCAGTACGAAGCTAAGTTTATCGAGTTGTCCCGGTTTATATCCCATTTGGTTGATAATAAGGAGCGAATGACGTGAATGTTTTTGCGAGGTTTAAAATATGTCAATACCTCATTTCTCATAAACTTTGTTTATATTCAGATGTTGTGAATAGGGCTCAGTTATTAGAATGCGATTATGAGTCAGCTCAACCAAAAGGCAACGACCAATAACATGATAATAATCGTACCGGTGGCAACGGCCATCGGAACAACGATAACCATCGTGAAAATTATCATGCCAAAAATGGTAACCACTTCGGTGGTAATCATGGCCAAGATAAAAGGAAAGGTGAATTAAGTGAGAACAATTTCAAGAAGAGGAGATTTAATAATGATGGAAAGACGTCAGCACCAACATCGGTTGTTAAGGAAGGAGAACGGCCATCGATCATATGTTTCAAATGCGGACATGTGGGACACATCCATCCAAACTGTACGCAGTAACCCAAAGCGTGTTTTAATTGTGGAAGAGAAGGTCACCTAGCTCGATTTTGTCGTATAGTGAAGTCAAGTCCAGCTGGGATGGTGACGCCATAGGATGTCCCAGGCAAGTCAAAATTGGTAGTTTAAGAAAGAGCATTTTTCATGATGAGGAACCCGAACAAAGTTATCACAGGTAAGCTAATCATAAACTCTTGCAAATTCTATACCTTATTTGATACCGGTTCTACCCATTCTTTTATTTTTCCTACTTGCGCTCAATGTTTAAATTTGACTCCAGAGAAATTAGACTTTGACTTATCTGTTGAAACTTTTTTGGAAGAAACCTTCATTACATCCACTGTTTATAAATCTTGTTCGATTCAAATCGGCACCATCACGTTACCTGTCGATCTTATCTCTTTGAAAACACTTGCCTTTGATGTGAATTTAGGAATTGACTGGTTAACTATTTATCATGCTAAAAGTGATTATTTTCGTAAGGTTGTTAACTTTCATATTCCTAACCATCCTGTTATGCGAATTCAAGCAACCAAACCTCTAAAGTCAATCACTGTCATATTAAGCCATAACTAAAGAGTCCCGAGTCTTTTGTTGGTGACTTCTTTGTGTAGGATTCACCGAAGCCATACTCTCTATAGGGGACACCGTGAATAACGGTGATAAGTTGATAAGTATCAATGTGAAGTGATATCCAAGTCTTGGATGAGAGTCACAGTTTTGAATGATATTTCTATCGTTAATAAATTTCTTGACGTATTCCCTGAAGAACTTTTTGGCCTACCCCCAGAGCGTGAAATCAAATTTTGAATCGACCTTGAACCCGGTACAAAACCTATTTCCAAAGCCCCATATCGATTGGCCCCTTTTAAACTTCAGGAGTTAAAAACCCAACTACAGGAATTGTTAGACATCGGTTTCATTCATCCTAGTACATCTCATTGGGGTTCTCCTGTTCTATTCATGAAGAAGAAAGATGGAAGTATGCGACTTTCTATTGATTATCGGGAGTTGAATCATGTCACCATCAAAAATAGGTATTTGTTGCCTCGCATTGATGACCTATTTGACCAGTTACAAAGCGCCAAATTCTTTTCAAAGATCGATCTTCATTCTGGATATCATCCGTTAGAGATTAAAACAGATGACATTCCAAAGACGGCTTTCAGAACTCGGTACGGGCATTATGAATTCCTAGTCATGTCTTTTGGATTGACTAATGCTCCTGTTGCCTTCATGGATATGATGAACTAAGTATTCAAGGAATATTTGGATCATTTCGTGGTTGTCATCATTGATGACATCCTCATATACTCCAAAAAGCCGTGAAGATCGTGAGCAAAACTTGAGGCTGATACTCTAAAAGCTTCATGAAAACAAGCTTTATGCCAAGTTAAAGATATGTGAGTTCTGGCTTGAGGAAGTAGCATTCCTTGGGCACGTGATATCAAATCATGGCATAGCTGTTGACCCAGCAAAGATTGAAACAATTCAAAGCTGGGAGCAACCTAAGTTAGTCACCGAAGTATGTAGCTTTCTCGGCTTAGCTGGTTATTATCGGAGATTCGTAGAAGGGTTTTCTCGAGCGCTTACTCCATTAACTCAAATTGACTTTTGGAAGATACAAAATTCGATTAGAGCAAGGAACGTGAGAAGAGTTTTCAAGAACTCAAGTTGAGACTTATTTCAGCACCTGTTCTGACAATACCATCTGGTTCAGAGGAATTTTTCATATACAGCAATGCTTCAGGCAAAGGTTTAGGATGTGTTCTCATGCAACATGAGAAAGTCATAGCCTATGCCTCATGACAACTCAAAGAATATGAGAGGAATTATCCTACTCATGATCTAGAGTTGGCAACTATCATTTTTGCACTTAAAATCTGGAGGCATTACCTGTATGGGGAGAAAGTGGAGATCTATACGGATCATAAAAGCCTCAAATATTTCTTCACCCAAATGGAGCTCAACATGCGGCAATGACGTTGGCTCGAACTGTTGAAAGATTACGATCATACCATTCAATACCATCCTAGAAAAACGAACGTGGTAGCCGACGCATTGTGTAGAAGATAATGTGCGGGTATGAGTGCGATATTGTCAACGCAAAGGCCCATTT
The DNA here is from genome assembly GCA_020205605.1 of Panax ginseng. Taxonomy (NCBI): domain Eukaryota; kingdom Viridiplantae; phylum Streptophyta; class Magnoliopsida; order Apiales; family Araliaceae; genus Panax; species Panax ginseng. Next base: position 56,001,986 of record CM035149.1, on the reverse strand, counting down.
TGTATGACTTACAAAGGATGGAGATAGAGTTAAAGACTCCAGGGACCCACGTGATAATGATAAATAACGAGTACAACCCACTTTAATCGATAAAGTTAAAGCCGCTCAAGCTACAGACTCAGAGCTGATGAATGTGAAGAAGAAGGTGCAAGAAGGCGTTATTCTAGAAGCAAGAATCGACGAAGAGAGGAAATCTCAACCCTCAATTTTATTGGTCTATTTAAAATCCTCGAGTAGGAACTGTGGCCTATAGACTTGCCTTACCGCCAAGTATGTCTTGTGTTCATAACATTTTTCACATATTTATGTTACGTAAATATGTGAAAGATCCAAACCACATTATTGAATTAGAACCGGACGAGATAGCGGAAGATTTAACGTATGAAGAGGCACTTGTTAAAATCTTGGATATGAAGGATCTATTCTACGCTCCAAGGTTATATCTCAAGTCAAAGTTTTGTGGAGAAACCACGATGTTGAGGAAATGACCTGGAAGTTAGAATCTGAAATGAAGTCAAGGTATCCTCACCTCTTCGACATACCAGGTATGTACCCTAATTTTGAGGGCGAAATTTCATAAGATGGGGAGGTTGTAAGACCCCAACTTTTATGAATAAAGATTATTTTTCTCGAAATATATTTTTGAATATTATGGTGTGGATTTGATATAATGTTATAGTTATGGGTAATATTTATAAATTTTGAAAAGTAAGCAAGTTATTATAAATTATTCGATTGGTCAGGGAATATTTGTTTTAATAGGGAATATTCGTACGACGACACAATCATTGGTGGACCCCACAACGGAAGTATTGTCGTAGTTAGAAAATGATAGAAATATCTTTTTATAAAATAACGGAAAAAGTTGTTACTGTTAAACTATTGAAATACCCGGTGGTAAAAGTACAGTAATACGCGTGGTTGCATAATAGCACACGGTATTGATTATTGATGCTTACGTGAGAAGTCACTCAGTTATACTCAATTATTGCTACAGTAATTGCTACATAATATCTCTCATATTATTAAATCAATTATGGTCATAGTATCATCTGCACAATATTTTATATTATTAAATCAATAATTGAGACTACAAAGTTATTCATATTATTATTTGCATAATTGACGATGTCTAGAAAGTTCTGTTGAGGAAAGGGGTTTGGTCACCTAATTGCGCGCCAATATGGAGAAATCCTTATCGGAAAGCCCTCTCTTTCCTAGGAATGATCTGGTTGTTAAAGTTATAATATTAATGATGAATAAGTTCGTGTTGATTAAAGATGAAATTGTTGATAAAATATTTCCATTGTGTTGGGATTATTTGTATGAGTGGTAATCGACATTAATTTCGATAATAATTGATTTTTTGATGTTAAATTGACCAAATGGGCAATTAATCGGATAAATGAGCAATTAAGTGTTATTGGTTCACATGCAAATTATCGTTGATTCACATATATGGAACTATTGGTTCACATTTATTACTATTAGGGAAGGTGGTGCAAGATTGATAATACTTGCAAGACTAAATTAAAAACGGAGGAAAAGATGAAGGTACTATACTGTAATAATTTGAGCCCCTAATCGTGCAACTATCGAAACTATGTTTTCCTATAAATAGAAGCTCATTATTCATTCATTCTCACCAATTAACTAAGACTCACAAGAGCATCTATTAAGAGAGAAACTATAGAGAGGAAGAAGAAGAGTATTCTACTACTTCACTATTCCAGTATCCAGTCTTCTTCTAAGGTAAGGGATATTATTTTTGTTTAGTATTCATAAGAAATAATATTTTCTTCCATACTCTGTAGTATGTGAGTAATATTATTTCATCTCGTATTCCTGATTATACCCTTATTCTGTTAAAGTATTGCTTCTATACTCCGTGAAATTAGTAGAATATCATTGATATTTTCTCTTCAATCTGTATCTTTTCATGGAAATATTATTTTGAGCTTTCTTGATAATTATTGATCTTTTCATGTCAAAATACTATTCACGGGTACTATTCACAAAGTACTATTCACGGGTACTATTCACAGAGTACTATTCATGGGGAACTATTCACTCAGGTACTATTCACCCGGAGTACTATTCATGACAAAAAATTGATATCTTTTCAGTCCAAATCATTTTTGATACAATATTATTCTTCAATTTTACTCCACAAAACAGTATCATGTTGACAATTTGGACATTATTGAATTCTGGATATATTAAATTATAAATCTTTAAAAATTTATCCTTTATTTCTTTTTAATTGAAATCTTATATCATTGTCATCATCCTCATACTTATATTGTGATGAAAGTTATCTTTGGCCCGTAGTGCATAGATGGACTGTTGATTGGTATGATTATGACCAGGGATTATTCGGTGTAATCATGACCTGTAATGTTACAAATGATGTGGTAAAAGTCCTCATTGGCCCGTAGTGCATCGGTGGACAGTTGTTGGTATGATCATGACCATGCGTTCTCTTCGACCAAGGGTGCAAAGATGAATTGTTGTTTGGCATGTTCATAACCATTGGTGAAAATACGAATATCCTTGGCCCGTAGTGCATGGATAATTTAGTGATGTGGATTATTTATTAAGTTGAGTCTCAGCGATAAAATTGATGATAAACTTTTAAATCATAGAAGATAGTAGATATCATGCTCTACTTGACTCTTCTAATGGATTACTTATTCCGGTGCAGTTGTTGATCTAAAACTTGTTGTCTATTATATTTTATCAGTTGTCATACTGTTGAAGGCTAATGATAATTTATTTTTCATTATGTTAGTCATAATATTTCTTACTGGGTTAGTTGAGCTCACCTTTTTGCTTTCATTGTTCTCTTCAGGAAATGAGAACGTAGTCGGGACTAGTCGAGAAATGGAGTGATGGTCCGAGATGGTTGTTTTAGTAGTCCTCAGTATTTAGTGTGATAATAAATATAATGAGGATTGAATTTGTGTTTGGATATTGTCTATGAGACAATATTCATGTAAAAACTCTCAGCTACGTTTTGTCGTATTGTATAAAAGAAGTTTGTATTTAATTTATGTACCATGTATTTGAAAACTTAGAATGGCTGATGTATACCTATTTTGGGGGTGTCACATATGGTATATGAATGATTAAAATAATCAGGTCTTAAGCTAGAGACTATAGACTTGACTAAAATGAGAAGTGAACCCATGAAGTTAATGTTAATATAACTAATTGGTATTGTGATTCTAATGGTATATGTAGGGTAATTGGTGAACGTTTATTATACCTGTGTAGCTTACACATGAGGCAAGTTCCCTAACTTCATTCTCTTTATAATGAATGCAAGTTTCATAACTATGTTTACCTTTAATTGTCAAGCAAGCTTTCTAACCCTAATTTATCAATATGCAAGTTTCTATTCTTATATTAAAGTTGAGCAAGCTTATTGATTCCATCTTTTTTATGATGATACGAGCTCTTGTATTCTAATTCTTTACATTGAACGAGTTTCACAATCCTAACTCTCGTTCTTGCTATTCAAAGCATATACTGTTTAACTTCATTGTTCCAAATGAGATTTCCTAACTCTTTTGGATGTAACACTTTTCATAAATACCATGTCCATTCAATTGTATATTGTAATTATTCGATCTTTGACTTAAGTATCATTGCTTAATTCTTTATTATTGTGTTGAACCTTCGAATAGCAAGCAAGCTCTTATTGATTGGACAAATCTATACTTAAATAGTATTCTAAAATTCTAGAACCACTGATAAGTTAGTTCCAAACTAAACTTTCTTTAGTGCGGAAATTCTAAAGTTAAACTGAGATGAACAACCCTAGTATAGGGTATTTTATACGCGTTAGCGTTTAGATGTTTGTGCACAATACATGGTACGAAGGGTTCGATCCCCTCAAGTACGAAAAGTAAAAGTCTCAGATAGTCTAATGATCATAAAGGTTGAAGTAGAAATACTTAATAACCTAAGGACATAGTTCATGGTCTTAAAGACCCTCAGATATAAACCTCAAACTTGTTTACTAGTTTTATCTCGAAGAACAAGTTCTTATTTAATCAGTATGCATTGCTTACTCTTATGTTACTGCTATTATCACTCTTTATATCAGTGAGCAATTGTTTTCTCACTCTTGCATTTAACACTGCAACTAAAGTTGAGAAATTTGATGATACGTCTTCTAGAAAAGGAAAGGGCAAGATGTCCAAGTGATGAAGAGTTATTTGAATTTACTTAACTTAAATTATGTCATAAGACTTATGTTATTATGTGATGTATTCTGTAGACTTATGTAATAATTAAAGGTTAGATTACCTGTGAATGTTTTAGTTGATGTAACCCTTTAATGGGGAAGATATTTATTTAAGTTATTTAAGTTATGTCTTTATCCTTGTTTATGGGTAGTTAGATGTAAATATTTTTGAAAGTGAGCGCCAAATCCTGTGGGAATGAAGTACCCAGATTTGGGGGTGTCACATTTTCTGCCCTTTTTACCCTTTTAGGCAAATACAAGGAGTGTTGCTCCAATTACCTAGGGTGAAGTCCTAGTGGATAGCTATGATGAAGGGGTTGTTATCGTCCTCCTCCTCTTGAATGACGGCCATGATGTCTAGACAATCATCATCTAGAATGTCTTTGTTCATACCCTCTGTATGGATTAGGACGCTCATGTTCGATAAATGTCTCTCTATCTCTTATTTGCACCTTTGATTCCTTTCCTCCATATCTGGGTCTGGAATCAAGACTTCTTTCCCGTTAACCATTTGTATTGGCTTAGGAAATAGCATGCCTGCCATAGAGGAAGGAATTGTCCTTATAAGCCGTATAGAGTTTGTATCTGTAGGTTTAGGCAACAACCTTGTAGATGAAGGAACCGGTGTATGCTTGTGCGGGTTCCTGTGATTGAACCTAGAGGAGTAGCTTAGTCTGACCTTCCCTGTCTGGCTGGGAACTTGAATTGGGCATCTGATCCCTTGTTGATTCTTTCTTAACCCTTGTCCTAGTTGGAACAATGATATCATCTCTTGACTGGCCAACATTACTTTGGCGAAAACTCTGGGTTTCAGAGGTGGAGCCCCCATGGGTTGATAGTGAGTGTTGCTCACATCAAGGGCTTGGAAGCTGACAGGCTTAACTTCTGCATTGAAACTGATGAGTGGTATATCACTTTAAACATGATACTCTGGCTCAATATTGATAGTGACCAGGTTACTGTTGATGATATACTTGAGTTGTTGATGAAGAATGGATGGGACAGCTCCCGCCATATGAATTCAAGGTCTTCCCAACAGTAAATTGTATCTTGTAGTGATTTTTAGCACTTGGAAGGATATGTAGAATGTATGACTGTATCCTGTAGTGATTTTTAGCACTTGGAAGGATTTTCACGGGTAATTCAATCTCTCTGACAGCATTTCATCGAGATCCATCAAAAGCTTTGATGACTGTTTGGCTGCTTCGAATCCTGTTGAGATTGATCTTCATTCTTTCTAATGTGGCATAAGGGCAGATGTTTAGGGATGACCCTCCATCTATTAGCACTCCTCCGACCACATATCCAGAATGCATCACTATTATATAAAGTGGCTTGCAATGACCCATCCCTTTGGGAGGTATGTCATCATTAGTCAAGGATATCACATTGCTGTTAAAGATGTGATCTACCAGATGATGGAACTTTTCTACATCCACTGTCTTTTGTAAGTGGAGTTCTTCTAATGTTTTCAGTAAGACCTTCCGGTGATCTCTTGAAGAGAAAACCAAGTCCAGAATAGATATCTGTTGTGGTGCTTCTTTCAAGCTTTGAACCACCTTGGCTTCATTGTGTCCCATTGTGCAGAGGAATTCTTCGATTTTCTCCCTGGGCACTTTCCCTTTAGATCTGATAACTGGCTTCATCACTCGTTGAGGAAGATATAGTAGATTATCCTTAGATACCGCAATAATTTTGTTTGATGTTGAGCCTTTAGCCTCTCCATAATTCCATGGGACTTTTTTAAGGCTAGTGACAAGATGATGTGGCCTGAATGGCAGTATGGGTGGTGCTGGTGTAGCCACCTTTAAAGGGTTTTCAACTCCTTTGAGCTTGATTGGTTGAATTATAAATGATGTGGCATCCAGATCTCCCTTAGAGGATATAACTTCTATGATTTCCTTCCATCTTTGTGATCCTGGACGAAATGAATGTCCACTCTCAAGTGATACGGTGTCATCGTCTACCATTTGTAGGTCACTGCTGTCAATGATGTTTTGAATAAGATGGCAGAGTGCCTAGCATTCCTTAGTGTTGTGACCGCGAGAATGGGAGTGGTATTGATATACTCCAGTAGCATCAAATCTTTTTGAGCATGGGTTGACTGGAGGTAGCAGTGTAGTGATCTTTCCTTCATTGATCAGCATCTGTAATATTTCTTCCATCGGTTGTCCTAAATAGGTGAATTCCCTTTTATTGGCAAAGTCCCGACTGTCTTTAGCTCTTGCTTTTGTGGCAAGCTTTTCCTCCAAGGTTTCAATTTCTTGGGTGAGTGGTGGAGTTTTTGTGATAAGAGAAAGGAGGCTAGCATGCTCTTGACTGAACAACTGCCTTGTGACTTGGTGTTGATGTATCACCAGTTCTGCCAGTTGATTGACCTATTCATCAAGAGACTTTTACTCCCGTTTCATCATGAACTGGAACTCTGAGTAATTCCACTTGTCGGAATTATCTTTACTGGTTTGGGGAGAACCACCCACATACTTAAGGTATTTAGAGCTCTCTCCATAGCCCCTATTGATCATGTTAACATCCTCTTCCTTGTGTTGAGGGAGAGGGTTATCCTAAATGTGTGGTTGCTCAGGCTCGGTCACCACAATTTCACCACTGTCTATTAAGTCCTGGATCTTATGCTTGAGGGCCCAACAATCCTGAGTGTCATGGCCTGGAGCTCCAGAATGGTAAGCGCACTTCTTGCTTGTGTTGAACCTCTTTCCACTCGGATTGGCTGGTGGAAGGAGATGCGTGATTTAACCGTCGTGTAATATACTACAATACATATGTTGTGAGTTTTAATACAAATATTGTCATCTAGACAATATCCACACTCAATTGAGTCCTCATTACATTTATTATCACACTATTTAACAGAATAGTGAGGACTACTAATGCTATTAAGTGGATCGTCACTCCATTCCCCAACTAGTCCCTGCTACGTTCTCATTTCCTGAAGAGAACAATGAAAGTAAAAGGGTGAGCTAAACTAGCCCAGTAAGAAATATTATGACTAAGATAATGCAGAATAAAATTATCGTTAGCCTTCAATAGTGTTAAATTGATACAATATAATAAACATTAAGTTTAACTGCAGCGGAACAAGCAATCCATTAAAAGAGTCAAGTAGAGAATAAAATCTACTATCTTTTATGATTTAAAAGGTTTTTCATAACTTTTATCACTGGGACTCAGCTTAATAAATAATTCACATCATCCCTGCACTACGGCCAAGGATATTCATTAGTATCACAACCACAAATTATCCATGCACTACGGGCCAAGGATATTCATGTATTCATCAATGGTCATGATCATGCCAACAACTGTCCATCAATGTACTACGGGCCAATGAGGACTTTTACCACATCATTTGTAATATTTGTAACAATGGTCATAATCATACCAAGTCCATCTATGCACTATAGGCCATAGATGACTTTCAACATAATATAAACATGAGGATGATGACAATGATATAAGAATTCAATAAAACAAGTTCAAGAATTAATTTATCCAGGAACTAATAACGTCCAAATTGTCAACATGATACTTCTTTGTAGAGTAAAATTCAAGAATGCTCAGAAGAATATTTCCATGAAAAGATACTGGATGAAGTACAAATATCAAAGATATTCCACTAATTTCATGGAGTATAGAAGTCAAAACTTTAACCAACTGAGTATAATAAAGAATGGAATAACAAAAGAAATCACCGGGCATGCGATAGACCGCATGCATAAAGTTATTCCAATGTAATAATAAATAATGTAACCGTGTCATGATAAACGCATTGCATGTGATATTCCAACAGAATAATAATAACGGAACCAAATCAAAGTAAATTCTCACCGACAGGATGTTCCAACAGATTAATAAATAATCTAACCAGTCATGTGTAAACGCATGCATAAGATGTTCCAAAAAATAATAAAGAATGGAATAACATAAGAATTTCACCATGTATGCAGATTGCTTATGATAGACAGTTATTCCAACATAATGATAAAGAATGGAATAACGTAAGAATTTCACCAAGTATAGGGTAGATCACAGATATCAAAGTTATTCCAAGAGAATAAAAAATAGAATAATGTAAGTTCTCTTCATGAATACGAAAGAAATAATACCCTTACGAGTACAACAAATAATATCCCTTACCTTGTAAAGAAGAGTACTCACCGGGGTAGAAGGGGGATATAATTGAAGAAAACTTGCACTACGCTCAAAGCTTTCTTAAACTCTAAAGAAATATGCTCAAGATTATAGAAGAAGAATTATCTCTACAGTTTCTCTCCCTAGAGTTTCAGTGAATTCGTAAGAAATAATGAAGGAATGAGCTTCTATTTATAGAAGAATGGATTAAATAGTAACTAATTCTGAGCTATCCAGATTGATTTACTTTTAAACGAGACGGTCTGTATTTGGTTTACTATAAAATATTCTAATAAAATAAAATCTTTTAAATAAAATATAATATATTCTATTTATAATCTAATAAAACGAATAACTTTATAAAAGTATTCTGCTTATATATAAAAGATTTTACTATGCAAACACTATCGCAGTAATATGCAAACATTATGCTTAATAAAATATAATATATTCTAATTATTGTTTAATAAAACAAATAACTTTATAAAAGTATTCTGTTTTATATAAAAAGATTTTATTATGCAAAACACTATGCAGTACTTATGCAAAACGCTATGCATAATAAAATATAATATATTCTAATTATTATCTAATAAAACAAATAACTTTATAAAATTATTCTATTTTATATAAAAGATTTTACTATGCAAAACACTATGCATAATAGAATATAATATATTCTATTTATAGTCTAATAAAATGAATAACATTATAAAAGTATTTTGTTTTATTATATTAATAATACTAATAAAACAAAACTTCATCATCATTATTATAATTCACACTATTAATCGACCAATGTCGCTCCTGTGGAAAGAGGGGCTTTCCAATAAGGATTTCTCCCGATTAGCGCGCAATTAGGTGACCAAGTCTCTCATTGGCAGAACTTCAAGACATCGTTAATATTGCAAATAATAATATTAATAACTTTGTTATCTCAATTATTGATTTAATAATATATAAAATATCGACAATAATTGAATCAAATAACGTGAGATACTATGCAACAATTACTGAAGCAATAATTGAACAAAAATGAGTGATTTCTCACGTAAGCATCAATAATCAATACCGTGTGCTTCTATGCAACCATGCATATTCTTGTACTTTTAACACCAGGTGTTTCAACAGTTAACGGTAAAACTTCCACCGTTATTTTTATAAAATATTTTTGTCGTTTTCTCAATTCGACAATAATTCTGTTGTGGGGTCCACCAATGATTGTGTCGTCGTACGAATATTCCTTGTTAAAACGAATATTCCCCGATAGATCGAATATTATATAACAACTTGCGTACTTTTCAAAATTTATAAATATTACCCACAACTATAACATTATATCAAATCCACACCATAATATTCAAAAAAATATTTTAAAAAATTTAAATCTTTATTCATAAACTTTGGGGTCTCACAATCTCCCCTCCTTATGAAATTTTGCCCTTAAAATTTACGTACGTACCTGGTATGCCGAAGAGGTGTGGATACCTTGACTTCATTTCATATTCCAACTCTTGAGGTATAACCTTGAATACCTTTATCGTCGAAAATATTACACATTGCATATGTACATGCCTGATGTTCTCCGATTGCCTCTGAATGCACATCAGTCCCTAAAATAGCCATTTTAGGCCTTGATACCGATCTCAAATCTCAAAATATAAAGAATGAACGTTATAGGTCTACTCGTTATTTTTCTGAATCATCCTGAATCACCTCAATCGGAGTTCGTATGAAAATGTTATGCCCAATTTACTAAAGGACGTCCGAACAGATTTTGGCTTAACACTTGACCAGCGCCTAGGCGCCCAGATTTGGCCTTGGGCAAGCGCCTAGGTGCCCAAGAGCAGAATCTAAGCGCCGAGTCTAGCGCCTAGGCACTCGACCCTTGACACTTAGCTCCAATTTTCCAGATTTTGCAACTTTTGACGCACATACTTCAAATCTTCATAACTTCTTCATCCGTTATCGGAATTAGTCCATTTTTGAGGCTATAGAAAGCTTGTAACATGCTCTATAAAACCCCCATGATTTCATAATTTTCAGATTCATTAATTATTCTGAAATTTGGCTCCAAAGTCCCCCAAGACTAATTTTTTACTAACAACGATACGTGAAAAATATTAAGAACACGTGACATACTTGGCGATAAAATGAGTCTATAGGCCACATATCCTACTCGATCGAGGATTTAAAATGGGCCAATTAAATCAAGGGTCGAGATTTCCTCTCTTCATCGATTCTTACTTCTAGAATAACGCCTTCTTGAACCTTCTTCTTCACATTCATCAACTCCGGGTGTGTAGCTTGAGCGACCTTTAACTTTATCGATTAGAGTCGATTCTACTCGTATATTTGATATCACCATGTGGGTCCCTAGATTTTTTAACTCTATCTTCATCATTTGTAAGTTATACGAAATGGGTTTTTGTGTTAACAACGTCACACTCATAACCGCATACGATCGTCTACTCAACGCATCAGCTACCACGTTCGCTTTCTCACGATGGTATTGAATTGTATGATTGCAATCTTCAACAGCTCGAGCCAACGTCTTTGGCGCATTATACATTCATTTTGGTTGAAGAAATATTTAAGGTTTTTAGAAATGGGTTTTGTACTGGGGTTAATATAAAATTCAATTTCACGCTCTGGGGGTAGGCCAAGAAGTCTTCAAGAAATACGTCAAGAAATTTATTAACGATAGAAATATCATTCAAAACTGTGACCCTCATCCATGACTTGGATAGTATGTCACATTGATACCTATCAACTTTCCACCGTTATTCAAGGATGCCGAGCTAAAATATCACATAATCCTCTCTTCTAAAGAATTCAAGGATGCCGAACTACAAGAAGCTCTAGGAACCAGTACAAGGATCTATTCCAAATTGGTGAAGGAGTTTTACACCAATGGATTCTACAAAGACGACGTCCTCACCATAAAGGTTAAAGGAGTATCGATTCGACTAGAAGCCACTTACATAAATCAGGTCTTAGGTTTTAAATCTAAGGGCCTTACTTCGTTAAGCTTCATCGACTTCAACGAAGGACTGAAGAAGATGTATCATGAAAAGAACCACAATCTGAAGGGATACAAGAAAATGAGTTTCTAGCAGACATTGTTGGGAAATGCATCTGCTGTAAGAACTCTGGTCACGATTCTGTCAATGAAGTGCAACTGAAAATAATGATAACAATATGCTTCAAGTCTCAGGTGAACTTGGAGCTCTCCTCCTGGAGTGGATTGGAAAGTGGATTCTCAGCTCTAAGAATGCTAAGAGCTCGAACAAAATGTTCTAAGGAAGATTTATTAGCATCATTCTCCAAGCAGCTCTAGGAGAAAATATTGAAGATGATGAAGGTGAAGCTCTAAATGCCAACAAGAGAATGACTCAGTAGCTCTTCGTAAACTGGAAAAGGAATTCAACTAAAAATATGAAGAATTATCATTCTGAGTCCAGTGAAAGGACTGGGGAAGTCATGAAACAGTTTTTACAAGGTAACCTATTTATTGTAAGAGAAGTTGAAGAAGAAGTAGACCAAAAGTCCTCTGCTCTAGTCAGGAGAAACAAGGGGAAGAGGAGGCTTCAAATTGTTCAGATGATAGAAGAGCCTCAGGGATCAACAACCGAAGTTCCTCAAGGATCCGATCCTAAACTCTCTGGCCAATTTATTGCAAAAGAGATTTCTCAATCTGAAGTACAACTCAAGAACAAGAAGAAGAAGCAGACTGAAGAAGAAGATGAAGATAGATCCACCATCTCTCAGCTACTTAAGAAGGGAAAATGCAGTAGGCGTCTATCTAAAGTATCCTTGACCACGATCATGGAGAAATCGAGGATACCGATCATAGAGTCAAGGGTTGCTAGTCAAAGTGAAGTAGACATTGAGACTATGACTCAGCATGAACAAGTAAATATTGTTGAGGATGAACAGTGTGTTGAAGAATTCATAAATCTAGAGTCGAGAATATCAAAGAGAAGATTAATCAAGAAGGTTGACCTTTAGTTGCAAAAAGTTATGTTAAAGATTAAAGAGGAGGAAATGAAAGCATGTGTAAACAATGATGAGGATCAACAAGAAAGTTCTAGTCAGAGAGATGATCACATTGAGGGGGAGCTTTTTAAAGTCCCTGAGCCAGAAAATGTTACAGTTGAGGGGGAGCTGCAAGAAGATTCTCATGAAGCCCCCTCAGTCCCTAAAGAAATTGTAGTCTTTGAAGCTATGGAAATGGAAAATGTTGATGCTATGGAGGTGGAGAGGGCTGAAAAACAAAGAGGAGGTGAGGAGATGATGGATGTGGTGGATATTTCGAATGAAGGTGATAGAGACAATTAAAAAGAAGAATATGAAGAAGTTGAGATTATTGCATTGGGCTGGAATGGATATAGGAGAGCCAACTACAATCAGTTGTTCTCCTACTTACCAATGATGTCCTATCATAGAGCCCTGATTCTCAACTCCTGGGATCACTTGTTTTGGACTTACAAAGCTTATCTAACAATTTCTGTACTAGCTCATGGATTCCCAAGTAACCTCAATTTTGCTCAGAAGCTGATCACTAATCATTCTTCTTCAGAGACTGAGCGTGATGTACAATCTATTCTCATTTCTTTCATAGTTTACCACTGCCCTCCATCAAACTTTAACAAATTTTATGAATTGCCAAGATGGTTGGAAGTGGTTCTTCACCCACTAAACCAATTTCCAGCTACAAAATCCCAACATTCTGTAACTGATGAACAAAATACACCTAACTACATGATAGTACAATCTTCAACCACCTTTAACTCCATGAAAACAGAACAACGTGACACCATGAACACCGCACCTACTCAACTCGTTGAGTCACTTGCTCTACTCAATTCAACAGCCTCCTCTCCCACAACTCAAACCTCTATTCCTGCACCTCATTCAGACATTTCTTCTTCCTCAACCAACAATTATTTTGATCTTGCTCTCTCAAATCTGGAAGAACAAAATACAAGAGCCTCTCCTATAGACACTCAGAAAATTATTGAGCTTCTCTCAGTTCTTCCAACAAAATCTGAGTTATCTCACGCATCACAGAAAGTGACCACAGAAATTCAAAAAGATCTAAAAACTCACTCCCTACTCGTTCATAAACGGTTAAACCACTTAATCGATGATGCCAACACTCTTCCTAGCAGCCTGAGTTCTGAGTTCACAAAGAAGCTATGGGAGATCATCAAGGAAATGATCCAAAGCATAAATGAAAGGGATCAAATTCACTTCCAATCTTCCCAGAAGCATAAGGAAGCAATTATCCTTCTTCAGCAGAATCAGGAGGCTCAAAACAAACTCATTACGGAAAATCTTTTAAGCCTACAATCTTCTATGGCTGAATTTCAAGCATATTCTATGAATCAAATGAAATAAATGGACGATGTCTTGGCCATTCTATAATAACACAAATCACAAATTAATTTTCTGGTTCAAGAAAATCACAGTCAAGGAATCAGCTCCACGAACTTGTTCAAGGAATGAATCGTCTATCAGATGATATTCGAACCCCGGATGCTGACATAAATATGGAGATTAAAGAGGAAGGAGAGAAAGGAAAATGCAGAGGCAAAGGAAAACAAATTTCTCAATCAACAAGGAGTCCTCCCTCAAGGTAGCCTCGCTATCGCACTCCACGAACTGAACAGCAGCAACGCCAACCAATTTTCATGGCGCAACCGTTAAGGAGTCAAGGGCCATCTCTTAGCTCACAAGGAGTAACCATTATTGGCTTTAACATGCCAATTGGAGATCCTGCCTTTATGAACAGACATAATCATGGAGAAAGGATAAGTCAAAGTGAGCTAGAAGATATTGCATGGAGAGATGAAGCTAGCAGGAGAAGGAGAGCTGCAGAGCATGACAATCCTCCCAGGAGCAAAAGGTAGAGGAGATGGAAATAAATTGAAATTTGTTTCTTATTGATGTAACTATGCTAAAATGTAATATCTGTTTCACAACATCAATAAATTAATGCTTATTCTCTCGAGATTTTAGCTGCTCACTGAAACACTAAGTCATATTTACTTTCTAGCATCCTACATTTAGAAATTGATTTTATGATGCAAATCTCATTGGTTATGTCAACATTAAATAGGGGAAGATTTTTAGGAATTGCATATTAAAATTGATGTTGAATGTGACACCCCCAAATCTAGGTACTTCATTCCCACAAGATTTGGTGTTCACGATCCAATCATTCATATCTATCTACCCAAGTATAATAAAATTAAATCATAAATCCTCCCTTTAAATAGGGTTACAACATTAAATAAAAATCTTCCCAGGTTGTTTAACCTTAAACATCATATAAGTGCGAAAATAAAATTATTACATCACATCATTAATTAAAAGTCTATCATCATAACAATAAATGAAATTTACAAGTCTTCATCACTTGTATATTTTTCCCTTTCCTTTGCTAGTTGTAGGTTCGTCGACCTTCTCAACTTTAGCTGCAATGAGTGTATATATATGCAAGAGTGAGCAAAAAAAATGCTCACTAGGTATATCAATGAATCAAATAAGAATGAATAGGCTTATCAAAACTGAATAGTACTCTATCAATGATAACCAAAGACTGGAATCAAAATATGGAATATATCTAAGGGTCATAAGACCACGAACTATGTCCACAATTGTAAGTAATCTTTCAACTTCAACTTTAACAGTCATTAGACTATAAGGACTCCTCGTACTTAGGCGGATCAACCCTTCGTACAATGTATTGTGCACAAACATTTCAACGCTAAACATAAATTATCCCCTAATAATAGGGTTGTTCATCTCAGTATTTAGAGTACAAGTCCGCACCAAAGTAAGTTTGGTTTGGATACATTTCAAGGGTAATTTAGAATTCAACGGTCATCAACTAATGATTAGTTGAATACAATATTGTTAACATCATGCTATGGAATAATTATAACTGAATCGACCTTGTAAATTAAGATCATGCTTTAAGAATAAACTAATAGCATAAACATCGAATAATCATAACGTACCTTGCTTGAACAATATTAAGCCAAGGTTATTTAGAATTGAGTACTAAGCATGCATAACAAATAGTAATTTAAACGATAAAACTAGTTCAACATTAGTATATTAGAATATGTAAACTTGCAAGCTAGATATCAAGTTAAAGACAAGAATAACTTGTTCAATATCAGAATAAGATTTAGAAATCATAAACAAACTAGATACAAGAACTTGCTCAATCGTAAGAATAAACTTACACAATGTAATAAATGAACTAGCTCAACGAAAGTGTAGAGTTAGAAAACTTGCTCAATTGTAAAAGTAGAATTAAAGAGCTTGCTCAATGTAAAAAGATAAGTTTAGAAACTTGCCTCGAGCGTAAGCTATAATATTAAACTCACGCTCACCTACACATAGGTATAGAACCACAATATCTCTTAGTCATACTAAAATACCATAACATATGCATTTCTAGTTAGACTTGTTATTTCAGTACAAGTCTTATGCTACCATATACATTTCAGAATTTCCAAGTGTTAACATCACAGCACTTATCTAACATTCATTGTATAACCTAAGTTATAACATAACGCGTTCGTAACTTACTAATCACTTATACAAAGTTGAAATTATCATTGACATGACACGATTCTGTTTTAAACTCCTTACTACATGTTTGACACCTTAACACAACCTTAGACCAAGTTATGTTGACATCCCAAGTCTGCAAAGCATTAAGCAGTGAAATCTCACCATCTCGAGATAGGGTATGGCACAATTTGTCTATACACAAGCCCGGGATCTGCAGAAAGCTTTTGCTTTTAGCCTTGGCATCAAGCAGCAAATTGCTACTGCGTACGTATGCGGCGACAGACAAGGAATGAACAATGAGTCACTTTTAGCCCAACAAACACGAATTTCACCCACAAACAGTAATATTAATACGTACAAATGGTATAAAACTAACACAACATGTTTCCTCACATATTCCTGAATATAGGACAATTTAACAACAATTATACTAGTTTAATTTCATCAAATTCCATATTTTCATATAAAACTTCATTTTTAAGTTTCTTAGATAAAAATCATCACTGTTATTTCAATTCTACACCGAATCACTTTGTTCAAACTACGTTATCTTCATTTCTTAACGAACTAACATAAACAAAACTCAATTCACAGATTATCATACAAATTGACTATCAAAATTGGTACTTACATAAGCCATATGAGAAAATATTTATAAAACATACACTGTCATTATTTTTCTACTATTATACGAAATTAGCATGCAATTTCCTTGTTTAAACATAAACTCTAGCATTACAATTACATACAAATGCGATAATACAGTCATATAGCAACAATTCAAAAAAATTTGCATTCACAGAACATATAATTTTATGCCGTAAATTCATATATATATATATATATATATATATATGTATAATATTAAAGGTATGAACAATACCTTCAATAAGCTTGATAATCCTTGCTAAAATCGCTGGAAATTGCTTGGTAATCCTTAGGTTTTCTCTCAATCTCTCTCAATTCTCAAGTTCTCTGTCAAGCTCTATCAAGTTCTCTCTGAACTCTCAGTATAGCCAATATAGACTAACTAATGCGTAAAAGAAAACTGATACCTTAATATGCATACTAATTATAATATCAGTTATAAAATAATGTTTAGGTTATAATTATATTATATTTATTATTTTATTTATTTTATTTATAATTTAAAATTCAAAAATCCAAAAATCATAAGGCTCCGTTTGGCAAAACCCTTTAAAATTTAAAGACTTAATATATTTAAGTTTTGTTTGGCAAAACTAAATTAAACTCCTTTAATTTATTTTAATAAACAATTTAGTTTATCATTTATAATCACATATAATTTTTTTAGATTTCCATTTCCAACATTAACCAATTAATTTAATTGCACGCTATATTTTAATTAAATATACCATTTAAACAAATAACACAAAATTATAATTTCATTATAATTTTATTTAATAATTTAATATACCATTTAAATTATTAAATCAACACAACAATATAACATCTCATGTTATATTACAACTCTCTAAATTACAAATTCAATTAATTTAGAATATTATCTAATAAATTTAATTCTTAAACATTTACTAATAATAACCACATCAATAAAATATTTATTATATCAATTTTAGCAATAAACACATCAAATAAATCTTTATATAATCCAATAAATATTTAAAATTACAATTTGAAATTCCGGATTGTTACATTGAAAGTAAATAAATATGCTTGAGTGTAAAGTCCTTCAAAGAAGATATATACAAGGACTTAGATGGTAGATCAAATTGTTAGGTTGATTTGTGCTTAATGTTTATCATTCTGTAAATGAATGTATAGTAGAAAGATCAAAGCTGTCGGGATGATCTATTTTGAAATGTAATAGATAGGACTCAACAGAATCATAGTTTGTCAATCCAACTGAGAGATTGCAGAAGCCAAGGCAGAATCGTGGAGTATCGAAAAAGTTGCTTCAGAATCCTAGTCTGTCTTGGAAGCCACACTCAGAATTAATCGTGAAGTTAGTCTGAGCGCCTGCCGAGCCAAGTCAAGAATCATAGTCAGCTCTTGGAATCGTGGAGTCTACAAAACAAGCAAGTAGAGATCGTAGTCTTTCAGAGCTTAAGAGAAATCGAAGTGTTCTCTTCGATCAAGGCTAAATCAAGCGAGCATGACAAGACACAACTGTGACAACCCGAGAATTTATAAGATTAATAAAATCTTAAATGGTTAAATAAGGGTTAAGTAATAAAATCTAGACAGGAAATAGAGTATTGATTAAGAATTTTGTGAAAGATTTGTATGATTTGTAAGACCCCAACTTATTATAAATAAAATTAAATTTCCTCTATTTATTATTTTGAAATAGTAAGGGTTGATTTGATTAATGTGGTTAGTTATGGGTAAAATGCGCAAATATTTCAAATATGCAAGTGGTTATAAAATATTCATTTTATCGGAGAATATTCGTTTGGTCGTGGAATATTCTTACTATCGAGGAATATTAAATGCGATGGCGCGACCTTAATGGAGCCCCATAACGGAAAGCGATTGGATGAAGAAAATGACAAGTATAAGTTGTTTATAAATAATGGCGTAGTTATTACCAGATTATCTTCGTTGGAATACCCGGTGGTTAAAACATAGTAAGATCGCCAGATTATTGCACCAATTATTGATTCTTATGTAGGAAGGCATTACTCAATAATTGTTACAGTAGTTACTGTTCAATATTTTATTTTATTGATTCAATAATTGCTACGTTGATATTTTATATTATTGTTGTTTCAAAAATTCTCACTATACAGTATTTTCATTATCAGATCAATAATTCATATTATTTGAATAATATTATTAGATAACATTATTGGCAATGTTTAGAAAGTTCTGTCTAATGAGAGGTTTGGTCACCTAATTGCGCGCCAGTAAGGAGAAATCCTTATTGGAAAGCCCCCTCTTTCCTGGGAACTGTTTGGTTGTCAATATTGTGATTCTGTAATATTATTTGTGAATAATTAATTATTGATTTATATGATAAAAAAAAATATTCATTTTATGTGGATATAGATGGAGAAAATTTTTAATGTGACAATTGTTGAAAATTTGTTATTTTATCTTTTCTGATAAATAATTCATTTAAATATATTATTATATTTTAATAATATAATAATGGTGATATTTTTACAATGATTGTGGGATATATGAGTATATGCGGAGGAGTATTTTTGTTATAATTAATGTTTAAAACATGTTAAACATGTCGGTGGACCACATTCCTCGACTGAAATTGGTTTATAGCCCGTAAAATCGTCCGTTTGTGGATTTTGGTCAACTTCTGCTTGGAATTTGAAAAATCTTAAACTTACAAAGTTTTAGAGAATGAAATTTCCTATGGAAAGGACATGTGTTTTGAATTTTTCTGATAAAAGGGCTATTTATTATGAATTATTGAAGTTCCGTAGTTCCGAAATAATTGATTTTTGCAAGTTTTAATTATTTTTAATAACAAAAACGTTTTTTTTTGTTTTTATCAATATTTGGTGGCTAAATTCAGATGGTCAAGGTAGGCTAAGGAAAATTTTATAAATATATTAATATTTTATTAAATTTTCTGCTTTGGTGTTCTAAGCATTTTCCTATAAATAGGGTGCTTAGGTTAGAATTGAAAATCTCACTAGAAACTGAAGTTTTCTCTCTCTTTCTCTCTCTTTATTATCGAGCGTATTCTTATGAGTATTTTGATACTTTGAGTGTTGTTGCTATACTGTGCAAGTTTCCTTCAAAGACTATATCCAAAGATTCCAAATCGGAAGTCTTGCATTTTCGAGGTAAGGGATATTTTTTTTTAAAATGATATTATTTCTTCTAATATCATTATGCCAGAATATTGGTAAGATTTTTCTTGTGAAATTCTTGTCTTTTAGTGTAAGGTTACTATTCACGTATACGACACTAGTCATGTATACACGACTATTCACTTAATACAACATTATTCACGTAAAAATTAAATTTTCATTTTGTCGAAAATATCTATTATGGATACTAGCTTTGATTGTATCCATGTTTTGATCATTCTTGAATTTTACTTCACTATGATTATTTATGAAGTATTTTTGAACTCGGATTGTTTAAAGTACGAATCCATAATACTTGTTCTATTGTTTCACTAGATTCGTTTTTTTTAAAATATTTTTCATCATCCTCAGTCCTAAATGATGGTATTACTGAATATCTTTGTCCTGTAGTGCAAAGATGGTTGATTTTCTTATGAATAGCTTTGGCCCGTAGTGCAAAGATGTACAGGTGTTGAGATGAACATGATCGATCGATGAATATCTTTGGCTTCAGAAGTGCAAAGATGAATATTTGATTCAAGATGAATATTGGTTGATGTTACAGGGATAAAATATTGATGATGGACTTTTAAATTCATAGATAATAGTAGATTTCATTCTCTACGTAACTCTTCTATGAATTATTATTTCCGCTGCGAATATAGATCTGAAACTTTTTGTCTATTGTATTTTATCAGATTTTTCCCTGTTGAAGACTAACGATAATTTGTTCTATATTATCTTAGTCATAATATTCTTTCTTCGGGCTAGTTGAGCTCATCCTTTTCCTTTTTGTTCCATTTTCTTCTCGTGATGCGAGAATGTAGCGAGTTCTAGTCGGGGTGTGGAATGATGGTTCTAGAAAGTTGTTTTAGTAGTCCTCACCATTTTGTAAAATAATATACAAATAATTGTAATGAGGACTTATTTGGGTGTGAATATTGTCTGGACGGCAATATTTGTATTTAAACTCACAGTTTTCATGTTGTATTAATAAAGTTGTAGTTGTTTCTGTACCATGTTATTGACGACTCAAAATGGGTGATGTATACCTATTTTGGGGGCATCACATGATTTATAAACTGAAAATGATTATCTAATAGCGAGGTACATGGTTTTGAGTAATGTGATTATGTGTATGTGAAGTATGTGGTTAAGGGTTAAGAGTTGATCAGACAAAGTGTAACATTGGTAAACCCTAATGTTATAATAAGAACTCTAATGTTCAGTTAAGAAACCCTAACGATCGGTTAGAAACCTTAATTCTAGCTTTGGAAACCCTAATTTCTATTTTGGAAATCTTAAAACCTAACTGGGAATTTTTAAACCTTAATTTAGAAACTCAAATGCTAAGTATAAAACCCTAAGGGTTAAGAATTATGTGAAATGACCAAATCACCCTTCGAATTATTGGGGAAATGACCAAAATACCCTTAGTAGGTGCAAAATTACCAAAATGCCCTTTTACTTAACTTTGAAGTAAAAGATATAACCAAATCTTGGTGAGTCGCCACTTGATATCTTCAATGTCTTAAAATCAACATCAATCAGCCATCTTGGCCACTTAGCAACATTCTTGTCCATGGAAATCAAAGATTAGAAACTTAAAGTTAAGAAATATCTTTACTTTAGTTTCTAACTTAGCCAAGACTTTCTCTCTCTCTAACTCATGAAATTTGGGGAGGAACTCAGTTCAAAGTTAAGCCAAGAACACCTCTTAGCTATCCAAGATCAGATCAAAGGAGCAGAAATCAAAAGTGGATCAAGAAGGTATAAACCCTAATTCATGATAGATCTTTAAGATCTTAGTTGATGTTATGTTTTGATGTTTAAATATGTGTTATGTGATGTTATTTAGTAATTTATGATGATACATCATTGATCCATAACATCTATGTGCATGAAAATAGGAATTTTAAAAACTGTCAAGAACCCTAAAAATGAGGTCTGACAGTCAAATGTCAGAGCCTCTGATCTAAATCTGTTAATTGTTTGAGGTTGTAAGTGTATCATTGATATAGTATGCCATGAGGAGAGTAAACTAGAAGTGGAATCAAGTCCATAACATGTCTAGATTCCAAGTGATTAATTAATGGTCAAACATGGTTGACGAGTCATGGGAAACTAAAATCTGGAAAACCTAGAAACTGCCCAGATAGGTCTGACAACATGTTTAAGGGCTTAGATCTTTCATTTGTTATGTTGTTTGCTTGTCTAAGTGTATCATTGATATACCCTAACATATTACCCAAAGTATCAATTTTTGAAATAGGCATCAAAAGACAAAAGAAAGGGGTGCCTAAAATGATACTTTGATTCATGTTACGGATAAGAACAAAAGAAGTAGGTAAATATAAACCTTGATTACAGATTAAGGCTTCAGGAATTTTATATTTAATATTCATAATATTAACACTTGCACTGGTTAAAGATTGATTGGTTTTCAAAGTATTTGTTAGAATTAATCCTTCCGAATACGATTCATGTCAAGACCACTATCTACAAGGGCAATGGCGTCTTTAATGATGAAATCCGGTTTAATAATAAAAGTAATTATAATATACCATTTCTGAAAGACTACTTGATTCATAAACATCAAATAATTTTCAGAAGACTCTGGTTTATCAGAAGATTCAGTTTTAAAGGATTCTACATTATTATCTTGTTTATGGTTTAACTGTTGTTTAATATTATTTAAATCCTGAAAAATAATAACATTAGTATTTTGTAATTGTTTAATTTCATATTTTAATATATTTATTTCACTTTTAAGATCCTGAATAGTAGTAGGCTTTTCAGTAGTAGAAACATCTTGTATTCGTTTCATAACTTCTTTCATACTATACTGATTAATGGGAAGAATGTCTTCTATTTTTTGGTTTTTATAACAGATTTCTAAAAATTTTAATTTTATTTCGGGATCTTTAATTTGATCAGCTAAGTCAAGGAGTGATTTTTGGGTGTCAGTTAAGACATTGATACTTGGTCCTTCAATATCTAAGCCATTCATCTTGACGATAGCTTTTCAGTAGTCAGCTTCAGTAGTTGTATTGCAGTTATTAATTGTACAGGTTTGACATTGTTCGTTGTTAGAATCATTGTCAGATTCAGAATAGATTTCGGCTAAATCATCATCTAAATTTGAATCTGATTCAGAATTATTGCTTGACAAACAATTAAGAATTTGTTGTTGAATGTCTTTATCAAGGGACATTTCATTAAGTTTCTGTTTTAGTTTTGATTTACATTTATTAGCGAAGTGTCCTATTTTTCCGCATTTATAACATTAAATTTTAGATTTATCTTTTTTATTACTACTCTTTCTCTTCTTAGTAGATTTTTCGAGGTTTTGTTTTTTAGAAGATTTCTTAGAAGAAAACGTCTTCTGTAAGATTTGGAAGGTTTAGAATTTTGCTGTTTTTTAGCCTTTTGGGGATACTGTAATTTTGTGTCATAAGAGAATTGATCGCAAAATTCTCCTATCTCATGTCTTTTAGTAAGTTTCTATTTTTTCCATTAATTGTTGAAGTTTCATATCATTACATAGTGATAATCCTTCTTCAATAATTACTGAAATAAGATGGCCATAAGAATACTAGTCATAAGGGATACTCATACGGTCATGTTTATCTCTTAATTTTTTATTGATTTTTTCAGCAAAGAAGGTAGGAAGACCATCAATAAATTTGGCTTTCCAATGTTCACTGTTGGCATCCGTTCTTTGCATAACTTTCATTAAAAAGCCATGTTTATACCATCTAAAATGGGTTAAGGATGGACAACGAAGATTCTGTAAGAGTTCTCTACCCCTATCATTATTCATGAGTCCTGGTCCGATAAAATGATGAATGATATCATTGACTAAGGTATAACAAGAATCTTCTCTTTTTGTTTCAGCTCTAGTAAGAGGGTCAGTTTAATTCTTATAGGATTGGAGAATTTCGATTCATTTTTTTTTTCGATGGCGCATTATCCCACCATCCTTTAAGAATGCTTTCAAATCCATTTACTAATAAACGACGATCCGATGGTCGATATTATCATTTTTCTGCAGAGATCAGCATGCATATCATGATATGATGGATGGTCTCAAAAATTTGATATTCTGTTTTACCATCAATATTCCATTCGTAAATGGTCTTTCCATGGTAAGATTTTTGAGAATTAAGAAAGTCTTCTTCATACAGAATATCCTGAGGAGTAGGTTTGGGGTAATAGTACCTGCTAGGTCCAGATAAGGCCATTCGATTTATAGGTTTTTGACTGTAAGTAGTTTTATTAATATTCTGCATTTCCTGAAAATTATTTTGGATTTCCAAAATATGAGTAGGAGAAATATCGTCAGTATTATCTCTATCACTATCAGTATTACTATTACTACTATGAGAAGAGGGTTATCCAGACATCATATTAATTTGAGACGAAGATGCGGTTGTAAGTTTTAAATCTTTCATTTTATTTAAAAGATTATCAATAAATTCATTATCAGCTTTAGAAGATTTCATTTTAAAATTACGAACTTCTAAAGGTGGTTTAATGGTTACGGGTTGAATTTCAAGCTCATGAGGAACAACTTGACAATTATCATTAATATGATTTATTTGTTTTTCAATTCTGGTTAACTATTTTCCTACAGTTTGAAGGAATAAATTAGTATAATTATTCTGTTTAGACAAGGGTAAAATGTCTTTTATCTTAACCTCTTATTGTTGATGGAGTATTTCAGATATATCAACATACGGATTGATAACTAAGGGTTTTAAATTTTCATTTCCTGGACTAAGTTCAAGAGACTTAGGAGGTGGATGAATGGATTGGATAATATTACCGCTTGAAGTAATCCAGTCCTTTTGAATTCCGGTTAAAACATTCAGTTGACTTTCAGTGTAGAAGTCAGACTTTGAAACAAAATCATAATACCATTTAGGAAATGATAAAATACACTGGTTTTTATTCAGATAAGCATAATAATTAGCTTTAATGTCTGCTAATTTTTTATTATCATGATTTTTAAAATACCAATTTCTAAAGTTCGGTATTTATCCCAAGATAAACTCCTAGTTTAAACATTGATTAAATTTTACTATTAGAGAAAAAATCCATTAACATTCAAAATTCATATCACTAGCGATTTGGACTATAAGGTCTTCTGCTTTTGAGGAGTATTTGCTTCATAAATACCATGAGGTATTTGATTTTCAGAAATATGAATTCCTCTAATTAGGTCTTCATTTTTAACAGACTCATTACTGGGATTTTTAGACTCTTGATAAACGGATTCTAAGGGATCAGACACAGATTGTCTAGATGATTCAGGAAAATCAATATTATAAGAGATATTATTAATAGATCGACTTCGGGTAAAAGGTCTTTGAAATTTTAAATAAACATTTCCATTACTGGTTTGGACAACATCCTCAATGGATTGTCGAATTATAAGCCTGGTAGGGACGACATTTGTAATTTGCCATTGTTTTGGGAAAGTAATTTCTTCCCAAGGGATAATCCTGGGAATAGCCACTTGACTACTAAAGAGATTAGTGTCTATAAGGACATTATGTCCTTGTTGGCTTTGTTTTCGGATATAAGGGTTTAAAGTTGTTAAAACTTTAAGGTGAATACGGAATAATATGGCAAAAGGAGGAGATCCGAGTAAATACTCATAACCATGAGATATAATTCTCATTTCCAATACTTTGGACAAATTATTATCAGTTAAAGAAACACTTAAATTCGGGTAGATATTGAAATAAATTGGTCCATGAGCAAGACTGGTTTCAATAGCACCCATAAGAGAGGCTTTCCAGTTAAGACACCTACCATCTCTAAGTGTGCACTAAATACTGGTATTTGACCAAGTAAAGTCAAGGGTTTGAAAGCTACTTGGACAAGTCCTATATGAACATATTTATATTTCTGCAAAAAAGGATATAAATCTTCAACATGCAATAAATATAAAATTTCATCATTATTCTGTAGAGGAACGGCATGTTCAAAAGTTTTTATAATTCTTTTACTGATGAAATCAAAGGTTCCAATTTTATAAATTGTGTCTGGTTTGATCTTAGGAATAGTCCATTTGTCTAGGGCTTCCTTGACATCCTGATAGGAAATAAGTTCAGTTGCTTCCAAGGTAGAAGTGGAAATCTTAAAACCTAATCAAGAATTTTTAAACCCTAATTTAGAAACTCAAATGCTAAGTATAAAACCCTACGGGTTAAGAGTTATGTGATATATGTGAAACGACCAAATTACCCTTCGAATTGTTGGGGAAATGACCAAAATATCCTTAGTAGGTGCAAAATTACCAAAATGCCCTTTTACTTAACTTTTAAGTAAAAGATATAACCACTTGATATCTTCAATGTGTTAAAATCAACACCAATCAGCCATCTTGGCCACCTAGCAACATTCTTGTCCATGGAAATCAAAGATTAGAAACTTAAAGTTAAGAAATATCTTTACTTTAGTTTCTAACTTAGCCAAGACTTTCTCTCTCTCTAACTCACAAAATTTGGGGAGGAACTCAGTTCAAAGTTAAGCCAAGAACACCTCTTAGCTATCCAAGATCAGATCAAAGGAGCAGAAATCAAAAGTGGATCAAGAAGGTATAAACCCTAATTTATGATAGATCTTTAAGATCTTAGTTGATGTTATGTTTTGATGTTTGAATATGTGTTATGTGATGTTATTTAGTGATTTATGATGATACATCATGGATCCATAACATCTAAGTGCGTGAAAATAGGAATTTTAGAAACTGTCAAGAACCCTAAAAATGAGGTCTGACAATTAAATGTCAGAGCCTCTAATCTAAATCTGTTAATTGTTTGAGGTTGTAAGTGTATCATTGATATAGTATGCCATGACGAGAGTACACTAGAAGTGGAATCAAGTCTATAGCATGTCTAGATTCCAAGTGATTAATTAATGGTCAAACATGGTTGACCAGTCATGGAAAACTAAAATCTGAAAAACCCAGAAACTGCCCAGATAGGTTTGACAACATGTTTAAGGGCTTAGATCTTACATTTGTTATGTTGTTTGCTTGTCTAAGTGTATCATTGATATACCCTAACATATGGACTATAGAACCATGACACTAGAACAACTAAATAATCATTAGGGTCAAAGTTATTTATGGTCAAACTGGGTTGACCAAGCACAGATTCAGTTTTCTGGAATTTCCAGAAAACTGAAGAACAAGTGTCTGACATCATTTTGACCAGCTTAGATCTTGCAGTTGTAATGATGTTAAGCTACATAAGTGTATTCCTTTTGTACCTTGACATATATATTACACAAGTGTGACACTTTAACACTTAGAGTAAGCCCAGAATCCAAGTTATTAAGGCTCCAAAATGGACCCTCAACACTGTCTGAGTTTCTGGGTAACCTAGAAACTCAAGAACAGCTCTGACATCACTTTTGAACACTTATATCTTCATGATATGGTCTAGTTAGACCCTGAAATGAAGTAGTACTTATAGTATTACATTAATACTACATCACTAATACACTTTAATGCCTATAAACATTATAAACAAGGATTTACAGATGGTCAAAGTAGGTATCAAAACCTTGATCATGAATGTTCTTCAAGGCTCAAGAATACCTATAGCGACAGTTTTTGTTGCGATAGGCCTTTAGAGACAGTTTAAATGAAAATTAATTAATTTAATTAAAATAAATAGAAAATAATTATGAAAAATTCATAATTAAGTTTTACAAATTATTTGAAGTTATAAAATATAACTTTTAATAATTGAGATATATTTCATTAATATTTTAATTTATCTAAATATTAATGATATTAAATTTATTTAATAATTTTATTAAATAAATTACTTAAAATGATTTTAATATTTTAAAATCATTAAAAATAATATTAAAGTGTTAGAAAATATTTGAAGTTATATTGAATATCTTTTAATATTTTGGTATGGATTTCATTAATAATTTAATATTAATGATAAAAAATTTATTTAATATTTATATTAAATAGATTATGTAAAAAGGATTTTAATGTTTTAAAAATGATTTAAAAATGATTTAAAAAAAATATTTGAAGTTATAATATATAACTTTTAATATTTTGACATGAAATACATTAATATTTTAATATTAATGGCGTTTATTTAAGAATGATTTTAAATGTTTTAAAATCATATAAAGGTGATATTAAGATATTAAAAATATTCTAAGTTATAATAAATAACTTTTAATATATTATGACATAATTTCATTAATATTTGAAATTAATTAAATATTAATGATGATGGAATTACTTGGTATTTAAATCATTCAAAAATGATATTAATGATAGAAAAATCATTATAAATGATAATAGTTATATGAAAATTATTATGAGCTTCCGAAAAATATTATAACTGATAATTAAATTATCTAAAATATTATTGAAGAGTTTAGGTAGAGTCATATTGAAAATAAACTCGATAATATCCGATAAGGCAATCAGGACGTCGAAGTAATACCGAAATCAAACCAGACTGAAATAGTTTGACTTGATACCGGGTCTTATGTGTTCTAATGATTGTTAGGGATATGTGGTAATGTGTTTAAGTAGTATTATGACTGTAATTAACAGTGGTAGACGTTATGATATTATTCTAATTGAGAGATCAATATTATCAATAATAGGTCTTTTAACTGAAGCTAAATTAGATTATGTAGTAGTAATCGACGGTACAGGCAAGTTTCTATACTCTTTTATTGAGCAAGTTTCCTAACACGAACTTGAGTTGTTATTGTAAAGTATGTTTGTGGTTAATCATTGTTGATTATACCACATCTATGATTTATTGATTCGCACGTTGTGCATATTGTATATGTTCATCAGGTATGAAAGGCTAATCACCTTCATTACCTTTTGGTTTAGTTAAATTTATTCATGTTCATTGTTGGCCATTCATCATTATTGATTCAGTCATTCAGTTATGGAAATTGATTCATATTCTTTCATAATTATTATATTGTTGAAAGTTTATTAACTTATTATTCTTTTCAATCATGATATATCTTCATTTGAACTTAAACTTGTTGGGCAAAATTGTTGCTCACCCTTGCTATATCATGATAAAATTTTAGATTAAGATGAAACTTTAGATACAGGCAAAGGCAAAGACAAATTCCAGAATTGGATTATGATGCAGTTAAACTTGCAATAGTATTGGAGGCAAATGACATTGTATGTCGTATAGGATATTGAATGCAGGTATTAAGTTAAGGTTACAGACCTTGGGAATTATATGTAAAAGGTTATTGTATAAAAAAATTATGTTTATATCTTCCGCAATAGTTATAGAAATGATGTATCGTAACGTATTAGGTTCAAAAAATTAAGGTACTTGGATTTGGGGGCGACATAACAACGATTGTGATACAAAGATAATAATCGTGATGTCTCTCCAGCCAGCATCAAAAGCACCAAGCCTCATCCATTTGCTGAAGGATGAAGTATAATAAATGAAGAATGGCTTATAGACGTTGAGATTTTGGGAATCCCAATGATCAAACACTCATCCTAAATATGTATCGAAGAAGAGTATAGAAGAAGATAAGGAAAGGACTGCATTCCTACTAAAAATCATTTTTTCAGGTGTTAGGTGAATAAGCAGTCTGCTGTGTCAATGGGCCAGACGACAGAACATCATATTTCCAGGAAGTCAACATCAATGCTCAGAAATATCTGATGCATTATATGTTACATACAACGAATGCATTCAACGGACACATTTCAATGGCTCCTTTATAAGCAAATCAGACATAGATGCAACAACAAGCAAGTTTAAAACAAAAACTCAAGAACACTTAACGTCCAAAACTCTATGATAAAAAAAGCTTGCTCTGCTACTCAGTTTTTTTGAACGTATACTTAACTTCAACTGAGTAGCACAACCTAAGAACTCAACTCTAATCAAGTGTATTCCAAGTCTGTTGGACTTGAAGAGTTCTAAGGGAACTAAGAAGTTCCAAGACTGCTGGTATTGAAAGAATCTAAATGATTCAAAGATTGTAAAGATATCCTTAGTGGATTTTTTACTCGTGGAGTAGAAGAGTGGACTAGGAGTCTTGAGTGCTCTGAACCACTTGTGTATACCTGCTATAACTGCTATATCTGTCATAACTGCTTATCACCTATAAACTTGATTTATCTTAAAGGGGAACAAACAAATCATATATTCTGTTGTGGTTAATTTATTAACAAATCTGACAAGTATTTTGAAAAGGAAAAAGTTTTTAAAATATTTATCCAACCCCCCCCCCCTTCTAGATAACTATTGTGTCTGGGAACTAACAGTTAGGTCTTTTCTTTCCTTAATAGCAATAACCTTCATTTTCCATATGGATGGAAGGGCTTTGAGAATTCTTCTGTTTTTCTCATTAGTTGTATATGCCTTCCCTAGATGTTCCAGTTCCTCAATGATTCTGGAAAAACGTGATTCCATATCAATGATCTTTTCACCTTCTTTCAGCTTAAAACTTCCATACTCCTGGATTAGAGGATCTTTTCTGGTTTCTTTAATATGATTGGTTCCTTCATAGGTTAGAATCAATTTTTCCCAGATTTATTTTGTATTCTTGTAATTGCTAACTCTTTTGTATTCTTTATCAATGAGAGCACTAGTCGACACTTGTTCAGCTATGGATGCAATGTTCATAGCCTTTTCATCATCAGTAGTGAATTCATCAACATCTTTCTCAATGATCTTTTCTTCTATAATTTTTGTAGGAACTTTTACACCTCGTTCTATTGCAAGCCAAACTTTGATTCCTTGTGATTTGGCATAAATTTTGAATATGCTCTTCCAGGTGAAAAAATTTATGTCATCAAATAGTGGAGGTCTGGTCATTGATAGTCCTTCTTCGCAACTAGTAGCATTATAAACCATAGATGGATCTACTCTTAGGTATTCCTGTATTTACTCAACAAACAAGTTAAAGAGCACCGCTTTGATACCAATTGAAAGTCTAATAATAATCTAGAAGGGGGGTTGAATAGATTATTACAGATTAAAAAATTATCTTAGGCCTTTTTGAATTATTGGATAATTAATTTGCACTGTTAGAAATTAATATGCAAGACAGTAAAAATTCAATCACACAATGCACAGAGATTTGTCTGGTTCACAATATACATCCTGGGTATGGTGCTAAGTTCAATCTCAAGCTTCTCTCCGGGACTTAAGATCCTATTATTATCAGTAATAAATACTCCTTTAATAGGCGGAGAAGCCTTTACAAAGTTTTATAGACAAACTTCCAACTATTCACGACTACATATCTTGGACAGCAAGCTCTCATCTCTCTTCTCAAGCTTAGTTGTACTTTCTTTTGAGTTCAGTTCTATTTTATGATCTGGTCTTGAAACAACAACCTCTTCCTCACCTCACAAGATCACTAGAGACCCAACTCCTAGCTGACCTCTCTAAGACTCTGGTCTTGGTCGAAGAATTACTTGTCTTGCTTACAGGTACATAAAATAAACTAACTCTAACCTTTTCCTTTTTTTTTACAAAGTGTTTTAACATAATTTTGTTTCTAAAATAAGTAGATACAATTTGGTACAAATATATAAAAGTTTAAATAACTTTTATATTTAAGGCTTTTCAAATAAGAAGATATCAGTTAAAGAGCATATATATTTATAAAAGTTCAAAGACTTTTATACTTTAGAAAATATGCTTCTTTGTAAGCAGACAGTAATTTATGCTTTGATCAAATAATGCTTCTATGTAAGTAAATATGTAAATTTATGCACTGTTATTAAAGTTTAAATAACTTTTATATTTTGTGTGAAAAGTGCTTCTTAAATAAGCAAATAGATAAATTTTAGCTTTAACTAAAAAATGCTTCTTATAAGCAGATATATAATTTAATGCAAATTTATAAAGAATTATTTATTCTTTATAATAAAGAATCTGTTTCAATGGATTAAAGATATAACTTTAAGTTCAAATATAAAAGTTAAAGAACTTTTATATTTAGAGAGAAAATGCTTCTAAGTAAGTTGATAAGTTGTTTTAAACTTTTGAATCAAATATGCTTCTATTTAAGCAGATATATTCACTTAAGTTTATGATATAAAAGTTTAAATACCTTTATATTATGCAACAAGTATTTTATGAATAAATGAATTTATGATCAAATACTTGTGATGACAGATATCAAGTATAATAAATAAATCAGTTAAGCACTACTTGATATAACATCTATATTTGTTTAACTCAAAGAATATATAATAATATTTTATCTATTATGTGATTTATAAATAAAGTCACTTAGTAATCGTACGGTTCAATTCCCTCACTTAAGAGGAATATCTATGTAGCCTTTCGACGTCTAAATATGACAGAATTTATAATTCCACAATTGATATTTATATAAATATTTTCGATAGATCACTTAGATTTTCAAATCCGATTCGGATGATTCACTCTTTTAAGAGTGAATATCTGTGAGACCCCAAATTTTATGAATAAAAATTTAAATTTCTCGAAATATTTTTTGAATATTATGGTGTGGATTTGATATAATGTTATAGTTGTGGGTAATATTTATAAATTTTGCAAAAGTAAGCAAGTTATTATATAATATTCGATTGGTTGGGGAATATTCGTTTTAACAGGGAATATTCGTACGACGGCACAATCAATATTGGTAGACCCCACAACGGATGTATTGTCATAGTAAGAAAATGACAGAATTATCTTTTTATAACGGCGAAAGTGTTACCGTTAAAACTGTTGAACTACTCAGTAGTTAAAGTACAGTAATACGCGTGGTTGCATAGTAGCACACGGTATTAATTATTGATGCTTACGTGAGAAATCACTTAGTTATACCCAATTATTGCTACAGTAATTGCTGCATCATATCTCTCATATTATTGATTCAATTATTGTCACAGTATCATCTGCATAATATGTTATATTATTAAATCAATAATTGAGACGGCAAAGTTATTCATATTATTATTTGCAATATTGACAATGTCTAGAAGTTACATCGAGGAGAGGTTTGGTCACCTAATTGCGGCCCGATAAGGAGAAATCCTTATCGAAAGCCCCTCTTTCACGGAACGACACGGTTGTTAAATATTGTGAGTTATAATATTAATGATGAATAAATTTGTGTTGATTAAAGATGAAATTGATAGTTCCATTGTATTAGAATTATTAGTGTTTGTGAAAATTGACATTTATTTCGATAATAATTGATGTCTGGAGGTTATATTGACTAATCGGGTAATTAACCGGATAAATGAGTAATTAATTGCTATTAATTCACATGCTTATAACTATGTGTTCAAATGTGTGTACTATTGATTCACATTCATTTACTATTAGGGGAGTTGGTGCAAGATTGATAATACTTGCATGACTAAGTTAAAAATGGAGGTATAGATGGAGGTACTATACTGTAATTTGTATTTTCACATATCTAGAACTATTGATTCACATGATTTACTATTAGGGGAAATGGTGCAAGTTTGATAATACTTGCAGGACTAAATTAAAAATGAAGGAAAAGAGGAAAGTATTATACTGTAATATTTTAAGCCACAAAACGTGCAATTATCGAAACTATATTTTCCTATAAATAGAAGCTCATTCCTTCATTATTTTTCACCAATTCACTAAAGCTATAGAGCAATTATTATAGAGAGAAATTATAGAGAGAGAAGAAGAAGAAGTCTGCTACCTCACTATTCCAAAGATCCAAACTTCTTTTGAGGTAAGGGGTATTATTCTTTCATTATTCATGAAGAGAGTTATTTTCTTTCAATACTGTAGGGTTGTTATTCCATTCTTTATTATTATGTTGGAATAATGCATTGTCATCAATCTGGCATACATGGTGAAATTCTTCTATTATTCCATTCTTAATTATTACATTGGAATAACTTTTATCATGCTTGATCTATCGCATGCCTAGTGAATTCTTTGTTATTGTTGTTATTACATTGGAATATCACATGCAGTATAGATTACGCATGACCGTTCCCATTCTTTATTATTACATTTGAAATATCCGGTTTATGCGGATTACGTGCGACTGGTTCCATTCTTTATTATTATGTTGGAATATCACATGCATGCGGATTACGCGTGACTGGTTCCATTCTTTATTATTAATTGGGAATAACTTTTATGCATGCGATCTATCGCATGCACGGTGAATTCTTACATTATTCCATTCTTTATTATTCATTAAAATAACTTTTGTCATGTGGATTACCACATGCATGGTGAATGATCCTTCGTATTCATTCCTTATTAAATAGTGGAAATGATCTGTCTACGTGGATTACCGCATGGCGGGCAAAAATCCATTTATAATTTCGTATATTCTATTATACTAATCTGGGATATCATTTCTTTTGTACTCGTCATGAAATATCGTTTAATTTGGTATTTTTCTGTTACGAGTTACTATTCACGGGTTACTATTCACCCAGTTACTATTCACTCTGGTATTATTCACTCGGGTATTTGGGGTACTTTTTGTGATGGAGTACTATTCACGAGTTACTATTCACCCGATTACTCTTCACTCTAGTATCATTCACTCGGGTATTCGGAACACTTTTCGTGTCAGGATACTATTCACGGGGTACTATTCCCAAAGTACTATTCATGGGGTACTATTCACCCAAAAAATATATTTCTTTTCTGTTCAAATTATTTTTGGTACATGAATATTATTCTTGAATTTTACTCTACAAAGCAGTATCATGTTGACAATTTGGACGTTATTAATTTCTGGATAATTTAAATTATAAATCTTTAAAATTTATCCTTGAACTTGTTTTATTGAATTATTATGTCATTGTCATCATCATCATGCTTATATTGTGATTAAAGTAATCTTTGGCTTACGTACATAGATGGACTTGGTGTGATTATGACCAGGGATTATTCGGTATAATCATGTAGTAATGTGACGAATGATGTGGTAAAAGTCCTCATTGGCCTGTAGTTCATTGATGGACAGTTGTTGGTATGATTATGACTAGGGATTATTCGGTATAATCATGACCATTGATGATTACATGAATATTCTTGGTCGTAGTGCAAGGATGATTCGATTTTATTTATTAAGCTGATTCTCAGCGATAAAGTTGATGAAAAACTTTTTAAATCATAGAAGATAGTAGATATTATGCTCTACTTGACTCTTCTAATGGATTGCTTATTCCGCTGCAGTTGTTGATCTATAACTTGTTGTCTATTATATTCTATCAGTTGTTATAATGTTGAAGGCTAAGGATAATTTATTTTGTATTATCTTAGTCATAATATTTTTTACTGGACTAGTTGAGCTCACCCTTTCTTTCATTATTCTCTTCAGGAAATAAGAATATAGGTGGGACGAGTCGGGGAATGGAGTGATGGTCCATGATAAATGGCTTTAGTAGTCCTCACTATTCTATGAAATAATGTGATAATAATTGTAATGAGGACACCATTGAGTGTGGATATTGTCTAGATGACAATATTCTTGTTTAAACTCTCAGCTATGTTTTGTCGTATTTTACACGACTGTTGTATAATTAAGTTGTATTTGAATTTATGTACCATATATCTGGTAACTCAAGATGGGTGATGTATACCTGTTTTGGGGGCGTCATAGTTGGTATCAAATCTTAGGGATATGATCCCTGGCTGAGATGTGAGACAAGAACTAGGAGGGGAGAGACGGGGAATTCTTTGCTAGTCTGACCTACCTAAGTTTATTTGGTATTTAATTGGTTGGTCAGAGTATAAGGATAATATGTGATATGTCAATTAACCCTTGTTTTGTGACAGTGTTTGAAAATGGCATATGAAAATGTTGAGATCAGCAATGAAGCACATGAGACCGTTGAGTCACCAACGATCAATACCCAGGATAATGTGCAACAAGAAGACAATAATCCTCAGGTAAATAACAACACCGATCAGATGGTGAACGATGGGATGTTCAGAGGCTTTATGCAATTCATGCAACATCGGGCAAGAGAGACTCCCATTCAAAATGCAGGTGGAAACAATGGCAACCCACGGCTGGTCACCGCTAAGCAGTTCAAGGAGCTGGGACCGCCAGAGTTTTTGGGAAACCCAGAACCACTTAAGACGGAGACATGGTTAAAGCAAATCACCAAGATATTTGATGTCTTGGGATGTTCCGAGGAGCAAAAGGTTCCCTTCGCCACCTTTATGTTGCGTGAAGAGGTAGATTACTGGTGGGAATCTATAAAACGTACCCAGCCTGACGCACTC
Organism: Panax ginseng; assembly: GCA_020205605.1. Lineage (NCBI taxonomy): Eukaryota > Viridiplantae > Streptophyta > Magnoliopsida > Apiales > Araliaceae > Panax > Panax ginseng. The sequence continues at coordinate 55,965,906 of CM035149.1, read as the reverse complement.
AAGATATCTTGGGAGAAGTTCTAAGAGTTGTTCAACGACAAGTACTTTCCCGAAAGTATTCGTCACGTGAAGGAGGTGGAGTTTATCAAGTTGGAGCAAAACAATATGGCCGTATCCGTGTCTGAGGCTAAATTTGCGAGTTATCCGGTTTGCATCCTATTTGGTCTATAATGAGGAGCGAATGACGCGAATGTTTCTAAGAGGTTTGAAACCCGAAATACGTCAATACCTCATTTCTCACAAACTTTGCTTGTATTCAGATGTTGCAAATAGGGCTCAGTTATTGGAGCGCGATAATGAGCCAGCCCAACCAAAAGGAAACGACCAACAACACGATAATAATTGTACCGGTGGCAACGGCCATCGGAACAATGATAACCATCGTGGGGGAAATTATCATGCCAAGAATGGTAATCACTTCGATGGTAATCATGGCCAAGATAATAGGAGTGGAAATTTCAAGAAGAGAAGGTTCAACAACGATGGAAAGACAGCAGTACCAACACCCATTTTCAAGGAAGGAGAACGACCACCAATTGTATGCTTCAAATGCGGAGGGGAGGGACATATCAGTCCAAGCTGCGTGATGCAGGTTCAAAAGCATGTTATAATTATGGAAAGAAAGGTCACTAGCCCGATTTTATCGTGCACCAAAACGAAAGTCCGGTTTGGGGACGGTGGCACCAAAGGCGGATACGGACAAAATAAAGTCGGTGGTTTCAGGGAGAGCATTTTTCGTGACTTCTCAAAAAGTGAGTAACCTGAACGAAGTTAGCACGGGTTAGTTAATTATAAATTCTTGCGAAGTCTATACCTTATTAGATATCGGTTCTACCAATTCTTTTATCTCTCTTGCTTGTACTCAACGTTTAAATTTGACTCCGGAGAAATTAGACTTTGACTTATCGGTTGAAACTCAGTTATGAGAAACCTTCGTTACCTCCACTGTTTATAAATCTTGTTGATTTAAATCGACACTTTCACGTTACCTATCGATCTTATCTCTTTGAAAATACTTGCCTTTGATGTGATTTTAGGAATCGATTGGTTAACTACTCATCATGCTTTTCATAAGGTTGTTAGTTTTTATATTCCTAACCAACTTGTTATGTGAATTCAAGCAACCAAACCACTAAAGTCAATCACTGTCATATCAAGCCATAAGTAAAGAGCCCCGAGCCTTTCGCTAGTGACTTCCAAGTCTTGAAATGCATCGAAGCTAGACTTTCTATAGGCGACATCGTGAATAACGGTGGTAAGTTGATAGGTATCAATATGACGTGATATCCAAGTCTTGGATGAGAGTCACAGTTTTGAATGATATTTCTATCGTTAATAAATTTCCTGACGTATTCTTGAAGACTTCTTAGCCTACCCCTAGAGCGTGAAATCGAATTTTTTATTGACCCCAGTAAAAAACCCATTTCTTCAACCCTTAAATATTTCTTCAACCAAAACGAACAAATAATGCGCCAAAGATGTTGGCTCGAGCTGTTGAAGATTACGACTATATCATTCAATATCATTGTGGAAGAGCGAACGTGGTAGCTGACGCGTTAAGTAGAATATCGTATACGTTTACGAGTGCGACGTTGTTAACACAAAAACCCATTTCGTATAACTTACAAATGATGAAGATAGAGTTAAAGACTCTAGAGACCCACGTGAAGATAGAGAATATACGATTAGAATCAACTTTAATTGATAAAGTTAAAGTCGCTCAAACTACACACCTGGAGCTGATTAATATGAAGAAGAAGGTTCAAGAAGGCGTTATTCTAGAAGCAAGAGTCGATGAATAGAGAAAATCTCAACCCTCGATTTAATTGGCCCATTTGAAATCCTCGATTGAGTAGGAACTGTGGCCTATAGAATCGTTTTACCGCCAAGTATGTCACGTGTTCATAACGTTTTTCACGTATCGATGTTACGTAAATATGTGGACGACCCGAAGCACATTATTAAATTAGAACTAGATGAGATAGCAGAAGATTTAACGTATGAGGAGATACGTGTTAAAATCTTAGATAAGAAGGATCGTATTCAACACTCAAAGGTTATACCTCAAGAGTTAGAATCTGAAATGAAGTCGAGGTATCCTCATCTCATCGGCATACCAGGTAAGTACGTAAATTTTGAGGGAGAAATTTCATAAGGAGGGGAGATTGTGAGACCACAAATTTTATGAATAAAGATTTAAATTTCTTGAAATATTTTTTTTAATATTATTGTGTGGATTTGATATAATATTATAGTTGTGGATAATATTTATAAATTTTGCAAAGTAAGAAAGTTGTTATATAATATTCGATTGGTCAGGGAATATTCGTTTTAACATGGAATATTCGTACAATGGCACAATCATTGGTGGACCCCACAACGGATGTATTGGCGTAGTAAGAAAATAACATAATTATCTTTTTATAACGACGAAAGTATTCTTTATTAAAGCTGTTGAACTACCCGATAGTAAAAGAAATGCGATGTCTGGCGTGGTTGCATAGTAGCACACGATATTGATTATTGATGCTTTACGTGAGAAATCACTCAGTTATACCTAATTATTACTCACACGATAATTCTTGCATCATATCTCTCATATTATTGATTCAATTATTGTCACGATATCATCTGCATAATATGTTATATTATTAAATCAATAATTGAGGCGGCAAAGTTATTCATATTATTATTTGCAATATTGACAATGTCTAGAAGTTACATCGAGGAGAGGTTTGGTCACCTAATTGCGCGCTAATAAGGAGAAATCCTTATCGGAAAGCCCCATCTTTCCTGGGAACGACCTGGTTGTTAAATATTATGAGTTATAATATTAATGATGAATAAGTTCGTGTTGATTAAAGATGAAATTGATAGTTCCATTGTGTTGGAATTATTAATGTTAGGGAAAATTGACATTTATTTCGATAATAATTGATGTCTGGAGGTTGTATTGACCAATCGGGTAATTAACCAGATAAATGAGCAACTAATTGTTATTAATTCACATGCTTATAACTATGTGTTCACATGTGTGTACTATTGATTCACATTCATTTACTATTAGGTTAAAAATAGAGGTACAGATGGAGGTACTATACTATAATTCGTATTTTCACATGTCTAGAACTATTGATTCACATGATTTACTATTGATTCACATGATTTACTATTAGGGGAGATGATGCAAGTTTGATAATACTTGCAGGACTAAATTAAAAATAAAAAAAATAGGAAGGTATTATACTGTAATATTTCGAGCTCCAAAACGAGCAATTATCGAAACTATATTTTCCTATAAATAGAAGCTCATTCTTCCTTCATTTCTACCAATTCACTAAAGCTTTAGAGCAATTATTATAGAGAGTAATTATAGAGAAAAAGAAGAAAGTCTTACCTCACTTATTCCATTATCCGATCTTTTTTTTTGAGGTAAGGGTATTATTCTTTACATTATTCATGAAGAGAGTTATTTTCTTTCAATACTCATAAGGGTTGTTATTCCATTCTTTAATATCCTTGGCCGTGGTGTAGGGATGATTCGATTTTATTTATTAAGCTGAGTCTCAGTGATAAAGTTGATGAAAAACTTTTTAAATCATAGAAGATAGTAGATTTTATGCTCTACTTGACTCTTCTAATGGATTGCTTATTCCGCTGCAGTTGTTGATCTAAAACTTGTTGTCTATTATATTCTATACTGTTGAAGGCTAAGGATAATTTATTATGTATTATCTTAGTCATAATATTTCTTACTGGGCTAGTTGAGCTCACCCTTTCTTTCATTATTCTCTTCAGGAAATGAGAATATAGCTGGGACGAGTCGGGGAATGGAGTGATGGTCCAGGATAAATGGCTTTAGTAGTCCTCACTATTCTACGGAATAATGTGATAATAATTGTAATGAGGACACCATTGAGTGTGGATATTGTCTAGATGACAATTTTCTTGTTTAAACTCTCAGTTATGTTTTGTCGTATTTTACATGACTGTTGTATAATTAAGTTGTATTTGAATTTATGTACCATATATCTGGCGACTCAAGATGGGTGATGTATACCTGTTTTGGGGGCGTCACAATATCTCACTGTTGTTTTGAACTATCAAGTGTAGATCTGTTTTATGATATTTATATGAATAGTATCAAATAGAAAGTCACTTAGTACTATAAGGAATCGTACAGTTCGATTCCCTCACTTAAGAGGAATATCTCCGCAGTCTTGAGGCGTCTAAGCATAACTTTTTATTTGATAAATAGATGAAATATATATATATATATATATATATATATATTGTGTATAACAATTTATATTCGTATATCTACAAATATAAATAAGCAAGAGATAATTCAAGTAAATTAAATCAACTAACTTATCTCAATATGCTTAGACCAATTTCCTCTTTTCAAATGATTAGAACTTTGATAAGAAGAGAGAGAAAGCTTCTTAGAGAGAGAGTGTGTGTAGGAGAGAAATAAGTTTTTCTTTTCAAGTGAATTGGAAAAAAAGAATGAAAGAAAGCACCTCCTATTTATAGATTTTTGAGGTGAGAGCATAAAGGTAATTTTGAAATTTGTTTTGAAATCAATGGCTAGGATTGCTTCAATTTAAATTTAATGGTCTAGATGAAATTTTTCATGCAAAATGGCACACGGATTGCCAACGTGTCGCCCACCAAAAATTTCTTCTACCTTCATTTAATGAGCATATATATATATATATATATATATATATATATATATATATATATATATATATATATATATATATATATATATATATAGGGAATGATCCATAACATCTATTTGCTATAGATCAAAAAGTGACATATAACATCTATACCTTCCCTTAGAAAAATGAATGGCTGAGATTGAAAAGGAATTCACGTCGTCCGCTAGTACTTCTAACGGACGTGAATAATGAAAGTTTTAGTCCAAAAAAATACATTGAATGCTCTACTAGAATTACTAGAGGACCTATTTGGAAAATTGTAAGCATTTAAAACAACAAAATGAGTGGAACGAGAAGATGCGTAGGTTTATTTGAAAATGCGCCTCTCTCTCTTATTTTACTCTTTTCTCCGCCTCTTTTTCTTGAAGTCTACTTGTTAATTAGTGGAGTACTATCTCTTTCTCTCTCCAAAATAAAATAAGATTGTAATTTTGCAATCTTTTGGGTGTGTGAATTCTCAGAAGAAGCAAATTCTTCTCCTTCACACCTTTAAGTCTCTCACTTCTCCTTCCTTTCCCAACCATGGAGATTGACGAATCTAAGATTTAACGCCACTCAAAGCTTACCAAAAGGTCTGTTCTTTACTGTTTTTGCCCTTTACTTAAGAGACTGTCTTTTTCTTTAGTTGATTTGTTATTGTCATTTTGGTCTCTATCTATTCTTTTTTTTATTAATTTTTCAGAACCCCAGTTTAATTTGGACTTCTGGTAGACTTCAGAGTTTTGATTGACCTTTTTGTTGAGTTGAACATTTGTTTTTTTTTAATTTTGATTAGTAGGTATCCTTGTTGTTTGAGTAATCCAGATGGGTTTTTTACTATTTGGGTTTATAATTTATTTATTTTTGTGTGATTGAAGTACTTTTATCCGAGGTGGTTTTGATGTTTTTGGCCTCATGGGTTTGTAAAATTAGATTTTTTGTTTGCTCATTTTTGGTTTAAGGGTGGTGAAATGGAGGTTGAAGAAGCTAACAATGTAAGACCCCAACTTTTATGAATATAGATGATTTTTTTTTCTCTAAATATCATTTTTGAATATTAAGGTGTGAATTTGTTATAATGTTATAGTTGTGGGTAATATTTAAAAATTTTGCAAAGTAAGCAAGTTGTTATAAAATATTCTTTTGGTCGGAGAATATTCATTTTATCAAGGAATATTGTACGACGGCACAATCATTGGTGGACCCCAAAATGGAATTACTATCGGAGTTAAAAAACGACAGAAATAACTTTTTATAACAATAACGAGAAAAGTTTTACCGTTAACTGTTGAAATACCCGGTGATAAAAGTACAGTAATACGTGTGGTTGCATAGTAGCACACAATATTGATTATTGATGCTTACGTGAGAAGTCACTCAATTTTGTTCAATTATTACCACAGTAATTACTGCATAGTATCTCACGTTATTGAATCAATTATTGGCACAATATTTATATTATTAAATCAATAATTGAGACGACAAAGTTATTCATATTATTATTTGTATTATTGACGATGTCTAGAAACTTCTGTCGAGGAAAGGGGTTTGGTCACCTAATTGCACGCCAAAAAGGAGAAATCCTTATCAGAAAGCCCCCTCTTTCCTGAGAATGATCTGATTGTTAATATTGTGAGTTATAATATTAATGATGAAAAAATGTTATTAAAAATGTGTTTAGTGAAGCCAGGTGAGTTGAGATAAATAGAGGAATTTTTATTGAAGTATTTGTTATAAATTTTGCTTATTATATGGACCCCTACTTACCCATTTTTCAAAATACTCGGGAGAAAGTTATCTCAGTCGGTAGAGCTGGTATCAAATAAAGTATAAATTTCGCCAGAGTTTATGATTAGCTTACCCGTGATCACCTCGTTCGGATTCATTGCTTTTTCGGAGGTTACGACAAACGCTCTCCCTTGAACTACCGGTTTTGTCTTGTCTGGGACACCCTTTGATGCCTCCATCCCAACTGGACTTGACTTTGGTGCACGACAAAATTGTGTTAGGTGACCTTTTTTCCACAGTTGTAACAAGCTTTGGACTACATCGTACAGTTTGGACTTATGTGTCCTTCCCCTCGACATTTGTAACATACGACCGGCGGTCGTTCTCCTTCCTTAACAATAGATCTTTGGTCTTGGCGCCTTTCCATCATTATTGAATCTCCTCTTCTTGAAATGTCCACTCTTATTGTCATGGCCATGATTACCACCGAAGTGATTACCATTTCTGGCATGTTGATTCCCTCCACGTTTGTTGTCACCTCTTCGATGACTGCTACCACTAGTATTATCAACTTGCCGGGTGCTCTCTCTTGGTTGGGTTGACTCATTATCGTGCTCCAATAACTGAGCCCTATTCACAAAATCTGAATACAAACACAGTTTGTGAGAAATTAGGTATTGACGTATCTCAGGTTTCAAACCTCTTAGAAACATCCGCGTCATTCTCTCCTCATTATCAACCAAGTGGGACGTAAACCGGGATAACTCGGCAAACTTAGCTTTGTACTGTGACACGGTTATATTGTTTTGCTCCAGCTTGATAAACTCTACCTCCTTCATATGACGAATACTTTCGGGAAAGTACTTCTCCCAAGACATCTTCAGTGCGGTAGGTTGAGTCGCTTTGTGATTCCCACCAAAGAATCCTCCTTTCATAACATGAAGGTGGCAAAGGGAACCTTTTACTCCTTGGAGCATCCCAAGACATCAAATATCTTGGTGATCTGCTTTATCCACGTCTCCGCCTTAAGTGGTTTTGGCTCTCCAAAAAACTTCGGTGGTCCTAGCTCCTTGAATTGTTTAGTGGTGACCGTTCGAGAGTTGCAAGTATTTTCACCTGCATTTTGAACAGGAGCCACTCTCGCCTGATGTTGCATGAATTGCATAAAGCCTCTGAACATCCCATCGTTCACAATTTCATCGGTGTTATTGTTTACCTAAGGATTATTGTCTTCCTATTGCACATTTTCCTGAGTATTGATCGTTGGTGACTCAACGGTCTCATGTGCTTCATTGTTTATCTCAACATTTTCGGATGCCATTTTCAAATACTGCCACAAAACAATGGTTAATTAACATATCACATATTATCACTATACTCTGACCGACCAATTAAACACCAAATAAACTTAGGTAGGTCATACTAGCGAAGGAATTCCCCGTCTCTGCCCTCCTAGTTCTTGTCTCACATCTCAGCCAGGGATCATATCCCTAAGCTTTGATACCAAATGTGAAGCCCCCAAAATAGGTATACATCACCCATCTTGAGTCATCAAATACATGTTACAGAATACAAATACAAACTTAATTATACAACCGTTGTGTAATATACGACAAGACATAGCTGAGAGTTTAAACAAGAATATTGCCTTCTAGACAATATCCACTCTCAAATAGAGTCCTCATTACATTTATTGTCACACTATTTTATAGAATAGTAAGTACTACTAATACACCATCTCGGACCATCACTCGCTCCCAGAACTAGTCCATTTCGTTCTTATTTCCTGAAGAAAACAATGAAAGCAAAATGGTGAGCTCAACTAATCCAGTAAGAAATATTATGACTAAGATAATGTAGAATAAATTATCATTAGTCTTTAAAAATGTTAAACTGATAAAATACAATAGACATCAAGTTTAACTGCAGCGGAATAAGCAATCCATTAGAAGAGTCAAGTAGAGCATGATATCTACTATCATCTATGATTTAAAATGTTTTCACCAATTTTTATTGCTGAGACTCAGCTTAATAAATAAACCACATCATCGAATCATCCCTGCACTATGGGCCAAGGATATTCATTAAATCATCAATGGTCATGAGTATACCAAATAATCCTTGGTCATAATCATACCAAAAATTGTCCATCAATGCACTACAGGCCACTGAGGACTTTTACCACATCATTTATAACATTACAGGTCATGATTATACCGAATGATCCCTGGTCATAATCATACCGAGTTCATCTATACACGTAAGCCAAAGATGACTTTCATCACAATATAAGCATGATGATGATGGCAATGACATAATAATTCAATAAAACAAGTTCAAGAATAAATTTTAAAGATTTATAAGTTAATTTATCCTGAAATCAATAACGTCCAAATTGTCAACTTGATACTGCTTTATGGAGTAAAATTTAAGAATGCTCAAAAGAATATTTCCATGAAAAGATACTAGATGAAGTGCAAATATCCAGGATATTCTACTAATTTCATGGAGTATAGAAGTCAAAACTTTAACCAACCGAGTATAATAGAATATATGAAGCTATGCAAATGGATTTTCGTCTCGCCATGCGAGAATCCACGTCAAATGAATCATTTCTACAATTTAATAAGGAATGAATACGAAGGATCATTCACCATGCGCAGTGGTAATCCACATGACAGTGTTATTCCAATGTAATAATAAAGAATGGAATAATGTAAGAATTCACGAGCATGCGATAGACACATACATGATAGGTTATTCCCAATGTAATAATAAAGAATGGAACCAGTCATGATAATACTGCACGCATACGATATTCCAACGAATAATAAAGGATGGAACCAGTCATGCGTAATCCTCACAGTAGACGAGGATATTCCAACGAATAATAAAGAATGGAATAACAACAGATTCACTGTGTATGCGATAGATCATATGCAGACGGTTTATTCCAATGTAATAATAAAGAATGGAATAATGTAAGAATTTCACCATGTATGCAGTACTTCGCATAGACAAGTTATTCCAACATAATAATAAAGAATGGAATAACAACCCTTACGAGTATTGAAAGAAAATAACTCTCTTCATGAATATGAAAGAATAATACCCCTTACCTTAGAAGAAACTGGATATTGGAATAGTGAGGTACCAGACTTCTCTTCTTCTTTCTCTCTATAATTTCTCTCGATAATAATTGTTCTAAAGCTTTAGTGAATTGGTGAGAAATGAAGGAAGAATGAGATTCTATTTATAGGAAAATATAGTTTCAATAATTACACATTTTGGGACTCGAAATATTACAATACAATACCTTCAACTTTTCTTTCATTTTTAATTTAGTCCTACAAGTATTATCAAACTTCCACCACCTCCCCTAATAGTAAATCATGTGAATTAATAGTTCATTCATGTGACTCAATAGTATAATCATGTGAAAACTAATTATAGTATAGTACCTTCAACTATACCTCTATTTTTAATTTAGTTATTCAAGTATTATCAATCTTGCACCAACTCCCCTAATAGTAAATCATGTGAATCAATAGTACACACATGTGAACACATAGTTATAAGCATGTGAATTAATAGAAATTAATTGCTCATTTATCCGGTTAAATACCCGATTGGTCAATATAACCTCCAGACATTAATTATTATCAAAATAAATGTCGATTTCTACTAACACTAATAATTTCCACACAATGAAATTATCAATTTCATCTTTAATCAACAAAAACTTATTCATCATTAATATTATAACTCACAATATTTAACAACGGTGTCGCTCCTCAGAAAGGGGGCTTTCAATAAGGATTTCTCCTATCACGGCCCAATTAGGTGACCAAACCTCTCCTTGACAGAACTTCTAGACATTGTCAATATTGAAAATAATAATTTGAATAACTTTTCCGTCTCAATTATTGATTTAATAATATAACATATTATGTAGATGATACTGTGACAATAATTGAATCAATAATATGAGAGATATGATGCAGCAATTACTGTAGCAATAATTGAGTATAACTGAGTGACTTCTCACGTAAGCATCAATAATCAATACTGTGTGCTATTATGCAACCATGCCACAGATTCTCGCATTTTTACTACCGGGTAGTTCAACAGTTTTAACAGTAACACTTCCGCCGTTATTTTTATAAAAAGATAATTCTGTCATTTTCTAACTACGACAATACTTCCGTTGTGGGGTCCACCAATGATTGTGTCGTCATATGAATATTTCCTGTTAAAATGAATATTCCCCGACCAATCGAATATTATATAACCACTTGCTTACTTTGCAAAATTTATAAATATTACCCACAACTATAACATTATATCAAATCTACACCATCATATTCAAAAATATATTTCGAGAAAATTATTCTTTATTCATAAATGTTTGGATATTCAAAAATATATTACCCGCAACTATAACATTATAGCTGGGACTAGTCGGGGAATGAAGTGACGGTCTAGATGGTTACTTTAGTAGTCCTCACTATTCTGTGAATAGTGTGATAATAATTATAATGAGGACTTCATTTGAGTTTGGATATTGTCTAGGAGATAATATTTGTATTAAAACTCATAGCTTATGTTTTGTCGTATTCTGCACAACACTTAACAGTTGTATAAATTAAGTTTGTATTTGGATTATGTACCATGTATTTGGCAACTCAGAATGTGTTGTGTATACCTTTTTTGGGGGCGTCACAAATAAAGCAGCAATTGAGAGTTGCCACAGAGTTCTAAGTCTGATATCTCAGCCCCAAGATCATATTCAGTATAGGAATTTCATCTAAAACTTTCATTACTCACGTCTGCTAGAAGTACTAGCGGACGACGTGATTTCCTTTTCAATCCCAGCCATTCATTTTTCTAATGGAAGGTATAGATGTTATATGCCACTTTTTGATCCATAGCAAATGGATGCTATAGATCATTCCCCATATATATATAAATGTGCATTATATATATATATATATATATATATATATATATATATATATATATATATAGCACATGGCTTATTAATTTTTCAAATCATCAATTAATGTTAGCATAATCATTTAATACTTTAACTTTCAAATTCTCCAACTTCTGTCAAAGCATTTGCAAGGGTATAAGTCTTTAGCTTTTAATGCTAATACAAAACACATGCACATTCCAAGTTTCATTTTTCAAGTTCCATTCGGTCAAACAAGCATTTGATGATCAATTTATGATTTTTGTCCCAAAATGCATGTCCCAATTCTTCAAACTTGTAACTTTCAGCATATACATTTTTTGGTCAAGGCTTTCAAGCCTTTTAATTCATTTAATGCTTTTATGCTACATGCATACATATAGCCATCTATACATAACTTATTTTTATCTCATGCATGCAATCATAATGTTTTAACACTTTTAAATAATCAGGAAAATCAATTCAATAATATTTAGAAAATATTTTTGATCAAAGTAAATAAGATAATTAAAACAATTATAATAAAAAAAAATTATATGTAGAGGATTCTACCCTTTTAATTAATTTATTTACTAATTATTGTTATCATCAAAATAAATCTAAAAGTTAGAGACCCAACAGATATCACAACTTATTGATGATAACTGACTAATTAGGGTATTAAATTCATGTAGATGTGTAGAAAACGAACTTCCATCATCCATCTGAAATTTATACAATTTCTTCCTAAGAAACAGTTTATTAACTAAGGATTTACTTTGATAGAGGGTTTCTAATTTTGTCCAGAGATCCTTTGCAGTCTTCTCCCCATAAACATTAACTAGGACGTTATCAGCAAGACATAGTCGAATCATGCCACGAGCCTTACGATCCAACTTCTCCCATACAGCAAGTTTCTCCTTCAACTTTGTTTCAGTCAAAGACTTCCCCTCCTTCTGAGCAGTAACAATCGGCTTTGGATATTCAATTACTGTCCAAAAATCCCTATCCACGAGCAGATTCGCCATCTTTAATTTCCAGAATTCAAAACTCTTTCCGTTGAATTTATCAATTTCAATCTGTGATGACCCTATATTTAACATCTTAAATTTGACAATCCCAGAACCCTCAAACGCATCTTTGATACCAAATGTTAGAATTTAAGAACGAATATAATTGCAATCACACAAATATTATATGAAAGACGGAAAAATAAGAACAAGCAATATACCCAGGTTCACCAATTTGGCTAGTCCTGCTTGTCTGATGTATTCATTAGATGTCTCACACGCTCTATAATGATTCACACACTAAACAATATTTTTATAGTAACTAGAAAAACCTTAACTGCTATAACATGAGCCCAAACACATGAGGCCCAATACATTAGTACAACTCAAGCCGGGCTACTAATAAATCCCCAAGTCCAATTGCACTTTGCGTTTGGCTTCCAGAGAGCGCTGCCCGTCCCTTGTAATCCCCGCCAGCTCACAGGCGAGGTATGCAGCTGCTCGCTCACCGAGGAACGATACCCCCAACTGGGTAGTCGTAGTGGTCATTCATCGTACCCGCGGAAGTATGAGTCAATCCCAACAGAGGGTGGTACTGACCTGTAGATTAAATTCCTTATATATAATAACTAGTATTTTTCCGTGCCTGAAGGCACGACGTAATGAAAAATTAAATTAAAATTCAAAAAATACTATATTACCTAATGACTCTTTTCAACTTAAAATAACTTACAATCAGACATAACAATTATCATAATTTACCACACTACCACAATAATTAATTTTCCTTATAGATATCTAGAAAAATCTAAACTTGTCTACAAAACAAACAATTATCAATAATAATTATTATAATTCACCACACCAATTATCACAATAATAATAATAATTATTATTATTATTATTATTACTACTACTACTACTACTACTACTACTACTATTATAATTAAAACTACTACTACTACTACTACTACTACTATTATAATTAAAATTATTGTTGTTTTTTTAATTATTATTATTGTTGTTGTTGTTGTTGTTATTATTATTATTATTATTATTATTATTATTAATATTAGTATTATTATTATTTTATTATTATAATTATAATTATTTTTGTTATTATTATTATTATTATTATTATTATTATTATCATTATAATAATAGTTATTATTATTATTATTATTATTATTATTTTGAATTAAAATTAGAATGAATCGAACCGCATTTGTGCTTTCTAAATTTCAAATAAATTAGAATGAATCTGAATCTTTATTATATATATTACTATTACTATTACTATTATTATAGTAATAATAATTATTATTATAATTATAATTATTATTACTATTATTACTATTACTATTATTATTATTATTATTATTATTATTTGTTTGTGTGTGTGAAGAAGAGAGGAGAGAGATATTTTGTGTGTGAACATGAGAGAGATTAGGGTGTAAGGGTGAATTTAATTTGGGCGGAAAAAAATATGAGCCTTTAGATTAAGTTGGAATAATTAAGTTAGAATGAATCTGAAACCGTCCTTATGGTTTGTCAAATGAAAGATTCAAAATAGGTTGTGTTTTATTATATAGATAGATAACAGAAGTGTTTTCACATTAAGAGACAAAATTACCTGTTGTGAGACTTCTGCAGCTTTATCAAAGGGTGAAGCAGGGGAAGTTTGAGGAGGAGTTTGTAAAATCACAAAACTCAAATGGATAGAAATAGTACCTGATCCATAACATATGCCATAGCAAGTGAGAAAGAAATATTAATAGCATTTAATTTCTGGTCAGTAGTGAATTTGTAAATTTCTGAAGGGCTCTCATTGAAAGTTTGATATCCCATGATTTTGGATCTGTATATGGGGGCAAAGCATAAGATTCCTCTGGCAATGGGCATTGATTGACATCTTGTCCTTCGCTTTCCACTTCCCTCTTTGGAAGCTTCGCTACCAGAAACCCCACAATAAAGGGATGCTTCAGCATTGGGAAGACCACAGATCGGCACTCAGGTACAAACCGTGCCTACAAATCACATTAATATCCATCCTAAATTCAATTAAGACAAATCATGAACAGAGGGTGAAATATGACTAAAAAGAGTAAATTTTGAGCCCATAAAAAGAAAAGAGAATACCTTCTGATTAGAAAGGGTAGCTTCTGCCGATCTTAAACCCGTTGGAATATTAAAATTAGCAATTAATATGAGAATATCAACTACATTATTCTGGCCTGAGTAGAAATTAACTCGCCGCAGCTCTAACATAGCAGTTCAGCAGTGAAAATTAAGTATCTTGTATTGTGAGTAATTCATATGCATGCAGAAAGGGTTGAGCTCTTTTCTTTTGGTCAAGGCAAATTGAGTCTGGTCATTTTTGAATTTTTTTCCAAAAAAATTAAGTTTGGAAAACTGACCCAATGACCAACTGAGCTACATAGCCTAATTGTTATGATTTTGCAAGGATTAATAATAATAATAATAATAATAATAATAATAATAATAATAATAATAATAATAATAATAATAATAATAATAGTAGTAGTAGTAGAACTAACAACAACAACAACAACAATAGCAGCAGCAGCAGCAGCAGCAGTAGTGTTATTATTTATTATAATTATAATTATTATTGTTATTATTATTGTTTTTTTTATTATCTGTTTTGTCTTTTAATTTGGGGATCTAATTGTTTAGTTATAAATATTAATCCTTACAAATTCATAACAACTAGATCGCGTAGCTCGGTTGGTCATTGAGCCAATTTTTCAAACTTGAGGTTCTAAGTTCAAATCTGTGTACATGTTTTTGGGAAAAATTTCAAAAATGATCACGTCAGCTTATCCATGTATAAAATAAAATTAAAAATGTCTACGTCATATATGTGAGACTCCAGATTTTATGAATGAAAGTTTAAATTTCCCGAAATATTTTTTTTAAATATTATGGTGTAGATTTGATATACTGTTATAGTTATGGGTAATATTTATAAATTTTGCAAAGTAAGCAAGTTGTTATATAATATTCAATTGGTTCTGGAATATTCTTTTTTTCAAGGAATATCCGTCACGATTAATAATCATTAATGGACCCCATAACTAAGTATTGTCGTAGTTAGAAAAACAGCGTAATTATCATTTTATAAAAATAACGATCGAAAGTGTTACCAAGAAAAACCGCTGAACTACTTTAAGAGTAAAAGTACAAGAATACGGCGGTTGCATAAGAAGACATGGTATCGATTATTGATGCTTTACGTAAGAAGTCACTTTCGATTATACTCAATTATTGCTACAAGATAATTGTTACATCATATCTCTCATATTATTGATTCGATTATTGTTACAATATCATCTCGTATAATATGATATATTATTAAATCAATAATTGAGACGATAAAGTTATTCATATTATTAAATTGCAATATTTACAATGTCTAGAAGTTCTGTCGAGGAGAGGTTTGATCATCTAATCATGGCTACCAATAAGGAGAAATCCTTATCAGAAAGTCCTCTCTTTCCTGGGAATGACCTGGTTGTTAAATATTGTGAGTTATAATATTAAAGATGAATAAGTTCGTGTTGATTAATGATGAATGTGATAGTTCCATTGTGTTGAGATTATTAGTGTTAGTGGAAATCGACATCTATTCCGATGATAATTGATGTATGGGATAACTATTTGTTCACATGTGTGTAGTATTGTTGGTTGATTTCACAATCAAAACAAACGTGCAAGTATACACAGTCAACAAGTAATAGAGTGATAAGATAGAGTGTTGATCCCACAGAGAATTCTAATTAATAAATTCCAACTACTAGTACTGTATCAATCCAATTTTATTTAAACAACCATAAAATGTGATTTTTATAATTAAGAAAATTAAATTAAACAATTAAAAGAGATTATTCTAAAATAAAGTAAATAAACAAAACTAAGATTTGAATGAATTCAGATAAATGAGGATTAAGACTCCTATATCCCCAATTATGAACTATAAATCAATTATCTAATTATCCCAATTATTATGCCTACTAAATTGTTAACAGGAATTCTCTAATGCCAAAAGTCCTTTTCCAAGTGATCAATTGCCTTCTATTTAATCCAGATTAATCTTGTTATATTCATATGCAAAACAATTGAATTAAACTCCTTTCAATCCTAAATCCTTATGTGTTACATACGGTGAACAAATATTTCCATTCAATTCACAAACCTAATTATTCACTTTGCAAATAACTAAGTCACATGATATTATGCCCAGTTCTAACCCTAGAATTCCTCTTTCAATTCCTTCTAGAGTAACAACGTAATTATTGGCCAGATAATTAATCAATCAATGCAAGGCAAGATAAACAATTCACTTTGATATAAATAATTGGAATAAATCAAATAATTAATTCATAGCCATAAAAGGTTCAATTGAAATCTTAGTTAAAGAAATTAGTTCATGACGGAAATTAAAACCAATAATCTTTGAAAAATCATCCTTAAAGAATTACACAAATTGAAAGAATGAAGAAGAAGAAAAACTCTAAGTTAAATCTTCAAAAATCTCTTTGACTCCTTGATCAGCTGCCAATTGTGTAGATTAGATACCTCTTTCAAATAAAATTTGCTTTTATGTACTCCACTTATCCAAACTCTAGCAATCCAAGTCCAAATTGGCTTCAAACAACCTCCATTCAACAAGTCAAACCAAAAGTCAACACGCGTCCTGGTCAACTAGAATTTCGGCTTAGCGCCCCGGCGCTGTACTTCAACAAATTTACCATTATACCACTGTTAACTCAAAATTCCCCAATTTGTCCCCAACGCTCCTGAATCTGCAACATAACAACTACACACAGTAAAAATGAATTTAAATGCCTTGAGAATACAATAATTTAAGCCCAAATATAACCAATTCATGGGTATACTACCCAATCATCAAATACCCCCAATCTTAAATCGTTGCTTGTCCTCAAGTAACAAAACACCAAACAACACGAAAAACTAACTATCACGCAAATGCAAACTATCTATATGCTCTTAAGTCCAGCAATCGAATAGTACACATATATTCATAGGCCTCAGAAAAATCACAAAAATATGCTAATACATCATGTTAATGCAGTTTAATAATATCCCAACAATCCATGAATCTAAATCTGTTATTACCGATATTGTGTGTGTGTGACAAACAACCATGCTAACCAATGAAAGGCAAAAATATTAATGATAATAGTTTTCTTTGAAGGCATCATACAGTGCAAACTCAAGAACTCACCAAATAAACTTGATTAGGCTGAAATCAAACAATCACCAAAGTCTAAGGGTCAAGATGGAATACTTATGCTTTTTTTTATATAGGGGGCTTTTTGCACTTTTTCCGCTTTATTATATATTTTTTATTATTTTTGTTTTCTCATGACTACGCATTGTCTTATTCCCTTAGGCTTTTCAGTGTTACCTTAACGAGCTTTCGACCAACGACTCCCAAGCCATTAAGACCTTAGGGCGCTAGGTGTAGAGACAATCCCCTCGGGCTTACTTACTCAAGTAACAAAGGCCACAAAACTAGATAAGCATGCCATGATGTTTATTTTTATTTATTTTTTTTAAGCTTATATACTCCAAATATTTTCCCCCCAAACTTGAGTTTATGTCTGAATTCAGTCTTCACTAGCTATTCAAATTATTCCTTCATTTCACTAGCATTCATCCTTTAAAACTCTATTATCTATCCATTTAAACTATCATAGCCAACATGATCATTTTTTTAAAACGTGTTATCCTTATAATATCAATTTCAAACAGATAAAGATTTAAATAATGTCAAGAAAATCATATCACTGACTTTGCAATCCTTATTAGACTTGTTCATGCAATTCTAATTTCATCATTAGCCCCAAACATACGTACTATCAAAAGTTGGAATTAACATGCAATCCTAAATACAACATTTAACCAACAATAACAATTCAAATTTAAAAGCATAAATTATCCACAAACTACTAATGCAAAATTAAAATAACTACCCCCAAACTTATCAAGAGCAATGTCCTCATGCGAAAGATATAACAATATAAAATAGAGGACTTCCCTAACGAGCTTAATCCTCGGGTGGAGCATCCTCATCCTTGCTCATCTCTTGATCAGAAGGGGGAAACACAGCGAATCAGGAGCAACATGGAATCGGCTAATAAACAACGCCTGAATGCGATTAGGCGTCATGGCATTTTGAGCGATGAAATTGGTCGACCATATATTTGTAGATGACATCTTGACGTTCTGAAAGGCGGACATTCTGAGATTCGATATTGTAGAACCATCCGTCTATTTCATGCTGGATCGCTTCAGGAACCACACCACGGTGAGCTGCGGAGGAAGGACCATAACTAGGTGGAGCTTGAGGTGGTGGGGCTTGTGAAGCTTCAACTTGGGGAATTATAAAACCCAATCCCCTAGGGTGGTTCTCCCCGCCAGTCCACACTTTATACCTGCTAATCAATTTATGGTCCAAAACTAGCATAAGCGTTTGAATCATCTCATCGGATTTCCATTTGACCCCAAACTTGGCACATAAAACACAAATTAAAGACGGATGGGGTAAACCTCCTGTTGTTCCTCGTCGTGACGGTCGAAGAATGGACTGTTGGATAAGGTGGCCAACATCAATTTTGAGGCCTTGTATAATGGAATACAACACTACCGCCCTCTCTTTAGTGACATGGCTTACATGTGTGCATGGTATGAGTTTGGCACAAATAAAGGCATACCACGCCTTTCCATATAGACTGAGGTGAGATAGAGGGAACGTCATGCTGCCACGTTCATGTAATGTCCACGTGGTGCCCGGTTTACAGAGTTCTCGAATTATTTTCTCATAGTCCGGACCTTGGCTCACAAGATTGGCATACTCATCGTTTAGGCCCTCTAATGGCAATTAGTAACAGCCGTTTATGTCCTTTTAAGCCAATTTCAACAGTTTTGCCCCTCACAAACACCCCATAGTGGAAGTGCTCGGGCACGTTGGTGTAGAACTCTTTTACCACTGCAATGACTGCTGGATCTGGTTGTTAGGTGAATGTGAACCAATTTCTTTCTGCAATCATGGTTGCCATATCCCCATCCTTGGCTGGATCGGGCCTTAAACCGCGTTCGGGAACTAGTGTGCGCGTAGCCATCCTATTATAGCGTTCTTGGGCTTCTGCACTTATAAACCAGTGGCTGTCAAATTTGGGTTGGGCTGAGGCTGTCCTCGACCCTTCTCTACGTTGTCTCTTGGAAGCCATGTAGAAAATTCTTTGTAGTAGAGAGGATAGATGAAAATTGCTTTGCAAAAGGTAATCCCAATGTGATATGTGTGGCATTTTATTTGGTGTTGGGAAGTTATATGAAGGTTGTAAGATCAGTTACCATACAAGTAGTGGAGACGTGGGAGGAAATTAGAAGGTTGGAGTGGGAACTGAGTATTTAAACTGAAGTAGGAGTCTAATCCGCGTCCTTAACGCCGGGGCGCTGAGATTTGGCCTAGCTAGAGCGCCGGGGCGCTATGCTCTAGTACTTGATGCGTAAGACCAGCGCCGGGGCACTGTGATAAGACCTAAATTTGGCGTCGGGAAGGCGTATTGTGCTATTAACCGGGATTCTAAAGGCCGGTCTTGGGCTCTGCTCGCTTATTACTTTCAAGCGTCCGGTAAGCGGGGCCTTTTATTATTAATCGACTAAAGCAGCCGCCGTGGCACTATAAGCCATTGAATTTTGAGCGTCGGGGCGCTAGCAGTTCCCTGGCTCTGACCATTTTCCCTCTTTCTTGCAATTTTCCAAGGATCATAAATTTCAATGTTAAGGTCATGCAAGAACTATAATTACAACGAAATGGAAAATAAAATAAATTGAAGTGCAACTAGTTGAACTAAAGTAAATCTAAATAAATTAAAACTCTCGGGGTTGCCTCCCTATAGCACTTGGTTTATAGTCATCAGCCCGACTTTGTAATGTTGCTCATTTGTCCACTGGTTCGGAGAGGTACATGACTGTGGATTGACGTTTGATGGGTCCACTCCAGTAATGTTTGAGCCGTTGACCGTTCACCTTGAATGTTCGCTTTGAATTCGGTTCCCCGACTTCAATGTTTCCATGTGGTGCGACAGATATAATCGTGAAAGGTCCTGACCAACGAGATTTCAGTTTCCCAGGGAATAAACGCAGTCGTGAGTTGAAAAGTAATACTTGTTGGCCCGGTTCAAATGTCCAATCAAGAATTTTCTTATCATGCCAGGCTTTGGCTTTCTCCTTGTAAAGTTTTGCGTTTTCATAGGCATTGAACCGAAATTCGTCCATCTCATTTAATTGGAGTAACCTTTTCTTACCCGCTGCTTGTAGATCGAAATTAAGTTTTCGGATGGCCCAGTGTGCACTGTGTTCTAGTTCAACCAGGAGATGACACGCTTTTCCGTAGACCATTCTATAGGGTGACATGCCTATAGGATTCTTGTAAGATGTGCGATATGCCCATAGAGCATCGTCAAGACGCAATGACCAATCTTTTCTGGACGGATTGACCACCATTTCTAGAATTCGCTTGACTTCCCTATTCGAGACCTCTGCTTGACCATTGGTTTGGGGATGATACGCGGCTAAAATTTGATGACGAACCCCATACTTTACAAGCAATTTAGTGAACTGCTTATTACAGAAATGAGTTCCCTCATCACTTATTATCGCCCTCGGCGTCCCAAATCGCGTGAAGATGTTTTTCTTTAAGAATCGGAGGACAACATTGGCATCATTGGTGGGTAAAGCTGCGACTTCAACCCATTTGGAAACGTAATCTACCGCCAACAGAATGTATTGATTATTGAAGGAAGACGAGAATGGTCCCATAAAGTCGATTCCCCACACATCGAATAGTTCAACCTCCAAAATTGTGTTGAGTGGAATTTCATTACGCTTGGAGATATTACCTATTCGCTGGCACCGATCACACTTCAGCACATAAAGGTACGTATCTTTGAACAGAGAAGGCCAGAAAAATCCTGATTGTAACACTTTGGCCGTTGTTCGATCACCGAAATAATGACCCCTGTAATCTAATGAGTGGCAATGTCCTAATATGTTGTCCATCTCTTCATGTGGCACACAACGTCTAATCATTTGATCTGAATAGGCCTTAAACAGGAATGGTTCATCCCAATAGTATTGCTTCACATCGTGGAGGAATTTCTTTCGTTGTTGTGAGGTCAAATCCGGTGGTAACACCTTAACAACCATGTAATTCACGTAATCTGCATACCATGGTAATATTGGGGTTACTCGGAGAAGTTGTTCATCTAGAAATTTCTCATTGATCATGACGTTGTCTTTTTGCTGGACTTCTGCATTTTCCAACCGAGAAAGATGATCAACCACTTGATTTTCTATACCTTTTCTATCCCGAATCTCCAAATCAAACTCTTGCAGCAGCAACACCCACCGTATTGACCGCGGTTTGGCATCCTTCTTCTCAATCAAATACTTAATGGCAGAATGATCAGTATAAATGATTACGTTGGTGCCAATAAGATATGCTCTGAATTTGTCGAAGGCAAACACAACTGCAAATAACTCTTTTTCGGTGGTTGTGTAGTTCAACTGGGAGTCCGTCAACGTCTTGCTGGAATAGTAGATTGTGTGAAAAATCTTGTCGTGACGTTGTCCCAATACTGCTCCAACTGCGTAGTCACTGGCGTCGCACATCAATTCGAATGGTAAAGACCAATCGGGTGCCACAATAATTGGAGCAGAGACCAACTTCTTCTTTAACACCTCAAATGCCTCAATACATGACGGGTCCATCTTAAAAGGCACGTCCTTCTCTAACAAGGAGCATAAGGGTTTCGAAATTTTTGAAAAGTCTTTAATGAAGCGTCTGTAGAAACCCGCATGTCCCAAAAAACTCCGTATTCCTTTCACCGATGATGGAGGACGTAATTTCTCAATCGTCTTAATCTTTGCTTTGTCCACCTCTAACCCTACTGCAGAAACCTTATGCCCTAAAATAATCCCTTCTTTAACCATGAAGTGACATTTTTCCCAATTAAGGACCAGGTTAGTCTCCACGCATTGTTTCAACACTAAAATTAGATTTTTCAAACATAAATCAAAGCTATCACCAAATACAGAAAAGTCATCCATAAATACCTCCAAATTCTGTTCGACCATATCGGA
The DNA here is from genome assembly GCA_020205605.1 of Panax ginseng. NCBI lineage: Eukaryota > Viridiplantae > Streptophyta > Magnoliopsida > Apiales > Araliaceae > Panax > Panax ginseng. The sequence goes on along the minus strand of CM035149.1, from coordinate 55,943,311 downwards.
GAAGATTTCCATCATGCACCGTTGAAAGGTTGCCGGTGCATTACATAACCCAAGATACATACGCCGAAATGAAAACGTACCGTAGGGGCATGTGAATTTAGTTTTCTCTTGATCCTCCGGAGCTATTGCAATTTGATTGTATCCGGAATATCCATCCAATAGAAAACAGAACTGATGTCCCGCCAGCCTATCCAACATCTGATTAATGAATGGCAAGGGGAAGTGATCCTTGCGAGTGGCTTTATTCAGCTTGTGGTAGTCCATGCATACTCTCCATCCTGTAACAGTTCTAGTAGGGATGAGCTCATTAGCTTCATTCTTCACCACTGTCATACCCCCTTTCTTTGGTACGCACTGTACAGGACTCACCCATGAACTGTCCGAGATTGGGTAAATAATGTCAGCATCCAACCATTTTATGATCTCCTTTTTCACCGCATCCTTCATAATTGGGTTTAGCCTTCTTTGCATCTCAATGGTTGGTTTTGCCCCCTTTTCCATTAAAATCTTATGCATACAATACGATGGACTAATTCCCCGAATATCCGCTATAGTCCACCCAATTGCTGTTTTGAACTCTCACAAGACCCGTAGCAGTTTCTCCTTTTACGTGTTAGTTAACTCAGTTAAAACAATAACTGGTAGGGTGGCATCTTTTTCCAAGTAAACATACTGCAGATGAGATGGAAGTGGCTTTAATTCTAACATCGGTGGCTCTTCTATCGAGGGTTTGAACTTTTTACCTTCCGTTTTGGGCCTATCAAGGGTGTCGAATGATTGATTGGTTTTCCGGAAGACAGATGATGTATCTAGCCATTTGACATACTCCACGTCATGTTCAATACCATCTTCGTCCATCCCGAGTAAAATGGATTCAAGCGGGTCCTCCGAATAATTTCCACTGAGCTTGTGATTAACCAATTCCTCCATGATATCAACCCGTAAACATTCACCTTTTTCTTTCGGATAAGACATTGACTTAAAAACATTAAAGGTGACCTATTGATCTTTAACTCTCATCGTTAATTCACCTTTTTGCACATCAATCAGAGTTCTACCCGTTGCTAAAAATGGTCACCCAAGAATAATTGGGATTTCACTGTCCACTTCACACTCCAAGATAAAGAAATCCGCGGGGAAGATGAATTTATCCACTTTAACTAAACACATCCTCAACAATACCTCGTGGATATGTAACCGATCGATCCGCCAACCGTAGAACCGATATTTGCCTGTTCGTGGAGCTCAAGTCCAAACCGGTCAGATGGATAATGGCATCAAATTTATATTGGCCGCCAAATCACACAATGCTCGTCCCGAAAACTGATTTCCAATTTCACATGGAATATTAAAGCTACCTGGGTCCTTAAGCTTCGGCGGTAACTTATTTTGAATAATCGCGCTGCATTCTTCGGTCAATGCCACTATTTTGAACTCACCCAATTTCCTCTTTCTTGACAAAACCTCCTTCATAAACTTAGCGTAACTCGGCATTTGTTCCAAGGCTTCGGCAAAGGGGATGTTGATATGTAGTTTTTTGAAGATATCCAAGAATCGTGAAAACTACTTATCCAACTTGGATTTCTGAAACCTCTGCGGATACGGTATGGGAGGCATTGTGATGGTTGGTTCCGGTTCTTTCTACTCTAAGGTTTCATCTTGACGTTTTCCGGTGTCCACAACTTCCTCTATTCCACTTGTTGCGTTGTCCCTCTTTTCCCTATCCGTGGCTGTCTCTTGCAAATCCTTTCCACTTCGTAGAGTTACAGCCTTACAATGCTCATCTTTGCCTGGATTTTTCTCTGTGTCACTCGGAAGTGTTCCAAGTGGTTGGTTATTCAGTGCATGTGCTATCCGTGCCACTTGATTTTCCAGATTCTTGATTGACGCACCTTGGCTTTGCATATTCAGCTCCATTTGATTCAATTTTTTCTCTTGTTCCTCGTTCTTTTTTTCTGAAGCTCTAATAAATTTTTCTAAGGCTTCTTCCAAACTTGATTTCCAATCTGGTTGTTGTGTCTGATTTTGAAATCCGGATGTATTTTGTTTTCTCGGCGCTTGAGCTTGATTGTTACTCCATGTAAACCCCAGATGATTTCTCCACCCCGGATTATATGCGTTTTGATTCGGATAAGGTTGGGTAGATCGACTATAACTCCCTACAAACTGTGCTGATTCAGAATTTATGGCACATTGATCCGTAACATGACCCCCCAGCACATAATTCACAAACCATTGCTACCTGTTGTGTGGATGGTGGACTCCATGTTTCCATTTTCTTAGAAATCGCGGCCACTTGTGCTGCTAATGCTGTCATAGGATCCACTTCACTTTCTCGGTGTTTTCGGAGGGTTAGATCTAGTCATGGGCCACTGATAGTTGTTGGTGGCCATTGTCTCTAACAAATTGATATGCCTCATCAAAATTCTTAGACATGATCGCTCCCCCCATCCGCATCAATCTCGGCCCTTAGGGATGCTATAGTGCAAACCATCACAAAATATCCCCAACTGCATCCACATGGAATTCGTGATGTGGGCACTTACGGAGCATATCCTTAAATCTTTCCCACGCCTCATATAATGATTCTGATTCGAACTGTGCAAAGGTGTGAATATCGTTCCATAGTTTCGCCGACTTCGCTGCTGGGAAAAACTTAGCTAGAAATTTTTGAGCTAAGTCGTCGCAAGTTGTGATTGAGCTAGGAGGCAAAGAATGTAACCAACTTCGCGCTTTATCTTTCAAGGTAAACGGGAACATCCTCAACCTTGTAGCATCTTCTGATACATTATTGAATTTGAAGGTGTCATAAACTTCCAAGAAACTTAAGATATGGTCATTAGGATCATCTATTGAACTACCCCCAAACTAACATGTATTCTGAAGCATCTGAATTGTTCCCGGTTTGATTTCAAAATTGTTTACATTGATTGCCGGCCTCCTAATACTCGACTGTATATCCGTGACATTCGGCATGGCATAGTCCCTAAGCAATTTATATTCATTCCCTGCCATGTTCGCTGGAATTTCTTGTCTGCCAGTTTTTCTTCCACAGGTGACTCCGCACTATTCAAACGCAATTTCCGGAACTTCCTTTCGATATCATCTGTATAAGGAAAAAGTTCCTTTTCGCCCTTGATTTAGTGTGCATACACTCGCAAAGAATTCCTGCAAATACAAGAAGAAAACTAAGTAACATTGAAATTAAGACCGAATTGATTATAACTAATATGGAATTAATATTAATACAGAGTTCCCCGGCAATGGCTCCAAAAACTTGTTGGTTGATTTCACAATCAAAGCAAATGTGCAAGTATACACGGTCAACAAGTAATAGAGTGATAAGATAGAGTGTCGATTCCACAAAGAATTCTAATTAATAAATTCCAACTACTAGTACTGTATCAATCCAATTTTATTTAAACAATCATATAATGTGATTTTTATATTTAAAAAAATTAAATTAAATAATTAAAAGAGATTATTCTAAAATAAAGCAAATAAACAAAACTAAGATTTGAATGAATTCAGATAAATGAGGATTAAGACTCCAATATCCCCAATTATGAACTATAAATCAATTATCCAATTATCCCAATTATTATGCCTACTAAATTGTTAACAGGAATTCTCCAATGCCAAAAGTCCTTTTCCAAGTGATCAATTGCCTTCTATTTAATCCAGATTAATCTTGCTATATTCATATGCAAAATAATTGAATTAAACTCCTTTCAATCCCAAATCCTTATGTGTTATATGCGGTGAACATATATTTCCATTCAATTCACAAACCTAATTACTTTGCAAATAACTAAGTCACATGATATCATGCCCAGTTCTAACCCTAGAATCCCTCTTTCAATTCCTTCTAGAGTAACAAGGTAATTATTGGCCAGATAATTAATCAATCAATGCAAGGCAAGATAAACAATTCACTTTGACATAAATAATTGGAATAAATCAAATAATCAATTCATAGCCATAAAAGGTCCAATTGAAATCTTAATTAAAGAAATTAGTTCATGACGGAAATTAAAACCAACAATCTTTGAAAAATCATCCTTAAAGAATTACATAAATTGAAAGAATGAAGAAGAAGAAAAACTCTAAGTTAAATCTTCAAAAATCTCCTTGACTCCTTGATTAGCCGCCAATTGTGTAGATTAGATACCTCTTTCAAATAAAATTTGCCTTTATGTACTCCACTTATCCAAACTCTAGCAATACAAGTCCAAATTGGCTTCAAACAACCTCCATTCAGCAAGTCAAACCAAAAGTCAACACGCATCCTGGTCAACTAGAATTACGCTACAATTGTACCCCTACCAGACTTCTTCAACAAATTTACCATTATGCCACTGTTAACTCAAAATTCCCCAATTTTCCCCAACGCTCCTGAATCTGCAACATATCAACTACACACAGTAAAAATGAATCTAAATGCCTTGAGAATACAATAATTTAAGCCCAAATATAACCGATTCATGGGTATACTACCCAATCATCAACTATTGAATCACATTCATGTACTATTAGGGGAGTTAGTGCAAGTTTGATAATACTTGCAGGACTAAATTAAAAATAAAGAAAAAGAGGAAGGTATTATACTGTAATATTTCGAGCCCCAAAACGTGCAATTATCGAAACTATATTTTCCTATAAATAGAAGCTCATTCTTCCTTCATTTCTCACCAATTCACTAAAGCTATAGAGCAATTACTATAGAGAGAAATTATAGAGAGAAAGAAGAAGAAAAGTCTGCTACCTCTCTACTCTAGTATCCAGTTTCTTTCTAAGGTATGGGGTATTATTCTTTCGTATTCATGAAGAGAATTATTTTCTTTCAATACTCGTAAGAGTTGTTATCCCATTCTTTATTATTATGTTGGAATAACATGTTTATGCGAAGTACCGCATACATGGTGAAATTCTTCTGTTATTCCATTCTTTGTTATTATGTTGGAATAACCTGTTTATGTGAAGTACCGCATACATGGTGAAATTCTTCTATTATTCCGTTCTTTATTATTCTGTCGAAATATCTTGTCTGTGCGTTTACGCCGGACCTAGTTCCATTATTTATTATTCTCATTTTAATATCATGTTTGTGGCGTTCTGCCGGACTGGTTCCATTATTTATTATTCTATCGAAATATCATATGCGTGCGTTTCTTACGCATGACACGGTTCCATTATTTATTATTCTCGCTTGGAATAACTTTTCTGCATGCGGTCTATCGCATGCATGGTGAATCCTTCATTATTCCATTCTTTATTATTCTCATTGGAATAACTCGTGCATGTGGATTACCACATGCATGGTGAATGATCCTTTGTATTCATTCCTTATTAAATTGTGGAAATGATCTGTATACGTGGATTACCGCATGATGGGTGAAAATCCATTTGTAGTTTCACATATTCTTTTATACTCAGTTGGTTAAAGTTTTGGCTTCTATACTCCATAAAATTAGTAGAATATCCTGGATATTTGCGCTTCATCCAATATCTTTTCGTGGAAATTCTGAGCATTCTTGAATTTTTCTCCACAAAGCAGTATCATGTTGACAATTTGGACATTATTGAGTTCAGGATAAATTAACTTATAAATCTTTAAAATTTATTCTTGAAATTGTTTTGTTGAATTATTATGTCATTGTCATGATGAGTTATGTTGGTTATTATGTGAAAACATGAAAGTTTCTTAGAAATCACAAAGGGTTGAAAATCAGATTTTGGTAAAAATGGAACATGAAATTTAATTGACCATATCTCCTATTATATTTCAAATTTTTGGGTGTGGTCAAGTTCTAGAGTTAGATCTATGAGTCTTCTAACTTATCCAAGTTGAATCACTGAAAAAAGTATTGTAGATTTTCGTGTGGACTATTTTTAGCAAAGGAGTCAAAAGCTACAAAATATCAAAAAGCTACTGCCCAAAAATTTAAAAGGGCATTTTTGACCACTTAATTTGTGAGAAAAATTCTGGCCTTTTGGGACATGGAAATATATGGTAAAAAGTATCTCGTGTCCAAAAATGAGCTTATTCCGACTTAAAATGAGCAAGTTATGACTATTTCAATATTTAGGTTTTTTCGATGAAAAATACTATAACCGGAGTTCTATAACTCCGATGACTATGAAATTTAAACTGGAAGCTCACGTAACATGTGTAAGATCCTGCCAAGATTTGGAAATTTCTGGAGTTAAACTTGTGGTAGCTAATTTCTTAAGGAATTAATTAGAAATTGATTTTTGAAAAATAGTAAATGAATTTTAAAAATTCTGAGAAAAATATATGTTCAATATGGGACTATATTCTTCTATATCCCAGAAAAGAAATATTTTTGGGATTTATTTGGTATTTTTCATAAAAATGCACTAGTTATGAGTAAATGAATTAAATATGTTATGTGAAGTAACAAAATTGGAAAATAGGATTTTATGGCTTGGGAATCCTATATAAGGTATATGCAGATTTTTGATGAGTGATTTGATCATTGGTGATGAAATCTTATGAGTATGACATTTTTGAATGATTAAATGCATTATTAGGTAAAGTGTAAGCAATTAAATTAAATTGTTTATAAGTTTAAGAAGTGATTAAAATATTGTTATAATATTAACAATATTAGATTATGAGTTATTTAAGTGATGGATAATATTTGGATAAATTTAAAGTTTTTAATATTTATCCTTGTTTTCGTTTGATTAATGATTATATTATTGTGATCATCCTCATGCTTATATTGTGATGAAAGTCATCTTTAGCTTATGTGCAGAGATGGACTTGGTGTGATTATGACCAGGGATTATTCGGTATAATCATGAGCGTAATGTAACAAATGATGTGGTAAAAGTCCTCATTGGCATGTAATTCATTGGTGGACAGTTGTTGGTATGATTGTGACCAGGGATTATTCGGTATAGTCATGACCATTGATGATTTAATGAATATCCTTGGCCCGTAGTGCAGGGATGATTCGAGGATGTGGTTTATTTATGAAGCTGAGTCTCAGTGATAAAAATTGATGAAAACATTTTAAATCATAGAAGATAGTAGATATCATGCTCTACTTGACTCTTCTAATGGATTGCTTATTCCGCTGCAGTTAAATATGATGTCTATTGTATTTTATCAGTTTAACATTATTGAAGACTAATGATAATTTATTCTGCATTATCTTAGTCATAATATTTCTTCTTGGGCTAGTTGAGCTCACCCTTTCTTTCACCGTTCTCTTGTGAAATGAGAATATAGTGGACCGAGCTCTCGGGAACCGGAGTGATCGGTCCGATGATAGCATTAGTAGTCCTCACTATTACGTTAAATAGTGTGACAATAAATATAATGAGGACTCCATTGAGTGTGGATATTGTCTAGATGACAATATTCTTATTAAAACTCTCAGTTTATGTTTTGTCGTATTTTACACGACAGTTGTATTATTAAGTTGTATTTATATTTTTGTACCATGTATTTGGCGACTCAAGATGGGTGATGTATACCTGTTTTGGGGGCGTCACAATATTAAATCACGTAGGCGCGTGTAACGTCATATGTGCGCTACTGGGGTTCAAAGTCCAAAGTTTTTAATAAAAAGGGGCTCAATTTGCGTTGACCAAAAGAAAAGGGCTCAATACTCAAAAACCCCTAAAGTTCAGTGGTCGACTTTGCATTTTACCCTATGCACAAACAATAGTAATACAGGTGACTGTACAGAGTTAATATTAAGGAAAATTATTTGAATTTCTAATTTTCTCCAGCCATGGAGAAGCTAACTGCTAAGTCGTAGCACTAGGCAATGAGGATTGAAAAGAAAAAAGAACATATCATCTCTCTTTTCATAATATCCCAAAAGCATAAACATTTATCTTGGCCTAAGAATAAGTTATTTACAACTCAATGTCAACTGTGTGAACTTTTTGATCCTCCTCTGGCATATGATCCAAGACCAAGCTAATCAATTCCAAAGCCAAATTGTATGTAAACTCAACCATACTAACCCAATAATGTGTTGGAATATGGAGCAGAATTAGCAAGATTAACAGAACAGTAAATGGTATACGAAAGAAACCGAGGCGTAACAATGCTACTGTCCTAAGACGTGGGCTAGGGTTGCGATAAAAGATATAAAATTAGGGATTTTAGCAAAACACACATGCACTAAGATTTCTGATCGAAAGTCTAAGATCCAAGCTTGGATTAGCCCAACTCCTTAGCCATTCTCATGTGCGCGAGCCCATCCCTTTTTCCCAACCAAGTTACTAAGCCTATACCAACAAGTACTAATATATACAATGAGTGTTTTCAAAATAGCCAATATGGGACTTTGATAAAACTATAAATTTGAAGCATAACCAAAAATCCCCCACATGATTCAAAATTATCAAAGATAGAAAATTGAAATGAAGTAAGAAGTTTTTAGATACATAACGTCGATACCTTGTGGGTTTGAATCGACATTTAGTGGAACAAGCTCATGATTGTAGATTATAGGTGAACTATATTCTTGAACCCATTATCTATGATACAAACAATTGAACTTGCACACAGATCCAAAAATCCTAAATCCACACAAGTTTGTGATTGGGTACGTTCTAAGCCATGGGCCATATCCCAGATTTTCATAAAAGCTCTAGAGAGTTTGCCAAAGGCTCTCATAGGAAGCGGCATGCACCTCCACCTTTATATAGGTGAACCCATCAAGTGTAAACTGACATACACCACCCTTTAGGACAATGAATTTCATTAAGAATCTAAATGATTCATCCTATCACAATTTGTTAGTAAGCACCACATACACATAGGGAGAAATATAAATAATTACAGTGCTTTAATTAAATAATTACATGACTTGTTGTTACCCATTGAACCCATTTCATGGGATCTCCAATCACATGGGTTGGGTTTCCATCACATATTATTTACTCAAAATGTTGGCAATAGTCTCATCCCTCTGGATGCTTCTTGGACTACCTTTTTACTCAATCTCTTAGTAAACGGATCCGCTAGGTTCTTTTCAGACCTCACAAATTTTATGGAAATAACCCCGTTACTGATAAGTCCTCTTACAATATTATGCGTCAAGCGAATATGTCTCTGTTTTCCATTATAAACATGGTTCATTGCCCTGCCAATAGCTGCTTGAGAATCACAATGCAAAGAAATAGAAGAAATTGGCTTAGACCACAATGATATATCAGCCAATAAATTCCTTATCCACTCTACTTCTGTACCTGACAATTCTAAAGCAATAAATTCAGATTCTATAGTAAATCTAGTAGTACAAGTTTGTTTAGCAGATTTCTAAGAAATAATTCCTCCACCTAAAGTAAACACATAACCACTAGTGGATTTTGTCTCATCATTATTAGATACCCAATTAGCATCACAATATCCTTCTAAAACACTAGGATGACCAGAGAAATGTACTCCTACATTAACTATTCTTTTTAAATACCTCATTAGTCGTGATAATGCATTCCAATGATCTTGTGAAGGATTATGTGTATATCTGCTAAGTCTACTAATGGCATACCAAACAATTGTGGGGGAAGTTATTACTAATTTTTACTAATTATGTATACACCAAAAAAAAATATTTACTGATTATTGTAATAAAATTCTCAATAATTTCATTAATTTTAATTAACATAATAATTATTAATGTAATTTTTTTTTGAAAGTGCCTATAATAACAAAATTAATGTTTTTAATACTTAAATTAGTCACAAAAATTAAAAATTTTAGTTTTAAACTTGGGTCTAAAAAATTAAAATAAGACTCTTTTAATATAACAGAAATTAAGATTTTAGTGAAACTATAATTTAAAAAATAGGTCGACCTGGATTCGACCTATAACAATTTAAATCCAAACCATATAATCTATATTAAATATAGGTATTATGGTTTTGGTTCCTAAACCAACCCAAATAAATTTTATGTAACCCAAAACAAATCCAAACCTAATTTTTGTAAGGTCTGGGTTAGGGAATTTGCATCCCTTACCAAGAAAATATGTTGGCTTTTGAGAGTTGGGTTCTTCTCCCTCCATCTCATTTTCAATGACTTTATTCACTTGGTACAATAGCTAAAGAAGAGGAATACTTGACAGGATCACAAGACTTGAATTTTGTTTCTGTAACGCCCGAGAAAATCGGATTTTTATGATAATTAAATTTTTATTTGATTATGTGGATTAAATGAATTTAATTGATTTATTTTGTGAGTAAGCTATATGAAGGTCGTTCTATGACCTAGGATGTGCTTATATGGTTAGTAATCTTGCTACGTGCTAGAATTAATTGTTTAGAATTTCCAAGATGAAAATAAATATTTTCCGAGAAATTCCCGTAAAAACACTACTCATCCGTTTCTGCTCGGGGAATTATTTTGAAATTCCGAGAAATGGTTAATGATAGAATATTGAGATAAGATGAAATATCTAATAATATTTCATTTATGGCAAACGAAGTTTTCGCCTGCGGACTTAAAACCTAAGGGTTGAGTAGATTGATTTCCGAGAAGGAAATGAAACGCGTAGAAGGAATTGCGTTATTGTTAAAGTGTGTGTTATGCAAGAATGATACTATCTAGTATCTATGTATAATACGAAGAGTTTATACGAAGTACAATACGATTATCATAAGAGTATTATATGAAGAGAATACGTGAATTATACGTATAGAATACGATTCGTATTATGGAATTAGGTTAAGACTTAATTCATTTGATTTGGATTATGTTTAGCCCAAACAATTGAATGAGTAAGCCCAAGCTAAAGCCCAATATTAGTTTGATTAAGCCCAATTCAAGAAAACCGAACCATGGATCGAACCGGTGGGTCACCGAATGGGTAAATCCCAAGGGGCAACCCATGGGGATGACTCATGGGCATGGTGGGTCGGCCACTTGGGGTGCAAGGAAAGCAAATCACTTGGTCACCAAGTATTTTACTTTGTGACAAAGTATGGAATAGTAAGGAGGTGGTGGTGTAATGACTAGATTGCCCTCCATTTCATTTGCCTATAAATAGAAAGCTAGGATTGGTCTTTTGAGAGTTTTTCAAATTACCAACCTATATTTTGAGGAAAGAGCTAGACTCAACCAAATCATATACTTTGAAGCTTTGTTTTAGAGTTTGTCAAGAATACCCAAGAGTTCTTTAAGGTAATACTATTTAATGGTAGATCCATCTCTTTTGATTTCTTTTATGTATGAAGAATCATAAATGGGTGGTGTATGTCTAGTATGGTGGAATAAGGATGACTTATTATAGATTCAATCTTTGTAAGTCATGGAAGCATATAAATCATAAGGGTTGATATAGTTTTATATCATGAAAATATTGATTGTTAAGATTGATTGTTGATGAACAATTAAACTCCATCAATACATAAATATATGCATCTTGCTTGGTTAGGATGTAGATATGAAGTCCATGGATTATTCCATGTGATTTAGCTTAGAGAACGTTTATAACGAAGTTATGGTAAATTTCACGGAAATAGACGTTACAAATCGAAAATGTTGAAATTCCGGATTGGTAGTCGAAAGTTGTCGTGAGACTTGAAAACGTTGTTTTTCAATGTCAACACGTGAGATAGGGTATTTAAGAGTCATGGACTCAAGAATCGTCGGACTCTGACTTAAAACGAAGAAAGCGAGCATTGAACGCTCATTAACGTTTACAAACACTTAAAAAAATGAACTCAATAGTGAATTTTGAGTTAGCAGATTTGAAAATATTGAATTCTTATATGAACGCGTAGAGTATGTCATTTATGATGTGTAGGCTTTTGAACGGACCAAATCGGACTTATAACGAAGAAGTTATGGATCTGAGAAACTCACCAAAATTTTATCTATTAAAAATTTTCTCGGTGTTGGTCGGTCCCATGGCTGACCAGATGCTTTAAGTCAGCCATGCGCAATGGCAAACCTGATGTTATTAGCTCTTGGAAAATGGCACCGCACTTTCCACTGGTATAAGGAAGTCTCGCGCCAGCAAATGTCGAGACCGGACTCAGATCTTTGGAGGCTGCTATGCCTCAGTCTCAGATAGAGATAGAGAATGCATGCCATGGCCAGTGTGTGGTATTTGTTAGATGACTTAGGTTTAAACTATGATTGTTCAGAGACCTATCTTAGTTAAGTTTATGCACTTCATAATTGTACTAAAACTATTCCTATAATACCTATACTAAGGTATATGGTATTGAAACTTAGGAATTAAAGGCATGTTATTAACTTATAAATGAAGAACACAATGTTATCAATGAATTGTAATCGGTGAACGACATTAGTACTTCGCCAATGATGATAGAGTCTGGTTAATAACGTAAGTTGGTTAATAAGCCGGGACGAAGGGTAATGAGTCGAATTGACTTTATTAAATGAATTAAGTTAACATGGACATAGAAGAGAAAGAAGTTGGTAGGAACAATGTGAATAATTGTTTGATAGCTAATTACAGTGTGCTATGTGAATATATCATGTAGATTCTATAAAGGCTGTGGTCAGTCGATTAAGTTATTTGAAGACGCTGAAAGGCAAGTTTTCTTAACGCTTGTCTAACTTTCAAGTTAGTCAAGTTTTATGTGATTCATTGTACTAAATTGCACGACTGGTTTTAAAGAAAGGGTCGATGCCAGATTTAACTTGGCTAGACTACTCGTAAGATATAGATTGATTTATATTCATATCTTTCGATATAGAAATGTTAACGCTATCCTATGCCAAGTAATTGGTACGGATGTGAAGGTAAGGTTTGTCTATGAACAAACAAAAGTATTTTTCATCGATTATTCGATGGGCACGCGAGTTTGCCAAAACTTAAACGTAAATACGTTTAACGAATGAGTGTTGATCAACATAGAGTACTATAGGTTGATCACCTAGAAGTGCTCATAAGTAATGCGGATGTACAACCTTAGTGCTGTGATATCCTTTTCAAGTATGAAAATAGAAAGCTACTGTTCATGGTCTATCGACCGGTTCAGAATTCCTAATCTATTCTATACTTTGGGAATTAACGATATGGATTGTTAAAGTATTATTGTTTCATAATACTTCATAACTATTTTTTCAGTTATGTATGAATTGTTGTGTAATTCATGAATGTGGTATTACTGTTATCCTTTGTTAAACTTGTTGAGCTTGTTATGCTCACTTCTTGCGTGAATTATATGATTGCAGTTAAGGATAAACTTACTGAGAATGTTAAGAGAGATAAGGGCAAAGCTAAGATGGATAATTAGCCATCGTGTAATAGATTAGTATGTTGTATGTATTATACTTTACGAACAACAAACAATATAATCGGATTATGAATCTGAGAAGGATTATACTTAGATTGTAATAAAAGATAGTAATTACATTCATTATGTTGTATTATATAGTGTAGCACCATATGCTCAGTGAAAATCAAAGTAGCAATCAAATTGCAAAAATTAATGAAAAGCAAAATAAAATCAGATTTTAAAATTTTTCACAAACCAATTACCCTTGATCATCCTTTATGCATATTATTAATTAAACGAAGAATAAGAAGTTATGAAATCATACCCTTGTAGAAACGAAGCTTCCTCAGTACGAAGTTCACCTCCTACTTCTCCGCATCTCCTCAATCTCCTGTAGATTCCTTCCTTTCGATCAATGTAAGCCACCCAAGTGTATGGCCTCTCTAGAGGTGATCCACCAAGGAAGAAGAATTTTCAAGAAGAAGGGTATATCGCTCAAACCCTAGTTTTTCCTATCTCTATAGAAAAAGGGGCGACTTCCAACTCTTGAATTACGATATTTGATATCCGATATAAGACTCTCTTATAAAGATATCATGTAACCCTATTTTTAATTAAAATAAGGTATTATTTATTTAATTAAACTCTTTAATTAAATGGGCTCCTAATCCTATTAGGATAATTAATTAAACTCCTTTAACTAATTTTCCTCCTAATCCTATTAGAATAAATGAGAGTACTTATATTAAATTAATTCCTAAACTTTTTAGAAATTAAAATAATAATAATTGTAATAATATTAATAAGACTCTCTTATTAATTTATATTTAATATTTCTAAAATATTAAATAATAATATTAAGCTATTTAATTTATTCTATCACCATAGATTAAATTAAATATACTTAACATATTATTACGATTATGCCATTAACTTCTTAAATAATTATTCTTCCTTTTATGGTGTGACCCTTTAGGTTCTCCATATTAAACCTATTGTGAATAAATCAATTAGAATAATTCTAATCTTATTTAAATAAATAAATTAAATGATTAATTTATTTAAATAAATAATATTTATTCTACAATAGGATAAGCCTCCCTAATGATCAACGACTTTCCGTATAATATAGATTTCAACATTAATCATAAAAGAACCTTTGAGTAAATAGTTACCGCATAATTCAATCCTTCCACCATACAATGTCCCAATTAAATATAAGACATGGAATTACCGTCAAGTCTTATTTTATTTAATTATATGTATTTCGATTCCTAAATGCATTAACTCCTAATGAATGCAAATTAGAAACTACTTTCTAATTTCATTCCACCTCGCCAAGGATTCCTCGGGTCATCATTTATCGAATCACATAGACATTTCTCTTCTTTTACTAGAAGTGGTAGATTCTTTATCGATCATTCATTATCTTCATATATAACTTATTACACCCAAGCATACCCTTTGATATACTCTAAGAGTCTTAAGGAATAAGTCAAAGTGTAATTCATTATATATAAGATACTATGATGATCTCAAGTCTAAGGATCATTTGTACTACTATCACTACAGAATTCCTATCGACAAAAGTAAAACTCCATTAGGTATTCCTTAATGAAATCACGCTCAAAGGAACTTATTCTCTAATAAGCACCTACATACTTGCTTTTAGTGTTCCACACAAATGATCATGAGATCAATCATCCTCATCCAATGAGCAAGCAACGACGTATCAAATCTATCCTGATTCACTAATCCCCTTTTTAGTAATCCATCGATTGGGAAACATTTTAGTTTTAAGCTATCTAAGAATTTAGATCTCATTAGCATGATCTCATCATGATTCTAAAAGCATCATTTAAAACTACGGGTTTATCACATATTATTAAAACAAAGACCATGTAGATAATAAATGCCTTTAATAAATAATTCTTTTTTATTAATAAATAAATAAGATTGATTACAAAGTATATGCTTTATCATCATACATGATCGGCTTGATGCATACTACTTTTCAATCTCCCACTTGCACTAAAGCCAATCGCCGTGGTATCTCATACCCATCTTCTCTAAGTGACGATCAAACTGTCATTGTTGTGTTAACGCTTTAGTAAATGGATCTCGCAATATTGTCTTGAGAGTCCACACGCCTGTGGTGACGCCTCCTCTTCAAATGATCTCTCCGATCAAATGAAATCGCCGCAAACACGTGTTTGATTTCGATGAGACCTGGGTTCCTTAGCTCAAGCGCAATGTACCCAAAGTGTTGTCACAGTATCAAAGGCACCGGTCCTCAGAATGCTAGGAACCACACCAAGTTCTAGAATGAACTTCTTCATCCAAATAAATTTCTTTTTGCAGCCTTCACTTGCAGCCTATGTACTCGCCTCATCACACGAATCAAGAATCGCTTGTCGCTTTTGAACTCTTCCAACTCATCGCGCCACCGCTTAAGGTAAACACATACCCCAAAACGATTTATCATCATCTTGGTCCGCTTGAAAACTTGAGTCCGTGAAGCCCTCTA
Source organism: Panax ginseng (assembly GCA_020205605.1). Taxonomy (NCBI): domain Eukaryota; kingdom Viridiplantae; phylum Streptophyta; class Magnoliopsida; order Apiales; family Araliaceae; genus Panax; species Panax ginseng. Next base: position 55,927,539 of record CM035149.1, on the reverse strand, counting down.
GTTTCAATTCGCACTCCACCGTAGACAAGAAATACATCCTTAGTTCTTCTTAAGTACTTTAGGATATTTTTCACCGCCTTCCAAAGTTCTTCTTCTCCGGATTCGACCGATATCTCTTTGTTACACTAAGTGCATGAGCGACATCCGGTCTAGTACATATCATACCGCATATGATAGATCCTATTGTCAAGCATAAGGAATCTTACTCATACTGGCCTCTCTCCTCGTGTGTCTTTGGGGCCTGCTTTCTTGAGAGATGTATTCCATGGCTCATCTAAGATGAGACCTCTTTGAAATCTTCCATGCTAAACCTCTTTAGCATCGAAGTCAATGTACGCCTTGGGACAAGCTAAGCATCCTTTTTAGATCTATCTCTATAGATCTTTATCCCCAAAATATAGGATGCTTCTCCCAAGTCCTTCATGGAGAAGTGTTTAGATAACCGTATTTTAATTGATCAGAAGATAGAATATCATTCCCTATCGCAGAATATATCATCAACATATAATACGAGGAATGAAACAAATACCCCACTAACCTTCTTGTACACACACATGGTTCATCCTCATTTTTGATAAAATCAAACTCTTTGATTGTCTCATCATCAAAACGGATGTTCCACCCACGGAAGCTTCGCTTCAATCCATAAATGGATCGTCAGAAGCTTATGTACTTTGATTTGTTCCAACCTTTGAAACAAATCCTCCGTCAGTCATATACACATCCTCCTCAAGTTTCCCATCGAGGAAGGCCGCTTTCACGCCCATCCGCCAGATTTCAGTAGTCATGGTAAGTCGCAATCGCAAGCAAAATCCGAATGGACTTGAGCATCACATACATCGTGAGAAGGTTTCATCATAGTCAACTCCTTGTCTTTGTTTGAAACCTTTATGCACCAAATGGCCTTATAGGTCTCTACCTTGCCGCCCCGCTTCCCAATTTTTCTTTTAAAGACCCATTTACACCCAATAGCTTAATGCCTTCAGTGGTGAAACCAAAGTCCATACTGGGTTCTCATACATGGAGTCCATCTCGATTTCATGGCTTCTTTCCACTTCTCCGAGTCTTTACTACTCATAGCCTGTCAGAATTCAATGGATCATCATCATCTATGATGCACACTTCATCGCCATCCTCTATGACAAGTCCATACCTATCGTATCTTTTGTACTCTTCCGATTTACGAATCAGGTGTGGTATGTAAGAATCTCTACTTGGACAAAGTTCATCCATTTGATCTCAGAAGTGGTTTGTGGTTCTTGAATTTCTTCAAGATCTATTTTCCTCCCATCGACCCCTTCAAGGATAAACTCCTTTTCCAAGAAGGCAAAGATGTTTGGCAACAAACACCTTTTGTTCAAGAGATTGTAGAAATAATATCCTAAACTTTCTTTAGATATCCCACAAAAGTACACTTATCGATCTTGTCCCAAGCTTATCATTCTCAAACCTTTTCACATAAGTCGACATCCCCAAATCTTAACATGCTTAAGACTAGGCTTCCTCCCCGTCCACATCTCATATGAGAGTCTTAGGGACGGATTTTGAGGAACCTTATTTAGTAGATATGTAGCCGCTTCTAGGGCATATCCCCGCAATGACACCGAAAGATCTAAAACTCATCATGGAACGAACCATGTCCAACAAAGTTCGATTTCTCCTTTCGTATACACCATTCAAATTGCAAGCGCCCCCCGTGGAGTCCATCAGAGATTATACCATTTTCTTTTTGAGACAATCGAGAAACTCACCGCTTAAGTATTCACCACCTCGATCCGATCAAGAATCTTAATACTTTTTTGCCCGCTTGTTTCTCTACTTCACTTCTCAACTCTTTGAACTTTTCAAATGATTCAGATTTGTATTTCATTAAATACACATATCCAAATCTTGAGTGATCATCAAGAATGTAATAAAATAAGAATACCTCTCCTCGCATTCGCTGTCATAGTCCACATACATCCGTGTACCAACGCTAACAACTCAGAATTCTTTCTCCTTTTCCACTAAAAGGAGATTTAGTCATTTTTCCCATGAGACAAGATTCACAAGTCGATATGATTCATAATCCGATAGCTCTAGAGCCCATCTTTATACAACTTGGATAATCTTGTTTCATTAATACGACCAAGTCTACAAAGTACACATATAGGTATAATTAACATCATCTCTTTTCCTTTTCTTAGTTTGTTCAATTTGAAGTATATTTTCATGCAAGTCAAGAATGTAAAGTCCATTTCAGAAATTACCAACACCATATAAAAAATTATTATTATTATAAATAGAACAACTATTGTTCTTTATTATAATGTCAAAACCATCCATATCCAATACAGATATTGAAATAATGTTTCTAATAAGTGATTTAACAAAATAACAATTATTTAAACTAATGGACTTGCCCAGTAGGCAAGTAAGCTAAACAATAAGTCCCTACAAATAATGCAAAGAACCTTTGCTCCATTTCCCACTCGTAGACGACCTCATCATCCTTGCTCAAATTTTCTACTTCCTAACTACCCCCCGATATTATTACATATGTGAGAACCACAAATTTATCCAATACCCAAGTAGAAGATCGACTTTCGTAAAAATTAATTTCAATCATAAACAAACCTCGATTAGGATTCAAGCTTCCAAGCTTCTTCCGCTTTTGTTCCGCAAGATAATCCTTGCGCCTCTTCTTCCAAAGGACCCGACTTTTGTTGCAATGGAAGCAAATTCTTTGCTAGTCGGATCAGTTTCTTTTTGATCCTTCACTTTCGCTTTCCCTTAGCCTTCTTGGATTTCTTCTTTCGTCAAGATACCTGGCCTCTTCCTTTTTTGAAGAATCATCCACCAAGAAGACATGGTTCTTCTTGATGGAAGTGACCTTCAAAGCAGCTTTCAACATGTTAAGTAATTCGTGCAAGTCGACATCTAACTTATTCATGTGAAAATTCACAACAAATTGTGAGAAGGTGTCCGGAGTGACCGCAAGATCAAATCTTGACTCAACTCCCCATCCATGATTTAACCCAAGTCATTCCAAGACGCTCAATCGATTGATCATCTTTAAGACATGAGTCTCAACTAGAGTGCCCTCATCATCCGAGATCTAAGAGCTCCTTAGATATTTCATATCTAGCAATTCTACTTTGCTCACCATACAACTCTCAAGGTGCAAGAGAGATAGAGAGCATCCATGTTTTCATGCCGACGCCGAAGCTCATTACTCATGGATGCGAGCATGATGCATCGAGCCACCGATGCATCATTTTGCCACCGCTTAAAAGTAGCAATCTCTTCCTCGAGGTCGCTTCTCGCAACTTTTGCAGTACAAAAGCTAATTTAGGACATAAGAAATCTTTTCAAAGAAGGAGAAACAATTTCGATTCCTTAACCAAATTGTAATTCTTGGCCCATCATCATTTGTTAAGATCAAGTATGCTACGCAAAGGAAATTAAATTAGTGAATGTGACATTTTCAAAATTCTCGCATGTAAAAAGACAATATTTTAGCAAACATTCATTTAATTAATTACCAAAATAAATTAGGTCTTATTTTATATTGGTATCTCCCACTATTTTCTTCAAACTATATTACCCTCATGAATATAGTTCTAAGAATATCTAATTAAAGATTTGCTAGTGAGAATAAGGATCCCATTTCAAATGTATATAGCCTTGTGTGTGCACAAACAAACTATATATAAATAAATAGTAGACAACTCTTGTCAATTACATCATCATGTAACTCCTTATATTTTGCCTCTTAAATCATAATGGTCAAGTGTGTGCACATCCTAACTAAAATGATTTAAGTTAAGTCATACCCAAAGATTTCCATATAAGTGAAGAGAAAACTACAACCCTTGTGTGTGTGCACAACAAAGCTAGAATGTTCAATTCCTTATAAACATCAAATGTAATAAAATAATATCTCAAATATTTAATACTCGCCTTGTGTGTGCACAACAAACTCATATTAAATATTCAATGCTCTATTGTTTTTATCATGCTAGAAGGCTTACGCTCGATATTCCAAATATCTTCGAACGCTACAACTTAATATAATTTCATCGAGGGGTTTGTTATTATTAGTCTCATCTTGTTTAGCAAATATATAATATAAATATATATATAAATATACGCTATATATATTAAACATGCAAAGCATGTTTGCATATATATATATATATATATATATATAATACTAGCATGCATATATAGAATACTATATTCTACCCTTTGATTGATTATGGACTTTTATTCTAGTTTGTCTCACTAGAGCCACCAAGTGAACTAAAAAAGGTCAAACCTTAGGGTGCAAGAATAAACATTTAAATATAACTATTACATTTAAACCTTGCTGCCCATTACAAACGGGTCTTCAAGCGCCTTGCTCCTCGATCTCCTGCTTCTTCAAAAAAAAAATTAACTAATCCTATTACATTAAACTATTTAATTTAAATAGAAACCTCGATCAAAGAAATAAGGGAAGTACATAGAGAGAGATAGAATTTACATCAAGAAGAAAACTCGTAAAAGACGAGGTACGCAGAATTCCCATTTAATAAAACCATTTCATTCAAACATCCAACCAAAATAAATCCAATCACATCGGTCAATAATCCATAATCAATCCCATTTATTATCATACATATCATCATATGTATCAATAAATAAAATCATTCCATATATATATATATATATATCATTTAATGGGCAATTTTATAAGTTGCATGAAATCCAATTTCAAGATTAAAATAAACTTTTATTTTAATTATAAAATTATTAAAATATATATATATATATATATATATATATATATATATATATATATATATATATATATATATATATATATATATATATATATATATATATATATATATATATATATATATATATATATATATATATATATATAATCAAAACCATATATAAAATATATATAATATATATATAATATATATATATATATATATATATATATATATATATATATATATATATATATATATATATATATATATATATATATATATATATATATATATAAAAATATATAAATAAATATATTTATCAATGATGAAATATAAAACATTATATAATATAATATATCATATATATATATATATATATAATATCAATCAACATCAATAATCAATATGATGATATCAAATTATTTAAAAAATATAATACATCAATCAATAAAAAAAAAAAAAAAAAAAATCTGAAAACTTTTTTTTCAAAAACTTTTTTTTTTTTTTAAAATTTTTTTTATAAAAAAATAATAATTTTATATAAATTATTCCCAATAAATTATTCAAAATATATACCCATACATATATGGAATCAAAATAATTAATAATTCACATAAAGTTTTGGCTCTTCGATACCACTCGTAAGGTTTTGTGAAAATCAAAGTAGCAATCAAATTGCAAAAAATAAATAAAGCAAAATAAAATCGATTTTAAAATTTTTCACAAACCAATTACCCTGATCATCCTTTATGCATATTATTAATTAAACGAAGAATAAGAAGTTATGAAATCATACCTCAGAAACGAGCTTCCTCAGTGCACGAGTTCACCTCCTACTTCTCCTCGATCTCCTCAAATCTCCTGTAGATTCCTTCCTTTGATCAATGTTAGCCACCCAAGTGTATGGCCTCTAGAGGTGATCCACCAAGGAAGAAGAATTTTCAAGAAGAAGGGTGTATCGCTCAAACCCTAGTTTTTCCTATCTCTATAAAAAAGGGGCGATTCTCCAACTCTTGAATTACGATATTTTGATATCCGATATAAGACTCTTATAAAAGATATCGTAAACCCTATTTTAATTAAAATAAGGTATTATTTATTTAATTAAACTCTTTTAATTAAATGGGCTCCTAATCTTATTAGGATAATTAATTAAACTCTTTAACTAATTTTCCTCCTAATCCTATTAGAAATAAATGAGAGTACTTATATTAAATTAATTCCTAAACTCTTTAGAAATTAAAATAATAATAATTGTAATAATATTAATAAGACTCTCTTATTAATTTATATTTAATATTTCTAAAATATTAAATAATAATATTAAGCTATTTAATTTATTCTATCACCATAGATTAAATTAAATATACTTAACATATTATTACGATTATGCCATTAACTTCTTAAATAATTATTCTTCCTTTTATGGTGTGACCTTTTAGGTTCTCCATATTAAACCTATTGTGAATAAATCAATTAGAATAATTTAATCTTATTTAAATAAATAAATTAAACGATTAATTTATTTAAATAAATAATATTTATTCTACAATAGGATAAGCCTCCCCAAATGATCAACGACTTTCCGTATAATATAGATTTCAACATTAATCATAAAAGAACCTTTTGAGTAAATAGTTACCGCATAATTCAATCCTTCCACCATACAATGTCCCAATTAAATATAAGACATGGAATTACCACAAGTCTTATTTTATTTAATTATATGTATTTCGATTCCTAAATGCATAACTCCTAATGAATGCAAATTAGAAACTACTTTCTAATTTCATTCCACCTCGCCAAGGATTCCTCGGGTCATCATTTATCGAATCACATAGACATTTCTCTTCTTTACTAGTAGTGGTAGATTCTTTATCGATCATTCATTATCTTCATATATAACTTATTACACCCAAGCATACCCTTTGATATACTCTAAGAGTCTTAAGGAATAAGTCAAAGTGTAATTCATTATATATAAGATACTATGATGATCTCAAGTCTAAGGATCATTTGACTACTATCACTACAGAATTCCTATCGACAAAAAGTAAAACTCCATTAGGTATTCCTTAATGAGTCACGCTCAAAGAACTTATTCTCTAATAAAGACCTACATACTTGCTTTTTAGTGTTCTTCCACAAAATGATCATGAGATCAATCATCCTCATCCAATGAGCAAGTTAACAACGACGCATCAATCTATCCTATTTCACTAATCCCCTTTTTAGTAATCCATCGATTGGGAAACATTTTAGTTTTAAGCTATCTAAGAATTTAGATCTCATTAGCATCTCATCATGATTCTCATCATCTAAAAGCATTGCTTAAAACTACGGGTTTATCACATATTATTAAAACAAAGACCACGTAGATAATAAATGCCTTTAATAAATAATTTTTTAATAATAAATAAATAAGATTGATTACAAAGTATATGCTTTATCATCATACAGAGAAGAGAGACATCGAATTCAAGAGGTAGAGTCTCATAATGAGAATCGTGGGGGACCTAATAACCCTATGCAAGAGTTCGTTAATTTATTAACTAATGATTTAACCAAGTTGGGGAGGGATTCTGTTGCTCCCTGGGTAGTAAGAATAACTACCTTCAAGGAATTTAAGAGTGTGGGTCCTCCGGAGTTTCGAGGAACGATGGACCCACTAGAGGCCCAAACATGGGTAAAAGAGATCGAGAAGGCATTTGTGATAACAACGAGGGAGGCGCAAAAACTTTCTTTTTACACTTACATGATGATGAAGGGGAAGCCAACCATCGGGTGGGAGGCTCACCAGGGTGGGGCTAGGACAGAGCAGCGATTTGGGGAACAGTTTTAAGAAGGTGTTCTTCAAAAACTACTTCCCTACTAAGTATGCAAGGTAGGATGGAGATTAAGTTCTTAGAACTTAAGCAAGGGATATGACAGCCTCAAAGATGCCACCAAATTCAATGAATTGGAAAGGTTTGCTCCACATCGTGGACACGGAAGAGAGAAAGAAGCGTAGGGTTTGAGCAGGCTTAAAACCCAGCTCTACTAATGAGAATATCGGTTTTTCAGTGCTTCCTACGGGACCATTCTGGAAAAGGCGATAATAGCTGAAGTTGGTGGAGAGGCATTGTCTCAGTAACACAAAGAGAGGAAGACCAAGAATAAGTTAGAGGTTGGTAGTAAGGCGTGGTTGCCACGGAGTGGCAACATGCTTAAGAGGAAGAGTTTCAACCACAGAATATTTGGGTAAAATAGGGAGATCCTAAGCATAGGACGGAAGCATGCAAGACATTCAGAAAGACTTATATGGGAGTCTATTTAAAGGGAAAATCAGTGTGCTACAACTGTGGGTAAGAGGGACATCTGTCACCTAACTATCCTAACCCTAAGAAGAACCATAGATGTTTTGTCTGTGGTCATTGGACCACATGGCAAGGAATTGCCCGAAGAAAGGGTTAGAGGGAAATAAGGGTTCTGGTAGTGGTAAATTAGCCATTCTCGGACCAACACCATCGATTGGTAGACCACCTCACCCTTCAAATGTTTAATATGATCATCCAAGATGCGGTTGCATCAATCTGATGTGGTAGCATGTATCATTCCTGGCCAATGAGATAAATGCTTATGTGTTATTTGACTCGGTGCCACTTGTTCTTTTTATAGCATGTGAATTTGCTAAGCGATTAGGTTTAATCCTCGAAAGTTACCAATACCTTTAGACGTTAAGGTAGCAAACGAAGAGATAATCCCTATTGAACATATTCATAAGGATTGTTGCGTAGATATTAGAGGGAATAAGCTATCGGTAGATTTGGTACCGATAAGGTTAAAAGAATTCGATGTAATTCTTGGTATGGATTGGTTGATTAACCATAAGGAGATAATATATTGCCACAGGAAAAGTTTGAACCTTCGGCTTTCTAAGAAAACCAAGGTAGTGTTCTTCGGTAGTAAATCATTGAGACGCTCTTGTTGTTTATCGATGACACAAGCTAGGAAGATGTTGAGAAAAGGGTGTGTAGGTTATCTGTGCCATGTTGTGGATACCCAAAGAGTGGGAACATTCTTGGACCAGATACCTATAGTTCAAGAGTTCGCGGATGTGTTTTCGGAGGAATTATCGGCATTCCACCGATAGGGAGGTTGAGTTTGTAATTGATCTCATTATCTGCACGACACGGTTTCAAGGGCACCATATCGAATGACGCCATTAGAGATGAAGGAGTTAATGGTTCAATTACAGGAACTATTAGACAGAAAGTACATTCAACCGAGTGTGTCTCCTTAGGGAGCACTGATATTGTTTGTAAAGAAAAAGGATGGGTCGTTAAGATTTTGTATCGACTATCGAGAGTTGAACAAGTTAATCTGGTTAAAAAAATAAATACCCGCTGCCGGTGATCGATGATCTATTTGATCGCTTAAAATGGGTAAAGTATTTTCTAAGATAGATTTGCGTATGGGTATCATCCGTTAAAGGTGAGAAAGGAGGATGTACCTAAGATTTGTGTTAAAACTTGTTATGGTCATTACGAGTTTCTGGTGATGTCGTTTGGGTTGACTAATGCGCCAATCGCAGTTATGGATATGATGAACAGAGTGTTCAAACAGTATTTGGACAAGTTCGTCGTAGTGTTCATTGATGATATTCTAGTTTATTCAAAGACGCCAGAAGATCATGCGGAACATTTAAGGATAGTGTTGGAAACACTAAGGAAGGAAAGGTTGTATGCGAAATTCACAAAGTGTGAATTTTGTATTGAACGAGTGCAGTTTCTAGGAAATGTTATTGATAAGGATGGCATTTTCATAGATCCAGCAAAAGTAGAAGCGGTTAATGAGTGGGAGCAACCGGAAACGCCAACTGAGGTTCAAAGTTTTTTGGGGTTAGCGGGATACTATAGAAGGTTTATTCCGGACTTTTCTAAAATAGCTACTCCATTGACAAATCTGACAAGAAAGTCAGTGAAGTATGTGTGGACTGAAAAATGTGAGAACAGTTTTCAGGAGTTGAAAAAGAGGTTAAGTGAGGCACCTGTATTATCCTTACCAGACGACATAGGGAACTTTGTAGTATATAGCGATGCTTCACATAAAGGACTGGGTTGCGTGCTTATGCAACATGGCAAAGTCATTGCGTATGCGTCACGTCAATTGAAGGATTATGAGAAGGCATATCCGACTCATGATCTAGAATTGGCAGCTGTAGTTTTTGCCTTGAAGATATGGAGGCATTATCTATATGGTGAGAAGTGTGAGATATACACGGACCACAAAAGTCTGAAATATATCTTCACACAAAAGGAGTTGAACATGAGACATAGAAGGTGGTTAGAGTTAATAAAAGATTATGACTGTGATATTTTATCTCATCCGGGGAAAGCAAATGTACTAGCCGATGCACTAAGTAGGAAGGGTAGAGAGAAAATGTCAATGTTAATAACTTAGAATTAGTTGATAACAGCGATGGCAAGAATGGAGTTAGAAGTGAAGTTACCGGAGGAAGCGGTGGAAATGTTATTTTCCATGGAAACCCAACCGACCATAGTGGAACGGGTTAGGGGAGTACAATTGAGCAACGAGGAATGCAAGTAGATGAAGAAAAGGATAGAAGATGAAGAAAAGACGAAGTATAACCTCAATAGGGAGGGATTACTTCGTTTTGAAGAAAGAATTTGGGTTCCAAATGATTCCGAATTAAAGGAGGAAATAATGATGGAGGCCTATAGTTCGAGGTACTCGATACAACCCGGTAGTACGAAGATGTATCAAGACCTTCGTCAGAACTTTTGGTGGCCGAATATGAAAAGGGAGATAGCAGAATATGTTAGTAGGTGCTTAACTTGTCAAAAAGTTAAGGCTGAACACCAACGACCTAGCGGGTTGTTGCAACCGTTAGAAATTTCAGAGTGGAAATGGGAGCACATCACACTGGATTTTGTGGTAGGACTTCCAACAAAAAGAAAAGGATACGATGCTATTTGGGTGATAGTGGATCGATTTACAAAATCGGCTCATTTTCTACCAATAGGAGTTAGGTATAACCTAGAACAATTAGCTAAGTTGTATGTCAAGGAAATTATTTCCAGACATGGAGTACCTGTTTTGATTGTGTCAGATCGTGATCCACGATTCACATCGAACTTTTGGAGAAGTTTGCAAGAGCAAATGGGAACACATTTAAGATTGAGTACGGCGTATCATCCTCAGACGGATGGTCAGAGTGAACAAACAATTCAAACACTTGAAGATATGTTAAGTTCTTGCGTTATGGATTTCAAAGGGAGTTGGGACGAGTATCTACCGTTGGTGGAATTCTCGTACAACAATAGTTTTCATGCTAGTATAGGCATGCCGCCTTACAAAGCGTTGTATGGAAGGAAGTGCCAAACTCCATTATGTTGGGATGAGGTGGGTGAACGTCAGATGTTGGGACCTGAGATGGTACAACAAACAGCAGACATGGTGAAGATAATACGTGCTCGATTAGTTGTAGCTCAAGATAGGCAAAAGAAGTATGCAGATCCTCACAGAGAGACGAGAGAATTCGATGTAGGATCTTTTGTCTTTCTGAAAGTATCGCCTTGGAAAGGAAAGATACGTTTTGGAAAGAAAGGGAAATTAAGTCCAAGGTTTGTAGGACCTTTTGAGATTTTAAGGAGGGTAGGAGAGGTAGCTTATGAAGTAGCCTTACCTCCAAAGATGGAACACATTCATAATGTGTTTCATGTGTCTGTGTTGCGTCCTTATAAACCGGACTATAAACACGTAATAGAGTATGAATCTATCTAGATAGAGAAAGATTTATCATATGAGGAACTTCCAATTCAAATTATTGATAGGAAGGAAAAAGTTTTAAGAAATAAGGTAATACCTTGATGAAAGGTGTTATGGGAAACCACAATCTGAAGAAGCAACGTGGGAACTTGAAAGTAAAATGAAGGAAGATTTTCCTCATTTGTTTATGTAATTATAAGCTAAATTCTGGGGACAGAATCCTTATAAGGGGGAGAGAATGTAACGCCCGAGAAAATCGGATTTTTATGATAATTAAATTTTTATTTGATTATGTGGATTAAATGAATTTAATTAATTTATTTTGTGAGTAAGCTATGTGAAGGTCATTCTATGACCTAGGATGTGTTTATATGGTTAGTAATCTGGCTACATGCTAGAATTAATTGTTTAGAATTTCCAAGACAAAAATAAATGTTTTTCGAGAAATTTCCGTAAAAACACTATTCATCCGTTTCTGCTCGGAGAATTATTTTAAAATTCCGAGAAACACATTATTTTGAAATTCCGAGAAACGCGTAATGATAGAATATTGAGATAAGATGAAATATCTAATAATATTTCATTTATGGCAAACGAAGTTTTCGCCTGCGGACTTAAAACCTAAGGGTTGAGTAGATTGATTTCCGAGAAGGAAATGAAACACGTAGAAGGAATTGCGTTATTGTTAAAGCGTGTGTTATGCAAGAATGATACTATCTAGTATCTATGTATAATACGAAGAGTTAATACGAAGTACAATACGATTATCGTACGAGTATTATACGAAGAGAATATGTGAATTATCACGTATAGAATACGATTCAGACATGGAATTAGGTTAAGACTTAATTCATTTGATTTGGATTATGTTTAGCCCAAACAATTGAATGAGTAAGCCCAAGCTAAAGCCCAATATTAGTTTGATTAAGCCCAATTCAAGAAAACCAAACCGTGGATCGAACCGATGGGTCACCGAATGGGTAAAACCCATGGGGATGACCCATGGGCATGGTGGGTCGGCCACTTGGGGTGCAAGGCAAGCAAATCACTTGGTCACCAAGTATTTTACTTGGTGACAAAGTATGGAATAGTAAGGAGGTGGTGGTGTAATGACTAGATTGCCCTCCATTTCATTTGCCTATAAATAGAAAGCTAGGATTGGTCTTTTGAGAGTTTTTCAAATTGCCAACCTATATTTTGAGAGAGAGAAAGAGCTAGACTCAACCAAATCATATACTTTGAAGCTTTGTTTTAGAGTTTGTCAAGAATACCCAAGAGTTCTTTAAGGTAATCTTTAGCGGTAGATCCATCTCTTTTGATTTCTTTTATGTATGAAGAATAATAAATGGGTGGTGTATGTGTAGTATGGTGGAATAAGGATGACTTATTTTAGATTCAATCTTTGTAAGTCATGGAAGCATAGAAATCATAAGGGTTGATATAGTTTTAAATCATGAAAATATTGATTGTTGATGAACAATTAAACTCCATCAACACTTAAATATATGCATCTTGCTTGGTTAGGATGTAGATATGAAGTCCATGGATTATTCCATGTTATTTGGCTTAGAGAACGTTAGTAACGAAGTTATGGAGAATTTCACAGAAATAGACGTTAAAAGTCGAAAACGTTGAAATTCCAAATTGGTAGTCGAAAGTTGCCGTGAGACTTGAAAACGTTGTTTTTCAATGTCAACACGTGAGATAGGGTATTTAAGAGTCGTGGACTCAAGAATCGTCAGATTCTGACTTAAAACGAAGAAAGCGAGCATTGAACGCTCATTAACGTTTACGAACGCTTAAAAAAATGAACTCAATAGTGAATTTTGAGTTAGCGAATTTGAAAATGTCAAATTGTTATATGAACACGTAGAGTATGTCATTTATGACGTGTAGGCTTTTGAACGGACCAAATCGGACTTATAACGAAGAAGTTATGGATCCGAGAAACTCACCAAAATTTTATCTGTTAAAAATTTTTCTCAGTTGATGATGTCCGCGCCATGGCCCGAGACAAGATGCTTTAAGTCTTGGCGCAAAGACTTGCACATGATGTTATTAGCTCTTTGGAAAATGGCACCGCAGCGCCACTGGTATAAGGAAGTGTCGCGCCGCAGCGTCGAGACCGGGACCTGTGTACTGGAAACTAGCGCTGTACCGCCAATCTTGTATTGAGATGTCACGCCGCGGCTCGGGTGCAGGGTATTTGTTAGATGACTTAGGTTTGAACTATGATTGTTCAGAGACCTATCTTAGTTAAGTTTATGCACTTCATAATTGTACTAAAACTATTCCTATACTACCTATACTAAGGTATATGGTATTGAAACTTAGGATTTAATGGCATGTTATTAACTTTTGAACGAAGAACACAAAGTGTTATCAATAAATCATAAACGGTGAACGACATTGGTACTTCGCCAATGATGATAGAGTCTGGTTAATAACGTAAGTTGGTTAATAAGCCGGGACGAAGGGTAATGAGTCGGATTGACTTTATTAAATGAATTAAGTTAACACGGACATAGAAGAGAAAGAAGTTGGTAGGAACAATGTGAATAATTGTTTGATAGCTAATTACAGTGTGCTATGTGAATATATTATGTAGATTCTGTAAAGGCTATGGTCAGTCGATTAAGTTATTTGAAGACGTTGAAAGGAAAATTTTCTTAACGCTTGTCTAACTATCAAGTTAGTCAAGTTTAATGTGATTCATTGTACTGAATTGCACGACTGGTTTTAAAGAAAGGGTTAATGCCAGATTTAACTCGGCTAGACTACTCGTAAGATATAGATTGATTTATATTCATATCTTTCTATATAGAAATGTTAACGCTACCCTATGCCAAGTAATTGGTACGGATGTGAAGGTAAGGTTTGTCTATGAACAAACAAAAGTATTTTTCATCGATTATTCGATGGGCACGGGAGTTTGCCAAAACATAAACGTAAATATCGTTTAAAGAATGAGTGTTGATCAACATAGAAGTACTATAAGTTTTGATCACCTAGAAGTGCTCATATGTAATGCGATGTACAACCTTAGTCTTTGTGATATCCTTTTCAAGTATGAAAATAGAAAGCTAATTGTTCATGGTCTATTGAATGGCTGTAATTCCTAATCTATTCTATACTTTGGGAATTGACGATATGGATTGTTAAAGTATTATTGTTTCATAATACTTCATAACTATTTGTTCAGTTATGTATGAATTGTTATGTAATTCACAAATGTGGTATTACTGTTATCCTTTGTTAAACTTGCTGAGCTTGTTATACTCACTTCTTGCGTGAATTATATGATTGCAGTTAAGGATGAACGTACTGAAAATGCTAAGAGAGATAAGGGCAAAGCTAAGATGGATAATTAGCCATCGTGTAATAGATTAGTATGTTGTATGTATTATACTTTACGAATAACGAACAATGTAAGACCATATAAAAGATAGTAATTACATTCATTATGTTGTATTTCAATGGAATGATTGTATAGTTGTGAGTACCGTGTAAAACCATATGTCGGGTTGGAAGATACCCGAATTTGGGGACGTCATAGTTTCCCATTAAATGCTCAAAATAGCGCATTGATATGGAATGTGGCTCACAAAGTTTCAAACTATAGTTGATGAATTTTCACGCGTTAGGATAAAATAGTCGACTGTTGATATGCGGAATAGAGTCACCTAGTTTGGGATATCCGAACATACAAAGGAAGTCACTTAAATTGGGATGGAGGAAGTATAAGCTCAAATATCGCATATTAAGTATGATTTTGTTAAGCCAATATTACCTCATCAGTAGCATCCAAGCCACAAAATTCACAACAAACAAGTCCATATTACTAATTTTCTTGGTTGACATGAACAAGTTCAACTAATTGTTATTACAAGGTTTTGTAGCTATTTTTTTTTGTTAATGTCTCCTATCTATTTACAACAAACTAACGAATCGATCTTTGAGATATCAAAGTTCAAATAAGTTGGCAAACAAAAACCGGAAGTTCATATCACACCTAGAATTTTGCTAATGCAAAATCCAAATTTAGTAGATTGTTGATTCGGAAACAACTGCAGTTTTATTTACGATTTGTTCAATTAGGAGGAACTTTGTGCGGGAAAAAAATTTCCACCACGCACTACAACCATTCCTAAATTTGATTAGAATGGGAAGGTCGAAATAATATTGTTATCGTGTTTGAAAGATTGGAAGATGTAGATGGAGTTTTTACTTAGAGTAGTTTTGGGAATAATGTGAACTTCCGTTTCATTGAACCCACCAATTCCAAATATTGCGACCAATTATGAAAATATCATATGGGTATGGATTACTTGACCATTAAAATCTCTTTTTCGGATAATTGAAGCCATGAATAACCATATAGACCTTTTCTTGTTTAGACAAGTAAATTAACAATGACCTATGAGCTTTATAACAACTAGACATTTATAATAGTACTAGTGGCATTGAGATCACTTGAGCATATAGAAAGTCATCATTGTGTGTAAAAAGTAATACAAACAATAATCATTTCTTTGTCAATCATACATACATATACATACATAAAGCAACACACATATCAAGGAATGTGATACAAACATGTTTTGTATGTAATTGTAATTAACACATGGAAATAAAAAAAATTATAATAACCAACATTCTAGTTTCTAAACAATTGCTTGATTTTCCCAGCAAACAAACAGGAAGACTTTATAGAAACCTTACTGGAACCCTAATCAAAAGATGAATTTTAAAACTTCCACCTCAGAAAGCAGTCGATTCTTCGGGAGTAATTTGGCAACATCTGGTGGAAGAATAACATGCCTTTATTTCAACAATCAACAAAATCAAACAAAAACTGAAGAGGGAAATAAACAAAGAGATAAAAAGGGAAAAATTAGTACATGTACTCGTAGGTATAATCGAAGTATTTCTCAAAATATTGGATCTGACCCATTGCTCACTATTTTTTGGTTTCAGTCTCAGAGAGACCGCACAACATCCTGGATTTGATGTGAGAATTGAAAAAGCTAAAATGAACACAGAATAATGGAACAAGGATTTGACACGGGTCCCTATCCTTAAGGTGTTTATTGCCCCTTACCAAAAAAGGTTTGCTAAAGTCTCATATCAATGCACCTCTGTGGATATATGTCAAGCTTCACAACTTTTCTCGATGATAGCAACTCACTTATCAATCTCAATATATGCTTCTTTGTAAAGGTTGATGAGAAGGAAGAAGAAAACTGCTCAGTTCCAAAACTGATAAAATAGATTTGTTAATAAAGCATCAGTTTGCAAAGTAAATGATGTAATAATCACAAATCGGTTTATGACAGTTTTAAAACTTTTGTATCCATAATGATTAAACATGAATGAAGTCTATTAATCTTGTTCAAGTTAAAAAAATAGGCTCTTGGCTCGGGCGAGGCTCCTAGCGACGATGCACACGTGCAAAGTGTGCCTAAAGCGCTAGTGCGAATTTGCGATGCAAACCCACCCCCCACCCCTGGGTCGCAGATCGCGGAACGTGGGACGTGGGCGTGGGCGGGTGGTTCTTTGCACCACATCATTGTGACCAAATACAAGCATTTCCTTTAGTACCGCTAGTGAATTAAACTATTCCACAAATACTTATAAAGTATTAAATAATTTTATTCCTACTTAATGTGGGACTTAAAGAAAATTGTTTTCTTAAACAACAATGAACATTTTCATATTCTCCACTTTGGATACAATTAAAACACAATATATAATTTCCACTTGAACTATATATTAGTCTTTATTAATCTCCTTGTAATAGACTATCAAATGCACTTTTAATTTAATAAAAATGTAATCAATTAATGGGTCTAAATTAATCCCAAAATTGATCAAAAATCATATAAGAAAAGGTGCAAATAACAATTCCCCACTTGTTTGAAAAACTACTTTTCTTCAAATAATTCTCTATCTATCAACTCTAAGGTTTGTATGCTTAATAGAAGGTGTGACTAACATTGAACCTTCTTTTAGTATAAACAACTCAAAGTCATATCAAAATAGATTGAACCTCTATTTCAAATGATATGACCGGAGCTATCATACACACACAAAACCTCCCTTTACGGTGAGCATAATAATCGTGTTGCGCTATTAAAGCCATGCGCAATATCCTGTTTCTTGAACCTCTAAGAGAGTAAACCATAACTCTACATAAGAAGCGGCTTCACTTCTAGTTCAGATATAGGCAAAATGTTTCTCTAGCACTCTCATTGCTATAAGTACAACACTTTGTTAAGAGCGTAGCTCATCCTAGGTTGTGCAACAGACGTTACTATCATATACTACATATGAGACCAAATTGATAGTAATACAACCAACAATTTTGACTTGTTTTTCCCATTGAACCTATTAACTAGGGGTAACCTAGTAATAGGTTGGGTTCCCATCACCCCTGGCTTAGAATGGTTTAAGTCCCATATCTCGTGTAGTCAAACTTATTAAATCTCTCGTAAGAGGCTTAGTAAGTGGATCAGCCAAGTTTTTACTTGACTTCACATAGACAATAGTTATGATACCATCATGTATCAATTGTCTCACAAATTCATGTCTTAGGCTAATATGTCTAGACTTACCATTATAGGTACCACTATACGCTCTTGTTAGTATAGCTTCATTATCACAATATAGTGAAATTGAAAGCATTGGATTTGGCCATAGATCTATGTCTAACAACATATTTCTAATCCAATCAGCCTCTTTTCCTACTTGAACCAAAGCAATAAACTCTGAATCCATAGTAGAGTGAGAAATACAATTCTGTTTCTTGCTTGGCCAAGAAACAACACCACTGGCAAGAGTGAAAATCCATCCACTTGTAGATTTATTATCTCCCACACTATTAATCCAGCTTGCATTAGAGTATCCCTCCAAAACATTAGGGAATTTATACTAGAACAATCTTAAACCAATGGTTCTTTTTAGATATCCAAGTATCCTTCCAATAGCTTTCCAATGATCAATATGAGGACTGCTCGTATATCTACTAAGTTTAGAAACTGAAAAAGAAATATATGGTCGAGTACAATGCATAACATACATAAGACTACCAATACCACTTGCATATTCTAGCTGTGCAATAGCTTTACAATCATTTTCTTTAAGTTTAACTCCATTCTCCTTAAATTCGAGGTGACTAAACTTAGTTAATATTTTTTCAATCTAGTGAGGTTGATTCAATACAAAACCCCCACTATGCTTTTTAACTTTGATGCCTAAAATAGTATTTACTTCACCTAAGTCTTTCATGTTAAAGACAGAGGATAAATACTTTTTAGTCTCAGTTACTCCAACCATATTTGTACTGATGATCAACATATCATCTACGTACAAACAAACCATCACCATATAATCAGAAGTGGTTTTGGAGTATATACATATCTGCACTATTATATTTAAAACCAAAGTTTAAAATAGCAGCGTTAAACCTCTCGTGCCATTGTTTCAGTGCCTGTTTTAGACCATCAAGGGACATAAATAATTTGCATACTTTAGCCTCATTTTTGGGAGCAACAAACCCTTTGGGTTGTTCTATATAGACTTTCTCATTTAAATTGCCATTCAAAAATGTTGTATTTACATCCATTTGATGAACATAAAGATCAAACAATGAAGCTAAGGTAAAAAGAATTTGAATGGAAGTAACTCGAGCTACCGGTGCATAAGTATCAAAGTAGTCAATACCATCTACTTGTCTAAAACCTTTTGCTACTAATCTTGCTTTAAAAGCAAAAATAGTACCATTAGTGTTATACTTTGTTCTAAAAACCCATTTGCACCTCTAGGTAAATCTGTCAATACCCAAGTACTATTTCCCAAGATTGAATCCATTTCATCATTTACAGTTTCCTTCCAAAAGGAAGCATCCCTAGAAGCCATGGCTTCTTTAAATGATTTAGGATTAGTCTCTAGACTATATACATAGGGTATTTCATTTACCTCCTCATTATTTTGGTCTCCTTCCACCAAAAATAATAGAGACTAAGAAGAAATGAAATCATCATCGATCTAAATCTTTATCTTTTCTATCTCTAGTACTTCTTCTAGGTCCGCTTGGTTGAATTGGAACACTCGGTTCTTCAACCTCAACAATAAACCTTATAGGACCTCTAGGCTCATCAATTTTAGGCATATCCACATTCTCAACATCTTTTGAGAATTTATTTTTCAAAAAATTATACATCCCTTGACGCAGTTATAACATTAGACTCTAAATCAAGAAGCATGTATGATTTACTATTTTCAGCATATCCAACAAATATACTTCTAATAGCTCTAGCTCCTAACTTAGTCCTTTTAGGATCAGGAACTCGAAAATAAGCTATACACCCCACACTTTAAAATAATTTATGTTAGGTCTTCTGCCTTTCCATATTTCATAAGGACTAGTTTTAATTACAGTACTAGGAATCCTATTTAAAATATGACAAGCAGTTAGAAGTGCTTCACCCCATAAATTATTTGGTAAACAAGCATGCTTTAACATACAATTAATCATATCATGAAACACACGATTTTTCCTTTCTACTAAACCATTTTTTGAGGTGTATATGTTGCACTTGTTTGATGTATAATGCCATTTTCTTCACAAAATGCATTAAAAGCATTCAAACAATATTCCATGCCTCTATTAGAACGTAAAATTTTAATATTCTTCTCTAGTTGATTTTCTACTTCTAATTTGTATTTTTTGAATGAAATGCCTCATCTTTTGTTCTGAACAAATATGTGACGCCCCCAAAACAGGTATACATCATCCATCTTGAGTCGCCAGATACATGGTACAAAATTCAAATACAACTTATTACACAACAGTCGTGTAAAATACGACAAAACGTAATCTAAGAGTTTCAATAAGGATATTGTCATCTAGAGAATATCCACACTCAATGGAGTCCTCATTACAATTATTATCACATTATTCTGTAGAATAGTGAGGACTACTAAAGCCATTTATCCTGGACCATCACTCCATTCCCCGACTCGTCCCAGCTATATTCTCATTTCCTAAAGAGAACAATGAAAGAAATGGTGA
Source organism: Panax ginseng (assembly GCA_020205605.1). Lineage (NCBI taxonomy): Eukaryota > Viridiplantae > Streptophyta > Magnoliopsida > Apiales > Araliaceae > Panax > Panax ginseng. Next base: position 55,906,947 of record CM035149.1, on the reverse strand, counting down.
GCTCAACTAGCCTAGTAAGAAATATTATGACTAAGATAAAAGCAGAATAAATTATCCTTAGCCTTCAATAGTATAACAACTGATAGAATATAATAGACAACAAGTTTTAGATCAACAACTACAACGGAAATAAGTAATCCATTAGAAGAGTCAAGTAGAGCATAAAATCTACTATCTTCTATGATTTAAAAAGTTTTTCATCAACTTTATCATTTGAGACTCGACAATAAATAAATTGAATCATCCTGCTACGACCAAGGATATTCATGTAATCATCAATGGTCACGATTATACCGAATAATCCCTGGTCATAATAATACCAACAACTGTCCATCAATGAACTACAGGCCAATGAAGACTTTTACCACATCATTCGTCACATTACGGTCATGATTATACCGAATAATCCCTGCTTATAATCATACCAAGTTCATCTATGCACGTAAGTCAAAGATGACTTTAATCACAATATAAGCATGAGGATGATGACAATGACATAATAATTCAATAAAACAAGTTCAAGGATAAATTTTAAAGATTTATAATTTAATTTATCCAGAAATCAATAACGTCCAAATTGTCAATCATGATACTACTTTGTAGAGTAAAATTCAAGAATAATATTCATGTACCAAAATTAATTTGGATAGAAAAGAAATATATTTTTTGGGTGAATAGTACCCCATGAATAGTACTTCAGGAATAGTACCCCGTGAATAGTACCCCGACATGAAAAGTGTCCCGAATACCTGAGTGAAAGATACTAGAGTGAATAGTAATCGGGTGAATAGTAACCCATGAATAGTAACTCGTGAATAGTACTCCGACACGAAAAGTACCCCGAATACCCGAGTGAATAATACAAGAGTGAATAGTAACCCATGAATAGTAACTCGTAACAGAAAAATTCCAAAGAAAAAGATATTTCATGACGAGTACAAAAGAAATGATATCCCAGATGAGTATAATAGAATATACGAAACTGCAAATGGATTTTCACCCGGCATGCGGTAATCCACGTAGACAGATCATTTCCACAATTTCTTAAAGAATGAATACGAAGGATCATTCACCATGCATGCGATAATCCACATAGACAAGTTATTCCAACAAAATAATAAAGAATGGAATAATAGAAGAATTCACCATGCATGCGATAGACTGCACATACAGGTTATTCCCAACAATATAATAAAGAATGGAACCAGGTCATGTGTCATCCGCACAGACAGGATATTCCAACAGAATAATAAAGAATTGAACCAGGTCATGCGTAATCCGCACAGACAAGATATTTTAATAGAATAATAAAGAATGGAATAACAACAGAATTCACTAGGCATGCGATAGATCAAGATGCATGGAGTTATTCCAATGAGAATAATAAAGAATGGAATAATGTAAGAATTTCACCATGTATGAGGTACTTAGCATGACAAAGTTATTCCAACATAATAATAAAGAATGGAATAACAACCCTTACGAGTATTGAAAGAAAATAACTCTCTTCATGAATACGAAAGAATAATACCCCTTACCTCAGAAGAAAACTGGATACGGGAATAGTGAGGTAGCAAACTTCTCTTCTTCTTTCTCTCTATAATAATTGCTCTATAGATTTAGTGAATTGGTGAGAAATGAAGGAAGAATGAGCTTCTATTTATAGGAAAATATAGTTTCGATAATTACACGTTTTGGGGCTCGAAATATTACAGTATAATACCTTCCTCTTTTCCTTCATTTTTAATTTAGTCATGCAAGTATTATCAAACTTGCACCATTTCCCCTAATAGTAAATCATGTGAATCAATAGTTCTAAACATCTGAAAATACGAATTACAGTATAGTACCTCCATCTATACTTCCATTTTTAACTTAGTCATGCAAGTATTATCAATCTTGCACCAACTCCCCTAATAGTAAATGAATGTGAATCAATAGTACACACATGTGAACAAATAGTTATAATCATGTGAATCAATAGCAATTAATTGCTCATTTATCCGGTTAATTACCCGATTGGTCAATATAACCTCCAGGCATCAATTATTATCGAAATAAATGTCGATTTTCACTAACACTAATAATTTCAACACAATGGAACTATCAATTTCATCTTTAATCAACACGAACTTATTCATCATTAATATTATAATTCACAATATTTAACAACCAGGTCGTTCCCAGGAAAGAGGGGGCTTTCCGATAAGGATTTTTCCTTATTGGCGCGCAATTAGGTGACCAAAACTCTCCTTGTCAGAACTTCTAGACATTGTCAATATTGCAAATAATAATATGAATAACTTTGCCATCTCAATTATTGAATAACATGAGAGATATGATGCAATAATTACTGTAGCAATAATTGAGTATAACTGAGTGACTTCTTACGTAAGCATCAATAATCAATACCGTGTGCTAGTATGCAACCACGCGTATCACTGTACTTTTACTACCGAGTAGTTCAATAGTTTTAACGGTAACACTTTTGCCGTTATTTTTTTAAAATGATAATTCTGTCGTTTTCTAACTACGACAATACTTCCGTTGTGGGGTCCACCAATGATTGTTCCGTCATACGGATATTCCCCGATAAAAAGATATTCCCCGACCAAACGAATATTTTTTAACAACTTACATACTTTGCAAAAATTTTCACATATCACCCTTAACTTTAACCTTTTATCAATTTAACCATTTACGAAATAAAATAATAATTATAAGAAAATTGAATACTTTCATTTCATAAAATTCGGGGTCTTACAATCTCCCCTCCTTATGTAATTTCGCCCTCAAAATTTATGTACGTACCTGGTATGCCGAAGTGGTGAGGATACCTTGACTTCATTTCAGATTCTAACTCTTGAGGTATAACCTTTGCGTGTCGAATAGGATCCTCTTATCCAATATTTTAACACGTATCTCATCATACGTTAAATCTTCTGCTATCTTGTCTAGTTCTAATTCAATAATGTGGTTCGAGTCGTCCACATATTTACATAACATCGATACGTGATAAAAATTATGAACACGCGACATACTTGGCGGTAAAACGAGTCTATAGGCCACAGTTCCTACTCGATCAAGGATTTCAAATGGGCCAATTAAATTGAGGGTTGAGATTTCCTCTAATCATCGACTCTTGCTTCTAGAATAACGCCTTCTTGAACCTTCTTCTTCATATTCATCAACTCCAGGTGTGTAGTTTGAGCAGGTTTAACTTTATCGATTAAAGTCGATTCTAATCGTATATTCGCTATCTTCACGTGGATCTCTAGAGTCTTTAACTCTATCTTCATCATTTGTAAGTTATACAAAATGGTTTTTTGTGTTAACAATATCGTACTTGTAAACACATATGATCTTTTACTTAACGCTTCAGCTACCACGTTCGCTTTTCCACGATGATATTAAATGGTATAGTCGTAATCTTCAACAGCTCGAGCCAACATCCTTGGCGCATTATACGTTCATTTTTTTTGTTGAAGAAATATTTAAGGGTTTTAGAAATGGGTTTTGTACTGGGGTCAATACAAAATTCAATTTCACGCCCTAGGGTTAGGCTAAGAAGTCTTCAAGAATACGTCAGGAAATTTATTAACAATAGAAATATCATTCAAAACTGTGACTCTCATCCAAGACTTAGATAGTACGTCACATTGATACCTATAAACTTGCCATCGTCATTCATGATGTCGCCTACATAAAGTCTGGCTTCAGTGCATTCCACACAAGGAAGTCAACAACGAAAGGATCGGGGCTCTTTACTTATGGCTTGATATAACAGTGATTAACTTTAGTGGTTTGGTTGCTTGAATTCACATAATAGGTTGGTTAGGAATATGAAAGCTAACAACCTTATGAAAAACATGATGAGTAGTTAACCAATAGATTCCTAAATTCACATCAAAGGCAAGTATTTTCAAAGAGATAAGATCGACAGGTAACGTGAAAGTGTCAATTTGAATCAGCAAGATTTATAAACAGTGGAGGTAACGTAACGAAGGTTTTTACTAACGAAGTTTCAACCAATAAGTTAAAGTCTAACTTCTCTAGAGTCAAATTTAAACGTTGAGCGCAAGCAAGAGAGATAAAAGAATGGGTAGAACCGGTATCTAATAAGGTATAGACTTCGCAAGAATTTATAATTAGCTAACTTGTGCTAACTTCGTTCGGGTCACTCGCTTTTTGAGAAGTCACAAAAAACGCTCTTCATGAAACCACCGACTTTGTTTTGTCCGTATCCGCCTTTGGTGCCATCGTCCCAGCTGGACTTGACTTTGGTGCACGATAAAATCAGGCTAGGTGACCTTCTTTTCCACAATTATAACATGCTTTGGTCTGCATCACGTAGTTTTGACTGATATGTCCCTCCCCTCCGCATTTGAAGCATACAATTAGTGGTCGTTCTCCTTCCTTGAAAACAGGTGTTGGTGCTGCTACCGATGTCTTCCCATCATCGTTAAATCTTCTCTTCTTGAATTTTCCACTTCCATTATCTTGACCATGATTACCACCAAAGTGGTTACCATTCTTGGCATGATAATTTCCCCCACGATGGTTATCATTGTTCCGATGGCCATTGCCACCGATATGATTATTATCGTGTTGTTGGTCCTTGCCTTTTGGTTGTGTTGACTCATTATCGCGCTCCAATAACTGAGCCCTATTCACAACATCTGAATATAAATAAAGTTTGTAAGAAATGAGGTATTGACGTATATCGGGTTTCAAACCTCTTAGAAATATTTGCATCATTCGCTCCTCATTATCGATCAAATGGGATGCAAACCGGGATAACTCCTCAAATTTAACCTCGTATTGCGACACGGTCATATTGTTTTGCTCTAACTTGATAAACTCCACCTCCTTCATATGACGAATACTTTCGGGAAAGTACTTCTCATTGAACAACTCTTGGAACTTCTCCCAAGACATCTTGAGTGTGTCGGGCTGGGTACGCTTTATAGATTCCCACCAGTAATCAGCCTCTTCACGCAACATAAAGGTGGCAAAGGGAACCTTTTACTCCTCGGAGCATCCCAAGACATCAAATATCTTGGTGATATGCTTTAACCACGTCTCCGCCTTAAGTGGTTCTAGCTTTCCCAAAAACTCCGGCGGTCCCAGCTCCTTGAACTGCTTAGCAGTGACCATCCGAGAGTTGGCAGTGTTTCCACCTGAATTTTGAACAGGAGTCTCTCTCGCCTAATGTTGCATGAATTGCATAAAGCCTCTGAACATCTCATCATTCATCATCTGATCGGTGGTGTTATTTACCTGAGGAATATTATCTTCCTGTTGCACATTATCCTGGGTATTGATCGTTGGTGACTCAACGGTCTCATGTGCTTCATTGCTTATCTCGACATTTTCGGATGCCATTTTCAAACACTGCCACAAAACAAGGGTTAATTGACATATCACATATTATCCTTATACTCTGACCGACCAATTAAATACCAAATAAACTTAGGTAGGTCATACTAGCGAATGAATTCCCCGTCTCTCCCCTCCTAGTTCTTGTCTCACATCTCAGTTAGGTATCATATCCCTAAGCTTTGATACCAACTGTGACGCCCCCAAAACAGGTATACATCATCCATCTTGAGTCGCCAGATACATGGTACAAAATTCAAATACAACTTAATTATACAACAGTTGTGTAAAATACGACAAAACGTAATCTAAGAGTTTCAATAAGGATATTGTCATCTAGACAATATACACACTCAATGGAGTCCTTATTACAATTATTATCACATTATTCCGTAGAATAGTGAGGACTACTAAAGCCATTTATCATGGACCATCACTCTATTCCCCGACTCGTCCCAGCTATATTCTCACTCAACTAGCCCAATAAGAAATATTATGACTAAGATAATGCAGAATAAATTATCATTAGCCTTCAACAGTATAACAATTGATAGAATATAATAGACAACAAGTTTTAGATCAACAACTGCAACGGAAATAAGCAATCCATTAGAAGAGTCAAGTAGAGCATAAAATCTACTATCTTCTATGATTTAAAAAGTTTTTCATCAACTTTATCGTTGAGACTCGACTTAATAAATAAAATTGAATCATCCACTCGCACTACGGCCAGGATATTCATGTAATCATCAATGGTCATGATTATACCGAATAATCTTTGGTCATAATCATACCAACAACTGTCCATCAATGAACTACAGACCAATGAAGACTTTTACCACATCATTCGTCACATTATGGTCATGATTATACCGAATAATCCCTGCTTATAATCATACCAAGTTCATCTATGCACGTAAGTCAAAGATGACTTTAATCACAATATAAGCATGAGGATGATGAAAATGACATAATAATTCAATAAAACAAGTTCAAGGATAAATTTTAAAGATTTATAATTTAATTTATCAAGAAATTAATAACGTCCAAATTGTCAATCATGATACTGCTTTGTAGAGTAAAATTCAAGAATAATATTCATGTACCAAAAATAATTCGTGAATAGTAACCCGTGAATAGTAACTCGTGAATAGTACTTCGACACAAAAAGTACCCTGAATACCCGAGTGAATAATACAAGAGTGAATAGTAACTGGGTGAATAGTAAACATGGAATAACAACCCTTACGAGTATTGAATGAAAATAACTCTCTTCATGAATACGAAAGAATAATACCCCTTACTATAATAATAATATCCCTTACTATAATAATAATATCCCTTACTATAATAATAATATCTCTTACCTTAAAAGAAAACTGGATACTGGAATAGTGAGGTAGCAGACTTCTCTTCTTCTTTCTCTCTATAATTTTTCTATAATAATAATTGCTCTATAGCTTTAGTGAATTGGTGAAAAATAATGAAGGAATGAGCTTCTATTTATAGGAAAATATAGTTTCTATAATTACACATTTTGGGGCTTAAAATATTACAGTATAATACCTTCATCTTTTCCTTCATTTTTAATTTAGTCATGCAAGTATTATCAAACTTGCATCACCTCCCCTAATAGTAAATCATGTGAATCAATAGTTCTAAACATGTGAAAAAATTAATTATAGTATAGTACCTTCATCTATACCTCCATTTTTAACTTAGTCAAGCAAGTATTATCAAACTTGCACCAACTCCCCTAATAGTAAATTATGTGAATCAATAGTACACACATGCGAACACATAGTTATAAACATGTGAATTAATAGCAATTAATTGCTCATTTATCCGGTTAATTACCCAATTGGTCAATATAACTTCCAGACATCAATTATTATTAAAATAAATGTCAGTTTCCACTAACACTAATAATCTCAACACAATGGAACTATCAATTTCATCTTTAATCAACACGAACTTATTCATCATTAATATTATAACTCACAATATTTAACAATCAGATCGTTCCCAGGAAAGAGGGGGCTTTCCAATAAGGATTTCTCCCTATTGGCGCGCAATTAGATTATCTAACCTCTCCTTGGCGGAATTTCTAGACATTGTCAATATTGCAAATAATAATATGAATAATTTTGTCATCTCAATTATTGATTTAATAATATAACATATTATGCAGATGATACTGTGACAATAATTGAATCAATAATATGAGAGATATGATGCAACAATTACTGTAGCAATAATTGAGTATAACTGAGTGACTTCTCACGTAAGCATCAATAATCAATACCGTGTGCTACTATGCAACCACACGTATTACTATACTTTTATCACCGATTATTTTATGACAACTTGTTTACTTTGAAATTTTTTTCACATATCACCCTTAACTTTAACCTTTTATCAATTTAACCATTTACTAAATAGAATAATTATAAGAAAATTGAATACTTTCATTTCATAAAATTCGGGGTCTCATAAATTAGGTCTACTGAATATTCTAATTAATTTTAAAATCTCATGATTAATAAAAATATAGTTTATTAGAAGTCTGTTGAGCATGTTGAGTTATCTGCTATGTTATCACCATCTAAATCTGCATATTCAGTCCTTATCAAACAATTCTTTGGAAATATGTCCATTAAATCTTATAGGATAAATAATTTTGTTCAGGATAAACCTCTATCCATTGACTCTGCTCTTTTGGGTTCCTTGTTTATTATCCCTTGTTCTGGTTTATGTCCCTTTACTCTAAAGGGTTCAATAGAGTTTGAAAATCTAATTGTCTTAGATTAATTAAGGATTGTAAAAGATTATCCATCGACTAAACTGATTGCTCTGCCAAAAGTTGTTCAAACTACTCCTGTTAATAGTGTAATCCATAAGGTCATTTGGGCAAACTTAGTTTGCAAAACAGAGGGTTGGTCCAATATGAAATTTCAAGATTTGATTCTATCAGCCTTGATTCTCTTTGGTACTAAGTTTAACTTTGCTTTACTTATGATTAAACATATAGAAAGTTGTTTATCGAACAAAACAAAGTGTTTTTCTTATGATGGTTTCATAACAAAAAATTTAACACACTTTGGGATTTCATTTGCAAATGAAGAAGTGGTTCAATTAATTGAGGATATTGATGAAACTTTTTTCCAGAACTCCAAACTAAAGGTCAATCTTGATGGAATTTATCTTAGGATGTTGAGGGTTTTAATACTCTCGCTTCAATTCCTCAATCTCCAAATTCTACTCCTAATCATCATTCTGATTTACTTGAACAATCTGTCCATGTTCCTCCTCATAGTCTTCAATTTTCTGCTTTGCTTGAACTAGTGCAACATATGGGGGATAAACTTGATACTATGCTTGACACAGTTACCTCCCTTTCAGAAAAGGATCAAACATTAGCAGATAGAGTGGACAGTTGGACACTAATTCAAAAAGGAGCATATGATCTATAAAAATTTTCAACCTCTTCCCACGCACAAAATAATTGACCAATGTATGGAACCATTTAAGATTTACTACTTTTAATTTCACTTACAAACTCAGATGCATTTTCACAATCTAAACTTGCAACAAAATATGAAGAAGTAGATACAAATAATTTCTTATGAATATTATAAGCCATTTCTAAAAACACACCTATGAATAAATAATGAAGAATTGTCAGATCAGAACTTCAAGTTGAACTTGGGAAGTGAAAGTGACAAAGCTATGAAGATGTGAAAAAAAATCACTATCCGAGAGAATAAACCAAGCTGTAGGAGATGTGGTAAAGGAAGGATAGGAAGACATGTAACAATTCGAAATTTCAAATTTTAATAGTAAATATTTATTAAATTATATAAATATTTATTTAATGTATTTATTGTTAAAATTGATAAAATAAATATTTTATTGGTATGGTTATTATTAGTAAATATTTATGAATTAAATTTATTAGATAATATTCTAAATTAATTGAATTTATAATTTAGAAAGTTGTAATATAACATAAGATGTTATATTGTTGTTTAATTTAATAATTTAAATTTGTGTGTTAAAGTATTAAATAAAATTATAATGAAGTTATAATTTTGTGATATTTGTTTAACTGAAAAATTTATTTAAAATATAGTGTGTATAATTAATTTATTTGATTAATTTTGGATATGGAAATCTAAATAAATAATATGTGATTATAAATTATAAACTAAATTGTTTATTAAAATAAATTAAAGGAGTTTAATTTAGTTTTTACCAAACAAGGCTTAAAATATTAAGTCTTTATTTTAAAGACTTTTTGGCAAACAAAGTCTTATGGCTTTTAGATTCTTAATTTTGAATTATAATAATATAAATAAAATAAATATAAATAATATATATTAAATATGTTATAACTGACATGTAATTATTATTATATTAAGTATATGGCAGTTTCGTACGTTTGTGTTGTAGGCGTCGAGTGTATTTGGTTATACGTGAAAAACAATTGGCTTAAGCCTAATAAAAGAGAAGGAAAGAAAAGAGTTTTCAGAGAAGAATTCGAGAGAGTTTGAGAGAGAAAAGGCTGAGATTTCAAAGCAAGTTCTGAGTGTTCAAGCGATTCTCAGTGAAAAGATTTCCAAAGCAACAAAAGTTATTTCTCTAAATTTTTGTATCTTATATCTTATATATATATATATATATATATATATATATATATATAGAGTCTTACGACATGAAGCTTCAAACTCCGTGAATTCAATTTTTTTCGGGTTCTTGTTATACAACTGATTATGGTGATTGTATGTGTTTGGGATGCTAGAGTTTATGTTTAAACAAGAAATTTGTATGTTAATTACAGTTGAAAGTAGAAAAATAATGACAGTGTTTATATTTTTCATATGGCTTCTAAAAGTACCAAATATGGTGGACAATTTATATGTTAGTCCGTAAATTGAGTCTTGTTTATGCTAGTTCGTTAAGAAACGAAGAGAACGTAGTTTTAATGAAGTAATTTGGACAAGAATAGCAATCACAGTGACGATTTTTGTAAAGGATGTCAAAAATGGTGTTTTTGTATGAAAACATGAAATTTGACGATTTAAATTAGTTAAAGATGTTGTTAAATTGCTCTAAGTGGTTGAATATGTGAGGAAACATGTTTATGATGGTTTTATACCATTTGTATATGTTGATTTCACTGTTTTGTGGGTGAAATTTGTGTTAGTTGGCTTAAGAACAGTGTTGAATCACATTCTGTAAAAATCTGAATCGAGTGCGTAAGGCCAGAACCCTCTTGACGCTAAGCGTCAGCAATGGCATGCAAGGACGTCTGTATTAAGCATGAAGTAATGCCGTATCGTCTTGAGCGTCTGACGCCACCTAAAGATAACCTAAGGTAATATCTTGCTGCCGTACGCGCATGATGAAGTCGATGTAGATGATGTAGTCTGCTACTTCTGCAGACTTTGGACATTCATTGTAACTTAGCTTAAGGTTATGTTAAAGTGTCAAATGTGTAACGACAAGGTTAAAACAACATAGTGTAATGTGGTTAGTAATTCTAATGTTATAAGAAGTTAGTAAACTATGAAAATGACATGTTGTGATTTATTGATCATGATGATTAGTAAATAAGTATTATGAAGGTTAACACTTGGAATTTCTGATATATATGTAGTAGCATAAGATTTGTACTAAATTAACAAGTCTAACTAAAAATGCGTGTTATGTTGGAAATTGAATGTTAGTATATCTAATAGATATCGTGGTTCTAATACTATGTGTGTAAGACCCAAACTTATTATGAATAAAATTGAATTTTTCCTCTATTCATTATTCTAAATTAATAAGGTGTTAATTTGATATAATGCTTTGGTTATGGGTGAAATGTGCAAATTTTACAAAATAAGCAAGTGGTTATAGAATATTCATTTTTGTTAGGGAATATTTTTTTGGTCGTGGAATATTCTTTTTGTCGGGAGAATATTCATACGACAGCGCAGCCATTCGTGGGGCTCATAACGGAATAACTGTCGGATGAAGAAAACGACAAAGTATGAGTTTTTATGAATAACAGCGTAATTATTCTTTATTAACACTTTGTTGGGTTACACGGTGGTTAAAATACGATAATATCGTGGTTTACACGATAGAAGACACTGGTATTACACGCAAGATTGTTGAATTATTGATTCGTAAGTAAGTAAGAAGGCACTACTCAATAATTGTTACGATGAATTCTCGCTTTAATATTTTATTTTATTGATTCAATAATTGTTTGCGTTGATATTTTATATTATTGTTGTTTCAATAATTATCAACGCATAGTATTTCTCATTATCGGATCAATAATTCATATTATTTGAATAATATTATTAGATAACATTATTGGCAATGTCTAGAAAGTTCTGCTAAGGAGAGGTTTGGTCACCTAATTGCGGCTACCAATGAAGAGAAATCCTTATTGGAAAGCCCCTCTTTCTGGGAACTACTGGTTGTCATAATTGTGATTCTATAATATTATTTGTGAATAATTAATTATTGATTTATATGATACGGAAAATATTTATTTGATGTGGATATAAATGATGGATTTATTTATTTTATGTGGTTATAAATGAAGGAATTAATGCTGAGGTGTTTTATCAGAATTTTTGTCGGAAGGGAGGTATTAAAAATCATCCGTTTATGGATTTCGGATATTTTTGGTTTGGAATTTGGAGAAACTCAAAGCTACAAAGTTGTAGAGAATTCTATGAATTATTGAAGTTTCAGAAAATAAAATTATTTTTATTAAATTTATGGGTGGGTCCCACTTTTGGTTGGTGCAATACATGTTCGCTGCTGGGATTTTTTTTAGAAATGGCATGCTAGTCTTGGTCTTTGGTCATGCGTAGAAATGAGTTTTGAAATAATAATATTCTATTATTTTAGTCTCCTTTGGCATTCTAGCATTTTCCTATAAATAGACACTTAGGTTAGAATTGAAAATCACACCAGAAACAAGTTTTCTTTCTCTCTAGATTCTCGAGCATATTTTTGTAAGTATTTTGATACTTTGAGAGTTGCTATTCGGTACAAGTTTTCTTCAGCTTTCTATCCGATATTCCGATCAGAAGTACCGTTATTTTGAGGTAAGGGATGTTATTTTCTTCTTAAATGATATTATTTTCTTCAATATCATTCTGCCGAAATATTGGTGAACTTTTTAATCAAATTTGGAACTTTTTGTGTCAGGGTTACTATTCATATATACGGCACTATTCACGTATACGACACTATTCACCGAAATATGAAATTTTCTTCTTTTTATCCAAGATGTCTATTATGGTTACTATCTTTGATTGTATCCATGTTTTGATCTTTATTTTGAATTCTGTTTCACAATTGGTTATTATGAAGTATTGTTGATCTTGGATAAATTGTTATACGAATCCCTAATATTTGTTCTTCTGTCTCACTGGATTCGTTTTCTTTTAAATACCATCATCCTCAGTCCTAAATGATGATATTACTAAATATCTTTGGCCTATAGTGCAAAGATGAATGATTAACTGATTAATATCTTTGGCCCGTAGTGCAAAGATGAACAGGTGTTGAGATGAACATGACCAACTGGTGAAATAAATGAATATCTTTGGCCTGTAGTGCAAAGATGAATATTTGATTAAAAGATGTATATTGATTGATGTTACAGGGATAAAATATTGATGATGGATTGTATATTGAATATTGATGTATATTCATTCTCTACGTGACTCTTCTAATTGATTGTTGTTTCTGCTGTGTTTGTTGATCTAAAACTTGTTGTCTATTATATTCTATCAGATTTTTCCCTGTTGAAGACTAATGATAATTTGTTGTATATTATCTTAGTCATAATATTCTTTACTGGGCTAATTGAGCTCACCCTTTTCCTTTTTGTTCCATTTTTCTTCTCAGGAGGTGAGAACATAGCAGGATTGAGTCGGGGTATAGAGTGATGGTTCTAGAAAGATGTTTTAGATGTCCTCACTATTTCTGTAAAATAGTGTATGAATAATTGTAATGAGGACTTATTTGGGTGTGGATATTGTCTAGAAGACAATATTTGTATTTAAACTCACAATATGTGTTGTCGTATTTTGCACGACAATTGTATTATTGAAGTTGTAGTTTGCTTTCTGTACCATGTATTTGGTGACTCAGAATGGGTGTTGTATACCTATTTTTGGGGGTCACAGTTGGTATCAAAGCTTAGGGATATGGTCTCTGGCGGAGATCGGGGACTAGAACTAGGAAGGGAGAGATGAGTAAATCCTTCACTAGTGTGTCCTATCTAAGCTTATTTGTTGGTCGGTCATAATATAGGGATATTATGTGATATGTTAATTTATTTAATTAACCCTTGTTTTATGGCGATGTATTTAAGAATGGTTGTTTGAACGTTAACAATGGAGTGTATGAGGCCGTGGAACAACCTTTAGTCACAAAACCAGAGAGCGTGCAACAGAAGATAATATTCCTCCCATAAACAACACTACCGAGCAAACGATGAATGATGGAATGTTTAGGAGCTTTTTGCGCTTCATACAAAATCGGATTTGAGGAGACTGGTGTACAAAATATGGGTGGAAATGATGGCAACGCGCAGTCTGTCATAGCCAAGCAGTTCAAGGAGTTGGGACCACCAGATTTCTGGGGAAAGCTCGATCCGATTAAGGCGGAAACATGGGTCAAACAAATTATCAAGATATTCGATGTCTTGGGATGCATGGAGGAACAGAAGGTTCCATTCGCCACCTTTATGTTCCGTAGAGAGGCATATTACATTTGGTGGGAATCATGAAGCGTACTGACCACCAAATTGCTCAACATGTCTTGGGAAAGATTTGAAACTATTCAATGACAAGTACTTTCACGAAAGTATTCAATTATATGAAGGAGGTAGAGTTTATTAGATCGAACAGAACAACATGACGGTTGTCTCAAGATGAGGTGAAGTTCATGGAGTTATCTGAGTTTGCACCTCATTTGGTAGAAAATGAGGAGCGTATGACGGGATATTTCTCGAGAGGTCTAAAACCCGAGATTCGTCAATACCTTATCTCTCATAAATTTTCTCTCGTATTCGGATGTTGTCAATGTGGGCTCAATTATTAGAGCGAGATAGTGAGTATACTCAACCGAGGGACCACAACCGTGGTCATCTGGGTGACAACAATCATCGAAACGATGATAACCAAATGAGGAGGAAAAATACTGGACAAAGCGGTAACCACTCGGGTGGTAATCGTGGCCATGATAATAGGAGATGTGAGTCAAGTGGAAATTTCAGAAAGAGGAGATTCAACAATGACGGGAAGACATCAGCAGCAGCAGCAGCACCAACAACAAATTCTAAGGGAGTAGATCGACCGTTAGTTAAATATTACAAATGCGGGAAAGAGGGACATATCAGCCCAAACTGTCCACAACAATCCAAGGTATGTTATAACTGTGGAAAGGAGGGCCATATAGCTCGAGACTGCTCTGTAGCAAAACCAAGTTCAGCAGGGATGGTGACTTCAAAGGCTATCCCAGATAAGTCAAAATCAGCGGTTCCTAGAAGAGCGTTTGTCGTAACTGGCCAAAACGTGAGGAACCCGAATGAGGTGATCACGGGTAAGCTAACCTTGAATTCTTGCGAAGTTTATACCTTACTAGATACCGGTTCTACCCATTCTTTTATCTCTTCTGCTTGTGCTCAACGTTTAAACTTGACTCTTGAGAAATTGGACTTTGATTTATCTGTTGAAACTCCGTTGGGTGAAACCTTCGTTACATCTACAGTTTTTAAATCTTGCTTGATCCAAGTTGGCACTATCACATTACCTGTTGATCATATCTCTTTAAAGATACTTGCTTTTGATGTGATTTTAGGAATTGATTGGTTAACCACTCATCATGCCAAAATTGATTGTTTTCGTAAGGTTGTTAGTTTTCATATTCCTAACCAACCTGTCATACGAATTCAAACAACTAAACCACTAAAATCAGTCACCGTCATATCAAGCCACAAAGCTATTCGTTTATTGAAAAATGGATGCCAAGCTTTCTTAGCCCATGTTATGGATTTGAATAAAGACAAGTCAGATTTGGATAATATTTCTGTTGTTAGAGAATTTCCTGATGTATTTCCTGAAGAACTTCCCGTTCTACCCCCAGAACGTGATGTTGAATTCTTTATTGATCTTGAACCGGGTACAAAACCCATTTCTAAAACCCCATATCGAATGGCTCCTATTGAACTTCAGGAGTTAAAAGTCCAACTACAGGAGTTATTAGACATCGGTTTCATTCATCCTAGTACATCTCCTTGGGGTGCTCCTGTTTTATTCGTAAAGAAGAAAGACAAGAGTATGCGACTTTGTATTGACTACCGAGAATTAAACCATGTCACCCTCAAGAATAGGTATCTGTTACCTCGCATTAATGACCTGTTCGACCAGTTGCAAGGAGCAAAATTATTTTCAAAGATCGATCTTCATTTTGGATATCATCAGCTGAAGATTAAAACTGAGGATATTCCAAAGACTGCCTTCAGGACTTGGTACGGGCATTATGAATTCTTAGTCATGTCTTTTGGATTGACTAATGCTCCTGCTGCTTGCATGGATATGATGAACCGAGTATTCAAGGAATATTTGGATTAGTTCGTTGTTGTCTTTATTGATGACATCCTCATCTATTCCAAAAGCCAAGAAAATCATGAGCACCATTTGAAGCTGATACTTGAAAGACTTCGTGAAAACAAGCTTTATGCCAAGCTGAAGAAATGCGAGTTCTGGCTTGAGGAAGTAGCATTCCTTGGGCACGTGGTGTCAAAACATGGAGTATCTGTTGACCCGACGAAGATTGAAGAAATACAAAGTTAGAGCAACTAAAGTTTGCGGATCAAGTACGCAACTTTTCTCGGGCTTAATTTGGTTATTATCAGAGATTCGTGGAAGGATTTTCTCGAATTGCTACTCCATTAACTCACTGACTCGAAAAGATACAAAATTCATATGTAGCGAGGAATGTGAGAAGAGTTTCCAAGAGCTCAAGAGGAGACTCATTTCTAAGACTGCTCGCAATACCATCTGGTTTGGATGGATTTGTTATATACAGCTATGCTTCAAGCAAAGGGTTAGGATGTGTTCTCATGCAACATGGGAAAGTTATAGCCTATGCCTCGCGACAACTCAAAGAATATGAGAGGAATTATCCTACTCATGATCTAGAGTTGGCAGCAGTCGTATTCACGTTAAAAATATGGAGACACTACTTGTATGGGGAGAAAGTGGAGATTTATACGGACCATAAAAGCCTCAAATATTTCTTCACCCAAAAAGAACTCAACATGCGGCAATCGACGTTGGCTTGAGCTATTGAAAGATTATGATCACACTATTCAATATCATCCTAGAAAAGCAAACGTAGTAGCTGACACATTGAGTAGAAGATCATATGCGGGTACGAGTGCAATGTTGTTAACACAAAGACCCATTTTGTACGATTTACAAAGGATGGAGATTGAGTTAAAGACTCCAGGGACCCACATGATGATGGCGAATATACGAATAGAACCGACTTTAATCGATAAAGTTAAAACTGCTCAAGCTATGGACCTGCGGCTGATGCGTTTAAAGAAGAAAGTGCAAGAAGGTGCTATTCCAGAAGCAAGAATCGATGAAGAAGGAATACTTCGAGTCAACTCTAGACTTTGCGTTCCTAACGATCCTGACTTGAAGCATAGAATCATGATGGAGGCACACAACACCCCGTTTGCAATCCATCCTAGGAGTACCAAAATGTATCATGATATTCGACACACATTTTGGTGGAACAATATGAAGAGCGAGATCGCGGAGTTTATCTCGAGGTGTTTAACTTGTCAACGAGTAAAGGCGAAGCATCAAGTGCCAAAAGGTCCATTGCAACCACTTGAGATTCTGAAATGGAAGTGGGAACACATTACTATGGATTTCGTTACAGGTCTTCCCAATGTTTCTCAAGGCATAGATGCGATTTGGGTTATTGTTGATAGATTAACCAAGTTTGCTCATTTCTTGCCGATACGTGAGACTTATTCCCTTGAATGTCTTGCTCGTATGTAAGTAAATGAGATTGTGAGATTGCATGGTATGCCAGTATCCATAGTTTTGGATCGTGACACAAGATTTACTTCACGATTTTGGGTTAGCTTGCAGAAAGCTATGGGCACGGATTTACGATTCAGTTCGGCATACCATCCTCAAACGGACGGGCAATCAAAAAAGACTATTAAACCCTTGAAGATTAATTAAGATTATGTGTCCTAGATTTCAAAGGAAGTTGGGATAAGTACTTGCCATTGGTGGAATTCTCTTACAACAACAGTTATCAAGCAAGTATAGGCATGGCTCCATTTGAGGCGTTGTATGGACGAAAGTGTCGTTCTCCAGTATGCTGGGACAAGGTGGGTGAAGCAACTTTGTTGGGACCATAATTGGTACGCATGACTACAGGAAAGATCCAAATGATTCGACAATGTATTCAAACCTCACAAGATCGACAAAAGAGTTATGCTGATGTTCATCGAAAGGACGTGGAATTTAATATTGGAGATCATGTACTGTTACGTATTGCTCCATGGAAGGGAGTTACAAGATTTGGAAAGAGAGGAAAGCTCAATCCAAGGTTTGTTGATCCATTTGAGATTCTTGACCGAATAGGAAATGTGGCTTATAGAATCGCATTACCTCCAAGTATGTCTCGTGTTCATAATATTTTTCACATATCTATGCTTCATAAATATGTGAAAGACCCGAACCATATTATTGCGATAGAACCAGACGAGATAGCCAAAGATTTAACGTACGAGGAGGTACCTGTTAAGATTTTGGATAGGAAAGAGCATGTCCTACGCACGAAGGTTATACCACAAGTCAAGGTTTTGTGGATAAACCATGCAATTGAGGAAATGACATGGGAGTTGGAATCAGAAATGAAAGCGAGGTACCCTCATCTTTTCGAAACACCAGGTACGTACAGCAATTTCGAGGACAAAATTTTATAAGGAGGGGAGGTTGTAAGACCCCAACTTATTATGAATAAAATTAAAATTTTCCTCTATTCATTATTCTAAATTAATAAGGTGTTAATTTGATATAATGCTTTGGTTATGGGTGAAATGTGCAAATTTTACAAAATAAGCAAGTGGTTATAGAATATTCATTTTTGTCGGGGAATATTCTTTTGGTCGTGGAATATTCTTTTTGTCGGGGAATATTCGTACGACGGCGCAGCCATTCGTGGGGCTCATAACGGAATAACTGTCGGATGAAGAAAACGACAAAGTATGAGTTTTTATGAATAACGACGTAATTGTTACCGTTAACACTGTTGGGTTACCTGGTGGTTAAAATACAGTAATATGCGTGGTTGCACAGTAGTACACGGTATTGCACAATATTGTTGAATTATTGATTCGTAAGTAAGAAGGCACTACTCAATAATTGTTACAGTAGTTACTGTTTAATATTTTATTTTATTGATTCAATAATTGTTGCGTTGATATTTTATATTATTGTTGTTTCAATAACTATCACTGCATAGTATTTCTCATTATCAGATCAATAATTCATATTATTTGAATAATATTATTAGATAACATTATTGGCAATGTCTAGAAAGTTCTGTCTAATGAGAAGTTTGGTCACCTAATTGCGCGCCAGTAAGGAGAAATCCTTATTGGAAAGCCCCCTCTTTTCTGGGAACGGCCTGGTTATCATAATTGTGATTTTGTAATATTATTTGTGAATAATTAATTATTGATTTATATGATAAGGAAATATTTATTTGATGTGGATATAAATGATGGATTTATTTATTTTATGTGGTTATAAATGAAGGAATTAATGATGAAGTGTTTTATCAGTATTTTTGTTGGAAGGGAGGTATTAAAAATCATCCGTTTGTGGATTTCAGATATTTTTGGTTTGGAATTTGGGGAAACGCAAAGCTACAAAGTTGTAGAGAATTTGATTTCAGGCAGAATGGACATAAAATTTGAATTTTTCTGATAAATGGACTATTTTCTATGAATTATTGAAGTTTCGGAAAATAAAATGATTTTTATTAAATTTATGGGTGGGACCCACTTTTGGTTGGTGGAATACATTTGGGCTGCTGGGATTTTTTTCCAGAAATGGCATGCTAGTCTTGGTCTTTGGGCATGCGTAGAAATGAGTTTTGAAATAATAATATTCTATTATTTTAGTCTCCTTTGGCGTTCTAGCATTTTCCTATAAATAGACGCTTAGATTAGAAGTGAAAATCACACCAGAAATAAGTTTTCTTTCTCTCTAGATTCTCGAGCGTATTTTTGTAAGTATTTTGATACTTTGAGAGTTGCTGTTCGGTACAAGTTTCCTTCGGCTTTCTATCAGATATTTCGATCAGAAGTACCATTATTTTGAGGTAAGGGATGTTATTTTCTTCTTAAATGATATTATTTTCTTCAATATCATTATGCCGAAATATTGGTAAACTTTTTAATTAAATTTGGAACTTTTTGTGTCGGGGTTACTATCCACGTATACGGCACTATTCACATATACGGCACTATTCATGAATACGACACTATTCACCGAAAAATAAAATTTTCTTCTTTTTGTCCAAGATGTCTATTATGGTTACTATCTTTGATTTTATCCATGTTTTGATCTTTATTTTGAATTCTGTTTCACAATTGGTTATTATGAAGTATTATTGATCTTGGATAAACTGTTATACGAATCCCTAATATTTGTTCTTCTGTCTCACTGGATTCGTTTTCTTTTAAATATTCTCCATCATCCTCAGTCCTAAATGATGATATTACTAAATATCTTTGGCCTATAGTGCAAAGATGAATGATTAACTGATGAATATCTTTGGCCCGTAGTGCAAAGATGAACAGGTGTTGAGATGAACATGACCAACTGGTGAAATAAATGAATATCTTTGGCCTGTAGTGCAAAGATGAATATTTGATTAAAAGATGTATATTGATTGATGTTACAGGGATAAAATATTGATGATGGACTCTTAAATCTTAGAAGATAGTAGAATTCATTCTCTACGTGACTCTTCTAATGGATTGATGTTTTCGCTGTGTTTGATCTAAAACTTGTTGTCTATTATATTCTATTAGATTTTTCCCTGTTGAAGACTAATGATAATTTGTTGTATATTATCTTAGTCATAATATTCTTTTATCTTTAGCTTAGTTGAGCTCACCCTTTTCCTTTTTGTTCCATTTTTCTTCTCGTGAGGTGAGAACATAGCAGGGATAGAGCCTGGGTATGGAGTGATGGTTCTAGAAAGATGTTTTTAGATCCTCCCTCACTATTTTTGTAAAATAGTGTATGAATAATTGTAATGAGGACTTATTTGGGTGTGGATATTGTCTAGAAGACAATATTTATATTTAAACTCACAGTATGTGTTGTCGTATTTTGCACGACAATTGTATTATTGAAGTTGTAGTTTGCTTTCTGTACCATGTATTTGGCGACTCAAAATGGGTGTTGTATACCTATTTTGTGGGTGTCACAATGTGTAGGTAAACGTGAGTTTTAATATTGTAGCTTACGCTCGAGGAAAGTTTTCTAACTCTACACTTTCGTTGAGCTAGTTCTATTATTACATTGTGCAACTTTATTCTTATGATTGAGTAAGTTCTTGTATCTAATTTGTTTATGAGGATGCAAGTTCCCTAACCTTTCCTACCTTATTATTCAGCAAGGTTACTTTTCACTGTCATGTTATACTTATGCAAGTTCTCTATCTCTAATCTCTTGTTGAGAAATTTATTGTTATGCAAGTTCTTTAATCCTCATTTATTGTTGAGCAAGTTAATTAATCTTTGTTTCTTTATTCCAAACGAGATTACTTTGGTTATTCAAAGTATGTAATTTTATTGTAAGAAATGTGTTTATTCAAATACTAATAACTGTTGTTTGATCTCCATTCTCCGATGTCATTGTACTATCTTACATTATTGTACCGAACTCTAAGTTATCTAGCGATTATTTACCAATTCAACTAATCCTTAGTTGATGCACGTTCTAAACTCTAAATTATCGTTGAAGTCAACCCAAACCAAACTTCCTTTGGTTTGTTTATGTACTCACACAATTTTGAAAGCATGTTGTCGATGATAACATTTGGTCAATTTAGAATCGTTAATACTCTAGCTCTTATTGATTCATCAATATACCTTGTTCATGAAGATATTATAATCAAACTCTTGAATGGTCATTGGTCCCTATCTGATTCAACCAGTACTTGGTTGATTAACATTCTAAAGATCTAGAATTCCTTTGAAGTTAATTCCCAACCAAACTTCCTTTGGTTCAAAACCTGATAATCTAAGCTGAGATGAACAACCCTGTATTAGGGGATTATTTTAGAGCTACACAATAACATTAAAATGTTTATGCTAATACATAGTACAAAGGGTCGATCACCCGAGTACGGGATGATGGTTCATATAGTCGTTTAGATCATTAAAAGTTACAATAAAACACCGCTTAACCTAGGACATAGATGATGATTATAGTCTTTTAGAATGTTAAAGGTTAAAGTATAAATACTTGAAAACCTAGAGTATAGTTCGTGGTCTTGTGTTCCTCAGTGTATTCTTTGATGTTGATATCTATTGTTAATTTAAACGTTCATTATTCCGTTGAACTTATAGCTGTTGAATTAAAGTTTATTGTTCCGGTAAGAATACTTTACCATTGAAAGCTCAGTTAATTGTCATTCATAAAACGTTATTGTATATTATCCTTCTTGTGGGAAATTGTTTTCTCACTCTTGCACAAAAAAATGGAGATAAAGTTAAGAAGTTTGAAGAGCTTTCTACAAGCAAGGGCAAGGACAAAGTACTTGATTAGACGATAATGTTTAATTTATCTTTTATTTATGAAGCTTATGTAATAGATTTAGTTATGATCATGTTTTAATTTTCCGCTGATGATTGTAATAAAGGTTAGATGACCTGGGATTTATTTTAGATTATGTAACCCTTTAATGGGAGATTGATTGTTTAAACTTTTGCGTTTAATTATATCCTTTGTTATGGGTAGTTAGTTATGATTTAATTGGACAGTGAACACCAAATCTGTGGGATTGAAGTGCTCGGATTTGGGGGTGTCACAAGTTGGTATCAAAGCTTTAGGTTATGAACCTTAGGTGGGGAAACCTTAGGCTATAACCTTCTAGGAGATTGAAAATATAAAGGTGATAAACTCTTATTGAGTTCTAAGGAATAAATTAAGGAAATTCATTGAAGATAAAATGATAACATACTTCATGTGCTTATGTGTTAATGACTTATGTGTTCATGAGTACTAAAGAGTAGCGAGTATTATACATACCAAGTTGTGGGGTTGTTAAAACTTTTTTGTTAGAATGACTGATGAATGATGATAAGGATTAGGAGCCTGAGAAGTTTGTATAGTCTGAGTATGGTTGGTATTAGGAAAGCCATACTCGTTGATTTCTGTTGTAGAACTTGGGTATAAGCTTGAGTTTGATCGTGAAGATAAATTTTAGAAAGTAAAGATGAAGTATGAGTAAGAGGAGTTAGGAAAGCCATAGAGCTAGCGTAAAAAGATGTCACGACTCAAGACTTTACCGCACGACTTGCAGATGTAGAGTAGAGATTATCTCAGTTTGATTATTAAAGAGGATAGTTATTAACGAGATTGCGCAGGAATGACTCGGGAAAGGAGTTAGCAAAGCAGGTGATAGCTGAAGACGCGTGGGTGAAGGCTTCTAAAAGCATAGATTGTGTTGAAGACAAGTCAAAGAGTGCCAAGCGAATGATGGAACTTAGAATTTAATCTTCCACTCTCCTAATGATTCGTATCGTGGAGCAAGAGCGAAATGAAGCTGTACAACGTGGAATGTACTTGTAGATTGCAAGAAAAATAATAAGATGATATATAAATTATAATAAAAATTAATAAGATGTAAATCCTGACTTTTGAAATAAATAGTGCGATATGATGAAGTAATCCTAGAATTTTATTATTACAGGATAAATAATATAAATAGCAGCGAGGCTATTCTGTTATGTGTTATATAATAAATTAATAAAGTATTATTATTTGTTAATATAAATCAGGTGTTGTTTAAAAGTGATTGAGATAAGTTTGAAAATTTTAATGTGTGTTTGAACGATGATCTAATAGTGCAAGTTTTATACAGTAAGATGCCGCCTAGAAGAAGACAACAACGTCAATAGAGCTCCAAGGGATATGCATACAATAGGGAAGCTAAAGCAAATCCAGTGCCACAATTGGTGAATTTTCTGGTGGGAGCACTAGCAAATCAACTGAATTTCTGGCTATATAATCAAATCTCGATGTTCCAACCAAATTTGTTTACAACAGGGTTGGAGAGAACAATTGATGTAGACGGGGAAGGTAATACGCTGGCATACAATCAAGAGCAGAGGGGAAAGAAAAGTGAAGATGATAAGGTGGGTGATAGTCATACTAGTTACGCTTGGAAAAGAAAGTGGGAAAATAATATTAACGCTAAAAATTAGTAAGGGAAGGATTAGAAAAAGGTGGAGGCGTGTAGCAACTGCAGAAAGAAACATGTAGGTGTTTGTTTGAAGGGAAAAAGGGTGTGCTTTAATTGTGGCTTGAAGGGCCACATTGCACCAAAATGTTCAAGACCGAGGAAGGGAGCCTGCTTCACGTGTGGATCAAAAGAGCACTTAGCTAGAGGTTGCCCAAAGAAAGCGACAAGAAAAGCAAGTGGAAGCAAGGGGGGCAGTGGTAAGATGGTTATTGTAGAGTCAGCTCCACCGAGTCGACCAACCGAACAATCAGCCAACGTGACGATCCAGGACGCAATGCATGGTATGGTTCCGATCAGTCATCCATACGACTGCATGTTATTTAATTTAAATGCCACTTGTTAATTTATGCCTGATGAATTCGGTTAGAAACTAGATTCGCTTCGGGAAGAGTTAAACTATTCCCTAAATATAGAAAGTATGAATAGTGATTCCTTTTAAGTTGATGTGTAGTATTGCCGTATTGGTATTAAAGGCCACGTGATGTCAATGGATTTATTTCTAATTTGATTTATGAAACTCTGAAGTTGTTAAACCATGTGGTGATAAGTCATTCTCAAAGAAAGTGCATAAACCTTAAGACTCTGAGGAAGTCAAAGGTAGTATTTTATTCTTTTAGTTGAAAGACGTTTGTAGGGTAGAGTTATCTATCGAGGTTGTAAATCAAGAAGTTATTAAAAAAATATTATGTGGGATACGCGAAGTTCAAGATAACCACTTCGTTAGCTCACTTGACGAGGAAATCGGTGGAAATTATATGGGCAAGAAATTTTGTGTTGTATAGCGACGCATCGTATAAAATACTAGGCTGTGTGTTTAGGCAGAATGACAAGGTCACTTTATACGCATCGCGTTAGTTAAAATTTTATGAGAAAGGGTATCCGACTCACGATTTAGAGTTAGCGGTAGTAGTGGTTACCCTAAGGATTTAGAGGTATTATTTTGAGAAATAGTGTGAGATATAAAAAGACCATAAGTGTCTAAAGTATATTCTCGCATAGGGGTATTTAAGCATGCGTTGAAGTGATAGTTGGAGTTGATCAAGGATTGTGAATGCAAAATCCTAAATGATTATGGTTGCCGACGTCTTAAGAAAAAGGTTGGAGTTATTTTTATTAGCTGCATAAGATGGGTTCATAATAGAAATGGTTAAGTTGTGGTGGGAGGTAAAGAAAGGGTAACTCCAAGATGAAGGTGTCAATTCAAGATTGATATTGAAGGAGGACTGAATGTTGAAGGAGTAAACTAGGTTTCGTCAGTATCGAGAATTGAACAGGAAGCAAGATTATATATTGCGCTTTCGACAATACTTTTGGTGGTAAGATATGGTAATAGATTTCATGATATGTCAAAGTTAGCATATTACATATCGGTTAGTGTGCGAAGTTATATGTTAAAGAAATTGTTTCAAGACACGGTGTTTCAGTATCAATTGTGTTGAACCAAGATTCGCGATTCACGTCGAATTTTTAGAAAAGGTTGCAAGAACGCGTGGAACGCAATTAGAAATAAGTATGTCATATCGTCTACAAATCGATTGGCAAACTAAAAGGAAATCCAGACATCGGAAGGCATGCTAAGCGCACGAAGAGTTATTGATAATGTGATATGAGGAATTCGTATTTAGGAAGTTAAGGGCAAGTTAAGAATAATTTAAGAGTAGGGTAATGTTAGGTGGGATTTTAACAGAGGACTCATATAGTGACTAAGTCGTACAAACCTTTGTATAGGCATATGTTTTGTGCATATACTTGGTTTATCACATTGATAATCATTGGAATATTGGTATTGCGTTATCCATGTATATGTGGTGGAAAGGTGATTCTTTTCTCATGTATATATTTGATAGTTAGATGATATTAAGATTTGATTCGGTTCTTAAAACTAAAGCATATAGTAAGTTCGTGACTCATAATCATATGGTATCTTTTGAACCCCTCAGCGAATGGACGCCTATGGTATGACTAGGATAAGTTCCTAACCTCATATGATTATGGCAAGTTCCTGGATTTCCAAAGTGTGGTAAGTTTGATGAACTATATTGGGTATAAAGCGGTTATAGTATAGGAAGCAGTGATGAAGTTGAAAAGATGGTTTTGAGGTAGCTTTACCTCTACAGTTAGAGCGTATTCGCAATATTTTTCATATTTCAGTGGTATGATCGAACAAGCCCGACTGCAATCATGTGATCAAGTACGAACCGTGATATTTGATAAGGTTGTATCCTACGAGAAAATTTCTATTTAGATAATTTAACAGAAAAGAACAAGTTCTCAAGAATAAAGTAATACCTTCTGTGAAGGTGATATGAAGGAACCACAATGTCGAAGAGACTACGTGGGAACTCAAACATGTAATGAGAAAGAATTACCCTGAGTTATTTGTTTAGTCTGTGTTTTCGATTCTGGGGACAGAATCTTTGTAAGGAGGGAAGAATATAACGATTCGATTGTTTGAGTTGTGATTCTAGGGACAAAATCCTTGTAAGGAGTGAATGATGTAACAATCCGAAATTTCAAATTTTAATAGTAAATATTTATTGAATTATTTAAATATTTATTTGATGTGTTGAAATTGATGAAATAAATATTTTATTGATGTGGTTATTATTAGTAAATATTTATGAATTAAATTTATTAAATAATATTCTAAATTAATTGAATTTATAATTTAGAGAGTTGTAATATAACATGAGATGTTATATTGTTGTTTAATTTAATAATTTAAATTGGTGTGTTAAAGTATTAAATAAAATTATAATGAAGTTATAATTTTGTGATATTTGTTTAAGTGAAAAATTTATTTAAAATATAGTGTGTATAATTAATTTATTTGATTAATGTTGGATATGGAAATCCAAATAAATAATATCTGATTATAAATTATAAACTAAATTGTTTATTAAAATATATTAAAGGAGTTTAATTTAGCTTTTACCAAACAAGGCTTAAAATATTAAGTCTTTATTTTAAAGACTTTTTGCCAAACAAAGCCTTATGGCTTTTGGATTTTTAATTTTGAATTATAATAATATAAATAAAATAAATATAAATAATATATATTAAATATGTTATAACTAACATGTAATTATTATTATATTAAGTATATGGCAGTTTCGTACGTTTGGGTTGTAGGCGTCGGGTGTATTTGGTTATATGTGAAAAATAATTGGCTTAAGCCTAATAAAAGAAAAGGACAGAAAAGGGGTTTCAGAAAAAGAATTTGAGAGAATTTGAGAGAGAAAAGGCTGGAATTTCAAAGCAAGTTCTGAGTGTTCAAGGGATTCTCAGTGAAAGGATTTCCAAAGCAACAAAAGGTATTTCTCTAAAATATTTATATCTTATATATATATATATATATGAGTTTTACGGCATGAAGCTTCCAACTCTGTGAATTAAATTTTTTTTTGGATTCTTGTTATACAACTGATTATGGTGATTATATGTGTTTGGGATGCTAGAGTTTATGTTTAAACAAGGAATTTGTATGCTAATTACAGTTAAAAGTAGAAAAATAATGACAGTGTTTATATTTTTCATATGGCTTGTAAAAGTACCAAATATGGTGGTCAATTTATATGTTAGTCCGTAAATTGAGTCTTGTTTATGCTAGTTCATTAAGAAACGAAGAGAACGTAGTTTTAATGAAGTAATTTGGACAAGAATAGCAATCACAGTGACGATTTTTGTAAAGGATGTCAAAAATGGTATTTTTGTATGAAAACATGAAATTTGAGGATTTAAATTAGTTAAAGTTGTTGTTAAATTGCTCTAAGTGGTTGAATATCTAAGGAAACATGTTTATGATGGTTTTATACCAATTGTATATGTTGATTTCACTATTTTTTTGGTGAAATTCATGTTAGTTGGCTTAAGAATAGTGTTGAATCACGCTCTACAAAAAATCTGAACTGAATGCGTAAGCTGCAGAGTGAAATAAATAACCTCTTAGCTATTGCAGCGCCATGTCAGAACCTAAGGTAATATCTTGCTACGACTTTGAACATTGGACATTCATTGTAACTTAGCTTAAGATTATGTTAACGTGTCAAATGTGTAACGACCAGGTTAAAACAACATAGTGTAATGTGGTTAGTAATTCTAATGTTATAAGAAGTTAGTAAACTATGAAAATGACATGTTGTGATTTATTGAGCATGAAGATTAGTAAATAAGTATTATGAAGGTTAACACGTGGAATTTCTGATATATATGTAGTAGCATAAGACTTGTACTAAATTAACAAGTCTAACTAAAAATGCGTGTTATGTTGGAAATTGAATGTTAGTATATCTAATAGATATCGTGGTTCTAATACTATGTGTAGGTGAACGTGAGTTTTAATATTGTAGCTTACGCTCGAGGCAAGTTTTCTAACTCTACACTTTCGTTGAGCTAGTTCTATTATTACATTGTGCAACTTTATTCTTATGATTGAGTAAGTTCTTGTATCTAATTTGTTTATGAGGATGCAAGTTCCCTAACCTTTCCTACCTTATTATTCAGCAAGGTTACTTTTCACTCTCATATTATACTTATGCAAGTTCTCTATCTCTAATCTCTTGTTGAGCAATTTATTGTTATGCAAGTTCTTTAATCCTCATTTATTGTTGAGCAAGTTAATTAATCTTTGTTTCTTTATTCCAAACGAGATTACTTTGGTTATTCAAAGTATGTAATTTTATTGTAAGAAATGTGTTTATTCAAATACTAATAACTGTTGTTTGATCTCCATTCTCCGATGTCATTGTACTATCTTACATTATTGTACCGAACTCTAAGTTATCTAGCGATTATTTACCAATTCAACTAATCTTTAGTTAATGCACGTTCTAAACTCTAAATTATTCTTGAAGTCAACCCAAACCAAACTTTCTTTGGTTTGTTTATGTACTCATACAATTTTGAAAGTATGTTGTCGATGATAACATTTGTTCAATTTAGAATTGTTAATACTCTAGCTCTTATTGATTCATCAATATACCTTGTTCATGAAGATATTATAATCAAACTCTTGAATAGTCATTGGTCCCTATCTGATTCAACCAGTACTTGGTTGATAAGCATTCTAAAGATCTAGAATTCCTTTGAAGTTAATTCCCAACCAAACTTCCTTTGGTTCGGAACCTGATAATTTAAGCTGAGATGAACAACCCTATGTTAGGGGATTATTTTAGAGATACACAATAGCATTAAAATATTTGCCCAATACATAGTACAAATGGTTGATCACCTGGAGTACGGGATGATGGTCCATATAGTCGTTTAAACTATTAAAGGTTACAGTAGAAACACCTGTTAACCTAGGACATAGATGATGATTATAGTCTTTTAGATTGTTAAAGGTTAAAGTAGAAATACTTGAAAACCTAGTGTATAGTTCGTGGTCTTGTGACCCTCAGTGTATTCTTTGATGTTGATATCTATTGTTAACTTAAACATTCATTATTCCTTTGAACTCATACCTGTTGAATTAAAGTTTATTGTTCTAGTAAGAATACTTTACCATTGAAAGCTCAGTTAATTGTCATTCATAAAACATTATTGTATATTATCCTTCTTGTGGGCAATTGTTTGCTCACTCTTGCACAAAACAATGTAGATAAAGTTAAGAAGTTTGAAGAGCTTTCTACAAGCAAGGGCAAGGACAAAGTGCTTGATTAGACGACAACGTTTAATTTATCTTTTATTTATGAAGCTTATGTAATAGATTTAGTTATGATCATGTTTTAATTTTCTGCTGATGATTGTAATAAAGGTTAGATGACCTGTGATTTATTTTAGATTATGTAACCCTTTAATGGGAGATTGATTGTTTAAGCTTTTGAGTTTAATTATATCCTTTGTTATGGGTAGTTAGTTATGATTTAATTGGAAAGTGAACACCAAATCTGTGAAATTGAAGTGCCCGAATTTGGGGGTGTCACAAGATAACTTGAGAAAATGATAAGCTACAAGAGAATAAAAAGTGGAGGGGGACCAGCCGCTACATGTAGTAACGACTATTAAAGAACTCAAATATATTTACTTTTTCCATTCCCAATGTCAGCTTTTCCCATTCCTCATGTCACCTTTTCCCTTCCCATTTCCCGAGTTTTGTATATGAAGGTAATATTATTAATTTTTGAGATTATAATTAATATTATTAAATTTCTTCTTCTTTATTATTATTTGAATTTGACAGCCACTACAAGAGGTAGCGGTTTACCCTTTTCTTTGAAAATAAAGGAAACTTTGGGACAAACCAACTTCAATAAAAATAAAGGAAAATATGGGACAAACCAAATGAGAAGAAAAGCCGCTACACCATAAAGTATTCATGATTTTTAAAATTAATATTATCAAAGCCGCTACATGTAGTAGCGGTTTACTTTGTTTTAATATAATATTACTTAAATAATAATAATAATATATTATTATTATTAATATTATTTAATTGATCAGAAGCATAGCCATTTTATGATGTAAAGGCCGCCATTATAATAATAATAATAATAATAATAATAATAATAATAATAATAATAATAATAATAATAATAGTAATAATAATAATAATAATAATAGATAGCATATATACGTATGGCAATTACACCATTATAATAATATAATAATAATAATTAGATAATATTAATAATAATATAATATTAACAACAACAACAACAACAACAACAATAATAATAATAATAATAATAATAATAATAATAATAATAATAATAATAATAATAATAATAATAATAATAATAATAATAATAATAATAATAATAATAATCCCACTGCTTGTACCTGATAGTAATAATAATTTTTTATTAATTATTACTAAAACTTATAGTACTAACTGTTTTAAATTTTGATTAATTTTGGTTATATTAATAGTGTTACTTCTACTACCTGTATTTCTCCGGTTCCTATTAAGTCAGAAACACCTATAAAGTCTTGGGTGGTTGGAATGAAGCACTCCTCCTAGGCCTGTGTGGTCGGAATGTAGCACTCCTCATAGGCTTGGGTGGTGGGAATTGAGCTCTCCTCATATGTCTTTGTGGTGGGAATGTAGCTCTCTTGTAGTGGATCATCAGTTTGCTTCCCACCCGCTTCATTGAATTTTGATAATTAGAATTGAAATTCAAATACATCCGGGGACCACAATAAGACCCCAACTTTTATGAATAAAGAATAATTTTCTTCAAAATATATTTTGAATATTATGGTGTGGATTTGATATAATGTTATAGTTGTGGGTAATATTTACAAATTTTGCAAAGTAAGCAAGTGGTTATATAATATTCGATTGGTCGGGAAATATTCGTTTTAACAGGGAATATTCCTACGACGACACAATCATTGGTGGACCCCACAACACAAGTATTATCGTAGTTAGAAAATAACAGAATTATCGTTTTATAAAAATAACGGCGGAAGTGTTACCGTTAAAACTATTGAACTACCCGGTAGTAAAAGTACAGTAATACACGTGGTTGCATAGTAGCACACGATATTGATTATTGATGCTTACATGAGAAGTCACTAAGTTATACTCAATTATTGCAACAGTAATTGTTGCATCATATCTCTCATATTATTGATTTAATTATTGTCACAGTATCATTTGCATAATATGTTATATTATTAAATCAATGATTGAGATGAAAAAGTTATTCATATTATTATTTGCAATATTGACAATTTTTAGAAGTTCTGTCAAGGAGAGGTTTGGTCACCTAATTGCGCGTCAATAGAGAGAAATCCTTATTGGAAAGCCCCCTCTTTCTTGGGAACGACCTGGTTGTTAAATATTATGAGTTATAATATTAATGATGAATAAGTTTGTATTGGTTACAGATGAAATTGATAATTCCATTATCTGGGAATTATTAGTGTTAGTGGAAATTGACATTTATTTCGATAATAATTAATGTCTGGAGGTTATATTGACCAATCGGGTATTAATTGCTATTAATTCACATGCTTATAACTATGTGTTCACATGTGTGTACTATTGATTCACATGATTTACTATTAGGGGAGTTGGTGCAAGATTGATAATACTTACATGACTAAATTAAAAATGGAGGTATAGTTGAAGGTACTATACTGTAATTAGTTTTTTCACATGATTATACCATTGAGTCACATGAATGAACTATTAATTCACATAATTTACTATTAGGGGAGGTGGTGGAAGTTTGATAATACTTGCAGGACTAAATTAAAAATGAAAGAAAAATTGAAGGTATTGTACTGTAATATTTTGAGCCCCAAAATGTGCAATTATCGAAACTATATTTTCCTATAAATAGAGGCTCATTCTTCCTTCATTTCTCACCAATTCACTAAACCTTTAGAGAAATTATTATAGAGAGAAATTATAAAGAGAAAGAAGAAGAGAAGTTTGCTACCTCACTATTCCAATATCCAGTTTCTTCTAAGGTAAGGTGTATTATTCTTTTGTATTCATGAAGAGAATTATTTTTTTTCAATACTCGTAAGGGTTGTTATTCCATTCTTTATTATTATGTTGGAATAACTCCTCTGCATGCTGAAGTACCGCATACATGGTGAAATTCTTACATTATTCCATTCTTTATTATTTTGTTGGAATAACTCGTCTGCATGGCCTATCGTCGCGTGCCTGGTGAATTCTTTTGTTATTCCATTCTTTATTATTCTGTTGGAATAACCTTTCTATGTGGATTACCATATGCATGGTGAATGATCCTTCGTATTCATTCCTTATTAAATTGTGAAAATGATCTGCATCACGTGGATTACTGCACGTGGCGAGCTAAAATCCATTTTCGGTTTCATATATTCTATTATACTCAAATTGGTTAAAGTTTTGACTTCTATACTCCATGAAATTAGTAGAATATCCCGGATATTTCATATGCTTCTTTCAAAGATCTTTTCATGGAAATATTCTTCGAGCATTCTTAAATTTTACTCCACAAAGCAAAGATCATGTCGACAATTTGGACGTTATTGATTTCGTGATAAATTAACTTATAAATTTTTAAAATTTATTCTTGAACTTATTTTATTGAATTATTATGTCATTGTCATCATCCTTATGCTTATATTGTGATGAAAGTCATCTTTGGCTTACGTGCATAGATGGACTCAGTATTATTATGACCAAGGATCATTCGGTATAATCATGACCTATAATGTTATAAATGATGTGGTAAAAGTCCTTAGTGGCCTGTAGTGCATTGATGGACAGTTTTTGGTATGATTATGACCAGGGATTATTCGGTATAGTCATGACCATTGATGATTTAATGAATAACCTTGGCCCGTAGTGCAGGGATGATTTGATGATGTGGTTTATTTATTTATTCGCGATCTCCTTGAATCTCCGGGTTGATTCTTTCCTTTGATCAATGTAAGCCACCCAAGTGTATGACCTCTAGAGGTGATCCACCAAGGAAGAAGAATTTTCAAGAAGAAGGGTGTTTTGGCTCAAACCCTAGTTTTTCCTATCTCTATAGAAAAAGAGGCGTACTCTCAAACTCTTGGAATTATGTATGTTTAATATCTGATATAAGACTCCTCTTATAAAGATATCATGTAACCCTATTTTAATTAAAATAAGATATTATTTATTTAATTAAACTCTTTTAATTAAATGGGCTCCTTAAACCTATTAGAGATAATTAATTAAACTCCTTTAACTAATTTTTCCTCCTAATCCAATTAGGAATAAATGAGAGTACTTATATTAAATTAATTCCTAAACCCTTTTAGAAATTAAAATAATAATAATTGTAAGAATATCAATAAGACTCCTCTTATTAATTTATATTTAATATTTCTAAAATATTAAATAATAAATATTAAGCTATTTAATTTATTCTATCACCATAGATTAAATTAAATATACTTAACATATTATTACGATTATGCCATTAACTTCTTAAATAATTATTCTTCCTTTTATGGTGTGACCCTTTAGGTTCTCCATATTAAACCCAGTTGTGAATAAATCAATTAGAACAATTCTAATCTTATTTAAATAAATAAATTAAATGAATAATTTATATAAATAAATAATATTTATTCTACAATAGGGATAAGCCTCCCTAGCGATCAACGACTTTCCAGATAATATAGATTTCAACATTAATCATAAAAAAACCTTTGAGTAAATAGTTACCGTACAATTCAATCCTTCCACCATACAATGTCCCAATTAAATATAAGACATGGAATTACTGTCAAGTCTTATTTTATTTAATTATATGTATTTCGATTTCTAAATGCACAACTCCTAATGAATGCAAATTAAAAACTACTTTCTAATTTCATTCCACCTTGGCCAAGGATTCCTAGGTTGTCATTTATCGAATCACATAGGACATTTCTCTTCTTTTACTAGAAGTGGTAGATTCTTTATTGATCATTCATTATCTTTATATATAACTTATTTCACCCAAGCATACCCTTTGATATACTCTAAGAGTCTTAAGGAATAAGTCAAAGTGTAATTCATTATATATAAGATACTATGATGATCTCAAGTCTAAGGATCATTTGTACTACTATCACTACAGGAATTCCTATTGACAGGCAAGTAAAACTCCATTAGGTATTCCTTAGCGAGTCACGTTCAGTGAACTTATTCTCTAATAAGCACCTGCATACTTGCTTTAGTGTCTCCACACAAATGATCATGAGATCAACCATCCTCATCCAATGAGCAAGCAACGTATGTACCAATCTATCCGGATTTACTAATCCCCTTTTTAGTAATCCATTGATTGGGAACATTTTAGTTTTAAGCTATCTAAGAATTTAGATCTCATTAGCATGATCTCATCATGATTCTAAAAGCATTACTTAAAACTATGGGTTTATTACATATTATTAAAACAACACCATGTAGATAATAAATGCCTTTAATAAATAATTCTTTTATTAATAAATAAATAAGATTGATTACAAAGTATATGCTTTATCATCATACATGATTGGCTTGTATGCATACTACTTTCAATCTCCCACTTGCACTAAAGCCAATCGTCGTGGTATCTCATACCCATCTTCTCTAAGTGATGATCAAACTGTTGTTGTGGTTAACGCTTTAGTAAATGGATCTGCAATATTGTCTTGAGAGTCCACACGCTCAGGGTGACGTCTCCTCTTTCAATGATCTCTCTAATCAAATGAAATCGCCAATGAACACGTGTTTGGATTTACGATGAGACACAGGTTCCTTAGCTTTGCTGTAATGACTCCGGTGTTGTCACGAGAATAAAAGTATTGGTCCTCTAATGCTAGGAACCACACCAAGTTCGGTAATGAACTTCTTCATCCAAATAGACTTCCTTTGCGACTTCACTTGCGATATACTACTCTGCCTCATCCTTTGAATCGAACAATTGTTTTGCTTGTTTGGAACTCTTCCAACTCAACTGCATGCCGTTTTAAAGGTAAACACATACCCCAAAATGGATTTACTGTCATCTTGGTCCATTTGAAAACTTGAGTCTGTGAAGCCCTCTAGTTTCAATTCAGACCCACCGTAGACAAGAAATACATCCTTAGTTCTTCTTAAGTACTTTAGGATATTTTTCACTGCCTTCCAGTGTTCTTCTCCTGGATTCGACTGATATCTGCTTGTTACACTAAGTGCATGAGCGACATCTGGTCTAGTACATATCATACCGTACATGATAGATCCTATTGCTGAAGCATAAGGAATCTTACTCATCTGATCTCTCTCTCTCTCAGTGTCTTTGGGGCCTATTTCTTGGAGAGATGTATTCCATGGCTCATCGGCATGAGACCTCTTTTGGAATCTTCCATGCTAAACCTCTTTAGCATCGAGTCAATGTACGTTCCTTGGGACAAGCCAAGCATCCTTTTAGATCTATCTCTATAGATCTTTATCCCCAAAATATAGGATGCTTCTCCCAAGTCCTTCATGGAGAAGTGTTTAGATAACCAGATTTTAATTGATTGTAGCATAGGAATATCATTCCCTATCAGTAATATATCATCAACATATAATACAAGGAATGAAACAGCGCTCCCACTAACCTTCTTGTACACACATGGTTCATCCTCATTTTTGATAAAATCAAACTCTTTGATTGTCTCATCAAAATGGATGTTCCACCTACGAGAAGCTTGCTTCAATCCATAAATGGATCGTTGTAGCTTACAGACTTGATTTGTTCCAACCTTTGAAACAAATCCCTCTGGCTGTGTCATATACACATCCTCCTCAAGTTTCCCATTGAGGAAGGCCGTTTTCACGTCCATCTGCCAGATTTCGTAGTCATGGTAAGCTGCAATCGCAAGCAAAATCCAAATGGACTTGAGCATTGCTACTGGTGAGAAGGTTTCGTCATAGTCAACTCCTTGTCTTTGTTTGAAACCTTTTTCGACCAGTCGGGCCTTATAGGTCTCTACCTTGTCGTCTGCTCCAGTCTTTCTTTTAAAGACCCATTTACACCCAATAGGCTTAATGCCTTCAGGTGGTGAAACCAAAGTCCATACTTGGTTTTCATACATGGAGTCCATCTCGGATTTCATGGCTTCTTGCCACTTCTCTGAGTCTTTACTACTCATAGCATGTTCATAATTCAATGGATCATCATCATCTATGATGCGTACCTCATCGTCATCTTCTATGACAAGTCCATACCTATCAGGTATCTTTGGTACTCTTCGAGTTCTGAATAGGGTGTGTGAGTAAAGAAGGAATCTCTACTTGGGCGGTTCATCCATTTGATCTGTAGTGGTTTGTGGTTCTTGAATTTCTTCAAGATCTATTTTCCTCCTCCAGCCCCTTCAAGGATAAACTCCTTTTCCAAGAAAGCGACATGTTTGGCAACAAACACCTTTTATTCGATGGGATTGTAGAAATAATATCCTAAACTTTCTTTAGGATATCCCACAAAAGTACACTTATCAGATCTTGTCCCAAGCTTATCGTTCTGAAACCTTTTCACATAAGCTGGACATCCCCAAATCTTAACATGCTTAAGACTAGGCTTCCTCCCTGTCCACATCTCATATGGAGTCTTAGGGATGGTTTTCGAGGGAACCTTATTTAGTAGATATGTAGCCGCTTCTAGGGCATATCCCCAGAATGACACCGGAAGATCGGTAAAACTCATCATGGAATGAACCATGTCCAACAGTGTTCGATTTCTCCTTTCAGATACACCATTCAGCTGTGGCGTCCCTGGTGGAGTCCATTGTGAGATTATACCATTTTCTTTGAGACAATCGAGAAACTCACTGCTTAAGTATTCACCACCTCGATCTGATCGAAGAATCTTAATACTTTTTCTCGTTTGTTTCTCTACTTCACTTCTGAACTCTTTGAACTTTTCAAATGATTCAGATTTGTATTTCATTAAATACACATATCTAAATCTTGAGTGATCATCAGTGAATGTAATAAAATAAGAATACCCTCCTCGTGCATTCGTTGTCATAGGTCCACATACATCTGTGTGTACCAACGCTAACAACTCTGTAACTCTTTCTCCTTTTCCACTAAAAGGAGATTTAGTCATTTTTCCCATGAGACAAGATTCACAAGTTGGATATGATTCATAATCCAATAGCTCTAGGAGCCCATCTTTATACAACTTAGATAATCTTGTTTCATTAATAATGACCAAGTCTACGATTACCACATATAGGTATAATTAACATCATCTCTTTTCCTTTTCTTAGTTTGTTCAATTTGAAGTATATTTTCATGCAAGTCAAGAATGTAAAGTCCATTTCATAAATTACCAACACCATATAAAACATTATTATTATAAATAGAACAACTATTGTTCTTTATTATAATGTCAAAACCATCCATATCCAATACAGATATTGAAATAATGTTTCTAATAAGTGATGGAACAAAATAACAATTATTTAAACTAATGGACTTGCCCGTAGGCAGTGCTAAACAATAAGTCCCTACAACTAATGCAACAACCTTTGCTCCATTTCCCACTCGTAGGACGACCTCATCCTTGCTTTCGACTTTCTACTTACGACCGGTCCACTGCATATTATTACATATGTGAGAACCACAGTAGGTATCCAATACCCAGTAGAAGATTGACTTTCGGAAAAATTAATTTCAATCATAAACAAACCTTGATTAGGATTGAAGCTTCTCCAAGCTTCTTACTTTTTTGTTCCGCAAGATAATCCTTGCAGTTCCTCTTCCGATGACCCGACTTGTTGCAATGGAAGCAAATTCCTTTTTGCTAAATGGATCGAGTTTCTTTTGATCCTTCACTTTCGCCTTTCCCTTAGCCTTCTTGGATTTCTTCTTTTCAGAAGATACCTTGGGCCTCTTCCTTTTCTTGGAAGAATCATCCACCAGTAAGACATGGTTCTTCTTGGATGGGAAGTGACCTTCAGCAGTTTTCAACATGTTAAGTAATTCAGGCAAGCTGACATCTAACTTATTCATGTGAAAATTCACAACAAATTGTGAGAAGGTGTCTGGGAGTGACTGCAAGACTAAATCTTGACTCAACTCCCCATCCATGATGAACCCAAGCTGTCCAAGACGTTCAATCAGATTGATCATCTTTAAGACATGAGTCTCAACGGTAGTACCCTCGGTCATCCGAGATCGGAAGAGCTCCTTAGATATTATCTAGCAGTCCTACTTTGTTCACCATACTGACTCTTGAAGGTGCGATGTAGCATAGTAGGAGCATCCATGTTTTCATGTTGACGCTGAAGCTCGTTACTCATGGATGCGAGCATGATGCATTGAGCCACTGATGCATCATCTTGCCACTGTTTAAAAGTAGCAATCTCTTCCTCGGAGGCTGTTTCTGCAACTTTTATAGGTACAGGCGAATTTAGGACATAAGAAATCTTTTTAGCAGTGAGAACAATTCTCAGATTCCTTAACCAGTCAGGTATAATTGATCCGAATTAGGTTTGTTAGCATCAAGTATGCTTTCTGCGATGAAATTAGTGAATGTGACATTTTCAAAATTACGCATGTAAAAAGATAATATTTTAGCAAACATTCATTTAATTAATTACCAAAATAAATTAGGTCTTATTTTATATTGGTATCTCCCACTATTTTCTTCAAACTATATTACCCTCATGAATATAGTTAAAGAATATCTAATTAAAGATTTGCTAGTGAGAATAAGGATCCCATTTCAAATGTATATAGCCTTGTGTGTGCACAACAAACTATATATAAATAAATAGGTAGACAACTCTTGTCAATTACATCATCATGTAACTCCTTATATTTTGCCTCTTAAATCATAATGGTCAAGTGTGTGCACATCCAGAACTAAAATGATTTAAGTTAAGTCATACTGACATTTCCATATAAGTGAAGAAAAACTACAACCCTTGTGTGTGCACAACAAAGCGGTAATGTTCAATTCCTTATAAACATCAAATGTAATAAAAACAACATCTCAAATATTTAATACTACCTTTGTGTGTGCACAACAAACTCATATTAAATATTCAATACTCTATTGTTTTATCATCATGCTTTAAAAGCGACGTTCGATATTCCAAATATCTTTGAGCGTTACAACTTAATATAATTTCATTGAGGGTTTGTTATTATTTGTCTCATCTTGTTTAGTGCATGCAAATATAATATATATATAAAATACGCGTCATATTATTAAACATGCGAAGCATGTTTGCATAATATATAATATATATATATACTAGCATGCACATATAGAATACTATATTCTACCCGGATTGATTATGGACTTTTATTCTAGTTTGGTTCACTAGAGCCACCAAGTGAACCAAAAGGTCAAACCCTAGGGTGCAAAAATAAACATTTAAATATAACTATTACATTTAAACTTGGGGCTCCATTACAAACGGGTCTTGAAAGCGCTCCTTGCTCCTTGATCTCCGGTTCTTGAAAAAATTCTAACTAATCCTATTACATTAAACTATTTAATTTAAATAGAAACCTTGATCGTGATCGAGGGAAGTACATAGGAGAGAGATAAAATTTACATCAAGAAGAAAATCGAGAAAAGGCGAGGTACGCAGACCCCATTTAATAAAACTCATTCATTCAAACATCCAACCAAAATAAATCCAATCACATTGGTCAATAGTCCATAATCAATCTCATTTATTATCATACATATCATTATATGTATCAATAAATAAAATCATTCCATATATATATGATGAATATCATTTAATGGGCAATTTTATATTGCATGAAATCCAATTTCAAGATTAAAATAAACTCTTTATTTTAATTATAAAATTATTAAGAATAATATATATATATATATATATATATATATATATATATATATATATATATATATATATATATATATAACATTCACTGTATATATATGAGATATCCTTTATATTATATATCTAAATATATATAAAACCATGTTAATCAAAAAAAATGTTGCAGTCATGTTACACAAATATATATATATATATATATATATATATATATATAATATATATATATATGCATATTAAACTAAAAAAAAAAAAAATGTGTTCCATGCTGCTTCAAAGTTACAGCCCCGTGATCCGCGCAATATATTATATATCATATAATAACAATCAACATCACGCGGACAAATGAGACACAGGTAAAGACGAAAAAAGAAACAGTACTGCGAAACGGTTCAGCCAAAAATAAAAAACGTTTTTCTGAAACTTGTGTTTCAGTAATTTTTTTTTTTATTAAAATAATAATTTTATATAATAAATTATGCCCAATAAATTATTCAAAATATATACTCATACATATATGGAATAATAACAATTAATAATTTGTATAAAGTTTGGCTCTGATACCACTATAAAGTTTTGTGAAAATCAAAGCAGCAATCAAATTGCAAAAATAGCGGAAGCGTAATAAAATCAGATTTTAAAATTTTTTCACAAACCAATTACCCGAATCATCCTTTATGCATATTATTAATTAAACGAAGAATAAGAAGTTATGAAATCATACCCTTGTAGAAAGCGAGCTTCCTCGTGTGCAGAGTTCACCTCCTCTTTTCTCTTGATCTCTCCTTGAATCTCCTAAGTAGATTCCTTCCTTTGATCAATGTAAGCCACCCAAGTGTATGGCCTCTAGGGTGATCCACCAGGAAGAAGAATTTTCAAGAAGAAGGGTGTATTGGCTCAAACCTAGTTTTTCTATCTACATAGAAAAAGAGGCGTCTTCTCCAACTCTTGGAATTACGTATGTTTAATATCGATATAAGACTCCTCTTATAAAAAGATATCGGTATAACCTATTTTAATTAAAATAAGATATTATTTATTTAATTAAACTCTTTTAATTAAATGGGCTCCCTAATCTTATTAGGGATAATTAATTAAACTCCTTTAACTAATTTTCCTCTAATCCTATTAGGAATAAATGAGAGTACTTATATTAAATTAATTCCTAAACTCTTTTAGAAATTAAAATAATAATAATTGTAATAATATTAATAAGACTCCTCTTATTAATTTATATTTAATATTTCTAAAATATTAAATAATAAATATTAAGCTATTTAATTTATTCTATCACCATAGATTAAATTAAATATACTTAACATATATTATTACAATTATGCCATTAACTTCTTAAATAATTATTCTTCCTTTTATGGTGTGACCCTTTAGGTTCTCCATATTAAACCGGTTGTGAATAAATCAATTAGAACAATTCTAATCTTATTTAAATAAATAAATTAAACGAATAATTTATTTAAATAAATAATATTTATTCTACAATGGGATAAGCCTCCTAGCGATCAACGACTTTCCGGATAATATAGATTTCAACATTAATCATAAAAGAACCTTTGAGTAAATAGTTACCAGTCTGATTCAATCCTTCCACCATACTGATGTCCCAATTAAATATAAGACATGGAATTCTTTGTCAAGTCTTATTTTATTTAATTATATGTATTTCGATTCCTAAATGCACAACTCTAATGAATGCAAATTAGAAACTACTTTCTAATTTCATTCCACCTTAACCAAGAGATTCACAGGTTGTCATTTATCGAATCACATAGGACATTTCTCTTCTTTTCTTTAGAAGTGGTAGATTCTTTATTGATCATTCATTATCTTCATATATAACTTATTACACCCAAGCATACCCTTTGATATACTCTAAGAGTCTTAAGGAATAAGTCAAAGTGTAATTCATTATATATAAGATACT
Source organism: Panax ginseng (assembly GCA_020205605.1). Classification (NCBI taxonomy): domain Eukaryota; kingdom Viridiplantae; phylum Streptophyta; class Magnoliopsida; order Apiales; family Araliaceae; genus Panax; species Panax ginseng. Next base: position 55,864,778 of record CM035149.1, on the reverse strand, counting down.
ATGATGATCTCAAGTCTAAGGATCATTTGTACTACTATCACTACTGAGAATTCCTATTGACGAGTAAGTAAAACTCCATTAGGTATTCCTTAGCGAGTCACGTTCAGTGAACTTATTCTCTAGTAAACACCTGCATACTTGCTTTAGTGTCTCCACATAAATGATCATGAGATCAACCATCCTCATCCAATGAGCGAGCAATGTATATACCAATCTATCCGGATTTAGTAATCCCCTTTTTAGTAATCTATTGATTGGGAACATTTTAGTTTTAAGCTATCTAAGAATTTAGATCTCATTAGCATGATCTCATCATGATTGCAAAAGCATTGCTTAAAACAATGAGTTTATCACATATTATTAAAACAGCACCATGTAGATAATAAATGCCTTTAATAAATAATTCTTTTATTAATAAATAAATAAGATTGATTACAAATATGCTTTATCATCATACATGATTTATGCATAATACTCAAGATTTTGAGAGCCAACACCTCCGGATGCAATGATGAGATCATTGTATGCATCATGTTGATAGGAATGTCTGGCACAGCATTGTAGTGCATACGCAGAATGAGGAGATAACATACTTATACGAGGCGAAGGAATCTGCAGAAGCGGATTTTGAGTCGAAACCACGATGAGAAAGTGTTTATGACAGATAAGGCACAGGACTATAAGGAAGAGGTCGTGAGAGCTTGAAAGAAATTGGTTGAAAAGACCAAAAATAGCTAGGATGTCGTCATCCACGAAAAGCGCCATGGGGGATTTCAAGTTGAAAATTGCTTGTTCCATTGAGTCCCAAAGCGGACTCGACTTACTATAAGTTGAGATATTATGTCGATATTGGCAAATCAGAATTATGAGAATTTTGTACGACAATTTTAGTAGATTGTTAGATCTTTTTGTATATATGTAGTGACGTAAAACCCTCTTTTGTATAATTAAAGGGTAGTCTTTTTGTAAATCCCAATTTTTGTAGAAGTCAATTGCGGGATAGTTATGTAATAGCTTTTTGGCTAAGGAATCATGATGTAAATAGTTTTGACTATGAAAGCATATTAATATAATGAAGTTTTTATTTAATGTTCTTGTTGTGGTATGGGTTGTTATTTAAGATTGATAACCAAAATAGTTAAATAGATAATAACGAAACTTTATTTATTTAATCAGAATTATGCCGCCAAGAAGGAGACATCGTAACCAAGAGGCCGAGTCTCATAATGAGAATCAGGGGGGGACCTAATAACCCTATGCAAGAGTTCGTTAATTTATTAACGGCTGCATTTAACCAAGTTGGGGGAGGGATTCTTGTTGCTCCTGGGGTAGTAAGAACAACTACCTTCAAGGAATTTAAGAGTATGGGTCCTCCAGAGTTCCGAGGAACGATGGACCCAATAGAGGCCCAAACATGGCTAAAAGAGATCGAGAAGGCGTTTGTGATAACAAACGTAGGTGAGGCGCAAAAGACTTCTTTTGTGACTTACATGATGAAGGGGGAAGCCAACTACTGGTGGGAGGCTCACCAGGGTGGGGCTAGGACAGGAGCAGTTACTTGGGAACAGTTTAAGAAGGTGTTCTTCAAAAACTACTTCCCTACTAGTATGCAAGGTAGGATGGAGATTAAGTTCTTAGAACTTAAGCAAGGGGATATGACAGTTCCCCAGTATGCCACCAAATTCAATGAATTGGCGAGGTTTGCTCCACATCGTGGACATGTAGAGAGAGGAAGGCGCTTGAGTTTTGAAGCGAGGCTTAAAACCACAGCTCTACAATGAGAATATCGGTTTTTCAGAGTGCTTCCTACGGGACCATTCTGGAAAAGGCGATAATAGCTGAAGTTGGTGGTGAGGCATTGTCTCAGTAACACAAAGAGAGGAAGAACAAGAATAAGTTAGAGGTTGGTAGTAAGGCAGAAGTTGCCAGCGGGAGTGGCAACATGCTTAAGAGGAAGAGTTTCAACCCTGGGAATACTGGGGTAAAATAGGGAGATCCTAAGCATAGGACGGAAGCATGCAAGACATGCAGAAAGACTCACATGGGAGTCTATTTAAAGGAAAAATCAGTGTGCTACAACTGTGGGTAGGAGGGACATCTGTCACCTAACTATCCTAACCCTAAGAAGAACCATGGATGTTTTGTCTGTGGTCATTGGACCACATGGCAAGGAATTGCCCGAAGAAAGGGTTAGAGGGAAATAAGGGTTCTGGTAGTGGTAAATTAGCCATTACTGGACCAACACCATCAGTGGGTAGACCCTCAGCCCAAACGTTTAATATGACTGTCCAAGATGCGGTTGCATCAACGGATGTGGTAGCATGTATCATTCCGGTCAATGAGATAAATGCTTATGTGTTATTTAACTCGGGTGCCACTTGTTCTTTTAGGTTTAATCCCTGAAAAGTTACCAATACCTTTAAGACTTTAAGGTAGCAAACGAAGAGATAATCCCTATTGAACATATTCATAAGGATTGTTGCGTAGATATTAGAGGGAATAAGCTATCGGTAGATTTGGTACCGATAAGGTTAAAAGAATTCGATGTAATTTTTGGTATGGATTGGTTGATTAATCATAAGGAGATAATATATTGCCATAGGAAAAGTGTGAACCTTCGGCTTTCTAAGAAAACCAAGGTAGTGTTCTTCGGTAGTAAATCATTGAGACGCTCTTGTTGTTTATCGATGACACAAACTAGGAAGATGTTGAGAAAAGGGTGTGTAGGTTATCTGTGCCATGTTGTGGATACCCAAAGAGTGGGAACATCCTTGGACCAGATACCTATAGTTCAAGAGTTCGCGGATGTGTTTTCGGAGGAATTATCGGGTATTCCACCGAATAGGGAGGTTGAGTTTGTAATTGATCTGTTATCGGGTACGACACCAGTTTCAAGGGCACCATATCGAATGACACCAATAGAGATGAAGGAGTTAATGGTTCAATTACAGGAACTATTAGACAGAAAGTACATTCAACCGAGTGTGTCTCCTTAGGGAGCACCGATATTGTTTGTAAAGAAAAAGGATGGGTCGTTAAGATTTTGTATCGACTATCGAGAGTTGAACAAGTTAACGATTAAAAATAAATACCCGTTGCCTAGGATCAATGATCTATTTGATCAGTTGAAATGGGTAAAGTATTTTTCTAAGATAGATTTGAGCATGGGGTATCATCCGTTAAAGGTGAGAAAGGAGGATGTACCTAAGACGGTGTTAAAAACTTGTTATGGTCATTACGAGTTTCTGGTGATGTCGTTTGGGTTGACTAATGCGCCAACCGCAGTTATGGATATGATGAACAGAGTGTTCAAACAGTATTTGGACAAGTTCGTCGTAGTTCGAGGTACTCGATACAACCCGGTAGTACGAAGATGTATCAAGACCTTCGTCAGAACTTTTGGTGGCCGAATATGAAAAGGGAGATAGCAGAATATGTTAGTAGGTGCTTAACTTGTCAAAACGTTAAGGCTGAACACCAACGACCTAGCGGGTTGTTGCAACCGTTAGAAATTTCAGAGTGGAAATGGGAGCACATCACACTAGATTTTGTGGTAGGACTTCCAACAAAAAGAAAAGGATACGATGCTATTTGGGTGATAGTGGATCGATTTACAAAATCGGCTCATTTTCTACCAATAGGAGTTAGGTATAACCTAGAACAATTAGCTAAGTTGTATGTCAAGGAAATTATTTCCAGACATGGAGTACCTGTTTTGATTGTGTCAGATCGTGATCCACGATTAACATCGAACTTTTGGAGGAGTTTGCAAGAGCAAATGGGAACACATTTAAGATTGAGTACGGCGTATCATCCTCAGACGGATGGTCAAAGTGAACAAACAATTCAAACACTTGAAGATATGTTAAGATCTTGCGTTATGGATTTCAAAGGGAGTTGGGACGAGTATCTACCGTTGGTGGAATTCTCGTACAACAATAGTTTTCATGCTAGTATAGGCATGCCGCCTTACGAAGCGTTGTATGGAAGGAAGTGCCAAACTCCATTATGTTGGGACCTGAGATGGTACAAGAAATAGCAGACATGGTGAATATAATACGTGCTCGATTAGTTGCAGCTCAAGATAGGCAGAAGAAGTATGCAGATCCTCACAGAGAGAAGAGAGAATTCGATGTAGGATCTTTTATCTTTCTGAAAGTATCGCCTTGGAAAGGAAAGATACGTTTTGGAAAGAAAGGGAAATTAAGTCCAAGGTTTGTAGGACCTTTTGAGATTTTAAGGAGGGTAGGAGAGGTAGCTTATGAAGTAGCCTTACCTCCAAAGATGGAACACATTCATAATGTGTTTCATGTGTCTGTGTTGCGTCCTTATAAACCGGACTATAAACACGTAATAGAATATGAATCTATCTAGATAGAGAAAGATTTATCATATGAGGAACTTCCAATTCAAATTATTGATAGGAAGGAAAAAGTTTTAAGAAATAAGGTAATACCTTCAGTGAAGGTGTTATGGAGAAACCACAATGCTGAAGAAGCAACGTGGGAACTTGAAAGTAAAATGAAGGAAGATTTTCCTCATTTGTTTATGTAATTATAAGCTAAATTCTGGGGACAGAATCCTTATAAGGGGGAGAGAATGTAACGCCCGAGAAAATCGGATTTTTATGATAATTAAATTTTTATTTGATTATGTGGATTAAATGAATTTAATTGATTTATTTTGTGAGTAAGCTATGTGAAGGTCGTTCTATGACCTAGGATGTGCTTATATGGTTAGTAATCTGGCTACATACTAGAATTAATTGTTTAGAATTTCCAAGACAAAAATAAATGTTTTTCGAGAAATTTCCGTAAAAACACTATTCATCCGTTTCTGCTCGGAGAATTATTTTGAAATTCCGAGAAACGCATTATTTTGAAATTCCGAGAAACGCGTAATGATAGAATATTGAGATAAGATGAAATATCTAATAATATTTCATTTATGGCAAACGAAGTTTTCGCCTGCGGACTTAAAACCTAAGGGTTGAGTAGATTGATTTCCGAGAAGGAAATGAAACGCATAGAAGGAATTGCGTTATTGTTAAAGCGTGTGTTATGCAAGAATGATACTATCTAGTATCTATGTATAATACGAAGAGTTAATACGAAGTACAATACGATTATCGTACGAGTATTATACGAAGAGAATACGTGAATTATACGTATAGAATACGATTCGAATTATGGAATTAGGTTAAGACTTAATTCATTTGATTTGGATTATGTTTAGCCCAAACAATTGAATGAGTAAGCCCAAGCTAAAGCCCAATATTAGTTTGATTAAGCCCAATTCAAGAAAACTAAACCGTGGATCGAACCGATGGGTCACCGAATGGGTAAAACCTATGGGGATGACCCATGGGCATGGTGGGTCGGCCACTTGGGGTACAAGGCAAGCAAATCACTTGGTCACCAAGTATTTTACTTGGTGACAAAGTATGGAATAATAAGGAGGTGGTGGTGTAATGACTAGATTGCCCTCTATTTCATTTGCCTATAAATAGAAAGCTAGGATTGGTCTTTTGAGAGTTTTTCAAATTGCCAACCTATATTTTGAGAGAGAGAAAGAGCTAGACTCAACCAACTCATATACTTTGAAGCTTTGTTTTAGAGTTTGTCAAGAATACCCAAGAGTTCTTTAAGGTAATCTTTAGCGGTAGATCCATCTCTTTTGATTTCTTTTATGTATGAAGAATAATAAATGGGTGGTGTATGTGTAGTATGGTTGAATAAGGATGACTTATTTTAGATTCAAACTTTGTAAGTCATGGAAGCATAGAAATTATAAGGGTTGATATAGTTTTAAATCATGAAAATATTGATTGTTGATGAACAATTAAACTCCATCAACACTTAAATATATGCATCTTGCTTGGTTAGGATGTAGATATGAAGTCCATGGATTATTCCATGTTATTTGGCTTAGAGAACGTTAGTAACGAAGTTATGGAGAATTTCACGGAAATAGACGTTAAAAGTCAAAACGTTGAAATTCCGAATTGGTAGTCGAAAGTTGCCGTGAGACTTGAAAACATTGTTTTTCAATGTCAACACGTGAGATAGGGTATTTAAGAGTCGTGGACTCAAGAATCGTCAGATTCTGACTTAAAACGAAGAAAGCGACCATTGAACGCTCATTAACGTTTACGAACGCTTAAAAAAATGAACTCAATAGTGAATTTTGAGTTAGCAGATTCAAAAATGTCAAATTGTTATATGAACACGTAGAGTATGTCATTTATGACGTGTAGGCTTTTGAACGGACCAAATCGGACTTATAACGAAGAAGTTATGAATCCGAGAAACTCACCAAAATTTTATCTGTTAAAAATTTTACAGTCTTGTCTCATGCCGCATGACTCAGAATGATTAACTAAGTGCTTGCCACAAAGACTGCATGCGATGTTATTAGCTCTTGGAAAATGGCACCGCAGCCGCTCTTTGGTATAAGGAAGTCTCATACCTTGCAGCCAGAGACCGGACTCAATGTCTTTGAAACCGGCGCCATGTCTGCCAATCTTGTATTGAAATGTCATGCCTTGCTGCATGGTGCGGTATTTGTTAGATAACTTAGGTTTGAACAATGATTGTTCAGAGACCTATCTTAGTTAAGTTTATGCACTTTATAATTGTACTAAAACTATTCCTATACTACCTATACTAAGGTATATGGTATTGAAACTTAGGATTTAATGGCATGTTATTAACTTTTGAACGAAGAACACAAAGTGTTATCAATGAATCATAAACGGTGAACGACATTGGTACTTCGCCAATGATGATAGAGTCTGGTTAATAACGTAAGTTGGTTAATAAGCCGGGACGAAGGGTAATGAGTCGGATTGACTTTATTAAATGAATTAAGTTAACACGGACATAGAAGAGAAAGAAGTTGGTAGGAACAATGTGAATAATTGTTTGATAGCTAATTACAGTGTGCTATGTGAATATATTATGTAGATTCTGTAAAGGCTATGGTCAGTCGATTAAGTTATTTGAAGACGTTGAAAGGCAAATTTTCTTAACGCTTGTCTAACTATCAAGTTAGTCAAGTTTAATGTGATTCATTGTACTGAATTGCACGACTGGTTTTAAAGAAAGGGTCAATGCCAGATTTAACTCGGCTAGACTACTCGTAAGATATAGATTGATTTATATTCATATCTTTCTATATAAAAATGTTAACGCTACCCTATGCCAAGTAATTGGTACGGATGTGAAGGTAAGGTTTGTCTATGAACAAACAAAAGTATTTTTCATCTATTATTCGATGGGCACGGGAGTTTGCCAAAACATAAACGTAAATACGTTTAAAGAATGAGTGTTGATCAACATAGAGTACTATAGGCTGATCACCTAGAAGTGCTTATATGTAATGCGGATGTACAACCTTAGTGCTGTGATATCCTTTTCAAGTATGAAAATAGAAAGCTACTGTTCATGGTCTATTAACCGGTTCAGAATTCCTAATCTATTCTATACTTTGGGAATTGACGATATGGATTGTTAAAGTATTATTGTTTCATAATACTTCATAACTATTTGTTCAGTTATGTATGAATTGTTATGTAATTCACGAATGTGGTATTACTGTTATCCTTTGTTAAACTTGTTGAGCTTGTTATACTCACTTCTTGCGTGAATTATATGATTGCAGTTAAGGATGAACGTACTGAAAATGCTAAGATGGATAATTAGCCATCGTGTAATAGATTAGTATGTTGTATGTATTATACTTTACGAATAACGAACAATGTAAGACCATATAAAAGATAGTAATTACATTCATTATGTTGTATTTCAATGGAATGATTATATAGTTGTGAGTACCGTGTAACACCATATGTCGGGTTGGAAGATACCCGAATTTGGGGACGTTATAGTTTCCCATTAAATGCTCAAAATAGCGCATTGATATGGAATGTGGCTCACAAAGTTTCAAACTATAGTTGATGAATTTTCACGCGTTGGGATAAAATAGTCGACTGTTGATATGCGGAATAGAGTCACCTAGTTTGGGATATCCGAACATACAAAGGAAGTCACTTAAATTGGGATGGAGGAAGTATAAGCTCAAATATCGCATATTAAGTATGATTTTTGTTAAGCCAATATTACCTACTGTAGCATCCAAGCCACAAAATTCACAACAAACAAGTCCATATTACTAATTTTCTTGGTTGACATGAACAAGTTCAACTAATTGTTATTACAAGGTTTTGTAGCTATTTTTTTTTGTTAACAGTCTCCTATCTATTTACAACAAACTAACGACTGATACTGAGATATCAAAGTTCAAATAAGTTGGCAAACAAAAACTGAAGTTCATATCACACCTAGAATTTTGCTAATGCAAAATCCAAATTTGGTAGGATTGTTGATTCTGGAAACAACTGCAGTTTTATTTACAGTTGTCCAATTAGGAGGAACTTTGTGCAGGAAAAAAAATTTCCACCACAGACCACAACCATTCAGGAAATTTGATTAGAATGGGGAAGGTTAGAAATAATATTGTTATCATGTTTGAAAGATTGGAAGATGTAGATGGAGTTTTTACTTAGAGTAGTTTTGGGAATAATGTGAACTTCAGTTTCATTGAACCCACCAATTCCAAATATTGCAGCCAATTATGAAAATATCATATGGGTATAGATTACTTGACCATTAAAATCTCTTTTTCAGACACTTGAAGCCATGAATAACCATATAGACCTTTTCTTGTTTAGACAAGTAAATTAACAATGACCATGAGCTTTATAACAACTAGACATTTATAATAGTACTAGTGGCATTGAGATCACTTGAGCATATAGAAAGTCATCATTGTGTGTAAAAAAGTAATACAAACAATAATCATTTCTTTGTCAATCATACATACATATACATACATAAAGCAACACACATATCAAGGAATGTGATACAAACATGTTTTGTATGTAATTGTAATTAACACATGGAAATAAAAAAAATTATAATAACCAACATTCTAGTTTCTAAACAATTGCTTGATTTTGCCAGCAAACAAACAGGAAGACTTTATAGAAACATTACTGGAACCCTAATCAAAAGATGAATTTTAAAACTTCCACCTCAGAAAGCAGTCGATTCTTCGAGAGTAATTTGGCAACATCCGGTGGAAGAACAACATGCCTTTATTTCAACAATCAACAAAATCAAACAAAAACTGAAGAGGGAAATAAACAAAGAGATAAAAAGGGAAAAATTAGTACATGTACTCGTAGGGTATAATCGAAGTATTTCTCAAAATCTTTGGATCGACCCATTCTTCACTATTTTTTGGTCTCAGTCTCAGAGAGACCGCACAACATCCTGGATTTGATGTGAGAATTGAAAAAGCTAAAATGAACACAGAATAATGGAACAAGGATTTGACACGGGTCCCTATCCTTAAGGTGTTTATTGCCCCTTACCAAAAAGGTTTGCTAAAGTCTCATATCAATGCACCTCTAGGATATATGTCAAGCCTACAACTTTTCTCAGTGATAGCAACTCACTTATCAATCTCAATATATGCTTCTTTGTAAAGGTTGATGAGAAGGAAGAAGAAAACTGCTCAGTTCCAAAACTGATAAAATAGATTTGTTAATAAAGCATCAGTTTACAAAGTAAATGATGTAATAATCACAAATCGATTTATGACAGTTTTAAAACTTTTGTATCCATAATGATTAAACATGAATGAAGTCTATTAATCTTGTTCAAGTTAAAAAAATAGGCTCTTGGCTCAGGCGAGGCTCCTAGCGACGATGCACACGTGCAAAGTGTGCCTAAAGCGCTAATACGAATTTGCGATGCAAACCCGCCCCCCACCATCATTGTGACCAAATACAAGCATTTCCTTTAGTACCGCTAGTGAATTAAACTATTCCACAAATACTTATAAAGTATTAAATAATTTTATTCCTACTTAATGTGGGACTTAAAGAAAATTGTTTTCTTAAACAACAATGAACCTTTTCATATTCTCCATTTTGGATACAATTAAAACACAATATATAATTTCTACTTGAACTATATATTACTCTCTATTAATCTCCTTGTAATAGACTATCAAATGCACTTTTAATTTAATAAAAATGTAATCAATTAATGGGTCTAAATTAATCCCAAAATTGATCAAAAATCATATAAGAAAAGGTGCAAATAACAATTCCCCACTTGTTTGAAAAACTACTTTTCTTCAAATAATTCTCTATCTATCAACTCTAAGGTTTGTATGCTTAATAGAAGGTGTGACTAACATTGAACCTTCTTTTAGTATAAATAACTCAAAGTCATATCAAAATAGATTGAACCTCTATTTCAAATGATATGACCGGAGCTATCATACAGACACAAAACCTCCCTTTACGGTGAGCATAATAATCGTTTTGCGCTATTAAAGCCATGCGCAATATCCTGTTTCTTGAACCTCTAAGAGAGTAAACCATAACTCTCTATAAGAAGCAGCTTCACTTCTAGTTCGTATAGGCAAAATGTTTCTCTAGCACTCCTGTTGCTATAAGTGCAACACTTTGTTAAGAGCGTAGCTCATCCTAGGTTGTGCAACAGACGTTACTATCATATACTACATATGAGACCAAATTGATAGTAACACAACCAACAATTGTGACTTGTTTTTCCCATTGAACCTATTAACTAGGGGTAACCTAGTAATAGGTTGGGTTCCCATCACCCCTGGCTTAGAATGGTTTAAGTCCCATATCTCGTGTAGTCAAACTTATTAAATCTCTCGTAAGAGGCTTAGTAAGTGGATCAGCCAAGTTTTTACTTGACTTCACATAGACAATAGTTATGATACCATCATGTATCAATTGTCTCACAAATTCATGTCTTAGGCCAATATGTCTAGACTTACCATTATAGGTACCACTATACGCTCTTGTTAGTATAGCTTCATTATCACAATATAGTGAAATTGAAAGCATTAGATTTGGCCATAGATCTATGTCTAACAACATATTTCTAATCCAATCAGCCTCTTTTCCTACTTGAACCAAAGCAATAAACTCTAAATCCATAGTAGAGTGAGAAATACAAGTTTGTTTCTTGCTTGCCCAAGAAACAACACCACTGGCAAGAGTGAAAATCCATCCACTTGTAGATTTATTATCTCCCACACTATTAATCCAGCTTGCATTAGAGTATCCCTCCAAAACATTAGGGAATTTATACTAGAACAATCTTAAACCAATGGTTCTTTTTAGATATCCAAGTATCCTTCCAATAGCTTTCCAATGATCAATATGAGAACTGCTCGTATATCTACTAAGTTTAGAAACTGAAAAAGAAATATATGGTCGAGTACAATGCATAACATACATAAGACTACCAATACCACTTGCATATTCTAGTACATGCAATAGCTCTACAATCATTTTCTTTAAGTTTAACTCCATTCTCCTTAAACTTCGAGGTGACTAAACTTAGTTAATATTTTTCAATATAGTGAGGTTGATTCAATACAAACCCCACTATGCTTTTTTAACTTTGATGCCTAAAATAGTATTTACTTCACCTAAGTCTTTCATGTTAAAGACGGAGGATAAATACTTTTTAGTCTCGATTCTCAACCATATTTGTCTTGATGATCAATATATCATCTACGCATAAAATGCATCATCACCATATAATCAGAAGTGGTTTTGGAGTATATGCACTTATCTGCACTATTATATTTAAAACCAAAGTTTAAAATAGCAGCGTTAAACCTCTCGTGCCATTGTTTCGGTGCCTGTTTTAGACCATCAAGGGACATAAATAATTTGCATACTTTAGCCTCATTTTTGGGAGCAACAAACCCTTTGGGTTGTTCTATATAGACTTCCTCATTTAAATTGCCATTCAAAAATGTTGTATTTACATCCATTTGATGAACATAAAGATCAAACAATGAAGCTAAGGTAAAAAGAATTCGAATGGAAGTAACTCGAGCTACCGGTGCATAAGTATCAAAGTAGTCAATACCATCTACTTGTCTAAAACCTTTTGCTACTAATCTTGCTTTAAAAGCAAAAATAGTACCATTAGTGTTATACTTTGTTCTAAAAATCCATTTGCACCTCTAGGTAAATCTGTCAATACCCAAGTACTATTTCCCAAGATTGAATCCATTTCATCATTTACAGTTTCCTTCCAAAAGGAAGCATCCCTAGAAGCCATGGCTTCTTTAAATGATTTAGGATTAGTCTCTAGACTATATACATAGGGTATTTCATTTACCTCCTCATTATTTTGGTCTCCTTCCACCAAAAATAATAGAGACTAAGAAGAAATGAAATCATCATCGATCTAAATCTTTATATTTTCTAGCTCTAGTACTTCTTCTAGGTCCGCTTGGTTGAATTGGAACACTCGGTTCTTCAACCTCAACAATAAACCTTATAGGACCTCTAGGCTCATCAATTTTAGGCATATCCACATTCTCAACATCTTTTGAGAATTTATTTTTCAAAAAATTACACATCCCTTGACGCAGTTATAACATTAGACTCTAAATCAAGAAGCATGTATGATTTACTATTTTCAGCATATCCAACAAATATACTTCTAATAGCTCTAGCTCCTAACTTAGTCCTTTTAGGATCGGGAACTCGAAAATAAGCTATAAAATATATTTGCACTTGTTTGATGTATAATGCCATTTTCTTCACAAAATGCATTAAAAGCATTCAAACACCCATCTCTCTATTAGAAGCGTCTTTTAATATTCTTCTCTAGTTGATTTTCAATTTGTATTTTTGAATAAATGCCTCAAATACAAACTTAATTATACAACATCATCCATCTTGAGTAAAATACATGGTACAAAATTCAATACTTATTACACAAAGTTTAAAAAAGAATATCTAAGAGTTTCATCTATTGTCATCTAGAATATCCACACTCAATGGAGTCCTCATTACAATTATTATCACACTATTCCGTAGAATAGTGAGGACTACTAAAGCCATTTATCCCGGACCATCACTCCATTCCCCACGACTCGTCCCAAATTTATATTCTCATTTCCTAAAGAGAACAATGAAAGAAATGGTGAGCTCAACTAGCCTAAAGAAGAAATATTATGACTAAGATAATGCGTAATAAATTATCCTTAGCCTTCAATAAAGATAACAACTGATAGAATATAATAGACAACAAGTTTTAGATCAACAACTACAACGGAAATAAGTAATCCATTAGAAGAGTCAAGTAGAGCATAAAATCTACTATCTTCTATGATTTAAAAAGTTTTTCATCAACTTTATCGCCGAGACTCAAATTTTTATAAATAAATTGAATCATCCCCGCACTACTTACCAAGGATATTCATGTAATCATCAATGGTCATGATTATACCGAATAATCCTCGTCATAATCATACCAACAACTGTCCATCAATGAACTACAGGCCACTGAAGACTTTTACCACATCATTCGTCACATTACGGTCATGATTATACCGAATAATCCCTGGTCATAATCATACAAATTCCATCTATGCACGTAAGCCAAAAATGACTTTAATCACAATATAAGCATGAGGATTATGACAATGACATAATAATTCAATAAAACAAGTTCAAGGATAAATTTTAAAGATTTATAATTTAATTTATCCAGAAATCAATAACGTCCAAATTGTCAATCATGATACTACTTTGTAGAGTAAAATTCAAGAATAATATTCATGTACCAAAATTAATTTGGATAGAAAAGAAATATATTTTTTGGGTGAATAGTACCCCATGAATAGTACTTCAGGAATAGTACCCCGTGAATAGTACCCCGACATGAAAAGTGTCCCGAATACCTGAGTGAAAGATACTAGAGTGAATAGTAATCTAATTGAATAGAATCATGAATAGTAACTCGTGAATAGTACTCCTGCTACGAAAAGTACCCTCAAATACCCGAGTGAATAATACTAGAGTGAATAGTAATTCAAATAGTAACTCATGTGAATAGTAACTCGTAAATGTAAAAAAATACCAAAGAAAAAGATATTTCATGACGAGTACAAAAGAAATGATATCCCATATGAGTATAATAGAATATACTAAATCGCAAAATGGATTTTCACCCGCCATGCGGAATCCACGTAGATGATCATTTCCACAATTTAATAAAGAATGAATACTTAAGGATCATTCACCATGCATGCGATAATCCACATAGATGTGTTATTCCAACAAAATAATAAAGAATGGAATAATAGAAGAATTCACCATGCATGCCAATGATAGATCGCATATACATGTGTTATTCCCAATGTAATAATAAAGAATGGAACCAGTCATGCGTATCATCCGCATGCATGTGATATTCCAACAGTAATAATAAAGAATTGAACTGTGTCATGCGTAATCCGCATGCATACAAGATATTCCAATGTAGAATAATAAAGAATGGAATAACAACAGAATTCACTAGGCATGCGATAGATCAAGATGCATAAAAGTTATTCCAACAGTAATAATAAAGAATGGAATAACAAAATAATTTCACCATGTATGCAGGTATTTCAGATGTATGTGTTATTCCAACATAATAAAAAGAATGGAATAACAACCCTTACGAGTATTGAAAGAAAATAACTCTCTTCATGAATACGAAAGAATAATACCCTTACCTCGTAAGAAAACCTGGATACTCGAATAGTGAGGTAGCAAACTTCTTCTTCTTCTATAATTTCTCTCTATAATAATTGCTCTATAGATTTAGTGAATTGGTGAGAAATGAAGGAAGAATGAGCTTCTATTTATAGGAAAATATAGTTTCGATAATTACACGCTTTGGGGCTCAAAATATTATAAAGATAATACCTTCCTCTTTTTCTTTATTTTTAATTTAGTCCTGCAAGTATTATCAAACTTGCACCATTTCCCCTAATAGTAAATCATGTGAATCAATAGTAAATCATGTGAATCAATAGTTCTAAACATCTGAAAATAGGAATTATAGTATAGTACCTCCATCTATACTTCCATTTTTAACTTAGTCATGCAAGTATTATCAATCTTGCACCAACTCCCCTAATAGTAAATGAATGTGAATCAATAGTACACACATGTGAACAAATAGTTATAATCATGTGAATCAATAGCAATTAATTGCTCATTTATCCGATTAATTACCCGATTGGTCAATATAACCTCCAAACATCAATTATTATCAAAATAAATGTCGATTTTCACTAACACTAATAATTTCAACACAAATGGAACTATCAATTTCATCTTTAATCAACACTTAACTTATTCATCATTAATATTATAATTCACAATATTTAACAACCGTGTCGCTCCCCGTGAAAGAGGGGCTTTTCCAATAAGGATTTCTCCTTATCATGCGCGCAATTAGGTGACCAAACCTCTCCTCGATGTAACTTCTAGACATTGTCAATATTGCAAATAATAATATGAATAACTTTGCCATCTCAATTATTGATTTAATAATATAACATATTATATATGTATGATAATAACAATAATTGAATCAATAATATGAGAGATATGATGCAAGAATTATCGTAGTAATAATTGAGTATAACCGAGTGACTTACGTAAGATCAATAATCAATACCGTGCTAAGAGTATGCAACCACGCCAGACATCGCATACTTTTACTACCGAAAGTAGTTCAACAGCTTTAATTGGAACACTTTTACCGTTATTTTTATAAAATGATAATTACGCTGCTTTTTAACTACTTACAATACTTCCGCTAGGGGTCCACCAATGATTGTTCCATCGCATTTACGGATATTCCCCGATAAAAAATATTCCCCCCTACCAAACTAATATTTTATAACAACTTACATACTTTGCAAAATTTTTACATATCACCCTTAACTTTAACCTTTATATCAATTTAACCATTTACTTAAATAAAATAATAATTATAAGAAAATTGAATACTTTCATTTCATAAAATTCGGGGTCTTACAATCTCCCCTCCTTATGAAATTTCGCCCTCAAAATTTATGTACGTACCTGGTATGCCGAAGTGGTGAGGATACCTTGACTTCATTTCAGATTCTAACTCTTGAGGTATAACCTTTGCGTGTCGAATAGGATCCTTCTTATCCAATATTTTAACACGTATCTCATCATACGTTAAATCTTCTTCTATCTTGTCTAGTTCTAATTCAATAATGTGGTTCGAGTCGTCCACATATTTATGTAACATCGATACGTGATAAACATTATGAACACGCGACATACTTGGCGGTAAAACGAGTCTATAGGCCACAGTTCCTACTCGATCAAGGATTTCAAATGGGCCAATTAAATTGAGGGTTGAGATTTCCTCTAATCATCAACTCTTGCTTCTAGAATAACGCCTTCTTGAACCTTCTTCTTCATATTCATCAACTCCAGGTGTGTAGTTTGAGCAGGTTTAACTTTATCGATTAAAGTCGATTCTAATCGATATTCGCTTATCTTCACGTGGGTCTCTAGAGTCTTTAACTCTATCTTCATCATTTGTAAGTTATACTGAAATGGTTTTTTGTGTTAACAATATCGCACTTTGTAAACACATATGATCTTTTACTTAACGCTCACCACCACGCTCAGCTTCTTCCACGATGATATTAAATGGTATAGTTGTAATCTTCAACAGCTCGAGCCAACATCCTTGGCGCATTATACGTTCATTTTTTTTTGTTGAAGAAATATTTAAGGGTTTTAGAAATGGGTTTTGTACTGGGGTCAATACAAAATTCAATTTCACGCCCTAGGGTTAGGCTAAGAATTCTTCAAGAATACGTCAGGAAATTTATTAACAATAGAAATATCATTCAAAACTGCGACTCTCATCCAAGACTTAGATAGTATGTCACATTGATACCTATCAACTTGCCATCGTCATTCATGATGTCGCCTACATAAAGTCTGGCTTCGGTGCATTCCACACAAGGAAGTCAACAACGAAAGGATCGGGGCTCTTTACTTATGGCTTGATATAACAGTGATTAACTTTAGTGGTTTGGTTGCTTGAATTCACATAATAGGTTGGTTAGGAATATGAAAGCTAACAACCTTATGAAAAACATGATGAGTAGTTAACCAATAGATTCCTAAATTCACATCAAAG
The DNA here is from genome assembly GCA_020205605.1 of Panax ginseng. Taxonomy (NCBI): domain Eukaryota; kingdom Viridiplantae; phylum Streptophyta; class Magnoliopsida; order Apiales; family Araliaceae; genus Panax; species Panax ginseng. The sequence goes on along the minus strand of CM035149.1, from coordinate 55,847,670 downwards.
GCAAGTATTTTCAAAGAGATAAGATTGACAGGTAACGTGAAAGTTTTGATTTGAATCAGCAAGATTTATAAACAGTGGAGGTAACGTAACGAAGGTTTTTACTAACGAAGTTTCAACCAATAAGTTAAAGTCTAAGTTCTCTGGAGTCAAATTTAAACGTTGAGCGCAAGCAAGAGAGATAAAAGAATGGGTAGAACCGGTATCTAATAAGGTATAGACTTCGCAAGAATTTATAATTAACTAACCCGTGCTAACTTCGTTCGGGTCACTCGCTTTTTGAGAAGTCACGAAAAACGCTCTTCATGAAACCACCGACTTTGTTTTGTCCGTATCCGCCTTTGGTGCCATCGTCCCAGCTGGACTTGACTTTAGTGCACGATAAAATCAGGCTAGGTGACCTTCTTTTCCACAATTATAACATGCTTTGGTCTGCATCACGCATTTTGGACTGATATGTCCCTCCCCTCCGCATTTGAAGCATACAATTGGTGGTCGTTCTCCTTCCTTGAAAACAGGTGTTAGTGCTGCTACCGATGTCTTCCCATCATCGTTAAATCTTCTCTTCTTGAATTTTCCACTTCCATTATCTTGACCATGATTACCACCAAAGTGGTTACCATTCTTGGCATGATAATTTCCCCCACGATGGTTATCATTGTTCCGATGGCCGTTGCCACCGATATGATTATTATCGTGTTGTTGGTCCTTGTCTTTTGGTTGTGTTGACTCATTATCGCGCTCCAATAACTGAGCCCTATTCACAACATCTGAATATAAATAAAGTTTGTGAGAAATGAGGTATTGACGTATATCGGGTTTCAAACCTCTTAGAAATATTTGCATCATTCGCTCCTCATTATCGACCAAATGGGATGCAAACCGGGATAACTCCGCAAATTTAACCTCGTATTGCGACACGGTCATATTGTTTTGCTCTAACTTGATAAACTTCACCTCCTTCATGTGACGAATACTTTCGGGAAAGTACTTTTCGTTGAACAACTCTTGGAACTTCTCCCAAGACATCTTGAGTGTGTCGGTCAGTCAGTGCGCTTATAGATTCCCACCAAGAATCGCTTTTCACGCAACATAAAGGTGGCAAAGGGAACCTTTTGCTCCTCGGAGCATCCCAAGACATCAAATATCTTGGTGATATGCTTTAACCACGTCTCCGCCTTAAGTGGTTCTAGCTTTCCCAAAAACTCCGGCGGTCCCAGCTCCTTGAACTGCTTAGCAGTGACCATCCGAGAGTTGCCGTTGTTTCCACCTAATTTTGAATAGAGTCTCTCTCACTTAATGTTGCATGAATTGCATAAAGCCTCCTAACATCTCATCATTCATCATCTCGATCGGTGGTGTTATTTACCCGAGGAATATTATCTTCCCATTTGAACATTATCCCGGTATTGATCATTGGTGACTCAACGGCCTCATGTGCTTCATTGCTTATCTCACATTTTCGATGCCATTTTCAAACACTGCCACAAAACAAGGGTTAATTGACATATCACATATTATCCTTATACTCTGACCGACCAATTAAATACCAAATAAACTTAGGTAGGTCATACTAGCGAAGGAATTCCCCGTCTCTCCCCTCCTAGTTCTTGTCTCACATCTCAGCCAGGGATCATATCCCTAAGCTTTGATACCAACTGTGACGCCCCCAAAAACAGGTATACATCATCCATCTTGAGTCGCCAGATACATGGTACAAAATTCAAATACAACTTAATTATACAACAGTTGTGTAAAATACGACAAAACGTAATCTAAGAGTTTCAATAAGGATATTGTCATCTAGACAATATCCACACTCAATGGAGTCCTTATTACAATTATTATCACATTATTCCGTAGAATAGTGAGGACTACTAAAGCCATTTATCATGGACCATCACTCTATTCCCCGACTCGTCCTAGCTATATTCTCACTCAACTAGCCCAATAAGAAATATTATGACTAAGATAATGCAGAATAAATTATCATTAGCCTTCAACAGTATAACAACTGATAGAATATAATAGACAACAAGTTTTAGATCAACAACTGCAACGGAAATAAGCAACTTTATTAGAAGAGTCAAGTAGAGCATAAAATCTACTATCTTCTATGATTTAAAAAGTTTTTCATCAACTTTATCGTTGAGACTCAGCTTAATAAATAAAATTGAATCATCCCTGCACCACGGCCAAGGATATTCATGTAATCATCAATGGTCATGATTATACCGAATAATCCTTGGTCATAATCATACTAACAACTGTCCATCAATGAACTACAGAACAATGAAGACTTTTACCACATCATTCGTCACATTAAGGTCATGATTATACCGAATAATCCCTGCTTATAATCATACCAAGTTCATCTATGCACGTAAGCCAAAGATGACTTTAATCACAATATAAGCATGAGGATGATGAAAATGACATAATAATTCATAAAACAAGTTCAAGGATAAATTTTAAAGATTTATAATTTAATTTATCAAGAAATTAATAACGTCCAAATTGTCAATCATGATACTGCTTTGTAGAGTAAAATTCAAGAATAATATTCATGTACCAAAAATAATTCGTGAATAGTAACCCATGAATAGTAACTCGTGAATAGTACTTCGACACAAAAAGTACCCTGAATACCCGAGTAAATAATACAAGAGTGAATAGTAACCGGGTGAATAGTAAACCGTGAATAGTAACTCATAACAGAAAAATACCAAAGAAAACGATATTTCATAACGAGTACAAAAGAAATGATATCCCAGATGAGTATAATTGAATATACGAAACTGCAAATAAATTTTCACCCGCCATGCGGTAATCCACGTAGAAAGATCATTTCCACAATTTAATAAAGAATGAATACGAAGGATCATTCACCATGCATGTGGTAATCCACATAGACAAGATATTCCAACAGAATAATAAAGAATGGAATAACAAAAGAATTCACCAGGCATGCAATAGACCGCACAGACATGTTATTCCCAACAGAATAATAAAGAATGGAACCAGGTCATGCATAATCTGCACAGACAGGATATTCTAACAGAATAATAAAGAATGGAACTAGGTCACCGTAATCCAGCACATGCATGTGATATTCCAAATGTAATAATAAAGAATGGAACCAAGTCATGCGTAATCCGCATGTACAAGATATTCCAAATGTAATATAAAGAACGGAACCGTGTCATGCATAATCCGCATGCATGTGATATTCTAACAGTAATAATAAAGAATGGAATAACAACGAATTCACCGGGCATGCGATAGACCGCACATGCATAAAGTTATTCCAATGTAATAATAAAGAATGGAATAATGTAAGAATTTCACCATGTATGCGGTATTGCACATGATAAAGTTATTCCAACATAATAATAAAGAATGGAATAACAACACTTACAAGTATTGAATGAAAATAACTCTCTTCATGAATACGAAAGAATAATACCCCTTACTATAATAATAATATCCTTTACTATAATAATAATATCCCTTACTATAATAATAATATCCCTTACTATAATAATAATATCTCTTACCTTAGAAGAAAACTGGATATTGGAATAGTGAGGTAGCAGACTTCTCTTCTTCTTTCTCTCTATAATTTCTCTATAATTTCTCTATAATAATAATTGCTCTATAGCTTTAGTGAATTGGTGAAAAATAATGAAGGAATGAGCTTCTATTTATAGGAAAATATAGTTTCTATAATTACACATTTTGGGGCTTAAAATATTACAGTATAATACCTTCATCTTTTCCTTCATTTTTAATTTAGTCATGCAAGTATTATCAAACTTGCATCACCTCCCCTAATAGTAAATCATGTGAATCAATAGTTCTAAACATGTGAAAAAATTAATTATAGTATAGTACCTTCATCTATACCTCCATTTTTAACTTAGTCAAGCAAGTATTATCAAACGTGCACCAACTCCCCTAATAGTAAATTATGTGAATCAATAGTACACACATGCGAACACATAGTTATAAACATGTGAATTAATAGCAATTAATTGCTCATTTATCCAGTTAATTACCCAATTGGTCAATATAACTTCCAGGACATCAATTATTATTAAAATAAATGTCGCCTCCACTAACACTAATAATCTCAACACAATGGAACTATCAATTTCATCTTTAATCAACACGAACTTATTCATCATTAATATTATAACTCACAATATTTAACAATCGATCGCTCCTCAGAAAGAGGGCTTTCAATAAGGATTTCTCCCTATTGCGCCGCAATTAGATTATCTAACCTCTCCTCGCGGAACTTCTAGACATTGTCAATATTTGCAAATAATAATATGAATAACTTTATGTCGCCTCAATTATTGATTTAATAATATAACATATTATGCAGATGATATCGTGACAATAATTGAATCAATAATATGAAAGATATGATGCAACAATTCATCAGAAAGTAATAATTGAGTATAATCGAGTGACTTCTCACGTAAGCATCAATAATCAATACCGTGTGCTACTATGCAACCACACGTATTACTATACTTTTATCACCGATTATTTTATGACAACTTGTTTACTTTGAAATTTTTTTCACATATCACCCTTAACTTTAACCTTTTATCAATTTAACCATTTACTAAATAGAATAATTATAAGAAAATTGAATACTTCAATTTCATAAAATTCGGGGTCTCACAAATTAGGTCTACTGAATATTCTAATTAATTTTAAAATCTCATGATTAATAAAAATATAGTTTATGAGAAGTCTGTTGAGCATGTTGAGTTATCTGCTATGTTATCACCATCTAAATCTGCATATTCAGTCCTTATCAAACAATTCTTTGGAAATATGTCCATTAAATCTTATAGGATAAATAATTTTGTTCAGGATAAACCTCTATCCATCGACTCTTTCTTTTCGGGTTCCTTGTTTATTATCCCTTGTTCGCTTTTATGTCCCTTTACTCTAAAGGGTTCAATAGAGTTTGAAAATCTAATTGTCTTAGATTAATTAAGGATTGTAAAAGATTATCCATCGACTAAACTGATTGCTCTGCCAAAAGTTGTTCAAACTACTCCTGTTAATAGTGTAATCCATAAGGTCATTTTGGCAAACTTAGTTTGCAAAACAGAGGGTTGGTCCAATATGACATTTCAAGATTTGATTCTATCAACCTTGATTCTCTTTGGTACTAAGTTTAACTTTGCTTTACTTATGATTAAACATATAGAAAGTTGTTTATTGAACAAAACAAAGTGTTTTTCTTATGATGGTTTCATAACAAAAAATTTAGCACACTTTGGGATTTCATTTGCAAATGAAGAAGTGGTTCAATTAATTGAGGATATTGATGAAACTTTTTTCCAGAACTCCAAACTAAAGGTCAATCTTGATGGAATTTATCTTAGGATGTTGAGGGTTTTAATACTCTCGCTTCAATTCCTCAATCTCCAAATTCTACTCCTAATCATCATTCTGATTTACTTGAACAATCTGTCCATGTTCCTCCTCATAGTCTTCAATTTTTTCTCTCTCATTGAGAACGGTGCAAGATATGGGGGATAAACTTGATACTATGCTTGACACAGTTACCTCCCTTTCAGAAAAGGATCAAACATTAGCAGATAGAGTGGACAGTTGGACACTAATTCAAAAAGGAGCATGTGATCTATAAAAATTTTTAACCTCTTCCCACGCACAAAATAATTGACCAATGTATGGAACCATTTAAGATTTACTACTTTTAATTTCACTTACAAACTCAGATGCATTTTCACAATCTAAACTTGCAACAAAATATGAAGAAGTAGATACAAATAATTTCTTATGAATATTATAAGCCATTTCTAAAAACACACCTATGAATAAATAATGAAGAATTGTCAGATCAGAACTTCAAGTTGAACTTGGGAAGTGAAAGTGACAAAGCTATGAAGATGTGAAAAAAAATCACTATCCGAGAGAATAAACCAAGTCAGTAGGAGATGTGGTAAAGGAAGGATAGGAAGACATGTAACAATTCGAAATTTCAAATTTTAAAAGACCCCAACTTATTATAAATAAAATTGAATTTTTCTCTATTCATTATTCTAAATTAATAAGGTGTTAATTTGATATAATGCTTTGGTTATGGGTGAAATGTGCAAATTTTACAAAATAAGCAAGTGGTTATAAAATATTCATTTTTGTTTGGAATATTCGCTTCGTCGTGGAATATTCTTTTTGTCGGGAATATTCGTATTTACGCAACCAAATCCATTCGTGGGGCCCCATAATGTAATAAACTGCTTGATGAAGAAAAAACAAAAGTATGAGTTTTTATAAATAATCTACAGAATTGTTACCAAGTAACACCGCTGGATTACCCGGTGGTTAAAATACAAGAATACGCGTGGTCGCACAAAGAAGACACCAGATTGCACAAGATTGTTGAATTATTGATTCGTACGTAGTAAGAAGGCACTACTCAATAATTGTTACAAAGAGTTACCGCTCAATATTTTATTTTATTGATTCAATAATTGTCATATGATATTTTATATTATTGTTGTTTCAATAATTGTCATCGCATAAAGATTTCCCATTATCGATCAATAATTCATATTATTTGAATAATATTATTAGATAACATTATTGGCAATGTCTAGAAAGTTCGCTCAGGAGAGGTTTGGTCACCTAATCATGCCACCAAGAAGGAGAAATCCTTATCGAAAGCCCCTCTTCCTCGGGAACCGCACCGTCATCATAATTGTGATTCTCAGAATATTATTTGTGAATAATTAATTATTGATTTATATGATAAGGAAATATTTATTTGATGTGGATATAAATGATGGATTTATTTATTTTATGTGGTTATAAATGAAGGAATTAATGCCGAGGTGTTTTATCAAGATTTTGTCTGAATGGAGGTATTAAAAATCATCCGCTTGTGGATTTCTATATTTTTGTTTGGAATTTGAAAAACTCAAAGCTACAAAGTTGTAGAGAATTCATTTCAAAGTAATGGACATAAAAATTCAGATTTTTCTGATAAACGGCTATTTTCTATGAATTATTGAAGTTTCGAAAATAAAATAATTTTTATTAAATTTATGGGTGGGACCCACTTTTGTTGGTGTTAAATACATGTGGGTCAATAATTTTTTTCAAAATGGTGGTGGTCTAGTTTTTCAAAGCAAAGTCGGCATGCGAGAGAAAAAAATAAATAATATTATTTTATTATTTTAGTCTCCTATGCTCTAAAGATTTTCCTATAAATAGACGCTTAGGTTAGAATTGAAAATCACACCGTAAACAAGTTTTCTTTCTCTCTAGATTATCGAGTTTATTTTTGTGAGTATTTTGATACTTTGAGAGTTGTTGTTCTAAGATAAGTTTCCTTCGCTTTTATATCCGATATTCCGATCGTAAGTACTGCTATTTTGAGGTAAGTGGATGTTATTTTCTTCTTAAATGATATTATTTTCTTCAATATCATTATGCCAAAATATTGGTGAACTTTTTAATCAAATTTGGAACTTTTTGTGTCTGGGTTACTATTCACGATATCTATTATATTCACGATACTACATATTATTCACTTAATACTTATACTATTCATTCAAAAATAAAATTTTCTTTTTTTTGTCCAAGATGTCTATTATGGTTACTATCTTCTTTGATCAGATCCATGTTTTGATCTTTATTTTGAATTCTGCTTCACAATTGGTTATTATGAAGTATTATTGATCTTGATAAACCGTTATACTAATCCCTAATATTTGTTCTTCCGTCTCACCGATTCGATTTTTTTTTTAAATATTTTTCATCATCCTCAAATTCTAAATGATGATATTATCGAATATCTTTGGCCCAGTAGTGCAAAAGATGAATGATTAATCGATGAATATCTTTGGCCCAGAAAGTAAAAGATGAACAAAAAGTCGAGATGAAATACGACCAAACCGGTGATATAAATGAATATCTTCGGCCTCAGAAGTAAAAAGATGAATATTTGATTAAAGATGTATATCGATTGATGTTACAGGATAAAATATTGATGATGGACTTTTAAATCTTAGAAGATAGTAGAATTCATTCTCTACGCGACTCTTCTAATGGATTGTTGTTTCACCGCAGTTTGTTGATCTAAAACTTGTTGTCTATTATATTCTATCGATTTTTCCTCTGTCAAGACTAATGATAATTTGTTGTATATTATCTTAGTCATAATATTCTTTATCGGGCTAGTTGAGCTCACCCTTTTTTTTTTTTGTTCCATTTTTCTTCTCGTGAGGTGAGAACATAACAGATCGAGCCCTGGGTAATGGAGTGATGGTTCTAGAAAGATGTTTTAGCAAATCCTCACTATTTCTCAGAAAATAGTGTATGAATAATTGTAATGAGGACTTATTTGAGTGTGATATTGTCTAGAAGACAATATTTGTATTTAAACTCACAGAGATGTGTTGTCGATTTTGCACGACAATCAGATTATTGAAGTTGTAGTTTGCTTTCTCTATACTCATGTATTTGGCGACTCGTAATGGGTGTCAGATACCTATTTTGGGGGCGCCACAACTGGTATCAAAGCTTAGGATATGGTCTCCAAGTGAGATCGGGAATAGAACTAGAGGGGAGAGATGAGTAAATCCTTCGCTAAGGTGTGTCCTATCTAAGCTTATTTGTTGGTCGGCCATAATATAGGATATTATGTGATATGTTAATTTGTTTAATTAACCCTTGTTTTATGGCAAGATTTAAGAATGGTCACGAGAAACGTTAACAATGGAGTGTATGAGACCGTGGAACAACCTTTAGTCACAAACCAGAGAACGCAACAATGAAGAAGACAATATTCCTCCCGTAAACAACACTACCGAGCAAACGATGAATGATGGAATGTTTAGAGCTTTTTGCGCTCATGCAAAATCGCATTTAGGGAGACTCGTGTACAAAATACGGTGGAAATGATGGCAACGCGCGGTCTGTCACAGCCAAGCAGTTCAAGGAGTTGGGACCACCAGATTTCTGGGGAAAGCCCGATCCGATTAAGGCGGAAACATGGGTCAAGCAAATTACCAAGATATTCGATGTCTTGGGATGCACGGAGGAACAGAAGGTTCCATTCGCCACCTTTATGTTCCGTGGAGAGGCAGACATCGGTGGGAATCTGTGAAGCGCACTCAAACAAATTGCACTCAACATGTCTTGGGAAAGATTTCAGAATCTGCTCAATGACAAGTACTTTCCTCGAAAGTATTCATCATATGAAGGAGGTAGAGTTTATTAGACCGAATGTAACAACACGACGGTGTCTCAAAGACGAGGCTAAGTTCATGAGTTATCCAGTGTTTGCACCTCATTTGGTAGAAAATGAGGAACGATGACGCGATGTTTCGAGAGGTCTAAAACCCGAGATTCACAATAATACCTTATCTCTCATAAATTTTCTCTCAGATTCGAGATGTTGTCAACAGTGGCTCAATTATTAGAGCGAGATAATGAGTATACTCAACCGAGGGACCACAACCAGGTCATACCGGTGACAACAAATATCGAACGATGATAACCAAATGAGGAGGAAAAATACTACGACAAAGGCTGAAACCACTCTGGGTGGTAATCGTCGGGCCATGATAATAGGAGAGGTGAGTCAAGTGGAAATTTCAAAAGAGGAGATTCAACAATGACGGAAGACATCAAAGAAGAAAGACCAAAGACCAACAACAAATTCTAGGGGAGGAGAACGACCGCCAGTTAGATGTTACAAATGCGGGAAAGAGGGACATATCAGCCCAAACTGCCCACAACAATCCAAGGTATGTTATAACTGTGGAAAGGAGGGCCATATAGCTCGAGATTGTTCTAGAGCAAAAACCAAGTTCAATGGATGGTGACTCCAAAGGTCATCCCCGATAAGTCAAAATCAATGGCTCCTCGAAGAGCGCTTGTCGAATCGCCAAAACGCGAGGAACCCGAACGAGGTGATCACGTAAGCTAATCTTGAATTCTTGCAAAGTTTATACCTTACTAGATACCGGCCTCTACCCATTCTTTATCTCTCCCGCTTGTGCTCAACGCTTAAACTTGACCGAGAGAAATTGACTTTAACTTATCTCGTTGAAACTCCGCTGGGTGAAACCTTATTACATCTACAGCTTATAAATCTTGCTTGATCCAAGTCAGCACTATCACATTACCCGTTGATCTTATCTCTTTAAAGATACTTGCTTTTGATGTGATTTTAGGAATTGATCGTTAACCACCATCATGCCAAAATTGATTGTTTTCGTAAGGTCATTAGTTTTCATATTCCTAACCAACCCGTCATACTTAATTCAAACAACTAAACCACTAAAATCACCACCGCCATATCAAGCCACAAAGCTATTCGCTTATTGAAAAACTGATGCCAAGCTTTCTTAGCCCATGTTATGGATTTGAATAAAGACAAGTCGATTTGGATAATATTTCGTTGTTAGAGAATTTCCTCGATGTATTTCCTCAAGAACTTCCCTGCCTACCCCGTAACGTGATGTTGAATTCTTTATCGACCTTGAACCGCACAAAACCCATTTCTAAAACCCCATATCGAATGGCTCCTATTGAACTTCGTGAGTTAAAAGTCCAACTACAGAGTTATTAGACATCGGCTTCATTCGGCCCCAGTACATCTCCTCCTCGGGTGCTCCTGCTTTATTCAGAAAGAAGAAAGAAAGACGGAGTATGCGACTTTGTATCGACTACCGAGAATTAAACCATGTCACCATCAAGAATAGGTATCCGCTACCTCGCATTGATGACCTGCTCGACCAAATATAAGGAGCACAATTCTTTTCAAAGATCGATCTTCGCTCGATATCATCACCAAGATTAAAACCGAGGATATTCCAAAGACCGCCTTCGTAACTCCCCAGACGGCATTATGAATTCTTAGTCATGTCTTTTGATCGACTAATGCTCCGCCGCTTTCATGGATATGATGAACCGAGTATTCAAGGAATATTTGATCATTTCATTTGTTTTTTTATCGATGACATCCTCATCTATTCCAAAAGCCGTGAAGATCATGAGCACCATTTGAAGTCGATATTTGAAAGGCTTCGTGAAAACAAGCTTTATGCCAAGTCAAGAAATGCGAAGTTCGCTTGAGGAAGTAGCATTCCTTGGGCACGTGGTGTCAAAACATGGAGTATCTGCTGACCCGCCAAAGATCAAGCAATACAAAGTTGGGAGCAACCAAAGTTTGCGACCAAGCACGCAGCTTTTCTCGGGCTTAGCCGGTTATTATCGAGAGATTCGTGGAAGGATTTTCTCAATCGCTACTCCGCTAACTCAAATTGACTCCTAAAAGATACAAAATTCATATGGAGCGAGGAATGCGAGAAGAGTTTCCAAGAGCTCAAGAGAGACTCATTTCGCACTGCTCGCAATACCATCCGTTCTCGATGGATTTGTTATCTACAAATGATGCTTCGTGCAAAGGGTTAGATGTGTTCTCATGCAACATGGGAAAGTCATAGCCTATGCCTCATGATAACTCAAAGAATATGAGAGGAATTATCCTACTCATGATCCGAGTCATGTAAGCAATGATTCAAGCTTGAAAATATGGAGACACTACTTGTATGGGGAGAAAGTGGAGATTTATACTTTTACCATAAAAGCCTCAAATATTTCTTCACCCAAAAAGAACTCAACATGCGGCAACGACGCTGGGCTTGAGCTGCTGAAAGATTACGATCACACTATTCAATATCATCCCGAAAAAGCAAACGAAGAGTCGACGATCGAGTAGTAAGATCATATGCAAGCACGAAAAGCGATATTGTCAACACAAAGGCCCATTTTGTATGACTTGCAAAGGATGGAGATAGAATTAAAGACCTCAGGACCCACATGATGATGGCGAAATATACGAGTAGAACCGACTTTAATCGATAAAGTTAAAGTCGCCAAGCTACTTTACCAATGATGCGCGCATGAAGAAGAAAGTGCAAGAAGGTGCTATTCCAGAAGCAAGAATCGATGAAGAAGGAATACTTCGAGTCAACTCTAGACTTTGTGTTCCTAACGATTCTGACTTGAAGCATAGAATCATGATGGAGGCACACAACACCCCGTTTGCAATCCATCCTGGGAGTACCAAAATGTATCATGATATTCGACATACATTTTGGTGGAACAATACGAAGAGAGAGATCGCGAGTTTATCTCGAGGTGTTTAACTTGTCAACGTAAAGGCGAGCATCAAGTGCCAAAAGGTCCATCAGCAACCACTTGAGATTCCGAAATGGAAGTGGGAACACATTACCATGGATTTCAAGCATGTGTCTTCCCAAAGTTTCTCAAGGCATAGATGCGATTTGGGTTATTGTTGATAGATTAACCAAGTCTCGCTTTCATTTCTTGCCGATACGTGAAACTTATTCCTCTTGAACGCCTTGCTCAGATGATGTACGTGAATGAGATTGTGAGATTGCATGGCATGCCAAGATCCATAGTTTTGATCGCGACCCAAGATTCACTTCAAGATTTTGGGTTAGCTTTGCAGAAAGCTACGGGCACGGATTTATTTATTCTGGGCTTCAAAGATACCATCCTCAAACCCGGACGGGACAATCGAAGAGGACTATTCAAACCTCAAGATCTATTAAGACTCGTGGTCCTAGATTTCAAAGGAAGTTGATAAGTATTTACATCGTGGAATTCTCCTACAACAACAAAGCTATCAAGCAAGTATAGGCATGGCTCCATTTGAGGCGCTAGATGGACGAAAGTGTCGCTTCCAAAGATGTCGGGACGAGGTGGGAGAAGCAACGTTGTTGGGACCGTAATTAGTACGCATGACTACGTAAAAAGATCCAAATGATTCGACAACGATTCAAACCTCACAAGATCGATAAAAGAGTTATGCCGATCTTCATCGAAAGGACGACGGAATTTAATATCGGGATCATGTATCGCTACGTGTTGCTCCATGGAAGGGAGTTACAAGATTTGGAAAGAGAGGAAAGCTCAATCCAAGATTTGTTGGTCCATTTGAGATTCTCGACCGAATAGAAATGTGGCCTATAGACTCAAGATTACCTCCAAGCATGTCTCGTGTTCATAATGTTTTTCATATATATATGCTTCAGAAATATGTGAAAGACCCAACCATATTATCGAAGTTAGAACCAGATTTAGATAGCCAAGATTTAACGTACGAGGAGAGGTACCGTTAAGATCTTGATAGAAAGAAAGATGTCCTACGCACCAAGGTTATACCACAAGTTAAGGTTTTGTGGAGAAACCATGCTATCGAGGAAATGACCGGAGTTGAATCGAAATGAAAAGCGAGGTACCCTCACCTTTTCAAACACTGTGTACGTACGACAAATTTCGAGGACAAAATTTTATAAGAGGGAGGTCAGAAGACCCCAACTTATTATAAATAAAATTGAATTTTTCTCTATTCATTATTCTAAATTAATAAGGTGTTAATTTGATATAATGCTTTGTTATGGGTGAAATGTGCAAATTTTACAAAATAAGCAAGTGGTTATAAAATATTCATTTTTGTCGGGAATATTCTTTTTCGGTCGTGGAATATTCTTTTTTTTGTTTGGGAATATTCGTATTTACGGCAACAAAATATTCGTGGGGCCCCATAACTAAAAAACCGCTTGATGAAGAAAAAACGACAAAGTATGAGTTTTTATAAATAATCTACAGAAATTGTTACCAAGTAACACCGCTGGAATACCCGTGGTTAAAATACAAAGAATACGCGCGGTCACACAAGAAGAACACACTCAGATTGCATGAGATTGTTGAATTATTGATTCGTAACGTAAGAAGGCACTACTACTAATAATTGTTACAAGAGTTACCGCTCAATATTTTATTTTATTGATTCAATAATTGTCATATTGATATTTTATATTATTGTTGTTTCAATAATTGTCATCGCATAAAGATTTTCATTATCGATCAATAATTCATATTATTTGAATAATATTATTAGATAACATTATTGGCAATGTCTAGAAAGTTCTCACAAGGAGAGGTTTGGTCACCTAATCATGCCACCAAAGAAGAGAAATCCTTATCGGAAAGCCCCTTCTTCCTCGAAACTACCGTCATTATAATTGTGATTCTCGTAATATTATTTAATTAATAATTAATTATTGATTTATATGATAAGGAAATATTTATTTGATGTGGATATAAATGATGGATTTATTTATTTTATGTGGTTATAAATGAAGGAATTAATGCCGAGGTGTTTTATCAAGATTTTGTCTGAAGGAGGTATTAAAAATCATCCGCTTCAGGATTTTGATATTTTCTGTTTGGAATTTGAAAAACTCAAAGCTACAAAGTTGTAGAGAATTCGATTTCAAAAGTAATGGACATAAAATTCATATTTTTCTCGATAAACGGCTATTTTCTATGAATTATTGAAGTTTCGAAAATAAAATAATTTTTATTAAATTTATGGGTGGGACCCACTTTTGTTTTTGTTAATACATGTGGGTCACATTTTTTTTTTTCCAAAATGGCATGCTAGTCTTTCAAAAAGGGCATGCGAGAAATTGAAAATTATTAAATAATAATATTATATTATTATTTTAGTCTCCTATGCTGCTTCTAAAGATTTTCCTATAATAATAGACGCTTAGGTTAGAATTGAAAATCACACCGTAAACAAGTTTTCTTTCTCTCTATATTATCGAGTTTATTTTTTTGTGAGTATTTTGATACTTTGAGAGTTGTTGTTCTAGATAAGTTTCCTTCGCTTTCTATCCGATATTCCATCGTAAGTACTGCTATTTTGAGGTAAGTGGATGTTATTTTCTTCTTAAATGATATTATTTTCTTCAATATCATTATGCCAAATATTGGTGAACTTTTTAATCAAATTTGAAACTTTTTGTGTCTGGGTTACTATTCACGATACTACACTATTCACGATACTACACTATTCACTTAATACTTAACTATTCACCAAAAAAATAAAATTTTTCTTTTTTCCAAGATGTCTATTATGGTTACTATCTTTGATCAGATCCATGTTTTGATCTTTATTTTTGAATTCTCGCTTCACAATTGGTTATTATGAAGTATTATTGATCTTGATAAACCGTTATACTTAATCCCTAATGTTTGTTCTTCCGTCTCACCGATTCGCTTTTTTTAAAATATTTTTCATCATCCTCACCCTAAATGATGATATTATCAATATCTTCGCCCAGTAGTGCAAAAGATGAATGATTAATCGATGAATATCTTTGGCCCAGTAGTGCAAAGATGAACAAAAAGTGTCGAGATGAAATACGACCAACCGGTGATATAAATGAATATCTTTCGCCTGTAGAGCAAAGATGAATATTTGATTAAAGATGTATATCGATTGATGTTACAGGATAAAATATTGATGATGGACTTTTAAATCTTAGAAGATAGTAGAATTCATTCTCTACGTGACTCTTCTAATGGATTGTTGTTTCACCGTGTTTGTTGATCTAAAACTTGTTGTCTATTATATTCTATCGATTTTTCCCTCGTCAAGACTAATGATAATTTGTTGTATATTATCTTAGTCATAATATTCTTTATCGGGCTAGTTGAGCTCACCCTTTTCCTTTTTGTTCCATTTTTCTTCTCGTGAGGTGAGAACATAAAGCAGATCGAGCCTGGGTAATGGAGTGATGGTTCTAGAAAGATGTTTTAGCAAATTCCCTCACTATTTCGTAAAATAGTGTATGAATAATTGTAATGAGGACTTATTTGAGTGGATATTGTCTAGAAGACAATATTTGTATTTAAACTCACAAGATGTGTTGTCGATTTTTGCACGACACTTTGAAGTTAATTCCCAACCAAACTTCATTTGGTTCAAAACTCGATAATCTAAGTCGAGATGAACAACCCCGTATTAGGGGATTATTTTAGATCTACACAATAAAGATTAAAATGTTTCAATAATACATAGTACAAAGGGCTGATCACCTGGAGTATGGGATGATGGTTCATATAGTCGTTTAGACTGTTAAAGGTTACAATAGAAACACCTGTTAACCTAGGACATAGATGATGATTATAGTCTTTTAGAATGTTAAAGGTTAAAGTATAAATACTTGAAAACCTAGAGTATAGTTTGTGGTCTTGTGTTCCTCAGTGTATTCTTTGATGTTGATATCTATTGTTAATTTAAACGTTCATTATTCAGTTGAACTTATAGCTGTTGAATTAAAGTTTATTGTTCCGGTAAGAATACTTTACCATTGAAAGCTCAGTTAATTGTCATTCATAAAACGTTATTGTATATTATCCTTCTTGTGGGAAATTGTTTTCTCACTCTTGCACAAAAAAATGGAGATAAAGTTAAGAAGTTTGAAGAGCTTTCTACAAGCTAGGGCAAGGACAAAGTACTTGATTAGACGATAATGTTTAATTTATCTTTTATTTATGAAGCTTATGTAATAGATTTAGTTATGATCATGTTTTAATTTTCTGCTGATGATTGTAATAAAGGTTAGATGACCTGAGATTTATTTTAGATTATGTAACCCTTTAATGGGAGATTGATTGTTTAAACTTTTGCGTTTAATTATATCCTTTGTTATGGGTAGTTAGTTATGATTTAATTGGACAAAGAACACCAAATCTGTGGGATTGAAGTGCTCTTGGATTGGGGGGTCACAAGTTGGTATCAAAGCTTTAGGTTATGAACCTTAGGTGGGGAAACCTTAGGCTATAACCTTCTAGGAGATTGAAAATATAAAGGTGATAAACTCTTATTGAGTTCTAAGGAATGAATTAAGGAAATTCATTGAAGATAAAATGATAACATACTTCATGTGCTTATATGTTAATGACTTATGTGTTCGTGAGTACTAAAGAGTAGCGAGTATTATACATACCAAGTTGTGGGGTTGTTAAAACTTTGTTGTTAGAATGACTGATGAATGATGATAAGGATTAGGAGCCTGAGAAGTTTGTATAGTCTGAGTATGGTTGGTATTGGGAAAGTCATACTCGTTGATTTCTGTTGTAGAACTTGGGTATAAGCTTGAGTTTGATCGTGAAGATAAATTTTAGAAAGTAAAGATGAAGTATGAGTAAGAGGAGTTAGGAAAGCCATAGAGCTAGCGTAAAAAGATGTCGCGACTCAAGACTTTACCGCACGACTTGCAGATGTAGAGTAGAGATTATCTCAGTTAGATTATTAAAGAGGGTAGTTATTAACCTAGATTGCAGGCAGAATGACTTTTAAAGGAGTTAGCAAAGCAGGTGAAAGCTGAAGACGCGTGGGTGAAGGCTTCTAAAAGCATAGATTGTGTTGAAGACAAGTCAAAGAGTGTCAAGCGAATGATGGAGCTTAGAATTTAATCTTCCACTCTCCTAATGATTCGTATCGTGGAGCAAGAGCGAAATGAAGTTGTACAACGTGGAATGTACTTGCAGATTGCAAGAAAAATAATAAGATGATATATAAATTATAATAAAAATTAATAAGATGTAAATCCTGACTTTTGAAATAAATAGTGCGATATGATGAAGTAATCCTAGAATTTTATTATTACAGGATAAATAATATAAATAGCAGCGAGGCTATTCTGTTATGTGTTATATAATAAATGAATAAAGTATTATTATTTGTTAATATAAATCAGGTGTGGTTTAAAAGTGATTGAGATAAGTTTGAAAATTTTAATGTGTGTTGAACGATGATCTAATAAAGCAAGTTTTATACAAGAAGATGCCGCTTAGAAGAAGACAACAACGCTAATAGAGCCCCAAGGGATATGTGATACAATAGGGAAGCTAAAGCAAATCCAAAGGCTACAATTGGTGAATTTTCCGGTGGGAGCACTAGCAAATCAATCAATTTCGGCTATATAATCAATCTCGATGTTCCAACCAAATTTGTTTACAACAATAGGTTGAGAGAACAATTGATGTAGATTTTAGGAAGGTAATACCGGGCATACAATCAAGAGCAGAGGGAAAGAAAAGTGAAGATGATAAGGTGGGTGATAATTACACCGGTTACGCTTTGGAAAAGAAAGTGGGAAAAATAATATTAACGCTAAAAATTAGTAAGGAAGGATTAGAAAAAGGTGGAGGCGTGTAGCAAATCGCAGTAGAAGAAACATGTAGGTGTTTGTTTGAAGGGAAAAAGGTGTGTGCTTTAATTGTGGCTTGAAGGGCCACATTGCACTAAAATGTTCAAGACCGAGGAAGGGAGCCTGCTTCACGTGTGGATCAAAAGAGCACTTAGCTAGAGGTTGCCCAAAGAAAGCGACAAGAAAAGCAAGTGGAAGCAAGGGGGGGGGTAAGATGGTTATTGTAGAGTCACCCACTCGAAGTCGACCAACCAACAATCAGCCAACGTGACGATCCAGGACGCAATGCATGGTATGGTTCCGATCAGTCATCCATACGACTGCATGTTATTTAATTTAAATGCCACTTGTTAATTTATGCTTGATGAATTCGGTTAGAAACTAGATTCGCTTCGGGAAGAGTTAAACTATTCCCTAAATATAGAAAGTATGAATAGTGATTCCTTTTAAGTTGATGTGTAGTATTGCCGTATTGGTATTAAAGGCCACGTGATGTCAATGGATTTATTTCTGATTTGATTTATGAAACTTTGAAGTTGTTAAACCATGTGGTGATAAGTCATTCTCAAAGAAAGTGCATAAACCTTAAGACTCTGAGGAAGTCAAAGGTAGTATTTTATTCTTTTAGTTGAAAGACGTTTGTAGGGTAGAGTTATCTATCGAGGTTGTAAATCAAGAAGTTATTAAAACAATATTATGTGGGATACGCGAAGTTCAAGATAACCACTTCGTTAGCTCACTTGACGAGGAAATCGGTGGAATTTATATGGGCAAGAAATTTTGTGTTGTATAGCGACGCATCGTATAAGATACTAGGCTGTGTGTTTAGGCGCGTAATCTATTAAGGTCACTTTATACGCATCGCGTTAGTTAAAATTTTATGAGAAAGGGTATCCGACTCACGATTTAGAGTTAGCGGTAGTAGTGGTTACCCTAAGGATTTAGAGGTATTATTTTGAGAAATAGTGTGAGATATAAAAAGACCATAAGTGTCTAAAGTATATTCTCGCATAGGGGTATTTAAGCATGCGTTGAAGTGATAGTTGGAGTTGATCAAGGATTGTGAATGCAAAATCCTAAATGATTATGGTTGCCGACGTCTTAAGAAAAAGGTAGGAGTTATTTTTATTAGCTGCGCAAGATGGGTTCATAATAGAAATGGTTAAGTTGTGGTGGGAGGTAAAGAAAGGGTAACTCCAAGATGAAGGTGTCAATTCAAGATTGATATTGAAGGAGGACTGAATGTTGAAGGAGTAAACTAGGTTTCGTCAGTATCGAGAATTGAACAGGAAGCAAGATTATATATTGCGCCTTCGACAATACTTTTGGTGGTAAGATATGGTAATAGATTTCATGATATGTCAAAGTTAGCATATTACATATCGGTTAGTGTGAGAAGTTATATGTTAAAGAAATTGTTTCAAGACACGGTGTTTCAGTATCAATTGTGTTGAACCAAGATTCGCGATTCACGTCGAATTTTTAGAAAAGGTTGCAAGAACGCGTGGAACGCAATTAGAAATAAGTATGTCATATCGTCTGCAAATCGATTGGCAAACTAAAAGGAAATCCAGACATCGGAAGGCATGCTAAGCGCACGAGGAGTTATTGATAATGTGATATGAGGAATTCGTATTTAGGAAGTTAAGGGCAAGTTAAGAATAATTTAAGAGTAGGGTAATGTTAGGTGGGATTTTAACTGAGGACTCATATAGTGACTAAGTCGTACAAACCTTTGTATGGGCATATGTTTTGTGCATATACTTGGTTTATCACATTGATAATCATTGGAATATTGGTATTGTGCTATCCATGTATATGTGGTGGAAAGGTGATTCTTTTCTCATGTATATATTTGATAGTTAGATGATATTAAGATTTGGTTCGGTTCTTAAAACTAAAGCATATGGTAAGATCGTGACTCATAATCATATGGTATCTTTTGAACCCTCAAATGGACGCCTATGGTATGACTAGGATAAGTTCCTAACCTCATATGATTATGGCAAGTTCTCGGATTTCCAAAGTGTGGTAAGTTTGATGAACTATATTGGGTATAAAGCTGCTTATAGTATAGAAGCAAAGGATGAAGTTGAAAAAGATGGTTTTGAGGTAGCTTTACCTCTACAAAGCTAGAGCGATTCGCAATGTTTTTCATATTTCAAAGGGGTATGATCGAACAAGCCCAACTACAATCATGTGATCAAGTACGAACCGTGATATTTGATAAGGTTGTATCCTACGAGGAAATTTCTATTTAGATAAGTTAACAGAAAAGAACAAGTTCTCAAGAATAAAGTAATACCTTCTGTGAAGGTGATATGAAGGAACCACAATGTCGAAGAGACTACGTGGGAACTCAAACATGTAATGAGAAAGAATTACCCTGAGTTATTTGTTTAGTCTGGGTTTTCGATTCTGGGGACAAAATCTTTGTAAGGAGGGAAGAATATGACGATTCGATTGTTTGAGTTGTGATTCTAGGGACAAAATCCTTGTAAGGAGTGAATGATGTAACAATCCGAAATTTCAAATTTTAATAGTAAATATTTATTGAATTATTTAAATATTTATTTGATGTGTTGAAATTGATGAAATAAATATTTTATTGATGTGGTTATTATTAGTAAATATTTATGAATTAAATTTATTAAATAATATTCTAAATTAATTGAATTTATAATTTAGAGAGTTGTAATATAACATGAGATGTTATATTGTTGTTTAATTTAATAATTTAAATTGGTGTGTTAAGTATTAAATAAAATTATAATGAAGTTATAATTTTGTGATATTTGTTTAACTAAAAATTTATTTAAAATATAGTGTGTATAATTAATTTATTTGATTAATGTTGGATATGAAAATCTAAATAAATAATATCCGATTATAAATTATAAACTAAATTGTTTATTAAAATATATTAAAGGAGTTTAATTTAGCTTTTACCAAACAAGGCTTAAAATATTAAGTCTTTATTTTAAAGACTTTTTGCCAAACAAAGCCTTATGGCTTTTGGATTTTTAATTTTGAATTATAATAATATAAATAAAATAAATATAAATAATATATATTAAATATGTTATAACTAACATGTAATTATTATTATATTAAGTATATGGCGCTTCAAATACGCTTGGGTTGAAAGGCTTTCGTGTATTCGGTTATATGTGAAAAATAATTGGCTTAAGCCTAATAAAAGAAAAGGACAGAAAAGGGGTTTCAGAAAAAGAATTTGAGAGAATTTGAGAGAGAAAAGGCTGGAATTTCAAAGCAAGTTCTGAGTGTTCAAGCGATTCTCAGTGAAAGGATTTCCAAAGCAACAAAAGGTATTTCTCTAAAATATTTATATCTTATATATATATATATGAGTTTTACGGCATGAAGCTTCAAACTCTGTGAATTAAATTTTTTTTTGGATTCTTGTTATACAACTGATTATGGTGATTATATGTGTTTGGGATGCTAGAGTTTATGTTTAAACTAGGAATTTGTATGCTAATTACAGTTAAAAGTAGAAAAATAATGACAGTGTTTATATTTTTCATATGGCTTGTAAAAGTACCAAATATGGTGGTCAATTTATATGTTAGTCCGTAAATTGAGTCTTGTTTATGTAGTTCATTAAGAAACGAAGAGAACGTAGTTTTAATGAAGTAATTTGGACAAGAATAGCAATCACAGTGACGATTTTTGTAAAGGATGTCAAAAATGGTGTTTTTGTATGAAAACATGAAATTTGAGGATTTAAATTAGTTAAAGTTGTTGTTAAATTGCTCTAAGTGGTTTAATATCTAAGGAAACATGTTTATGATGGTTTTATACCAATTATATATGTTGATTTCACTATTTTTTTTTGGTGAAATTCATGTTAGTCAAGCTTAAGAATAGTGTCAATCACGCTCGTAAAAACGGAATCAAAAGCGTAGCAGCAGAGTGCAAATTGCTCTTGGCCAAGTAATTCTATAACCTAAGGTCAAGGCCGACCACGCCAAAGAGTCAACATGATGCGATTGTAGTCTCGCTACTTCGCAGACTTTTTGAACATTCATTGTAACTTAGCTTAAGATTATGTTAACGTGTCAAATGTGTAACGACAAGGTTAAAACAACATAGTGTAATGTGGTTAGTAATTCTAATGCTATAAGAAGTTAGTAAACTATGAAAATGACATGTTGTGATTTATTGAGCATGAGGATTAGTAAATAAGTATTATGAAGGTTAACACGTGGAATTTCTGATATATATATAGTAGCATAAGACTTGTACTAAATTAACAAGTCTAACTAAAAATGCGTGTTATGTTGGAAATTGAATGTTAGTATATCTAATAGATATCGTGGTTCTAATACTGTGTGTAGGTGAACGTGAGTTTTAATATTGTAGCTTACGCTCGAGGAAAGTTTTCTAACTCTACACTTTCGTTGAGCTAGTTCTATTATTACATTGTGCAACTTTATTCTTATGATTGAGTAAGTTCTTGTATCTAATTTGTTTATGAGGATGCAAGTTCCCTAACCTTTCCTACCTTATTATTCAGCAAGGTTACTTTTCACTCTCATGTTATACTTATGCAAGTTCTCTATCTCTAATCTCTTGTTGAGCAATTTATTGTTATGCAAGTTCTTTAATCCTCATTTATTGTTGAGCAAGTTAATTAATCTTTGTTTCTTTATTCCAAACGAGATTACTTTGGTTATTCAAAGTATGTAATTTTATTGTAAGAAATGTGTTTATTCAAATACTAATAACTGTTGTTTGATCTCCATTCTCCGATGTCATTGTACTATCTTACATTATTGTATCGAACTCTAAGTTATCTAGCGATTCTTTACCAATTCAACTAATCCTTAGTTGATGCACGTTCTAAACTCTAAATTATCGTTGAAGTCAACCCAAACCAAACTTCCTTTGGTTTGTTTATGTACTCACACAATTTTGAAAGCATGTTGTCGATGATAACATTTGGTCAATTTAGAATCGTTAATAATCTAGCTCTTATTGATTCATCAATATACCTTGTTCATGAAGATATTATAATCAAACTCTTGAATGGTCATTGGTCCCTATCTGATTCAACCAGTACTTGGTTGATGAGCATTCTAAAGATCTAGAATTCCTTTGAAGTTAATTCCCAACCAAACTTCATTTGGTTCAAAACCTGATAATCTAAGCTGAGATGAACAACCCTGTATTAGGGGATTATTTTAGATCTACACAATAGCATTAAAATGTTTGCGCAATACATAGTACAAAGGGCTGATCACCTGGAGTATGGGATGATGGTTCATATAGTCGTTTAGACTGTTAAAGGTTACAATAGAAACACCTGTTAACCTAGGACATAGATGATGATTATAGTCTTTTAGAATGTTAAAGGTTAAAGTATAAATACTTGAAAACCTAGAGTATAGTTCGTGGTCTTGTGTTCCTCAGTGTATTCTTTGATGTTGATATCTATTGTTAATTTAAACGTTCATTATTTCGTTGAACTTATAAATTGCTGAATTAAAGTTTATTGTTCTTGAAGAAGAATACTTTACCATTGAAAGCTCGGTTAATTGTCATTCATAAAACGTTATTGTATATTATCCTTCTTGTGGGAAATTATTTTCTCACTCTTGCACAAAAAAATGGAGATAAAGTTAAGAAGTTTGAAGAGCTTTCTACAAGCAAGGGCAAGGACAAAGTGCTTGATTAGACGACAACGTTTAATTTATCTTTTATTTATGAAGCTTATGTAATAGATTTAGTTATGATCATGTTTTAATTTTTTGCTGATGATTGTAATAAAGGTTAGATGACCTGTGATATATTTTAGATTATGTAACCCTTTAATGGGAGATTGATTGTTTAAACTTTTGAGTTTAATTATATCCTTTGTTATGGGTAGTTAGTTATGATTTAATTGGAAAGTGAACACCAAATCTATGAAATTGAAGTGCCCGGATTTGGGGGTGTCACAAGACAACTTGAGAAAATGATAAGCTACAAGAGAATAAAAAGTGGAGGGGACCAAATACATGTAGTAATTCGCTATTAAAGAACTCAAATATATTTACTTTTTCCATTCCCAATGTCAGCTTTTTCCATTCCTCATGTCACCTTTTCCCTTCCCATTTCCCGAGTTTTGTATATGAAGGTAATATTATTAATTTTTGAGATTATAATTAATATTATTAAATTTCTTCTTATTATTATTATTATTATAATAATAATATTATTATTAATTATATATATTATTATTATTATTATTTAAATTTGACAGCCACTACAAGAGGTAGCGGTTTACCCTTTTCTTTGAAAATAAAGGAAACTTTGGGACAAACCAACTTCAATGAAAATAAAGGAAAATATGGGACAAACCAAATGAGAAGAAAAGCCGCTACACCATAAAGTATTCATGATTTTTAAAATTAATATTATCAAAGCCGCTACATGTAGTAGCGGTTTACTTTGTTTTAATATAATATTAGTTAAATAATAATAATATATTATTATTATTAATATTATTTAATTGGACTGTAGCATAGCCGCTACATGATGTAGCAGTGGCACCATTATAATAATAATAATAATAATAATAATAATAATAATAATAGCATAAGATATATAGCTACATATGGCAAAGCACCATTATAATAATATAATAATAATAATTAGATAATATTAATAATAATAAAATATTAACAACAACAACAACAACAATAATAATAATAATAACAATAACAATAATAATAACAATAATAATAATAATAATAATAATAATAATAATAATAATAATAATAATAATAATAATAATAATAATAATAATAATAATAATAATAATAATAATCTCACTACTTGTACCTGATAGTAATAATAATTTTTTATTAATTATTACTAAAACTTATAGTACTAACTATTTTAAATTTTGATTAATTTTGGTTATATTAATAGTGTTACTTCTACTACCTGTATTTCTCCGGTTCCTATTAAGTCAGAAACACCTATAAAGTCTTGGGTGGTTGGAATGAAGCACTCCTCATAGGCCTGTGTGGTCGGAATGTAGCACTCCTCATAGGCTTGGGTGGTGGGAATTGAGCTCTCCTCATATGTCTTTGTGGTGGGAATGTAGCTCTCTTGTAGTGAATCATCAGTTTGCTTCCCATCCGCTTCATTAAATTTTGATAATTAGAATTGAAATTCAAATACATCTGGGGGACCCTGTAAGACCCCAACTTTTATGAATAAAGAATAATTTTCTCGAAATATATTTTTGAATATTATGGTGTGGATTTGATATAATGTTATAGTTGTGGGTAATATTTACAAATTTTGCAAAGTAAGCAAGTGGTTATATAATATTCGATTGGTCGGGAAATATTCGCTTTAACAGGAAATATTCGCATTTACGACAATAATCATTGGTGGACCCCACAACACAAGTATTGTCGTAGTTAGAAAATAATGTAATTATCTTTTATAAAATAACTACGGAAGTGTTATCATTAAAACTATTGAACTACCCGTAGTAAAAAAAGTACAAAGAATATAATATCGTGGTTGCATAGTAGCACACGATATTGATTATTGATGCTTACATGAGAAGTCACTAAGTTATACTCAATTATTGCAATAATGAATTGTTGCATCATATCTCTCATATTATTGATTTAATTATTGTCACAGTATCATTTGCATAATATGTTATATTATTAAATCAATAATTGAGATGAAAAAGTTATTCATATTATTATTTGCAATATTGATAATTTTTAGAAGTTCTGTCAAGGAGAGGTTTGGTCACCTAATTACGCGCCAATAGAGAGAAATCCTTATTGGAAAGCCCCCTCTTTCTTGGGAACGATCTGGTTGTTAAATATTATGAGTTATAATATTAATGATGAATAAGTTTGTATTGGTTACAGATGAAATTGATAATTCCATTGTCTGGGAATTATTAGTGTTAGTGGAAATTGACATTTATTTCGATAATAATTAATGTCTGGAGGTTATATTGACCAATCGGGTATTAATTGCTATTAATTCACATGCTTATAACTATGTGTTCACATGTGTACTATTGATTCACATGATTTACTATTAGGGGAGTTGGTGCAAGATTGATAATACTTACATGACTAAATTAAAAATGGAGGTATAGTTGAAGGTACTATACTATAATTAGTTTTTTCACATGATTATACTATTGAGTCACATGAATGAACTATTAATTCACATAATTTACTATTAGGGGAGGTGGTGGAAGTTTGATAATACTTGCAGGACTAAATTAAAAATGAAAGAAAAATTGAAGGTATTGTACTGTAATATTTTGAGCCCCAAAATGTGCAATTATCGAAACTATATTTTTCTATAAATAGAGGCTCATTCTTCCTTCATTTCTCACCAATTCACTAAACCTTTAGAGCAATTATTATAGAGAGAAATTATAAAGAGAAAGAAGAAGAGAAGTCTGCTACCTCACTATTCCAATATCCAGTTTCTTCTAAGGTAAGGTGTATTATTCTTTTGTATTCATGAAGAGAATTATTTTCTTTCAATACTCGTAAGGTTGTTATTCCATTCTTTATTATTATGTTGGAATAACTTTGTCTGCTAAGTACCGCATACATGGTGAAATTCTTCCATTATTTCATTCTTTATTATTTTGTTGAATAACTTTGTGCATGCTAAGGCCTATCGCATGCTCGGTGAATTCTTCTCGTTATTCCATTCTTTATTATTCTGTTGGAATAACCTTTCTATGTGGATTACCACATGCATGGTGAATGATCCTTCGTATTCATTCCTTATTAAATTGTGAAAATGATCTGTCTACGTGGATTACCGCATGGCGAGCGAAAATCCATTTGCAGTTTCATATATTCTATTATACTCAGTTGGTTAAAGTTTTGACTTCTATACTCCATGAAATTAGTAGAATATCCTGGATATTTGCGCTTCTTCCAGTATCTTTTCATGGAAATATTCTTCTGAGCATTCTTAAATTTTACTCCACAAAGCAGTATCATGTTGACAATTTGGATGTTATTGATTTCAGGATAAATTAACTTATAAATTTTTAAAATTTATTCTTGAACTTGTTTTATTGAATTATTATGTCATTGTCATCATCCTCATGCTTATATTGTGATGAAAGTCATCTTTGGCTTACGTGCATAGATGGACTCAGTATTATTATGACCAAGGATCATTCGGTATAATCATGTCCTATAATGTTATAAATGATGTGGTAAAAGTCCTTAGTGGCCTGTAATGCATTGATGGACAGTTTTTGGTATGATTATGACCAGGGATTATTCGGTATAGTCATGACCATTGATGATTTAATGAATAACCTTGGCCCGTAGTGCAGGGATGATTCGATGATGTGGTTTATTTATTAAGCTGAGTCTCAGTGATAAAAATTGATAAAAACATTTTAAATCATAGAAGATAGTAGATATCATGCTCTACTTGACTCTTCTAATGGATTGCTTATTCACTGCAGCTTAAACTTGATGTCTATTGTATTTTATCGCTTTAACATTGTTGAAGACTAATGATAATTTATTCGCATTATCTTAGTCATAATATTTCTTACTGGGCTAGTTGAGCTCACCCTTTTTCTTTCATTGTTCTCTTTAGGAAATGAGAACGTAGCCGGGACTAGTCGGGGAACGGAGTGATGGTCCGAGATGGTGTATTAGTAGTCCTAACTATTCTATAAAATAGTGTGACAAGAAATGTAATGAGGACTCTATTTGAGAGTGGATATTGTCTAGAAGGCAATATTCCTGTTTAAACTCTCATCTATGTTTTGTCGTATATTACACGACGGTTGTATAATTAAGTTTGTATTTGTATTCTGTACCATATATTTGGCGACTCAAGATGGGCGATGTATACCTATTTTGGGGGCGTCACATTTGGTATCAAAGCTTAGGGATATGATCCCTGACTGAGATGTGAGACAAGAACTAGGAGGGGAGAGACGGGGAATTCCTTCGTTAGTATGGCCTACCTAAGTTTATTTGGTATTTAATTGGTCGATCAGAGTATAGGGATTATGATATGTTAATTAACCCTTGTTTTGTGGCAGTATTTGAAAATGGCATCCGAAAATGTTGAGATAAGCAATGAAGCACACGAGACCATTGAGTCACCAATGATCAATACTCAGGAAAATGTGCAACAGGAAGACAATAATCCTCATGTAAACAATAACACCGATGAAATGGTGAATGATGGGATGTTCAGAGGCTTTATGAAATTCATACAGCATCAGGCGAGAGTGGCTCCTGTTCAAAATGTAGGTGGAAATACTGGCAACTCTCGGACGGTCACCGCTAAACAGTTCAAGGAGTTGGGACCACCGAAGTTTTTTGGAGAGCCAAAACCACTTAAGGCGGAGACGTGGATAAAGTAGATCACCAAGATATTTGATATCTTGTTATGCTCCAAGGAGCAAATGGTTCCCTTTGCCACCTTCATGTTGCAAGAGCAGAGGCGATTCTTTGGTGGAATCAGAAAAGCGTGCTCAACCTCCGCGACCAAGATGTCTTGGGAGAAGTTCCAAGAGCTACTCAACGACAAGTACTTTCCCGAAAGTATTCGTCACATGAAGGAGGTAGAGTTTATCAAGATGGAGCAAAACAATATGACCGTGTCACAAAGACGGGTTTAAGTTTGTCGAAGTTATCCTGGTTTCGTCCCACTTGGTTGATAATGAGGAGATAATGCCGGATGTTTCTAAGAGGTTTGAAACCCAGATACGCTAATACCTAATTTCTCACAAACCGTGTTTGTATTCAGATGTTATGAATAGGGCTCAGTTATTGGAGCGCGATAATGAGTCAACCCAACCAAGAAAGAGCAACCGGCAAGTCGATAATACCAGTGGTAGCAGTCATCGAAACGGTGATAACAAACGTAGAGGGAATCAACATGCCAGAAATGGTAATCACTTCGGTGGTAATCATGGCCATGACAATAAGAGTGAACATTTCAAGAAGAAGAGATTCAATAATGATGGAAAGACGTCAGCACCAACACCTTTTGTTAAGGAAAGAGAACGACCGTCGGTCGTATGTTACAAATGTGGAGGGGAAGGACACATAAGTCCAAACTGCACGATGCAGTCCAAAGCATGTTACAATTGTGGAAAAGAAAGTCACCTAGCCCGATTTTGTCATGCACCAAAGTCAAGTCCAGTTGGGATGGAGGCATCAAAGGGTGTCCCAGACAAGACGAAACCGGTAGTTCAAGGGAGAGCGTTTGTTGTGACCTCCCAAAAAGCGAGGAATCCGAACGAAGTGATCACGGATAAGCTAATCATAAACTCTAGCGAAGTTTATACTTTATTTGATACCGGTTCTACCCATTCCTTTATTTCTCTTACTTGCGCTCAACGTTTAAATTTGACTCCGGAGAAATTAGACTTTGACTTATCTGTTGAAACTCCATTGGGAGAAACCTTCATTACATCCACAGTTTATAAGTCTTGTTTGATTCAAATTGGTAACCGCACGTTACCTGTCGATCTTATTTCTTTGAAAATACTTGCATTTGATGTGATTTTAGGGATTGATTGGTTAACTACTCATCATGCTAAAATCGATTGTTTTCGTAAGGTTGTTAGCTTTCATATTCCTAACCAACCTATTATACGAATTCAAGCAACCAAACCACTAAAGTCAATCACTGTCATATCAAGCCATAAAGCTATTCGTTTATGGAAAAACGGATGTCAAGCTTTCTTAGCCCATGTCACGAATTTAAATAAAAATACGTCAGATTTGAATGATATTTCTATTGTTAATAAATTTTCTGACGTATTCCCTAAAGAACTTCCTGCCTACCCCGTAGCGTGAAATTAAATTTTGTATCTTGAATCCCAGACAAAACCCATTTCTAAAGCCCCATATCGAATGGCTCCTATTGAACTTCGGAGTGAAAACCCAACTACAAGAATTGTTAGACATTGGTTTCATTCGCCTTATAGACGCCTCCTTGGGCGCCCTCGTCTATTCGTGAAGAAGAAAGATGGAAGTATGCGACTTTGTATTGATTATCGAGTTGAATCATGTCACCATCAAAAGTAGGTACCCGTTGCCTCGCATTGATGACCTGTTTGACCAGTTCCAAGGAGCCAAATTCTTTTCAAAGATTGATCTTCATTCTGGATATCATCAGTTGAAGATTAAAACTTATGACATTCCAAAGATCGCCGTAACTCCTTGCACGGGCATTATGAATTCCTAGTCATGTCTTTTGGATTGACTAATGCTCCTGCTACCTTCATGGACATGATGAACCGAGTATTCAAGGAATATTTGGATCACTTTGTGGTCGTCTTTATTGATGACATACTCATATACTCCAAAAGCAATGAAGACCATGAGTAACACTTGAGGCTGATACTTCAAAAGCTTTGTGAAAACAAGCTTTATGCCAAGCTGAAGAAATGCGAGTTCTGGCTTGAGGAAGTAGCATTCCTTGGGCACGTGATGTCAAAACATAGAGTATCTCAATGACCCGGCCAAGATTAAAGAAATACAAAGTTGGGAGCAACTGCAAGTTTGGTGATCAAGTACGCAGTTTTTCTGGCTTAGCCGGTTATTATCTGAGATTCGTGGAAGGATTTTCTCTAATTGCTACTCCATTAACTCAAATTGACCTCGGAAAGATACAAAATTCATATGTAGCGAGGAATGTGAGAAGAGTTTCCAAGAGCTCAAGAGAGACTCATTTCTAACTGCTCGCAATACCATCCGGTTCTTGGATGGATTTGTTATATACAAATGATGCTTCAAGAAAGGGTTAGGATGTGTTCTCATGCAACATGGGAAATTCATAGCCTATGCCTCACGACAACTCAAAGAATATGAGAGGAATTATCCTACTCATGATCTAGAGTTAAGCAAATTGTCGTTTTTTGCACTTAAGATTTGGAGGCATTACACGTATGGAGAGAAGGTGGAGATCTATACGGATCATAAAAGCCTCAAATATTTCTTCACTCAAAAGGAACTCAACATGCGGCAACGACGGTGGCTTGAGCTGTTGAAAGATTATGATCATACCATCTAATACCATCCTAGAAAAGCAAATGTAGTAGCTAACACATTAAGTAGAAGATCATATGCGGGTACGAGTGCAATATTGTCAATGCAAAGACCCATTTTGTATGACTTACGGAGGATGGAGATAGAGTTAAAGACTCCAGGGACCCATGTGATGATGACAAATATACGAGTAGAACCGACTTTAATTAATAAAGTTAAAGCTGCTCAAGCTATAGACCTGGAGCTGATGCGTATGAGAAAGAAAGTGCAAGAAGGTGCTATTCTGAAAGCAAGAATCGATGAAGAAGGAATACTTCGAGTCAACTCCAGACTTTGTGTTCCTAACGATTCTGACTTGAAGTATAAAATCAAGATGGAGGCACACAACACACCGTTTACAATCCATCCTGGTAGTACCAAAATGTATCGTGATCTTCGACATACATTTTGGTGGAGCAATATGAAGAGAGAGATAGCGGGGTTTATCTCAAGGTGTCTAACTTGTCAACGAGTCAAGGCGGAGCATCAAGTGCCAAAAGGTCCATTGCAACCGCTTGAAATTCCAAAATGAAAGTGGGAGCACATTACCATAGATTTCGTTACTGGTCTTCCCAAGGTTTCTAAAGGCATAGATGCGATTTGGGTCATTGTTGATAGATTGACCATGTCTGCTCATTTATTACCGATACGAGAAACTTATACACTTGAACGTCTTGCTAGTATGTACATAAATGAGATTGTATGATTGCATGGTATGCCAGTACCCATAGTTTCTGATCGAGACCCAAGATTCACTTCACGATTTTGGGTTAGTTTACAAAAACCTAGTAGTCATGACCATTGATGATTTAATGAATATCCTTGGCCCGTAGTGCAGGGATGATTCGATGATGTGGTTTATTTATTAAGCTGAATCTCAGCGATAAAAATTGATGAAAACATTTTAAATCATAGAAGATAGTAGATATCATGCCTACTTGACTCTTCTAATGGATTGCTTATTCCACCGCAGCTTAAACTTGATGTCTATTGTATTTTATCGCTTTAACATTGTTGAAGACTAATGATAATTTATTCTCGCATTATCGTAGTCATAATATTTCTTACTAAAGCTAGTTGAGCTCACCTTTTTCTTTCATTGTTCTCTTCAGAAATGAGAACGTAATGGACTAGCTCGGGGAACGGAGTGATGGTCCGAGATGGTGTATTAGTAGTCCTCACTATTCTATAAAATAGTGTGACAATAAATGTAATGAGGACTCTATTTGAGAGTGGATATTCCTGTTTAAACTCTCAGCTATGTTTTGTCGTATATTACACGACGGTTGTATAATTAAGTTTGTATTTGTATTTTGTACCATGTATTTGGCAACTCAAGATGGGTGATGTATACCTATTTTGGGGGCGTCACAGACCCCCTTGCTACGGGATTTTTTTTCCCTCGTGCTTCAAAGTTGTAAATATTGTACTAGAGATCCCTATTTTGTTTCTCCACACAATACTCGGGAGGCATCTAAGTAAATGCTGCAAATTTATCTAGTAATGATTTTGCACTCTCCACATGTCATGTAAGATGAAAACAAGCAAATATTAGGAAAAGTAAATAATATCAATAAATGTAATATTAAATATATAATACAATGTCAAAAAATAAACCAACTGATAATTGTGTACCATTTGAATAAGGTGATGTTGACTGTAAATGGCCCGATGCTCATAAGTATTGTCTAGATCCCTTCCCCGTAGAGGTCGATGAATTTTCCAACGAGTTATTTTTCTATACTAGGCCATGTAATCATCTTGTGACACGTAATTAAAAATTTCACACTGCTGTCCTTTGAGATGATCCATGTATGTCTCCCACAGCAAGATGTACTCTCATTTCAAGGTCGTGCAATCCTCGATATTAATAAATTTTAAAAAAAATTATTTCCTTAGGTCTCTATGGTTTTTGGCCGGTGATGGTATGCCTTGCATGAACCCAAACTGTCTCATAACACGGTCCGACATCTGGAATTCAACAATATCAAAGTTGATCAATGGGACCCTACCAAATCCCAACAGCCTCCGTTCAAATTTAAATGCACTTAGTTTATCATCCTACTTCATGCCGCCAAACCACCTCCCACATAGACTCAATATCTAACTCCCCTCAACAAAAATGACAAATGGTGATGGGGATTCTTTCTTTTCCTAGGGTAACTGTAAGTTCTATAATATGCCCATGCTAAGGCCCTAGGTAACCAAAAATCTGATTATGGCTAAGGGTTTGATCGTCCAATATGTACATGCTCATATGCTCAAATTTGTAATAGTGTGACACACCCATTAATATATTTAACTCATTTTCTACTAGCAGTGTATAAAGCTCTATACAAATATCCTAACAATGCCGCCCCTAGGAGTACGTGACACAATCTTTAGCGTTGGCAATAAAAGACATATATATATATCTTGGGTGCACACTATTTTTATTTCTAGTTGGGAATAATATTGCCCCACACAACCACAACATTTAGGCCTTTGTGTGTCTACCTACTACATCCTTACTTGCTTTCTCAGGACAATTATTAAAATGTTTGTGCAACTATACTAATGAAATTGCACTTCATTTTTTGAGCTAACAAATTCAGCAGCTAATTCATCTCCAAAACAATCTATAAAATAAGTCAAGGGGTGTCAAATAGGGGACAAGTTAAGGGTTTGCCCACCACTGGTAACCCTAAAATAAAGTGAACATCTTCTAACGTTATTATTACTTCTCCCCCATTTAAATGAAATGTATTGGTCTCCGGTCGCCATCCTTCCACTAGGGCAGATATCAAACTAAGGTTAGTTTGGGGTATAACCCCTCAAAATTGAAAATTTCCAAACCCACTTTTATCTAAAAGAATTTTTTGTTCTTTTGTCAAGTTCCATTGATTGTATTTTTGTTCGGTGTATTGACTTGTGCATAATTTTTCCCTTTTATCCCCATTATATACGTCATCTGAGACGTGATTTTGTTAATCATGGAGAACACTTTGGTCAATTGGCCCATAATTCACCTGTCCATCTTTGACCTAAAATTACACCATTAATCCATTATTAATAATAAAACTCATAATAATAATAACAAGAATATTGAAAATAATAATTACAATAATAATATTACATAAAAGTAAAAAATAAAAATAATATTAATAATGGAAATAATAATAATAAGAAAGACAATAATAACTAATATTAATATTATTACTATTATTATTAAAAATAACAATAACAATGATATTAACAACACCAACATTAAAAATATTCCATAACAACAACAATATGGGATAGTTGTGTAAACCCTAGGCAGGTTCAGGTTAGAGGGGTAGTATGTTAATATTTCCCCATCCTTTATGATATTAGGGGATAAATGTTGACATTTATGGGAAGTATGCTAGTAAATTATCATATCGATGTAATAATTTGGCATATGAATATAAATGTTCTTATTTTAGAAACCTGTTATAAAAATTTTCTTTTGCAGTAAAGAAGTATTTAAAGATACAATTAGATAATAAGAATGAATTTTTTTGATGTAGAAAATGTTGCCCAGATGTAGACTAACAGCACCAGAAGAGTCGGTGAGAGAACAAGTAGACCCTATCCAACGATTAGTCGACTTGTTAGGAGAATCCCTTCGAGGGAGAAATAATGAACCAGTACAAAATAACCAGTAAGCAGTTTCGGTTACCAACTTTAAAGACTTTAGGAGTGTAGGACCTCTAGAATTTAGGGGTACTATCGATCCTATTGAGGCGCAAACTTGGATCAAAGAGATGGAAAAAGCATTCACCATTGCTCATGTGGGTAAAGATCAGAAGATTGTGTTCAATACGTACATGATGATGGGTGAAACAAACTATTGGTGGGAGGCTAATCAGCAGAGGCGGGAGAAAGAGTTATAACCTGGGAAAGGTTTAAGACACTGTTCTTCGAGAATTATTTCCCGAAGAGAATGAAGAATCAGATGGAGGTGAATTTTTTAGAATTAAAATAAGGGGATATGATTATAGCGCAGTACGCGGCTAAGTTTAACGAGCTCGCTAGATTTGCCACGCATCAAGTGGACACAGAAGAGAGGAAAGCTAGACGCTTCGAGCTAGGACTGAAACCTTGGTTGTTCAACATGGTGTTCGTCCTCCAAATTGACTAGTTCTCCATACTGTTGGAAAAGACCATCATTGCGGAAGGAGGTAGTGAGGCCTTGAGTTAGTATAACAAGGTGAAGAAGAGTAAGAACACTGGAGGAAGAAGTAGTGGAGGAAGCAATTTAGGGAAGAGAATGTGGGATAACAACACCAATAACAACAGAAACAACCATCCAGTTCAAGGAGGGTTTAAGAAGAGAGCAGAGGGATGCTCGAAGTGTGGAAAGGACCACCATGGGGAGTGATAGAAGGGATGCAGTGTTTGCTACAACTGAGGTTAGGAGTGGTATATTTCACCAAACTACCCAAAGCCAAGAAAGATAAAGGGATGTTTTGCTTGTGGCTTAACTAAGCATTAGATCAAAAATTGTCCAAAGAAAGGGAGCAACGGAGGAAGTGACCATTAGGGAGGAGGTAGCAAGATGATGATTGGCGGACCTGCGTAATCCATCCAAGCAACTGCCAGAACTTTTAACATGACCGTCCAGGATGCAGTAGCTGCAAAGGACGTGGTGTTAGGTATGGTCCCAATCAATAATATCAATGCTTACATATTATTTGATTCAGGTTGTAAGACCCCAACTTTTATGAATAAAGATTAATTTTTCTCGAAATATAGTTTATGATTAGCTTACCCGTGATCACCTTGTTCGGGTTCCTCGCGTTTTGGGCAGTCACGACAAACGCTCTTCCAGGAACCACAGACTTTGACTTGTCATGGACATCCTTTGGAGTCACCATCCCCATTGAACTTTATTTCGCAACAAGATAATCTCTAGATATATGACCTTCATTTCCACAGTTATAACACACCTTGGATTGTTGTAAAGTTTAGCCGATGTGTCCTCTTCCCCAGATTTATAACAAACGACCCAATTGCTCGCTCTCTCTTCCCACGAAATAACTGATGTTTGTGCTGACGTTTTCATGTTATCATTGTTGTACCTTCTCTTTTTTAAATCTCCCCCCGACTCGCTTCTTCTACCATCATGGCCTCGATTACCACCAGAGTGACAATATGTATGTGGGTAGGTATTAAAATAATATACCATGAGCATACTGTAAACTAGTATTTTAATAAATGTATCAGTGCCATAAAATGTACATGGATTATATGTATATTACATTTCCATATTTCATCTACTACCTTGAAATGTTAAAACATGTTGTGACATTAAGTTATAGTATATAGTTGATATGTATATAAGAAAAATAGCAAGAGTTAGAATTTGTATAAGTATACATGATGGTTGAGTTAGTCCCAAAATGATTGTCCCAATTACCTCTCATTTCTCATTCACGTGTAATGGCAAAAGGCTAGCCTATTTCTTCTTCCAAGCTTCTAGCTAGTAATCATGGGAGGGGAGTGGTGCTCATGATGCAAATTACCAACCAATCTAACAACTCTTCCATAACCTTCATGCAATCCTACAATCCCTGAGTTTAAATTCTTGGGCAATGTTTTGGCATGGTTAATGAGTTTC
This sequence comes from Panax ginseng, assembly GCA_020205605.1. Taxonomy (NCBI): domain Eukaryota; kingdom Viridiplantae; phylum Streptophyta; class Magnoliopsida; order Apiales; family Araliaceae; genus Panax; species Panax ginseng. The sequence continues at coordinate 55,810,855 of CM035149.1, read as the reverse complement.
CTATAAAATGCACACTTCTCTTCATCCTTTGTGTTGCTTGAATTGTTTGAGAGGTGCAATAGAAGTGTGTGAGTCACCGAGAAATTGAGGGAGTGTAATCATTGTGTTGAAGAATTCCATTAAGCTTCAAGAGGTATAATTCTACTTTGATATTCTTGAGCTTGAGTTTTGTCAAATTCTTGAATTTGTTGAATTCTCTGTAAATTGATGTAGAATAGCATGCTATTATGTTGTCTGAGTTGGTACACATGTTTTTGGAACATGGTAGCTTTGTCCAGTTCAGTGTGTAGATCTCTCAGGTTAAGGCTCGCTCACAGAGCCATTTTTTTCAATATGTTTGAAGTGTACTACCGCGCCACTTACATAGGCTAATATTGCGCGACCGCTCGTGGTGCTATTCTTAGATAATGATTTGAGGTTTTTGATTTGTTTTGAGCATGCTATGATAGTTAGGTTAATAAGATATCATGATTAGATATGTTATGCATGTAGATATGATTAATAAGAATGCCTAGTGAGCCTTATGCATAGTAAAACTAGTTAAATGTGGCTTAAAACAAGCATGGATGGACTAGAACGTCATAACTTATAATACATGACTAATTTAATGCAAACATGAGTTGTTGACCTGTGGATCATATAGTTTTGTTCAAACGATTAAACATAAGAAAATTATGAATTTAGCCTTTAAAGTCTTGAGTGAATGAGAATAGGTGGTGACCTATGATAATGTTATGATATGGAGTCAAACTTGGTTATCCACCTACTAACATGTGTGTATTGCATGATTATTTATGAACGTATCAGCCATGTATGCACTGACCTTCTGCAGGAGCAGCCAACTCTGGTTTGAACTGAGAGGCACTCGGCCGCATGTCTCCTTAGTACAAACTAGGCGCGACAGTCTGTAGTAGGATCAGTTTTCTGCTATTAATTTGTAGGAGTTGTATACTTGTATTATTAGTCTAGCATGTATTATATGACTAGTACATGTCCAATGTGTTAAGGAGCAGGCTAAATGATATGAGTGAATGTTTAATGATGTGATTATAGACTTTCAAGTGATAAGTCCAAAAAGTTTTTGCAAACTATAAAGCAACGATTGAAGACTATGTTATTTGATTTTCATGGTGACTTATAAATTAATTTTGTGTTATAAGTAAGTAAGGTATGAAATGAAGTATGTGAAGAGTATATAACTAAGTTAGATGTTTAAGTATTCATTTAAACTTACATATCAAGCATGAGCACATTTAACTAATTAATATCCTATATGCATATCACATTATGATAGGATTCGAAAGTGTATTGATAAACGATATTTGGTAAACTACGCTTGAGGCAAGTTCCCTAAACTTACTCTAATTATTATTGAGCAAGTTTCCTTGAACTTCATTCTTGATTGTGCAAGTATCTAAACCCTATTATTAGTGTTGTGCAATATCATTGCATTATTTTATTCGACAAATACCGTAAGCTTATCCCTTTTGAATACAAGTTAGATTACTTTCTCGTTCAAATGAGCTAGTATGTTAAACCCTTGTGAAAGCAATTATTCATGTTGAAATTGGTATTGTCTTTAAATATTGTGAAAGAGTTGATACCATTTGATTCGGTTAGACTATGTGCATATTTATAAAAGCTGTCCAAACGAATTGATTGGTGCGGAAATCTTAAAAACTGAGTTGGACAACCCTTTTGGTAAGGGGAGTATATGTTGTTGGAAACCCCAACACATGAATAAATATTATTGTGGTGTTATGCATAACGTGAAGTATTGTAGACTGATCATCTATAGTACTTGATATTTTGGGTTATCAGTTTAATATTGGTAACTCTAGTGGAAGTTCAATAATCCTTAGTGACTGCTCAGTATAAATTACTTACCCAGTTGGATACATTGTTAGTCATTGAATTCATATATATCTGTTGATTTATATTGAATTATCATATCCCTCATTCGTGATGTTATTCTGACACTTTGTGTGACAACCGAGATTTTGTAATTTAATTTTAATATTTATTGGATTGAATAAATATTTTTTGATGAATTAATTATTAGATTAAATAATTAATTGATGGAGTTGTGGTAGATTAAATTAATTATATGTGTTATATTTATTAAATTAATGTGGAGAATTTTATTATTCAAGTATGTATTTATGTGAGCTTATTGAATTAAAAAAAATATTTAATAAGCCTAATGTTATTTTAATTAATTTAATAATTAATTAGATATTTAATAATTTGACATAATTAATAAATGAGAAATTTAATTATGTGACTATGTGAATTAATGAGAAATTATTATATTTTATTTAAATTAAATTAAATAAGATATTGGATTTATTTTATAAAGTGGTGTAACATGATTTAAACTATATTATAAAAGTTTAATTAAAAGTTTAAAGGAAATTATGTTATCATTGTTGTACCTTCTCTTTTTTAAATCTCCCCCCGACTCACTTCTTCTACCATCATGGCCTCGATTACCACCAGAGTGGTTACCGCTTTGTCGAATGTTTTCTCTCACTGGGTTGTCATTCTTCAGTGATCACGCCAATTTGCACCAGATGACCTCGGTTGTGGTCCCTTAGTTGAACATACTCATTATCTCACTCTAATAATTGAGCCCTGTTTACAACATCTGAATATAAAGAAAATTTATGAGAGATAAGATATTGCAATCTCGTGTTTTAGACCTCTCAAAAACATTAAGGCTATTCGTTCCTCATTCTCTACCAAATGAGGTGAAAACCTGGATAACTCTGCGAACTTCGCCTCGTATTGGGACACAGTCATGCTATTTTGTTCCAGTCTGATAAACTCTACCTCATTCATATGACGAATACTTTTAGGAAAGTACTTATCATTGAATAATTTCTGAAACATTTCCCAAGACATGTTGAGTACGGCAGGCTGGGTACGCTTCACAGATTCCCACCAGTAATCTGCCTCACCGAGAATATAATGGTGGCGAATAGAACCTTTTATTCCTCCATGCATCCCAAGACATCAAATATCTTGGTAATTTGCTTGACCCACATTTCTGCCTTAATTGGATCCAGCTTTCCCATAAATTCTGGTGGTCCCAACTCTTTGAACTGCTTGGCTGTGATAAGCCGCGCATTGCTATCATTTCCACCCGTATTTTATACACGAGTCTCCCTCATCTGATTTTGCGTGAACTGCAAAAAGCTTCTAAACATCCCATCATTCGTCATTTGTTCGGTTGCGTTGTTTATAAGAGGAATATTGCCTTCCTGTTGCACGTTCCCCTGGGTGGTGATTAAAGGTGTCTCCACGGTCTCATTCACTCCATTGTTAATATTTCTAGTTGTCATTCTCAAATACTGTCACAAAACAAGGATTAATTAACAAATTAACATATCACATATTAACCATATGCTCCGACTGACCAACCAAATAAGCTTAGGTAGGACACACTAGCGAAGGATTACTCGTCTCTCCCCTCCTAGTTCTATTCCCCGATCTCCGCCAGTGACCATATCCCTAAGCTTTGATACCAATTGTGACGCCCCCAAAATAGGTATACATCACCCATTCTGAGTCGCCAAATACATAGTACAGAAACAAATACAACTTCATTAATACATTTATCATGCAAAATACGACAACACATATACTGTGAGTTTAAATACAAATATTGTCTAATAGATAGTATTCAAACTCAAAAGGAATCCTCATTACAATTATTGATACACTATTTTACAAAAATAGTGAGGACTGCTAAAACAACTTTCTAGAATCATCACTGTGAGGCCATGAGCATACTTTAAACTAGTATTTTAATAAATGTATCAGTGTGATAAAATGTACATGGATTATATGTATATTACATTTCCATATTTCATCTACTACCTTGAAATGTTAAAACATGTTGTGACATTAAGTTATAGTATATAGTTGATATGTATATAAGAAAATAGCAAGAGTTAGAATTTGTATAAGTATACATGATGGTTGAGTTAGTCCCAAAATGATTATCCCAATTACCTCTCATTTCTCATTCACGTGTAATGGCAAAAGGCTAGCCTATTTCTTCTTCCAAGCTTCTAGCTAGTAATCATGGGAGGGGAGTGGTGCTCATGATGCAAATTACCAACCAATCTAACAACTCTTCCATAACCTTCATGCAATCCTACAATCCCTGAGTTTAAATTCTTAGGCAATGTTTTGGCATGGTTAATGAGTTTCCTATAAAATGCACACTTCTCTTCATCCTTTGTGTTGCTTGAATTGTTTGAGAGGTGCAATAGGGAGTGTGAGCTGCTGAGAAATTGAGGGAGTGTAATCATTGTGTTGAAGAATTCCATTAAGCTTCAAGAGGTATAATTCTACTTTGATATTCTTGAGCTTGAGTTTTGTCAAATTCTTGAATTTATTGAATTCTCTGTAAATTGATGTAGAATAGCATGCTATTATGTTGTCTGAGTTGGTACACATGTTTTGGAACATGGTAGCTGGTCTGGTTGCAGGTGTAGCATCTCTTGTGTTAAGGCTCTGCTTCTGCAGAGCCATTTTTTTTCAATATGTTCGAAGTGGCACGGCCGCGCCACTTACATAGGCTAATATTGCGCGACCGCTCGTGGTGCTATTCTTAGATAATGATTTGAGGTTTCTGATTTGTTTTGAGCATGCTATGATAGTTAGGTTAATAAGATATCATGATTAGATATGTTATGCATGTAGATATGATTAATAAGAAAGCCTAGTGAGCCTTATGCATAGTAAAACTAGTTAAATGTGGCTTAAAACAAGCATGGATGGACTAGAACGTCATAACTTGTAATACATGACTAATTTAATGCAAACATGAGTTGTTGACCTGTGGATCATATAGTTTTGTTCAAACGATTAAACATAAGAAAATTATGAATTTAGCCTTTAAAGTCTTGAGTGAATGAGAATAGGTGGTGACCTATGATAATGTTATGATATGGAGTCAAACTTGTTATCCACCTACTAACATGTGTGTATTGATGATTATTTATGAACGATAAATACATGTATGCACCGACCTTCCAGAGCAGCCCAACTCGGGTTTGAACCGAGATGCACTCGGCACGCATGTCTCCTTAAGTACAAACTAGGCGCCATATACCACATGAGGATCGAGCTTTTACTCGCTATTAATTTGTAGAGTCAGATACTTGTATTATTACTCTAGCATGTATTATATGACCAAGACATGTCCAATGTGTTAAGGAGCAAAAGCTAAATGATATGAGTGAATGTTTAATGATGTGATTATAGACTTTCAAGTGATAAGTCCAAAAGTTTTTGCAAACTATAAAGCAACGATTGAAGACTATGTTATTTGATTTTCATGGTGACTTATAAATTAATTTTGTGTTATAAGTAAGTAAGGTATGAAATGAAGTATGTGAAGAGTATATAACTAAGTTAGATGTTTAAGTATTCATTTAAACTTACATATCAAGCATGAACACATTTAACTAATTAATATCCTATATGCATATCACATTATGATAGGATTCAAAGTGTATTGATAAACGGAGATTTTGTAATTTAATTTTAATATTTATTGGATTGAATAAATATTTTTGATGAATTAATTATTAGATTAAATAATTAATTGATGAAATTATAGTAGATTAATTAATTTAATTATATGTGTTATATTTATTAAATTAATGTGGAGAATTTTATTATTATTGAAGTATGTATTTATGTGAGCTTATTGAATTAAAAGAAATATTTAATAAGCTAATAGTATTTTAATTAATTTAATAATTAATTAGAGATTTAATAATTTGACATAATTAATAAATGAGAAATTTAATTATGTGACTATGTGAATTAATGAGAAATTATTATATATTTATTTAAAATAAATTAAATAAGATATTTGATTTATTTTATAAAGGGATGTGACATTATTTAAACTATATTATAAAAGTTTAATTAAATTAAATGGGTATAAGCCTTTTAAAGGCTAGCCAAACATGGCATTAGTGGAGGTTGGGGCGATTAACCCATGATGGAGTAGCCCGCCTCCTCCACCATCGATTCTTTTTTATTTATTATCGTCTTCTTTTTTTTTCTTTTTTTTCTTAAGTTTGCTAAAAGCAAAAGAGAAAAGAGAGAGAGTTTGAGAATTTGAGAAAATTAGAAATTGTTGAGGGAGATTGTGAGTGTGTGATTGAAGAAGCACTGAAGAAATTCATCTTCTACTAATCTACTCTACGCTTTGGGTAAATTTCTTGACCCCAGTTTATTTACGTTATTAAAGTTTTTATATAAATATGGCTTTCAAATTTTACATAAAATCTCTATAAATTGGAAAGAGTAAGGATTATGTGCATATATGTGTTAAGATGTTGTTTTAATGTGTTTTCCTATATATTAGATGGTTCCATATCATCGGTTTCATAAATTATAATATATATATGTTGTTTCAAAATTTATATTATATTATATGGCCATATAGCCCTTATCATCGTAAATTTAATATATCGAACATAAATTGTTTTTAAAAATTCACACTTGTATATATATTATGCATGTTAAAATGAAGAAAAACAAAACTTGAATGGATGGATTTGGTGTTATAACGAATCCGTAGTGTTAATTTTATGTTTTATGTTCAAAAACCTTCAAGAACATCAAAAACGGTGAAATTACATGTTTTAATTACGTAATTATGTGTTTTAATTGGTTAAAATCATCTCTATAAAGGTTGAGTAATGATTATGTATGAATTCTAGTATGTGGTATGTTTAATTTGATGAATTTAATGACCATATAATGATAATTTTTTTTGGCCATGATTACGTGTTTTTGTTGAATTGAAAATTGAATTGAAGCTGGAGTTTATGTGTGGCGCAAACTCATGCTTATGCTCATCCTGCATGCATGTATGCTGCTTGTGCATCCCATGCATGCGCATGCATGCCATGCATGAGAAAGCCTAACGATTGGTGGTATGACATGCATACTTAGCGAAATGGTCCAGAAATGAGTTTTTAAATGCTCAAGTCTAGCAATGTGTTAGTAACTTAATCTAATGAACATAAAAACATGTTAGACATATAATGAGGTGTTAAAATAAATTCTTAACATGTCAATAACACATTTATGTGTGAATTAGAATGATTGAATGCATAGTTAGCTTATTGTTCATGAAGTGTTAATTGTGACAATGAGTGTAGTAATTTGACTAAAGTATAGTCATGAATTGAGTTAGACAAAAAGAATGAACTTGTGATGATTAGTACGTTATAATTGGTAGTATTGTGAGCGTAAATGATATGTAGGATTTAAATCAAGGAGCAGTATAATTAACGTGTAATCTCATGCGAGGCAAGTTTCTAACCTACTTCGTTATCTTTATATGAGCTTATAAGTTGTCTCTTTACATTGAGCAAATTCTCGTTATTATTGATCAAGTCCATTTTATTATATTAAAATGTATTAATCTTTCAAAGTATGATTACATTATACAATGATAATTATTCTATTGTATACCTTTTGAGATTGTATTCAATTTTAAATTATCGATTCTTTATTGAACTTTGTTAGACTAGTGAACCCTTAATGATTAACTAGTCCATAGTTGATGAGCGTTCTAAATTTGAGAACCCTTGATGAATTATCAAACCAAACTTCCTTTGGTGCGGACTCTAATGTCAAGCGAGATGAACAACCACATATAGGGGATTACTTATCGTTAGCGTTAAGATATTATGCACGCGATATGGTACTAAGGGTTGATCCCCCTAAATGCGAGAAGAAGAGTCCATAGTCTTATGATTATTAAAAAGGTTTCAAGTATAAACACTTGACAACCTAGGACATAGTTCAAGGTCTTATGACCCTCGAAAGTTCTTTTGTTTCTTGTTATTCATTCTTGATTCAAAAGTTGAGTTTCTATTTTGAAAGTCTTTGATTTATTAGCATGTTATTATTCATTTGTTATATTGTTATACTTGTGGGCAATCGTGCTCACTCTTGCGTAATAATAACATTGCGATTAAGAACGAAAGATCGAATGAGCCTTCCACTAGTAAAGGCAAGGGCAAGATTAACAAATAATGAAGAAGACTTGTTTATTATTATGTATTATGTAATTTTATTTAGACTTGATGTTATTTAAGACTTGTTATTTGTTTATGATTCATACGGATGTTTAAGTTTAGAGTGACACAGGATTGTATTTTTTATGCGAGATGATGTAACCCCATAAGGGAGATTTATTTATTTAATTCTATCTATTGCATGGTTTGCTTTTATTTATGGGTAGATAGATAGATGATATTTATCTGATGAACACCAAATCCTGCGGAAATGGAAGTACCCGGATTTGGGGGTGTCACGAGTTAGTATCAAAAGTGTGGGTTATGAACCTTAGGTGGGGAACAACCTTAGGTAGTAGCCTTATAGGAGATTGAGAACATAGTGGTGGTAAACTCTTATCGAGTTATAAGAAATGAATTTCTTAATTCATTGAAGATAATAAAAGACTTTATGTGCTTATGTGTTAAATTATGTGTTCATTAGCACGGATTAGTAACTAAAACTTAAAATTTTGTTGTCGGGGATGTCGGATGTTAGAGGAGCTAGTCGAGTGGGGGAGGAGGAACCCAGAGTACCTAGGAGGAGGAGCCAGAGACATTCATGTCGTCGAGGAGCAGTTAGTGCAGAGAGAGCCATCTCCTTTGATCCTTGTTGTTGGTGGGGAGCATGAGCACGAGGCCGATCGGGAGGAGGATTACGATGAAGAAGAGGAGGAAGAGGTTTCCACCGAACTCCATCGATCTTTGAGATGTATGATGCACTTTATGATCGTAACATAGAGTTGCAAGACCTTGTTCGAGAGAGTGAAGGAGGAGATTTATTATCCGATGATTACCATCGAAGCGAAAGGATGGGGAAATTGTGACTCTTCACACACGTTTAGGAAGCGTGGAGTGGGATTTGGTTCACGAGAAGGGTCAAAGCGAGGAGAAGTCAAGAGAAATAGAAAAGTTGAAGAAGGATCTGAAGAGAGAGCTTCGAAAAGGTTGGCCATAGCGGAGGAGGGTTTTGTAAAGAGAGTCACGTCGTCTTGATCTTGCGAGAAGAGGATTGTCGTGCGAAAGAGGCTAAGCTTGGGGAGCGTACTCTACACTTCAAAATCAATGGATGAGGCCGAGGATCGAGTTATGAGATATCAATCCGGTTTGAAGGTCTACCATCATATATATTAGAGATCGCGGGATGATGTCCGCATCATGGAAGAAGGAGCGTGTGGCAAAGGCTATTGAGTATATAATAAGCGATGATAGGATTAGTTTATTTATGTGAAACCTATCGGTAGTTAAAGATGTAAATTAGATGTGTTTATAAACAAAGGAATATTTTAATGTTTTAAATCACATAGATTCTTTATCTCGGGATAGTTGATGTAAATAGCGGTGATCTTTATCGTATGATGTTAAAACTTTTGAATTGAATAAAATGTCGAGTTTATTTGAAATAATGTGTTAAGTGAATTATGATTAAATGTTTTAGTTAAGCCTTAAATGTTTAAGAGATTGAATAAAGACCTAATAAGCGTATATTCTTAACGAAATATATACACCTAGAAGAAGACAAAAAACCGTCAACAAGCTCGAGAAGAACCATGAATAACAACAACGATGCTTGATGCTAACCTGTTCGATGAATTGGTGAACCTATTAGCGAGAAGCGATTAACAATCAACCACAAGCTCCACCAAACCTCGTTTAAGGATTTCAAAGGCGGTGGGACCGCTTGAGTTTAAGGGTTCCATAAACCCAATCGAGGCTCAAACACAGGTTATGGAGATGGAGAAGGTGTTTGATGTCGCTAGAAGTAAGAAGACCCGAAAAACGCATATGCAACATTCATCTTTGAAATCTGAAGCCGATTATTGGTGGCGAGCAAACAAAATGCAGGGAGGAGAAGGTAAATAACACAGGAGAGATTCAAGGAGATGTTTTTGAGATGTATTTTTCGACCGATTCATAAAAACCAAATGGAAGTTCGGTTTACGGAATTGAAACAGGGGAGTATGTCATAGGCAGATTATGCGGCAAGGTTCAACGAGTTAGCTAGGTTAGCCACATACCAAGTGCATCTTGATGAGAGGAAAGCAAGAGCGTTTGACGAGGGAATTTGAAGCCACAGTTGTATAGCAAGGTGTCGATGTTCCAATTGAACACTTTTCTTTGGAGTGTTAGAAAGAAGGCCATACTACGTTTGAAGGTGGAAGCGATCACGGTAACTAAATATAATCGGGATCGGAAGAAGAAAAAAAGAGTGAGAATGAAGGAATTAACAAGGCTGGTGGGAGTAGCGGGGGGTAGTAATAATCGAGAAGAGAAGTGGTGCGATAACTTCGTCGGTTTGGAAGTCGACAAGGAGGCGGAAGAAGAAGATCGAAGCATGCCCAACTGCGAAAAAACTCATCTGGGAGTTTGCATGAAGGGAAAGCAGTGTGCTACAATTGTGGTCGGGAAGGCCACATAGCACCTAACTCTAACCCAAGAAGGGTGCTGCTTCACTTGTGGCTCAAAGGATCATCTTGCAAGGATTGTCCTAAGAAGGGATCTGGAGGGGCGGGGATCGGGGAGGAATAGAGAAACAATGGTGGAAGCACTCGACTATCGCGGGACCAAGCTACAACCATGGCCATAAATAGCCAGCGAACATTCAACATGATGATCTGAGATGCGGTCTGATCTCGCGATGTGGTGTCGGTATCATTCCGATCAATAAAGTTAATGCTTATGTATTATTTGATTAAGGTGCTACTTGTTCATTTATATCAGATGACTTTGCTAAGAACTTAGAATTGCTTAAGGGCGAGTTAGAATACCCATGAACATAGAAATTGCGAATAGAAATAATAATCCATGTTAAAATGCGTGCATAAGAAGCTGTAGAGTGGATATTAAGGGTAATATCATGAGCGTAGATCTTATCCTATTAGAACTTGGAGAATTTGACGTTATTTTGGGTATGGATTTGTTATCCAATTATGGGGGCGATAATTGATGCCGCGGAAGAAGCGTATTAACCTTATGACTCCAAATCGAAAGGTTGTGTTTTATGGTAGCAAATCGCCTAGAACAAGCGAGTTGTCGGCGATGATGCGAGCGGGGAGGTTGTTAAAGCGAGGCATGTGTAGGATATCTAAACTACATAGTCGATAGTCGTAAAGAAATCCAAAAATAGATGAGATACCGGTGGTGAGAGATTTCATGAGGCGTATTTTTGGATGATTTGCGGGGACTTCCTCGGATAGAAGCGATTGAATTTGTGATCGATTTGGCTCGAGGAGCGGCTCCAATATCGAAGGCACCATCTGCAGAATAGCACGGTAGAGATGAAAAAGAGCGATGGTCCAACTACAAAATTCTTGGACAAAAGTATATCCAACCAAGCGTATCATAGTGGGGGCGCGGATTTTATTTGTGAAGAAGAAGGATGGGACAATGCGGCTCTGCATCGACTATAGAAAAATGAATAAGGTCACGATTAAGAATAGATATCCATTCTGAAATCGACGACTTGTTACGATCGATTAAAGGGAGCAAGATACTTTTCAAAGATAGACTTGAGGAGTGGTTATCATCAATTGAAGGTGAGACGGGAGGATGTCTGAAAGGCGGCGTTGAGAACACGATATGGTCACTCTGAATTTTTGGTAATGTCATTTGGTCTAACAAATGCTCTGCGACATTTATGGGCTTAATGAATGGAGTGTTCAAGCCATTTTTGGACAAATTAAGTAGTGGTATTTATAGATGATATTTTGGTATATTCAAAAACCAAGGAAGAACATGAAGAGCATTTGAGGGTGACATTAGAGACATTGAGAAGGGAGAAGTTGTATGCGAGTTTTTGAAATGTGAATTTTGGATTGAAAGAGTACAATTTCTTGGACATGTGATCGATAGGGATGGAAATTTGGGTGGATCCCTCAAAAGTCGAAGCTTGTGATTAAGCGGGATCGGTAGAAGAAGCGCGTCGAAAGTAAGAAGTTTCTTGGATTGGCGGGTTATTACGGAAGATTCATTCGAGATTTTTTTCCAAGATCGCAACTCAGTTGTGAATTTGACTAGAAAATCGGTGAAATTTGTTTGGACGGAGAAGTGTGAGAAAGCTTTCAAAAATTAAAGAAGAGGTTGAGTTCGGCACACATGTTTATCTCTTCGGATGATCTGAGGAATTTGTGGTTTATAGTGATGCATCGCATAAAGGACTTGGTTGTGTGCTTATGCAGAATGGTAGAGTCATTGCGTATGCGTCACGACAATTGAAAGATTATGAGAAGGAGTATCCGACCCATGACTTGGAGTTAGGCTGCGATGGTTTTTTTGCTTTGAAAATCTGGAGCACTATCTCTATGGGGAGAAGTGTGAAATATATCTGAGACCACAAGAGTGCGAAATATATTTTACGAAAAAGACTTGAACATCGCATGAAAAGAAGGTGGTTGGAGTTAATTAAGGACTACGATTGTGAGATTCTATACCATCCGGGTAAAGGCAAATGTGGTTCTTGATGCCTTAAGTAGAAAGGGTTGGGGCCGATGATGTTGACCGTCGGGAGGAGTTAATTTCGACAATGGAAAAATTGGAATTGGAAGTAAAGTGTCCTATGGAGATTGATGAGAAGTTATTTTGGATGCAATCTGGTACAACTCTACTAGACAAAGGTTAAGAGGCTCTCACTTGGGATGATGAATGTAAAATGGTGAAAAAGAAGATATCAAGAAGGAACAAGATCAAGATTCAAGATGGATAAGGAAGGAATCTTTGAGATTTGAGAGTAGAATTTGGAGTGCCACTTGATGCGAGAGATTAAGGAAGAAATTTTGAGCGGAGGCTCATAACTCACGATATTCGATTCACCTGGTAGTACCAAGATGTACCAAGATCTTGACAACATTTACGGTGGCCAAATTTGAAATGAGAGGGTTGCGAATGTGTTTGCAAGTGCGACATGTCGAAAAAAGAAAGCGAGAACATCGGAGAGGTAGGTGGGTTACTACAACCTTTAGAGATTCGAGAATGGAAATGGGAACATATTACGATGGATTTAGTGGTTGGCCTCTGAAAACAACTCGAGAAAAGCTACTGACCTTGATATGGGTTATTGTTGATGGATTGACAAAATCCGCACACTTCCTTTCGATCAAAATCAGATTCAACTTAGATCGGTTGGCAAGGTTATATGTGAAAGAGATTGTTTCAAGGCACGGAGTTAGGTGTCAATTGTTTCGATAGAGATCCGCGCTTTCGTCGAACTTACGAAGCGTCTACAAGAATGCATGGGTACCGATTCTTGAATGAGCACGACATATCACCCTCGAGACGGATGGATGAGTGAAAGAACAATTCGGACATTAGAAGACATGTTAAGAGCTTGTATAATGGACTTTAAAGGAAATTGGGATGACCATCTACCACTTCGTGAGTTCGGCTACAACAACGATTACCACGCTAGTATTGGCATGCCACCTTATGAAGCGTTATCTGGCGAAAAGTGCGAAACTCCACTATATCTTTGGGATGAAGTTGGCGAAAGACAATTACTAGGCCGGAATTGGTACAACAAACAATGAAAAATAGTCAAAGTGATCCGAACAAGATTGATAGCGACTCAAGATGAGCGGAAGAAATACGTGATCCACACCAGTAAAAATGTTGAGTTTGAATCGGGTAGTTATGTGTTTTTAAAGGTCTCTCCACGGAAGGAAAGATCGAGTTAGGAAAGAAAGGAAATTAAGCCCAAGATTCATTGGACCCTTTGAAGTTCTGCGAAGAAGGGTGAGAGAGTTTTATATGAGGTAGCCTTACCTCGACTCTGAAAAATGTCCTACAACGTTTTCCATGTCTCGATCCTACGACCCTACAAACCGATTACAAACACGTGATTGAATATGAACCCCTACATTTTGACAAAGACTTATCTTACGAAGAAATTCTGTTCAAATATTATCGTAGAAAAAGAGCAAGTTCTAAGAAATAAAAGTAATACCTTACATTAAGGTAATTTGGAGGAACCACAATGCTTGAAGAAGAAGCTACGTGGGAACTTCGAAGAGAATATGATGAAGAATTATCCTCATTTATTTACTTAGATTATTATAAGCGATTACGGGGACAGAATCTTTGTAAGGGAGAATGTAGCAGGACGAATTGTTTTGAGTTGTGATTACGAGGATAGAATCCTTTTAAGGGGAAAGATGTGACAACAGAGATTTTTGTAATTTAATTTTAATATTTATTGGATTGAATAAATATTTTTGATGAATTAATTATTAGATTAAATAATTAATTGATGAAATTATGGTAGATTAATTTAATTATATGTGTTATATTTATTAAATTAATGTGGAAATTTTATTATTGAAGTATGTATTTATGTGAGCTTATTGAATTAAAAGAAATATTTAATAAGCTAATATTATTTTAATTAATTTAATAATTAATTAGAGATTTAATAATTTGACATAATTAATAAATGAGAAATTTAATTATGTGACTATGTGAATTAATGAGAAATTATTATATTTTATTTAAAATAAATTAAATAAGATATTTGATTTATTATCTTGGGTGTGACATTATTTAAACTATATTATAAAAGTTTAATTAAATTAAATGGGTATAAGCCTTTTAAAAGGCTAATGAAACATGGCATTAGTGGAGAGTTGAGGCGATTAACCCATGATGGGTAACGACCTCCTGACAACGTCGATTCTTTTCTTTATTATTATATCGTCTTCTTTTTTTTTTTTTTATTTCTAAGTTTGCTAAAAAAAAGAGAGAGAGTTGAGAATTTGAGAGAGAAATTTGAAAATTGTTGAGGAGATTGTGAGTTGAGTGATTGAAGAAGAATTGAAAGGAATTCATCTCTCTTAATCTACTCTCTCGCTTTTGGGTAATTTCTTGACCCGGTTTATTTACGTTATTAAAGTTTTTATAAATATGGCTTTCAAGTTTTACATAAAGTCTCGTAAATTGGAAAAGAGTAAGGATTATGTGCATATATGTGTTAAGATGTTGTTTTAATGTGTTTTCTATATATATTAGATGGTTCCATATCATCGGTTTCATAAAATTATAAGTATATTATTGCTTCAAAATTATAGTATAGAATATGGCCATATAGCCCTTATACGTAAATTTAATATATCAAACATAAATTGTTTTGTAAAATTCACACTTGTATATAATTATGCATGTTAAAATGCAGAAGAAAACAAAACTTGAATGGATGGATTTGGTGTTATAATTGAATCCATAGTGTTAATTTTATGTTTTATGTTCAAAACCTTCAAGAACATCAAAACGGTGAAATTTGCATGTTTTAATTATGTAATTATGTGTTTTAATTGGTTAAAATCACTCTATAAAGGTTGAGTAATGATTATATATGATTTCTAGTATTTGGGTATGTTTAATTTGATGAATTTAATGACCAGTTAATTGATAATTTTTTTGATTACGTGTTCTTTTTGTGAATTGAAAATTCAAAAAGCTGGAGTTTCATGTAGCTGCACTCTCAAATTCCAAGCCTAAGTCAAGCTGCTTGCTATGCATGACTGTGTGCATCTATGTCTCATCATGCATGCATGCATAATGCAAGAAGACTATAAGCTGATGCTGGTTGCATACATACTTAGCGAAATGGTCGAGAAATGAGTTTTTAAATGCTCAAGTCAGCAAATGTGTTAGTAACTTAATCTAATGAACATAAAAACATGTTAGACATATAATGAGGTGTTAAAATAAATTCTTAACATGTCAATAACACATTTATGTGTGAATTGAATGATTGAATGCATAGTTAGCTTATTGTTCATGAAGTGTTAATTGTGTGATGAGTGTAGTAATTTGACTAAGTATAGTCATGAATTGAGTTAGACAAAAAGAATGAACTTGTGATGATTAGTTACGTTATAATTGGTATTGGTATTGTGAGCGTAAATGATATGTAGGATTTAAATCAAGGAGCGAGTATAATTAACGTGTAATCTACGCTACGAGGCAAGTTTCCTAACCTACTACTCGTTATCTTTATATGAGCTTATAAGTTGTCTCTTTACATCGAGCAAATTCTCGTTATTATTGATCAAGTCCATTTTATTATATTAAAATGTATTAATCTTTCAAAGTATGATTACATTATACAATAATTATTCTATTGTATACCTTTTGAGATTGCTATTCAATTTTAAATTATCGATTCTTTGTTGAACTTTGTTAGACTAGTGAACCCTTAATGATTAAACTAGTCCATAGTTGATGAGCGTTCTAAATTTGAACCCTTGATGAATTATCAAACCAAACTTCCTTTGAGTGCGGACTCTAATGTCAAAGAGATGAGATGAACAACCACATATAGGGGATTACTTATCGTTAGCGTTAAGATATTATGCGCAGTATGGTACTAAGGTTGATCCCCCTAAATGCGAGAAAGAAGAGTCCATAGTCTTATGATTGTTAAAGGTTTCAAGTATAAACACTTGACAACCTAGGACATAGTTCAAGGTCTTATGACCCTCGAAGTTCTTTTGTTTCTTGTTATTCATTCTTGATTCAAAAGTTGAGTTTTCTATTTGAAGTCTTTGATTTATTCATGTTATTATTCATTTGTTATATTGTTATACTTGTGGGCAATCGTGCTCACTCTTGCGTAATAATAACATTGCGATTAAAAGCGAAAGATCGACGAGCCCTTCCACTTAGTAAAAGCAAGGGCAAGGTTAACAAATGAGCAAGAAGAATTACTTATTAGTTTTATGTATGTGATGTTGATATTTAGACTTGATGTTATTTAAGACTTGTTATTTGTTTATGATTCCATATATGTTTAAGGTTAGAGTGACACAGGATTGTATTTTATGCGATGATGTAACCCCATAAGGGAGATTTATTTATTTAATTCTATCTATTGCATGGTTTGCATTTATTTATGGGTAGATAGATAGATGATATTTATATGCGATGAACACCAAATCCTGCGGAAAGGATCGGATGTTAGGAGAGTATGAAGAACAGATTTTAGAGTTGGGATGTAGAGTGGAGGAGCTAGAGGCTGAGGCTAGGGAAAGGGAGTTCGCGTTCCAGAAGTTGAGGGACGAGAACCATCAAAGGCAACTAGTGATGCAGGAGATGGATGTGGAGATTGCTCACCGTAATGAAGCAGGGATCCAGATGGGAGCTTTGTTTCACCGAGCGGTGGCGAGGAATGTTAAGATTGCAGGAAAGCTGGAGGAATTAGAGCAGAAGGTGTTGAGTGAGAGGGTATAGAAGGAGGCTCTCCGAACTCAGTTAGAAATAGAGGTAATGGATAGGATTCACTTCGAGGAGAAGTGGGAAGAAGCCAATGATAGGGCAGAGGACCTAGAGGATGAGGTGCGGTGCAAGAAGAGGAAGATGAACAACATTGTCTATGCTCTTCGCACGGCCATGGAGAGATTGATAGATGGGGTACATCATTACCGAGCTGAGCAAGGATAGACCCACATACCATCAGCCGAGACATGGTGGTGCACATCACAAAGAAGGAATATCAGAGCGCCGTTGAGTGTGGGATGTTAGATTGAGTTTAGAGGATGAAGACTAGTAGTGTAGTAGTTTTATCTTTGTGTTGTTAACATGTTGTTGTAATCTCAATCTTTTGTGTGAGATGTGAGATAGTGGTGAAACCCCCAAACTTCTGAAAAGTGCTAGAGGGGTAGTAAGTTAGTATGTCCCTGGCTTTTATGATAGTAGGGGATATGTGTATCATTTATAGCATTATGCTAGAAAAGAACATGAAATGTAACCCTTTGGCATATGAATATAAATGATCCTATTTCAGAAACGTGTTATAAACTTGTAGTTCTTTTCTATTGAGAAATGTCTAAGTATTAAAATTAGATAATAAAATAAAAATTTTATGATGTAGAAAATGCCGCCCAGACGTAGAATAATTGTCCCAGAAGAGTCAGTTAATGATGAGTGAGGTCCTGTGGATCCAATACATAGGCTGGTAGATTTATTGGGAGAAGCACTGAGGGGAAGAAACGAACCCGTACCACCCATTCTCCAAGCTGTTCCAGTAACGACCTTCAAAGATTTTAAGAGTGTAGGACCCCGTTTCAAGGGAACCAACGAATTCGATAGTTCATGCAAACCTAGATCAAGGAGATCGAGAAGGCCTTCACTATAGCTAGCGTGGGAGAAGACCAGAAAATAGTATTTTCCACATACATGATGAGGGGCGAAGCGAACTATTGGTGGGAAACTAATCAACAGAGGGCGGGGGAAGGTACGATATTGTGGGAGAGGTTTACTACGTTGTTCTTCGAGAACTATTTTCCGAAGAGTATGAAGAATAGGATGGAGGTAAAATTTCTAGAGTTAAAACAAGGTGATATGACGGTGGCAAAGTACGCAGCTAAGTTCAATGAACTAGCGCGGTTTGCAGAACACCAAGTTGTGGATGAGGAGAAAAAGGCGAAACTTTTGAGTAAGGGTTAAAACCATGGTTGTACAATAAGGTATCGGTCTTCCAGATTGATTCCTTTACGATGTTATTGGAGAAGGCAATCATTGCTGAAGGTGGCAGTGAGGCCTTAAGTCTGTATCATAAGCAGAAGCAGAATAAGAACGTTGGTAGTGAACATCATGGAGGGAGCAGTAGCGGATGAAGTAACTCCGGAAAGAGGAAATGGGAAAATAATAATAACAACAGAAACAATAACCAAGGTGGGAGTCACCAAGGAAATTTCAAGAAGAGGACCAAAGCTTGCAACAAATATGGAAGAAACCATTAGGGAGAATGCTGGAAGAGGAAAAGCACTTGCTATAATTGCGGCCAAGAGGGCCACATATTGCCAAACTACCCGAAGCCAAAGAAAATCAGAGGATGTTTTGCTTGTGGATCAACAGAGCACCAGATAAAGGATTGCTCGAAGAAAGGAAGCGGTGGAGCTAACGGAAGCCAAGGAGGAGGAAGTAAGTTGATGATTGGTGGACCTGCACAACCCAACTGATCGACCGCTCGAACCTTTAACACGACCTTCCAAGACGCTGTAGCTGCAAAGGACGTGGTGTCAGGTATAATCCCAATCAATAATATAAATGCTTATGTATTATTTGATTCGAGTGCCACCTGTTCGTTTGTATCCGAAGAATTTTCTAATAAACTTAGTACACCCCAAGAACGTTTAGAAGATCCTTTGAACATAGAAGTTACGAATAAGGAAATAATCCCTGTAGAATACGTCTATCGAAATTGTCGCGCAAATATTAGAGAACATGAACTGAGCGTAGACTTGGTTCCTATTAGACTAGGAGAATTTAACGTAATACTGGGGATGGATTGGTTATATGACCATGCAGCAGTAATTGACTGTCAGAACAAATGTGTGAACCTTTAGACTCCGAGTAAGTCTAAGGTAGTGTTTTTTGGTAGCTCATCGCTTAAGCAATCGTGTTTCGTTACGATGATGCAGGCCAAGAAATTGTTAAAGAAAGGATGTGTAGGTTATTTAGCTTATGTTGTCGATACTCGAAAAAAGGGAGTAAAGATTAAAGATATACCCATAGTGAGTGAATTTCAGGATGTGTTTCCGGACGATCTGCCTGGCCTCTCGCCAGACAGAGAGATCGAATTCGTAATAGATTTAGCACCGGGAACGACACCAATTTTGAAAGCTCCATATCGTATGACGCCGGTAGAAATGAAGGAATTGATGATACAACTTCAAGAGTTACTGGATAAAGGTTACATTCGACCAAGTGTGTCTCCTTGGGGAGCAGCAATGTTATTCATTAAGAAAAAGGACGGATCGATGAGGCTCTGTATCGATTATCGAGAATTAAACAGAGTAACGATCAAGAATAGATATCCACTACAGAGGATAGATGACTTATTTGATCAACTAAAGGGAGCAAAGTGTTTCTCAAAGATCGACCTGCGAACGGGATATCACCAACTAAAAGTGCGGGATGAGGACATACCAAAGACTGGGTTTAGAACCAGTTATGGACATTACAAGTTTTTGGTAATGTCATTCGGTTTAACTAATGCTCTGGCAGCATTCATGGACTTGATGAATCGAGTTTTCAAGCCATATTTGGATAAATTCATAGTAGTTTTCATCGACGACATTTTGATCTACTCGAAGACGGAGGAAGAACACGCCAAACATCTGGAGATTGTTTTGGAGGCACTACGAAAGGAGAAGATGTATGCGAAGTTTTCTAAGTGCGAATTTTGAATGAAGAAGGTTCAATTCTTAGGCCACGTAGTGGATGAGAATGGAATCTCAGTAGACCCCGAAAAGGTCGAAGTAGTGAGAAATTGGGAACAACCAAGAACTCTGACGGAAGTGAGAAGTTTCTTAGGGTTAGCTAGGTACTATCGAAGATTCATCCAGGATTTTTCTAAGATAGCAACCCCGTTGACAAATTTGACGAGGAAGACGATGAAATTTGTATGGACCGACAAATGCGAATAGAGT
The DNA here is from genome assembly GCA_020205605.1 of Panax ginseng. Lineage (NCBI taxonomy): Eukaryota > Viridiplantae > Streptophyta > Magnoliopsida > Apiales > Araliaceae > Panax > Panax ginseng. The sequence goes on along the minus strand of CM035149.1, from coordinate 55,790,334 downwards.
TTTTAAGAGTTGAAGAAGAGATTAAGCGAGACGCCTGTATTATCATTACCAGATGACACGGGAGGATTTGTAGTGTATAGTGATGCATCACATGAGGATCTAGAAGTTTGTGTGCTAATGCAACACGGCAAGGTCATTCGCGTATCGTCATGACAATTGAAGGATTACAAAAAACGATACCCTACTCATGACTTAGAGTTAGCGGCAGTAGTTTTTGCGTTAAAGATATGGAGACATTACTTGTACGGAGAGAAATGTGAGATATACACAGACCACAAAAGTCTGAAATATATCTTCATGCAGAAGGAGTTGAATATGCGTCAGAGGAGGTAGTTAGAATTAATCAAAGATTATGACTGTGAAATTATTTATCACCCAGGGAAGGCAAACGTAGTTGTCGATGCTTTGAGTAGGAAAGGAAGGGAGAAATTGTTTCAATTGATAACTCAGAAGGAATTAATAAGAGATATGGAGAAATTGGAAATAGAAGTGAGGGGACCCGAGAGGTCTGAAGAGAAGTTATTTGTAATGAAAGCTTGTCCGACATTGTTGGATAGAGTAAAGGAAGCCCAGGAGAAAGATGGAGAATGTGAGAAAATCAGAAGAAGGATCACTGAAAAAGAGGAAGAAAAATTTTGAATAGATAAGGATGGTATCTTAAGATTCGAAGGGAAAGTGTGGGTACCAGCAGTGGCCGAGTTAAGAGAGGAGATTTTGTATGAGGCTCATAATATGACGTATTCCATTCATCCGGGAGGCACAAAGATGTACCGGAACTTGAAGCAATAATTTTGGTGGCCAAATCTGAAATTGGAAATTGTGGAGTACGTTAGTAGATGTCTTACGTGTCAACGTGTAAAAGAAGAGCATCAGCGACCGAGTGGTTTACTACAACCATTGGAAATACCAGAGTGGAAATGGGAGCATATTACGATGGATTTCATGGTAGGACTTCCAGTCACACAGAAAGGTTTGGATGCCATTTGGGTCATCGTGGATCGAATTACGAAGACTTCACATTTTCTACCTATCAAGATCCACTACAGTTTAAATAAATTAGCGAATCTGTACGTAAAGGAAATCGTTTCAAGACATGGAGTGATGATGTCGATTGTTTCTGACCGAGACCTGCGTTTCACGTCAAAATTCTGGAAAAGCTTGTAAGAGAGGATGGGAACACAGTTGAGGTTGAGTACTGCTTATCATCCTCAGACGGACGGACAAAGTGAGCGAATAATACAAACGCTAGAGGACATGCTTAGGACTTGCGTGATGGACTTCAAGAGAAATTGGGACGACCACTTACCCTTAGTCAAATTTGCGTATAATAATAGTTACCATGCGAGTATCGGCATGCCACTGTATGAATGTGACGCCTCCAAAATAGGTCCAATCCAACCAACCTATTTTGAGTCGCCAAATACATGGTATGTAAAACAACTACAACTACATTAATACAATTGTCGTGTGCAAAATACGACAACACACATAAACTATGAGTTTAAATACAAATATTGTCTTCTAGACAATATCCACACTCAAATAAGTCCTCATTACAATTATTGATACACTATTTTACAAAATAGTGAGGACTACTAAAATAACTGCTCTTGAACCATTACTCCACACCCCACTAGTTCCCGCTATATTCTCGCCTCACGAGAAGAAAAATGGAACAAAAAGGAAAGGGTGAGAGCTCAACTAGCCCAAGAAAGAACATTATGACTAAGATAATGTACAACAAATTATCCTTAGTCTTCAACAGGAAAAATCGATAGAATACAATAGACAAAAAGTTTTAGATCAACAAGCTGCAATGGAAACAACAATTCATTAGAAGAGTTAAGTAGAGAATGAAATCTACTATCATCTATGAATTTAAAAGTCCATCATCGATATTTTATCCTCGTAACATCAATCAATATACATCTTGAATCAAATAGTCATCTTTGCACTACTGGGCCAAAGATATTCATCGATTAATTAAGGTCATGTTCATCTCAACACTGCTCATCTTTGCACTACTGAGGCCAAAGATATTCATCGATTAGTCATGTTCATCTCAACACACATCGCTTCATTTTTACAAAGACGGCCAAAGATATTCATTATAAAATCATTCATCTTTGCACTACAGGCCAAAGATATTCAGTAATATCATCATTTAGGACTGAAGATGATGAAAAATATTTTAAAGAAAACGAATCCAGTGAAACAAAAGAATAAATATTAAGGATTCGTACTTTACACAATCCAAGTTCAAAAATACTTCATAAATAATCAGAGTGGAGTAAAATTCAAGAATGAAGATCAAAACATAGATCCAATCAAAGATAGGAATCATAACATACAATCTTGGACATAGAAAAGAAAATTTAATTTTTCTGTGAATAGTGTCGTATTCGTGAATAGTGCCGTATACGTGAATAGTGCCGTATACGTGAATAGTAACTCCGACACCAAAAGATAGAAATTTCACAAAAAACATCATCATGCTTCGTGAATAGTACTCGTGAATAGTAACTCATGAATAGTAACTCGTGAATAGTAACTCATGAATAGTAACTCGTGAATAGTAACTCATGAATAGTATCCCCGACATGAAAAGTTCCAAATTTGATAAAAATTCACACCAATATTTCGGTATAATGATATTGAAGAAATAATATCACTTACGAAGAAAATAACATCCCTTACCTCAGAAAGAATAGTACTTGATTTGGAATAATCGGATATAAGGTTTGAAAGAACTTGCACCAGATAAAGAATACTCAAAGTATTAAAATACTCACAAATACGCTCGATATTATAGAGAGAAAGAGTGAGAAATCTTTAGTTTCTGGTGTGATTTTCAATTCTAACCTAAGCACCCTATTTATAGAAAAATGCTTAGAACACCAAAGCAGAAAATTTAATATAATATTAATATAATTATACAAATTTTCCTTAGCCCACCTTTTGGTCAAAAACACCAGCCACACATGTTAATGATGTCCAAAAAAATACAAAAAATGTTTTTCTAACAAAAATTATTTAAACTCCAAAAATCAAATCACACCCGATATACCGCAACTTCAATAATTCACAATAAATAGCCCTTTTATCAGAAAATTCAAATCTCGCGTGTTTTTATAGGAAATTCAATTCTCTACAACTTTGCAGAAGAAAGTTTTTTCAAATTCCAAACAGAAATTGACTGACATCCATAAATGGGCGATTTTACAAGCTATAATCAAATTTCAGTCAAGAAATGGGTCCACCAACATGTTTAACATATTTTAAACAACTTTTATAACAAAAATACTCTTCCTCCTCATATACTCATATATCCCACATTCATTGTAAAAATATCACCATTATTATATTATTAAAATATAATAATAAATTATTTTATCAAGAAAGATAAAATATCATTTTTTTTACAATTGTCACTTTAAAAATTTTCTCCATCTATATCCACATAAAATCAATATTTTCCTCATCATATAAATCAATAATTAATTATTCATAAATAATATTACAGAATCACAAAGATCGGCAACCAAAGCCGCTCCTCCAGAAAGAGGGGCTTTCCAATAAAGATTTTTCCTTACTGGTGCGCAATTAGGTGACCAAACCTCTCCTTAGACAGAACTTTCTAGACATTGCCAATAATGTTTTCTAATAATATTATTCAGATAATATGAATTATTTCTCCGATAATGAAAAATACTGTGTAGTGACAATTATTGAAATAAAAGTAATATAAAAAAATCAACGCAACAATTATTGAATCAATAAAATAAAATATTGAACAGTAATTACTGTAACAATTATTGAGTAATGCCTTCTTACGTAAAAATCAATACTTTGCTATAAAGCGAGTCTATAGGCCATAGTTCCTATTCAATCGAGGATTTCAAATGGACTAATAAATCAAAGGTTGAGATTTCTTCTCTTCATCAACTCTTACTTTTAGAATAACGCCTTCTTGCACCTTCTTCTTTATATTCATCAGCTCCGGTGTATAGCTTGAGCGGTTTTAACATTATCGATTAAAGTCGGTTCTACTTGTATATCATCACGTGAGTCCCTAGAGTCTTTAACTCTATATCTATCATTTATAAGTTATATGAAATGGGTCTTTGACAATATTGTATTCGTACTCGTATACGATCTTTTACTCAACACGTCAGCTACCACGTTCGCTTTTCCAGGATGGTATAGTCAGAACATGTGCCGAAATGAGTCTCCTATTGAGTTCTTCGAAGCTCTTCCCACATTCCATGCTCCATTCGAATTTTATATCTCTACGAGTTAGCTGCGTTAATGGAATAGCGATTCGAGAATATCCTTCAACGAATCTTCGATAATAACCAACTAAGCCTAGAAAGCTACGTATTTTGATTATCGACTTAGGTTGCTCTCAACTGTGACTCATATCCCAACCTTGGATAAAGACGTCACAATGACACCTATCGCTTTTACTATCGCATCGAATATGGCGTCCCCTACGGAGAGTCTCGCTTCGCATTCATTCCACAAAGGAAGTCACCGAGATAAAGGCTCGGTACAAACTTCTATGATTGAATTTTAACTCCGAAGTTTAATAGGAGCCATGAGATTTTAGAAATGGGTTTTGTACCGGGTTCAAAGTCGATACAAAATTCAATATCACGCTCTGGGAGTAGGCCATGAAATTTTTCAGGAAATACGTCAGGAAATTTACTAACAACAGAAATATCATTCAAATATGACGTATTTTTGTTCAAGTCCATAACATGGCTAAGAAAGCTTGACATCCGTTTTTCAATAAACGAATGACTTTACGGCTTGATATAAAAGAGTTTGACTTCAATGGTTTGGTTGCTTAAATTCGAATAACAGGTTGCTTAGGAATATTAAAACTAACAACCTTACAAAAGCAATCAATTTTAGCATGATGAGTGGTTGACCAATAAATCCCTAAGGTCACATCAAATGTAAGAATTTTAAAAGAAATAAGGTCAACAGGTAATGTGATGGTGCCAACTTAGATCAAACAAAATTTATAAACAACGGATGTAACGAAAGTTTCTCTTAACGGAGTTTCAACAAATAAGTCAAAGTCTAATTTTCTCCAGAGTCAAGTTTAAACGTTGAGTATAAGCAGGAGAGATAAATGAATGGGTAGAGCCGGTATCTAATAAGGTATAAACTTCGTAAGAATTTATAATTAACTAACCCGTGCTAACTTCGTTCGGGTTCCTCGCATTCTGACCGGTCACGACAAACGTTCTTCCAGGAACCGTTGACTTTGTCTTTTTCATATCCGCCTTTGGGGCCACCGTTCCAGCTAGACTAGATTTCGCTGCAGGACAAAATCGAGCTATGTGACCATCTTTTCCTCAACTAAAACATACCTTGGAAGGCTGTGAATAGTTTGAACTTATATGTCCCTCCTCTCCGCATTTGTAGCATTTAACTGGCGGTCGTTCTTTTCCCCTTGAATTTGTTTCTGGTGCTGGTGCTGCTGCTGACATCTTCCCGTCATCGTTAAATCTTCTCTTCTTAGATCGGACATCTCTTCCACAATATCAATGCGTCGTGCAGCTTTTACCCATGTATCACTCATTCTCACTCGTTCAGTTATTTCTTCTTTCAGCTCAGATTCCAGCTTTATCATCTTATACTCTGCCAAAGAGTGCTTCTGTTCAAGCATCACATATCGGGTAACACAAGCTTGAATAGTTGCATCCTTTTGTTCCACGACCGCCTATCGTTCTTCAGCTTGCTCTTCTAACTCATGAATACGATTTTGAAATTCTACATTTTGATCATATAATACCTCTAATAAACTCTCCTCAGGTACCTCTTCTTCCTCACTCTCAGTTGTTACCTCTGCGACTATCTCGGGTGCAACTATCAATTCTTCACTCACCACATGGATATCTCTAATTCCTTCTTCGCCTGGCATCACATTAGCCTGGTTGGTGATTAAAAGTGTCTCCACAATCTCATTCACTTTATTGTTAACGTTCTCAGTTGCCATTCTCCAATACTGCCATAAAACAAGGGTTAATTAAACAAATTAACAAATCACATAATACCCCTATATTATGACCGACCAACAAATAAGCTTAGGTAGGACACACTAGCGAATGATTTACTCGTCTCTCCCTTCCTAGTTCTATTCCCCGATCTCCGCCAGAGATCATATCCCTAAGCTCTGATACCAACTGTGACGCCCCCAAAATAGGTCCAATCCAACCAACCTATTCTGAGTCGCCAAATACATGGCACAGAAACAACTACAACTACATTAATACAATTGTCGTGCAAAATACGATAACACATAAACTGTGAGTTTAAATACAAATATTGTCTTCTAGACAATATCCACACTCAAATAAGTCCTCATTACAATTATTGATACATTATTTTACAAAATAGTGAGGACTACTAAAATAACTGTCTTAAACCATTACTCCACACCCCGACTAGTTCCCGTTATATTCTCGTCTCCTGAGAAGAAAAATGGAACAAAAAGGAAAAGGGTGAGCTCAACTAGCCCAGTAAAGAACATTATGACTAAGATAATGTACAAAAAATTATCCTTAGTCTTCAACAGGGAAAAATCTGATAGAATACAATAGACAAAAAGTTTTAGATCAACAACTGCAGCGGAAACAACAATTCATTAGAAGAGTTAAGTAGAAAATGAAATCTACTATCATCTATGAATTTAAAAGTCCATCATCGATATTTTATCCCTCAGTAACATCAATCAATATACATCTTGAATCAAATAGTCAAAGATATTCATCACTGGTCATGTTCATCTCAACACTGCTCATCTTTGCACTAAGATATTCATCACCGTCAGTCATGTTCATCTCAACACTGCTCATTTTTTCAGCACTAGACGCCAAAGATATTCATTATAAAATCATTCATCTTTGCACTACGTGCCAAAGATATTCAAGAATATCATCATTTAGGATCAAGATGATGAAAAATATTTTAAAGAAAACGAATCCAAAGAAACAAAAGAATAAATATTAAGGATTCAGACTTTTACACAATCCAAGTTCAAAAATACTTCATAAATAATCGTAGTGGAGTAAAATTCAAGAATGAAGATCAAAACATAGATCCAATCAAAGATAGGAATCATAACATACAATTTTGGACACGTAAAAAGAAAATTTAATTTTTCCGTGAATAATGTCGATTCGTGAATAATAGTCAGATACGTGAATAAAGGTCAGATACGTGAATAGTAACTCACACCAAAAGATAGAAATTTCACAAAAAAACATCATCATGCTTCGTGAATAGTACTGTGAATAAGAACTCATGAATAGTAACTCGTGAATAAGAACTCATGAATAAGAACTCGTGAATAGTAACTCATGAATAAGAACTTAAGCATGAAAAAAGTTCCAAATTTGATAAAAATTCACACCAATATTTCGGTATAATGATATTGAAGAAATAATATCACTTACGAAGAAAATAACATCTCTTACCTCGTAAAGAATAGTACTTCCGACCGAATACTCGGATATAAGTCTTTGAAAGAACTTGCACCAGATATAGCAATACTCAAAGTATTAAAATACTCACAAAATACGCCGATATTATAGAGAGAGAAAGAGAGAGAAATCTTTAGTTTCTGGTGTGATTTTCAATTCTAACCTAAGCACCCTATTTATAGAAAAATGCTTAGAACACCAAAGCAGAAAATTTAATGTAATATTAATATAATTATACAAATTTTCCTTAGCCCACCTTTTGGTCAAAAACACCAGCCACACATGTTAATGATGTCCAAAAAAAATACAAAAAATGTTTTTCTAACAAAAATAATTTAAACTCCAAAAATCAATTCACACCTGATATACCGAAACTTCAATAATTCACAATAAATAACCCTTTTATCAGAAAATTCAAATCTCGCGAGTTTTTATAGAAAATTCAATTCTCTACAACTTTGTAGAAGAATGTTTTTCCAAATTCCAAACAAAAATTGACTGACATCCATAAACGGGTGATTTTACAAGCTATAATCAAATTTCAGTCAAGAAATGGGTCCACCAACATGTTTAACATGTTTTAAACAACTTTTGTAACAAAAATACTCTTCCTCCTCATATACTCATATATCCCATATTCATTGTAAAAATATCACCATTATTATATTATTAAAATATAATAATAAATTATTTTATCAGGAAAGATAAAATATCATTTTTTTTACAATTGTCACTTTAAAAATTTTCTCCATCTATATCCACATAAAATCAATATTTTCCTCATCATATAAATCAATAATTAATTATTCACAAATAATATTACAGAATCACAAGATCGGGCAACCAAAGCCGCTCCAGAAAGAGGGCTTTCCAATAAAGATTTTTCCTTCTTGGCGTAATTAGGTGACCAAACCTCTCCTTGATGTAACTTTCTAGACATTGCCAATAATGTTTTCTAATAATATTATTCAGATAATATGAATTATTGTTCGATAATGAAAAATACATGTGAAGTGACAATTATTGAAATAACAAGAATATAAAAAAATCAACGCAAAGAATTATTGAATCAATAAAATAAAATATTGAACAAGAATTACCGTGAATAATTATTGAGTAATGCCTTCACGTAAGAATCAATAATTGGTGCAATACCGCAAAGCTATCTTCTTGCTCAACAACGCCAGATGACCGTGTTTTTTAACCATCGGCATTCCAACAAAATTAATTCTAGAACAATCAAGTACCATTATTTATAACAACTTATACTTATCGCTTTTCTTCATCCAATTGCTTTCCGTTATGGGCCCACACATTTCAAGGCGCGTCGTATTTAATATTCCCCGACAGCAAGAATATTCCACGACCAAACGAATATTCCCCAACAATAATGAATATTTTATAACCACTTGCTTATTTTAAATATTTGCACATTTTACCCATAACTAACCACATTAATCAAATCAACCCCTTACTATTTCAAAATAATAATTAGAGAAATTAAATCTTTATTTATAAAAAGTTGGGGCCTTACAATGAAGCTCTTTATGGAAGAAAGTGCAGGACGCCATTATGTTGGGATGAAGTCAGAGAACGACGAATACTCGGACCAGAGTTAGTACAACAAACCACGAATGTGGTAACACTGATAAGGTCCAGACTAGTAGTAGCTCAGGATCGCCAGAAGAAGTACGCAGACTTGTATCGGCAAGACCGAGATTTTGAAGTCGGCAGTTTTGTATTCTTGAAGGTATCTCCATGTAAGGGAAAGATCTATTTCGGCAAGAAAGGAAAACTGAGTCCAAGATTCATAAGACCGTTCGAGATATTATAACGAGTGGGCGAAGTAGCATACAGAGTTTCACTACCACCTGAGTTGGAGCACATCCATAACGTGTTTCACACATCCATGTTGCGTCTGTACAAGCCTGACTACAAGCATGTGATTTCGTATGAACCCATTCAAGTGGAGAAGAACTTAGCATATAAAGAAATTCTTGTCCAAATTCTAGATAGGAAAGAGCAAACTTTAAGAAACAAAGTCATTTCTTCTGTAAAAGTGCTTTGGCGTAACCACGATGTCGAGGAGGCAACGTGGGAGTTAGAAGATAGAATGATGAGGGATTATCCCCATCTGTTTGTGTAACCTTGTAGAAATTTTGGGACATAATTATAATAAGGGGGGGGGGGATGTAATACCCAAGAATTTCCGAGTATTATTAAATAAATATGTTAATGGAAATAAGTATTTATTTAAATATAAACAGTTTCGTGTTAAGAAATGAGATAAATCAATTATATTAAATAAATGAATAATTGAGAATATGTAGAGTTTGTGGTAAACTCGTTGAAAGCCTTGTGTGGCATAATGATGGGAAATACTAATAGTAATGTTAATCGGCGAAGAAATTATAAGATGAGCAATTAAGTAATATTAATTGATTGTAGTATACTATTAGTTGATAATTGATGTATGGTATATTAATTATTTAATAATGAGGATTAATTAATGATTATATTAATTAATTGATGATGGTTGTGGTAGAATATTGAATTTTAGTAATTAACTAATCATGTGTGATTACTATTATTTGCAATATATTATAAAGATGAATAATGATTATGAAACCCATAAATATATTAATTAATGGTTGGATTAATTAATATTGGTGTTAATTAAGTATGGAAGTGCATAATTTATTTACTTAACATAAATAAGTAAGTTAGTAATATAATAATATTATATTAACAGTTATGTGCATATGAGCATATACAACCATACTATATGGTGCAGTGTGACATTTATGTGGCTATATATATTAAGTCTTATAAAACTATATTGTATGGGCATTATGATTAAATATATTGGAACTATATGTTATAAATACATTATCTATGTGACAATATGTATGTGGGTAGGTATTAAAATAATATACCATGAGCATACTGTAAACTAGTATTTTAATAAATGTATCAGTGTGATAAAATGTGCATGGATTATATGTGTATTACATTTCCATATTTCATCTACTACCTTGAAATGTTAAAACATATTGCGACATTAAGTTATAGTATATAGTTGATATGTATATAAGAAAATAGAAAGAGTGAGAATTTCTATAAGTATACATGATGGTTGAGTTAGTCCCAAAATGATTGTCCCAATTACCTCTCATTTCTCATTCATGTGTAATGGCAAAAGGCTAGCCTATTTCTTCTTCCAAGCTTCTAGCAAGTAATCATGGGAGGGGAGTGGTGCTCATGATGCAAATTACCAACCAATCTAACAACTCGTCCATAACCTTCATGCAATCCTACAATCCATGAGTTTAAATTCTTGGGCAATGGCTTGGCATGGTTAATGAGTTTCCTATAAAATGCACACTTCCCTTCATCCTTTGTGTTGCTTGAATTGTTTGAGAGGTGCAATAGGGAGTGTGAGCTGCTGAGAAATTGAGGGAGTGTAATCATTGTGTTGAAGAATTCTATTAAGCTTCAAGAGGTATAATTCTACTTTGATATTCTTGAGCTTGAGTTTTGTCAAATTCTTGAATTTGTTAAATTCTCTGTAAATTGTAAATTGATGTAGAATAACATGCTATTGTGTTGTCTGAGTTGGTACACATGCTTTGGAACATGGTAGTTGGTCTGGTTATAGGTGTATCATCTCTTGTGTTAAGGCTCTTCTTCTGCAGAGCCATTTTTTCAATCATTCAAGTGGCGTAGCGCCACTTCTTCCATATAGGGCTATCACTTGGCAGTATGTGGTACCGCTGATTCTTAGATAATGATTTGAGGTTTCTGATTTGTTTTGAGCATGCTATGATAGTTAGGTTAAGCCTATAAATGACCCTATCATGTGGTTAGATATTGTTTTGAATATGTTATGTTGTTTTAGCTTGATTTGAGCTAAGTTTTCAAGAAAACTTCAAGTTTTGGAAAAGCTAGAAATGGTAAACTTTAATAATACATATTCTGATCTTGCGAGCATGTTAGTATGGTTTTGAAATGCATGTCGGACATACTAACTTAAGTATATGAATTTTATATTGAAGCATGAGCATGTTAGGCTTATTAGTAAGTTTTACTAAATGAAAATATGAACTTTGAACGTGAATGTTGATGTGCTACTTTGAAAGTTAGAATCAGATGATTATAAGCATGTTAGATGATACCCTTGGATGCACTCATGTATATATACCATGCTTAGGTATCGTAATTCAAGGAAATCATAAACGAAGCATATTTCAAATATAAACTTGATAAACTATGTACATTGAGTTAAGATTGTGAGCATGCTTATGTAGTTTAATATGTGCATATGAGATATCACGATTAGATATGTTATACATGTAGATATGATTAATAAGAATGCCTAGTGAGCCTTATGCATAATAAAACTAGTTAAATGTGGCTTAGAACAAGCATGGATGGACTAGAACGTCATAACTTGTAATACATGACTAATCTAATGCAAACATGGATTGTTAACCTGTGGATCATATAGTTTTGTTCAAACAATTAAATATACGAAAATTATGCATTTAGCCTTTAAAGTCTTGAGTAAATGAGAATAGGTGGTGACCTATGATAATGTTATGATATGGAGTCAAACTTGGTTATCCACCTACTAACATGTGTGTATTGCATGATTATCTATGAACGTATCAGCCATGTATGCATTTGACCTTTCGGCAGGAGCGATGACTCTGGTTTGAACTAAGAGAGCACCATTGCCACTGCCTCCTTAGTACAAACTAAGCGATAATTTAGTATGGATCTACAGATAGGATTAGTTTTTTGCTATTAATTTGTAGGAGTTGCATACTTGTATTATTAATGATATGAGCGAATGTTTAATGATGTGATTATAGACTTTAAAGTGATAAGTCCAAAAAGTATTTGCAAACTATAAAGCACCGATTGAAGACTATGTTATTTGATTTTCATGGTGACTTATAAACTGATTTTGTGTTATAAGTACGTAAGGTATGAAATGAAGTATGTGAAGAGTATATAACTAAGTTAGATGTTTAAGTATGCATTTTAACTTAAATATCAAGCATGAGAACATTTAACTAATGAATATCCTATATGCGTATCACATTATGATAGGTTTCAAAAGTGTATTGATAAGCGATATTTGGTAAACTACGCTTAAGGCAAGTTTCCTAAACTTACTCTAATTATTATTGAGCAAGTTTCCTTGAACTTCATTCTTGATTGTGCAAGTATTCGAACCCTACTATTAGTGTTGTGCAATATCATTGCATTATTTTATTCGACAAATACCGTAAGCTTATCCCTTTTGAATACAAGTTAGATTAATTTCTTGTTCAAATGAGCTAGTATGTTAAACCCTTGTGAAAGCTATTATTCATGTTGAAATTGGTATTGTCTTTAAATACTGTGAAAGAGTTGATGCCATTTGATTCGGCTAGATTATGTGCATGTTTATAAAAGCTGTCCAAACTAATTGATTGGTGTGGAAATCTTGAAAACTGAGTTGGACAACCCTTTTGGTAAGGGGAGTGTATGCTATGGGAAACCCCAACACATGAATAAATATTATTGTGGTGTTATGCATAACGTGAAGTATTGTAGACTGATCATCTATAGTACTTGATATTTTGGGTTATCAGTTTAATATTGGTAACTCTAGTGGAAGTTCAATAGTCCTTAGTGACTGCTCAATATAAATTGCTTACCCAGTTGAATACATTGTTAGTCATTGAATTCAAATATATTTGTTAATTTATATTGAATTATCATATCCCTCATTCATTATGTTATTTTGACACTTTGAACTATCCTAGAAATGACACTTTGATATTTCAAACCTTGTGATATTATATCCTACACCCTTGTTGTATATTACTTGCTGGGCAATTTGTGCTCATCCTTGCTTATTTAAAACCTTTCAGTTAAGGAGGAACAGGGTAGTGTCTCTGGAACAGACAAGGGCAAGGGCAAGGCTACCGACTAGCTTGTCCCTTTATGTTTAAAATCTTTTATGTTGTACTAAGACTATGTTTAAGCTTAAGTAGGGTTATGTAATAAGTCTTTATTCGATATTGTTATGTAATCTATTAAGCACTGTAGGTTGCGAGACTTGGGGCAATAATTATAATAAATCTTTGTATATTATTCTAAAGTAGATTTTTCGTTGTGCATGCGTTATTTTAGTTATTATGGTTTTACCATGAGAACGTGATGAACCGAATTCGAGTGACCAAGTGGAGTTCCGAATTTGGGGGCGTCACAACAAATGGTTGCGCCGTCGTACGAATATTCCCCGACAACAAGAATATTCCATTTTCAAACGAATATTCCCCGACAACAATTAATATTTTATAACCACTTGCTTATTTTGCAAAATTTGCACATTTCACCCATAACCAAAGCATTATATCAAATTATCACCTTATTATTCACAATAATAAATAGAGGAAATTTGATTTTATTTATAAAAAGTTGGGGTCTTACAATGACCCTTGATGATTACACAAATATCCTTGGCCGGTAGTGCATGGATAATTCGTGGGCAAGATACTAATGAATATCCTTAGCCGTAGTTCAGGAATGATTCGATGATGTGGATTATTTATTAAGCTGAGTCTCAGTGATAAATTGATGATAAAATTTTTAAATCATAGAAGATAGTAGATATCATGCTCTACTTGACTCTTCTAATGGATTGCTTTTTCCACTGCCGTTAAACTTGATGTTTATTGTATTTTATGAGTTTAACACTAGTAGACACTCGAATTTTTTTGCACACTTGTCACTGACATTGCAGGAGGGCAGATTCGTTGTGACACACCCAAATCTAGGTACTTCATTCCCACAAGATTTGGTGTTCACTATTCATACATTCATACTATCTACCCAAATAAAATAATACTTAAACCATAAATCCTCCCTTTAAATAGGGTTACATCATTTAATCAAAAAAAACATCCCAGGATATCTAACCTTAAAAACATCATTTAAGTGCAGAATTAAATTATTACATTACATTATTATTAAATGTCTATGATCATAACAGTAATCAAAAGTACAAATCAGCATCACCTGTACATTTTTCCCTTTCCTTTGCTAGGTGAAGGCCCATCTACCTTCTCAACTTTAGCTGTAATTAGTTTATAAATATGCAAGAGTGAGCAAAACAATTGCTCACTGAGTATAACAATGAATCAACAGGAGAATAATAATAATAACTGGCCACGAATAGGCTCATCAAAACTGAATAGTACTCTATCAATGATAATCGAAAATTGGAATCCAAAATATGGAATATATCTAACTGAGGGTCATAAGACCATGAACTATGTCCACAGTTGCGAGTAATCTTTCAACTCCAACTTTAACAGTCATAAGACTATAAGGAGTCCTCATACTTAGGGGGATCAGCCCTTCGTACAATGTATTGTGCACAAACATTTTAACGCTACGCGTAAGTTATCCCCTAATAATAATAATAATAATAATAGGGTTGTTCATCTCAGTATTTAGAGTACAAGTTCGTACCAAAGAAAGTTTGGTTTGGATAAGCTTTCAAAGGTAATTTGAAGTTTAACGAACATCAACTAGATGACTAGTTGAATCAATAGTGTTTGATAATCACAACAGATGTTTGATAACAACATAACATAGAACAATTGAGAATCATAAATGAAGTGATTACACATTTAAAACTCATGCTTGAAACAATTATAGAGCATAAGTATTCAACAAAATGAATAAAATGGTAAACCTTTGCTTTGAACAATCAATAAGCTAAGATTAGGATCTTATAACATTAGAAAATGAAATTACTGAACGTACACTAACTGATAGCAAGCTGGAAACTAAAACTTGCCCAACATGGTATTAATTCATGCAAGGATTAAAAATAGTTTAATAATAAAGACGAGAGTTCAAAACTATGTTCATTATTCAAGAATGTAACTTAAGAAACTTGCTTAACTATAAACAAGTTAGAATGAATCAACCAAATGAGAATTTCAAACAACATTAGAGTTAAAGTTTGCTCGAATGAATGTTAGAGACAATTGACTTATTCAATCAACAGTTAAATTAGAAAGCTTGCTTAATCAAAGAACAAAGCTACACAATGTAATAATGGAACTAGCTCAACGAAAGTATAGAGTTAGGAAACTTTCTCAATGTAAAAGATAGAGTTTAGAAACTTTCCTTGAGTGTAAGCTATAAAATTAAACTCACGATCACCTACACATAATTTTAGAACCACATTACCTATTAGATATGCTAACATACCATAACATGTTCATTTATAGCTAAACTTATAATTTAAGCACAAGTCTTTCATTACCATTTACATTTAAGAAATTCCAAGTGTTTTACTTCGCAACACTTATCTAACGCTCATTGTGTATACTAAGTTATCACATAACGCATTCTCGATTTACTACACATTTTTGCAACTTTGAACTTACTAACCACAATTCACCATATTATGTTAACCTTAACATTACACATTTAACATGCTAACACAATCTCAGACCATGCGATGTTGTTATATCAAATCTGCGTAGAATGACAGAAACCGAATCTCAAACCGTGGTATGGCGTAAATTGCCATAATAAAGGCTTGGGGCCCGCCGCCAGCCTATGCTGTGCTGTGCCTTTTGCCTTGGCATCGGTAGCCAATTATGCTTTAAGTGTTCGACAGACGCAGAGAAGGCTAATGAACAGTAGCTGACTTTAGCCCAACAAACACAAATTCCACCCAACAAATAGTGATAATAACACGTAAAATAAATATACAACTATCATAAACATGATTGCTAACCTATTCAACCACTTAGCACAATTTAACAACAACTAAAACCATTTTAATTTCTCAATTTTCATGTTTTTTATATAAAACTCCATTTTTGATATTCATCCCAAAAATCATCACTGTGAATTCATTATTTGGCCAAAACACTCCATTCAAATTACGTTATGCTTGTATCTCATTGAACTAACATATACAAGCTTCAATTTATAATTTCACATACTAATTGGCCACTAAAATTGATACTTTTCATGAACATATGAAAAAATACATATAAACATACACTATCAAAATTTTCTTCTACTGTAAACCGAAATTAGCATTCAATTATTATTTATATACAAACTAAAACTTCACCAACATTAATAACCACCACAATTCATTTATATAACAACAATTCAAAATATGAAATTCACAAAACATGTAATTTTGCCGTAAAACCATATATATATATATATATATATATATATATATATACATAATACTAATGTTGTGTAGAAATACCTTGAATTTTCTTGCAATCCTTGTTAAACTCACTGGAATTGTTGCTATGAAATCCTTCTCTCTCAAATTCTCTCAACTTCCACAAAACTCAGTACTCTCAAACTTGGAAAATAGAATGCGTAATAAGAAACCAACTGGTATTCAAGCGTAAAATTAAACCCACAACGCTTAATAATACTACTAATTGCAAATTCGATTTAACATATATAATATAAATATATTATATTTATTATTTTAATTTAAGACCCCAAATTTTTTTTTATAAATAAAATGGAATTTCCTTTATTTATTATTTTGAAATAGTAAGGGTTGATTTGATTAATGTGGTTAGTTATGGGTAAAATGCGCAAATTTTACAAAATAAGCAAGGGTTATAAAATATTCATTGTTGCTTTGGGAATATTCGTTTCGGTCGTGGAATATTCGTGATCGCTTGTGAATATTCGCATTTACGACGCCAAGCAAATATGTGTGGGCCCCATAACGAAAAAGCTTATCGAGGAAGAAAACGACAAATATAAGTTGTTTAAAAATAATCTACAGAAGTTGTTACCGCTTAATTAATCGTTGGAATACCCGTGGTTAAAATACAAAGAATACGCTGGTCAGCACAAAGAAGATACCAGATTGCATGTAAGATTGTTGAATTATTGATTCTTACGTAAGAAGGCACTACTCAATAATTATTACAAAGAGTTACCGCTCAATATTTTATTGATTCAATAATTGTCATATTGATATTTTTATATATTATTATTGCTTTCAATAATTGTCATTACACAAGATTTTCCATTATCGAAATCAATAATTCATATTATTTGAATAATATTATCGATAACATTATTGGCAATGTCTAGAAAGTTCTCGCTTCAAGGAGAGGTTTAGTCACCTAATCATACTACCAAGAAGAGAAAATCCTTATCGAAAGCCCCTTCCCGGAACTACCGTCAATAAGATCGTGATTCTCGTAAATATTATTTTTAAATAATTAATTATTGATTATTATGATAAAGAAAATATTTATTTTATGTGGATATAGATGGAGAAAATTTTAATGTGACAATTGTTGAAAATTAATATTTTATCTTTTTCGATAAAATAATTCATTTAAATATATTATTTTAATAATATATTAACTCTGTGATATTTTTACAATGAATGTGGGATATATGAGTATATGAGGAGGAAGAGTATTTTTGGGCATTAAATGTTTAATATATGTTTTGTGTGTCTGCGACACAATTCTCGACCGAAAATTGATTATGTATCGTAAAATCGCTTCATTTATGGATTTCTGATAATTTCGCTTGGAATTTGGAAAACTTCCTTCCGCAAAGTTGTAGAGAATTGAATTTCCTATAAAAAATCGCGAGATTCAAATTTTCTCGACAAAAGGGCTATTTATCATGAATTATTGAAGTTCCTGAGTTCAAATAATTGATTTTTGGAAGTTTTAATTATTTTATATAAGAAAAACGTTTTTGTGGTTGTTGGCACATGGGTGGTCGATGTTTTTGACCAAAGAAGGCATGCTAGAGTTTTCAAAACATGTGGGTAGGAATTTTGAATAAATAATAATATATTTTATTAATTTAGTCTCCTTTCATGCTTCTAACATTTTCCTATAAATAGAGGGCTAAGTTAGAATTGAAAATCACACCGTAAACTAAGTTTTCTCTTTCTCTCTATATTATCGAGTATTCTTGTGAGTATACTTTGAGTGTTGCTATACTAAAGAAGTTTCACAAGACTATACCGAAATTCAAATGTAAGTACGGCTATTTTGAGGTAAGTGGATGTTATTTCTTTCTAAATGATATTATTTTCTTCAATATCATTATGCCAAAATATTTTGTTGAACTTTTTATCAAATTTGAACTTTTTTCATGTCTGGGTTACTATTCATGAGTTATTATATTCATTCATGAGTTACTATTCACGAGTTACTATTCACGAAGTTATTATTCACGAAGTTACTATTCACGAGTTTTCACGGCGTGAAGATGTTTTTTTGTGAAATTTCTATCTTTTGTGTTTGGGGTTACTTATTCACGATACTAAGACTATTCACGATACCAAGACTATATTCACTTAATACGAAGACTATTTCACCTAAAAATGAAAATTTTTCTTTTGTCCAAGATGTCTATTTTGGCTACTATCTTTGATCAGATCCATGTTTTGATCGTTATTTTTGAGTTCTCGCTTCAAAATCGCTTATTATGAAGTATTATCGATCTTGATAAACCGCTGTACTAATCCTAATATTTGTCCTTCTATCTCACCGGATTCGCTTCTAAAATATTTTTCATCATCCTCATTCCTTAATGGTGATATTTGATGAATATCTTTGGCCCAGAAGGCAAAGATGAACGATTAATCGATGAATATCTTTGGCCCAGAGTGCAAAAGATGAACAACAGTGTTGAGATGAACATGACCAACCGGTGATTTAAATGAATATCTTTGGCCTCAGAGTGCAAAAAGATGAATATTGATTGTTGTTACAGGATAAAATATTGATGATGGACTTTTAAACCTTAAGACAAGAGAATTCTTTCTCTACGTGACTCTTCTAATGGATTGTCAAGCTTTCACCGCGATTTGTTGATCTAAAACTTGTTGTCTATCAGTATTCTATTAGATTTTTCCCTCGAAGAAGACTAACGATAATTTGTTGTATATTATCTTAGTCATAATATTCTTTATCGGGCTAGTTGAGCTCACCCTTTCCCTTGTTGTTCCATTTTCTTCTCGTGAGGTGAGAAACATAAGCAGATCGAGCCTGGGGTATGGAAATGAAGGTTCTGTAGAGAGTTGTTTAGTAGTCCTCACCATTTTTGTAAAATAATGTATCAATAATTATGATGGGGATTTATTTATGTGTGGATATTGTCTGCATTTAAATATCTCAGATTTAAACTCATTAAGATGTATTGTCGTATTTCACACCTACATTTGTATTATTGAAGTTGTAGTTATTTCGCATCATGTATTTGGCGCACTCGTAATGGGTCAGTGGAATGGACCTATTTTGGGGCGCCACAAATGGTATCGTAGCTTAGGGATATGATCTCCGCGAGATCGGGAATAGAACTAGAGGGGAGAGACGAGTAAATCCTTCGCTAAAGGTGTCCTACCTAAGCTTATTTGTTGGTCGGTCATAATATATAGGATATATTATGTGACATGTTAATTTGTTTAATTAACCCTTGTTTTATGACAAGATTTGAGAATGTCGACCGAGAATATTAATAAAGGGAGTAAATGAGACCGTGGAGACGCCTTTAGACTCACCAACGAGGAGAAACGTGCAACAGTCGGCAATGTTCCTCCCGTGAACAACGCCACCGAAAGCAAATGATGAACGATGGAATGTTTAGAAGCTTTTTGCGCTCATGCAAAATCGCATTTAGGGAGACTCGTGACAAAATACGGTGGAAATGATGGCAACGCTGGCTATTTGTCACAACCAAGCAATTCAAAGAGTTGGGACCACCAGATTTCCATGGAAAGCCGGATCCGATCAAGGCGTAAACGTGGGTCAAGCAAATTACCAAGATATTTGATGTCTTGGGATGCACGGAGGAATGTAAAGGTTCCATTCGCCACCTTTATGTTTCATGGTGAAGCAGACATCGGTGGAATCAGGAAGCGCACTCAAATGATGCACTCAACATGTCTTGGGAAAGATTTCAAAATCGCTCAATGACAAGTACTTTCCCGAAAAGTATTCATTATATGAAGGAAGTGTGGAGTTTATTAGACTCGAGCAGAAAGTAATATGACTTGTCTCTCAAAGACGAGGCGAAGTTCATGAGAGTTGTCTGTGTTTGCACCTCATTTGGTGGAAAATGAGGAACGATGACGCCAGATGTTTCGAGGGGTCTAAAACTCAAAATTCGCCAATACCTCATTTCTCATAAATTTTCTCTATATTCAGATGTTGTAAATAGTGGCTCAATTATTAGAGCGAGATAATGAGTCTGCTCAACCCAAGCACCAACAACACGATAAAAATCATACCGGTGGCAACGCCATCGGGACAATGATAACCATCGTGAAAAGAAATTATCGTGCAAGAAATGGTAACCACTTCTGGTGGTAATCATGGCCAAGATAATAGAAGAAATAATTCAAGTGGAAATTTCAAGAAGAGAAGATTAAACGATGGCGGAAGACGCTTAAGAAGCAAAGATCAACACCAAAGAACAAATTCTAGGGGAGGAGAACGACCGCCGCTTTAGATGTTACAAATGTGGAGAGGAGGGACATATAAGTCCAAACTGCTCACAAATTTTCCAAGGTATGTTTTAGTTGTGGAAAAGAAGATCACATAGCTCGATTTTGTCCTCAGAGAAAAAATCAAGTCCAAATTGAACTCTGCGGCACCAAAGGCGATACTTTTAAAAGACAAAGTCAATCGCCTCGAAGAGCGCTTTCGTCGCGACTTCCATCAAAATGCGAGGAACCCGAACGGTTAGCACGGTTAGTTAATTATAAATTCTCGCTAAGTTTATACCTTACTAGATACCGCTCTACCCATTCTTTTATCTCTTTTGCTTACCAACGCTTGAACTCGACTACGAGAAATTAGACTTTGACCTATTTATGGAGACTCATAGAGAAACTTTCATTACATCCGTTGTTTAGAAATCTTGCTTGATTCAAAGTTGGCACTATCACATTACCCGTTGATCTTATCTCTTTAAAGATACTTGCTTTTGATGTGATTTTAGAGATTGATCGTTAACTACTCATCATGCCAAATTGATTGCTTTTGTAAGGTCATTAGTTTTCATATTCCTAAGCAACCTCGTTATTCAATTCAAGCAATCAAACCATTGTAGTCAAACATTTTCATATCAAGCCATGAAGTCATTCGCTTATTACTTGATGTCAAGTTTTCTTAGTCCATGTTATGGATTTGAATAAAGACACGCCGATTTGAATAATATTCCCCGTTGTTATTGATTTTTTCCCGACGATTTCAAGAATTTTCGCTTACTCCCAAAGTGTGATATTGAATTTTGTATCGACTTTGAACCCTAAGACAAAACCCATTTCTAAAATCTCATATCGAATGGCTCCTATTGAACTTCAGAGTTAAAACCCAACTATAGAAGTTGATACCCGAGCCTCTATCTTACGACTTCCTTTGTGGAATACACCGGGCCGCATTCTCCATAGGGGACGCCATATTCGCAAGCAAGAGTAAACCGATAGGTGTCATTGTGACGCATATCCAAGATTGGGATATGAGTCACAATTGAGAGCAACCTAAGTCAAGAATCGAATACGTAGCTTTCTAGGCTTAGTTGGTTATTATCGAGATTCGTGGAAAGATTTTCTCAAATCGCTAGTCCATTAACTCACCGACTCAGAGATACAAAATTCAATGGAGCACCTGAATGTGGGAAGAGCTTCAAGAACTTAAGAAGAGACTCATTTCGCACATGTTCACCATACCATCCTCGAAAAGCTTTAACGTGGTAGCCGACGTGTTGAGTAAAAAGATCGATACGAAAGACGAAAGTACGATATTGTCAAAGACTCATCTCAGATAACTTACAAATAATGAGATATGAGAGTGAAAGACTCTAGGTACCCACGTGATGATATACGAGTATAATCGACTTTTATCGATAAAGTTAAAGCCGCCAAAGCTACACAATCGGAAAATCGATGAATATGAAGAAGAAGGTGCAAGAAGTTGTTATTCTAAAAGCGAGAATCAATGAAGAGAGGAAAGCTCAAACCTTCGATTTATTAATCCATTTGAAATTCTCGATCGAAGTAGAACTGTGGCCTATAGACTCGCTTTTACCGCCAAGTATGACGCGGTTTATAACGCTTTTACGCATCGATGTTACGTAAATATGTGGACGAATTCAATAACATCATCGAAGTTGTAACCGCATTTAGATAGTCAAGACTTAACGCACGAGGAGGTACCTGCCAAGATATTAGATACGAAGAAGCATGTCCTATGTACCGAGGTTATACCACAAGTTAAAGTTTTGTGGAGAAACCATGCTATCAAGAAATGACCGGAGTTGAAAATAAAAATGAAAAGCGAGGTATCCTCAACTTTTCAAACACTGTGTATCGTACGCCAATTTCGAGGACTTAAATTTCATAAGGAGGGAGGTCAGAAGACCCCAAATTTTTTTTTTATAAATAAAATGGAATTTCCTTTATTTATTATTTTGAAATAATAAGGGTTGATTTGATTAATGTGGTTAGTTATGGGTAAAATGCGCAAATTTTACAAAATAAGCAAGTGGTTATAAAATATTCATTGTTGTCGGGAATATTCGTTGTCGTCGGGAAATATTCTGATCGTCGGGAATATTCGTATTTACGGCCACAAGCAAATGCATGTGTGGGCCCCATAACGGAAAGCGATTGAGGAAGAAAAACGACAAATATAAGTTGTTTAAAAATAATCTACAGAAGTTGTTACCGCTATTAATCGCTGGAATACCCGTGGTTAAAATACAAGAATATGCGTGGTCAGCATAAAGAAGACACCAGATTGCACAAAGATTGTTGAATTATTGATTCTTACGTAAGAAGGCACTACTCAATAATTATTACAAAGAGTTACCGCTCAATATTTTATTGATTCAATAATTGTCATATTGATATTTTTATATTATTATTGTTTCAATAATTGTCATTACACAAAGATTTTCCATTATCGAATCAATAATTCATATTATTTGAATAATATTATCGATAACATTATTGGCAATGTCTAGAAAGTTCTGCCTAAGGAGAGGTTTGGTCACCTAATCATGCCACCAAGAAGGAGAAATCCTTATCGAAAGCCCCCTCTTCCTGAACTACCGTCACAAGATCGTGATTCTCGTAATATTATTTTTAAATAATTAATTATTGATTATTATGATAAAGAAAATATTTATTTTATGTGGATATAGATGGAGAAAATTTTAATGTGACAATTGTTGAAAATTAATATTTTATCTTTTTCTCGATAAAATAATTCATTTAAATATATTATTTTAATAATATATTAACTCTGATATATTTTTACAATGAATGTGGGATATATGAGTATATGAGGAGGAGAAGAGTATTTTTGTGGCATTAAATGTTTAATATATGTTTTGTGTGTTTGGACACAATTCTCGACCGAAAATTTGATTATGTATCGTAAAATCGCTCATTTATGGATTTCTGATAATTTCGCTTGGAATTTGGAAAACTTTCTTCTCGCAAAGTTGTAGAGAATTGAATTTCCTATAAAAAGTCGCGAGATTCAAATTTTCCGACAAAAGGGCTATTTATCATGAATTATTGAAGTTCTTGAGTTCAAATAATTGATTTTTGGAAGTTTTAATTATTTTATATAAGAAAAACGTTTTTGTGGTTGTTGGCACATGGGTGGTCATGTTTTTGACCAAAGAAGGCATGCTAGAGTTTTCAAAACATGTGGGTAGGAATTTTGAATAAATAATAATATATTTTATTAATTTAGTCTCCTTTCATGCTCTAACATTTTCCTATAAATAGGGCTAAGTTAGAATTGAAAATCACACCGTAAACTAAGTTTTCTTTTCTCTCTATATTATCGAGCGATTCTTGTGAGTATACTTTGAGTGTTGCTATACTATATGAGTTTCACAAGACTATACCGAAATTCAAATGTAAGTACGGTTATTTTGAGGTAAGGATGTTATTTCTTTCAAGAAATGATATTATTTTCTTCAATATCATTATGCCAAAATATTTTGTTGAACTTTTTATCAAATTTGAAACTTTTTCATGTCGGGGTTACTATTCATGAGTTACTATTCACGAAGTTACTATTCATGAGTTACTATTCACGAGTTACTATTTCACGAAGTTACTATTCACGAGTTAAGCACGCGTGAAGATGTTTTTTGTGAAATTTCTATCTTTTGTGTTTGGTTACTATTCACGATACGGCACTATTCACGATACTGAGACTATTCACTTAATACTAAGACTATTCAATTTAAAAATGAAAATTTTTCTTTTTGTCCAAGATGTCTATTTTGGCTACTATCTTTGATCAGATCCATGTTTTGATCGTTATTTTTGAGTTCGCTTCAAAATCGCTTATTATGAAGTATTATCGATCTTGGATAAACTGCTGTACTAATCCCTAATATTTGTCCTTCTATCTCACCGGATTCGCTTCTAAAAATATTTTTCATCATCCTCATTCCTTAATGGTGATATATCGATGAATATCTTTGCCTAGAAAAGCAAAGATGAACGATTAATCGATGAATATCTTTGGCCCAGAAGTGCAAAGATGAACAAAAGTTGAGATGAACATGACCAACCGGTGATTTAAATGAATATCTTTGGCCCAGAGTAAAAAGATGAATATTGATTGTTGTTACAGGTGATAAAATATTGATGATGGACTTTAAAACCTGTAAGACAAGAGAGAATTCTTTCTCTACGCGACTCTTCTAATGGATTGTCAAGCTTCACCGCATTTGTTGATCTAAAACTTGTTGTCTATTGTATTCTATTAGATTTTTCCCTCGTCAAGACTAACGATAATTTGTTGTATATTATCTTAGTCATAATATTCTTTATCGGCTAGTTGAGCTCACCCTTTTCCTTGTTGTTCCATTTTCTTCTCGTGAGGAAGCGAGAACATACAAGAGATCGAGCCTGGGTATGGAATGAAGGTTCTAGAGAGAGTTGTTTAGTAGTCCTCACCATTTTTGTAAAATAATGTATCAATAATTATGATGGGGATTTATTTATGTGCAGGATATTGTTGTGCACTTATAATATCTCAGATTTAAACTCACAAGATGTATTGTCGATTTCACACCTACATTTGTATTATTGAAGTTGTAGTTATTTCGCACTCACGTATTTGGCGACTCGTAATGGGTTGGGTGGAATGGACCTATTTTGGGAATAAGAAATCCATTAGAAGAGTCAAGTAGAACATAATGTCTACTATATCCTCTAGATTAAAAGTCCATCGTTAATATTTCATTCCTGTAATACTCATCAATAGTTCTTTGTTATACCCAAGACAAAAAGAACTATCATCACCTGTCTTCACCTAAACCACCAAAGATTATAGTTAAATCCACAATTCATATTTATAATCATGTAAATCAACAGTTTCTCCTTGCCACAAAGGCTTAATAGAACGTTCACTCAATATCCTTACCACAAAGGCTAAAGATATTCAAATGTAATAACAATGATCATACTAATTAGTTGTCTACCTTTGCACTACGGGCCAAAGATATTCAACTATAAAACCAATGGTCATGATCATACCAATCAATTGTCATGTCGTCATTACACTACTACCAAAAGACATTCAACTCGTTAACTAATGGTCATGATCCTTCTAATCACATCATTGAATTATCCATGCACTACGAGCCAAGGATATTCGTTATTATCACCAGTGGTTATGATCATATCATACACCTGTCCATCTTTGCACGTAAGCCAAAGATATACAACTATAAAACTAATAATCAACGATCCATCTTTGCACGTAAGCCAAAGATATACAAGCTGTAAAAACCAATAATCAACGATCCATCTATGCACGTAAGCCAAAGATATACAACTCAGTAAACTAATAATCAACAAATTCATCTTTGCACGTAAGCTAAAGATGACTTTCATCACAATATAAGCATGAGGATGATGACAATGATATAAGCATTAATCAAACAAAATCAAGGATAAATATTAAAGACTTTAAATTTATCCAGAGTTTAAAAATATCCAAATTGTCAACATGATACTACTTTGTGGAGTAAAATTCAAGAATAATATTCATGTACCAAAAATAATTTGACAGAAAAAAAATATATTTTTCTATTGAATAATACCCGTGAATAGTATTAAATAAATAGTACCGCGTGAATAGTACCTCGACGAAAAGTGTCCCAAATACTGAGTGAATGATACTAGAGTGAATAGTAATCGGTGAATAGTAACTCATGTATGAATAATACTCAGACGAAAAAGTGTCCTAATACCCGAGTGAATAATACTAGTGAATAGTAATCGGGTGAATAGTAACTCGTGAATAGTAACTCATAAAAAGAAAGATACCAAAGAAAATGATATTCCATGATTTGAGTACAAAAGAAATGATATCTCATACGAGTATAATAGAATATCTGAAATCGCAAATGGATTTTTAGCGCCCACTGCGGTAATCCACGTAGATGATCATTTCCACAATTTAATAAAGAATGAATACGAAGGATCATTCACCATGCATGTGGTAATCCACATAGACAAAGTTATTCCAACGTAATAATAAAGAATGAAATAATAGAAGAATTCACCAGGCATGCGATAGATCGCACAGACAGGTTATTCCCAACAGAATAATAAAGAATGGAACCAGTGTCATGCGTAATCTACACAAACAGGATATTCCAAGCGTAATAATAAAGAATGGAACCAAAGGCACATCAGAATCCACACGCGACAATTATATTCCAACAGGATAATAAAAAATGGAACCAGGTCATGCGTAATCCACACAGACAGGATATTCCAATAGAATAATAAAGAATGGAATAACAATAGAATTCACCAGGCATGTGATAGATCGCACAAACAGGTTATCCCAACAGAATAATAAAGAATGGAACTAGGTCATGCGTAATCCGCATGCATGTGATATTCCAATAGAATAATAAAGAACTGAACCAGGTCATGTGTAATCCGCACGCATGGGGATATTCCAATAGAATAATAGAGAATGGAATAACAACATGAATTCACTAGGGCATGCGATAAACCTTACGCATGGGTTATTCCAACGAAATAATAAAGAATGGAATAACGAAAGAATTTCACCATGTATGCGGTGCCAGATATGACAAAGTTATTCCAATCATAATAATAAAGAATGGAATAACAACCCTTACGAGTATTGAAAGAAAATAAATCTCTTCATGAATACGAAAGAATAATTTCCCTTACCTTAGAAGAAAACTGGATACTGGAATAGTGAGGTAGCAGACTTCTCTTCTTCTTTCTCTCTATAATTTCTCTCTTCTCTATAATAATTGCTCTTGTGAGACTTAGTGAATTCGTGAAGAATAATGAAGGAATGAGCTTCTATTTATAGGAAAATATAGTTTCGATAATTGCACGTTTTGGGGCTCAGAATATTACAATATAATACCTTCATCTTTTCCTTCATTTTTAATTTAGTCATGCAAGTATTATCAAACTTGCACCACCTCCCCTAATAGTAAATCATGTGAATCAATAATAAATCATGTGACTCAATAGTTCTAAACATGTGAAAAAAATTAATTATAGTATCTTCATCTATACCTCCATTTTTAACTTAGTCATGCAAGTATTATCAATCTTGCACCAACTCCACTAATAGTACATGAATGTGAATAAATAGTACACATACGTGAACAAATAGTTATATGCATGTGAATTAATAGCAATTAATTGCTCATTTATCTAATTAATTACCCGATAACTTCCAGACATCAATTATTATCGAAATAAATGTCGGTTTCCACTAACACTAATAATCCCAACACAATGGAACTATCAATTTCATCTTTAATCAACACGAACTTATTCATCATTATTATTATAACTCACAATATTTAACAACTAGGTCATTCCCAAGAAAGAGGGGCTTTCCGATAAGGATCTCCCTATTGGCGCGCAATTAGATTACCTAGCCTCTTCTTGACAGAACTTCTAGACATCGTCAATATTGCAAATAATAATATGAATAAATTTGTCATCTCAATTATTAATTTAATAATATAAAATATTGTGACAATAATTGAATAAAATTGAGTGACTTCTCACGTAAGTATCAATAATCAAAGATATTGTACAATACCATGTGCTACTATGCAACCACGCGTATTACTATACTTTTATCACCGATTATTTTATAACAACTTGTTGACTTTAAAAAATTTTCACATATCACCATTAACTTTAACCTTTTATCAATTTAACCATTTACTAAATAGAATAATTATAAAAAAAATTGAATATTTTCATTTCATAAAATTCAGGGTCTCACAAAGCTACCTCGTAAGCCACTTCTCCCACTCTGCGTAGAATTTTGAAAGGTCCAATAAACCTCGGGCTGAGCTTGCCTTTCTTACCGAAACGAATTTTCCCCTTCCAAGGAGGAACTTTCAGGAACACGAAACTTCCTGCTTTAAACTCACGACTCTGCCTCTGATCAACATACTTTTTTCTCACGATCTTGGCGGCTACCGACTCTTCTCGATGAGTTTTACAACTTCAATGGCTCATTGAACCACCGGGCCTAACGGTTGACGTTCTCCAACTTCATCCCAGCATAGTGGAGTTCTGCACTTTCGACCGTATAACGCCTCGTATGGCGGCATACCAAGTAACTGTTGTTATATGCAAAT
The DNA here is from genome assembly GCA_020205605.1 of Panax ginseng. NCBI lineage: Eukaryota > Viridiplantae > Streptophyta > Magnoliopsida > Apiales > Araliaceae > Panax > Panax ginseng. The sequence continues at coordinate 55,761,094 of CM035149.1, read as the reverse complement.
TCCACCAACGGTAGATGATCATCCCAGTTTCCTTTGAAATCCATGATGCACGCTCTAAGCATATCTTCAAGCATCTGGATCGTTCTTTCGCTTTGCCCATCGGTTTGCGGATGATACGTTGTGCTCATCTTCAATTACGTTCCCATGCATTCTTGTAGTCTTTTCCCAAAATTTGATGTGAACCTCGGGTGAACTCGGGTCTTGATCTGACACAATTGATACTGGAACTCCATGTCTTGAAACAATCTCTTTAACGTATAGCTTCGCCAACTGATCAAGACTAAATCTAACCTTTATTAGCAAAAAGTGTGCAAATTTTGTTAATTTGTCCACTATCACCCAAATAGCATCGTATCCTTTCTGAGTTGTTGGAAGACCTACCACAAAATCCATTGTGATATGCTCCCACTTCCATTCGGGTATTTCTAACGGTTGAAGTAATCCACTTGGTCTTTGATGCTCGGCCTTCACTTTTTGATATGTCAAGCACTTTGCAATGCATTCTGCAACATCTCTTTTCATGTTCGGCCACCAAAAATAACACCGCAAATCTTGATACATTTTTGTACTTTCTGGATGAATTGAATATCTTGAGCTATGTGCTTCCGTCAAGATTTCTTCTTTAATATCCTGTATTGCTGGAACCCAAATTCGTCCCTCGAACCTTAGCATTCCCGCAGTATCGACCTGGTACTTCTCTTCTTTACCCTTGACTACACCTTGCTTTATTTTCTTGCATTCTTCATCCTGTAACTGAGCATTTTTCACTTTGTCCACCAAAGTTGGACTAGCCTCTATCTGAAACAATTTTTCATCGGATTCTTCTAGAAATTTGATTTCCAGCTCTAGCCTTGCCATTGCTGAAATGAGCTCCTCCTTATCTGTTAACAACATCAACTTTTCTCTGTCTTTCCTACTCAAGGCATCTGCAACTACGTTTACTTTGCCTCGATGATAAAAGATCTCACAATCATAATCCTTTATCAATTTCATCCATCTTTTATGGTGTGTGTAGATCTCATATTTCTTTCCGTAGAGATAGTGTCTCCATATCTTCAATGCGAACACAACCGCCGCTAACTCTAAATCATTAGTCAGATACCATTTCTCGTAGTCTTTTAGTTGCCTTGATGCATACGCAATAACCTTGCCATTCTGCATAAGGACACAACCCAATCCTTTGTGTGACGTATCACTTTACACTACGAAATTTCCTGTATTATCTGGTAACGACAACACAGGTGCCATGTGAGACCCCAAATTTTATGAATAAAGATTTAAATTTCTCGAAATATTTTTTTGAATATTATGGTGTGGATTTGATATAATGTTATAGTTGTGGGTAATATTTACAAATTTTGCAAAGTAATAAAGTGGTTATATAATATACGATTGATCGGGGAATATTCGTTTTAACAGGGAATATTCGTACGACGGCACAATCATTGGTGGACCACATAACAGAAGTATTGTCGTAGTAAGAAATAGACAGAATTATCTTTTTATAAAAATAATGGCGGAAGTGTTACCGTTAAAACTGTTGAACTACTCGGTAGTAAAAGTACAATAATACACGTGGTTACATAGTAGCACACGGTATTGATTATTGATGCTTACATGAGAAGTCACTCAGTTATACTCAATTGTTGCTATAGTAATTGCTGCATCATATCTCTCATATTATTGATTCGATTATTGTCACAGTATCATCTGCATAATATGATATATTATTAAATCAATAATTGAGACGACAAAGTTATTCATATTATTAAATTGCAATATTTATAATGTCTAGAAGTTCTGTCAAGGAGAGGTTTGGTCATCTAATTGCGCGCCAATAAGGAGAAATCCTTATCGGAAAGCCCCCTCTTTCCTAGGAATGACTTGGTTGTTAAATATTGTGAGTTATAATATTAATGATGAATAAGTTCGTGTTGATTAAAGATGAAATTGATAGTTCCATTGTGTTGGAATTATTAGTGTTAGTAGAAATCGACATTTATTTCGATATTAATTGATGTCTAGAAGTTATATTAACCAACCGAGTAATTAATCGGGTAAATGAGGAATTAATTGCTATTAATTCACATGATTATAAGTATTTATTCACATGTGTATACTATTGATTCACATTCTTGTACTATTAGCGGAGTTGGTGCAAGATTGATAATACTTGCATAACTAAGTTAAAAATAGAGGTATAGATAGAGGTACTATACTGTAATTCGTATTTTCATATGATTATAACTATTGATTCACATTATTAAACTATTGATTCACATTATTTACTATTAGGGGAGGTGGTGCAAGTTTGATAATACTTGCATGACTAAATTAAAAATGAAAGAAAAGCTGAAGGTATTGTACTATAATATTTTAAGCCCCAAAACGTGCAATTATCGAAATTATATTTTACTATAAATAGAAGCTAATTCTTCATTCATTTCTCACCAATTCACTAAAGCTTTAGAGCAATTATTATAGAGAGCAATTATAGAGAAAAGAAGAAGAAAGTCTCATTACCTCACTATTCCAATTATCCAGATCTTCTTTTTTGAGGTAAGGGGTATTATTTCTTTCAGTATTCATGAAGAGAGCTATTGTTATTCCATTCCTTATTATTACATTGGAATAACTTTGTATCTGTGAACTCACAAGTATATATGGTGAAATTCTTCCATTATTCCATTATTTATTATTATGTTGGAATAACTTTGTCTATGCAATACCGCATACATGGTGAAATTCTTCTATTATTCCATTCTTTATTATTTTATCGGAATATCCTCGTCTGCGTGCGTTTCGCATGACCCAGTTCCATTATTTATTATTATGTTAATATCACATGCATGCGTTACGCATGACACAGTTCCATTATTTATTATTTTGTTGGAATAACTTTTATGCATGTAGTCTATCGCATGCATGGTGAATTCTTCTGTTATTCCATTCTTTATTATTATGTTGAAATAACCTGTCTACGTGGATTACCACATGCATGGTGAATGATCATTCGTATTCATTCCTTATTAAATTGTGGAAATGATCTGTCTATGTGAACTACCGCATGGCGGGTGAAAATTCATTTGCAGTTTCATAACTTTTTTGACACTCAAAAATTCTGGAAAAATTTGAAATGATGGTTTGTTGAGTTTTCTAGATTGTGTCCAAAAATGGCGATTTTTGGATGTATAGATCAGAAGTTATGAATTTTATGGGAAAAGACTATTTTAAAAGTAAACCCTTATAACTCATTCTAGTTAACTCCAAAATTAGTGAAATTTTTATTGGGAGTACATATATATAATAGAAGTATACTCTGTAAATTTCAGAATTTTTGGACAAAAGTACAGTTTATGATAAATGTTTAAATATTTGGCAGTTTTGGCCATATGAAAAATAGTAAATGAATTTTTAAAATTCTGAGAAAAATATATGTTCAATATGGGACTATATTCTACTAAATCCTAGAAATAAAATATTTTTGGGACTGATTTGGTATTTTTCATGAAAATGAACTAGTTATGAGTAAATGAATTAAATACGTTATGTGAAGTAACAAAATTGAAAAATAGGATTTTATGGCTTAGAAATCCTATATAAGGTATATGCATATTTTTGATGAGGGATTTGATCATTGGCGATAAAATCTTAGGAGTATGGCATTTTGAATGATTAAATGCATTATTTGGTAAAGTGTAAACAATTAAAATAAATTATTTATAAGTTTAGGAAGTGATTAATATATTGTTATAATATTAATAATATTAGATTATGAGTTTATTAAGTGATTGATAATATTTGGATAAATTTAAAGTCTTTAATATTTATCCTTGGTTTCGTTTGATTAATGCTTATATCATTGTCATCATCTTCATGTTTATATTGTGATGAAAGTCATCTTTGGCTTACGTGCATAGATAGACTTGGTATGATTATGACCAGGGATTTTCGGTATAATCATGACCGTAAGGTGACAAATGAATGTGGTGAAAGTCTTCATTGGCCTGTAGTTCATTGATGGATAGTTGTGGTATGATTATGACCAGGGATTATTCGGTATAATTATGACCATTGATGATTACATGAATATCCTTGGCCGTGATGCAGGGATGATTCGATTTTATTTATTAAGCTGAGTCTCAGTGATAAAAATTGATGAAAACATTTTAAATCATAGAAGATAGTAGATATCATGCTCTACTTGACTCTTCTAATGGATTGCTTATTCCGCTGCAGTTAAACTTGATGTCTATTGTATTTTATCAGTTTAATATTGTTGAAGACTAATGATAATTTATTATGCATTATCTTAGTCATAATATTTCTTCTTAGGCTAGTTGAGCTCACCCTTTCTTTCCTTTCATTTTCTCTTTAGGAAATGAGAATATAGTTTTGGACAGTCGGGGAATGGAGTGATGGTCCGGATGATAGCATTAGTAGTCCTCACTATTTTGTTAAATAGTGTGATAATAAATGTAATGAGGACTCCATTGAGTGTGGATATTGTCTAGATGACATTATTCTTATTAAAACCTCTCAACATATGTTTTGTCGTATTTTACACGATTGTTGTATAAATTAAGTTTTATTTGTATTTATGTACCATGTATTTGGCGACTCAAGATGGGTGATGTATACATATTTTGGGGCGTCCACAGCTTGGTATCAAAGCTTAGGGATATGATCCTGGGTGAGAGATGTGAGACAAGAACTAGGAGGGGAGAGACGGGGAATTCCTTCGCTAGTATGACCTACCTAAGTTTATTTGGTATTTAATTGGTCATTGTCGAGTATAGGGATAATATGTGATATGTTAATTAACCCTTGTTTTGTGGCGAGTATTTGTGGCAAAATTTAGATGGTGTGAATAGGGTTTCCCGAAACCGAAATTCGATACCTCATTTCTCTGAAACTTTGTTTATATTCAGATATAATGAGTCGAGTTATTGGAAAATAATGAGTAAAAGACAACCAACAACACACGATAATAATCGTACCAAAGTGGGCAACGACCATCGAATAATGATAACCATCGTAGGGGAAATTATCATGCCAAGAATGGTAACCACTTGATGGTAATCATAGCGAAGATAATAGAGTGGAAATTTTCAAGAAGAGGAGATTCAACAATGATGGAAAGATGTGGCGGCAGACAACAACACTAGCAACAAATTCTGAAGGAGAGGAGATTCTTTGGTCGTATGTTACAAATGCGAGGGAGGGACATATCGGTCAAAATGCATGATGACGCAAATTCCAAAGCATGTTATAATTAGGAAAAATTTGGTTACCTAACCCGATTTTGTCATGCACCAAAGTCAAGTCCAATTTGGGGACGGTGGCACCAAAGGCGGATACAGACAAAACAAAGTCGGTGGTTTCAGGAAGAGCGTTTTTCGTGACTTCTCAAAAAGTGAGTAACCTGAACGAAGTTAGCACGGGTTAGTTGATTATAAATTCTTGTGAAGTCTATACCTTATTAGATACCGGTTCTACCCATTCTTTTATCTCTCTTGCTTGGGTTCAACGTTTAAATTTGACCCCAGAGAAGTTAGACTTTGACTTATTGGTTGAAACTTTGTTAATAGAAACCTTCGTTACCTCCACTATTTATAAATCTTGTTGATTCAAATCGACACTTTCACGTTACCTGTCGATCTTAACTCTTTGAAAATACTTGCCTTTGATGCGATTTTAGGAATCGATTGGTTAACTACTCATCATGCTTTTTGAAAGGTTGTTAGCTTTCATATTCCTAACCAACCTGTTATGCGAATTCAAGCAACCAAACCACTAAAGTCAATCATTGTCATATCAAGCTATAAGTAAAGAGCCCCGATCCTTTCATTGTTGACTTCCTTGTGTGAAATGCACCAAAGCCAGAATATTCATAGGGGACGTCGTGAATGATGATGGCAAGTTGATAGGTATCAATGTGATGTGTTATCCAAGTCTTGGATGAGAGTCACAGTTTTGAATGATATTTCTATTGTTAATAAATTTCCTGACGTATTCTTAAAGACTTTTTAGCTTACTTAGAGCGTGAAATCGAATTTTGTATTGACCCTAGTACAAAACCCATTTCTAAAATCCTCAAATATTTTTCTTCACCAAAAACAAACGTAACGTGCGCCAAAGACGTTGGCTCGAGCTATTGAAGATTACGATCGTACCATTCAATACCGTCGTGGGAAAGCGAACGTGGTAGCTGACGTGTTGAGTAGAAGATCGTATGCGTTTATGAGTGCAAAGTTGTTAACACAAAGACCCATTTCGTATAACTTACAAATGATGAAGATAGAGTTAAAGACTCTAGGGACCCATGTGAAGATAACGAATATACGAGTAGAATCAACTTTAATCGATAAAGTTAAAGCTACTCAAGCTACAGACCCGTAGCTGATGAATATGAAGAAGAAGGTTTAAGAGGGCATTATTCTAGAAACAAGAATCGATGAAGAGCGGAAATCTCAACTCTCGATTTTATTGGCCTATTTGAAATCCTTGATTGAGTAGGAACTGTGGCCTATAGACTCGTTTTACCACCAAGTATGTTGCGTGTTCATAATGTTTTTCATGTATCGATGTTACGTAAATATGTGGATGACCCGAACCACATTATTAAATTAGAATTAGACGCGATAGCAGAAGATTTAACGTATAAGGAGATACGCGTTAAAATCTTGGATAAGAAGGATCGTATTCAACACTCAAAGTTTATACCTCAAGAGTTAGAATCAATGAAGTCAAGGTATCCTCATCTCTTGACATACCAGTACGTTGCATAAATTTTGAGGCGAAAATTTCACAAGGAGGGGATTTGTGAGACCCCAAATTTTATGAATAAAGATTAAAATTTCTCGAAATATTTTTTGAATATTATGGGGTGGATTTGATATAATGTTATAGTTGTGGGTAATATTTACAAATTTTGCAAAGTAAACAAGTGGTTATATAATATTCGATTGGTCGGGGAATATTCGTTTTAATAGGGAATATTCGTACGACGGCACAATTATTGGTGGACCACACAACAGAAGTATTGTCGTAGTAAGAAATAGACAGAACTATCTTTTTATAAAAATAACGGCAGAAGTGTTACCGTTAAAACTGTTGAACTACTCGGTAGTAAAAGTTCAGTAATACGCATGGTTGCATAGTAACACACGGTATTGATTATTGATGCATACGTGAGAAGTCACTCAGTTATACTCAATTGTTGCTACAGTAATTGTTGCATCATATCTCTCATATTATTGATTCAATTATTATCACAGTATCATCTGCATAATATGATATATTATTAAATCAATAATTGAGACGACAAAGTTATTCATATTATTAAATTGCAATATTTACAATGTCTAAGAAGTTCATCAAGGAGAGTTTGGTCATCTAATTGCGCCAATAAGGAGAAATCCTTATCGAAAGCCCCCTTTCCTCAGGAATGACTTAGTTGTTAAATATTGTGAGTTATAATATTAATGATGAATAAGTTCGTGTTGATTAAAGATGAAATTGATAGTTCCATTGTGTTGGAATTATTAGTGTTAGTGGAAATCGACATTTATTTCGATATTAATTGATGTCTGGAAGTTATATTAACCAATCGAGTAATTAATCGGGTAAATGAGGAATTAATTGCTATTAATTCACATGATTATAACTATTTATTCACATGTGTGTACTATTGATTCACATTCTTGTACTATTAGGGGAGTTGGTGCAAGATTGATAATACTTGCATGACTAAGCTAAAAATAGAGGTATAGATAGAGGTACTATACTGTAATTCATATTTTCACATGATTATAACTATTGATTCACATTATTTACTATTAGGGGAGGTGGTGCAAGTTTGATAATACTTGCATGACTAAATTAAAAATGAAAGAAAAGCTGAAGGTATTGTACTGTAATATTTCGAGCCCCAAAACGTGCAATTATCAAAATTATATTTTCCTATAAATAGAAGCTCATTCTTCCTTCATTTCTCACCAATTCACTAAAGCTTTAAAGTAATTATTATAGAGAAATTATAGAGAAGAAGAGAAATCTCGCTACCCTCACTAATCCAATATCCAGGTCTTTTTTGAGGTAAGGAGTATTATTTCTTTCGTATTCATGAAGAGAGCTATTGTTATTCCATTCCTTATTATTCTGTTGGAATAACCTGTATACACGAACTACAATATATATGGTGAAATTCTTCTGTTATTCCATTATTTATTATTATATTGGAATAACCTGTCTATGCGAAGTACCGCATACATGGTGAAATTCTTTTATTATTCCACTCTTTATTATTCTGTCGGACTATTCTGTCTGTGCGTTTACGCATAACCTGGTTCCATTATGTATTATTTTGTCGGAATATCATGTCTGTGCGTTTATACATGACCTGGTTCCATTCTTTATTATTCTGTCGGAATATCCTGTCTGTGTGTTTACGCATGACCTGGTTCCATTATTTATTATTCTGTTGGAATAACATGTCTGTGCGGTCTATCGCATGCATGGTGAATTTTTCTGTTATTTCATTCTTTATTATTATGTTGGAATAACTTGTCTATGTGGATTACCACATGCATGGTGAATAATCCTTCGTATTCATTCCCTATTAAATTGTGGAAATGATCTGTCTACGAGAATTACCGCATGGTGGGTGAAAATCCATTTGCAGTTTCATAATTTTTTTTACACTTAAAAATTCTGAAAAAATTTAAAATGATGGTTTGTTGAGTTTTCTAGATTGTGTCCAAAATGGCGATTTTTGGATGTATAGGTCAGGAGTTATGAATTTTATGGAAAAAGACTATTTTAAAAGTAAACCCTTATAACTCATTCTGGTTAACCCCAAAATTAGTGAAATTTTTATTGGGAGTACATATATATAATAGAAGTATACTCTGTAAATTTTAGAATTTTTGGACAAAAGTACAGTTTATGATAAATGTTTAAATATTTGGCAGTTTTGGCCATATGAAAAATAGTAAATAAATTTTGAAAAATTCTGAGAAAAATATATGTTCAATATGGGACTATATTCTACTAAATCCCAAAAATAAAATATTTTTGGGACTGATCTGGTATTTTTCATGAAAATGAACTAGTTATGAGTAAATGAATTAAATACGTTATGTGAAGTAACAAAATTGGAAAATAGGATTTTATGGCTTAGAAATCCTATATAAGGTATATGCATATTTTTGATGAGGGATTTGATCATTGGTGATGAAATCTTAGGAGTATGACATTTTTGAATGATTAAATGCATTATTTGGTAAAGTGTAAACAATTAAAATAAATTGTTTATAAGTTTAGGAAATGATTAATATATTGTTATAATCTTAATAATATTAGATTATGAGTTTATTAAGTGATTGATAATATTTGGATAAATTTAAAGTCTTTAATATTTATCCTTGGTTTCGTTTGATTAATGTTTATATCATTGTCATCATCCTCATGTTTATATTGTGATGAAAGTCATCTTTGGCTTATGTGCATAGATGGACTTGGTATGATTATGACCATGGATTTTCGGTATAATCATGACCGTAAGGTGACAAATGAATGTGGTGAAAGTCCTCATTGGCCTCTAGTTCATTGATGGACAGTTGTGGTATGATTATGACCAGGGATTATTCGGTATAATAATGACCATTGATGATTACATGAATATTATTGGCCGTGATGCAGGGGTGATTCGATTTTATTTATTAAGCTGAGTCTCAGCGATAACAAATGATGAAAACATTTTAAATCATAGAAGATGGTAGATATCATGCTCTACTTGACTTCTAATGGATTGCTTATTCCGCTGCAGTTAAACTTGATGTCTATTGTATTTTATCAGTTTAACATTGTTGAAGACTAATGATAATTGATTCTGCATTATCTTAGTCATAATATGTGAGACCCCGAATTTTATTAAATAAAAGTATTCAATTTTTCTATTTTGGTGAATAGTTAAATTGATAAAAGTTTAAAGTTAAGGGTGACATTTGAATTTTTTTTCAAAGTAAGCAAGTTGTTATAAAATAATCGGTGGTAAAATACGCGTGGTTGCATAGTAGCACACGGTATTGATTTTTAATGCTTATGTGAGAAGTCACTCAGTTTGATTCAATTATTGTCGATATTTTATATATTATTAAATCAATAATTGAGATAACAAAGTTATTAATATTATTATTTGCAATATTAACGATGTCTAGAAGTTCTGTCAAGGAGAGGTTTGGTCACCTAATTGCGCGCTAATAGGGAGAAATCCTTATTGGAAAGCCCCTTTTCCAGGAACGACCTAGTTGATTAATAGTGTGAATTATAATAATGATGATGAAGTTTTGTTTTATTAGTATTATTAATGTAATAAAATAGAAAAGTTTTTTATATAAAACCTAAATACTTTTATAAAGTTATTCGTTTTATTAGACTATAAATAGAATATATTATATTACTATTATGCATAGTGTTTTGCATAGTAAAATCTTTTATATAAAACAAAATACTTTTATAAAGTTATTTGTTTTATTAAACAATAATTAGAATATATTATATTTTATTATGCATAGTGTTTGCATAGTGCACTTTTTTATAGTGTTTGCATAGTAAAATCTTTTTATATAAAAGCAGAATACTTTTATAAAGTTATTCATTTTATTAGATTATAAATAGAATATATTTTATTTAATTTGAAATATTTTGTTTTATTAGAATATTTTATAGTAAACCAATCAAGGCCCATTTAAAAAGTAAATCAATACTGACTGATTCAGAATTAGTTACTATTCAGGTCCATTCTCCTATAAATAGAAGCTCATTCCTTCATTATTTCTTACGAATTCAATTGAAACTCTGAGAGAGAAACTATAGAGAGAAAGAAGAAAAGTATTACGCTACTTTTTACTACTCCTATATCCAGCTTTGTTCTAAGGTAAGGGATATTATTTGTTGTACTCGTAAGGGTATTATTTCTTTTGTATTCATGAGGAGAACTTACATTATTCCATTCTTTATTATTCTGTTGGAATAACATGTATATCGCTAAGCAATCTGCGCATACATGGTAAAATTCTTCTCATTATTCCATTTTTGTTATTATGTTGAATAACCTATCTATGCAAAGCACCGCATACATGGTGAAATTCTTCATTATTCCATTCTTTATAATTACGCTGGAATATCTAAATGCAATGCGTTTACGCATGACACCGTTCCACTATTTATTATTCTACTGGAATAACCTGTCTGTGCGGTTTATCGCATGCATGTTGATTTCTTTTGTTATTCCATTCTTTATTATTATGTTTGGAATATTATGTCTGGTGCGAATTTACTTTGACTTCGGTTCCATTATTTATTATTCTCAGCCGGAATATCACATGCATGCGTTCTGGCGCATGACCGGTTCCATTATTTATTATTCTCGCTGGGAATAACTCATATGCATTCGATCTATCGCATTTATGGTGAATCCTTCATTATTCCATTCTTTATTATTACATTGGAATAACTTTTATGCGTATGGATTATCACATGCATGGTGAATGATTCTTTGTATTCATTTCTTATTAAAATATGGAAATGATCGCTCATGGGATTATCGCACGGCGTGCTTAAAATCCAATTGCAGTTTCATATATTCTATTATACACAGTTGGTTAAAGCTTTGGCTTCTATATTCCTTGAAATTAGTGGAATATCCTAGATATTTGCGCTTCATCTAGTATCTTTTCGTGAAAATATTCTTCTGAGCATTCTTGAATTTTTCTCCACAAAGCAGTATCATGTTGACAATTTGGACATTATTGAGTTTAGGATAAATTAACTTATAAATCTTTAAAATTTATTCTTGAACTTGTTTTATTGAATTATTATGTCATTGTCATGATGAGTTATATGGGTTATTATGTGAAAACATGAAAGTTTCTTAGAAATCACAAAGAATTGAAAATCAGATTTTTGGTAAAAATGGAACATAAAATTCAATTGACCATATCTCCTATTATATTTCAATTTTTTGAGTGTGGTCAAGTTTTAGAGTTAGATCTATGAGTTTTCTAACTTATCCAAGTGGAATCACTGTAAAAGGTGTTGTATATATGATATAAAGTACCTCCTGTCCAAAACTGAGCTCATTCCGACTTAAAATGAGCAAGTTATGACTATTTCAATATTTAGGTTTTTATGACGAAAAAACGCTATAAATGGAGTTCTATAACTCCGATGACCATGAAATTTAAACTGGAAGCTCTTGTTAACATGTGTAAGGTCCTTCCAAGATTTGGGAATTTTTGGACTTAAACTTGAGGTATCTAATTTCTTAAGGAATTAATTAGAAATTGATTTTTGAAAAATAGTAAATGAATTTTAAAAATTTCGAGAAAAATATATGTTCAATATGGGACTATATTATGCTAAATCCCAAAAAAGAAATATTTTTGGGACTGATTTGGTATTTTTCATGAAAATAATTTAGTTATGAGTAAATGAGTTAAATATGTTATGTGAAGTAACAAAGTTGGAAAATAGGATTTTATGGCTTGAAAATCCTATATAGGGTGTATGCAGATTTTTGATGAGGGATTTGATCATGGGTGATGAAATCTTATGAGTATGACATTTTTGAATGATTAAATGCATTATTTGGTAAAGTGTAAACAATTAAAATAAATTATTTATAAGTTTAAGAAGTGATTAAAATATTGTTATAATATTAATAATATTAGATTATGAGTTATTAAGTGATTGATAATATTTGGATAAATTTAAAGTCTTTAATATTTATCCATATTTTCATTTGATTAATGCTTATATCATTGTCATCATTCTCATGCTTGTGTTGTGTTGAAAGTCATCTGTGGCTGTGGTGCATAGATGGACTTGGTATGATTATGACTGTGGATTATTCTAAGATAATCATGGCCGTAATGTTATAAATGATGTGGTAAAAGTCATCTTTGGCCCATAGTGCATAGATGGACTTGGTATGATTATGACCAGGGATTATTCGGTATAATCATGACCATAATGGAAAACACGAATATCCTTGGCCCGTATTGCATGGATAATTCATGGTCGTGATACTATTAAGCTGAGTCTCAACATTATTGGTTACAGTTGTATATCTTTGGCCTGTAGTGCAAAGATGAAATGTTGATTATTGGTTATCTGATTGTATATCTTTGGTAGTAGTCAAAGAAGATGAATTTATTAAGATGATTATGAGTAGGAATTATGATTTGGTATAACCATGATTTTTGATGTTTCAGGTGAAGATAGGTGATGTAAATTATCTTCGTCCTGGGTGCGAAAAGGAATTCAGAATCACAATTATGATTATGAGTTATTCATATAATTGTGGACAGGAATTGTTGATTGATGTTATAGGGATAAAACATTATTGGTGAACTTTTAACATGGAGAAGATAATAGATCTGATGGTCTATTTGACTCTTTTAATGGATTGTTCGTTCCGCTGCAACTATGGTTGAAAAGTTTTATCATTTAGCATATGTTCTAAATGTATGATTTATTATTGACGAAGGCTACTGATAATTTAATTATCTTTAGTCATGATATTCTTTACTGGGCTAATTGTGATCACCCTTTTTGCTTCACAATTCCTTTTAGGTAATAAGAGTGTTGCTGAGTCAAGCGGGGATAACAGGGGAATAGAACGGTGGTTTATAGCTATTGAGCTTCTCCCTAAATAGTATGGAAATAATTTTATTGAGAACTTTAGATAAGTGTGTCGTATTGTATACGTTATTCGATATTTAATTTTGGTGAACTGAATAGGGTGAGGTGAACCTAACTTTAGAAGGGTGTTTTGCCACTATCATACAAGATGTCTAATGACATACAACCTCGTGTTATCATAAGACAGGGTTGTGCATATCCACTTGTTGAATATATCTACAAGCACCACTTATATGATCTTGGATTTTATTTGAAATATAATTTTCACTTGGAGACAGTGGAGATAGTTATATGTCAAGAGAAGACTCACCATTGGAAGGAACATGATAGTAATCTTCTCATTTTTCTTTGGGGTCTATTGGGTCAACTAAGGATAATTCTCTGGACAAATGATATCTATCATAATTTAGATTCATGGCCTCCTATGTACGAAGGTTTACTTGAGCACTTCCCAAAGATTTTAATTTCTAAAACAGTTTTTGACTGTACTTTTATGTAACGTACCATTGTAAAGTTGTGGTTGAGGCACTATGAGAGTTACATACATTTGTATTAAAACTCACAGTATACTTGTCGTCGTATTTTGCACGACAGTTGTATAAATAAAGTTGTAAGTAGTGTATTTTCTGACGACCCAAGATGGGTGATGTATATCTATTTTGGGGGCGTCACATAATATTTCTTTTCTTACTGGGCTAGTTGAGCTCACCCTTTCTTTCACTGTTCTCTTCAGGAAATGAGAATATAGTTGGGACAAGTCGGGGAACGGAGTGACGGTCCAGATGATAGCATTATTAGTCCTCACTATTCTGTTAAATAGTGTGATAATAAATGTAATGAGGACTCCATTGAGTGTGGATATTGTCTAGATGACAATATTTGCATTAAAACTCATAGCATACGTTTTGTCGTATTTTACACGACAGTTGTATAATTAAGTTTTTATTTGTATTTTGTACCATGTATTTGGCGACTCAAGATGGGTGATGTATACCTGTTTTGGTGGTGTCACATGCCACACTTAAGTTCTTCTTCAGTTCTTGAAAACTTTCCTCACACTTTTCTATCCAAATAAATTTTACAGATTTTCTTGTCAAATTTTTCAACGGAGTGGCAATCTTGGAAAAATCTTGAATAAATCGTCTGTAATAGCCTGTCAATCCCAAGAAACTTCTTACTTCTGATGGAGTTCTTGGTGGTTCCCAATTCATTACAGCTTCAGCTTTCGATGGATCCACGGAAATCCCATCCTTATCGATTACATGTCCAAGAAATTGTACATGTTCCAGCCAAAATTCACATTTAGAGAATTTCGCGTACAACTTTTCTTTTCTTAACGTCTCCAATGTCAGACGTAAGTGTTCCACGTGTTCCTCTTGTGTTCCAAAAATGGTTTAAACACCCTGTTCATCAAATCTATGAACGCTGCAGGGGCGTTTGTCAAACCGAATGACATTACCAAAAATTCGTAATGCCCATAGCGAGTTCGGAATACTGTCTTCGGTACATCCTCCTTCCTTACTTTCAATTGGTGATATCCACTTCTCAAATCTATTTTCGAGAAATATCTAGGACCCTTCAATTGATCAAACAAGTCATCTATTCTTGGCAACGGATATTTGTTTTTAATAGTGACTTTGTTTAATTCCCTATAATCAATGCAAACATGCATTGATCCATCCTTCTTCTTCACGAATAACACCGGGGCTCCCCACGATGACACACTCGGTTAAATGTACTTTTTATCTAGCAGCTCTTGCAGTTGCACCATTAGTTCCTTCATTTCCATCGGAGCCATTGTGTACGGGGCCTTCGCTATCGGAGCGGTTCCTGGCGCTAATTCGATCACGAAATCGATTTCTCGGTCAGGCGGAAGTCCTGGCAAATCCTCCAGAAACACGTCCACGAATTCCCTCACTACTGGTATTTCTTCCAATTTCACACCGTTCTCCTTTTGAGTATCAACTATGTAAGCTAAATACCTCACACAGCCCTGACTCAATAACTTTTTGGCCTGCATCATTGTCAGACATTTCATTTATCTAAGCGATTTGCTACCATGAAAAACTACCTTTGACGGAGTCATAAGGTTTACACACTTCTTTTGGCAATCAATTATCGCTCCATAATTGAATAACCAATCCATTCCCAAAATAACATCGAACTCTCCGAGTTTTATCAGGATTAAATCTACTTTTATAATATTCCCCTTAATATTCACCCTACAGTTCTTATATACGAACCTAACAGGAATTACTACTTTATTATTAATTTCTATGTTCAAAGGATTTTTGAGTGTCCTTTTAGTTACTTGTTCTTTGGTGTTCTCATGTTAATGTGAGATTTGTTTGAAAAAACAAGTGAAAAAGGTCAGACATGTATAATGTCGACGATTGGACTTTAAAATTAAGCCGATTGGTGTATTTAGCTTGGTTGCACCAATATGATAAAAAAGCTTGCACATTGACCCGATGATTTGACCTTTGCTAAGCGAGATGCAATGAAAGCAAGAGATTCATTTTGGGTCAGGGGCTTGATTATGCGGAGGGGAAGGTGTTAGGCACCCCAGAACATCCGTGTTACCACGGTGGCCACACTTTTCAAAAGAAATTATTATATGTGTGTGTGTGTGTGTGTGTGTGTGGATCAATGTGCAATTATTTGAAAGTAGTGCGAGGCCTCGTTAGCACCTATATACACAAGTTTGAATTTTATAGGAAAATTCGGTTTTAACGAAGATATAGCAATGAAGTTTTTGTAAAGAGGTTTTTCAAACCACATGCTCAATAGGAATTGAGACCTTTTCATACTTCCATTTTATTGTTAAATGTCAAACTTGTTTGCTTTTATTTTTGAGATCTGAAGCATTCTAGAAAAAATAATATCTGACGATCTTAGAACTCCTCATGGGCATGACAACCATCGAAGGAAATTGAACAACTTGTAAAAAAATATATGCAGTACAACTTCTGGTGAAAAATGTCCATCATGGGAACCAAATCTAGATTGATGGCCCAACACATGATCACATGATTCTAGGCTCACATGATCTTTGCAATTTGTATGGAAATGCGATATATATATATATATATATATATATATATATATATATATATATATATATATATATATATATATATGTGATCAACCACCACAAAAGCAACTCCATGGGGATCGAAAATGTAAATAAAGCGATAAATGCTATCAAGCGCCCACGAAGTAAACTCGAGGCGAGGACAAAATGTAAATAAAAGGCTGTAAAAAGCGATCAAGCGCCACACAAGTGAACTCAGAGCGAGGATGAAATGTAAAAAAAGCTATAAAAAGCCACGGAGGAAACTCCGGGCTTGACGAGAATGTAAATATATATATATATATATATATATATATATATATATATATAAGCGATAAATATATATGGGATGTGAATCCGGGCTCATCGGATATATATCCAAACAACAATATATATATATATATATATATATATATATATATATATATATATATATATATATATATATAATTAAATGCATAGGATATAAAATCCGGGCTCATCGGGCAGAGATCGACCATATTTATATATATATATATATATATATATATATATATATATATAATTAAGCGCTCGGGGCCAAAAGTCAGGCAGGCTCGATCGAGGCATAACTTCGATAATGTTAGTCCATATATATGAAATATATACATATATTAGTATATATATATCTGAGAAAAATGAAAACCACGGATAGAAGTCAAAACAACACACTGCAACACGACTCTCGATGTGTATAACGATGTGTGCTATATGAGAAGAAGGCTTTATAAAATGTAAGAAGGCTTACGTGGGGGCGCCAAAGTAGACTTCTATGACTTTAAATGGATAAACACTCGGCTCCCATGGATAAAAGATAGCTATATGTGAGCTAACTAGTGTTTAAAGAAGAGAAACACTCAAAAGATGTGTATGCGAGTAAAATGGGCGGGGGCTTCCTCGCCTTTTCCTTCTCTCCTCCTCTTGAATGGGTGACCCCCTGCCTATATTTATAGGCGATGGCCAGCGGTACACTGCTGCGCGCCCTTGATTGTACTACTGCTGTTTGAGTCGTGGTGGATCCAGAGCCTCATGAGTCCCATCGTCTCGTAATCGTGATGCGACTCATGCCTTTGTAATGTGTCACTCGAACTTGCGAAACTTCAATCAGAGCATCCGAGCGAGGTATATCGACCTTCTTGGATGGCTTGTGTCGAGAGTTACGTAATGACATGGATTAGAGGTTGTGCGAAGTCGGGAAGAGAATTATATGCCCATGGTCTTCAAGCTTCAAATTCTATCAAAAATCTTGCCCGCGTAATAGTCACTTTCGGGATTGTCATTCCTCGGCTCTTGTGGGACATTGTTGGATGTATGTATGAAGTGTTGAGACGACGTGCCATTGTTGAAGGAACAAGATGACGCTTGACTCCTCATGGGGTTATCATGGGTTTGAGTTGAAAGTAGGCGTTGCTTTCGGGGTTACTGGTGAGATTGGACTACTTGTTGGTATCTTGCGATATCATCTTGTTGACGTGGACGAGATGATGTTGTGACTCCTCACCGGGGTTATCGTCGGTTTAAGCGGAAAGCGAGCGAGCGTTGCTCGAGGTTACATCTGAGATTGGGCTACTTGTTTGTATGCCTCACTTCATCATCTGAATTGAAGGCGATCGCACATGTTTGAAACAAGCATTTAGGGGTTATTGTCGGAGGCTGCAAATGGCATCCTTGGGGCTATCACCAAGGATGGGGTTCTTACTCGATGTTGTCTCTGGGGAATGGGCGGCGTCGTCGCGGTGTTATCGCCGAGAGCAAGCTATCCTCTCGGTGTTGTTCTTGGTCTTTTGATCTGCATATCTCGGGGTTATCTCAAGATCGGAAATGACATTCGGTGTGTGTTCGGGTTGACATGATGTTCGGTTTGTGTTAGGGTTGGGCCCGAACTTAGGTGGTATCCGGAATGGATGTAAAATTGTCTTTTTTGGTTATCTCCAAAAGCGAATCTACCCTCTGCAATGTTAGTAATAGGAGTGCGAAAAATTTTGAGTGTCTCTGAGATGCCCTCTTTATCATATTCATGCAATGCAAGGCATGGATAGGATAAAGAATCCTAGACACTTGAAATGCAAGCAAGATAAACATGATGCTATGTGCGGCAACATGATGCAAATGTGTGATGATGCATGAATGATTGTCATGTAATCCTGTTTGGGATGACAATCGGTGATGACTTGGACATGCGATCCAAGTTTCCAGGATGTTGACGTTGGGACTACCACCAAAGTCTTGAATCCTGAACCAACGGCTTATACTCCATAGAGTACCTCTTGTGTGGAAGAGATGCGTGGGGATAAGGCTTTATGCATTTGAGGATGTGTATAACATGTTCCCTCATCTTTGTCGAGATTCTTGCCATAGTGTTGTTATTTGCGAGGTTGCACGACCTTCGTTGATGTGTGTATCCTTGGATAGATCCTGCTTTGGGCGTATTGTCGAAATTTGCTTGACCTTCATTGATGTATGTGTCGATGGTAGCATTATGTTGTAACCCTTATTTGGGCAAAGTTGCTTGATGGGTTTACTTGCCATCGGTGATATGACGTCGAGGTTGCTTGACCTTCATTGATGTGTGTATCGATGGTTACATTGCGTTGTATGACCCCATGGGGACACGTAGTATGACTTTGGAAGGATATCGCGTTGCGTTGTGACCCCCGTAGGGGATACGTAGATGTTTGAAAGATATGCGTTGTGACCCCATGGGGGATACGTAGATGTTGATAACCCGGCGTTGTAACCCCATGGGGAGGTTTGATATTTTATGGTTTTTCGGCGTTGTAACCCCGTAGGGGGTTTAGGGTTGTGACCACAAATGATGACATCGGACCTTTGTGGGGTATTAGCGAGCATGGTTTGTAAAAGTGAGCTCATTGGTATAGTATACCTGCATTCGGTGAATACCAGTTGAGGCGACGGGAGTTTAACTCGTGCCAAACGAAACCGAGGATTCGGGGCTAATCCATTCGATCGCGTAGCATTTTATTCTGATTTGGCCTTTTCGACATGAGACCTCCTTTGCAACTCTAAGCTGGGTGGCGAGCGGAGTGTGGGACCCATGTAGGGGGGCCAGGGTGTACTACGAGGAGGCCATGAGGTTAGCTGCGACCCGTAGTGCTATGTATAGGTGGTGGTGGTTGCTTTCATAAGTCATTTTCAAGTTCTTGCGAAGAAGAAATCAAATCGAGAGCTCTTCTTGAGATCTGCTGAGTTTGGGCAACTTTACGCATATTACATCATTGCGTACAAGCGTTCTTCAACATCACAGGTAACACATGCATGTATTTTTTTCCAATTTACATCCAGTTGGAAAATGACTTATCGCATGAAATGCATTTAGACACATAGTAGTGAATATGCATGCGATATGACTTGATAAAAATATTCAACATAGCAAATGTTAGTATTAAACCATCTTTGAATATAATGATGTGAAAAAAATTTTGACTTTTGAAGCAGTCAAATTGGCACCTTTTCTTGTCATTTCTTATCTATTTGAGGACAAATGAGTAAAGGTAGACAAGCAAAATAATCACAGTAATTAGACTACACTTACGGATTTTTTTTACTTTGCAATGTATTGATGCATCTGAGGATGTATATGGTTGTGTATAGGTGTGCTCTTTGAATGGCCACCTAGTCATGCCTATGTGCATGTGGATAGTCCCATTTGCAAAGGGGACTATGGCAAAATTTTCCCCAAAATGTAGGTATTGGGTAGTCATGCATTTTAACTCTCTTTGTAGATGTATGTTAAAGCGATGCATGCATGCATGTAAATCATAGAATGCATTTTGAAAAGACTCGGGTGAAATTACCACACCCTTTACGAGGTGATTTAGAGACTTTTTGTCCGGATATCATGGATCCGGATCGGTAGAGTAGTTCCAGCGGGACCACTTACGGTGTGGGAGGGGGCTTTGAAGAGCCTCGGTGTTGATTACATTAGAACGACCTCTCGTCGCTTGGCGGAGGCGGTGGTACGTCTCTATTCGGGTTGAAGTGCGAATGTCGAGGGCGAGGAGGAGGATGCTGCCGTCGAGGTTCCTGCTCTCTGCTGTATGCGTGTTCCCCGTGAGGGAATTGCGAGGTATTCAAGTGGCGAACCCGGATCTTACGGGTGACTTGAGTAGGCATCCTTGATATACACTGCATTGAAGCGAGGTATGAAGTTAGATCTTTAATCTTCCTTATTTCTATTGATGAGGTCGTCGAGGAGTGCGATGTTGATCTGCATTTGATGTAGGTTCCCGGCTTCACCTGACCTCGAGGAGGCTGGTTTAGCATCCACTCTATGTATCGGGCTTTGCATGATGACTACTGAGCGATCGTCCATGGTTTGAGGGATTGGGAGGTTCTTCTCCATTCTACCCGTCGTTGTCCTTGGGGTTACCTCGGGGCATTATCGGCGGTGGTTTCACGGACTTCGATCCTCCATTTCTTTGGGCTGCGAGGTGATGATGGCCTTGATGGATTGGCGGTTTATCACGGTATGGAGTTTGGAGGGCGGGGGTGCCTTGCGCGGATATCACCCTACTGCCGTCGGATCCTTGTTGGGAGTTCGGCGGGCGCTCGAGGCGGGGCTATTAAATCTGAGTCCTTTGGCGTAGATCTTATGGCGGGCTGTTGAGTGAGCCCATACAGATGATGTGAGTCGGGGATACGCATTCTTGGCGATTGTTCTGATGATCATTAGAAATTTGCTTCATGGCAGATAATTCCTCTACGGTGTCTTTCGCTTTGATCGGCGCCACTCGACGACGTGGGCCGTATAGGAGAGTATGATTGGGGTTCTACACCTTTGCCTATTTCCTCGGGGAATGCGCATGCGATCGCGAGGGCTTGGCCAGGGCGTGGTTAGGATTCTACCCATTTGGCTTTGGTGAGTGTTTTTCTCTTGTCTTTTCCCATGTATGGGTTAAGAGTGTTGGTGACGGCGATGTTTGCCTTTGTGTTGGCGATTTTGGGCTATGAGAGGCTTCCTTGTTTTGCGTCTGTGGCGTGTTAGGTTTAGATACCTATCCACGAGGATGGAGATGGCATCATTCCATCTTGGCGGAGGTCCTTGTTCTTTGAGGTTTCACTCATTGTACTTCTGGTGGAGCTATTGACGGTGATGTCATCATCATGGATTCCCTACTCTGGAGAGCATTTGGGAGTTGGATTTGAGGATGGGTACCCATTTGGAGTAAGTCGTCATTTCCACCCATGATTCCTCTCTTTACTGAGATGGAGGATGGGAGCTCTATTTAGGAGAGCGTGCTATTAGGAACACTACGGAGAGATCCGTATCTTGATCTTGCCTCTGCCGGCGTTATTGGCTTTGTTTGCGATCACCGTCATTGACATCCCATTGATGGGGATTGGCGGTTTTACATTGTCGGAGGGCCCCTGTTCTCGGGAGATGTTCGGCATTGGTGGATCCCTCGTGCGATTGGAGCTCGGACCCGCCACCACGGTTTATGGGGATATGGTTCGAGGATCCGTGATGATGATGGATTGGCTAGCTTTGTGTCGAGATCGACTCATGTGACCTGAGATGATGAGACTGACTCGGCGGTTGGACCGGTCACATCTTTTCATTCGGCATTTGGCGAGAGATCCTGCGGTAGATACTTTTGATCCTTCCGGCTCTGGCGCTGATCCCTCGGTGACCCGTATGGTTTTTTTGGCGAGATCCTCCTTTGTATCGGCTGACATCCACAGTAGATAGAGATCCGATGACTCGGGAGGAGTTACATCGGTGGACGATGTCGATGATGTGAACATCGACACTCTTGACTTTTTGATGTATTTCTTGCTATCTCTTTTGATAGGCCTCTGTTGTATGTTGGGTAGCTTCCCCCATTTCCTGTATTTTAAATTTGTCTGAGATGTATTAGATGATGATATACTTAGGAATGTATATACAGTTTTCCATTCCTATATCATATTGCCATCTATTGTATCATGCATGTTATTATGTTATGCATATGTATGTATGTCGAGAGATATTGACATTGACCTGGATGGTCTTATGACACGGCCCGTCTGAGATGTCTTCTTGACGATTAAGCGTATTGATCATACCCACCATTTATGGTGGTAGGCTGATATCTTGCTCATGGTATGATAGTATATCACCATCGAGACATGGTGATCGTAGATGATTCTTTGCGACATCTATGACCTTCTTGATGTTTGAGGTTCCTCCGAGGATTTGTAGAGGGCATCTTTGAAACCTTTGGGTGCGGACGAAGCGGGTATTACGATTTGGGACCCGTGAGTTGACTCTACTTTGGAGGAGTATGCACGATTGACGATCTTTGCCTGCTGGATAGACCTTGCGTGCATATGGTGATGGGAGACATGAGTAGAGCGATTCATGACTCTCACGGGATTGAGGCGCAGTGGTGCGGGGATGAGATTACATCCGGCCATGTTATATCCAGGCGTTTCTGTTTGTGAGTTTGGCTCTGAGGGCGACTATACACGACATTAGGGATTTTCCACCACACGGGAGGATCATTGGCGTTCGACCCGAGTAGATGTCTTTACTCTATGCGTGTTGTTGTCGTCGTCTACATGTGCGCGGTACATGGATGAGCTAGATATCGGCGTCATTATGGCGGTGAGAGCTCTCGGGGAGGTCATACCATTGTCTGGATGATCATCGCGAGAGACCTTGAGGTCGGCTACATATTCTTTGCACTTATCCGGCGAGGAGTGTTTACTGAGTAGCTTCGGTCATCTTTTGTATGTGTGGTTTATGTCACACTTGAGGCCAGATTAGCACATTTAGGCGGCGGGGTTTTGTTTCACCCATGATATAGCCATGTATCATACTCCTTTTCGACTGCGGAGTGTCTGAATCTTTGCATCGTGGTCGATTTTTTTCTGGCGAGGATTAGAGATCCATTTGCCATATTATTGTGTGTTGAGGGCTTAGTTCACCCTACTGACTTCATTACTCATACTCCGGGCATGGATTATCTCCCTCTGGCTGGATTGAGGGCATGATCACTTACCACCCATTGGTAGTGATGTGTCGGTTTGACCGATTCGGGACTTTCACCGTATGAGGGGCGGTGAGTCGGTAACTTTCGCGTCACACCGTTTGTCGTCGGAGGGGATAGATCCGGGTTGTATGCTGTTGGGATCGGCGAGAAGGTGGTGAGTTTCTGTCGATCATCGGGTTGTTACGAGTATTCGCATGGATGGAGCGAAAGGCGCATCGGCTGCGGCGGTATCCACGGTCTGAGGGGGTGATCTTGACGATGAGGAGCCTATATAGAGGTTGTTATTTCCAAATGATTTGGCTGCTTTGAAATTTGCCGGCATTTGTGATGGATTCTCCACCCAGTGTGCCTTTATTACTCGATATTGACACAACATTTGGAAGCGAGCTTACATCGATGACCTATGATAGAGATCGGGCTAGGGCGCGATGTTGTGACTCTTGATGAGAGAGATCTTTGCTTTCTGTTAGAGAGGATGAGGCTAGATCGACCGGGGATGTATTGATTGGAGGCGGGATGCGCCTTATCTGCTAGGGATGTGGCCATTGCGAGATAGCACTTCCATTAGATCCCGGATGGTATCGATCTGGTAGGACATGAGTGCTTACATTGATGAGCATTTTGCCACCATGCGATTAGCCTCGATCTGCTAGCTCGTGTGTAGATACCCTTGGGCGGGGAGCTTGCGATTGCTACCTCCGTCTTGAGAGAGGATGCTATGTTAGATCGATAGTCGCATACATACGGATCTGTAGATAGCTTTGTATTTTCTGCCTGAGACTAAGCTTAGCCATTTTGTCATGTACAACCACGGATGTATATATCAAACGATATTATATATGGCGGGGAAATATATTTTGATTCACTTCCCTTTTAGTTATGCCTTGATACTTGCTTGATATTTTGTGTTTCTCCGGGGCCTTGTGATCTTGATGCATTACGAACTTATCCTTGATAGATGGACATTGAGGCGTCATGAGATCTCTCGAGAATGGATCATTGATTTACGTATATCCTACCATCTTTGGTGTCTTGGGGAATTTGGTATCTGTATGGAAAAGTGGAGAGGAGGATGGTTTCTTCCTCTCTAAGATTAACCGCACCACAGGATGGTGCTTGATACTTCTATTTGTGAGAAGCCTAGTTAATTCCATCTCTTATGGGTTGGTATTGCTCTTTGAGGCACGATCGCGACTTAGATGGTCACTTGAATCTTCTATTTGTGAGAAGAGGTTGGGTAATTCCATCCTTTGATCTGAAGCCCGATGAAATGGGGCAAATTGAAGATTGATCCCGATCTTAGTGTGACAAGTATGTTTGTTACGGTAGGGGTTAACTTGCACCATGAATGGTACTTCTCGTCTCTATTGAAGAGGAGATCAAGTCTGCGTAGTTCGAACCTAGTGTAGGAGGTTCAATTGAATCTGGAAAAGCGAAAGGGTGTAGAAGTATTTTTGTTGTTTTTGTTGTTTTGTAGAAAAAGGTAGAAATGTTTTTTGTTGTTTTTCTTTATTGCGATAAGGGCCATATAGCATATGGTTGCCTCGTACCCGGGTGTCGGGGAGATCGGTCGGCGTAGTTACCCCCCTCGGGGATGAATTGAAGGCGAAGAAAGTGTAAATCCCATGTGCGAGGCTATCTTTGCGGGGAGAGAGAAAGTTTAATCCCATAATGGGGACAAGCTGCAAGTGTGTAAAAAGTTTGATCCGTCTTGAGGACAAAAAGTTTAATCGGGCGTAGAAAAAGTTTAATCCGTCTTGAGGACAAACTGCGGGTGTGAAAGGTTAAATCCGTCTTGAGGATAACAAAAAATTGTGAAAGGTTAAATCCGTCTTGAGGATAGCAAGAGATTGTATGAAAGGTTTGAAATGAAGTGAAACCGGTTTCTTGGCTTGAAGTGTATGTTTCCACGAGGCGAAAAAAGTATGTAGAAAGGGTTCAAAAGCGGAATGGTGGTGATTTGAGGATCAAAACCGGGATGTTTGTTTGATGGTAACCCGGACATAAATACCGTTTCACGGTGTCCAGAGTTGATAAGGCTGTGGAAATTCATACGCCATCCATTTCACATGCAATCGAGAGCACCTCTGTCGATGCTTCCTTGACAACAAATGGGCCTTCCAGTTAGGAAGCGAATTTTCCCTTAGATTGATCTTGGTTGTCGATGATCTTCTTCAAAACCAAGTCATGTTGTTTGAATTACCGTAGTCGGACTTTTACATTTGTAGGATCGTGCGATCCTTTCTTTGATATAATTGACCATGGAAGATTGTCGCGGTTCGCCTTTTCGTCTATCGAGAGACAATTGGTGATACTGTCTTGTACCCATAGGTCTTCATCAATGAGCATCCATCAATACTACGAGGATTCCATTTCCACTTCTATAGGGAACCTTTGCTTCCATCCATAGACTAATGAGTGAGGGGTTGCCCGGTGGAAGTTCGCATGGAAGTTACGTAGGCTAATAAAAGTCGAGAGGCGAGAGGTCGAGGCCATCCTTTGTGATTGGCGGACATTTTGCATGATCTTTTGATGTTTTTATTAGCAGCTTCATGACACCATTCATCTTTGGATGGTAGATGGCGGAGTTGAGATGTTTGATGTGGAATTTTACGCATAAATCCTCCATCATTTTGTTGTTGAGGTTCTTAGCATTACGACACAATGACCTCTGGTTGTCCATATCGACAGATGACATTGTTTCTGATGAAAACAATGATAACTTCTTTAGTAACCTTGGGGAAGGAAGCTGCTTCTACCCATTTGGTGAAGTAGTCGATCATGGTGAATATGAATCGATGTCCATTACTGGCTTTGGGCTCGATGGGCCCGATCACGTCCATTCCCCACATTGAGAAGGGCCGTGGCGAACTCATATTGTGGAGTTCCTTGGAGGCGTGGATAGCATTCCCATGAATCGGCATTGATAGCACCTCTTGGCGTGATCATCACGATCGACTTTGAGTGTAAGCCATAATGTCCCGTTCCGAGAATTTTCTTGACAAGTAAGGGGTCACTCATGTGTGGGCCACATACTCCACCATGGATCTCATCCATGAGTCTCTGAGCTTGGTCTTTGTCTAGACATCTGAGGAGACCTAATCCTGCATCTCTTTTGTAGAGTGCATCTCATTTCGGTAGAATTTCATAGCAAGTCGATGAATCGCCTCTTTTCGATTAGGCTCGCCTCGGTGGTGTAGATCCATCTCGTGAGATACTCCTTGATGTGTTGGTACCAAGGGTTGTGGATGGGAGGTAGCTCATCATCATACTTCTCAACGTAATTCCCATAGATTGGGGCTTTTTGCGAGCAAAGCGTGATGCGTGACATGTTTTCCTTGTCGGTATGTAAACCCGAGGAGGCCAGCGTTGCTAATCGTCGCAAAATCATTCTATTATGAGGAATGTGTAGAAAGGAGATTTCTTGAACTCCAAAGCCATCTGTAGAACTTGCTTGATGGTAAAGGCGACAAATGTAATTCTTTGGTTTGATAGATTCACATGTGGATTGCTTTATTACCAATTCGGAATCCCCAAAGGCGATTAACACTTTGATGCCCATTGAGCGGGCAAGTTTTAGCCCATGATGATCTGACCTTCATACTTTCGGTTTGTGTTGTTGGTCTTGACAAACTACAATTTGTGGCGACGGATCTCTTGCTCCCCCTCTTAGGATAGTAAGATTGCTCCGACTCAGAGCCTTACAGATTAACAGCTCCATCAAAATACATTTTCCACTCACGGCATGTATCGTACTGATGTTGTAATTGAACTGTCATTACCCTTCATCGGGAAAATACGTTTCTAAGGGTTTGTAATCCCTACGGTCTGCGGCGGCGATTGATCCATAATTCCTTGACCTTTGACAAATTTTTGCGTCACGTGAAGCGATGTCAAATTGTTGTAGGATCAAGCGCCATCTGACGATCGACAATTGATATGGGTTTCTTGAATACATATTTGAGAGGATCCATGCGGGGATATGAGATGGGTTGTGTGACCATGGAGGTAATCTTGTAACCTTATGGAAGCCCATGCTAAAAACATGAACAAGTCTTCTCGATCGAGTGTACTTGTGTTCAGCGATCTTTGAATCTTTTCTTTGAGGTAATAGATAGCTCGTTCTTGGCCTCTATTGTCTTTTTGCCCCGATGTCTGACCCATAGCATTGTCATTTATGGGCGGTACATGAGCAGGGGAACATCATCCACAGGAGGTACCAAAATAGGAGCGTTAATCGATTGCTCTTTAATGGTAAGGAAGGCTTTTCGACACTCATCGTTCCATTTCATGGATGAGTTCTTCCTTAACAATTTGAAGATAGGCTCACGAGTTCTTTGTGAGTTGAAAATGAATCTGCTAATGAAGTTGATCCTTCCCAAAAATCCCGTATTTCCTTCTACTTAATACGAGGAATGGGCATTTCCTTGATGGCTTTGGATTTTGGTAGGATCGATTCAATCCTTTGTGGTGACTAGGAAGCTAGCAACTTGCTGACTTAACACCAAAGGCGCACTTGGCGGGATTCAACTTCAAGTTGTACTTACATGACTGTTGAATAGCTTTGTGAGATGGTCTAAGTGGTCATCCTCCTTAGGGATTTGACAATGATGTCATCCACGTAGATAGATCTCTATCTCCTTGTGCATTAAATCGTGGAAAAAGAGCCATCATAGCTTCGATGATAGGTTGCCCGGCATTGATGAGGCGAAGGACAACCGTCTGCTGTAAAAAAAAGTTCCCCAAAGGCGTGATGAAAGCGGTTTTCTCACGATCTTCCTCGGCGACCATAATTTGATGGTACCCATAAAGCAATCGACAAAAGAGTACATGCATGCGTATTGAAGCGATATTATCGATAAGAATGTGGATAAAAGGCACGGGAAAGCTATCTTTAAAGGCAAGCTTTGTTCAAATCCACATAATCCACATGAGACTCACACCTTTCCCCCCTGGTTTGGCACGCAGAACAATGTTGGATATCCACTCGGATATATAGACACCATGATGATGCCGACTTGAAATTGTTTCACAATTTCCTCTTTGACTTTAAACTCCACTCGGGTTTTGATCGCTTTGAGTTTTTGCTAACTTGGCTTGAATCCTTCTTTAATGGGAAGGCGATGAAGAACAATGTCGATGGACAAACCCACCATGTCTTCATGAGACCATGCAAACACATCCACGGAATTGGGTTAATAAGCGCTGACCATGTCATTCCATTTGAGTTGTGGTAAGGTCGAACCAATCTGGATTAGCTTAGGGTTGTCTAAGGTTCCAGATTGAAAGGAGTGGTTTGATCAAGATTGGGTTTGGGTTTGTCTGCGACCCATTCCTTAATCTCTTGAGGTGTCTCAATGTCCTCTTGGATGTCCATCAAGTGCAGAGTCTAACTTTGCATCAAAGTTTCTGACCCTTGTGGAGAGAAGGCATGTCATCGGCAAGGACATGCACATCTAAATTGAGTCTGAAACAAAAGATGCTTTCACTTAATATATGCAAGCTGTTCGATCATACAAAAGTGTTAGCATATACGTGATAAAATAACTTTGCTAGTCTTTGTAAAGGAAAGCGAAGCAATTAAAAGAGTTATCTACGAGGCGGAGGGGTTTTTGCCCATTTTACCCTCGTCGACCATGCATGGAGTCTTTGCTCCAATTATCGAGGCAAAAGTCTGAAGAATTGCGATGATGGAAGGATCGTCGATGTCTTCCTTCTCTCGAATGATAACCATGACATCTGGGCAATCATCGTGCAGGGTATATTTGTTTGTATGTTCATCATGAACAATGGCGAATACTGCCATCATCAAGGCAAGGTCATGTTTACGTTTTTCCGTTCCTTTTCTTCCACTTGGGATTAGGAATCGGCACCTCTTTAGCTTTGATTGGCCTTTGGTTTGAAATAGCATAGCCACGACATGGGTGGCACCTTCTTTGGAGATTGCATTAGCTCATGAGGTAAAGGCATAGAAAATCGTAGTCTTGGCGGAAGCTTGAGGAACTTCTTTCGTGTTTATGAGGATTCTGTATCTGGAACTAGAAGAATAGCCTAGCATTTTGTTCCAATTTGATTTGGACGATTGGATAGGGTGCTTAATACCTGTTGATCCTTACCAAGCCCTTGTCGAGTTGATGACCCAATAACATCATTTCTTGAGTGGTGACATAACCTCGGCGAAAAATCTTGGAGTGCAGAGAAGTGGCTCTCCCATAGAATGGTATTGCGTGTTACTCACTTCAAAAGTATAGGAAGCTGGGTGGTTCAACTTCGAATTGAAGGCGATAAGCGGTAGAATTCCTTGTTCGGGACAATCAATTCGGCATTGATGATGACTAGGCTATTGTTGATGATGTATTTGAGTTGTTGATGTAGCGTGGAGGAGCGGCTCCGACCATGTGTATCCATGGTCTCCCCGATAACGAGTTTGTATCTGAGTCGATCTTGAGGGCGTGGAAAGATACATGGAATGTATTTGGACCAATCTCAATTGGCAATTCAATCTTTTAATGACATTTAATCGGGATCCATCAAAAGCTTCGGATGACCATATGGGCTTTGCTTTGGATCCGCTTGAGATTGATATTCATCTTTACCAAGGTGGCATAAGGACGGATATTGAGAGATGAGCCTCCATCTATCAATACTCCTGCTAGCATGTACCCGGAAAGACAACAACTTTGCGATGTCTGATGGCTTGCAATGGCCGGTCCCTTGGGGAGGTATGTAAATCATCGATGAAGGATATCACATTGTTGTTGAAAATGTGATCAACCAAATGTTGAAATTTTTCCACATCCACTTGATTTTGGCAAATAGGCTTCTTCAAAACCTTGACCAAGATCTTAGATGATCCTCGGAAGAAAACCAAATCGATGTCGAAAATGCGGTGTGGAGCTTCTCATGACTTAAAACCACTTTGGCTTCATTATGACCCATAGTGCGGAGGAAGGAATTTTCAATCTTCTCCATGGGCAATTTCCCTTTGCCCATGTAGTAGGTTTAATAACCCGTTGAGGAAGGTACGATGGATTTTCTTTTCGACCTTTATAGCGATAGTATGAGGCGTGGATCCTTGACTTCTCCATAATTCCATGGAACTTTATGCAAGGTGACAACGGGATGTTGTGATGCAAGGTAAAGGAATTGGCTCTGCAGTGCGGCCACTTTCAAAGGATTGTCGGCTCCTTTGAGTTGAATTGGTTGTATGGGAAATACTTTGTGAGTTTCTCTCATCCACTTGTGGAGATAAGCTGCTCTTGATCCCTTCCATTTGGTAGGGCATGCATTCCCACCCTTGAGTTGTGCAGTGTAATCATCTGCTTTGTTGCGACACACGCTATCAATAAGATTACGAATAAGATGGCGGAGTGCCCGACATTCTTACATCTTTGTGACCAGAGAATGTGAATGATATTGACACATTTCATCGAGTTGAACATACTGGCGAGGGATTGATTGGAGGGAGAAGAATGTGATTCTTCCTTCATTGATCAACATTTGAAGTATCTCCTCCATAGGCGGCCCGGATAGGTGAATTCCTTTGATTGGCAAAATCCGACGGGCTTTAGCACTTGCTTTCTTTTTGAACCTTATCCTCCATAGCTTCGCTTTACGAAGGTGTTGATGGAGCATTTATAACAAATGGAAGGAGATAAGCATGCTCTGCCTAATTAATTGGCGTGTGATTTGATCTTTGGTGGGTCACCGATTACGCGATTACTCAATTTGTTTGCAAAGAGCTTTCATCTTTCGTTCCATAGTAAACTGGAACTTTGCATAATCCCATTTATCAACACCGTCTTTGATGGGTTGGGATGATTCATGATTAAATTGGAACCTTATACGATGCTCCAGTGATCATGTTGACCTCTTCTTCTTTGTGTTGAGGAAGAGGGTTGTCTTGTACATGAGGTTGATCGATTTGGTGACTACATCTCACCATTGTCTATCGGATCCACAGAATCTTATGTTTCAAGGCCCAACAATCTTGAGTATCATGTCCGGTGCCCGGCATGATAAGCACACTTAAGTAGCATTAAAACCCCTCCCATTAGGGTTGGTTTGGTGGAAGAAGATGTGTAATTTTCTTACGAGGTCGGAAGAAGGCAAGAATATTCTCGGCGAATCCCCTAAGGGTGTGAGCGTTAGAGGTCGCTTTACTTCTCCACTTTTAGGCAATGGAGGGTTTGAAGGTTGTCTTTGGAAAAGGGAGTAGTTTCTCCTCTGCATAGGCATGCTTGGATTGCCTTTTTGTCCTTGTAGTATCGAGGAAACATCCTCCTCTTTCTTTTTATGGACCCTCAGAGTTGTTTCCATAAGATCCGGATTGGATGTGCTCGAACAATGACTTTAAAGGCGGCTAGGTCTTGAATTTTACGGGACTTGATCCCATCTCGGCCATCTCATGCGTGTTTGATCATTTGAGAAAATGGTTTGCCAATACCGGCTAGAACTCTTTCATAGAAAGGGCTTCACATACATCTATGAAGGTCATGACCATTTACGATTACGTCATGGAAGGAATAACTTGACGACAAAGCGCCTCACCTTTGAGCATACTCTCTAAATGACTCATTTGTTGTTTCTTGACCTTGGTGATTTGGTGCAGGTCGGGAGCCATCGAGATTGGAAACTATATTGAGTGAGGAAGGCGTGAGCCGACTCTTCCCGACTATGGATCTTAGAGTTGTCTAATCTGGTATACCATGAGCAGAACTTCTCGGTCGGACTTTTTTAAAAGCAATTGCATTACAGGCCTTTCATTTTCTGCGTAAGATCAAGTTCTCCAATAAACACCTTTAAATGTGTGTAAGGATCCCCTAATCCATCATACTTTTCAAAATCGAGGTCTTAAATTTCTCGGA
This sequence comes from Panax ginseng, assembly GCA_020205605.1. Lineage (NCBI taxonomy): Eukaryota > Viridiplantae > Streptophyta > Magnoliopsida > Apiales > Araliaceae > Panax > Panax ginseng. The sequence goes on along the minus strand of CM035149.1, from coordinate 55,728,431 downwards.
TAATGAACACGGGAAATATGCAAAGTCGGCATATGAAACAACGCCGTGTGTTCCAATCCCTTTGAGAACGCGAATGGTTTCCTCCATTTGAAGGACCTTCTTCTGATGTCACCGATTATGCGGATCTCCTTTGAGATGGGTGCCTTGAGTGTGCAGGTTGGTTGTATCCAAGCTGTTGTTACGGAATTGTTTTTCGGACCTTGAACTCCCCTTGTGTAGAGGATTACGTATGTATAGGTATCTTACGTACCACAGTAGGTGGTGCAATTCTTTTCGATTAGAAACGGCCAAGTCTGTGATTTGTTTACTCGATCCATCAAATTCTTCTCGAGAAACGAGATTAGGCTATTGAGGAAGAGGACATGATTGGTTGTAGGCTCATGACCTTTTTAGATTTTGATGGGAGTATGTGGCCCCAATTGCTTCCCTACAAAAGACTTACGTAGTTTAGTCTTAGGGTAATATAAATGTTATCATAACATGTCCGTTTTAGGAATTTGTCCTGCAAAAACCGGTTGTTAATTGATAACATGTCATGCATGCACAGATATTCTTCATATTTTCCATTACATATGAATGAACATGGAATAAAATTACAAGTAAATGCTTTTACAAGTAATTTAAAATGGAAAGTATGAAGAAACTTTCCTCCGCGTTTGGTTTATCAGAGGTTGACCTATCCTAGGGTTTCTCTCATGGCTTTTTGGCATGAAGGTTCCCGGATCATTCATAATCTACTTGGCGGGAAGTTAATCCAGTCGTTCAAGCTGGGCGAATCTGGGTGGTGCCTTTCACGAGCCTCGGGAATTATTCTTCCCACGAGTCCGATGTCAAACAAGCGGGATAGTCTCTGGTGGAGGAACCACACAACATACATTCACATACAACGTGTCTCACCGTTTATGCAAAATGATGACATGTCTGAAGCACTAATATCACTGAATAGATATTTAGCGATCGGGAAAAAAAAAATATGCATTACGTACACATTTATCAAAAATGTAAATGCAACATTCACACACAAGCATATAATAATTTTGAAAAGCTTGTAATAGCGGCTTAAGCCCTCTTCTTTGAGTCCCCAATGAGTCGCCACACATCGGCGTCGGGATTTTTTAGTGTCCCTTTTATTTACTTGTTCTTTGGTGTTCTCATGTTAATGTGAGATTTGTTTGAAAAAACAAGTGAAAAGGTTAAACATGTATAATGTCGATGATTGGACTTTAAAAGTAAGCCGGTTGGTGTATTTAATTGGTTGCACCAACTTGAAATAGAAAAAACACACATTGACCCGTGATTTGACCTTTGCTAAGCGAATGCAATGAAAGCAAGAGATTCATTTTGGGTCAGGGGGCTTGATTATGCGGAGGGAAGGTGTTAGGCACCCCAGAGCATCCGTGTTACCACGGTGACCACCACTTTTCAAAGAAATTATTATATGAATGTGTGTGTGTGTGTGTGTGGGATCAATGTGCAATTATTTGAAAGTAGTGTGAGGCCTCGTTTGCACCTATATACACAAGGTTTGAATTTTATAGAAAAATTGGTTTTAACCAAGATATATGAATGAAGTTTTGTAAAAGAGGTTTTTCAAACCACATGCTCAATAGGAATTGAGACCTTTTCATACTTCCATTTTTATTGTTAAATGTAAACTTGTTTGCTTTTATTTTTCGAGATCTGAAGCATTCTAGAAAATAATATCTGACGATCTTAGAACTCCTCATGGGCATGATGACCATCCAAGGAAATTGAGACATTGTAAAATAATGTACGAGTACTTACAATTTGAAAAATGTCCATCATGGGAACCGAATCTAGATTGATGGCCCGAACACTGTGATCACATGATTCTAGGCTCACGTGATCTCTGCAATTTGTATGGAAAGCGATGGCGATTATATATATATAAATATGTAATATATATATATATATATATATATATATATATATATATATGTGTGTGTGTGTGTGTGTGTGTGTGTGTGTGTGTGTGTGTGTGTATGATCACCACCAAAAGCAACTCCATGGGGATCGAAATGTAAATAAAGCGATAAATGCTATCAAGCGCCACGAAGTAAACTCGGTAGCGGACAAAATGTAAATAAAGCTGTAAAAAGCGATCAACTGCCACGAAGTGAACTCTAGGCAGGACAAAATGTAAAAAACATAAAAAGCCACGGAGGAAACTCCGAGCTTGACAGAATTTAAATATATATATATATATATATATATATATATATATATATTAGTAAATAAAAAGCATAAATGCATGGATGTAAATCCGGGCTCATCGGATATATTAAAATAACAATTATATATATATAGTATATATATATATATATATATATATATAAGCAATTAAATGCACCGGATATAAAATTAGGGCTCATCGAATGAGTCGACCACGATTTATATATATATATATATATATATATATATATATATATATATATATATAAGCAATTAAACGCTCGATCAAGTCTAGGCTCAATCGAGGCATAACTTCGATAATGTTTGTAATAATAAGTAAAATTTAAGTCACTATATATGTATGTACATTATGGATTTTTTTTTTTAACCTTGTGTTACATAAGGATTTAATATGTGACAACACATGTGAAGTGGTGCATGGGTCAATTAACATATATATTATAGTTATGGATACATACATTTATAGACTTCATTAAAAGTGAAAGCCTTGTGACCTAATTATATATTAGGTAAGACTATTAAATAACCTAATACGAAAAAGTTAGTATTTTATATGTATACTAACTTAAGTGGGGAAACTTTGTATTTTAAGTGACTAATAATTCTAAACCTAATTCTTGTAAATCTAATTAGGTTATGAGATAAAAATCATGTGTAAGTAATTAAACTTCATATGATTGGAAATGAAAGCCCTAAATTATCAAATTGGGTAACATTATTAAAATTGTTGGACTATGTTTTTATCTAGCCCAAATCAATTAAAAGAAAAGCCCAAGGAAAATAAAATGTAATCCAATACCTAGCCCACTTGATTGGGGGTATTCTAGACATTTGATTAATCAAAAATTTGGCATTTAAAATAAAAGCTAAATGGTGGATATTATGAGGATCCTAAGTGGAATAATTAATCTAGCTTGTCCATTAGTAGACATGATTAAACATAAGGACAATGTTGTAAGGCTCCCATTGGTTGCCACTCCATTATGCACATTTAATCATGTTTAGCCTAAGGTAAGTAATAATACAAAGTGTCTTACCTAATGGGCAACAAAATGATTGTGGGAGAATTAATAATGAATTGCCCATTACATTTTGAATGCACATCTCATTCTTCAACACTTCATTAAGTATTCCAACATTTCATTTTCTCTCCATCTTCTTCATCTTCTTCTTCTATCTCTTGCTCCCAAGCTAGCCAACTTCAAAGAGAAAAAAGAAAGAGAAATTTGGCCATAGGAAGAAGAATTATAGGAGTTCTAGTGGTTTATGCCCCTAAGTTTATTAGTTACTTTGGAAAATCAAGGAAGGTAGCCACTAAGTCAAGTATAATAATGTATCTTCATCTTCTTCTCTTACCTTCTTTTGATAGCTTGAGTTTTGATGGGGTTATGTACAACTACTCAAGATACACTAGTTATACATACCATCATGCATGGAACTAAGTATCTTGAGTGTTGGATCTAAGGCTTAGAGGAAGAAAATGAGCATATGTTCTCCAAGGTGAAAACTCTTGTTTTTTCTCCCACTAAATCTTATGTAACTCAAGTTCTACAACTTGGAAATTATGATCCGTCAAAGGGGGGGTGCTAGATACATGAGTTATCTAGTAAACCCAAGTGGTGAATCACAAATCTAGTAAGTTTTGAAACCTTTGAGATTTTTTTTTACAAAAAGCAGTCCACTTTATATGCTAAAGCTTTGAAATCCTAAATCAGCTACTGACTTGTTTTTCATGAGGCTGTTTCGGTCAGTTCCTTGTCTTGTAAAAATCTGGAAAAATATTACAGAGGTACCTTATGAAGTTATCTACGCGTAGGAAAAAAGAACGGACACGTTTGAGTTATATATTGTGCGTAATGACTATTTCAGTAAAGGACTCCATAAATATTATCCTACGAATATCTCACTGTGTATACACTGGAAAATTCCAAACTTTTTACAGTAGCTTCATATATATTAAGAGAGCATACCCTGAAAATTTCAGATTTTTCTGAGTAAAACTCAATTTATGAAAAATAGAGCAAGATCCGAGTGTTTTAGACACTTTAAAAATAGTAAATCATTTTCTAAAATTCCAGAAAAATTAGAGGATCATTGTTGGTTCATATTCTGTTAAAATCCAGAAGATGAGAATATTTGGAATCAGTTTGCTATTTTCCTAAAAATGATTAGGTTTATGAATAAAAGGAAATAAATAGTTAAATGATGCCTTTAATGAGAAAAAATATGATTTTTATGCTTGAATGCTCATAATATATTATATCATGACTATCTTAGGGCATTTTGGTAATTTATAATAATAAATATTATTTATGACCTTTTATGGATATTAAATAAGAGGTTAATAAAGGATGAACAATTAGAATAAATTGTTTATTAATTTAATAAATCATTGGAATATTATTATAATACTAATAATATTATAATATGATGTTGTTATGTAAATAAAATATTAGATTAGAGTATTATTATTAAATAATAATATTCAAAATTAAATAAAATATTATTAAATGATTAATAATATTAGTAAGTGAATAAAATATTATTAAATGATTAATAATATTAGTAAGTGAATAAAATATTATTAAATGATTAATAATATTAGTAAAGGGATAAAATATTATTAAATGATTAATAATATTAGTAAGTGAATAAAATGTTGGTAAATGATTTAAAGTATTATTAGTGAACCAATAATACTAGAAGGTGAATTAATATTATCTAAGTTAATAATATTATGTGAATTAAAGGTAGTCGTTAATTAATAATAACACTATCTAGGCATGATAATGTTTATAAGAACTTATTGTAATGTATAATATCTATGTGGTTACATAATCGATGTTATGCATTGACTAATTGAAAGACTAATTATAGGTCTCTCAAAGGAAGATAATTTAACTACATAGTGGATAGAAATTAATTTAAATGTTTGTAACCTCTGATCGAGGCAAGTTTCTAACTTTCGACTTGAGTTATTATTTTCAAAAGCATGTTAGTGAATAATTATTGATGATTATTCCGTCTTTATTGATTATTGAAATTACGCACTTTGTGCAATTGAATTTCGTTCTACTTGCCGTTGAGGCGTGAATTAAATTAAAGTTCTTTATTTATGAACTATTTTATGGGATAGATCTATGCTAATTATATCGGCTAGATCAAGTATGTCTAAATTTGTTAAATCAAATGGGTTTTAAATAAGCATTCTTATTAATTGATATGGTAAGAACTCTTGGTAGAGAAATGGACAAATTTGATTAAGGCGTGATATCGATGTCGGATTATTAAGTGTTTATGCATAAATCACGGGGTATGAAAGGTGATCCTTGAATACCAAAACTTATTAAAAGGTCCGATTTAAATCACTTGAGCACCTTGGCAAATGTTCATGGTTATTCAAAACCACTCGGTTCATGTTATTCAATTATCGAATATTCAATTGTTGATTATTAATTCATGTTCCTCCACAATCTTATATTATTGTTGAACATTGAAGGCAATATTTTTTCTAAGTCATGATATATATCCTTTGTCTTTATAAACTTGTGAAGCAAATTAGTTGCTTACTCTTGCTATATCATGACCTCTATTTTCATTTAAGTCAGAAGGATCTAACGTGAAGGACAAGAGAAGGCGAAGGGCAAGATCCGGGGAGTAATTTTAGAATGAATGTTAAATTAGTTATTATCTAATGGAATTTCTTAAGTAAACTATTTTTATTATAAATGGTGTATTTAAAGTTAAGGTTATGGAGACCTTGGGACCATATTATGAGACCTTATTATAATGAACAATGTATGTTTATTATTTCAAAATAGTTATAGAATGCTTATGATGATGATAGGATCGTGAGCCTTTGAATGCGAGGTTAGAGAACTTTGGATTTGGGGGCGTCACGAGTTGGTATCAAAGTCATGAGTTATAAACATTAGGAATCACGAAACCTAGGTTTTAACCTTAGTAGAAAACTCTTATAGAGTATGTTAGGAGATGGATTATGGAAATTCATCAAGTTTGTGTTGTACTTAATAAAATATTATTTCATTTCATCAATGAATATATTTTATTGTGGTCTTGACGTTGACTTTATGGTGTTTGTAGGATGTCGATGGCGCTTGGTAGTTACTTACTCGGTTGAAGCGAGAACCCATTGAGCATGAGGTCACCCAAGATGTCCCTCATGGTCCTCCGGTGAGGGACTTGTTGAGGAGAATCGATCGATTAGAAGGCGAGTGGAGGAATTAGAACTAGAAAACCACACCCTCCAATTCTTTGAAGAACAATACAAGGATGAGGCTCATCAAGCCCAGGATGGAGAAAGTCGAGCGAAGAAAAATTGGATGAGTCCAGTTGCAAGTTGAGATCTTTGAGGGTACATCTAGAGAATGAAAAGGCAAAGTTTGGAGAGTGAGCATAAAGCATTTGGAGATCAAAATTTGAGTTTGATGTAGAAATTGCCGATAAGATCTGCGTGGAAGAGGCACTCCATGAGTCGGATGGTGGTGGGGCAATTAAAGATCGAATCTGCAGGCCATAAAGGTCGAGTAGAAACTTTAGGGTGGCCCTTGATGCGATGTATGAGGGCCCGGTAGCGATTAGGGCTAGGAGGGCACACTATGAGATAGGAGAGCCTAGTCGATCAGATTCGACATATAGTCCTGCGATGGTTTCTTCCCTAGGAGCTGTCATGGGTGACTGGCGGAGGCCACCGATGGTGATGATGTGATGGCCAGGTTGTAAATAGATGCATTAGTACCTTTCTTGTTGTGTAATAAGGTTTTATGTTGATGTAAACCTCAATAGGTGTGAGGTAGTAAATGGTTAGGTACTTTCCCTAATTGTGTTTGTAGGGAGGTATCATTATGAGTTAATCCCATCTTTTGTGTTAAAATGGGATAGTAGCATTTATAAAATATACTGTATTAATCATGTAAGTCAATTTTGAAGATTGGTGTATGAATATAAATGCGATATTATTATGATATGTGTTGGAAGATTTTAAATAGTAAATTTTCTATTTAATGTTATGTGAATCCAGTGGTGATTTGGAAAATGTTCTTTAAAACAAACTTAACCCACTAAGCGAGGAGAAAGACTTTAAATCTCGGTAACTTAAAACTCTCACATAATGATCATCGATTGTTTAAATAAATAGCGTGTTACATGCTAAGTAATCATATGATAATAAATCCGAGTAACGTGTTAGAATTTTGTTTCACTAGATAATAATGCGCCTTGAGACGTGGGTGAGGAACCAAGAGATTGAAGAGTCGATTAATAATGTGGCGGGATCTCAACAAAACCCAATGCAAGATTTTATCAACATGATGGTTTGAAGCCATGAGGAATCAAGCTCAACTGCGAAATCGGCGGGCACCCAACTAGTCGACTTTAAAGACTTCAAGTAGGAGTTGGGAGTTGAACAATGAGACCGATAGAAGCCCAAATGTGGGTAAAGGAGATTGAGAAGGCCTTCGTTATTGCTAGAGTAGCGAGAAGAACGAAGACCATTTTGCTACCTACTTAATGAAAGGTGAGGCTAACTATTGGTGGGATGCCAACGAGAACAAAGCCGGAGCTGGAATCGTGACTTGGGAAGCATTCAAGAAGTTGTTCTTCGAGAACTACTTCCACAGGCGTTCAAACAAGAATGGAGATCAAGTTCTTGGAACTAAAGCGAGGAGAATATGTCGATGTCGGTATCTTTGCGAAATTCAATGAATTGGCGGTTCGCTCCACATCGGTGGACACGAGGTGAGGAAAGCGAGAAGGTTTGAAAATGGACTAAAGCCGGTGGATTTATAGTAAGGTGGCGATTTTACAAATCCCATCATTCTCAACTCTGTTGGAAAAAGCTCTTATAAGCGGAAGGAGGAAGCGAAAGCGGTCTCGAATCTGATCGGAGAAGAATAAGAAGAAATCGGAAGGTGGGAATCAAAATGTTAGCGATGGCGGTAGCAACAATAAAAGCGGAAATGGAGCGATGGGGGTAGTAATGTCTGGAGATCGGAAGGAAGTGTGCAACAAAAGAAGTCGGTGTGTGGGAAGCTGTGGAAAGGGTCACTCGGGGAGTGCTTGAAAGGAAAAAGCGATATATTATACATGTGGGCGAGAAGGCATACCTCACCCATTGTACTAAGGTAAAGAAAGGAGGTTGCTTTAATTATGGTGAAGTGGGACATCGGATCAAGGATTTCCCTAAGAAGAAAAGCACGGATGGCGGAAATGGCAGCAGAAGCAATAACACTAAGACAACCGGTGGAGGACCATTGACCCGACCAAACAATGCCAAGCAACCGCGGACATTCAATATGGCGGTGCAAGATGTAAAGTGGCATCCGGGGAGGTGGTGTCGGTATAATTCCGATCAATGATATAAATGCCTATGTGTTATTCGATTAGGGAGCTTCATGTTCTTTTGTATCGATGAATTTGCTCAAAGATTAAGTTTACCTCATGAACTATTAGAACACCTATGAATGTAGAAGTAGCAAACAAAGAAATTATCCTGTAGACTACATCTATAGGAGCTGTTGTGCTAATGTAAGAGGTTTAAGCTTAACGTGGATTTGATCTGGAATTAAGTCTTGGAGAGTTTGATGTAATCCTTGGGATGGATTGGTTATCAAGTCGTGGAAGCGGTCATTGTTGTAAGAAAAAGTCGTATACCTAAAGACTCACGAATAAGTCGAAAGGTGGTATTTCATGGCGATAAATCGCCAAGACAATCTTGTTGTCGACGATGATGCAAACAAGAAGTTACTTAGGAAGGGTTGTATAGGTTATTTGGCTCACGTTGTGGATACCATGAAATCGAGGGTGGTAGGGTCAAATACCTATTGTAAAGGGAATTAGTTGCGTTTTCCCGGAAGAGATTCCGGGATTGCCACGGATAGAGAGATAGAGTTTGTTATCGATTTGGCGCCCGAGGACATCACCGGTATCCAAAGCGCCGTGTCGTATGGCTCTGTAGAAATGAAGGGCCGATGGTTCAACTATAAGAGTTGTTAGATAAAGGGATACATTCGACCAAGCGTATCACCATGGGGAGCACCGGTCTTATTCATAAAAAGAAGGATGGGTCATTAAGACTTTATATCGACTACAGAGAGTTGAACAAGGTCACCATTAAGAATAAATACCGTTGCCCGGGATCGACGATTTGTTTGATCGAGTTGAGGGGCAAAATACTTTTCAAAAATTGACTTGAGGGTGGTTATCACCAATGAAGGTGAGACATGAGGATGTTCCAAAGGCGGCATTGAACTTCGGTATGGACACTTTGAGTTTACGGTAATGTCTTTTGGGTTAACTAATGCACCGGCAACATTCATGGATTTGATGAGCAGTGTTTAGCGATATTTGGATAAGTTTGTTGTCGTGTTCATCGATGACATTACGGTATATTCGAGTGACAGAGGAAGATCACTGGCGAACATCTAAGGAAAGTGTTGGAGGCGTTAAGGAGGAGAAGTTGTATGCAAAGTTCTCCAAGTGTGAATTTTAGTTGCGGAGAGTGCGGTTTTAGGTCACGTTATCGACAAAGATGGTGTTTGGTAGATCCGGCCAAAAGTAGAAGCGGTTATCAATGGGGAGCGACCAAAGACAAGACAAAAATTAGGAGTTTCTTGGGATTAGCGGGATCTTATCGAAGATTCATCCAAGATTTTTCAAAGGTAGCATCGCCATTGACCAACCTTACTAGAAAGGCGGTGAAGTTCGTTTGGGCCGGAAAAATGTGAACGAGTTTCATGGAATTGAAGAAGAGGCTCGATCGAGCACATGTGTTGGCTTTCTGGGACAACACGGGAGGATTTGTAGTGTATAGTGATCGTCACACAAGGGTCTTGGTTGTGTCTTGATGCGGCGTAGCAAGGTCATTCTGCGTCGCTTCACGTCGACTAAAGGACTATGAGAAGGGTTATCAGACTCATGACACGGAGTTAGCGACGATAGTTTTGCCTTGAAAATTTGGAGGCACTATTTGTATGGAGAGAAGTGTGAGATATATCGGATCATAAGAGTCTAAAGTATATCTTCACGCGAAGGAGCTAAATATGAGGCGTGTAGATGGCTAGAATTGATCAAGGATTATGATTGTGAGATTACATACCATCCGGTAGCAAAGCAAATGTAGTGGTTGATGCCTTGGCGAAAAAAGGAGAGAGAAGTTATTGAAGTTAACCATTCAAGAGGAATTGGTGAAGGATTTGAGCGACTTGACTTAGAGGTTAAGTATCCGATGGAGATCAATGAGAAATTATTTATTGTGGCGGCAATGAGCCCTACTTTATTAGATAAGGTTAAAGAGGCTCAAGAGAAGGGCGAAGATTGCAGGCGACATCAAAAGCGGTTAGGCGAAGGGATGAATTGAAATCTGAGATTGATGGCAATAGGATTGCTAAGATTTGAAGGGCGAATTTGGATGCAGATTAATACGAGAACTAAGAGAAGAGATTACGCAAGAAGCACACAATCAAGTACTCGATACACCCGAAGCACAAAGATGTATCAAGACTTACGTCGACACTTTTGGTGGCCAAACATGAAGAGAGAGGTTGGTTGAGAATGTGTCGTGGATGTCTAACTTGTCGGAGAGTCAAGGCGAGCATCAACGGCCGAGTGGATTATTCTGACCTTTAGAGATTCCGGAGTGTAAATGGGAGCACATCACGATGGATTTTGTGGTGGGACTTCCAACAACGCAAAAGGGACACGACGCCATATAGGTGATCATAGATCGTCTTACGAAGTCGGCTCACTTTTTGCCGAACAAGATCAGGTATAGTCTGGACCAGCTAGCCAAATTATATATCAAGGAAATTATCTCGAGACATGGCGTACCAATATCTATTGTGTGGATAGGGATCCATGATTCACGTCAAACTTCGGAAGAGTCTTGAGGAAAGAATGGGGGCCAGCATTGCGGAATGAGTACAGCGTATCATCATGAGCCGATGGGCTAAGCGAGAGAACAATTCAAACACTTGAAGACATGCTCGAGCTTGTGTGATGGACTTCAAGGTAGTTGGGAGGATCATCTTCCATTGGTAGAGTTTCGCATACAACAATAGCTACTACGCCAGACATCGGAATGCCGCCAAATCTGAAGCAATCTTATGGAAGAAAATGTAGAAACAGCTCTTATCTTTGGGGGCGAAGTGGGTGAACATCGACTATTGGGACCGAAGCTGATGCGTGATAGTAGAGACCATTAAGGTGATTAGAGCCGTGGTAGCGACTCAAGATCGCCTTGAAGAAGTATCTGGACTTACATCGCTCGCCCGAGCGAGATTTTGAGGTGGGAAGCTATGCATTTTGAAAGTATCTCCTTGGAAAGGGAAGATAAGGTTTGGAAAGAAAGGTAAAAAGCGAGTCAAAGATTTATTGGACCTTTTAAGATCTGAAGAAGATAGATAGAAGTGGCGTCTGAGGTAGCTCTACCTCTGAATGGAACATATTCATAATGTATTTCATGTGTCGATTACTCGACCATATAAGCACGATTACAAGCATGTGATATCGTCTGAGCCAATTCGGTCGAAAAAGATTTGTCGACGAGGAAATTCCGATCGAAGTTTTAGATAGAAAGGAGCGAAATTGCAAAATAAGGTTATACATTACATAAAAAGTTCTTTGGAGGAACCACAATCTTTGAAGAAGCTACGTGGGAACTTGAAGAAAAGATAAGAAAATTATCCGCACCTTTTTGAGTAACCTTATATGTAATTAGGGGGACGGAATTCTTATAAGGGGGAGGATGTAATAATAAAAATTTAAGTCACTATATATGTATGTACATTATGGATTTTTTTTTAACCTTGTGTTACATAAGGATTTAATATGTGACAACACATGTGAAGTGGTGCATGGGTCAATTAACATATATATTATAGTTATGGATACATACAATTATAGACTTCATTAAAAGTGAAAGCCTTGTGACCTAATTATATATTAGGTAAGACTATTAAATAACCTAAGGGTTATGGTAATACAAAAAAGTTAGTATTTTATATGTATACTAACTTAAGTGGGGAAACTTTGTATTTTAAGTGACTAATAATTCTAAACCTAATTCTTGTAAATCTAATTAGGTTATGAGATAAAATCATATGTATAAGTAATTAAACTTCATATGATTGGAGATGAAAGCCCTAAATTATCAAATTGGGTAAAATTATTAAAATTGTTGGACTATGTTTTATCTAGCCCAAATCAATTAAAAGAAAAGCCCAAGGAAAATAAAATGTAATCGAATACCTAGCCCACTTGATTGGGGGTATTCTAGACATTTGATTAATCAAAATTTGGCATTTAAAATAAAAGCTAAATGGTGGATATTATGAGGATCCTAAGTGGAATAATTAATCTAGCTTGTCCATTAGTAGACATGATTAAACATAAGGACAATGTTGTAAGGCTCCCCATTGGTTGCCACTCCATTATGCACATTTAATCATGTTTAGCCTAAGGTAAGTAATAATACAAAGTGTCTTACCTAATGGGCAACAAAATGATTGTGGGAGAATTAATAATGAATTGCCCATTACATTTTGAATGCACACCTCATTCTTCAACACTTCATTCATATTCCAACATTTCATTTTCTCTCCATCTTCTTCATCTTCTTCTTCTATCTCTTTGCTCCCAAGCTAGCCAACTTCAAAGAGAAAAAGAAAGAGAGAATTTGACCCATAGGAAGAAGAATTATAGGAGTTCTAGTGGTTTATGCCCCTAAGTTTATTAGTTACTTTGGAAAATCAAGGAAGGTAGCCACTAAGTCAAGGTATAATGTACCTTCATCTTCTTCTCTTACCTTGTTTTGATAGCTTGAGTTTTGATGGGGTTATGTACAACTACTCAAGATACACTAGTTATACATACCATCATGCATGGAACTAAGTATCTTGAGTGTTGGATCTAAGGCTTAGAGGAAGAAAATGAGCATATGTTCTCCAAGGGTGAAAACTCTTGTTTTCTCCCACTAAATCTTGTGTAACTCAAGTTCTACAACTTGGAATTATGATCCGTCGAAGGGGTGCTAGATACATGAGTTATCTAGTAAACCCAAGTGGTAGATCACAAATCTAGTAAGTTTTGAAACCTTTGAGATTTTTTTTACAAAAATAGTCCACTTTATATGCTAAAGCTTTGAAATCCTAAATCAGCTACTGACTTGTTTTTCATGAGGCTGTTTCGGTCAGTTCCTTGTCTTGTAAAAATCTGGAAAAATATTACAGAGGTACCTTATGAAGTTATCTACGCGTAGGAAAAAGAACGGACACGTTTCGAGTTATATATTGTGCGTAATGACTATTTCCGTAAAGGACTCCATAAATATTATCCTACGAAATTCTCACTGTGTATACACTAGAAAATTCCAAAACTTTTACAGTAGCTTTATATATGTTAAGAGAGAATACCCTGAAAATTTTAGATTTTTCTGAGTAAAACTCAATTTATGAAAAATAGAGCAAGATCCGAGTGTTTTGGACACTTTAAAAATAGTAAATCATTTTCTAAAATTCCAGAAAAATTAGAGGATCATTGCTGGTTCATATTCTATTAAAAATCCAGAAGCTGAGAATTTTTGGAATCAGTTTGCTATTTTTCCTAAAAATGATTAGGTTATGAATAAAAGGAAATAAATAGTTAAATGATGCCTTTAATGAGAAAAATATGATTTTTATGCTTGAATGCTCATAATATATTATATCATGACTATCTTAGGGCATTTTGGTAATTTATAATAATAAATATTACTTATGACCTTTTATGGATATTAAATAAGAGGTTATTAAAGGATGAACAATTAGAATAAATTATTTATTAATTTAATAAATCATTGGAATATTATTATAATACTAATAATATTATAATATGATGTTGTTATGTAAATAAAAATATTAGATTAGAGTATTATTATTAAATAATAATATTTCAAATTAAATAAAATATTATTAAATGATTAATAATATTAGTAAGTGAATAAAATATTATTAAATGATTAATAATATTAGTAAGTGAATAAAATATTATTAAATGATTAATAATATTAGTAAAGGGATAAAATATTATTAAATAATTAATAATATTAGTAAGTGAATAAAATGTTGGTAAATGATTTAAAGTATTATTAGTGAACCAATAATACTAGAAAGTGAATTAATATTATCTAAGTTAATAATATTATGTGAATTAAAGGTGATGGTTAATTAATAATAACACTATCTAGGCATGATAATGTTTATAAGAACTTATTGTAATGTATAATATCTATGTGATTACATAATCGATGTTATGCATTGACTAATTGAAAGACTAATTATAGGTCTCTTAAAGAAGATAATTTAACTGCATAGTGGATGAAATTAATTTAAATGGTTGTAACCTCTGATCGAGGCAAGTTTCTAACTCGACTTGAGTTATTATTTTCAAAGCATGTTAGTGAATAATTATTGATGATTATTCACGTCTTTATTGATTATTGAAATTCGCACTTTGTGCAATCGAATTCCGTTCTACTGCCATTGAACTGTGAATTAAATTAAAGTTCTTTATTTATGAACTGTTTATGGGATAGATCTATGCTAATTATATCAGCTAGATCAAGTATGTCTAAATTTGTTAAATCAAATGGGTTTTAAATAAGCTGTTCTTATTAATTGATATGGTAAGAACTCTTGGTGAGAAATGGACAAATTTGATTAAGGCGTGATATCGATGTCCGGATTATTAAGTGTTTATGCATAAATCACGGTGTATGAAAAGGTGATCCTTGAATACCAAAACTTATTAAAAGGTCCGATTTTAAATCACTCGAGCACCTTGGCAAATGTTCATGGTTATTCAAAACCACTCGGGTTCATGTTATTCAATTATCGAATATTCAATTGTTGATTGTTAATTCATGTTCCTCCACAATCTTATATTATTGTTGAACATTGAAGGCAATATTTTTTCTAAGTCATGATATATATCCTTTGTCTTTATAAACTTGTAAAGCAAATTAGTTGCTTACTCTTGCTATATCATGACCTCTATTTTCAGCTAAGTCAGAAGGATCTAACGTGAAGGACAAGGGCAAGGCAAGATCCGAGGAGTAATTTAGAATGAATGTTAAATTAGTTATTATCTAATGGAATTTCTTAAGTAAACTATTTGTATTATAAATGGTATATTTAAAGTTAAGGTTATGGAGACCTTGGGACCATATTATGAGACCTTATTATAATGAACAATGTATGTTTATTATTTCAAAATAGTTATAGAATGCTTATGATGATGATAGGATCGTGAGCACTGAATCTGAGGTTAGAGAACCTGGATTTGGGGCCGTCACAATGTTAGTCCATATATATGAAATATATACATATATTAGTATACATATATACAGACAGAAATAAAAACCACGGACCGAAGTTCGGGCAAATGCACACAACACGACTCTCAATGTGTATAACAGTGTGTGCTATATGAGAAGAAGGCTTTATAAAATATAAGAAGGCTTACAGTGGGCTGCCAAAGTAGACTTCTATGACTTTAAATGGATAAACACTCAGCTCCCGCTGAATAAAAGATAGCTATATGTGAGCTAACTAGTGTTTAAAGAAGAGGAAACACTTAAAAGATGTGTATCTGAGTAAAATGGATGAGGGCTTCCTCGCCTTTTCCTTCTCTTCTTCTCCCAAATGGTGACCCCCAATTTCTATATTTATAGATCGATGGCCGCGGTACACTGCGGCGGCCATGCAGCTTACTACTTGCTGGTCAGTCGGTGAGATCCGAGCCTCATGGTCCTGTCGTCTTGTAAAATGCGTCGCGGTTGTGCCTTTGTAATGTCCGCTCGAACATGCAGAACTTCAATCCGAGCATCCGAACGAGGTATATCTGACCTTCTTCGGATCGCTGGTGTCGAGAGTTACGTAATGACATGGATTAGAGGTTGTATGAAGTCAGGAAGAGGGGTCTATGCCCATGGTCTTCAAGCTTCAAATTCTATCCAAAGTACTGCCACACGTAATAGTCACTCGGGATTGTCATTCCTCGATTCTTATGGGACATTGTTGGATGTATGTATGAAGTGTTGAGATGAAGTGTCGTTGTTAAAGGAACAAGATGATGCTTGACTCCTTGCCGGGGTTATCGCCGGTTTGAGTTGAAAGTAGACGTTGCTCAGGGTTACATCTGAGATTGGACTACTTGTTGGTATGCTGCAATATCATCTTGTTGACGTGGATAGATGACGTTGTGACTCCTCACCGAGGTTATCACTGATTTAAGAGAAAAGCAGACGTTGCTCAGGGTTACATCTGAGATTGGGCTGCTTGTTTGTATGCCTCACTGTCATCTGAATTGAAGCCGATCGCATATGTTTGAAAATAACATTTTTGGGGTTATTTCCGGAACTACAATGGCATCCTTTGGGGCTATCACCAAGGATGGGATTGCTACTCCCAGAGTTATCTCTGGGACTGGAATTGAGTGTCACAGCGTTATCGCCGAGACAGAACTGTCCTCTCCGATGTTGTTATAGGTTCTTTGATCTGCATATCTTGGGGTTATCTCTGAGATTGGAAATGACATTCCCGGTTTGTGTTCCGGGTTGACATGACATTCCCGGTTTGTGTTCCTGGTTGGAACTAAACTTTCGGTGGTATCCAGAATTGATGTAATCTGTCTTTCAAGGTTATCTCCAAAAGACGCATCTACCCTCCTGCAATGTTAGTAATAGGAGTGCAAAAAATTTCGAGTGTCTACACATAGCACATGCTTCAAACTTCTTATTTTGTTGGTTTCTTGGCTGATTTCCAGCTCCCCCATTCGCATTCCACTTCCTTTTCAAATTGTTGTTGCCATTTCCACCGTTACCACAACCACCATTCTTAGCTTCACCTTCACTTTTCTTCTTCCTCTGCTCTTAATTGTGTTTTGTTACAGCCTCGCCTCCACTCTCAGTGAGAATCGCCTTCTCAATCACTACTGCAAATGTCTTCAACTGGAACAAGGAAACCCTACTGTACAACTAGGGCTTCAATCCTTGTTCAAACCTCTTTGCCTTGTGCTCGTTCGTGCTGACTTGATATGGCACAAACCTCGCCAACTCATTAAATTTTTCAACATACTCAGACACCGACATCGTTCCCTATTTCAATTCCAAAAACTGTACTTCTAGCTGACTCTTCAAACTTTCTGGAAAATAGAACTCGAAGAAAAACTCCTTAAACCTATCCCAAGTCATCACTCTTGGTCCTTCCCGAGTTTTTTTGGCCTGCCACCAATAACTCGCCTCTGCTTTCAATATAAACATTGCAAAAGCAGTCTTCTAATTATCCTCTACCCTAGCAACATCAAAAATCTTCTCAATTTCCATGATCCAGGTATGTGCTTCAACTAGATTCATGGACCCACAAAATTCTGGTGGTCCAACTGCCTTGAAGTCTTTAAACATAGTACCTTGATTCTGAGGTTGATTCTGCAAAGCACCCGTCAGTAACGTCACTAGCTATTGAACTGGGTTTCCTTCCACATTGTTATTATTATTTTCCTCAACGGTTCTCTGTCGTGGTGGTTGACGTCTTGGAGGCATTTTCTATTAAAAATACACTCATTAGCTTTTATTCAACCCCTTAAGTATTATATACTTAAGTTGCACATCATAAAATTTTATCACATAACACTTAACACTTTGAATAAAATAATAACTTTTATTCATTCATCATCTAAAAAAAAACTTCAAAACAATAGCATCGCTGCTATTTACATTACTTTTCCTGAACTATAACAGTTGCAGGACAACATCATCAACATTTATCCCATTAGTTATATCATACCCGGGATTTACATCTTATTTACTCACTAATCACATATATCACTACGATGTCCTACTAAGATACTGTGTAGCCTGACGACGCTCCTCCTCCATAATTCGGAACATTATTCGGCGGTCTAATATGTATGATGGTAGCGTCTCGAATTGAATTGGGTAACCCATGACCCGATCCTGAGCTCGATTGATCACCGTGTTGAATACATTGTTCATTTCTTCCATCTTCCTCCTCTTTGCTTGTGCGTCTCTCTCTACCATTCCGGCTCGTTTATAAGCTTCATTGCACGCGTCTTTGGCTCTTTCCCTCTTGGTAGATTCCTCCTTCAGCTTATTCTCCAGTTCTGCAATCTTCTCCATCAATTGTTCGTTTTCCCCTTCTGTGTGGATCAGCTTCTCTTCAACGTTGTTCAGTCATTCTTCCCGATCTTGGATCTCGTCATCGTTCTTCCTCGACGGTATCTTGAAGTTCAACATTGCGATCATACACCTCGTCATACATACAGCCAGCTATCGAGTTAAGTGGAAGCTCTTCCTCCTCGTCCTCCTCATCCGACTATGGCAGCTCCACGGGGTCTTCCTCGTCCGTCTCTATCTCATCATCCTCATTAGGTACTCTCTCCTGCTCAACTACTATGACCGATAGAACTGTTTCCTGTGGCAGTAGTTGTTCCCAAACTACTTGAATATCTCGAGGCTCCTCTTCTCTAAGCTGACTGGATCCTCCTATATTAGCCATCCTGTCAACCAAATTTTAAGTTTTAATTACTAACCATTACTACTCGACACTCACGAGCACATAAGTTATAATCACATAAGCACATAAGTATTTTATTACTTCTTCCTTAAAACTCGATAAGAGTTTATCACCACTATCATTTCAAAGGTTACTTCCTAAGGCTTGTTCCCCACCTAAGGTTCATAACCTAAGGCTTTGATACCAACCCGTGACACCCCCAAATCTAGGTACTTCATTCCCACAAGATTTGGTGTTCACTATTCATACATTCATACTATCTACCCAAATAAAATAATACTTAAACCATAAATCCTCCCTTTAAATAGGGTTACATCATTTAATCAAAAAAAACATCCCAAGTTATCTAACCTTAAAAACATCATTCAAGTGCGGAATTAAATTATTACATTACATCATTATTAAATGTCTATGATCATAACAGTAATCAAAAGTACAAATTAGCATCACTTGTACATTTTTCCCTTTTCTTTGCTAGTTGAAGGCCCATCTACCTTCTCAACTTTAGCTGCAATGAGTTTATAAATATGCAAGAGTGAGCAAAACAATTTCTCACTGAGTATAACAATGAATCAATGGGAGAATAATAATAATAACTGCCCATGAATAGGCTCATCAAAACTGAATAGTACTCTATCAATGATAATCGAAAACTGGAATCCAAAATATGGAATATATCTAACTGAGGGTCATAAGACCATGAACTATGTCCACAGTTGCGAGTAATCTTTCAACTCCAACTTTAACAGTCATAAGACTATAAGGACTCCTTGTACTTAGGCGGATCAGCCCTTCGTACAATGTATTGTGCACAAACATTTTAATGCTACGCGTAAGTTATCCCCTAATAATAATAATAATAATAGGGTTGTTCATCTCAGTATTTAGAGTACAAGTCCGCACCAAAGAAAGTTTTATTTGGATAAGCTTTCAAAGGTAATTTGAAGTTTAACGAACATCAACTAGAGGACTAGTTGAATCAATAGTGTTTGATAATCACAATAGATGTTTGATAACAACATAACATAGAACAATTGAGAATCATAAATGAACTGATTATACATTTTAAACTCATGCTTGAAACAATTATAGAGCATAAGTATTCAATAAAATGAATAAAATGGTAAACCTTTGCTTTGAACAATCAATAAGTTAAGATTAGGATCTTATAACATTAGAAAATGAAATTACTGAACGTACACTAACTGATAGCAAGCTGGAAACTAAAACTTACCCAACATGGTATTAATTCATGCAAGGATTAAAAACAGTTTAATAATAAAGACGAGAGTTCAAAACTGTGTTCATTATTAAAGAATGTAACTTAAGAAACTTGCTTAACTATAAACAAGTTAGAATGAATCAACCAAATGAGAATTTCAAAAAACATTAGAGTTAAAGTTTGCTCGAATGAATGTTAGAGATAATTGACTTATTCAATCAACAGTTAAATTAGAAAGCTTGCTCAATCAAAGAACAAAGCTACACAATGTAATAATGGAACTAGCTCAACGAAAGTATAGAGTTAGGAAACTTTCTCAATGTAAAAGATAGAGTTTAGAAACTTGCCTTGAGCATAAGCTATAAAATTAAACTCACGATCACCTACACACAATTTTAGAATCACAATACCTATTAGATATGCTAACATACCATAACATGTTAATTTCTAGCTAAACTTATCATTTAAGCACAAGTCTTTCATTACCATTTACATTTAAGAAATTCCAAGTGTTTTATTTCGCAACACTTATCTAACGCTCATTGTGTATACTAAGTTATCACATAACGCGTTCTCGATTTACTACTCATTTTTGCAACTTTGAACTTACTAACCACAATTCACCATGTTATGTTAACCTTAACATTACACAT
The DNA here is from genome assembly GCA_020205605.1 of Panax ginseng. Lineage (NCBI taxonomy): Eukaryota > Viridiplantae > Streptophyta > Magnoliopsida > Apiales > Araliaceae > Panax > Panax ginseng. Next base: position 55,707,753 of record CM035149.1, on the reverse strand, counting down.
TTAACATGCTAACACAATCTCAGACCATGCAATGTTGCTATATCAAATCTGCGACAACAATAAACCGAGATCTCAAACTGTGGTATGGCGCAATTGTGCACATACAAAGGCTTCAGGACCCGTAGAAGCTATACCATTTTACCTTAACTTGCCGTATGTGATTGGTAGGTGTTGAACAGACCTTGAGAGATAAGGCTAATGAACGATGGCAGAGCTTTAGCCCAACAAACACAAATTTCACCCACCAAACAGTGATAATAACACGTAAAATAAATATACAACTATCATAAACATGATTGCTAACCTATTCAACCACTTAGCACAATTTAACAACAACTAAAACCATTTTAATTTCTCAATTTTCATGTTTTTCATATAAAACTCCATTTTTGATATTTATCACAAAAATCATCATTGTGAATTCATTATTTGGCCAAAACACTCCCTTCAAATTACGTTATGCTCGTATCTCATTGAACTAACATATATAAGCTTCAATTTATAATTTCACATACTAATTGGCCACTAAAATTGATACTTTTCATGAACATATGAAAAAAATACATATAAACATACACTGTCAAAATTTTCTTCTACTGTAAACCGAAATTAGCATACAATTATTGTTTATATACAAACTAAAACTTCACCAACATTAATAATCACCACAATTCATTTATATAACAACAATTCAAAATATGAAATTCACATAACATGTAATTTTGCCATAAAACCATATATATATATATATATATATGTATATATACATAATACTAATGTTGTGTAGAAATACCTTGAATTTGCTTGCAATACTTGTTAAACTCACTGGAATTATCGCTATGAAATCCTTCTCTCTTAAATTCTCTCAACTTTCACAAAACTCAGTACTCTCAAACTTGGAAAATAGAATACGTAATAAGAAACCAACTGGTATTCAAGCGTAAGAAATAGAACTGACAACGCTTAATAATACTACTAATTGCAAATTCAGTTACTAACGTATATAATATAAATATATTATATTTATTATTTTATTTTAATTTGTTTATTTTTATTTAAATTCAAAATTAGAAATACCAAAAGTCATAAGGCTTGTTTGGCAAACCATTTAAAATTAAAGAGTTTATATCCTTAAGCATTGTTTGCGTAAAACTAGATTAAAACTACTTTGATTTATTTTTAATAACTCCTTATACTATAGTTATTTGTCACACTTTATTTAATCAAGCTTTCATATTTAATTTAATTAATTTAAATAACAATTAATTAAATAAATCATTTTATCACATAACTCAATACCAAATAATTAACCATCAAATTAAAATATCAACATAATAATAATTTCCTTAACTCGTTAATTATTTATTTAACAAATAATTAATCAAATAAAATAAAATTAATTAAACAAATATTTATTCAATGATAAACACACCCATTAAATATTTATATAACTCAATAAATATGTAATATTATAATTAAAATTCTGGAATGTTACATCATTCCCTCCTTACAAGGATTCTGTCCCCAGAATCACAATTCAAACAATCAAATTGTCACATTCTCCCCTACTTACAAAGATTATGTCCCCAGAATCGAAGACACAGACTAAATAAATAACTCAGGGTAACTCAAGATTCTATCTCGTAGATAACCCCGAGATACTCGGTTCCAGTCCCAAAAACAACATCGGGAATAGCAGTGCTTATAATAACCGAAAATTTTATGATTTAATATTAATATTTATATAATTAGAGCCTGTGATTATTTATTTTATAAATGCTTTCATGGCATGAGGTGAGAAATTTTATTGAATTAATTGAACTTTTAATAATTGATAAGATGTGGAGAATTACGATAAGTTATGAAATGTCTTGTGTGAGACAATAATGGAAATTTGTGAGGAGCAATTAATGAAGGAATGCATTACTAAGTAAAAGATGTCAATAAGAGAGGTGGTGTATAATTTAGTGTTATTGGGTAATTAATTAAATTAATCTGTTGCCATAATAATTAAGTATTTACATGATTATAGTCCAAACAATAGAACCTAGCCATGAGAGTTATTTTATCCACCCATTTATTTTGGCAGCCATGTGACATTTTGTTACTCATGTTATTTTTCGGTAGCCACGAAATATTTTTGTCTACCCATTTTTTTTATTTCATTTCCCTACCCACTTGATATTTTGGTAGCCATGTTATTACCCCATGTAATTCGGTAGCCTCAAGAATATTGCCCACCCATTTTATTAAATTTTCGGCAGCCTTAGGAAAGTTGTATTTTATCTTCTTTCTCTATTATTTCGGCAGTCTCATGTTATCTTCTACCCATTTGATTTTGGGTACGCCATATAAGTCTTATTCCCATTATTTGACAACCTTATTGTCTAGTCACTCACTTTTTGGGTAGCATGTAGTAGTTCTAACATTGAGTAATACCATGATTTAGGCCATCAACTAGTACCTTGTATCTTGGAAAAGAAGTAATTTGGTGACATGTATGGGTGGTTGGTAGTACTTGGGCATGTGTGGGATGGGAGGTATTAGACCCTAGGTTGCTAAAAAGTTGTGTAGGAAATGGTCATGCATGCTTAATTAATGAATACACTTTTCTCTTTAGTATATATATATATATACCCATACTCTAGTGTCCTTTACAAAAAAAAAAAGAAGAAGCAAGAACAAAGTGGAGAAGAGGTGGTCGGCAGCATAATTGTTTCTTGGCAACACATTTCTTTTTCTTCAACTAAGGTATATCGAAATTAATTAGTTAAATAAAAAATTCTTTCTATTTAAATTCTAGCATACATTTTTCTTCTTTTTGAAGTAATGTGGATATATTGTATTGCTTGTAAATTTGTATGCTAAATTAAATGTGTGCTTGCAAAATTAATATTTACCATGTGTTTCAAAATAAATGAATTATATTGCATGAATGCATAATTATTTTCGTGAAAAAAATAATAATAAATAAATAAACAAACCCAAAGCTTGGGTTTGCGTGTGGTGCTCTTTTTTTTAATTTTGTTTTTGCATTAGATCTAATGCATGTGTAGGATAAAAAAAAGGAAACAAACCATAAGCATGCATGATATTTTTTGTGTTATAGAGATGCTACTGCTTTGAATTTGCTAGTGTGCAAGAAAAGTTGTTTGAGGCTACATGTTCATATTTAAAGAGTCATTGTATATAAAAAAAAAAAAAAAAGAAAGAAAAGAGACATCAAGCATGGTGGGGTGATTTTTGGGTGTATCCTGTAACCTTTTATTATGTGATATAGAGATGATGCTTTGTGGTCGCTTAATTGTATATAAAAAAAAGGGTTCTTTGTACATGTCCAAGTATTTTGGTGGCCACGTGCTTTTATAAAATGAGTTGCTTTGCATGAGAAATTCCAACTCTAGCAATTAATGCATTAGTTACTTGACCAAATAATAAAACATATACTTCCACTTTCACTTTTGTTTTGGAATGATATGAGTGATTTTTTGCATGTAAAGCCATTAAGGCTAGGTGTTAATTCTTATGTGCAATAAGTCTTTGCCATATTTTTTTATTTTGGCTAGTTCGCTCAGAAGTGAGCACTTACATGTTGCTTATATTTTTCTTTTTACAAATTTCTTTTGCTATATAATGTGTATGCATGTTGCTATATATATATTTTTTTGATTATTTAAGGCTAGTTTAATTTTCTTAGTATATTACTATATGATAAAAATTATTTTGTTTTGTGCAAAAATTTTTGGTGGCTACATGTTCTTATTAAATGAGTTGCTATGCAAGGAAATTAAAGATCCTTTTAGCCTTACCTATTATGTAATCTTAAACATTTAAAATGTAGGCAATGTGAAGATTTAAAGAGCTATAAATCGGTATACTAAACTAATTTAATAATAACATTAAAACTTTTATTGTGACACTATGTTTATTACTAATTCAGATAACTAATTGAGCAACAGTTTAATAAATTAATGTTACGTGCATAGTTTTCTATTTGTGAGCATAAATGTGTAGCAAGTAAGAAATGTAGTATTTTTATTTTTGAACTAGGACGACATGCGATTAATAGCTAAAGTGAGTTGGTTTCAACAATCACTAATTTGTACGGCTATATTATTATATTATAGGCGATTATACGTGATAAGGTGTCAAAGGTAACATAATCGGTTTTAACGAGGCAAGTTCCTTACTTCTTACTTTGTATACTTGAATTGTTGTCTCAAGCAAATATCCGTTTTATTCAAAAAATCATTTATATACCTTGACGTTGTTGCAAGCATTGGACTTATCGTTCTTAAATGCATTATAAAATTTGTCTAATCCTTTGATTCGACTAGACTATTAATTTGTGTTAAAAGCTATCCAAACCAATTGACTTGGTGCGGACTATCGTAAATCTACTGAGATGAACAACCCTCATTGAAGGGGAAATTATATATGGTCGGAAACCGACGTGCGCCACACAAGTATGATTAAATGTTATGCATAACGTAGGGTACTTTAGGCTGATCACCTATTGTACTCGTTTATATTGGATTACAGTGTAATACTCTTAATTCTAGTAATAGTTCTTAGTCCTTAGTGACTGCTCAGTGCTCATTCATGTTGAACCTCGAAATGATTAAATCCTGAAATTTTGTTGATATCCTTCAGTCTATAACGACACCTATTGAATACTCTTGATATTTCCTGATATCTTGAACTACTTATTATCATTATATCCTTGAAAGATTTAAATGCTATAACTGCTTGTCCTTTGGCTATATTACTTGTCAAGGCAAACTTGTTGCTCATTCTTGCTTCCTAAAATATTACAAAGTTAAAAGCGAGCAAGGCGTTACTTGAGCGAGGACGTGACAGGGAAAGGGAAGGCGATGAATAACTTAGTCCTTAAGACTAGAATTATTATTATTATTGTTATGCTTGTTATGATGTATTCAAGAATGATTAAGTTATGTTTAAGTTAATCACCGAATTGTCGTAGTAATGGTTACGGTACGCTTGGGGACGCCTTGAATATTTATATTATATCAATGTAAATTATTCTATTATTCCGTTGTTAATGCTTTAGTAAGATATTCGTAGTTGTACGTGATGAACCGAATTTGAGATATGGGTGTCTGAATTTTGGGGCGTCACAGTGCTAACCTTGGAGATAACCCCAAGGAGTGCAGCTGCAGTTCTGGAGATAACCCCGAAAATGCTTGTTTCAAATGCATGCGATACCTTTTCACCTTGCACTCACACCGAGGCACTCAAAGATAAGACCCGTAGATAACACCGGGAAGACAGGCACACCTCAGAGATAACCCTGAGGACCTTCAAGATTGCAACGATTCAATCTCGGAGATAACCTCGAAGAACGTCATTTATCACTCAAACCAAGATAACCCCCCGGTAAAGGGGTAAATAAATCATTTTGCCAACTCGATCCCACATCGTGCCGTCTCAACATCTCATACATACATTGCTTCACAGAAATTTCCCACAAGAATTAAGGAGGTCCAATCCCGAGTGACTACTACGTAAGGCAGCACACAGGATAGAATTTGAAGCTTGAAGACCGGTGTGAGATCCCAAATTTTATGAATAAAGATTTAAATTTCTCGGGTTACGACTCCAGTTTGGTGTTCACGATCCACAATATAAATAACATTTAACTACCCATAATCTATATAGATAGTATCTTACATAAGTTTTTATCGAGTTTTATAATACATCACCTGTGTTTTCTAACCTTAACTTTACAAACGTACCCTTTAGATATACAAAAAGGGTTTACAAATACAACATCATAAATATGTTAATCATAACTAGTTTATTACAACGCCTTTGCCTTTATTCTTATGACACCTCCTCGCCACTTCCGTCCCTAAATGAAATATTTTTTTTAGCAAGGGTGAGCAACAAATTTGCCCATGAAGTTAATACATACAATAAATGTATAAGTATTCAAATCACCGACTATCTATTTTGATAGAATGAAACCAAAGTTAGGGAACTTTGAAATAAATTGTGAACAAATTGTTATTCAATAACAAGTCTTCTCGTTTTCTAATCAACACAATAATTCAATGATGAAAGAGTACAACGCTTTCAAGGTTCTACGATATATTCAATTGAATAATCAAGAATTAATTCTACGAATTTGCAAAGTGGATTGTTTTCCAGATTTATACTGAGTGATCACACAAGATCTTTGAACTTCTCTTCTCGAGTAACTATCAAAGTTATACTTTGATATACCCAGGTGTATCAGATAACCGTAAAGATTAAATCATACCCCTCTGCAAGTATAACAAGTGATCGACTTTTATATACCCTATATTATGCATAATATTTAAGTCACAAGAATGATCGAATATACTGATTTAATGATATTCCTTTTTATAAAAGGTTGTTCTTCTCAGTCTCAGAATCAAGATTTTGATTTAACAACGAAATACTGTGATTTCAAATTCTATTTACTTCTCGATCTTAGCCGAAATAATTGGCATCGATCTATCAATAATAATTGAATTCTCTTCTCGAACTTATCAAGTTCTAACTAATATTCGTCTAGCCAGAATAATTAGCTAAGACATTTCTCAGTATAATTTGACAATAAACAGGAATTATCTGTATTGTCAATTCTAACTTCTACAGATATGAATATCCAACAACAATTATTCTACAAATATATATTTCTGAATCAATAATTCAATTTGAATTATTAAGCATGCACTAACTGCGAATAATCAACAATAAATTCCCTGGATGTGGTGTAATTAGCAATAATTAACCACTATAATAATTGAATAAATTTAACTCAAGGTTGAGTTAGGAAACTTGCCTCTTCCGCTGATTACAGCTACACAAAATACTTATCTGCTTTCGAAAGACCTATAACCAATAATATCGGTCTTACAATTAGCACAATTATTCATAACACGTAACACTGTAGTTCACAGTCAAACTTCTCCTAGGCATATTACCACATAGCCACATCACTGTTTATAACCTACATAAACACATAACAAGTCTAACTATACCAGTTTGGTTGGACTGCGGTCCATTCTCGGTGTTCTGGTCACCCTATCCGACAATTAACACATTGATTGTCCATTAAACTTGGTCTCTAAGCTTCAATATTAATTTAGATAAGTCAATTATCAATTATAATATTTTTCGGAAGCTTTTAATAATTATCAAGCAATTATTATAATTTATAATAATTTTTCACACATCGGAATCATTTTTAAATGATTTAATTATCAGATAATCTTATCATTATTAATATTTAATAATATTAAAATATTAATAACATACTTGTCAAAATATTAAAGTTATCATCAATAACTTAAGATATTTTTAAATCAACAATATTCCACTTAAATGATTTTTAAAGTAATTAAAATTATTTTTAAATCACCACCATTAATATATAAATATTAATGAAATTATCATCTAAATATTAAAAGTCATTAATTATAACTTAAAATATTTTAAAACTATTTTTCTCATTGTTAAATGATTTTTAAATCAATAAAATCATTTTTAATTCATTTATTTAATATCATAATTAAATAAATCAAATATCATTAATATTAATTTATTAATGAAAATTCTCCAAAAATATTGAAAATTATATTTTATAATTTAAAATATTTTCTAACACTTTATTCTCAATTACAATGATTTTTAAATCATTTAAATCATTTTATCTTATTTATTTAATTTAATAATCAAGTAAATCTAATATCATTAATATTAAATTATTAATGAAAATTCTCCAAAAATATTAAAAGTTACATTTTATAACTCAAAATATTTTTAAATACATTTTCTTATTTAAAATGATTTTTCATAATATTAAATCATTTTTCTCTAATTTATTTAATACACTAATTAAATAAATTAAATACCTTTAATATTTAAATAATTATAAATATTAAAGAAAAATATTCAATTAATTAGAAATTATTTTTCATAATTTAAAATAATTTTTAAAACCATTTTGGTAATTTTTAGAATTTATTTCTAGTTTTTATTAATTTCCTAATTTTTCGTAAAATAATTTAATTAATCATGTCATTAAAAGCCTATAGCGACACTTTACGTCGTTATAGGTGTTCTTGAGCCAAACCTGAAATTTTCCTAAAATTTTGCGAGGGTCATGGTTTTGGCCAAGCTTTATCTCTCTCAATCTGAGCATGTTATAGGCTATCTAAAACTTTGAGCATGTGTAGACAATATGTCACACTACAACATTCAACCAACACTTTGGTTTAAACAACATTACAACAAGGAGATCAAAGCCTCCAAACTTTCTCGACAAGCGGATTACGGGCAAAACAGATTCAAGTGGTCATTTCAAACTTAAATTAATCTATGTTACGGCCATGATTTACGTGATCTATCACCTCCAATTTGTAGACAAAATGTAATACTACAACTATAAAGCATAATAACACTAAAACATCAAAACAGAGTTGAATACATTCGGTTGAACTTGAACACGGAAGTTGGGCTCAAACTTTCGGGTTCGTGTTCTTGACAATTTTCGGTCAATCCGGGTTTTGGGCCTCTATAACTTTTGATCTATAATGGATCCAGGTGCGATTCTTTTGCAACTTAAAGAACACACAACGGATACATGTTACAAGTTTTAAACATCAAAAATACTTACTACACACGGACATATAAGATCGACATTTGGTTTGAAAATCACAGTTTTCCAGTTTCAGATTTTGAAAAACTTTAAATTCATGTACTTTGATGTTATGGGTTCATGATTTATCAACCCGAACTTCAATTGACATCCTATTACACAACATTCAACAATCAATTGCAACATTTAACAAGGAATCAAGGATTTCAAAATTAGGGTTTTATACCTCTTTTTGCTTTGATTTTTTTGATTCTCGACTTTCCAATCTGCTATTGATTGATATTTGGTCATTTATATGGGACGGTCTACTTGTATAATTCAAGCTTTTGTGAGAGAGAGATTTGGTGAGAGCAAAATGCAAATTGGCTAAGTTTTTATGAACTTTCTCTCTCTAAATCTTATATATAATGACCTTAGTTGTTAGATCTGATATGTTGGACGAATTTGGCTGGCTATATAGGCTGATTTACTGGATTTCTAGAGTCACCAAGTCAAATGGTTAGGTGAACAACTTAAGATTTTACCAATTTTGCAAGTTAGCTCATTTAAAATGTAAAAAAGGGTATTTTTGACATTTGATAAAAATATTTAATGGCATTCTTGTCCAATACACAAACCCTTAGGGTTTAGGGTTTGGACAATAAGGTTTAGGGTTTGAACCCTTTAGGTCTAAAAATTCTAATTCCCATAATTTGCAAATTTAGGGTTTAATTAGAAAAATAAATTTTCTAAAATAAAATTAGGGTTTCTAAAATAGAAATTTAAATTACAAAAATATAATTAGTGATTTCTAATCATATTTATGTTTAACAAACACTTTATGCATGCTAATAAAAATTAGGGTTGCCTAATTAGGGTTTACAATTCCCGGTTTTGAAATTAGGGTTTCCCGGCGTACAATTAGGGTTTTAATTGTACAATTTATTTTCTAAATTTAAGATTAGGGTTTTAAATCCCTTATTAAGGTTTATTAAATACAAACCTTATCTGATCAATTATTGATCAACATTTCTATCTGATCGAACACATAATCAACAATACAATTATTTTAATTGTATTTTCTCTAGAATCCTATCCAAAAATTAGGGTTAGGGTTTTCTAAAGTTATTAAGCACAACTCTACTCTAATTTCTCGGTCAAAACATATATTGACTAATTCTAGAGACTCGTCTCACTAATTCTCGATAGACACTTATTAACGATCAATGTCGATATCAATAAAAAAAAAAAAAATTTATTCAGTAAAATTTTAATTATTAAAAATCTCGGGTTATCACATTCACCCCTCCTTAAAAGGATTCCATCCTCGGAATCACCGCTTTCTTATTCTCTACAATCTTTTAAAGTTGTATCATCAATTCATTTTATCAACACAATATTAAATTGTGTCTTAATTTCTAACACGAGACTTGAATCTATAAAAGAAAACAATTCTCGGCTATATTAAACTAATATTACTCGTAATTAAATATTAAGCAAAATCATTACTCTTTGCTACCTCTCGGAGTAGCCCTTCGCTTCAAGCGCCATCATATTAAATGTACAGGCGGTTGATCTTCTGGTATGCGGTCCTCGGATTGCCAAGGTTCCACTACTAGGGTCCCTTATTGGCGCTTTCCTTCTCGGCATTTCTCTTGGACGATTCCTTACACGATGGTCGATTCGATCCACAAGCAAAACAACCTTGTATCTTCTTTGGGTTGGGACAATTGGGTGACATGTGGCCCTCTTGTCATGATTATAACAAACCCCTTCCTCTTGAGACAAACACCGGCGTGGTTCTTTCCACAATTCGCACAAGGCTCTGCTCCTTTCCTATTCCTTCAATTTTACTACCCGATTGGGTATTCTCGCTCCACTTCCTCTTGTTTGAGTTACTACCACCGATGCTTCCACCCTCATTGGTCTTCTTCTTCTTCTCGATAAAAAGCGAGATCTGACCTCGCTTCCTCCTTGACAGAATTAACGCTTTCTCCATTAGAAGCATAAACGTGTTGATCTGCAATCTGCCGCTACCTTATTGAATATTCACGGTTTCAATCCGTTTCTCGAATCTTCTTGCCTTTCTAAACCTGCATCCACGATGAGGTGCAAATCGCGCCAATTCGTTGAATTTAGCGGCATACTCAAAAGCAGACATATTCTCTGCTTAAGTTCCAAGAACTTAACTTCCATCCGAAGCTTGCATACTCGGTGAGAAGTAATTCTCAAAGAACAACTCCTTAAATCTGTCCCATACTACTACCTGTTGTATCGACTCTCGCTTGATTCGTCTCCCACCAATAATTGGCTTCTCCCTTCATTAGATATGTTGCAAAAATTGCTGTCTTTTGCTCTTACGCCACCTTGCTTGATGATGAGCGCTTTCTCCATTTCCTTCACCCAAGTCTGGGCTTCAATCGGATCCGTAGTCCCCTTGAATTACAGCGGTCCCACGACTTTAAAATCTTTGAAATTAGCCAATCATGTCGGTTTGGTGATTCCTTACTCTTCCCCTTGCAAAGAGAGTTACTGTTTTCCATAGCTTGGGCTATCATATTTGCAAAATTTTGCATCGAATTGACTTGACCTCCTTCATTATTCTGATTGCTCTTCTCTTTGGTTGGATTACGTAAATCTAAGCGGCATGATCTGATTTAAATGAAAATCTTATATTAATATTCTTTCTCTATACAAATTCTTAACACAATAAGAATTCAACACATAGTTCTCATTTAATCGCATATTTATTCAAATAGCACATAGTACTTATAGTACTAACACATTTACTATCTGTTAAAATATTTTAGGATTAACGTTCACAACTTTACAAAAGTTGCAATTCTCCACTTTACACAAAAGTTGACATTCTCCATTTTCAAATTACCATTTCCGGTTCATCAAACTTACCACACTTATGAGTTCATTAACTTGCCACAATTATATTAGTGTATGAACTTATCCTAGTCGAACCCTTTGGCGTCCATTCATTTGAGGGTTCAAAATATTTCATATAATTATGAGTCATTAATTTATCATAAGTATGAGTTTTAAGAACTCACAAATTTATCTTAATCTTATATTCATATAGAAAATAAAGATTTTATTCATTACAAACATATATTTACATATGTTTACACATTGTTCTCGATATTACAACGCTTAATATCAAAAGCTTCTACCAGAAGATACTACACTTATATCTTAATTATCTATCGACCACTGCCTTCTCCCGTCTTCTTCTTGCTGGGACACTTGTTAAATCCGTGCCCCGTTTGCCCACATGAAAAACATTTCCTCAAATTTGGCTTAGGAAAATGCAGAGAAATATGTCCTTCCTGCTTGCAGTTGAAGCATACATTCTTCCACATCATGCATTCTCCAAATGTGAGTCTTTCCACACTTGATACAAGCTTGCTTCTTCTTGGAGTTTGAATTTCGAGTTGTCATTGTCTTTGTTTCTCTTCCTTTTCTTCTTGTCTTTCTTCTTTGGTTCCTTGAACGATCCTCCACCTTGATCTTCATCCTTTCAACTGCGCCTTCGAGCTCATTCCGTTCTTCTGTCATTTCACGTAATGCCCGCTCAAATCTTCCACAACTCCTCCAAAAGAAATACCTTACTCTTGAGTTCTGGACTTCCACAGATAATTGATCTTGTTCACCAACCTTGATCTTATTCTTTAGTTCCACCTTAGCTTCTTGAGACTCGCCTCCTCATCACCACTTAGATACATCTCGGGATAATCGTCATGATCACTCCCAAGATTGATCATTGGTTCATCTTTCCCCACTTCTTCAACAGACTCGCTATGTCTTTGGCACCTCGACTCTTGGCCTTTGGTGCAACAACAATTGGCATCATCTCCGTACCCATTTCGTCTTTTCCGGACATCCTACAATCGGTTTAAACAACTTGATTAGTACTTCACCAATACAAACTTCTCACACTATGTGTCCACTTTCTCTCACTATCGTTGCACTTTGGCAATCTCTCACTTAGTACTCTATTTGAGTATTCTCTATCTAAGCTTTTGGTTATAATCCTGGGGTTTTCCCCACCCCACTTAAGGTTTATAACCTCATTTCTGATACCTTGACACTCTGGCGCCCCCAAATTCGGGTTACGACTCCAGAGTTTGGTGTTCACGATCCACAATATAAATAACATTTAACTACCCATAATCTATATAGATAGTATCTTACATAAGTTTTTATCGAGTTTTTAATAATACACCCCGGGTTTTCTAACCTTAACTTTACAAACGTACCCTTTAGATATACAAAAAGGGTTTACAATCTACACATCATAAATATGTTAATCATAACTAGTTTATTACAACGCCTTTGCCTTTATTCTTGCAAAGACACCTCCTGCCACTTAGTCCCTAAAATGAAATATTTTATTTAGCAAGGGTGAGCAACAAATTTGCCCATGAGTTAATACATACAATAAATGTATAAGTATTCAAATCACGGACTATCTATTTTGATAGAATGAAACCAAAGTTAGGGGAACTTTGAAATAAATGAACAAATTGTTATTCAATAACAAGTCTTCTCGTATTCTATCAACATAATAATTCAATGATGAAAAGAGTACAACGCTTTCAAAGTTTCTCGATATATTCAATGAATAATCAAGAATCAATTCTACGAAATATCAAAGTGGAATGTTTTCCAGTTTATCTTGAGTGATCCATTGGATCTTGAACTTCTCTTCTCGAGTAACTATCAAAGTTATACTTTGATATACCCAGTGTATCGAGATAACAGTAAAGATTAAATCATACCCCTCTGCTGTAAGTATAACAAGTGATCGACTTATTATACCTATATTATGCATAATATTTAAGTCATGCGCGCAATGATCGAATATCTGATTTAATGATATTCCCTTTTTATAAAAGGTTGTTCTTCTCGGTCTCGAATCAAGATTTTGATTTAACAACGAAATCTTTGTGATTTCAAATTCTATTTACTTCTCGATCTTAAGCCAAAATAATTGGCATCGATCTATCAATAATAATTGAATTCTCTTCTCGAACTTATCAAGTTCTAACTAATATTCGCCCTGGCGAGAATAATTAGCTAAGACATTTCTCGATATAATTTGACAATAAGCGAGAATTATCTGTATTGTCAATTCTAACTTCTACTGATATATGAATATCCAACAACAATTATTCTACAAATATATATTTACGAATCAATAATTCAATTTGAATTATTAAGCATACACTAACTGCGAATAATCAACAATAAATTCCACGGATGTGGTGTAATTAGCAATAATTAACCACTATAATAATTGAATAAATTTAACTCAAGGTTGAGTTAGGAAACTTGCCTCTTCCAATGATTACATTACACAAAATACTTATACGCTTTGAAAGACCTATAACCAATAATATCGGTCTTACAATTAGCACAATTATTCATAACACGTAACACCGTAGTTCACGGTCAAACTTCTCTAGGCACATTACCACATAGCCACATCGGTGTTTATAACCTATATAAACACATATAACAAGTCTAACTATATCGATGCTGGTTGGACTTGGTCCATTCTCGGTGTTACGGTCACCTGTCAAACAATTAACACATTGATTGTCCATTAAACTTGGTCTCTAAGCTTCAATATTAATTTAGATAAGTCAATTATCAATTATAATATTTTTCTAAGCTTTTAATAATTATCAAGCAATTATTATAATTTATAATAATTTTTCAAACATCGGAATCATTTTTAAATGATTTAATTCTCAAATAATCTTATCATTATTAATATTTAATAATATTAAAATATTAATAACATACTTGTCAAAATATTAAAGTTATTATCAATAACTTAAAATATTTTTAAATCAACAATATTCCACTTAAATGATTTTTAAAGTAATTAAAATCATTTTAAATCACCACCATTAATATATAAATATTAATGAAATTATCATCTAAATATTAAAAGTCATTAATTATAACTTAAAATATTTTTAAACTATTTTTCTCATTGTTAAATGATTTTTAAATCAATAAAATCATTTTTAATTCATTTATTTAATATCATAATTAAATAAATCAAATATCATTAATATTAATTTATTAATGAAAATTCTCCAAAAATATTGAAAATTATATTTTATAATTTAAAATATTTTCTAACACTTTATTCTCAATTAAAATGATTTTTAAATCATTTAAATCATTTTATCTTATTTATTTAATTTAATAATCAAATAAATCTAATATCATTAATATTAAATTATTAATGAAAATTCTCCAAAAATATTAAAAGTTACATTTTATAACTCAAAATATTTTTAAATACATTTTCTTATTTAAAATGATTTTTCATAATATTAAATCATTTTTCTCTAATTTATTTAATACACTAATTAAATAAATTAAATACCTTTAATATTTAAATAATTATAAATATTAAAGAAAAATATTCAATTAATTAGAAATTATTTTTCATAATTTAAAATAATTTTTAAAACCATTTTTGTAATTTTTAGAATTTATTTCTATTTTTTATTAATTTCCGAATTTTTTAAAAATAATTTAATTAATCATCGCTAAAAGCCTATAGCGACACTTTACGTCGTTATATTAGTGTTCTTGAGCCAAACCTGAATTTTCCAATTCGGCGATTTGAGGGTCATGGTTTGGCCGGCTTTTATCTCTCAACTGATAAAAGCATGTTATAGGCTATCTAAAACTTTGAGCATGTAGACAATATGTCACACTTGACATTCAACCAACACTTTGGTTTAAACAACATTACAACAAGGAGATCAAAGCCTCCAAACTTTACGACAAGCGGATTACGGGCCAAAAGCAGTTCAAGTGGTCACTTTCAAACTTAAATTAATCTATGTTACGGCCATGATTTACGTGATCTATCACCTCCATTTGTAGACAAAATGTAATACTACAACTATAAAGCATAATAACACTAAAACATCAAAATGCAAAAGGGGAGTTGAATACATTCGGTCGAACTTGAACACGGAAGTTGGGCTCAAACTTTACGGGTTCGTGTTCTTGAAAAATCAATTTGGTCAGCCAGGTTTTGCCAATTGTCTATAACTTTTGATCTATAATGGATGCAGTGCGATTCTTTTTGCAACTTAAAGAACACATCAACAGGATACATGTTTTTTTGAGTTTTAAACATCAAAAATACTTAAAACACACGGACATATAAGATCGACATTTGGTGAAAATCACAGTTTTCAGTTTCCAGATTTTGAAAAACTTTAAATTCATGTACTTTGATGTTATGGGTTCATGATTTATCAACCCGAACTTCAATTGACATCCTATTACACATATTCAACAATCAATTGCAACATTTAACAAGGAATCAAGGATTTCAAAATTAGGGTTTTATACCTCTTTTGCTTTGATTTTTTGATTACGACTTTCCAATCTCCACTGCTATTGATTGATATTTGGTATTTGATATATGGTGAATACTTGTATAATTGAAGCTTTTGGTGAGAGAGAGAGATTTGGTGAGAGCAAAATGCAAATTGGCTAAGTTTTTATGAACTTTCTCTCTCTAAATCTTATATATAATGACCTTAGTTGTTAGATCCGATATGTTGGGCCGAATTTGGTGGCTATATATATATTTTGATTCTTTGGATTTCTAGAGTCACCAAGTCAAATGGTTAGGTGAACAACTTAAGATTTTACCAATTTTGCAAGTTAGCTCATTTAAAATGTAAAAAAGGGTTATTTTGACATTTGATAAAAATATTTAATGGCATTCTTGTCATACACAAACCCTTAGGGTTTAGGGTTTGGACAATAAGGTTTAGGTTTTGAACCCTTTAGGTCTAAAAATTCTAATTCCCATAATTTTCAAATTTAGGGTTTAATTAGAAAAATAAATTTTCTAAAATAAAATTAGGGTTTCTAAAATAGAAATTTAAATTACAAAAATATAATTAGTGATTTCTAATCATATTTATGTTTAACAAACACTTTAGGCATGCTAATAAAAATTAGGGTTGCCTAATTAGGGTTTACAATTCCGGTTTTGAAATTAGGGTTTCCGTGTAATTAGGGTTTTAATTGTACAATTTATTTTCTAAATTTAAGATTAGGGTTTTAAATCCCTTATTAAGGTTTATTAAATACAAACCTTATCCGATCAATTATTGATCAACATTTCTATCTGATCAAACACATAATCAACAATACAATTATTTTAATTGTATTTTCTCTAGAATCCTATCCAAAATTAGGGTTAGGGTTTTCTAAAGTTGTTAAGCACAACTCTACTCTAATTTCTCGGTCAAAACATATATTGACTAATTCTAGAGACTTCGTCTCACTAATTCTCGATACAAAATTAACGATATATGTATTAATAAAAAAAAAAAAAAAATTTATTAAGTAAAATTTTAATTATTCAAATCTCGGGTTATCACATTCACCCCTCCTTAAAAGGATTCCGTCCTCGGAATCACCGCTTTCTTATTCTCTACAATCTTTTAAAGTTGTATCATCAATTCATTTTTATCAACACAATATTAAATTGTGTCTTAATTTCTAACACGAGACTTGAATCTATAAAAGAAAACAATTCTCGACTATATTAAACTAATATTACTCGCGTAATTAAATATTAAGCAAAATCATTACTCTTTGCTACCTCCGGAGTAGCCATCGCTTCAGTCAGCGCCATCATGTTAAATGTCACGGTGGCGGTTGATCTTCTGGTATTGTGCAGGTCCTCGGATTGCCAAGGTTCCTTCTGGGTCCCTTATTGGCGCTTTCCTTCTCGGCATTTCTCTTGAGACAGCCCTTACACGATGGTCGATTGATCCACAAGCAAAACAACCTTGTATCTTCTTTGGGTTGGGACAATTGGGTGACATGTGGCCCTCTTGTCATGATTATAACAAACCCCTTCTTCTTGAGACAAACACCGGCATGGTTCTTTCCACAATTTTCGCACAAGGCTCTGCTCCTTTCCTATTCCCTTCAATTTTACTACCCGATTGGGTATTCTCGCTCCACTTCCTCTTGTTTGGGTTACTACCACCACGCTTCCACCTTCATTGGTCTTCTTCTTCTTCTCTGATAAAAGCGAGATCGGACCTCGCTTCCTCCTTGAAAGATTAATGCTTTCTCCATTAGAGCCATAAAAGTGTTGATCTGCAATACCTTTACTTTATTGAATATTCACGGTTTCATCCGTTCTCTCGAATCTTCTTGCCTTTCTAAGCCTGTATCCACGATGAGAGGTGCAAATCGCGCCAATTCGTTGAATTTAGCGGCATACTCAAAGCAGACAGATATATTCTCTGCTTTAGTTCCAAGAACTTAACTTCCATCCGAGCTTGCATACTTTCGGTGAAGTAATTCTCAAAGAACAACTCCTTAAATCTTGTCCATGCTACCACCTCTGTACAGGCTCTCTGCTTGATTCGTCTCCCACCAATAATTGGCTTCTCCCTTCATTAGATATGTTGCAAAACCGTCTTTTGCTCTTCCGCCACTCGCATGATGATGAACGCTTTCTCCATTTCCTTCACCCAAGTGTGGGCTTCAATCGGATCCGTAGTCCCCTTGAATTCGGCGGTCCTACGACTTTAAAATCTTTGAAATTAGCCAATCATCATCGGTGGTGATTCCTTACTCTTCCCTTGCGGCTGAGAGTTACATTTTTCCATAGCTTGGGCTATCATATCCACAAAATTTTGCATCGGGTCCACTTGACCTCCTTCATTATTCTGATTGCTCTTCTCTTTGGTTGATTACGTAAATAAGGCGGCATGATCTGATTTAAATGAAAATCTTATATTAATATTCTTTCTCTATACAAATTCTTAACACAATAAGAATTCAACACATAGTTCTCATTTAATCGCATATTTATTCAAATAGCACATAGTACTTATAGTACCTAACACATTTTACTATCCTGTTAAAATATTTTAGGATTAACGTTCACAACTTTACAAAAGTTGCAATTCTCCAACTTTACACAAAAAGTTGACATTCTCCATTTTCAAATTACCATTTCCAGTTCATCAAACTTACCACACTTATGAGTTCATTAACTTGCCACAATTATATTAGTGTATGAACTTATCCTAGTCAGACCTTTGGCGTCCATTCGCTGAGGGGTTCAAAATATTTCATATAATTATGAGTCATTAATTTATCATAAGTATGAGTTTTAAGAACTCACAAATTTATCTTAATCTTATATTCATATAGAAAATAAAGATTTTA
Organism: Panax ginseng; assembly: GCA_020205605.1. Lineage (NCBI taxonomy): Eukaryota > Viridiplantae > Streptophyta > Magnoliopsida > Apiales > Araliaceae > Panax > Panax ginseng. Next base: position 55,688,864 of record CM035149.1, on the reverse strand, counting down.
TTCATAAAACATATATTTACATATGTTCACACATTGTTCTCGATATTACAACGCTTAATATCAAAAGCTTCTACCAAAAGATACTACACTTATATCTTAATTATCTATCGACCACTGCCTTCTCCAGTCTTCTTCTTGCTGGGACACTTGTTAAATCCGTGCCCCGTTTGCCCACATGAAAAACATTTCCTCAAATTTGGCTTAGGACAATGCAAAGAGATATGTCCTTCCTGCTTGCAGTTGAAGCATACATTCTTCCACATCATGCATTCTCCAAATGTGAGTCTTTCCACACTTGATACAAGCTTGCTTCTTCTTGAGTTTGAATTTCGAGTTGTCATTTGTCTTTGTTTCTCTTCCTTTTCTTCTTGTCTTTCTTGCTTCTTTGGTTCCTTGGATGATCCTCCACCTTGATCTTTCATCCTTTCAACTGCGCCTCGAGCTCATTCCGTTCTTCATCATTTCACGTAATGCCTTTCAAGTCTTCCACAACTCCTCCAAAAGAAATACCTTTCTTCGGAGTTCTGGACTTCTATCGAGATAATTGATCTTGTTCACCAACCTTGATCTTATTCTTTAGTTCCACCTTAGCTTCTTGAGACTCATTCTCCTCATCACCACTTAGATACATCTCGGGATAATCGTCATGATCACTCCCAAGATTGATCATTGGTTCATCTTTCCCCACTTCTTCAACAGACTCGTTTGTGTCTTGGCACCTCGACTCTCGCCTTTGGTGCAACAACATACCGGCATCTCCGTACCCATTTTGTCTTTTCCGACATCCTACAATCGGTTTAAACAACTTGATTAGTACTTCACCAAAGACAAACTTCTCACACTATGTGTCCACTTTTCTCCTACTATCGTTGCACTTTGGCAATCTCTCACTTAGTACTCTATTTGAGTATTCTCTATCTCGCTTTTGGTTATAATCCTGGGGTTTTCCCCACCCCACTTAAGGTTTATAACCTCTGACTCGATACCAACTTTGTGGCGCCCCCAAATTCGGGTTACGACTCCAGGGTTTGGTGTTCACGATCCACAATATAAATAACATTTAACTACCCATAATATATATAGATAGTATCTTACATAAGTTTTTATCAGAGTTTTATAATACATTACCCAGGTTTTCTAACCTTAACTTTACAAACATACCCTTTAGATATACAAAAAGGGTTTACAATACAACATATTAAATATGTTTAACATAACTAGTTTATTACAACGCCTTTGCCTTTATTCTTCGTAAAGACCTCCTCCCACTTCAGTCCCTAAATGAAATGTTTTATTTAGCAAGGGTGAGCAACAAATTTGCCCCGCAAGTTAATACATACAATAAATGTATAAGTATTCAAATCACCAGACTATCTATTTTGATAGAATGAAACCAAAGATTCTGGGATCTTTGAAATAGCTGAACAAATTGTTATTCAATAACAAGTCTTCTCGTTTTCTAATCAACATAATAATTCAATGATGAAAGAGTACAACGCTTTTTAAAGTTTCTACGATATTCAAATGAATAATCAAGAATCAATTCTACGAAATATCAAAGTGGATTGTTTTCGAGATTTATCTTGAAAGCGATCCATTGGATCTTGAACTTCTCTTCTCGAGTAACTATCAAAGTTATACTTTGATATACCCAGTGTATCGAGATAACCGTAAAAAGATTAAATCATACCCCTCTGCCAAGTATAACAAGTGATCGACTTATTATACCCTATATTATGCATAATATTTAAGTCACGCATGAATGATCGAATATACGATTTAATGATATTCCTTTTTTATAAAGGTTGTTCTTCTCGATCTCGAGAATCAAGATTTTGATTTAACAACGAAATACTGTGATTTCAAATTCTATTTACTTCTCGATCTTAGCCAAAATAATTGGCATCGATCTATCAATAATAATTGAATTCTCTTCTCGAACTTATCAAGTTCTAACTAATATTCGTCTAGCCAGAATAATTAGCTAAGACATTTCTCAGTATAATTTGACAATAAACAGGAATTATCTGTATTGTCAATTCTAACTTCTACAGATATGAATATCCAACAACAATTATTCTACAAATATATATTTCTGAATCAATAATTCAATTTGAATTATTAAGCATGCACTAACTGCGAATAATCAACAATAAATTCCCTGGATGTGGTGTAATTAGCAATAATTAACCACTATATTAATTGAATAAATTTAACTCAAGGTTGAGTTAGGAAACTTGCCTCTTTCCGTTGATTACTGACTACACAAAATACTTATACGCTTTGAAAGACCTATAACCAATAATATCGGTCTTACAATTAGCACAATTATTCATAACACGTAACACTGTAGTTCACAGTCAAACTTCTCCTAGGCACATTACCACATAGCCACATCAGTGTTTATAACCTATATAAACACATAACAAGTCTAACTATATCGATGCGGTTGGACTTGGGTCCATTCTCGGTGTTACGATTTACGGTCACCTATCCAAGCCAATTAACACATTGATTGTCCATTAAACTTGGTCTCTAAGCTTCAATATTAATTTAGATAAGTCAATTATCAATTATAATATTTTTCGGAAGCTTTTAATAATTATCAAGCAATTATTATAATTTATAATAATTTTTTTCAAACATCGAATCATTTTTAAATGATTTAATTCTCAAATAATCTTATCATTATTAATATTTAATAATATTAAAATATTAATAACATACTTGTCAAAATATTAAAGTTATTATCAATAACTTAAAATATTTTAAATCAACAATATTCCACTTAAATGATTTTTAAAGTAATTAAAATCATTTTAAATCACCACCATTAATATATAAATATTAATGAAATTATCATCTAAATATTAAAAGTCATAATTATATAACTTAAAATATTTTTAAACTATTTTTCTCATTGTTAAATGATTTTTAAATCAATAAAATCATTTTTAATTCATTTATTTAATATCATAATTAAATAAATCAAATATCATTAATATTAATTTATTAATGAAAATTCTCCAAAAATATTGAAAATTATATTTTATAATTTAAAATATTTTCTAACACTTTATTCTCAATTAAAATGATTTTTAAATCATTTAAATCATTTTATCTTATTTATTTAATTTAATAATCAAATAAATCTAATATCATTAATATTAAATTATTAATGAAAATTCTCCAAAAATATTAAAAGTTACATTTTATAACTCAAAATATTTTTAAATACATTTTTCTTATTTAAAATGATTTTTCATAATATTAAATCACTTTTCTCTAATTTATTTAATACACTAATTAAATAAATTAAATACCTTTAATATTTAAATAATTATAAATATTAAAGAAAAATATTCAATTAATTAGAAATTATTTTTCATAATTTAAAATAATTTTTAAAACCATTTTTGGTAATTTTTAGAATTTATTTCTATTTTTTATTAATTTCCGAATTTTAGAAAAATAATTTAATTAATCCGTCACTATAAAAGCTAAAAGCCTATAGCGACACAAAGCGTCATTTCTTGAGCTCAAGAACACTAACAAATTACGATTCCATAGGTGTTCTTGAGCCAAACCTGTAATTTTTCTTAATTTACCTTAGGATCATGTCATAAAATATTTGAATCATCATTACTTTATCTCATAACATCACATAATATGAAGATCGTGTTATACCTCTATCTAAAACTTTTTCCGCATGTAGATAATATGTCAATTATTTCGCTTTACGGTTCATTGTTTATGTGATATAAAAGTTTGAACACGTAGTCCATGTGTCAAGGAACAACATTACAACAAGGAGATAACCAACATCACCTCCAAACTTTCCCGTCGACAAGCGGATTCATACTGCGGGTTTTCGAAAAAAGATTCAAGTGGTCAATGATCTTTTGAACTTAAATTAATCACGATCGTTCGCCATGATTTATAAGTGATCTATCACCTCCAATTTATAGTAAAAATGTAATACTACAACTATAAAGCATAATAACACTAAAACATCAAAATCAGAGTTGAATACATTCGGTCGAAACTTGAACACGGAAGTTGGGCTCAAACTTTTCACGGGTTCGTGTTCTTCGATGACGATTTGGTCAACGACCTTTGACCGTCTATATCTTTTGATCTATAATGGATCTAATGACACGATTCTTTTTTTGCAACTTAAAGAACACACAACAGGATACATGTTACAAGTTTTAAACATCAAAAACACTTAACACACACGGACATATAAGATCGACATTTGATCGAAAATCACAGATTTCCAGTTTCCATTTTGAAAAACTTTAAATTCATGCACTTTGATGTTATGGGTTCATGATTTATCAACCCGAACTTCAATTGACATCTTATTACATATCATTTGAACAATCAATTGCAACATTTAACAAGGAATCAAGGATTTCAAAATTAGGGTTTTATACCTCTTTTGAACTTTGATTTTTTTGATTCTTGACTTTCCAATCTGCTTATTGATTGATATCTAGGTACATTTATATTAGGGACCTAATACTTGTAATAATTTAGCTTTTGGTGAGATATAAGAGTTGGTGAGAGCAAAATGCAAAATGGCAAATTTTTGGAACTTTCTCTCTCTGAATCTTATATATAATGAGTTAGTTGTTAGATCGATATTTGGACTTGGGCATTTGGTGGCTATTAGGGTGATTTAGATTTTCTAGAGTCACCAAGTCAAATAGTTGGGTGAACAACTTAAGATTTTACCAAATTTGCAAGTTAACTCATTTAAAATGTAAAAAGGGTAAGACATTTGATAAAATCTATTATTTCTAGCATTCTTGTCAATACATGAAACCCTTAGGGTTTAGGGTTTGAACAATCTAGGGTTTAGGTTTTGTACCCTTTAGGTTTAAAAATTCTAGCTCCCACAATTTTCAAATTTAGGGTTTTAATTAGAAAATAAATTTTCTAAAATAAAATTAGGGTTTCTAAAATAGAAATTTAAATTACAAAAATATAATTAGTGCTTTCTAATCATATTTAAGTTTAACAAACACTTTATGCATGCTAATAAAAATTAGGGTTGCCTAATTTAGGGTTTACAATTCCGGTTTTTGAAATTAGGGTTTCCAGAATCTGATTAGGGTTTTAATTGTACAATTTATTTTCTAAATTTAAGATTAGGGTTTTAAATCCCTTATTAAGGTTTATTAAATACAAACCTTATCCGATCAATTATTGATCAACATTTCTATCATACAATCCAAACACATAATCAACAATATAATTATTTTAATTGTATTTTCTCTAGAATCCTATCCAGAAAATTAGGGTTAGGGTTTTCTAAAGTTTGTTAAGCACAACTCTACTCTAATTTTCTCGGTCAAAACATATATTGACTAATTCTCGAGACTTGTCTCACTAATTCTCGATACAATTATTAATAATTAATATTAATATTAAAAAAAAAAAATTATTAGTAAAATTTTAATTATTTGAAATCTCGGGTTATCACATTCACCCCTCCTTAAAAGGATTCCGTCCTCGGAATCACCTTTCTTATTCTCTACAATCTTTTAAAGTTGTATCATCAATTCATTTTTATCAACACAATATTAAATTGTGTCTTAATTTCTAACACGAGACTTGAATCTATAAAAGAAAACAATTCTCGACCATATTAAAATAATATTACTCGTAATTAAATATTAAGCAAAATCATTACTCTTTGCTACCTCAGGAGTAGCCCTTGCCTCAGCGCCATCATGTATTAAATGTACACGGCGGTTGATCTTCTGGTCACCGAGTCCTCGGATTGCCAAGGTTCCACTACTAGGGTCCCTTATTGGCGCTTTCCTTCTCGGCATTTCTCTTGGACAGATTCCTCACGATGGTCGATCGATCCACAGAGCAAAACAACCTTGTATCTTCTTTGGGTTGGGACAATTGGGTGACATGTGGCCCTCTTGTCATGATTATAACAAACCCCTTCTTCTTTAGACAAACACCGGCATGGTTCTTTCCACAATTTTCACAAGGCTCTCCTCCTTTCCTATTCCTTCAATTTTTACTTGCCGATTGGGTATTCTCGCTCCACTTCCTCTTGTTTGGATTACTACCACCGATGCTTCCACCCTCATTGGTCTTCTTCTTCTTCTTCTCTGATGAAAAGCGAGATGCGACCTCGCTTCCTCCTTGACAATTAATGCTTTCTCCATTAGAGCCGCATAAGCGTGTTGATCTGCAATACCTACTTACTTTATTGAAAATTCTCGGCTTCAATCCGTTCTCGAATCTTCTTGCCTTTCTCGCTTCGTATCCACGATGAGGTGCAAATCGCGCCAATTCGTTGAATTTAGCGAAGATACTCCGAATGCAGACATATTCTCTGCTTAAGTTCCAAGAACTTAACTTCCATCCGAGCTTGCATACTCGGTGAGAAGTAGTTCTCAAAGAACAACTCCTTAAATCTTGTCCATGCTACACCACCTCTGTATCGCTCTTGCTTGGTTTGTCTCCCACCAATAATTGGCTTCTCCTTCATTAGATATGTTGCAAAAACCGTCTTTTGCTCTTACGCCACTCGTGTGATGATGAACGCTTTCTCCATTTCCTTCACCCAAGTTTGGGCTTCAATCGGATCCGTAGTCCCTTGAATTGAAGCGGTCCCACGCGCTTTTAAAATCTTTAAAATTAGCCAATCTGTCATTTGGTTCCTCCTTACTCTTCCCTTGCAGGCGGGAGTTCTATTTTCCATAGCTTGGGCTATCATATCCACAAAATTTTGCATCGGGTCACTTGACCTCCTTCATTATTCTGATTGCTCTTCTCTTTGGTTGCGATTACATCGCTAGGCGGCATGATCTCGATTTAAATGAAAATCTTATATTAATTCTCTTCTATATACAAATTCTTAACACAATAAGAATTCAACACATAGTTCTCATTTAATCGCATATTTATTCAAATAGCACATAGTACTTATAGTACCTAACACATTTACTATCCTGTTAAAATATTTTAGGATTAACGTTCACAACTTTACAAAAGTTGCAATTCTCCAACTTTACACAAAAAGTTGACATTCTCCATTTTCAAATTACCATTTCCAATTCATCAAACTTACCACACTTATGAGTTCATTAACTTGCCACAATTATATTAGTGTATGAACTTATCCTAGTCGGAACCTTTGGCGTCCATTCACGAGGGTTCAAAACATTTCATATAATTATGAGTCATTAATTTATCATAAGTATGAGTATTAAGAACTCACAAATTTATCTTAATCTTATATTCATATAGAAAATAAAGATTTTATTCATAAAACATATATTTACATATGTTCACACATTGTTCTCGATATTACAACGCTTAATATCAAAAGCTTCTACCAAAAGATACTACACTTATATCTTAATTATCTATCGACCACTGCCTTCTCCAGTCTTCTTCTTGCTAGGACACTTATTAAATCCGTGCCCCGTTTGCCCACATGAAAAACATTTCCTCAAATTTGGCTTAGGACAATGCAAAGAGATATGTCCTTCCTGCTTACAGTTGAAGCATACATTCTTCCACATCATGCATTCTCCAGCGTGAGTCTTTCCACACTTGATACAAGCTTGCTTCTTCTTCGGGTTTGAATTTCCAGAGTTATCATTTGTCTTTGTTTCTCTTCCTTTTCTTCTTGTCTTTCTTGCTGGTTCCTTCAGACGATCCTCCACCTTCAGTCTTCATCCTTTCAACCTGCGCCCTGAGCTCATTCCGTTCTTCTGTCATTTCACGTAATGCCCGCTCCGTCTTCCACAACTCCTCTAAAAGAAATACTTTGCTTGGAGTTCTTGGACTTCTACATCGATAATTGATCTTGTTCACCAACCTTGATCTTATTCTTTAGTTCCACCTTAGCTTCTTGGACTCGCCTCCTCATCACCACTTAGATACATCTCGGGATAATCATCATGATCACTCCCAAGATTGATCATTGGTTCATCTTTCCCCACTTCTTCAACAGACTTCATGTCTTCATGGCACCTCGACTCACTCTTGCATTGGTGCAACAGCGGCCGGCATCTCCGTGCCCATTTATCTCTTTTCCAGGACATCCTACAATCAGTTTAAACAACTTGATTAGTACTTCACCAAGTACAAACTTCTCACACTATGTGTCCACATTTCTCCTATCATTGCACTTTGGCAATCTCTCACTTAGTACTCTATTTGAGTATTCTCTATCTCGCTTTTGGTTTATAATCCTGGGGTTTTCCCCACCCCACTTAAGGTTTATAACCTCATACTGACTCTGATACCAACTTTGTGGCGCCCCAAATTCGGGTTACACGACTCCGAGTTTGGTGTTCACGATCCACAATATAAATAACATTTAACTACCCATAATCTATATAGATAGTATCTTACATAAGTTTTTATCGAGTTTTATAATACATCACCCAGTTTTCTAACCTTAACTTTACAAACATACCCTTTAGATATACAAAAGGGTTTACAATACAACATATAAATATGTTTATCATAACTAGTTTATTACAACGCCTTTGCCTTTATTCTTCATGCGACACCTCCTCCCTTACGCCACTTCGTCCCTAAATTTGAAATGTTTTATTTAGCAAGGGTGAGCAACAAATTTGCCCATGAAGTTAATACATACAATAAATGTATAAGTATTCAAATCACCGGACTATCTATTTTGATAGAATGAAACCAAAGTTAGGGAACTTTGAAATAGTGAACAAATCGTTATTCAATAACAAGTCTTCTCAAGTATTCTATACAACATAATAATTCAATAATGAAAAGAGTACAACGCTTTCAAAGTTTCTACGATATTCAAATGAATAATCAAGAATCAATTCTATGAATATGCAAATGGATTGTTTTCGGATTTATCTTGAGCGATCCATTGGATCTTGAACTTCTCTTCTCGAGTAACTATCAAAGTTATACTTTGATATACCCGAGTGTATCGAGATAACCGTAAAGATTAAATCATACCCCTCTGCAAGTATAACAAGTGATCGACTTATTATACCTATATTATGCATAATATTTAAGTCATGCGCATGATGATCGAATATACGATTTAATGATATTCCCTTTTATAAAAGGTTGTTCTTCTCAGATCTCGAATCAAGATTTTGATTTAACAACGAAATCTTGTGATTTCAAATTCTATTTACTTCTCGATCTTAGCCAAATAATTGGCATCGATCTATCGATAATAATTGAATTCTCTTCTCGAACTTATCAAGTTCTAACTAATATTAAATCTGGCGAAATAATTAGCTAAGACATTTCTCAAAGATAATTTGACAATAAGCAGAATTATCATATTGTCAATTCTAACTTCTACGAGATATGAATATCCAACAACAATTATTCTACAAATATATATTTACGAATCAATAATTCAATTTGAATTATTAAGCATGCACTAACTGCGAATAATCAACAATAAATTCCTGGATGTGGTGTAATTAGCAATAATTAACCACTATAATAATTGAATAAATTTAACTTTCGAGGTTGAGTTAGGAAACTTGCCTCTTCCAATTGATTACTGACTACACAAAATACTTATACTGCTTTGAAAGACCTATAACCAATAATATCGGTCTTACAATTAGCACAATTATTCATAACACGTAACACTTTGTAGTTCACGGTCAAACTTCTCCTAGGCACATTACCACATAGCCACATCGTGTTTTATAACCTATATAAACACATAACAAGTCTAACTATATCGATGCAGTTGGACTTGGTCCATTCTCGGTGTTACGGTCACCCTATCAAACAATTAACACATTGATTGTCCATTAAACTTGGTCTCTAAGCTTCAATATTAATTTAGATAAGTCAATTATCAATTATAATATTTTTGAAGCTTTTAATAATTATCAAGCAATTATTATAATTTATAATAATTTTTTCAAACATCGAATCATTTTTAAATGATTTAATTCTCAAATAATCTTATCATTATTAATATTTAATAATATTAAAATATTAATAACATACTTGTCAAAATATTAAAGTTATTATCAATAACTTAAAATATTTTTAAATCAACAATATTCCACTTAAATGATTTTTAAAGTAATTAAAATCATTTTAAATCACCACCATTAATATATAAATATTAATGAAATTATCATCTAAATATTAAAAGTCATAATTTATAACTTAAAATATTTTTAAACTATTTTTCTCATTTTAAATGATTTTTAAATCAATAAAATCATTTTTAATTCATTTATTTAATATCATAATTAAATAAATCAAATATCATTAATATTAATTTATTAATGAAAATTCTCCAAAAATATTGAAAATTATATTTTATAATTTAAAATATTTTCTAACACTTTATTCTCAATTAAAATGATTTTTAAATCATTTAAATCATTTTATCTTATTTATTTAATTTAATAATCAAATAAATCTAATATCATTAATATTAAATTATTAATGAAAATTCTCCAAAAATATTAAAAGTTACATTTTATAACTCAAAATATTTTTAAATACATTTTCTTATTTAAAATGATTTTTCATAATATTAAATCATTTTCTCTAATTTATTTAATACACTAATTAAATAAATTAAATACCTTTAATATTTAAATAATTATAAATATTAAAGAAAAATATTCAATTAATTAGAAAATTATTTTCATAATTTAAAATAATTTTTAAAACCATTTTTGGTAATTTTTAGAATTTATTTCTATTTTTTATTAATTTCGGAAAATTAGAAAATAATTTAATTAATCCGTCGCTAAAGCCTATAACACAAAGCGTCATTGTTGGTGTTCTTTAGCTCAAGAACACTGTTCTTGAGCGAATCAAGGGTCCACGTTTTCCTTGTAACTTCTGCTCATTCGGTTCTTAGCTACCTTAGACAATTGATCATGTAGATAAACCTGTAATACTACAATAATCGGTCATTACTTGATCATAACATCACATAATATGAAGATCTGTGAAGCGCTAAACCTCTTTATCGACTGACATTTTCGGAATTTTTTGGTTTAAACAACATTACAACATATTCAACCTCAATTATTTCGCTTTGCCTCAAATTGTTTATGTGATATAAAAGTTTGAACACGTAGTCCATGTGTCAAGGAACATGTACAAATCAACAGTCATTTAACCAACATCACACTTAGATTAGTCCCGGTGAAACGGCGACGGAGATTTACGTGATCATCACCTCGGTTTTCCGTAAACATCAAAATGTAATGATCTACTTTGACCACTCGCCACGATCGATCCGTTGCATTTATAAGTGATATAAAGACCTAAAGTTATAATAAAAATAACCATCTACAAAATAGGTACAACAAAAACATCAAAACATGGGCTCAAACTTTATCGGATCGTTACAAAACGTTGTCGACCTTTGCTTTATCACGTTCGGGTTACCAATTTGATTCGATTACGGTTTGGTCCGTCGGTCTTTGACTTTTTATATCTCCCGATCCGATACATCTAATGACATTTCTTTTTGAAACTTAAAGAACACTGACGGGATACATGTTACAAGTTTTAAACATCAAAAACACGTAACACACTACAGGAGTTATAAATCGGACATTTGGTTGAAAATCACAGATTTCCAGATTTCCAGATTTTGAAAACTTTAAATTCATGCACTTTGATGTTATGGGTTCATGATTTATCAACCCGAACTTCAATTGACACCTTATTACATATCTTTGAACAATCAATTGCAACATTTAACAAGGAATCAAGGATTTCAAAATTAGGGTTTTACCTCTTTTGAACTTTGATTTTTTTTTTATTCTTGGCTTTCCAATCTGCTTTATGATCGATCTAGAAATTTGAGTTTATATGACCTGAATACTTAGAAATTTTTGAAGCTTTTGAAGAGAGATATAAGAGTTGGTGAGAGCTTGCATGTAAAATGGCAAATAAAATGGATTTTCTCTCCTAAATCTTTTATATAGCATATTTAGTGGTTAGATCGATCTTTTGGGCGGGTACATATAGAAATGATTTACTTTAGATTTTCAATGCCACAAATGTCAAAATGGTTGGTGACCAACTAAAGCTAAACCAAATCTTTGCAAATTAACTCTTTAAAATAAATAAAAAGGGCATTTTAGTCTTTTCCTTTTATTTCTAGATTTTTTGCATTAGATGAAACCCTTAGGGTTTAGGGTTTGGACAATCTAGGGTTTAGGTTTGAACCCTTTAGGTTTTAAAATTTCTAGCTCCCACAATTTTCAATTTTAGGGTTTAGGAATTAGAAAATAAATTTTCTAAAATGCAATTAGGTTTTCTAAATAGAAATTTAATATACAAAATATAATTAGAGCTTTCTAATCATATTTAAGTTTAACAAACACTTTAGGCATGCTAATAAAAATTAGGGTTACCTAATTAGGGTTTACAATTCCGGTTTTGAAATTAGGGTTTCTGAACGTCTGATTAGGGTTTTAATTGTACAATTTATTTTCTAAATTTAAGATTAGGGTTTTAAATCCCTTATTAAGGTTTATTAAATACAAACCTTATCCGATCAATTATTGATCAACATAACCATCTGATCGAAACACATTATTATTAGCAATATAATTATTTTAATTATATTTTCTCTCCGAATCCCTATCCGAAAAATTAGGGTTAGGGTTTTCTAAAGTTATTAAGTACAACTCTACTCTATTTTCTCGGTCAATACACAAATTGACTAATTCTCGAGACTCGTATCACAAATACTTGTCACAAAATTGGTAATTAATATTAATATTAATTAAAAAAAAAATTATTAGAAAATTTTGGATTATTCGAAATCCTGGGTTATCACATTTACCCCTCCTTAAAAGGATTCCGTCCTCGGAATCACCGCTTTCTTATTCTCTACAATCTTTTAAAGTTGTATTATCAATTCATTTTTATCAACACAATATTAAATTGTGTCTTAATTTCTAACCCGAGACTTGAATCTATAAAAGAAAACAATTCTCGATATATTAAAATAATATTACTCGTGTAATTAAATATTAAGCAAAATCATTACTGCTTGCTACCTCCGAGTAGCCACTTTGCTTCAAATACCATCATGTTAAATGTGCGGGCGGTTGATCTTCCTAGTCTTTCACGTCCTCGGATTGCCAAGGTTCCACTACCGGGTCCCTTATTGGCGCTTTCCTTATCAGCATTTCTCTTCGGACAGTTCCTCACCTGATGGTCAGTCGATCCACAGGCAAAACAACCTTGTATCTTCTTTGGGTTGGGACAATTGGGTGACATGTGGCCCTCTTGTCCATGATTATAACAAACCCCTTCTTCTTTAGACAAACTCCAGCATGATTCTTCCCACAATTTTCACAAGGCCCTCCTCCTTTCCTATTCCCTTCAGCTTTACTACCCGCTTGGGTATTCTCGCTCCACTTCCTCTTGTTTGGATTACTACCACCGCTGCTTCCACCTTCATTGGTCTTCTTCTTCTTCTTCTCCTGATGAAAACGAGATGCAGACTCGCTTCCTCCTTCAGCAATTAATGCTTTCTCCATTAGAGCCGCAAAAGTGTTGATCTACAGCACAGCTACTTTGTTATAAATTCCTGGCTTCAATCCGTTCTCGAATCTTCTTGCCTTTCTCGCTTCTGTATCCACCTGATGAGGTGCAAATCGCGCCAATTCGTTGAATTTAGCAGCATACTCTGAAACAGACATATTCTCCTGCTTAAGTTCCAAGAACTTAACTTCCATCCGAGCTTGCATACTCGGTGAGAAGTAGTTCTCAAAGAACAACTCCTTAAATCTTGTCCACGACACCACCTCTGTACCAGCTCTTGCTTGGTTTGTCTCCCACCAATAATTGGCTTCTCCCTTCATTAGATAAGTTGCAAAAACCGTCTTTTGCTCTTCCGCCACTGCAATGATGATGAACGCTTTCTCCATTTCCTTCACCCAAGTCTGGGCTTCAATCGGATCCGTAGTCCCCTTGAATTCAGGCGGTCCTACCGCTTTAAAATCCTTAAAATTAGCCAATCTGTTGGCTGGCTGATTCCTTGGTCTTCCCCTGGCTGGAGCCCTATTTTCCATGGCTTGGGCCAGCATATCCACAAAATTCTGCATCGGGTCCACTTGACCTCCTTCATTATTCACTGACTGTTCTTCTCTTTGATTGCGATTCTGTCGCCTAGGCGGCATGATCTGATTTAAAATAAAATCTTATATTAATTCTCTTTCTATACACAAATTCTTAACACAATAAGAATTCAACACATAGTTCTCATTTAATCGCATATTTATTCAAATAGCACATAGTACTTATAGTACCTAACACATTTTACTATCCTGTTAAAATATTTTAGGATTAACGTTCACAACTTTACAAAAGTTGCAATTCTCCAACTTTACACAAAAAGTTGACATTCTCCATTTTCAAATTACCATTTCCAATTCATCAAACTTACCACACTTATGAGTTCATTAACTTGCCACAATTATATTAGTGTATGAACTTATCCTAGTCAGACCTTTGGCGTCCATTCGCTGAGGGGTTCAAAACATTTCATATAATTATGAGTCATTAATTTATCATAAGTATGAGTATTAAGAACTCACAAATTTATCTTAATCTTATATTCATATAGAAAATAAAGATTTTATTCATAAAACATATATTTACATATGTTCACACATTGTTCTCGATATTACAACGCTTAATATCAAAAGCTTCTACCAAAGATACTACACTTATATCTTAATTATCTATCGACCACTTGCCTTCTCCAGTCTTCTTCTTGCTAGGACACTTATTAAATCCGTGCCTGCTTGCCCACATGAAAAACATTTCCTCAAATTTGGCTTAGGACAATGCAAAGAGATATGTCCTTCCCGCTTTGCGGTTGAAGCATACATTCTTCCACATCATGCATTCTCCAAATGAGTCTTTCCACACTTAATACAAGCTTGCTTCTTCTTGAGTTTGAATTTCGAGTTGTCATTTGTCTTTGTTTCTCTTCCTTTTCTTCTTGTCTTTCTTCTTTGGTTCCTTCAGACGATCCTCCACCTTCAGTCTTCATCCTTTCAACCTGCGCCCTGAGCTCATTCCGTTCTTCTGTCATTTCACGTAATGCCCGCTCCGTCTTCCACAACTCCTCTAAAAGAAATACTTTGCTTCGGAGTTCTTGGACTTCCATCGATAGCTGATCTTGTTCACCAACCTTGATCTTATTCTTTAGTTCCACCTTAGCTTCTTCAGACTCCGCCTCCTCATCACCACTTAGATACATCTCAGGATAATCGTCATGATCACTCCCAAGATTGATCATTAATTCATCTTTCCCCACTTCTTCAACAGACTCGTTATGTGCTGGCACCTCGGCTACTGGCACTGGTGCAACAGCCGCTGGCATCTCCGTACCCATTTTGTCTTTTCCAGACATCCTACAATCAGTTTAAACAACTTGATTAGTACTTCACCAAGATAAAAATTCTCACACTATGTGTCCACATTTCTCCTCATCGTTGCACTTTGGCAATCTCTCACTTAGTACTCTATTTGAGTATTCTCTATCTCGCTTTTGGTTATAATCCTAGGGTTTTTCCCACCCCACTTAAGGTTTATAACCTCATGACTCTGATACCAACTCATGGCGCCCCCCAAATTCGGGTTACGACTCCAGGTTTGGTGTTCACGATCCACAATATAAATAACATTTAACTACCCATAATCTATATAGATAGTATCTTACATAAGTTTTTATCGAGTTTTATAATACATCACCCAGTTTTCTAACCTTAACTTTACAAACATACCCTTTAGATATACAAAAGGGTTTACAATACAACATCATAAATATGTTAATCATAACTAGTTTATTACAACGCCTTTGCCTTTATTCTTCGTGACACCTCTCGCCACTTAGTCCCTAGTGAAATGTTTTATTTAGCAAGGGTGAGCAACAAATTTGCCCATGAAGTTAATACATACAATAAATGTATAAGTATTCAAATCACCGGACTATCTATTTTGATAGAATGAAACCAAAGTTCGGAACTTTGAAATAGTTTGAACAAATTGTTATTCAATAACAAGTCTTCTCGTATTCTATACAACACAATAATTCAATGATGAAAGAGTACAACGCTTTTAAGGTTCTCGATATATTCAATTGAATAATCAAGAATCAATTCTACGAATTTGCAAAGTGGATTGTTTTCAGATTTATCTTTGAGTGATCACATTGATCTTTGAACTTCTCTTCTCGAAAGTAACTATCAAAGTTATACTTTGATATACCCAGTGTATCGATAATAGTAAAGATTAAATCATACCCTCTCTGCCAAGTATAACAAGTGATCGACTTATTATACCCTATATTATGCATAATATTTAAGTCATAAGTGCATGATGATCGAATATCTGATTTAATGATATTCCCTTTTATAAAAGGTTGTTCTTCTCGAGGTCTCGAGAATCAAGATTTTGATTTAACAACGAAATCTTGTGATTTCAAATTCTATTTACTTCTCGATCTTAGCCAAAAATAATTGGCATCGATCTATCAATAATAATTGAATTCTCTTCTCGAACTTATCAAGTTCTAACTAATATTAAATCTAGCGAAATAATTAGCTAAGACATTTCTCGATATAATTTGACAATAAGCGAGAATTATCTCAGATTGTCAATTCTAACTTCTACGATATGAATATCCAACAACAATTATTCTACAAATATATATTTCTGAATCAATAATTCAATTTGAATTATTAAGCATGCACTAACTGCGAATAATCAACAATAAATTCCCTGGATGTGGTGTAATTAGCAATAATTAACCACTATAATAATTGAATAAATTTAACTCAAGGTTGAGTTAGGAAACTTGCCTCTTCCTAGATTCATACGACTACACAAAATACTTATACGCTTTGAAAGACCTATAACCAATAATATCGGTCTTACAATTAGCACAATTATTCATAACACGTAACACTGTAGTTCACAGTCAAACTTCTCCTAGGCATATTACCACATAGCCACATCACGTTTTTATAACCTATATAAACACATAACAAGTCTAACTATATCGATTTGGTTGGACTTGGTCCATTCTCGATGTTTTGGTCACCCTGTCAAACTGATTAACACATTGATTGTCCATTAAACTTGGTCTCTAAGCTTCAATATTAATTTAGATAAGTCAATTATCAATTATAATATTTTTCTAAGCTTTTAATAATTATCAAGCAATTATTATAATTTATAATAATTTTTCAAACATCGGAATCATTTTTAAATGATTTAATTATCAAATAATCTTATCATTATTAATATTTAATAATATTAAAATATTAATAACATACTTGTCAAAATATTAAAGTTATTATCAATAACTTAAATATTTTTAAATCAACAATATTCCACTTAAATGATTTTTAAAGTAATTAAAATCATTTTTAAATCACCACCATTAATATATAAATATTAATGAAATTATCATCTAAATATTAAAAGTCATTAATTATAACTTAAAATATTTTTTAAACTATTTTTCTCATTGTTAAATGATTTTTAAATCAATAAAATCATTTTAATTCATTTATTTAATATCATAATTAAATAAATCAAATATCATTAATATTAATTTATTAATGAAAATTCTCCAAAAATATTGAAAATTATATTTTATAATTTAAAATATTTTCTAACACTTTATTCTCAATAAAAATGATTTTTAAATCATTTAAATCATTTTATCTTATTTATTTAATTTAATAATCAAATAAATCTAATATCATTAATATTAAATTATTAATGAAAATTCTCCAAAAATATTAAAAGTTACATTTTATAACTCAAAATATTTTTAAATACATTTTTCTTATTTAAAATGATTTTTCATAATATTAAATCATTTTTCTCTAATTTATTTAATACACTAATTAAATAAATTAAATACCTTTAATATTTAAATAATTATAAATATTAAAGAAAAATATTCAATTAATTAGAAATTATTTTTCATAATTTAAAATAATTTTTAAAACCATTTTTGGTAATTTTAGAAATTTATTTCTATTTTTTATTAATTTCCGAATTTTAGAAAATAATTTAATTAATCTGTCATTTAAAAGCCTATAAATGACACTTTACGTGTCGTTATAGGTGTTCTTGAGCCAAACCGAATTTTTTCCTATTTTCGAGTAGGGTCAATGGTTTGGGCTTTATCTCTCAATCGAAGGCATGTTATAGGCTATCTAAAACTTTGAGCATGTAGACAATATGTCACACTACAACATTCAACCAACACTTTGGTTTAAACAACATTACAACAAGGAGATCAAAGCCTCCAAACTTTACGACAAGCGGATTACAGGCCAAAAATGCAGTTCAAGTGGTCATTTTCAAACTTAAATTAATCGTATTACGGCCATGATTTACGTGATCTATCACCTCGAATTTGTAGACAAAATGTAATACTACAACTATAAAGCATAATAACACTAAAACATCAAAAATAAGAGTTGAATACATTCGGTCAAACTTGAACACGGAAGTTGGGCTCAAACTTTACGGGTTACGTGTTCTTCAACGATTTCGGTCAGCCAAGTTTGGCCAAATCTATAACTTTTGATCTATAATGGATGCAGGTGCGATTCTTTTTGCAACTTAAAGAACACACAACGGGATACATGTTACAAGTTTTAAACATCAAAAATACTTACTACACTTACGACGGACATATAAGATCGACATTTGGTTTGAAATCACAGTTTCCAGTTTCGATTTTGAAAAACTTTAAATTCATGTACTTTGATGTTATGGGTTCATGATTTATCAACCCAGAACTTCAATTGACATCCTATTACACAACATTCAACAATCAATTGCAACATTTAACAAGGAATCGAAGGATTTCAAAATTAGGGTTTTATACCTCTTTTGCTTTGATTTTTTGATTCTGACTTTCCAATTTGCTATTGATTGATATTTGGTACATTTATATGGTAGATCTACTTGTATAATTGAAGCTTTTGGTGAGAGAGAGATTTGGTGAGAGCAAAATGCAAATTGGCTAAGTTTTTATGAACTTTCTCTCTCTAAATCTTATATATAATGACCTTAGTTGTTAGATCTGATATGTTGGACGAATTTGGCTGGCTATATAGGCTGATTTACTAGATTTCTAGAGTCACCAAGTCAAATGGTTAGGTGAACAACTTAAGATTTTACCAATTTTGCAAGTTAGCTCATTTAAAATGTAAAAAAGGGTATTTTTGACATTTGATAAAAATATTTAATGGCATTCTTGTCCAATATACAAACCCTTAGGGTTTAGGGTTTGGACAATAAGGTTTAGGGTTTGAACCCCTTTAGGTCTAAAAATTCTAATTCCCATAATTTGCAAATTTAGGGTTTAATTAGAAAAATAAATTTTCTAAAATAAAATTAGGGTTTCTAAAATAGAAATTTAAATTACAAAAATATAATTAGTGATTTCTAATCATATTTATGTTTAACAAACACTTTATGCATGCTAATAAAAATTAGGGTTGCCTAATTAGGGGTTTACAATTCCGGTTTTGAAATTAGGGTTTCGTTGTCTGATTAGGGTTTTAATTGTACAATTTATTTTCTAAATTTAAGATTAGGGTTTTAAATCCCTTATTAAGGTTTATTAAATACAAACCTTATCGATCAATTATTGCATAGTAGCACACGGTATTGATTATTGATGCTTACGTGAGAAGTCACTCAGTTATACTCAATTATTGCTACAATAATTGTTGCATCATATCTCTCATATTATTGATTCAATTATTGTCACAATATCATCTGTATAATATGTTATATTATTAAATCAATAATTGAGACGACAAAGTTATTCATATTATTAAATTGCAATATTTACAATGTCTAGAAGTTCCATCGAGGAGAGGTTTGGTCATCTAATTGCGTGCTAATAAGGAGAAATCCTTATTGAAAAGCCCTCTCTTTCTTGGGAACGACATGGTTGTTAAATATTGTGAGTTATAATATTAATGATGAATAAGTTCGTGTTGATTAAAGATGAATTTGATAGTTCTATTGTGTTGGGATTATTGGTGTTAGTTGAAATCGACATCTATTAGATGATAATTGATGTCTGGGGGTTATATTGATAAATCGGGTAATTTATCGGATAAATGAGCAATTAATTGCTACTAATTCACATGTTTATATAACTATTTGTTCACATGTGTGTACTATTGAATCACATTCACTTACTATTAGGGGAGTTGGTGCAAGATTGATAATACTTGCATGACTAAGTTAAAAATGGAGGTATAGATGGAGGTACTATCTCATATTTTCACATGATTATAACTATTGATTCACATGATTGAACTATTGATTCACATTATTTACTATTAGGGAGGGTGGTGCAAGTTTGATAATACTTGCGGGACTAAATTAAAAATGAAAGAAAAGTTGGAGGTATTGTCTTTGTAATATTTGAGCCCCAAAGCGTGCAATTATCGAAACTATATTTTCCTATAAATAAAAGCTCATTCTTCCTTCATTTCTCACCAATTCACTAAAGCTATAGAGCAATTATTATAGAGAGAAATTATAGAGAAAAAGAAGAAGAAGTCGCTACCTCACCTCACTATTCTAGTATCCGATTCTTCTTTTGAGGTAAGGGGTATTATTCTTTCGTATTCATGAAGAGAATTATTTTCTTTCAATACTAGTAAGAGTTGTTATTCCATTCTTTATTATTATGTTGGAATAACTTGTATATGAAATACATATACATGGTGAAATTCTTCTATTATTTCATTCCTTATTATTATATTGGAATAACTTTATCTATCTGAAATACTGCATACATGGTGAAATTCTATTATTATTCCATTCTTATTTATTACATTTAGAATATCCATCGGTCAATGCAATTTTGCATCGGACTGGTTCCATTATTTATTATTACATTGGAATATCATCATTCGGTGCGGATTCGCGGACTGACAGTTCCATTCTTTATTATTCATCGAATATCATCATATACGTGCGTTTACTGCATGACACAGTTCCATTATTTATTATTACATTGGGAATAACTTTTATGCATGCGATCTATCATGCATGGTGAATCCTTCATTATTCCATTCTTTATTATTACATTTGGAATAACTTTGTCTATGTGGATTACCACATGCATGGTGAATGATCCTTTGTATTCATTCCTTATTAAATTGTGGAAATGATCATATATCGTGGATTCTGCGCATGGCGGGTGAAAATCCATTTGCGTTTCATATATTCTTTTATACTCGATTGGTTAAAGTTTTGGCTTCTATACTCCATGAAATTAGTAGAATATCACGGATATTTGCGCTTCATCCGATATCTTTTCATGGAAATATTCTTCCGAGCATTCTTGAATTTTTCTCCACAAAGAAGTCGTCATTTGACAATTTGGACATTATTGAGTTCAGGATAAATTAACTTATAAATCTTTAAAATTTATTCTTGAACTTGTTTTGTTGAATTATTATGTCATTGTCATGATGAGTTATGTTGGTTATTATGTGAAAACATGAAAGTTTCTTAGAAATCACAAAGGGTTGAAAATCAGATTTTGGTGAAAATGGAACATGAAATTCAATTGACCATATCTCCTATTATATTTCAAATTTTTGAGTGTGGACAAGTTCTAGAGTTAGATCTATGAGTTTTCTAACTTATCCAAGTGGAATAACTGTAAAGGTGTTGCAGATTTTCGTGTGGACTGATTTTAGCAAAGGAGTCAAAAGCTGCAAATTAGGAAAAAGCTACTGCCCAAAATTTTAAAAGGGCATTTTCGGCCACTTAATTTGTGAGAAAAATTCCGGCCTTTTGGGACATAAAATATATGGTATAAAGTACCTCCTGTCCAAAAATGAGCTCATTCCAACTTAAAATGAGCAAGTTATGACTATTTCAATATTTAGGTTTTTAAATGAAAAATGCTATAACTTGAGTTCTATAACTCAGATGACCATGAAATTTAAATTGGAAGCTCACGTTAACATGTGTAAGATCCTGCCAAGATTTGGGAATTTACGGAGTTAAACTTGTGGTAGCTAATTTCTTAAGGAATTAATTAGAAATTGATTTTTGAAAAATAGTAAATGAATTTTAAAAATTAGAAAAATATATATTCAATATGGGACTATATTCTACTATATTCCAGAAAAGAAATATTTTTGGGACTGATTTGGTATTTTTTATAAAAATGCACTAGTTATGAGTAAATGAATTAAATATGTTATGTGAAGTAACAAAATTGGAAAATAGAATTTTATGGCTCGAGAATCCTATATAAGGTATATGCAGATTTTTGATAAGGGATTTGATTATTGGTGATGAAATCTTATGAGTATGGCATTTTGAATGATTAAATGCATTATGTGGTAAAGTGTAAATAATTGAAATAAATTGTTTATAAGTTTAAGTAGTGATTAAAATATTGTTATAATATTAGATTATGAGTTTATTAAGTGGTTGGTAATATTTGGATAAATTTAAAGTCTTTAATATTTATCCTTGTTTTCATTTGATTAATGCTTATATCATTGTCATCATCCTCATGCTTATATGGTGATGAAAGTTATCTTTGGCTTACGTGCAAAGATGGACTGTTGATTATTGAATTGTATATCTTTGGCTTACGTGCAAAAGATGGACTTTTTGATTATTGGTTTTATAGTTGTATATCTTTGGCTTACGTGCGAGAGATGGACTTGGTATGATTATGACCGAGGAATCATTCGGTATAATCATGACACATAATGTTATAAGCGATGTGGTAAAAGTCCTCGGTGGCTTATAGTAGTGCATTGATGGATAATTTTTTGGTATGATTATGACCGAGAGATTATTCGGTATAGTCATGACCATTGATGATTTAATAAATATCCTTGGCGTGGTAATGCGAGGATGATTAGATGATGTGGTTTATTTATTAAGGTTGAGTCTCAACGATAAAAATTGATGAAAACATTTTAAATCATAGAAGATAGTAGGTATCATACTCTCTCTTGACTCTTCTAATGGATTGCTTATTCATTGCTGATTAAACTTGATGTCTATTGTATTTTATCGGTTTAACATTGTTGAAGACTAATGATAATTTATTACGCATTATCTTAGTCATAATATTTTCTTCTTTGGGCTAGTTGAGCTCACCTTTTGCTTTCATTGTTCTCTTGAAAATGAGAATATAGCGGGACTAGTCGGGGAATGGAGTGATGGTCCGAGATGATAGTATTAGTAGTCCTCACTATTACATAAAATAGTGTGATAATAAATGTAATGAGGACTCCATTGAGTGTGGATATTGTCTAGATGACAATATTTGTATTAAAACTCACGACATATGTTTTGTCGTATTTTACCTGACGTTGTATAATTAAGTTTTATTTGTATTTTTGTACCATGTATTTGGCGACTCAAGATGGGTGATGTATACCTTTTTGGGGGCGTCACGAGTTGGTATCAAAGCTTAGGGATATGATCCACAGGTGAGATGTGAGACAAGAACTAGGAGGGGAGAGACGGGGAATTCCTTTGCTAGTATGACCTACCTAAGTTTATTTGGTATTTAAATGGTCGGTTAGAGTATAGGGATAATATGTGACATGTTAATTAACCCTTGTTTTGTGACAGTGTTTGAAAATGGCATCTGAAAATGTTGAGATCAGCAATGAAACACATGAGACCGTTGAGTCAGCTCAACCAAAAGGTCGACCAACAACACGATAATAATCGTCTGCGGTTGCAGCGACCATCAAACAATGATAACCATCGTGGGGAAATTATCATGCCAAGAATGGTAACCACTTCGGTGGTAATCATGGCCAATATAATAGAAGTGGAAATTTCAAGAAGAGAAGGTCACCTAGCTCGATTTTATCGTGTAGTGAAATCAAGTCTAGCTGGGATGGTGGCACCAAAGGCGGATACGGAAAAAACAAAGTCTGTGTTTCAGGAAGAGCATTTTTTTGTGACTTCTCAAAAAGCGAGTAACTCGAACGGAGTTAGCACGGGTTAGTTAATTATAAATTCTTGCGAAGTCTATACCTTATTAGATATCGGTTCTACCCATTATTTTATCTCTCTTGCTTACGCTCAACGTTTAAATTTGACTCCGGAGAAATTAGAGTTTGACTTATTGGTTGAAACTTCGTTAGTAGAAACCTTCATTTCATATGCTATCCAAGTCTTGGATGAGAGTCACCGTTTTGAATGATATTTCTATTGTTAATAAATTTCTTGGCGTATTCTTGAAGACTTCTTAGCTTACCCAAAGCGTGAAATCAAATTTTGTATTGACCCCAATACAAAACCCATTTCTAAAACCCTCAAATATTTCTTCAACTAAAATGAACGTAGCATGCGCCAAAGACGTTGGCTCGAAATTTGTTGAAGATTACGATCGTACCATTCAATATCATCATGGTGGAAGCGAGACGTGGTAGGCGGTACGTTGAGTAGAAGATCGTATCGTTTACGAGTGCGATGTTGTTAACACAAAAACCCATTTAAGTATAACTTACAAATGATGAAGATAGAGTTAAAGACTCTAGGGACCCGCGTGAAGATAACGAATATCGAGTAGAATCGACTTTAATCGATAAAGTTAAAAGCCGCTCAAGCTACACACACGGAAATGATGAATGTGAAGAAGAAGGTTCAAGAGGGCGTTATTCTAGAAGCAAGAGTTGAAGAGAGGAAATCTCAACCCTCGATTTTATTGGCCCATTTGAAATCCTCGATCGAGTAGGAACTGTGGCTTATAGACTCGTTTTACCGCCAAGTATATCGCGTGTTCATAACGTTTTTCACGTATCGATGTTACGTAAATATGTGGACGACCAAACACCACATTATTGAATTAGAACTAGATGAGATAGCGAAGATTTAGCGTGTGAGAGATACGTGTTAAAATCTTGGATAAGAAGGATCGTATTCAACACTCAAAGGTTATACCTCAAGAGTTAGAATCTGAAATGAAGTCAAGGTATCCTCATCATTAGGCATACCGTGCATGCGTACGTAAATTTTGAGGAAAAATTTCATAAGGAGGGAGATTGTGAGACCCCAAAATTTATGAATAAAGATTTAAATTTCTCGAAATATTTTTTTAATATTATGGTGTGGATTTGATATAATGTTATAGTTGTGGGTAGTATTTACAAATTTTGCAAAGTATGCAAGTTGTTATAAAATATTCTTTGGTGTCGAAATATTCTTTTTGTTTGGAATATCCAATGCGATGGCACAATCATTGGTGAACCCTGACAAAGTATTATTATGTCGTAGTAAGAAAAGCAGACAAATTATCTTTTTATAAAATAACGGTGGAAGTTTTACTGATTAAAAGCTGTTGAACTACCATAGTAGTAAAATACGATGTCTGGCGTGGTTGCATAGTAGCACACGGTATTGATTATTGATGCTTACGTGAGAAGTCACTCGGTTATTCTCAATTATTACTACGATAATTGTTGCATCATATCTCTCATATTATTGATTCAATTATTGTCACGATATCATCATGTATAATATGTTATATTATTAAATCAATAATTGAGGCGACAAAAGTTATTCATATTATTAAATTGCAATATTTACAATGTCTAGAAGTTACATCGAGGAGAGGTTTGGTCACCTAATTGCTGGCGCCAATAAGGAGAAATCCTTATTGGAAAGCCCCTCTTTCACAGGAGCGACACGGTTGTTAAATATTATGAGTTATAATATTAATGATGAATAAGTTCGTGTTGATTAAAGATGAATTTGATAGTTCTATTGTGTTGGGATTATTGGTGTTAGTTGAAATCGACATCTATTAGATGATAATTGATGTGCAGGGGTTATATTGATAAATCGGGTAATTTATCGGATAAATGAGCAATTAATTGCTACTAATTCACATGCTTATATAACTATTTGTTCACATGTGTGTACTATTGAGTCACATTCACTTACTTATTAGGGGAGTTGGTGCAAGATTGATAATACTTGCATGACTAAGTTAAAAATGGAGGTATAGATGGAGGTACTTATCTTTATAATTAAGTATTTTCACATGATTATAACTATTGATTCACATGATTGAACTATTGATTCACATTATTTACTATTAGGGGAGGTGGTGCAAGTTTGATAATACTTGCGGGACTAAATTAAAAATGAAAGAAAAGTTGGAGGTATTGTCTTTATAATATTTGAGCCCCAAAAGCGTGCGATTATCAAAACTATGTTTTCCTATAAATAGAAGCTCATTCTTCCTTCATTTCTCACCAATTCACTAAAGCTATAGAGCAATTATTATAGAGAGAAATTATAGAGAGAAAGAAGAAAGTCTGCTACCTCCTATTCCGAGTATCCGGTCTTCTTTTTGAGGTAAAGGTATTATTATTCTTTCGTTATTCATGAAGAGAATTATTTTCTTTCAATACTCGTAAGAGTTGTTATTCCATTCTTTATTATTATGTTGGAATAACTTTGTATATGCTGAAATACCATATACATGGTGAAATTCTTACATTATTCCATTCCTTATTATTATGTTGGAATAACTTTGTTTATCTGAAATCTGCATATCATGGTGAAATTCTTTATTATTCCATTCTTTATTTATTACATTTGAATATCACATACTTGCGCATGTGAATTTTGCACGACACGGTTCCATTCTTTATTATTACATTGGAATATCACATATCGGTGAGGATTACGCTTTGACTGGTTCCATTCTTTATTATTACATCGAAATATCACATGCGTGCGTTTACTGCGTGACTGGTTCCATTATTTATTATTACATTGGGAATAACATTTATATGCATGCGATCTATCGCGATTCATGGTGAATCCTACATTATTCCATTCTTTATTATTACATTGGAATAACTTTTGTCTATATGTGGATTACCACATGCATGGTGAATGATCCTTTGTATTCATTCCTTATTAAATTGTGGAAATGATCATGTCGTGGATTATGCATGGCGGTGAAAAAATCATTTGCGGTTTCATATATTCTTTTATACTCGGTTGGTTAAAGTTTTGGCTTCTATACTCCATGAAATTAGTAGAATATCCTGGATATTTGCGCTTCATCCGATATCTTTTCATGGAAATATTCTTACGAGCATTCTTGAATTTTTTCTCCAAAAGCGATGTATCATGTTGACAATTTGGACATTATTGAGTTCGGGATAAATTAACTTATAAATCTTTAAAATTTATTCTTGAACTTGTTTTGTTGAATTATTATGTCATTGTCATGATGAGTTATGTTGGTTATTATGTGAAAACATGAAAGTTTCTTAGAAATCACAAAGGGTTGAAAATCGATTTTTGGTGAAAATGGAACATGAAATTCAATTGACCATATCTCTATTATATTTCAAATTTTTGAGTGTGGTCAAGTTCTAGAGTTAGATCTATGAGTTTTCTAACTTATCCAAGTGGAAACACTGTAAAAGGTGTTGTAGATTTTTGTGTGGATGATTTTATCAAAGGAGTCAAAAGCTGCAAATTAGGAAAAAACTACTGTCCAAAAATTTAAAAGGGCATTTTCGGCCACTTAATTTGTGAGAAAAATTCCAGCCTTTTGGGACATTTAAGTATATGGTATAAAGTACCACCTGTCCAAAAATGAGCTCATTCTGACTTAAAATGAGCAAGTTATGACTATTTCAATATTTAGGTTTTTCTGCCGAAAAATGCTATAATGGAGTTCTATAACTCTGATGACCATGAAATTTAAACTGGAAGCTCACGTTAACATATGTAAGATCCTGCTAAGATTTGGGAATTTCTAGAGTTAAACTTGTGGTAGCTAATTTCTTAAAGAATTAATTAGAAATTGATTTTTGAAAAATAGTAAATGAATTTTAAAAATTAAGAGAAAATATATATTCAATATGGGACTATATTACTATATATCCCGGAAAAAAAATTTTTTGGGACTGATTTGGTATTTTTCATAAAAATACACTAGTTATGAGTAAATGAATTAAATATGTTATGTGAAGTAACAAAATTGGAAAATAGGATTTTATGGCTTGGGAATCCTATATAAGGTATATGCAGATTTTTGATAAGGGATTTGATCATTGGTGATGAAATCTTATGAGTATGGCATTTTGAATGATTAAATGCATTATGTGGTAAAGTGTAAACAATTGAAATAAATTGTTTATAAGTTTAAGTAGTGATTAAAATATTGTTATAATATTAGATTATGAGTTTATTAAGTGGTTGGTAATATTTGGATAAATTTAAAGTCTTTAATATTTATCCTTATTTTTGTTTGATTAATGCTTATATCATTGTCATCATCCTCATGCTTATATGGTGATGAAAGTTATCTTTGGCTTACGTGCAAAGATGGACCGTTGATTATTAAATTATATATCTTTGGCTTACGTGCAAAGATGGACTGTTGATTATTGGTTTTATAGTTGCATATCTTTGGCTTACGTGCAGAGATGGACTTGGTATGATTATGACGAGGAATCATTCGGTATAATCATGACTGTAATGTTATAAATGATGTGGTAAAAAGTCCTCGGTGGCACATAGTGCATTGATGGATGATTTTTGGTATGATTATGACCAGGGATTATTCGGTATAGTCATGACCATTGATGATTTAATAAATATCCTTGGCCCGTAGTACAGGATGATTAGATGATGTGGTTTATTTATTAAGCTGAGTCTCAGCGATAAAAATTGATGAAAACATTTTAAATCATAGAAGATAGTAGGTATCATGCTCTACTTGACTCTTCTAATGGATTGCTTATTCATGCAGTTAAACTTGATGTCTATTGTATTTTATCAGTTTAACATTGTTGAAGACTAATGATAATTTATTACGCATTATCTTAGTCATAATATTTCTTCTTGGGCTAGTTGAGCTCACCCTTTTTTTTCATTGTTCTCTTGAGAAATGAGAATATAAATTTGGGACTAGTCGGGGAGCGGGTGATGGTAGAGAGAGATGGTGTATTAGTAGTCCTCACTATTCTATAAAATAGTGTGATAATAAATGTAATGAGGACTCCATTGAGTGTGGATATTGTCTAGATGACAATATTTGTATTAAAACTCACGACATATATTTTATCGTATTTTACCGACGGTTGTATAATTAAGTTTTATTTGTATTTTGTACCATGTATTTGGCGACTCAAGATGGGTGATGTATACCTATTTTGGGGGCGTCGCGAGGAACCCATGTCAAATTTGCTCTATACACACCCTAAACTGAGTGCTTTTTCATTTTAAACACTTGTGAGCTCACATATAACTACTATTTGTACAGGCGTGAGTCGAGTGTTCATCCACTTACAGTTATAGAAGTCTTCTTTGGCAGTCCACTGTAAGCCTTCTTACACACTTTAAAGCCTTTCTCTTCATCTTTGCACACACCATTCTTCACGTTAAGAGTCGTGTTGTGTGTGTATGCCCGAACTTGGGTCCATGGTTTCATTTCAGTTTGTATATATATATATGGACTAACATTATCGAGTTATGCCTTGATTGAGCCTAGAATTACGTCTGGAGCGTTTAATTGCTTATATATATATATTGTCCCGCCTGGAGTTTACTTCGTGGCGGTTGATTGCTTTTACAACTTTATTTACATTTTAGATCCCCATGGAGGTGCTTCGTGGTGGCTGATCATGTCTGTATATATATATATATATATATATATATATATATATATATATTTACCATTTTTATATATATAACTACTTATTGCTTTCATATAAATTGCGGCATCATGTGAGCCTATGAATCATTTGATCACAGATTCAGTCTACTGGATCTAGATTCGGTTCTTGTGATGGACATTTTCAACTGTAATCAGCTTGTAAATTTATTCATGGTGTTTGGATTTCCTCATATGGTTTTCATGCCCACGAGGAGTTCGGCACTGCTTTGTACATTTTTTTCTCAAAGATGCTTTGCATCTCGAAAATTAAAAGCAATTAAGCCGAACACTTAATAAAAATGGAAGTGTAAAAGGTCTCAATTACTATTGAGCACAAGGGTTTGAAGAACCTTTTTTACAAAACATCACTGCCATATCTTGTTTAAAACTGAATTTTTACACAAATTCAAACCCTGTGTATATAGGTACGAACGAGGCCTCGCACTACTTCCATGTAAACAACACATTGACCCACACACACACACATTCATATAACAATTTCTTGAAAAGTTGCGGTTACCGTGGTAATACGGATGTCGGAGTGTGCCTAACACCTTTTCTTCGCATAATC
Source organism: Panax ginseng (assembly GCA_020205605.1). NCBI lineage: Eukaryota > Viridiplantae > Streptophyta > Magnoliopsida > Apiales > Araliaceae > Panax > Panax ginseng. The sequence goes on along the minus strand of CM035149.1, from coordinate 55,658,541 downwards.
AAGCCCCCAGACCCTAATGAATCTCAGTTTCACAGACCCATTTAACAGTGTCACATCATTGGGTCAATGTGCAAACCTTTTCTCGGTTGTGTTGGTACAACCATTTAAAAAACCAACTGGCGACTCTTACAGTCAAATCGTCGACATATACATGTCAGACCTTTTCACAACTTGTTTTTTCAAAAAATTCTCACCTAACATGAGAACACCAAAGAACAAGAACAGAAAAGGGACAAATAAAAATCCCGACGTCGACAACACTGTTGAAGGCTAACGATAATTTATTCTGCATTATCTTAGTCATAATATTTCTTACTAGGCTAGTTGAGCTCACCCTTTTGCTTTCATTATTCTCTTCAGGAAATGAGAACGTAGCCGGGACTAGTCAGGAAACGGAGTGATGGTCCGAGATGGTTGTTTTAGTAGTCCTCACTATTTAGTGTGATAATAAATGTAATTAGGATTGAATTTGAGTTTGGATATTGTCTATGAGACAATATTCATGTAAAAACTCTCAGCTCATGTTGTATAATTAAGTTCGTATTTGTATTCAGTACCATGTATTGGTGACCCAAGTTGGGTGATGTATACCTATTTTGGGGGCGTCACACGGATGCTGCCTGTTCCTTTATGTCCGATGAATTTTCTAGTCGATTAAATGCACCCCAAGAACTATTAGAAAATCCTTTAAGCATAGAAGTTGCGAATAAGGAAATAATCCCTGTAGAGTTCATATACCGAAATTGTTGCGCATAAATTAGGGGACACAAATTCAGCGTAGATTTGATTCCAATAAGATTGGGAGAGTTTGATGTGATATTAGGAATGGATTGGTTGTCCAACCATGCTGCGATAATTGATTCTCAAAAGAAAGTGTGAACCTTCAGATTCCAAACTAATCTAAAGTAGTGTTTTATTATAGCTCCTCGCTTAAGCAATCATGTTGCCTTACGATGATGCAGGCCAAGAAATTGTTATAGAAGGGATGTGTAGGTTATCTAGACTATATCGTTGATACTTAGAAGATGGAAGTAGAGATGAAGGATATACTGGTAGTGAGAGACTTTCAAGACATATTTCCAGAGGACGTGCATTGTGACGCCCCCAAAATAGGTATACATCACCCATCTTGAGTCGCCAAATACATGGTACAAAATACAAATACAAACTTAATTATACAACCGTCGTGTAATATACGAAAAAACATAGCTGAGAGTTTAAATAGGAATATTGCCTTTTAGACAATATCCACTCTCAAATAGAGTCCTCACCACATTTATTGTCACACTATTTTATAGAATAGTGAGGACTACTAATACACCATCTCGGAGCATCACTTCGTTCCCTGACTAGTCCCGGCTACGTTCTCGTTTCCTGAAGAGAACAATGAAAGCAAAAGGGTGAGCTCAACTAGCCCAGTAAGAAATATTATAACTAAGATAATGCAGAATAAATTATCATTAGTCTTCAACAATGTTAAACTGATAAAATACAATAGACATCAAGTTTAACTGCAGCGGAATAAGCAATCCATTAGAAGAGTCAAGTAGATCATGATAGCTTCTATCTTCTATGATTTAAAATGTTTTCATCAATTTTTATCATTTGAGACTCGACAATAAATAAACCACATCATCGAATCATCCACGCACTACGGGCCAAGGATATTCATTAAATCATCAATGGTCATGACTATACCGAATAATCCCTAGTCATAATCATACCAAAAACTATCCATCAATGCACTAAAGGTCACTGAGGACTTTTACCACATCATTTATAACATTACAGGTTAAGATTATACCGAATGATCCCTGGTCATAATCATACTGAGTCCATCTATGCACGTAAGCCAAAGATGAGTTTCATCACAATATAAGCATGATGATGATAACAATGACATAATAATTCAATAAAACAAGTTCAAGAATAAATTTTAAAGATTTATAAGTTAATTTATCCTGAAATCAATAACGTCCAAATTGTCAACATGATACTCCTTTGTGGAGTAAAATTTAAGAAAAATCAGAAAAATATTTCCATGAAAAGATACTAGATGAAGCACAAATATCCAGGATATTCTACTAATTTCATGGAGTATAGAAGTCAAAACTTTAACCAAATGAGTATAATAGAATATATGAAACTGCAAATGGATTTTCGCCCGCCATTCGGTAATCCACGTAGATAGATCATTTTCACAATTTAATAAGGAATGAATATGAAGGATCATTCACCGTATGCTCGTATACACATGCATGCATTATTCCAATGAGAATAATAAAGAATGGAATAAAAGAAGAATTCACCAGGCATGCGATAGACCGCACAGATAGGTTATTCCCAACGGAATAATAAAGAATGGTACCAGGTCATGCGTAATCCGCACAAACAGGATATTCCAACAGAATAATAAAGAATGGAATAACAACGAAATTCACGGGCATCGCGACGGACCACCACAGACGAGTTATTCCAACAAAATAATAAAGAATGGAATAACAGAAGAATTTCACCATATATGCGGTACTTTACATAGACAAGTTATTCCAACATAATAATAAAGAATGGAATAACAACCCTTACGAGTATTGAAAGAAAATAACTCTCTTCATGAATACGAAAGAATAAAGCCCCTTAGCTTAGAAGAAATTGGATATTGGCATAGTGAGGTAGCAGACTTCTCTTCTTCTTTCTCTCTATAATTTCTCTTTATAATAATTGCTCTAAAGCTTTAGTGAATTGGTGAGAAATAAAGGAAGAATGAGCTTCTATTTATAGAAAAATATAGTTTCGATAATTTCACGTTTTGGGGCTCAAAATATTACAGTACAATACCTTCAACTTTTCTTTCATTTTTAATTTAGTCCTGCAAGTATTATCAAACTTCCACCACCTCCCCTAATAGTAAATCATGTGAATTAATAGTTCATTCATGTGACTCAATAGTATAATCATGTGAAAAAACTAATTACAGTATAGTACCTTCAACTATACCTCCATTTTTAATTTAGTCATGCAAGTATTATCAATCTTACACTAACTCCCCTAATAGTAAATCATGTAAAAAAAACACTAATTGCAGTATAGTACCTTCAACTATACCTCCATTTTTAATTTAGTCATTCAAGTATTATCAATCTTGCACCAACTCCCCTAATAATAAATCATGTGAATCAATAGTACACACATGTGAACACATAGTTATAAGCATGTGAATTAATAGCAATTAATTGCTCATTTATCCGGTTAAATACCCGATTGGTCAATATAACCTCCAGGCATTAATTATTATCGAAATAAATGTCGATTTCTACTAACACTAATAATTCCCACACAATGGAATTATCAATTTCATCTTTAATCAACACGAACTGATTCATTATTAATATTATAACTCACAATATTTAACAACCAGGTCGTTCCCAGGAAAGAGGGGGATTTCCAATAAGGATTTCTCCCTATTGGCGCGCAATTAGGTAACCAAACCTCTCCTTGACAGAACTTTTAGACATTGTCAATAATGTAAATAATAATATGAATAACTTTTCCATTTCAATTATTGATTTAATAATATAACATATTATGCAGATGATATCGTGACAATAATTGAATCAATAATATGAGAGATATGATCGTGAATTCTTAGTAATAATTGAGTATAACTGAGTGACTTCTCACATAAGCATCAATAATCAATACCGTGTGCTACTATGCAACCATGTGTATTACTGTACTTTTACTACCGGGTAGTTCAACAGTTTTAACGGTAACACTTCCGTCGTTATTTTTATAAAAAGATAATTCTGTCATTTTTTAACTACGACAATACTTCCGTTGTGGGGTCCACCAATGATTGTGCCGCATACGAATATTCCCTGTTAAAACGAATATTCCCCGACCAATCGAATATTATATAACCACTTGCTTACTTTGCAAAATTTGTAACCCACAACTATAACATTATATCAAATCCACACCATAATATTCAAAAATATATTTCGAGAAAACTATTCTTTATTCATAAAAGTTGGGGTCTTACAACCTCCCCTTCTTATGAAATTTTATCTTCGAAATTAAGGTACGTACCTGGTATATCGAAGAGGTGAGGATATCTTGACTTCATCTCAGATTCTAACTCCCAGGTCATTTCTTCCACATCGTGGTTTCTCCACAAAACTTTGACTTGTGGTATAACCTTGGAGCATAGAATATGATCCTTCTTATCCAAGATTTTAACAGGTTACTCTTCATACGTTAAATCTTCCTCATCTCGTCTGGTTCTAATTCAATAATGTGGTTCAGGTCTTCCACATATTTACGTAACATGGATATATAGAAAACATTATGAACACGAGACATACTTGGCGGTAAGGCGAGTCTATATGCCACAGTTCCTACTCGATCGAGGATTAAAAATGGGCCAATGAATCGAGGATTTAGCTTTCCTCTCTTTCCAAATCTCGTAACTCCTTTCCATGGAGCAACATGTAACAACACATGATCTCCAATATTGAATTCCACGTCTTTTCGATGAAGATCAACATAACTCTTTTGTCAATCTTGTAAGGTTTTTATACGTTGTCGGATCGTTTAAATCTTTTTCGTAGTCATACGTACCAACTTCGGTCCTAACAACGTTGCTTCACCCACCTCATCCCAGTATACTAGAGAACAACACTTTCTTCCATACAACGCCTCAAATGGAGCCATGCCAATACTTGCTTGGTAACTATTGTTGTAGGAAAACTCCACCAATGGTAAGAACTTGTCCCAACTTCCCTTGAAGTCAAGGACACAGAGTCTTAATAAATTTTCAAGAGTTTGAATAGTCCTTTCCGACTGCCCATCCGTTTGAGGATGATATGCCGAACTAAATCGTAAATCCGTGCCAATAGCTTTTTGTAAACTAACCTAAAATCGTGAAGTGAATCTTGGGTCTCGATTAGAAACTATGGATACTGGCATACCATGCAATCTTACAATCTCATTTATGTACATACTAGCAAGACGTTCAAGTGTATAAGTTTCTCGTATCGGTAAGAAATGAGAAGACTTGGTCAATCTATCAACAATGGCCCAAATCACATCTATGCCTTGAGAAACCTTGGGAAGACCAGTAATGAAATCCATGGTAATGTGCTCCCACTTCCATTTTGGAATTTCAAGTGGTTGCAATGGACCTTTTGGCACTTGATGCTCGACCTTGACTCATTGACAAGTTAGACACCTTGAGATAAACCCCTCTATCTCCCTCTTCATATTTCTCCACCAAAATGTATGTCGAAGATCACGATACATTTTGGTACTCCCAGGATGGATTGTAAATGGTGTGTTATGTGCCTCCATCATGATTTTATACTTCAAGTCAGAATCATTAGGAACACAAAGTCTGGAGTTGACTCAAAGAATTCCTTCTTCATCGATTCTTGCTTCCGGAATAGTACCTTCTTGCACTTTCTTCCTCATACGCATCAGCTCCGGGTCTGTAGCTTGAGCAGCTTTAACTTTATCAATTAAAGTCGGTTGTACTCGTATATTCGCCATCATCACATGGGTCCTTGGAGTCTTTAACTTTATCTCCATCCTCCGTAAGTCATACAAAATGGGTCTTTGCATTGACAATATTGCATTCAGCATTCAAGATATGATCTTCTACTCAATTAAATGCACTACTACATTCGCTTTTCCAGGATGGTATTGGATGGTATGATCATAATCTTTCAACAGCTCAAGCCATCATCGTTGCCGCATGTTGAGTTCCTTTTGAGTGAAGAAATATTTAAGGGTTTTATGATCCATATAGATCTCCACCTTCTCTCCATACAGGTAATGCCTCCAAATCTTAAGCGCCAAAAACAGCAATTTGCCAACTCTAGATCATGAGTAGGATAATTCCTCTCATATTCTTTGAGTTGTCGTGAGGCATAGGCTATGACTTTCCCATATTGCATGAGCACACATCCTAACCCCTTGCCTGAAGCATCACTGTAGATGACAAATCCCTCCGAGCTAGATGGTATTGTCAGAACAGGTGTTGAATGAGTCTTCTCTTGAGTTCTTGAAAACTCTTCTCTCATTCCCCGCTCCAACCGAACTTTGTATCTTTTCGAGTCAGCTGAGTTAATGGAGTACCAATTCGAGAAAATCCTTCCACGAATCTCCGATAATAACCAGCTAAGCCAAGAAAGCTACGTACTTCGGTCACTGACTTTGGTTGCTCCCAACTTTGAATTGCTTCAATCTTCGTTGGGTCAACATATATTCCATGATTTGATATCACGTGCCCAAGGAATGCAACTTCCTCAAGCCAGAACTCACATTTCTTTAACTTGGCATAAAGCTTGTTTTCATGAAGCTTTTGAAGTATCAGCCTCAAGTGTTGCTCATGGTCTTCACGGCTTTTGGAGTATATGAGGATGTAATCAATAAAGAAGACCACAAAGTGATCCAAATATTCCTTGAATACTCGGTTCATCATGTCCATGAAGGCAGTAGGAGCATTAGTCAATCCAAAAGACATGGCTAGGAATTCATGAGTTCCGAGTTCTGAAAGCAGTCTTTGGAATGTCATCAGTTTTAATCTTCAACTGATGATATTCGGAACGATGATCAATCTTTGAAAAGAATTTGGCTCCTTGCAACTGGTCAAGCAGGTCATCAATGCGAGGCAATGGGTATCTATTTTTGATGGTGACATGATTCAACTCCCGATAATCAATACAAAGTCTCATACTTCCATCTTTCTTCTTCACGAATAGAACAGGAGCACCCCAAGGAGACGTACTAGGATGAATGAAACCAATGTCTAACAATTCCTGTAGTTGGGTTTTTAACTCCTGAAGTTCAATAGGAGCCATTCAATATGGGGCTTTGGAAATGGGTTTTGTACCGGATTCAAGGTCGATACAAAATTCAATTTCATACTATGGGGGTAGGCCAAGAAGTTCTCAGGGAATACGTCAGGAAATTTATTAACAATAGAAATATCATTCAAATCTGACGTATTTTTATTTAAATCCGTGACATGGGCTAAGAAAGCTTGACATCCATTTTTCAATAAACGAATAACTTTATGGCTTGATATGACAGTGATTGACTTTAGTGGTTTGTTTGCTTGAATTTGTATAATAGGTTGGCTAGGAATATAAAAGCTAACAACCTTACGAAAACAATCGATTTTAGCATGATGAGTAGTTAACCAATCAATCCCTAAAATCACATCAAATGCAAGTATTTTAAAAGAAATAAGATCGACGGTGTAACGATGCGTTTCTGGATTTGAATCAAACAAGACTTATAAACCGTGGATGTAATGAAGGTTACTCCCAACGGAGTTTAAACAGATAAGTCAAAGTCTAATTTCTCCTGAGTTAAATTTAAAAGTTGAGCACAAATAGGAGAAATAAAGGAATGGGTAGAACAGGTATCAAATAAAGTATAAACTTTGCTAGAGTTTATGATTAGCTTACCCGTGATCACCTCGTTCGGATTCCTCACTTTTTGGGAGGTTACGATAAAGGCTCTCCCTTGAACTTCCCATTTTTTCTTGTCTGGGACACCCATTGATGCCTCCATCCCAGCTGGACTTGACTTTGGTGCACGACAAAATCGGGCTAGGTGACCTTCTTTTCCACAATTGTAACATGTTTTGGGTTTGTATAAATGCGCTTTGGACTTATGTGTTCTTCCCTCCATATTTGTAAAATCGATCGGTGATCGTTCTCCTTCCTTAACAACAAAAAATGGTCTTTGGCGTCTTTCCATCATTATTGAATCTCCTCTTCTTAAATGTCCACTCTTATTGTCATGACCATGATTACCACCGAAAGTGATTACCATTTTGGCATATTAATTCCTCCACGTTTGTTGTCACCGCTTCGATGATATTTGCTACCGATGGTATTATCGACTTGCAGGCTGCTCTCTCTTGGTTGGGTTGACTCATTATCGCGCTCTAATAACTGAGCCCTATTCATAACATCTGAATACAAACACAGTTTATGAGAAATTAGGTATTGACGTATCTCAGGTTTCAAACCTCTTAGAAACATCCGCATCATTCTCTCCTCATTATCAACCAAGTGGGAGGCAAACCGGGACAACTCGGCAAACTTAGCTTCGTACTGTGATATGGTCATATTGTTTTGCTCCAGCTTGATAAACTCTACCTCCTTCATGTGACGAATACTTTCGGGAAAGTACTTGTCGTTGAAAAGCTCTTGGAACTTCTCCCAAGACATCTTTAGTGCGGTAGGATGAGTACGTTTTACAGATTCCCACCAGTAATCTGCCGCTGCTCGTAACATGAAGGTGGCAAAGGGAACCTTATGCTCCTCAGAGCATCCCAAGACATCAAATATCTTTGTGATCTGCTTTATCCACCTCTCCGCCTTAAGTGGTTTTGGCTCTCCAAAAAACTCTGGTGGTCCCAGCTGCTTGAACTGTTTAATGGTGACCGTCCGAGAGTTGCTAGTATTTCCACTTGCATTTTGAACAGGAGCCACTCTCGCCAGATGTTGTATGAATTGCATAAAGCCTCTGAACATCCCATCGTTCACCATCTCATTGGTGTTATTGTTTACCTGAGGATTATTATCTTCCTGTTGCATATTTTCCTGAGTATTGATCGTTGGTGACTCAACGGTCTCATGTGCTTCATTGCTTATCTCAACATTTTTGCATGCCATTTTCAAATACTGCAACAAAACAAGGGTAAATTAACATATCACATATTATCCCTATACTCTGACCGACCAATTAAATACCAAATAAACTTAAGTAGGTCACACTAGTGAAGGAATTCCCCGTCTCTCCCCTCCTAGTTCTTGTCTCACATCTCAGTCAGGGATCATATCCCTAAGCTCTGATACCAACTGTGATGCCCCCAAAACAGGGATACATCACCCATCTTAGGTTGTCAGATACATGGTACAGAATACAAATACAAACTTAATTATACAACCGTCGTGTGATATACGACAAAACATAGCTGAGAGTTTAAACAGTTATATTTCTTTCTAGATAATATCCACTCTCAAATAGAGTCCTCACTACATTTATTGTCACACTATTTTATAGAATAGTGAGGACTACTAATACATCATCTCGGACCATCACTCCGTTCCCCAACTAGTCCCGGCTACGTTCTCATTTCCTGAAGAGAACAATGAAAGCAAAAGGGTGAGCTCAACTAGCCCAGTAAGAAATATTATGACTAAGATAACGCAGAATAAATTATCATTAGTCTTCAACAATGTTAAACTGATAAAATACAATAGACATCAAGTTTAACTGCATCGGTATAAGCAATCCATTAGAAGAGTCAAGTAGAGCATGATACCTACTATCTTCTATGATTTAAAATGTTTTCATCATTTTTTTATCATTTGAGACTCGACAATAAATAAACCACATCATCGAATCACCCCTACACTATAGGACAAGGATATTCATTAAATCATTAATGGTCATGACTATACCGAATAATCCCTAGTCATAATCATACCAAAAACTTTCCATCAATGCACTCACGAATGCTTGAGGACTTTTACCACATCATTTATAACATTACGTGTCATGATTATATGCAGAATGATCCACGGTCATAATCATCTTGAGTCCATCTATGCATATAAGCCAAAGAGGACTTTCATCACAATATAAGCATGAGGATGATAACAATGACATAATAATTCAATAAAACAAGTTCAAGAATAAATTTTACAGATTTATAAGTTAATTTATCCTAAAATCAATAATGTCCAAATTGTCAACATAATACTCCTTTGTGGAGTAAAATTTAAGAAAAATCAGAAAAATATTTCCATGAAAAGATACTAGATGAAGCACAAATATCCAGGATATTCTACTAATTTAATGGAGTATAGAAGTCAAACTTTAACCAACTGAGTATAATAGAATATATGAAACTGCAAATGGATTTTAGCCACCCGTGCGGTAATCCACGTAGATGGATCATTTCCACAATTTAATAAGGAATGATTATGAAGGATCATTCACCATGCGTGTGGTAATCAACATGAGGCGAGTTATTCCAACGAAATAATAAAGAATGGAATAACGAGAAGAATTCACCAGGGCATGTGATAGACCCATGAATATAGTTATTCCCAATGAATAATAAAGAATGAAACCGGTCATGCGTAATCCGCATTGCATGTGAGGATATTCCAACGAATAATAAAGAATGGAATCAATCATTTTAATCCGCATGCGAGATAGGATATTCCAACAGAATAATAAAGAATGGAGTAACAACAAAATTCACCAGGCATGCGATAGACCGCACATACAGGTTATTCCAATAGAATAATAAAGAATGGAATAACAGAAGAATTTCACCATGTATGCGGTACTTCTCATAGACAGGTTATTCCAACATAATAATAAAGAATGGAATAACAACCCTTACGAGTATTGAAAGAAAATAACTCTCTTCATGAATACGAAAGAATAATACCCCTTAGCTTAGAAGAAACTGGATATTGGAATAGTGAGGTAACAGACTTCTCTTCGTCTCTATAATTTCTCTTTATAATAATTGCTCTAAAGCTTTAGTGAATTGGTGAGAAATAAAGGAAGAATGAGCTTCTATTTATAGAAAAATATAGTTTCGATAATTGCACGTTTTGGGGCTCAAAATATTATAGTACAATACCTTCAACTTTTTTTTCATTTTTAATTTAATACTGCAAGTATTATCATACTTCCACCACCTCCCCTAATAGTAAATCATGTGAATTAATAGTTCATTCACGTGACTCAATAATATAATCATGTGAAACAACTAATTACAGTATAGTACCTTCAATTATACCTCCATTTTAATTTAGTCATGCAAGTATTATCAATCTTGCACCAACTCCCCTAATAGTAAATCATGTGAAAAAACTAATTACAGTATAGTATCTTCAACTATACCTCCATTTTTAATTTAGTCATGCAAGTATTATCAATCTTGCACCAACTCCCCTAATAGTAAATCATGTGAATCAATAGTACACACACGTGAACCCATAGTTATAAGCATGTGAATTAATAGCAATTAATTGCTCATTTATCCGGTTAAATACTCGATTGGTCAATATAACCTCCAGACATTAATTATTATCGAAATAAATACTGATTTCTACTAATACTAATAATTCCCACACAATGGAATTATCAATTTCATCTTTAATCAACATGAACTTATTTATCATTAATATTATAACTCACAATATTTAACAACCAGGTCGTTCCCAGGAAAGATGGGGCTTTCCAATAAGGATTTCTCCCTATTGGCGCGCAATTAGGTGATCAAAACTCTCCTTGACAGAACTTCTAGACATTATCAATATTGCAAATAATAATATGAATAACTTTTCCGTCTCAATTATTGATTTAATAATATAACATATTATGTAGATGATACTGTGACAATAATTGAATCAATAATATGAGAGATATGATACAACAATTATTGTAGCCATAATTGAGTATAACTAAGTGACTTTTCATGTAAGCATCAATAATCAATCTGGTATCTTGCTACTATGCAACCACAGCCATTCATCGTACTTTTACTACCGGGTAGTTCAACAGTTTTAACGGTAACATATTATTTTTATAAAAAGATAATTCTGTCATTTTCTAAATACAACAATAATTCCATTGTGGGGTCCACCAATGATTGTGCCGTCGTACGAATATTCCCTGTTAAAACGAATATTCCCCGACCAATCAAATATTATATAACCACTTGCTTAATTTGCAAAATTTGTAAATATTACCCACAACTATAACATTATATCAAATGCACACCATAATATTCAAAAATATATTTTGAGAAAATTATTCTTTATTCATAAAAGTTGGGATCTTACATGCATGACCTTCTGCCAGACAGAGAGATCGAATTCATAATAGACTTGGTACCGAGAACTACACCGATTTCGAAAGCCCCATATCGTATGGCGTAGGTAGAAATGAAAGAATTGATGGTAAAACTGTAAGAGTTGCTAGATAAGGGATATATTTGACCGAGTGTGTCTCCTTAGGGAGCACTAGTGTTGTTTGTCAAGAAGAAGGATGGTTCGATGAGGCTTTGTATCGACTATCGAGAGTTGAAAAGAGTGACGATTAAAAATAGATATATATTGCCGAAGATTGATGACCTTTTCGATCAATTGAATGGAGTGAAGTTTTTTCCATGATAGACCTACGAACGGGATATCAACAGTTTAAAGTGCGAAAGGAGGACATATTAAAGATGACATTTCAAACTAGTTACGAACACTACAAATTTTGGGTGATGTCATTTGGTTTGAATAATGCTTTCGCAACATTCATGGACTTGATGATTCGAGTTTTCAAGCTATACTTGGATAAGTTTGTTGTAGTTTTCATCGATGACATTTTGATTTACTCGAAGACCAAGGAACAACACATCGAACATCTGAATATGGTTCTAGAAGCGCTGAGAACGGAGAAGATGTATGCAAAATTTTCAAAGTGTGAGTTTTGGATGGAGAAGGTCTAATTTTTAGGGCACGTGATAAAAAAGGATGGAATTTCAGTAGATCCTGTGAAAGTGGACGCAGTGAGTAATTGGGAATAGCCGAAGACGCCAACAAAAGTAAGAAGTTTCTTAGGGTTAGTCAGGTACTATTGAATATTTATCTAGGATTTTTCTAAGATAGCAACCCCGTTGACCAATCTAACGAAGAAGATGGTGAAGTTCGTATGGACAAACAAATGTGAAGAAAGTTTCTAAGAGTTGAAGAAGAGGTTGAGTGAGGCACCTGTCTTATCATTACAAGATGATACGAGAGGATTTGTGGTGTATAGTGATGCGTCGCACAAAGGACTTGGCTGTGTGCTAATGTAACATGGGAAGGTCATTGCATATGCGTCAAAACAGTTGAAAGATTACGAGAAGCAATACCCTACCCATGACTTGAAGTAAGCGGCAATAGTTTTTGTGTTAAAAATTTGGAGGCATTATTTATACGGAGAAAATGTGAGATATATGTCGACGCTGGGAAAAATTTCCTTTTTTAGTCTTTCCACCCTTTACGTTTTCTATATTTGTTTTGAGTTTTGTTTGAAAGGGCGAGTTTGAAAAAAGAGTCCGACATAAAATATTGACGATTTGAAAATTCAGAGTCGCCAGTTAGTAGTAGTGAAATGGTTATACCAACTCAACCAAGTTATGAAAAGTTTTGCAAAAAGGCCCAATTATTGGACTCTGTTTAACAAGCCTTAGAAACTGAGAGTCGTTGAGTTTGCGGGCTTGATTAAGCGAGGGGAAGGTATTAGGCACCCCCCCCAACATCTTTTCAATTCCCTAATTATTTGAAGTGTGTGCAGTTAATTGGGCCTAAGTGCATTATTTGGAAGTAGTGTTATGCCTCGTTTGCACCTATATACAAAAGGTTTGACTTCTATAAAATTTCAATTTTAATATAAGGCATGTAAAATGATATTTTGAAAACAAACTTTCAAACCCTTATGCTTACATAGTAATTGAGGCCTTCGATACTTCCATTTTATTTCGTATTCGACTTGTTTTAATTTTATTCTCGAGATACGAAGCATGTTCGACAAAATAATATACATATAAGTGTCGAGCTCCTTATGGGCATGAAAGCAATCGAAGTGACCCGAGCACCACAAATAAGATTTATAAACTAATTGTACAACTGAAAAGGGTCCATCATGGGAACCAGATCTAGATCTGCTAGCTGGATCTTAGATCACGTGGTTCCTAGGCTCACATAATGTCACATGAATAGCATGCATAGCAAATATAGTAAAATAAATAGATACTTTATCTAAACGTCGCAAAATAAATGATTCATCAGTTAAATCATTGCATGGGCATAGCCAAGCTTCGCGTTTCCTCTAGATACAGATCTAGGGACGCATAATTGCTTAATATATACAAAAACTAGAAAGAAAACTAGATTTAAATAAATCTTAGCCATTATAGCTTAACGGTCCCAAATTTACAACTTTTAAATTAGTTTACAGTTAGATATGACTAGATTTAGATAAATCTAGTCCATAAACATTAATATCACATCTTTACATTGAATAAACAGTTAAAACATATATTTTAATCACAGTCGACTATCACCATATATATAAAACTTATATATATATATATTTATAATCCAAGCTCGACTGTTCGATTTATATATATATATATATATATATATATAAGTAAAAGCTTCAGATCTGAAAGGATCTTATAGTGTGTAGCGAAGAGAGCTTTAAACCACTTTTGAAGCTTGAAAACTCTGTTTCCACCAATTAAAATTTGATATGTTGTAGTATATATGTATACACGTGTTTACAAAGAAGAATATCAAAGTTTGAAACACTATAGGTGGGGTTAACAACTGAAATGGACGAAATTCCCTCTGTTTTCTTTTTTTTTTTCATTTTGGCTGATGGGGGGGGGGTCTATTTATAGACCAAAGTAGTTGTGGGTCTACCTACGGCTACTCAAATTGGCCTAGGCCCATGGGTCCCATTATCTCAAAGTACGTGCACTCCGACCAACGCGTTGTTTGCTTAAACTTTCATAACTTTAAATCCGTGAATTCGATGGAGGCGTTCCATACCTTTCTAGAAAGCTCTTTCTGAGTGCCACACAATGACATGGGATTTGACCTTTCTGAATCTGAGAAGATGGGTCCGTGATCAGATCTTCGAGTCTTTGCAGTCCATCTGTTGAGATGTCTTATGTTGCTTTCACTCAGGATCGATGTTATGGTTCTGCAGAACCTCTTTTGCAGTGATTTGGGCTGGATTGATGTTGAGTTGGCAAAATTACTATTTTCCCTCTTGGGTCAATTTTGGGCTTGACGTGGTGGCATCTGTCTTCCTTGGGGTTATCTCCGAGGTTAGCCTGCTGTTTGTCTTCAGGGTTGTTTATGATGTTAATTTGATTTCCCAAAGTTATATCCGGGTTTAGATTTGATCTCCCGGGGTTGTCTCTGTGGTTTGACTTGATCTCCTAGGGTTGTCTCCGGGGTTTGACTTAATCTCTCGAGGTTGTCTCCTGGGTTTTAACTTGATCTCCTGGGGTTGTCTCCGGGGTTTGACTTGATCTCCCGGGGTTATCTCCGGGGTTTGACTTGATCTCCCGGGGTTGTCTTCGGGGTTTTGACTTGATTTCTTGGGGATGTCTCCAAGGTTGGATTTGATCTCCTGGGTTGTCTCCGGGGTTTGACTTGATCTCCCGGGGTTTGACTTGATGATTTTGACTTCTAGGGTTGTCTTTGGAAGTCAAAAGGCAATTTTGCCCTCCTACATGGTTAGTAACAGTGACACAAAATTTTGAGTGTCTACAATATACACGGACCACATGATTTTGAAATATATCTTCACATAAAAGGATTTAAACATGCGACAAAGGCGGTGGTTGGAACAAATCAAAGAGTAAGATTGCGAAATTCTTTATCACCCAAGAAAGGCGAACGTAGTAGCCGACGCATTGAGTAGAAATGGAAGGGAGAAATTATTCAAGTTGACAGCTCAAGAGGAGCTAATAAGAGAAATGGAGAGATTGGAAATAGAGGTGAAGGAACCTCGAGAGTCTGAAGAAAAGTTGTTTGTGATAGGAACAAATCTGACCTTATTGGATAAAATAAAGGAATCACAAGAGAAAGACGGAGAGTGCAAGAAGACAAAGAAAAGGATAGTGGAAAATGAAGAAGAAAAGTTCAAGACGAATAAGGATGGCATATTGAGATTCGAAGGTCAAATATGGGTGTCAGCCGTAACCGAATTGAGAGAGGGAATTTTGCACAAGGTACATAACATGGCATATTCTGTTCACCTAGGAAGCACTAAAATGTACTGGGACCTTCGTCAACACTTTTGGCGGCCTAACTTGAAACGAGAGGTTGCAGAGTACATCAGTAGATGTCTTACTTGTCAACGAGTAAGAGCAGAACATCAGAGGTCGAGTGGACTACTTCAACCGTTGGAAATACCAAAATAAAAATGAGAGTACATTACGATGGACTTCGTGGTGGGAGTACTTCTGACTACGTAAAAGGGTATTGATGCCATTTGGGTTATCGTAGATCAACTAATGAAGATAATTCATTTTCTACCAATGAAGATCCGATTCAATCTAAATCAGTTAGCAAATTTGTATGTAAGGGAAATCGTTTCGTGACATGGAGTGCCGGTGTCAGTTATTTTCGATCGAGATCAGTACTTTACGTCAAATTTATGGAAGAGCTTATAAGAGAGAATGAGAACACAATTAAGATTAAGTACTACTTATCATTCCCAAATTGACGGACAGAGTGAGGGAACGATACAAACGCTAGAGGATATGCTTAGAGCTTGCGTGATGGACTTCAAAGGGAATTGGGATGATCACCTACCCTTAGTAGAATTTGCTTACAACAATAGTTATCATGCAAGTATCGGTATGCCACCATACGAAGCTCTTTACAAAAAAAAGTGCAGAACACCGTTGTGTTGGGGCAAAGTCAGAGAATGACAAATTTTGGGACTAGAGTTAATTCAATAAACGGCTGATGTAGTAACAACAATAAGAGCCAGTTTAGTAGTAGCTCAATATTTCCAGAAGAAATACGCATATATGCATCGTCAAGACCGAGACTTTAAAGTTGTAAGTTTCGTATTTTTGAAAGTGTCTCCCTGGAAAGGGAAGTTAAGATTCGACAAGAAAGGGAAATTAAGTCCGAGATTCATAGGACCGTTTGAAGAATTGGTGCGAGTAGGCGAAGTGGTGTACAAGGTAGCCTTATCGTTCGATTTGGAACACATCCACAATCTGTTTCACATATCCGTGTTGCGTCCCTACAAGCCCAACTATAAGTACGTGATTTCTTATGAGCCTATTCAAGTAGAGAAGAATCTGATTTATGAAGAAATTAATGTCAAAATAATAGATAAGAAAGAACATACATTAAGGAATAAAGTTATATCTTTTATAAAAGTAGTATGGCGAAACCACGACACCAAGGAGGCTACGTGGGAATGAGAGGATAAAATGAGGAAAGATTATCTTCACTTATTCATGTAATCTTGTCCCAATTCTGAGGACGGAATTTTTTATAAGGGGGAAGAATGTAATATCCGTGAATTTCAGGAATAATATTAACAATTGAATAAATAAAATTTTGAATATTTAAACATATATATATATATATATATATATATATATATATATATATATATATTCTCGTGGAATGAGATGTGAATATGCAGTAAAATTAAACTAAGTGTTTGATAATCAAGAATTGTCATTGAATAATGAAAAGCTTAATATAAGCTTATGCGATATGCCTTGCGCAACATGAGAATGGACTAAGTGATTATTTAAATAAATTTATGAAGGAATGATTAAATAAGGTGTCTAATTAGTTGGTGTTATCAATTTGGGATTAATTATGTGTTATGTGAAACTACATTAGTGGTATAAATTGGAACTGGAAATAGTTAAGCCTAGTTTGAAACTGCCTCAGGATGGCGCAGTTGCCCCCTTTCTGCAGTACAAACTGGCACAGCTGAGCCCGTGGCCAATCTTGGAAAAACTTATTTAATTACTTTGGATATAAGATGGAACATTATTAAAATATGTGACGTTATTAAAATCATATGGTAAAAGGAAATTGAATGGTATAATTTACTGAGTAGCAAAATATAACCCCATGTGGCATTCTAATGCATGGAGAATTAATTAACTATGTATCTCAGAATTTCTGAAGAAAGATTAAATTTAATAAATATTTTATGTTTAATATTTCAGTGTATAATAATGGGTTAATAATACCCAACTGAATTATATTCTACCCATGTTAAATATTATTTTAATTAAACCCAATGTATATGGATTATATGATTATGTGCATATATACCCCCAATTTTTCATTATATAATAGCATTAACTCATTAAAATACACTTATAAAACCAAAAAGGAAACAAAAACCTAAGTATATTGGTCCCCATTTTACAAAGGTTGAGTAACCAAGTTGGTTGTCCCAATTTCTTAGTTCCATTTCATTTAACTACCGTGTATAAACAATGGCCTAAGCCTAGCCTTTTCCTTCTTCTTGCCAACTCTTAGTAGACTGGAAATGATGGTTAAGAATGACTAGGGTGCAAAAGTAACAACTATTCCACCAACTTCTTTTTGCCCACCATTTTCTTCGTCTTCTTGTTGGGTTAATTCCCTGGACAAAACCCAAATTTTGTCCATAGTTTCTCTATATACAGAGCCATCCTGATTCTTAGATTTGTTGCTCAAAATTTTTCTGTTATATTCCATTAGAGAGGGTGAGTTACAATTGTGTGTGAAGATTGAAGGAGCAATCAGATAGTTAAAGTAAGGGATTGACAATTTAGCTTCAAGAGGTAATTTCATTAAATATATTCTTATTTTTGATAATTCTTAGAAATTCTTAAAATTACTTGTTAATTAAATGATGTATGGATGTCAACATGTATACTAAAGTTTATATGCATGTATGGAACTAATATGAATGAGTTTAAGCATGCTTAGATTTGGCTTAGAATGCAGTAGTGTTGGCTCTAAAGATTTGGAGACATTATTTGTATCGAGAGAGGTGTGAGATATATATAGACCATAAAAGTCTGAAGTATATCTTTACACAGAAAGATTTGAATATACGACATAGGAGATGGATGGAATTGATTAAAGATTACGATTACAAGATTCTTTATCATCCTGGAAAGGCGAATATTGTTGCCGATGCCTTAAGTAGAAAGGATCAGGAGAAATTAATAATGTTGACTGCTCAGGAAAAGCTAGTATTAGAAATGGCAAAGATCGAGTTAGAAATTAAATATCCGACAGAATCAGATGAAAAATTATTCCAGATGGGAAACAGTTCAACGTTGGTAAATAAGGTGAAGAATGCACAACTCCAAGATAAAAACTGTGAGGAAATAAGAAGAAAAGTGTCTAAAGGTGACGAAAACAAATTTAAAGTGGACTCGGAAGGGTTACTTCGGTTTGAAGGGAGAATCTGGGTACCTTCAGTATCAAAAATTAAAGAGGAAATTCTGAGTGAGGCTCATAACTCACGATATTCGATTCACCTTGGAAGTACGAAAATGTACCAGGATCTCAGACATCATTTTTGGTGGTCGAATATGAAAAAAGATGTTATTGAATGTGTGGAAAAATGCTTCACATGTCAGAAGGTTAAAGCTTAACATCAAAGGCCAAGTGGATTGTTACAACCGTTAGAGATACCAGAATGGAAATAGGAGCATATCACAATGGATTTTGTGGTAGGTCTTCCAACGACTCAGCAAGGTTACGATGCAATCTGGGTGATTGTCGATTGATTGACGAAGTCGACACACTTTTTGCCAATCAAGATTAGATTTAACCTATATCAACTGGCAAAACTGTACGTGAAGGAAATTGTTTCAAGTGACGGTGTCCCGGTGTCCATTGTATCAGATAGAGATCCACGTTTCACATTAAATTTCTAGAAATGACTACAAGAATGCTTGGGAACGTAGTTCAGAATGAGCACATCGTATCATCTTCAAATCGATGGACAAAGTGAGAAAACCATCCAGACACTAGAGGATATGCTCAGAGCATGTATTATGGATTTCAAAGGGAATTGGGATGACCATCAACCATTGGTTGAATTTTACTATAATAATAGTTATCACGCGAGTATTGGCATGCCGCCTTACGAAGCGTTGTACGACAGGAAATAGAGAACTCCAGTATGTTGGAACGAAGTTGGAGAACGTCAGCTGTTGGGTCCAGAATTGGTACAACAGACTGTGAAGATCATCAAAGTGATTCGGGCAAGACTAATAGATGCACAAAATAGACAGAAGAAATATGTGATGCCCCCAAAACAGGTATACATCACCCATCTTGGGTCGTCAGATACATGGTACAGAATACAAATACAAACTTAATTATACAACCGTGGTGTGATATATGACAAAACATAACTAAGAGTTTAAACAGGAATATTGCCTTCTAGATAATATCCACTCTCCAATAGAGTCCTCATTACATTTATTATCACACTATTTAATAAAATAGTGAGGACTACTAATACATCATCTCGGAACATCACTCTGTTCCCTGACTAGTCCCGGCTACGTATTCATTTCCTGAAGAGAACAATGAAAGCAAAAGGGTGAGCTCAACTAGCCCAGTAAGAAATATTATGACTAAGATAATGCAGAATAAATTATCATTAGGCTTCAACAATGTTAAACTGATAAAATACAATAGACATCAAGTTTAACTGCAGCGGAATAAGCAATCCATTAGAAGAGTCAAGTAAAGCATGATACCTACTATCTTCTATGATTTAAAATGTTTTCATCAATTTTTATCGTTGAGACTCGGCTTAATAAATAAACCACATCATCGAATCACCCCTACACTATGGGCCAAGGATATTCATTAAATCATCAATGGTTATGACTATACCGAATAATCCATGGTCATAATCATACCAAAAACTGTCCATCAATGCACTACAGGCCACTGAGGACTTTTACCTCATCATTTATAACATTACAGGTCATGATTATACCGAATGATCCCTGATCATAATAATACTGAGTCCATCTATGCACGTAAGCCAAAGATACTCATCAATCAATAGTTCATCTGTGCACGTAAGCCAAAGATACACAACTGTAAAACCAATAATCAATAGTCCATCTATGCACGTAAGCCAAAGATGACTTTCATCACAATATAAACATGAGGATGATGACAATGACATAATAATTCAATAAAACAAGTTCAAGAATAAATTTTAAAGATTTATAAGTTAATTTATCATGAAATTAATAACGTCTAAATTGTCAACATGATACTTCTTTGTGGAGTAAAATTCAAGAATGCTCAAAAGAATATTTCCATGAAAAGATACTGGATGAAGTGCAAATATCCAGGATATTCTACTAATTTCATGAAGTATAGAAGTCAAAACTTTAACCAACTGAATATAATAGAATATATGAAACTGCAAATGGATTTTCGCCAGCCATACGGTAATCCACGTAGACAGATCATTTTCATAATTTAATAAGGAATGAATACAAAGGATCATTCACCATGCATGTGGTAATCCACATGAGGCGAGTTATTCCAATAGAATAATAAAGAATGGAATAATGAGAAGAATTCACCAGCCTGCGATAGGCGCATGCGAGAGAGGTTATTCTCAGCGAGAATAATAAAGAATGGAACCGTGTCAATGCGTAATCCGCATGCACGTGATATTCCAACAAAATAATAAAGAATGGAACCAGGTCATGCGTAATCCGCACAAACAGGATATTCCAACAGAATAATAAAGAATTGAATAACAACAGAATTCACCAGGCATGCGATAGACCTCACAGACAGGTTATTCCAACAGAATAATAAAAATGGAACCAGATCATGCGTAATCCGCAGAGATATGATATTCCAATAGAATAATAAAGAATGGAATAACAACAAAATTTCACCATGTATGCGGTACTTCGCATAGAGAGGTTATTCTAACATAATAATAAAGAATGGAATAACAACTCTTATTATTGCAAGAAATAATTCTCTTCATGAATACGAAAGAATAATACACCTTACCTTAGAAGAAACTGGATATTGGAATAGTGAGGTAGCAGACTTCTCTTCTTCTTTCTCTCTATAATTTCTCTCTATAATAATTGCTCTAAAGCTTTAGTGAATTGGTGAGAAATGAAGGAAGAATGAGCTTCTATTTATTAGAAAAATATATTTTCAATAATTGCACATTTTGGGGCTCGAAATATTATAGTACAATACCTCCAACTTTTCTTTCATATTTAATTTAGTCCTGCAAGTATTATCAAACTTGCACCACCTCCCCTAATAGTAAATAATGTGAATCAATAGTTCAATCATGTGAATCAATAGTTATAATCATGTGAAATACGAATTAAAGTATAGTACCTCCATTTATACCTTCATTTTTAACTTAGTAATGCAAGTGTTATCAATCTTGCACCAACTCCCCTAATAGTACAACAATGTGAATCAATAGTAGGCACATGTGAACAAATAGTTATCATCATGTGAATTAATAGCAATTAATTGCTCATTTATCTGATTAATTACCCGACTGTTCAGTATAACTTCCAGACATCAATTAATATCGAAATAAATGTCGATTTCCACTAACACTAATAATTCCAACACAATGGAACTATCAATTTCATCTTTAATCAACACGAACTTATTCATCATTAATATTATAACTCACATATTTAACAACGGTGGTCATTCCCGAAAGAGGAGGCTTTCCGATAAGGATTTCTCCTTATTGGTAGCGCATGATTAGATGACCAAACCTCTCCTTGATGTAACTTCTAGACATTGTAAATATTGTAATTTAATAATATGAATAACTTTGTCGTCTCAATTATTGATTTAATAATATATCATATTATGCATGATAATCTTGACAATAATCGAATCAATAATATGAGATATGATGCAACACAATTCTTGTAGCAATAATTGAGTATAATTGAGTGTCTTCTCACGTAAGCATCAATAATCAATACCGTGTGCTACTATGCAATCACGCGTATTACTGTACTTTTACTACCGGGTAGTTCAACAGTTTTAACGGTAACACTTTCGCCGTTATTTTTATAAAAAGATAATTACGTGGTTTTCTAACTACTGACAATACTTTCGTTAATGGCGTCCACGATGATTGTCTTAGTCGTCATGAGATATTCCCAACAAAAAGAATATTCCCCGACCAATCAAATTTTATATAACAATTTGTATACTTTGCAAAAATTATAAATATTACCCACAACTATAACATTATATCAAATCCACACCATAATATTAAAAAAATATTTCGAGAAAATTAAATCTTTATTCATAAAACTGGGGTCTCACAATCTCCCTCCTTATGAAATTTAGCCTCGAAATTTACATATGTACTGAGTATGTCGATGAGGTGAGGATACCTTGAATACCTTTATCGTCGAAAACATTACACGTTGCATACGTGCATACCCGATGTCCTCAGATTGCCTCTGAATGCACATCAGTCCCTAAAATGGCCATTTTAGGCCTTGATACTGACCTCAAATCTCAAAACATAAAGAATGAAAGTTTTAGGTCTACTCGTTATCTTTCTGAATCACTAAGAATCACCTCAATCGGAGTTCGTATGAAAATGTTATACCCAATTTACTAAAAGATGTACGGACAGATTTTGGCTTAACACTTGACCAGCGCCTAGGCGCCCAAATTTGTCCTTGGGCAAGCGCCTAGGTGCTTAAGAACAGATTCTAAGCACTGAGTCTAGCGCCTAGGCACTTGACCCTTGGCATTTAACTCTAATTTTCTAGATTTTGCAACTTTTGACGCACATACTTCAAATCTTCATAACTTCTTCATCCGTTATCGAAAATAGTCCATTTTCGAGGCTATGGAAAGCTTGTAACATGCTCTATAAAACCCCCATGATTTCATAATTTTTAAGATTCATTAATTATTCTAAAATTTGGCTCCAAAGTCCCCCAAGGCTAAGTTTTTACTAACAACGATACGTGAAAAACGTTATGAACACGCAACTTACTTGGCGGTAAAACGAGTCTATAGGCCACAGTTCCTACTCGATCGAGGATTTAAAATTGGCCAATTAAATCGATGGTTGAGATTTCTTCTCTTTGTCGATTCTTGCTTCTAGAATAATGCCCTCTTAAACCTTCTTCTTCACATTCATCAGCTCTGAGTATGTAGCTTGCACGGCTTTTACTTTATCAATTAAAGTCGATTCTACTCGTATATTTATTATCTTCACGTGGGTCCCTTGAGTCTTTAACTCTATCTTCATCATTTGTAAGTTATACGAAATGGGTTTTTTATGTTAACAACATCGTACTCGCATACGATCTTCTACTCAACGCGTCAACTACCACGTTCGTTATTCCACGATGATATTGAATTGTATAGTCGTAATCTTAAACAGCTCGAGCCAACATCTTTGGCGTATTATACGTTCATTCTAGGTGAAGAAATATTTAAGGGTTTTAGAAATGGGTTTTGTACTGAGGTCAATACAAAATTTGATTTCACGCTCTAGGGGTAGGCTAGGAGGTTCTTCAAGAATATGTCAGGAAATTTATTAACAATAGAAATATCATTCAAATCTGTCGTATTTTTTATTTAAATCCATGACATCGGCTAAGAAAGCTTGACATCCGTTTTTCAATAAATGAATAGCTTTATGGCTTGATATGACAGTGATTGATTTTAGTGGTTTGGTTGCTTGAATTCGCATAATAGGTTGGTTAGGAATATGAAAGCTAACAACCTTACGAAAATAATCGATTTTAGCATGATGAGTAGTTAATCAATCAATCCCTAAATCACATCGAATGCAAGTATTTTCAAAGAGATAAGATCGACAGGTAACGTGAAAGTGTCGATTTGAATCAAACAAGATTTATAAACAGTGAAGGTAATGAAGGTTTCTGTTAACAAAGTTTCAACCGATAAGTCAAAGTGTAATCTCTTCGGAGTCAAATTTAAACGTTGAGCGCAAGCAAGAGAGATAAAAGAATGGGTAGAACCGGTATCAAATAAAGTATAAACTTCCCTAGAGTTTATGATTAGCTTACCTGTGATCACCTCGTTCGGATTCCTCACTTTTTGGGAGGTTACTACAAACACTCTCCCTTGTACTACCAGTTTTCTCTTATCTAGGACACCCTTTGATGCCTTCATCCCAGCTGGACTTGACTTTGGTGCAAGACAAAATCAGGCTAGGTGACCTTCTTTTCCACAATTATAACATGCTTTGGACTGAATCGTGCAGTTTGGACCTATGTGTCCTTCCCCTCCACATTTGTAACATCGGTAAATGACGGTCGTTTCCTTCCTTAACAACGAGTGTTGGTCTTTGGCGTCTTTCCATCCTTGTTGAATCTCGTCTTCTTAAAATGTCCATTTATTATTGTCATGGCCGTGATTACCACCGAAGTGATTATCATTTCTGGCATGTTGATTCCCTCCACGTTTGTTGTCACAGCTTCGATGACTGCTACCACTGGTATTATCGACTTGTCGATTGCTCTATCTTGGTTGGGTTGACTCATTATCGCGCTCCAATAACTGAGCCCTATTCAAAACATCTAAATACAAACACAGTTTGTGAAAAATTATGTATTGACGTATCTCGGGTTTCAAACCTCTTAGAAACATCCGCGCCATTCTCTCCTCATTCTCTTAGAAACTCGGTAAACTTAGCTTTGTATTGAGCCATGGTCATATTGTTTTGCTCAAGCTTGATGAACTTTACCTCCTTCATGTGACGAATACTTTATGGAAATTACTTATCGTTGAACAGCTCTTGGAACTTCTCCCATGACATTTTGAGTGTGGCAGGTTGAGTACGCTTTACAGATTCCCACCAGTAATCTGCCTCTGCTCACAACATGAAGGTGACAAAGGGAACCTTTTGCTCCTCGGAGCATCCCAAGACATCAAATATCTTGTTGATCTGTTTTATCCACATCTCCGCCTTAAGTGGTTTTGGCTCTCAAAAACACTCCGGTGGTCCCAGCTCCTTGAACTACTTAGTGGTGACCGTCCGAGAGTTGTCAGTGTTTCCACCTGCATTTTGGACAGGAGCCGCTCTCGCCTGATGTTGCATGAATTGCATAAAGCCTCTGAACATCCCATCGTTCACCATTTCATCGGTGTTAATGTTTACATGAGGATTATTGTCTTCCTGTTACACATTACCCTGGGTATTGATCTGTGGTGACTAAACGGTCTCATGTGCTTCATTACTTATCTCAACATTTTTCGATGCCATTTTCAATACTGCCACAAAACAAGGGTTAATTAACATATCACATATTACCCCTATACTCTGACCGACCAATTAAATACCAAATAAACTTAAGTAGGTCATACTAGTGAAGGAATTCCCCGTCTCTCCCCTCCTAGTTCTTGTTGCACATCTCAGTCAGGGATCATATCCCTAAGCTCTGATACCAACTGTGATGCCCCCAAAATAGGGATACATCACCCATCTTAGGTTGTCAGATACATGGTACAGAATACAAATACAAACTTAATTATACAACCGTCGTGTGATATACGACAAAACATAGCTGAGAGTTTAAACAGTTATATTTCTTTCTAGATAATATCCACTCTCAAATAGAGTCCTCATTACATTTATTGTCACACTATTTTATAGAATAGTGAGGACTACTAATACATCATCTCGGACCATCACTCCATTCCCCAACTAGTCCCGGCTACGTTCTCATTTCCTGAAGAGAACAATGAAAGCAAAAGGGTGATCTCAACTAGCCCAGTAAGAAATATTATGACTAAGATAACGCAGAATAAATTATCATTAGTCTTTAACAATGTTAAACTGATAAAATACAATAGACATCAAGTTTAACTGCATCGGAATAAGCAATCCATTAGAAGAGTCAAGTAGAACATGATACCTACTATCTTCTATGATTTAAAATGTTTTCATCAATTTTTATCGCTGAGACTCAGCTTAATAAATAAACCAAATCATCGAATCACCCCTACACTATAGGACAAGGATATTCATTAAATCATCAATGGTCATGACTATACCGAATAATCCCTGGTCATAATCATACCAAAAACTGTCCATCAATGCACTACAGGCCACTGAGGACTTTTACCTCATCATTTATAATATTACAAGTCATGACTATACGAATGATCCCTAATCATAATCATACCGAGTCCATCTATGCACGTAAGCCAAAGATACTCATCAATCATAGTTCATCTTTGTACGTAAGCCAAAGATATACAACTATAAAACCAATAATCAATAGTCCATCTATGCACGTAAGCCAAAGATGACTTTCATCACAATATAAACATGAGGATGATGACAATGACATAATAATTCAATAAAACAAGTTCAAGAATAAATTTTAAAGATTTATAAGTTAATTTATCATGAAATCAATAACGTCTAAATTGTCAACATGATACTTCTTTGTGGAGTAAAATTCAAGAATGCTCAGAAGAATATTTCCATGAAAAGATACTGGATGAAGCGCAAATATCCAAGATATTCTACTAATTTCATGGAGTATAGAAGTCAAAACTTTAACCAACTGAATATAATAGAATATATGAAACTGCAAATGGATTTTCGCCCGTCATACGGTAATCCACGTAGACAGATCATTTCCACAATTTAATAAGGAATGAATACGAACGATCATTCACTATGCATGTGGTAATCCACATAGACAAGTTATTACAGAATAATAAAGAATGGAATAACAGAAGAATTCACCAAGCCTGCGATAGAATCGCATGATCAAGTTATTCTCAACGAGAATAATAAAGAATGGAACCAGGTCATGCGTAATCGCATGCATGGATATTCAAATGAATAATAAAGAACGGAATAACAACAAAATTCACGGGCATGCGATGTAGGCCGCATGAATGGGTTATTCCAACATAATAATAAAAAATAGAACCGAGTCATAATAATCCACACGTATGGGGATATTCCAAATGTAATAATAAAGAATGGAATAATAATGAAATTTCACCATGTATACGGTATTTACGCATAGATAGATTATTCTAACATAATAATAAAGAATAGAATAACAACTATTACGAGTATAGAAAGAAATAATTCTCTTCATGAATACGAAAGAATAATACCCCTTACCTTAGAATAAACTGGATATTGGAATAGTGAGGTAGCAGACTTCTCTTCTTCTTTCTCTCTATAATTTCTCTCTATAATAATTGCTCTAAAGCTTCAGTGAATTGGTGAGAAATGAAGGAAGAATGAGCTTCTATTTATTGGAAAAATATAGTTTCGATAATTGCACGTTTTGGGGCTGAAAATATTATAGTACACTACCTCCAACTTTTCTTTCATATTTAACTTAGTCCTTCAAGTATTATCAAACTTGCACCACCTCCCCTAATAGTAAATAATGTGAATCAATAGTTCAATCATGTGAATCAATATTTATAATCATGTGAAAATACGAATTACAGTATAGTACCTCTACCTATACCTCCATTTTTAACTTAGTCATGCAAGTATTATCAATCTTGCACCAACTCCCCTAATAGTACAACAATGTGCATCAATAGTACACACATGTGAACAAATAGTTATAATCATGTGAATTAATAGCAATTAATTGCTCATTTATCCGATTAATTACCCGACTGGTCAGTATAACTTCCAAACATCAATTAATATCGAAATAAATGTCAATTTCCACTAACACTAATAATTCGAACACAATGGAACTATCAATTTCATCTTTAATCAACACGAACTTATTCATCATTAATATTATAACTCACAATATTTAACAACCAGGTCGTTCCCAGGAAAGGAGGCTTTCCGATAAGAATTTCTCCTTATTGGCGCGCAATTATATGACCAAACCTCTCCTTGACAGAACTTCTAGACATTGTAAATATTGCAATTTAAAAATATGAATAACTTTGTCGTCTCAATTATTAATTTAATAATATATCATATTATGCAGATGATACTGTGATAATAATCGATTCAATAATATGAGAGATATGATGCATCAATTACTGTAACAATAATTGAGTATAACTGAGTGACTTCTCACATAATCATCAATAATTAATACCGTAATGCTCTATGCAACCACCACACGACATCATGTACTTTTACTAATCTTAGGGTAGTTCAAAAGTTTTAACAGTAACACTTTCGCCGTTATTTTTATAAAATGATAATTTTGTCGTTTTCTAACTATGACAATACTTCCGTTGTGGTGTCCACCAATGATTGTGCCGTCGTTCTGATATTCCCGACAAAAAGAATATTTCCTGACCAAACGAATATTATATAACAACTTGCATACTTTGCAAAATTTATAAATATTACCCATAACTATAACATTATATCAAATCCACACCATAATATTAAAAAAAAAATTCGAGAAATTTAAATCTTTATTCATAAAATCTGGGGTCTCAAAAAATATGTCGATCAACACCGACATCGAAATCGGGAATTCAATGTCGGTAGTTTTGTTTTCTTAAAAGTGTCTCCCTGGAAAGGGAAAATCAGGTTTGGAAAAAATGAAAAACTGAGCCCTAGGTTTATAGGACCTTTTGAAGTGTTACGACGAGTTGGTGAAGTGGCGTACGAGGTAGCTTCACCTCCAGAATTAGAACATATTCACAACATTTTTCATGTTTCAGTATTAAGACCATATTAGTCCGATTATAAACATGTTATAGAATATGAACAATTACAATTTGAGAAAGATTTGTAGTACAAAGAAGTTCTTGTTCAAATTGTTGGCAGGAAAGAGCAAGTACTAAGGAATAAAGTAATACCTTCTGTTAAGGTAATCTGGAGAAACCACAACGCTGAA
Organism: Panax ginseng; assembly: GCA_020205605.1. Taxonomy (NCBI): domain Eukaryota; kingdom Viridiplantae; phylum Streptophyta; class Magnoliopsida; order Apiales; family Araliaceae; genus Panax; species Panax ginseng. Next base: position 55,629,053 of record CM035149.1, on the reverse strand, counting down.
GAAGTTATACGTGGAAACTTCAAGATGTTATGATGAGAAATTATCCTCAGTTATTTACTTAATCTTGTATAATGATTCCGGGGACATAATCATGTTAAGGAGAGAAGAATGTAACGAATGAATTAATCGAGTAGTGATTCTGGGGACAGAATCCTTTTAAGGAGGGAAGGATGTAACGATTGAGAATTTTGTAATTTATTTTAAATATTTATTAAATTAAATAAATATTTTAATTAATTTATTTATGGAGATAAATAAATAATTGATGAATTGTGATGTAATAATTTAGTTGACTGTATATGTTAACTGAATTAATTAGTGATGATTTTATTATTTGAAGATTTGATTTAATGAAATAATAAAATTAAATGAATTGTTTAATATTTAAACGAATTATTTGATATTTAAGAAAATAATTAAATTAAATAAAATGATGTTCTACTTTAATTTATTAATTAAATTAGATATATAGTAATTTCTTAAGTATAAAAATAATTATAATAGAATTATAATTATAATAGTAAGAACATAAAATGAATTAAATAAAAGTGTGACACAAGGAACTATATAATATATGTAATATAAAAATAAACTAAAATCTATTTCAAGGAGTAGCCAAACATGGCCTTGTGGCCTTTGGCATATTGCATCTGACGTAACTTTTGGTTTTTTAACCTGATGCGTTAAGTTAAGAGGCTATATCTGCTTGTTATTACGTATTTTCCTAAAAACTAAGAACAGGGGTTAGAGAAGAAGAATAAGAGAAAAAAAAATGAGAAATTGAGATAGAGGAAGGATAAGAGGGAATCAAAGGAAGAATTGCTAAACTTTGTTAACATCATCTTGCAAAGTAAAGGATTAAGGTATAACCTACTTTTTAGTTTTGTACTTTCTATTCTCTGTGATTGAAATTATGTTGTACTAGGGTTAAAGTGTTAATCACATGCATGTGTAATATGATAATTGTTATATAGAAGTTGTATTGAGTAATCAAATTCATGGAAAAATGGTTTATAGAAGAAAGTTAAGGTAATAATGTTATGTATGTATGAAATGGCTTAATTGAGTTCAAAATTTGATGTTCAATCTTTGCTAGAATCTATAAATTGGTTGTAGATTGTGGTAGTACATCAAGAAACGAAAATAATGTAGTTGGAATGGTGTAATTTGGTTAAGAAACAAAGATTTGGTAATCAAATTCGCTAAAAGTATTGAAATATGAAGAATTTGGTAAAATATGATTTTTAATCCTTAAAAGTTGATTTTATGTATAATGCTTATGTTGGTAGAATCATGAAATACATGCTTGGTGATGTTGTTACCAAATTCTAGTTTTTGGGTATGTAAATTTCTGTAGAAATTAGGAAATTAGAGTGTTGGTGTGTAACAAGGCGAAAAGTCTATTAGCTTCGTTCTACAGATTTGGTAAATTGCCAGCGGTAAGACAAAAGGCGTAAATGGCGCAGCGATTCTTTGATGGTTTCGAATTCAAGCACCGGTAGCAAGTAATTGCAGTACAGACTTAGAGCTTGGGCAAGACAACAACAACTGGCCGCGTAAGAAGACAATGAGTTTTGGTTATTTGTATACTATAATATGAAGACTTAACCTAACATAGTATAAATAATAAAGATGTTAAATCATAACATAAGGTACAATAACAAATTTTAATGTAATGTAATACTAAATATTAGGATTCTAAATGATCACTTAAACAAGTTATGTAGTGAATGTAATTTGATGTTTGCAAGAGTTAGAGGTGAATGCTAAAGCTTTATGTTATACGATATTGAGTTTTCAGATTCGTGTGAGTGGTTAACCAACATGGTTAGACATTAAGTTAGAGGTTATGACTTAGATGGTGGACTGAACATATAAAGCTAACAATAGTATAACTAATCGGTATTGTGATTTCAATGGTATATGCAGGGTAATTGGCGAAAGTTTATTATACTTGTGTAACTTACACACAAGGCAAGTTTCCTAACTTCATTCTCTTTATAATGAATGCAAGCTTCATAACTATGTTTACCTTTAATTGTCAAGCAAGCTTTTTCACCCTAATTTATCAATATGCAAGTTCCTAATTCTTATATTAAAGTTGAGCAAGCTTATTGATTCCATCTTGTTTATGATGATACAAGCTCTTGTATTCTAATTCTTTACATTGAACGAATTTCACAATCCTAACTCCTGTTATTGTTATTCAAAGCATATAATGTTTAACTTCATTGTTCCAAATGAGATTTCCTAACTCTTTTGGATGTGGTACTTTGCATATATACCATGTTTATTCAATTATATATTGTAAGTATTCTATCTTTGACTTAAGTACCATTGTTCAATTCTATATTATTGTGTTAAACCTTCGATAGCAAGTAAACTCTTATTGTGTAACAATCCAAGATTTTATTTGTAATTTAAAATATTTATTAAGTTAAATAAATACTTTATTGATGTAATTGTTATTTGATTGATGTGGTTGTTGTTAGTAAATATTTGTGAATTAAATTTATTAGATAACATTCTAATTTAATTTAATATAATAGTTAGAGAGTTGTTAAAAATTACATGAATGGTTATATTGTTGTTTTAATTTAATAATGAAAGTGATATGTTAATTCATTAAATAAATTATAATTTTGTGATATTTGTTTAACTTGAAAATTTATTTAAACTTTAGTATGTATAATTAGTTTATTTAAATAATGTTGGATATGGGATCCAAATAAATAATATGAGATTATAAAGTATAGTGTAATTATTTATTAAAATAAATTAAATGGATTTACCCAGACAAGGCTTAAAATATTAAGTCGTTATTTCAAAGAGTTTTTGCCAAACAAAGCCTTATGGCTTTTGAATTTTGAGTTATAATTATAATAAATTAAATAAATCAAATAATAAATAATATATATTTTATAATTGATGAGCGCTTAAGTTTTGTAACTGATATTTTAAGTGTGCGTATAATGTCTTGGTTATCAGTTTTATTCTTACGCATAGTAATAGTTGGCCTATACAGATACTAAGAAGAAAGACGAAGAAAATTACAGAGGATTAGAGAGAGTTTGAGAGAAAGTCTGTGATTCCAAAATAATTATCTGTGGTTAGCAAGGATTATTCAAAGCAAGAAAATGTATTTTTCATAACCTTAATATTATATATATATATATATATATATATATATATATATTTCTACGGTATGAATTTCAAGTTTTGTGAATTCAATTTTTTTGAATTGTTGTTATACAACTGATTACTTGTGATTGTATGTGTTAGTGGTGATTAGAACTAGTATTTAGACAAGAATTTCTATGCTAATTACGTTTAAAAAGGAAGAAAAGTATTTACAGTACATGCTTTTATATATGGCTTGTGAAAGTACCAAATTTGGTGGTTAATTTGTAAACCAATCTGTAAATTGAGCCTTGAATATGTTAGTTCATTATGAAACGAAGAGAACGTAGTGTGAATGAGTTAATTTGGACAAGAATTGTGATCACAGTGATGATTTTTGTAAAGGATGTCAAAAATGGTATTTTTGTATAAATCATGGAATTTAAAGGATTTAAATTAGTTGTAGTTGTTGTTTAATTGTTCCAAGTTAGCATATATGTGAGAAACCATGTATATATGAGTTCTATATCAATTGGGTAAGTTTAATTTACTGTTTTGTGGATGAAATTCGTGATAGTTAACTTAGAACAAAGTCGAAACTCGCGTTCTGCATAACTAGTACTGGTGCCGAGCGTTGGCGCGCCGGACTCTAAGGTAACCATGGCACGGCCGCGCCAGTAGTCAATCAGATCCAGTGCAGCCTGCTACTTCTGCAAACTTTGGACACCCATTATAACTTGGTCTAATATTATGTTAATTTGAGAAACATGTAATGAAGATGTTAAAAATGAATCACATCATGTGGTTAGTAATTCTAAAGTGTAAAATTAGTAAGTTGTGAAAATGATATGTTATGTTTTAAGAAACTTAATGAATAATGAAATGTGTATGGTAAAGTAGGACTTGTACTAAAATAACAAATTTAACTAGAAGTGAGTGTTGTTTTGGAAAGTGGATGTTATTAGATCTAATAAATATTGTGATTCTAATACTATGTGTAGGTGAACGTGAGTTGTAAATTTATAGCTTGCGCACGAGGCAAGTTCCTTACTCTAAACTTTTATTGAGCAAGTTTCTTACCCTAAATTTTATTGAGCAAACTTTGAATTCTAATCATTGTTGATCTACTCTAACTTGTTTATAGTTAAGCATGTTTGTTAAGTTTCATTCCTTTATAATGAATGCAACTTCTTGAACTCTAGTCTCTAATATTGAGCTGTCTTATTTTAAATTACTTTGCACAAGTTATTATTATGTTGAGCAAGTTTTTGTTTTCAGCTTGCTATCAATTAATTTATGTTCAGTAATTCAATTTCTAATTCGACAAGATCATATCCCTAGCTTATTATTGTTCAAGCAAAGGTTTATCATTTTATTCAATGCTTATGTTTCTAGTTATTTCCAAGCAAGAGTTTAACATATAGTTTGTTCACCTATGATTTTCAATTGTCTATATTATGTTGTTATTTATCAACCGTAGTGTTATTAAACTTTGTTGATTCAACTAATCCTTTAGTTGATGATCATGAAACTCTAAATTACCATTAAAAGTTTATCTAAACCAAACTTTCTTTGGTATGGACTTGTACTCTAAAACTGAGAAGAACAACCCTATTATTGGGGTACGCGATGCGTTTAGATGTTTGTGCACAATACATGGTACAGAGGGTTGATCCTCCTAAGTATGTGAAGTCCCTACAGTATAACTCTTTAGGTTAAAGTTGAAAAATTACTTGTAACTGTGGACATAGTTCGTGGTCTTATGACCCTCAGATATATTTCATATTTTGATTCCAGTTTTTGGTTATCATTGAGAGAGTATTATTCAGTTTTGATGAGCCAATTCATTGGCAATTATTATTCTCTGGTTGTTCATTGCTATATCTAGTGAGCATTTGTTTTGCTCACTCTTGCATAGATATAATTATTGCAGCTAAGGTTGAGAAGGTCGATGAACCTACCACAAACAAAGGAAGAGGAAAAATGTACAAGTGATGAAGACTTGTAATTTATTGGCTTTTATGTTAATAGACTTTATTTAAATGATGTGATGTAACTATTTTCATTTCCACACTTGATTTATGTTAAAGGTTAGATAACCTGGGAGACTTTTTGATTTAATGATGTAACCCTTTAATGGGAGGATTTATGGTTTAAATATTATCATATTTGGGTAGATAGTATGAATGTATGGAAAGTGAACACCGAGTCTTAGGGGAATGAAGTACCCAGATTTGGGGGTGTCACAGGTTAGTATCAAAGCTTTAGGTTATGAACCTTAGGTGGGAAAAATCCTTAGGAAGTAACCTTTGAAAAGATAGTGGTGATAAACTCTTATCGAGTTTTAAGAAAAAAATAATAAAACACTTATGTGCTTATGTGGTTGTAACCTATGTGCTCGTGAGTGTCGAGTAGTAATGCTTAGTAATTGAAACTTAAAATTTTATTGTCAGGATGGCTAATGTAGGAGAATCCAGTCAGGCTAGGGAGGAAGGATCCCAGATGCCTAGGGAGGATGAGCCTCGAGATATTCAGGTGGTTTGGGAACAACTACTGCCATGAGAAACATCTCCGCTGGTCACAGTGGTTGAGCAGGAGGGTTTACCTGATGAGGATGATGAGATAGAGAAGGACGAGGAGGACCCCATTAAGCTGCCACAGTCGAATGAGGATGAGGAGGACGAGGAGGAAGAGATTCCACTAAACTCGATCGCTGCACGTATGCACGATGAAGTATACGACCGTAATGTTGAACTTCAGGATACCGTCGAGGAGTTGGAAGAGATAGTAGCTGAACAAAAGACCTCAATGGCGCAGAAGGATAAAGAGATCCAAGATCTAGATGAACGTGTTAGTAATGTCGAAGGGAAGTTGATTCACACTGAAGGAGCGAATGAGCAACTGACAGAAGAGATCGCAGAGTTGAAGAACATGCTGAAAGAAGAGTCTACTAAGAGGGCAAGAGCCGAAGACGCGTACGAGGAAGCTTCTAAATGAGTCGGGGTAGTAGAGAGAGAGGTACAAGTAAAGAAGATCAAGATGGATGAGATGAATAGTTTTTTCAACATTGTGATCAATCGAGCTCAAGATCGGGTCATGTGTTATCCAATTCAGTTCAAGACACTGCCATCGTACATGTTTGATCGTCTAACAATGTTCTGTATTATGGAAGAGGAGCGTCATAAGGCTATGCAGTATTTTAGTAGGTCGTCATGAATTTAATTACTATGTGATTAGTGAATAAATAAGATGTAAATCCTGGGTATGATATAACCCATGGGATATGATGATGATGAAGTTATCTTAAAAATTTTGTAGTTCATGAAAGTGATGAAGATAGCAGGAATGCTATCATTATTATGTTTTAAAATATTATGAATGAATAAAAGTTAGTATTTATTCAAGATGTTGTGTGTTATGTGGTAATTTTGTGATGTGAAAACTAAGTACATAATACCTAGAAGATTGAATAGTAATCTAATGACAATATTTTAACATAAAATGCCTCCAAGACGTCAACCACGACAAAGAACCCCTGAGGGATCTACCAATAACAACAACGCTGAGGCCAACCCAGTTTAGCAGTTAATGACGTTATTGACGAGAGCATTGCAGAATCAAGCTACAACTTTTAAGGATTTCAAGGCAGTTGGACCACCATAATTCCATGGGTCCATGAATCCAGTTGAGGCATAGACCTGAATCATTGAGATAGAGAAAGTTTTTGATGTTGCTAGAGTAGGTGAGAATCAGAAGATTGCTTTTGCAACATTTATGTTAAAAGCAGAGGCTAGTTATTGGTGACAAGCCAATAAAACTTGAGGAGGTCAAGGGGTGATGACTTGGGATAGGCTTAAGGATATATTTTTTGAGACTTATTTCCTAGAGAGTTCGAAGAATCAGATGGAGGTGCAGTTTCTAGAACTAAAGCAGGGATCAATGACGGTATCGGAATATGTCGCACAATTTAATGAGTTGGCGAGGTTTACACCATATCAAGTCAACACAGATGAGCACAAGGCTAAGAGGTTTGAGCAGGGATTGAAACCCTGGTTGTACAGTAGGGTCTCCATGTTTCAGCTGAAGACATTTATAGCAGTACTGGAGAAGACAATTCTCGCTGAAGGTGGAGGCGACGCTGTAACAAAATACAATCAAGAGCAGAGAAAGAAGAAGATTGAGGGAGAAGCTAACAATGGTGGAAATGGTAACAATAACCTGAAGAGAAAGTGGAGTACAAATGTGGGTGCTGGAAACCAGCAAAGTAACCAGCAGAAGAACAAGTTTGAAGTATGTACTACATGTGGGAGGTTTCACATGAGTATGTGCCTAAGGGGGAAGCGTGTATGCTTTAATCATGGCCGGAAAATCGAACCTTTTGTAAATACTTTTATAATGAATAATATAATATTGTTTGTTATTATTACGTGTTGATAAGATGAATGTCGTTCTATAACCTAGAAACGTCGGAACATCGTACTATTTTAACTATGTGAATGAATTAAAGTGTTTGAATTTCCAAGACGAAAATAAAAGTTTTCCAAGAAATTTTCTGAAAAACACTATTCATCAATTTCCGCTCGGGAATTATTTTGAACTTCTGAGAAATACGTAACGTTATAATATCAAGGTGAGATGAATTATGTAATAATAATCTACGTATAGAAAATGCAATATTTCGCATGCGGACTTAATTAGAGAACGTTAAGAATATTGAGCATTAAGAAGAGATTATATTGATCGTATGATACGTAGGTATTGTACGAGGTATTGAATGCAAGTATAATACGAAGTATTATATAATTATGTATGGAGAATGGACTAACATATATTACGAATTAATATACGAGCTAGAATACAAGTATTATACATATAGTATATGTGATAAGGTTTTTAATTAAAAGACATGGACTTGTAAGATTGTGTAACAATTGAATAGTCCAATATGCATCAAGGGATAAGCCCAAGATGTATTAGGGATTAAGCTAAGTGTTGGTTTATATCAAGCCCAAGTGATTATTAATGCAAGCCCAACAAGTAATAAGCAAAGTTAATTGAAGTAAGCCCAATGTAATGATCCAATGGGTTAGCCATGATCCATGGAGAAAACCAATGTTAATGTGGGTTAGACTTGGTGACCAAGTACTTTATGTAATGGCCAAGCATAGGGTATGTTATGTGATGTGCAAGAAAGATGAGTGATTAGCAAGTAGACTAAGTTGTTAAGCAAATGAATAGTAAGGAGGTGATTAAAAGAGGTGGGATGATATAATGTCCATAATGCCCTAACATTGAGTTTTATATAAATAGAAGAAGTTTGTTAGTCATTTATTCATTGTTCAAAACACTAACAACTTCCAATACAAAGCAACTTATTGGTTAGAGAGAATAAGCACTTATAAGTTCAACAACAATTGTTAGATTTCCAAGAAGAAGAAGTTAGTCATCAAAGGTAATGATCTTATGATCTTATATCTTCCATCTCTATCATTGTAGGATGATAAAAGAAGTGTAATTTAATGAACATATATGCTAAGAACATGTAAGAATTGAATAAGCAATGGACTTAAGCCGAATAAGTAATGAATAAGTAACTTGAACCTAAATAAGTTATGAACTTATGATGAACTTGTCATATGAGGTTAGCATGTTTGATATGATGTGAGAACATTGATAAAGGACTTAAATCAATAATAAGTCATAAGGAATGAAAATTTGTAGTTTATAAGTTGTTAAGTCATGAACTTATGAAGAATAAATCAAAACCTAACTTGGAAAAAAGTTGATGTAATAAGTAGTTTAAAATGTTCATATGATGGTTAAAATCCACTTAGAACATTGAACAGATCGTTAGTAATGAAGTTTCACCGGAATTTACACGATTGGATGATAATCATCGAATTCATGAAATTCTTGGAATAGAAGTCGTATTTTGTGTTTGAACTCGGAAACGTTGGTTTTTAATGGAGGTAAGTCATATTTCGCATTATAGAGTTGCGGACTCAAAAATGACCAGATTCAGACTTAGAACGAAGAAACGAGCGTTGAACGTTCACGAATGTTTACCGTTTTCGTTAAAAATGAACTAATAGGTGAATTTTTAGAGAACGAAGTCAAATAGATAAAATTCTTGCATGAACATGTAGAGTATGTAATTTGTGAACCGTAGGCTCTTGAACGAGCCAATTCGGACTTATAACGAAGAAGTTATGCGTCCGGAGTTTACAAAAATTAAAAAAATCATCAAATTTTTACGAGGCACGAGTTGGTGTTGGCGTGCAAGCTCAACCTAAGGCCAAATAATGGCGACATACAACACCGCATCTGATGTAATCACATTCTTCTTTGCAGAGTCACACCACAACATGACCTATAACTAACGTACAGACTGAGCCAGTAGCGCCGATTCGGCCTTTACCCACTTCTTAGAGAGTAGTGCATGCTAGAGAAGGAAGGAAGGGTGGTGCCGCAGCGCCAACCCTAGGGTTTGGACAGAGAAGGTAATTTGCAAGTATAGCATGAATGGTAACTCATTAGTAATGAACTAAGGCTTAATTATAACATTGTTAAGGCATTGTTAGATGCTTAATGTATAATGATTAAAGGTTGATAATCAATTGAATATGAATGTAATGACAATGTAAGAACAACAGAATGGAAAGCCACAATAAATAGTAACAAATCTAAGTCATAATTAGATTGAGAAGAAGGGTAAGATACATTAGGAACCATGTATGTTCATTCACGACCTAATGTGTTATGTGATGTTATCAATTACTGTAGAGACTTAAAGACTTAAACAAGAACGTGTTATAACGATAGTAGACGCTAAAGGCAAGTATTCTAACCCTTGTTCTAGTTCAATCTGGACAAGCTTTGTGATTTATGTATTCTTACACATGAAGTATTGTATGATGAAGTCTAAGCCAATTCTTTCGGCTAGACTTATATTATATTTCTATCAAGCATGGTCAATGTTTACCAAGTTATATTGGTGTGGTTTTCAAATGAAGACTGAGTATGCTAAAAATGTTTTGTCGTCAAACGACAGGCACATGAGGTTGCCACAACTTAAGCGTATACACGTTTAATGAATGTAGTGTTGATCGACATAGAGTACTATAAGGTTGATCACCTAAAGCGTGCTTCGTAAGAAATGTCGGGACTTACGGACTTAGTGTTGGGGATGTCCTTTTCAAAGAAACTTATGAAATGCTCAAGGTCTTGGATCGGAATTGATGTTTCTTTGAATATTGTTGTTGTAAAACGTTTTGAAGGAAAAAGAAGTGCTATTTTGAATTATCGATAGTACTTACGTAACTATTATTCGATTATTGAAGATATATGATTCCTATGTTTCAAGCATGTTGTTTATTAGAATTGTTGTACTTGTTGAGCTAGTCATGCTCACTCTTGCTTGAACCATATGAACACAGCTAAGATTGAACGGACCGAAGGCTCAGGCAAGGATAAAGGCAAGGCGAAGACGAACCCGTAGTATACTTATGTAATAGTATAGGGTGAATGATTGTAATATATTTGATATTATGACAAGAACAATGTAATGGTTATAAAGAACATGGGGGAATGTTAATATTATTTTGAATATATAGAAGACATATTCGTTCCTTTGAGACTTTTTAATTGAATGTATGTGTGAATGGTAGTGCAAATGTAGCACCATCTATCGGGTTGGAAGATACCCAGATTTGGGGGCGTCACAGGTTGGTATCAAAGCTTTAGGTTATAAAACTTAAGGGGGGATTAAAAACCTTAAGTCATAACCTTAAGAGAAGTCAAAGAAGTAAAAGAAGAAAATAACCTTATAAAAATGCATTATGATTATGTTATGTGTTTTTTATTATTCTCTTGACGATGTCTTAATCAACTTAATTGTTTTGTGTAGATGTTAGGGAGTAAATGGAATGCATTTAGATGTACAAGTTGTTAGTGAAGAATCGGTTAACCAAATAGAGGTTATACACAACCCCATAGCGGATGAGCCTGAGATAGTTGTTATTGAGTGCAGGAGACTCGGAGGATCCCGACCTCATGTCGATGTTCGATGGTATGATAGAAGAGGAGGTGGAGGTAGTGTCCTTGAATCCGGTAGCTATAGCGGCGAGAGATGGCTCTGAAGTCGATGATGTCATTGTTTATGTCGATGTTGGATAGAAATATCCATTCTTGTCGAGGAGGTTAAGAGCTGAAAGCGAGCTCAAGCGATTATAGAAGATAAGGCGGACGTGGAGTCCATGTGGGAATAGGAGCATGATGAGAGGATTTTGGCTAAGGACAAAGTCCATGAGTTTGAAACATGAGGTTTTTGAGCTCGAGGAGGGCTAAAGACCAAAAAGCGAGAAGATAGGGAGAATGTCCTATATTCATAGGAGTTCTCATCTGATTTCAATGACGGTAGGTGTGGTTATCCTGTAGAGGTAGAAGGAGAGGAATGACATCTTATCGGTAGTGATATTATTGTCGGTCTTGCAATGATTTTGATAATGCCTTGAGGCAGATGTGATCTAGTAGTAGATAGAGTAGTGTAGGTATGTAAATATTTTGTATCCAGTAGTGACGTAAAACCCTCTTTTGTATAACAAAGGGTAGTCTTTTGTAAATCCCAATTTTTGGAAAGCAATAGCGGGAAAGTAATGTAATCAGCTTAGGCTGAGTAATGTAACCAATGTAGTATTATACTACAGTGAATGAATGAATATAAGCCTTTTTATGGAACATAATGAGCAATGGATGTTGAAGTTATTGTTTAATATCGAATAATAACTAATTAATAAAGAAAGGAATAATAATGAAATGTATTGTTTATTGTATCAGCAAAATGCCGCAAGAAGAGTACAATGTAACCAAGGAGCTAATGTAAATCAATGGAGGAGGTCAGGTTAACCCTATCTGAGAGTTTGTTAATCTTTTAATAGTTTTGCATTAATAGAAATGGGGCTAATATCCCAAGTAAATCCAAGGAGTAGCACGAGCTACTACCTTTAAGGATTTTAAGAGCGTGGGTCATGGGAGTTCAAAGGAACTACGGACCTATCGAAACCCCAAACGTGGGTGAAAGAAATAGAAGGCATTTGTGATAGCAAATGTCGATGAGGCCCAAAAGGTTGCCTTTGCAACCTATATGATGAAGGAGAGGCCAACTTTTGGTGGGAAGCCAATCGAGGCTAGGGTAGGGATATAGAGAATCTAATGTGGGTGAGGTTCGAGGAGATATTCTTGAGAACTACTTTCCCACGAGCATGCGAGGAAGGATGGAGATCACGGTTTCTCGAGTTGAAACAAGGGGACATGATGCGGTTCCCCAATCACGCCAAGAGTTTAATGAAGCTGGCAGGTTTCGCTCCACACAAGTGGATCTGCAGGGGTTAGGAAAGTAGCGACGGTTCGAGCGGGCTTGAAACCACAGCTCTATAACCCGTATTTTGTGTTCCAAAGTACTTCATTTGGAACCATTTTAGAGAAGGCGATAATCACCGAAGGTGGTAGTGAGGCTCTGAGTCAATACTACAAGGACAAGAAGAGCAAGGGGAAAGTGGATGGGGGAGTAAAGGTCGAAGGAGCTAGTGGTAGTGGTGAGGGATAGAAGAGGAAGGTGTTCAGCTCTGGGAATACTAGAGTGAAGCAAGGAGACCCAAAGAGGAGGATGGAGGCCTGCAAGACCTCTGGGAAGACTCATTTAGGAGTCTGTCTCAAAGGGAAGGCCGTATGCTACAACTATGGACATGAAAGGCATATCTTGCCAAACTGTCCAAGTCCAAAAAAGAACCATGGATGCTTTGTGTGTGGGTCAGTGACCCACATGGCAAAAACTGCCCAAGAAGGGAACGGGACGGGGCATAAGGGCACTAATGGCGGTAAGTTAGCTATTAGTGGTCCAGTATTGACCGGGTAGGCCGATGGGCCATACCTTTAACATGATGATCCAAGATGCGATTTGCATCGGGGGGCGTCGTCGCGGTATTATTACGATCAATGACATAAATGCTTACGTGTTTGTTTGATTAGGTGCTACTTGTTAGTTTATAGCATGTGATTTTGCTAGAGCGATTAGGATTACTTCCCAAAAAGTTGCCTATACCTTTAAATATTAAGGTAGCAAATGAAGAAATAATTCATGTTGAAGATGTTCATAGGAGTTGTTGCGTAGATATCTGGGGTTGTAAATTATCGGTAGATTTGATCTGGAGATAAAGTTAGGAGAATTGATGTAATTCTCGGAATGGATTGGTTAGTTAACCATGGGGCAATTATAGATTATCGGAAGAAATGTGTGAACCTTAGAATGTTAAAACAACCACGGTAGTATTTTATGGGAATAGATCATCGGGACGTTAAGTGTTGTCTAACCATGACACAAACTAGGAAATTATTGAGGAAGGGATGTGTAGGTTATCTATGTCATGTTGTTGATACCCAGTGGTAGCAACCATGGAACAAATACCTATAGTTAGAGAATTAAACGATGTATTTCCAAGTGAATTGTTGGGTCTTCCATGGGATAGGGAGGCGAGTTTGTAATAGAACATCGTGCGGGGAGGCGGCACCGGTTTCGAGGGCACTTGCGTATCGTATGGCGCCGATGGAGATGAAGGAGTTGATGGTGCGATTACAAGAAGCTGTTGGACGGAAGTACATTCAATAGAGTGTTTTTCGCAGTAGGGGAACACCGTCTTTGTTTGTCGAGAAGAAGGATGGATCGTTAAGACTTTGTATCGACTACTAGAGTTGAACAAGTTAACGATAAAGAATAAATACCCATTGCCGGGATCGATGATCTCTTTGATCGAGTTGAAAGGGGCTAAGTATTTTTCTAAAATAGATTTAAGAATGAGGTATCACCGGTTGAAGGTTAGGAAGGAGGATGTACCAAAAGACAACATTCGAGGACTCGTTATGGTCATTCTGAGTTTACGGTGATGTCATTTGGGTTGACTAATGCACCATTTGCATTTATGGATATGATGAACAAAGTGTTCAAAAATATTTGGACAAGTTAAATGTGGTGTTTATCGATGATATTCTAGTCTATTCTAAGATGCCGGAAGATCATCTTTGAACACCTAAGATTAGTGTTGGAGACACTAAGGAAGGAGAAGTTGTATCTGAAGTTCACTAAGTGTGAATTTTGGTTGGAAAAGGTATAATTTTTAGGTCATGTCATTGACCATGAGGGGATTTTGGTAGATCCGGCGAAGGTGGGCCCATGATGAATTGGGAACAACCAAAAAGCCAGAACCGGTGAGGTCTGGAGTTTCCTAGGGTTAGCGGGTTACTATCGAAGATTCATCCGAGGATTTTTGAAGATAGCTACTCAGTTGACTAACTTGACAAGGAAGAGCGGTGAAATACGTGTGGACGATAAATCGAGGACAGTTTTCAAGAACTGAAGAAGAGATTGAGTGAAGCGCTGTTTTGTCATTGCCCAGATGACCACGAAAATTTGTGTGTTTATAGCGATGCTTCGCATAGAGGACTTGGTTGCGTGCTCATGCGGCATGGCAAGGTCATTGCGTATGCATCTAAGCGAGTTGAAGGATTATGAGAAAGTTTACCTACTCATGATGCAGGCTGGCCCAGCGCGATATTTTTTGCTCTAAAGATATGGAGACATTATCTTTATGGAGAAAAATGTGAGATATACACGGACCACAAGAGTCTAAAATATATCTTCACACAGAAGGATTTGAATATGAGACAGAGGAGATGGTTGGAGTTGATAAAGGATTACGACTGTGAAATCCTGTATCACCCTGGAAAAATCAATGTAGTTTCTGACGCCTTAAGTAAGAAGGGTCTGGAAAAGTTGTCTTTGTTAACGGCTCAAACTGAGTTAATAACAGAGATGGCTAGGATGGAATTGGAAGTGAAGTTGCCAAGTGAAGCAGGACAAATACTGTTTGCGACGGAGATGCAATCTACCATCGTAGAGAGAGTTAAGGAGGTGCAGCTCAAAACTGATGAGTGTGACCGGATAAAGGAGCGGCTAGCCAATGAAAAAGATATTAAGTACAGTCTTGATAATGAGGGATTATTAGGATTTGAAGGAAGAATTTGGGTTAGAATGAGACGGAATTAAAGGAGGCGAGTGTTACAAGAGGCTCATAGTTTGAGGTTTTGATTCATCTGGTAGTACTAAGATGTATCAAGACCTTGACGAGAGTTTTTGGTGGTAGAACATGAAGAGAGAATAGCGAGTATATGTGGTAGGTGCTTGACTTGTCGAAAAGTTAAAGTAGAACATCAACGACCAAGTGGCTTATTACGATCATTGGAGATTCTGAGTGGAAGTGGGAGAATATCACGATGGATTTTGTGGTGGGACTTCCAACTACAACGAAAGGGTATGATCACGATTTGGGTAATAGTGGATCGATTGATGAAGTCGGCTCACTTTTTGCCAATTAGGGTCAAGTATAACTTAGACCGATTAGCTAGACTTTATGTTAAGGAAATAATTTCGGACATGGAGCACCGATATCGATTATGTGGATCGTGATCCACGATTCACATCGAACTTTTGGAGAAGTCTACAAGAAGCGATTGGGAGCCACGATTGAAGTTGAGTACGACATATCATCCATAAACCGATGGACAAAGCGAGAGAACAATTCAGGACGTTAGAAGATATGTTGAGATCTTGCGTCATGGATTTCAAGGGTAGTTGGGATGATCATCTACCATTAGTAGGAGTTTGCGTATATAATAGTTATCATGCAAGCATAGGTATGCCACCCTTGAAGCTTTGTATGGGAGGAAATCACGAGAACACCATTGTATTGGGATGAAGTAGGAGAACAGCAATGCTAGGACGAAAATTGGTGCAGCAAACAGTGGATATTATCAAGATGATACAAATGCATCTCTTAGCAGCTCAAGACAGACAGAAGAAGTTTAAAAATTCACATCGAGAAAATAGAGAATTTGAAGTAGGCTCTTATGTATTTCTAAAGGTATCTCCCTGGAAAGGAAAGATACGCTTTGGAAAGAAGGGAAAGTTAAGTCCGGTGTTTATAGAACCTTTTGAGGTATTAAAACGGGTGGGTGAGGTAGCTTACATGATAGCATTACCTCCAGACCTAGAGCGAATACATAATGTGTTTCACATATCCGTGTTACGTCCTTATAAGTCGGATTATAAACACGTGATAGAATATGAGCCTATTCATATCGAGAAAGGACTTAACGTATGAAGAAAAGCGCCGATTCAAATTGTCGATAGAAAAGAGAACAAGTTACTGGAATAAAGTTATACCTTAGTGAAGGTGATATGGAAGAACCACGATCATGAGAAGAAAGCAGCGTGGGAATTGGAAGAAAAGATGAAAAAGAATTACCCTCATTTGTTTGTGTAATTTTTTTATATATAGCGAGATTATGGGGACGAGAATCCTTATAAGGGGGAGAGAGTAAAGCATGAGAAAAAAATCGAACCTTTTGTAAATACTTTTAATAATGAATAAAATAATATTATTTATTATTATTACGCGTTGATAAGATGAATGTCGTTCTATAACCTAGAAACGTCAGAACATCGTAGTATTTTAACTATGTGAATGAATTAATGTGTTTGAATTTCCAAGATGAAAATAAAAGTTTTCCGAGAAATTTTCCAAAAAACACTATTCATCGATTTCCGCTTGGGAATTATTTTGAACTTTCAAGAAATACGTAACGTTATAATATCAAGGTGAGATGAATTATATAATAATAATCTACGTATGGAAAACATAATATTTCGCATGCGGACGTAATTAGAGAATGTTAGGAATATTGGGCGTTAAGAAGAGATTATATTGATTGTATGATACGTAGGTATTGTACGAGGTATTGAATGCAAGTATAATATGAAGTATTATACGAGTATGTGTGGAGAATGGAATAACATATATTATGAATTAATATCTGAGCTAGAATCTGAGGATTATATATATAGTATATGTGATAAGGTTTTTAATTAAAAGACATGGACTTGTAGGATTGTGTAACAATTGAATAGTCCAATATGCATCAAGGGACAAGCCCAAGATGTATTAGAATTAAGTGTTTGTTTAATCAAAAGCCCAAAAGATTATTAATGCAAGCCCAACAAGTAATAAGCTAAGTTAATTAAAAGCAAGCCCAATGTAATGATCCAATGGGTTAGCCATGATCCATGGAGAAAACTAATGTTAATGTGGGTTAGACTTGGTGACCAAGTACTTTATGTAATGGCCAAGCATAGGATATGTTATGTGATGAGCAAGAAAGATGAGTGATTAGCAAGTAGACTTAGTTGTTAAGCAAATGAATAGTAAGGAGGTGATTAAAGGAGGTGGGATGATATAATGTCCATAATGCCCTAACTTTAAGTTTTCTATAAATAGAAGAAGTTTTCTAGTCATTTATTCATTGTTCAAAACACTAATAACTTCTAATACAAAGCAACTTATTGGTTAGAGAGAATAAGCACTTATAAGTCAAAACTTTCCTTTGTTAGATTTCCAAGAAGAAGAAGTACTAGTTCATCAAAGGTAATGATCTTATGATCTAATAATCTTCCATCTCTATCATTGTAGGGGATGATAAGAGAAGTGTAATTTAATGAAATGTATGCTAAGAACATGTAAGAATTGAATTAATGAATGGACTTAAGTAGAATAAGTCATGAATAAGTAACTTAAACCTAAATAAGTTATGAAACTTATGATGAACTTGTCATATGATTTGTCATATGAAGTTAGTATGTTTGATAAGATGTGAGAACATTGATAAAGGACTTAAATCAATAATTAGTCATAAGGAATGAAAATTTGTAGTTTATAAGTTGTTAAGTCATGAACTTATGAAGAATAAATCAAAACCTAACTTGGAAATAAGTTGATGTAATAATTAGTTTAAAATGTTCATATGTTGGTTAAAATCCACTTAGAACGTTGATCATATCGTTAGTAATGATGTTTCGCCGGAATTTACACGATTGAACGATAATCGTCGAATTCATGAAATTCTCGGAATAGAAGTCGTATTTTGTGTTTGAACTCGGAAACATTGGTTTTGATGGAGACAAGTCATATTTGGCATTATAGAGTTGCGGACTCAAAAATGGCCGGATTCGACTTAGAAACGAAGAAAGCGAGCGTTGAGCGTTCACGAGCGTTTATCGTTTTTGTTAAAAATGAACTAATAGGTGAATTTTTAGCAAACAAAGTCAAATAGATAAAATTCTTGCATGAACATGTAGAGTATGTAATTTGTGAACCGTAGGCTCTTGAGCGAGCCAATTAGGACTTATAACTTGAAGAAGTTATCGTCAGGAATTTCCTAAAAATTAAAAAGTCTGTCAAATTTTTTTGAGGCCTGAGAGTTGGCTCCATGAGACTTAAAGACCCAAGGCAAATGGTGGCGGCAGTAGAGGCATTTACTATGACCTTCATGTATACCAGCGGATATAAGCAGTGTTGAGACTGTGGCACGGCGTTGGGTCGATCGATCACTACTAAGTGGCAGCAGTTGTAAGACATAGAAAAGAAGAAGGGTGGTAGCCTTAGAGCCAACCCTAGGGTTTCGACGAGAAAGAAAGTTTACAAGTATAGCATGAATGGTAACTCATTAGTAATGAACTAAAGCTTAATTATAACATTGTTAAGACATTGTTAGATGCTTAATGTATGATGATTAAAGGTTGATAATCAATTGAATATGAACGTAATGACAATGTAAGAACAATAGAATGGAAAGCCGGAACAAATAGTAAAAAATCTAAGTCATAATTAGATTGAGAAGAAGGGTAAGATACATTAGGAACCATGTATGTTCATTCATGACCTAATGTGTTATGTGATGTTATCATCATCTATAGAGACTTAAAGACTTAAACAAGAATGTGTTATAAGCATGGCAGCGAATATTTAAAAGGCAAGTATTCTAACCCTTGTTCGATTCAATCTGGACAAGCTTTGTAATTCATGTATTCTTACATGAAGTATTGTATGATGAAGTCAAGCCAATTCTTTTGGCTAGACTTATATTATGTTTCTATCAAGCATGGTCAATGTTTACCAAGTTATATTGGTGTGGTTTTCAAACGAAGGTAGTATGCTAAAAATGTTTTGTCGTCAAACGAGCGAATACGTGAGGTTGCCACAACTTAAATGTATACATACGTTTAATGAATGTAGTGTTGATCAACATAAAGTACTATAGGGTGATCACTAGATGCGTGCTCGTAAGTAATGTCGGACTTACGGACTTAGTGTGTCGGGATGTCCTTTTCAAAAGAACTTATGAAATGCTCAAGGTCTTGGACCAAAATTGATGTTTCTTGAATATTGTTGTTGTAAAACATTTTGAAGGAAAAGAAGTTCTATTTTGAATTATCGATAGTACTTACGTAACTATTGTTCGATTATTGAAGATATATGATTCCTATGTTTCAAGCATGTTGTTTATTAGAATTGTTGTACTTGTTTGAGCTAGTCATACTCACTCTTGCTTGAACCATATGAACACAGCTAAGATCGAGCGGATGAAGGCTCGGCAAGGATAAAAGCAAGGCAAAGACGCGAACCCGTAGAATACTTATGTAATAGTATAGGGTGAATGATTGTAATATATTTGATATTATGACAAGAACAATGTAATGGTTATAAAGAACACAGGGAGAATGTTAATATTATTTTGAATATATAGAAGACATATTCATCCTTTGAGACTTTTCAATTGAATGTATGTGTGAATGGTAGTACCATGTAGCACCATCATCGTCGGTTGGAAGATACCCATATTTGGGGCGTCGAGTTCATAATCGACTTAGCGCTAGGAACTGGGCCAATATCGAAAGCCCCGTACAGAATGGCTCTAGTAGAGATGAAGGAATTGATGGTACAACTGCAAGAACTGTTAGATAAAAAGTATATTCAACCGAGCGTATCTCCGTGGGGAGCGTCGGTGTTATTTGTGAAGAAGAAGGATGGGTCAATGCGTCTTTGCATTGATTATAGGGAATTAAACAAATTCACTATTAAGAATAAATATTTGTTGCCAAGAATAGATGACTTGTTTGATCAATTGAAGGGTGCTAGATACTTCTTGAAAATAGATTTGAGAAGTGGGTATCACCAATTGAAAGTAAGGAAGGAGGATGTACCGAAGATGGCATTCTGAACTTGGTATGGACATTACGAATTTTTGATGATGTCTTTTGGTTTCACCAACGCCCCTGCTGCATTCATGGATTTGATGAACAGGGTGTTTAAACCATTTTTAGACAAGTTTGTGGTGGTATTTATTGATGATATTTTGGTGTACTCCAAATCTCAAGAAGAACACGTGGAACATTTATGCTTAATGTTGGAGACACTAAGAAAAGAAAGTTGTACGCGAAATTCTCTAAATGTGAATTTTGGATGGAACGTGTAAAATTTCTCGGCCATGTAATTGACAAAGATGGGATTTCAGTGGATCCATAAAAAGCTGAAGCTGTAATAAATTGGGAACAACCAAGAACTCCATCAAAAGTAAGAAGTTTCTTGGGATTGGCAGGTTATTACAGACGGTTTATTCAGGATTTTTCTAAGGTTGCCACTCCATTGACAAATTTGACAAGAAAAGCTGTAAAATTTGTTTGGACGGAAATGTGTGAAGGGAGTTTTAAGGAATTGAAGAAGAAGCTCAGTGTGGCACCTTTGTTGTCATTACCTGATAATACAGGAAACTTTTTGGTGTATAGTGATGCCTCACATTAAGGATTTGGTTATGTCCTTATGCAAAACTGCAAAGTCATTGCATATGCATCAAGGAAATTAAAAGACTAGGAGAAAGGGTATTCGACTCATGATTTAGAGTTGGCGACAGTAGTATTTTCTCTGAAGATATGGAGACACTATCTCTATGGAGAAAAATATGAGATATACATAGACCATAAGAGTTTGAAGTATATTTTCACATAGAAGGACCTGAACATGTGTCAAAGGAGATGGATAGAATTAATAAAAGATTATGATTGTGAGATCTTTTATCATCCAGGCGAAGCAAATGTGGTTGCAGATGCCCTGAGTAGGAAGGGTCGTGAGAAGTTGATGTTGTTAACCAACTAGGAGGAGCTCATTTCAGCAATGACAAGGCTAGAGATGGAAATAAAATTTCCAAAAGAATCCGATGAACGACTATTCCAGATAGAAGCTAGTCCAACTTTGGTGGACAAGGTAAAGAATGCTCAACTACAAGATGAAGAATGCAAAAAAATAAAGGAAAGTATGGTTAATGGTAGTGAGATGAAGTACAAGGTTGATACCGAAGGAATGCTAAGATTTGAGGAACGAATTTGGGTTCCAATAGTACCGGATATTAAAGAAGAAATCTTAACAGAGGCTCATAACTCAAGATATTCGATTCATCCAAAAAGTAGGAAAATGTATCAAGATTTGCAGTGACACTTTTGGTGGGTAAATATGAAAAGAGACGTTGCGGAATGTGTTGCAAAATGGTTGACGTGTCAGAGAGTAAAAACAGAACATCAGAGGCCAAGAGGATTACTTCAACCGTTGGAAATACCAGAATGGAAGTGGGAGCATATCACAATGGATTTCGTGGTAGGTCTTCCAATGACTCAGAAAGGATACGATGCGATATGGGTAATAGTGAATATATTAACGAAATCAGCACACTTTTTGCCAGTAAAGATTTGATTTAATCTCGATCAGCTGGCAAAAATGTACGTCAATGAGATCTTCTCAAGACATGAAGTTCCAATATCAATTGTATTAGACAGAGATCCGAGGTTCACATCAAACTTCTAGAAGAAACTACAAGAATGCATGGGAACCCAATTCAAGATGAGTACGGCATACCATCCGCAAACCGATGGTCAAAGCGAACGAATAATCTAGACGTTAGATGATATGCTTAGAGCGTGCATCATGGATTTCAAAGGAAACTTGGATGATCATCTAGCGTTGGTAGAATTTGCATACAACAACAGTTACCACGCAAGCATTGGCATGCCTCCATACGAGGCATTATACGACAGGAAATACAGAACTCCACTATGTTAGGATCAAGTTGGTGAACCTCAACTATTAGGACCAGAATTGGTACAACAGACCGCTAAAGTTATCAAATTCATCAAAGCAAGACTGGTAGTTGCTCAAGATAGACAGAAGAAATACGCTAATCAACACAGATAAGATCGCAAATTTGATGTAGGAAATTACGTTTTCCTGAAAGTTTCTCCTTGGAAGAGGAAAATTCATTTTGGCAAGAAAGGAAAGTTAAGCCTAAGGTTTATTAGACCGTTCGAGATACTGCAAAAAGTGGGAGAATTGCCTTACGAGGTAGCTTTACCTCCAGAATTAGAACATGTTCACAACATTTTTCATGTGTCGGTGTTGCGACCGTATAAACTCGATTACAAACATGTGATCGAGTATAACCGTTACAGTTCAGTAAAGATTTGTCTTATGAAGAGGTTCCTATCCAGATAGTTGACAAGAAAGAACAAGTGCTTAGGAATAAGGTGATACCTTCTGTGAAGGTGATATGGAGAAAACACAATGTCGAAGAGGCTACGTGGGAACTCGAAGATGAAATGATGAAGAACTACCCTGAGTTATTTATTTAATTTGTGTCTTCGATTCAGGGGATAAAATCTTTGTAAGGAGGGAAGAATGTGACGAATAAATTGTTTGAGTTTTGATTCTGGATAAATTGTTTGAGTTTTGATTCTGGGGACAGAATCCTTGTAAGGAGAGAAGGATGTAACAATCCAAGATTTTACTTATAATTTAAAATATTTATTAAGTTAAACAAATATTTTATTGATGTAATTGTTATTTGATTGATGTAGTTGTTGTTAGTAAATATTTGTGAATTAAATTTATTAGATAACATTTTAATTTAATTTAATATAATAGTTAGAGACTTGTTAAAAATTACATGAATGGTTATATTGTTGTTTTAATTTAATAATGAAAGTGATATGTTAATTCATTAAATAAAATTATAATGAGATTATAATTTTGTGATATTTGTTTAAGTGAAAAAATTATTTAAACTTTAGTATGTGTAATTAGTTTATTTAACTAATGTTGGATATGGGATCCAAATAAATAATATGAGATTATAAACTATAGTGTAATGATTTATTAAAATAAATTAAATGGATTTACACAAACAAGGCTTAAAATATCAAGTCTTTATTTTAAAGAGTTGTTGCCAAACAAAGCCTTATGACTTTTGAATTTTGAATTATAATTATAATAAATCAAATAATAAATAATATATATTTTATAATTGATGAGCGCTTAAGTTTTGTAACTGCTATTTTAAGTGTGTGTATAATGGCTTGGCTTAGTTTTATTCTTACGCATAGTAATAGTTGGCCTATATTGATACTAAGAAGAAAGACGAAGAAAATTACAGAGGATTAGAGAGAGTTTGAGAGAAAGTCTGTGATTCCAAAACAATTATCTGTGGTTAGCAAGGATTATTCAGAGCAAGAAAATGTATTTTCCATAACCTTAATATTATATATATATATATATATATGTATGTATGTTCTACGACATGAATTTCAACTTGGTGTAATGTTATGTTAATGTGAGAAACATGTAATGAAGAGGTTAAAACATAATCGTATCATGTGATTAGTAATTCTAAAGTGTAAAATTTATAAGTTGTGAAAATGATATGTTATGATTTAAGAAACTTAATGAATAATGAAAAAGTGTTGTGAAATTAACACTTGTGATTCTGAAATGTGCATGGTAAAGTAGGACTTGTACTAAAATAACAAGTTTAACTAGAAGTGAGTGTTATTTTGGAAAGTGGATGTTAGTAGATCTAATAGATATTGTGATTCTAATACTATGTGTAGGTGAACGTGAGTTGTAAATTTATAGCTTGTGCACGAGGCAAGTTCCTTACGCTAAACTTTTATTGAGCAAGTTTCTTACCCTAAACTTTTATTGAGCAAACTTTGAATTCTAATCATTATTGATCTACTCTAACTTGTTTATAGTTAAGCAAGTTTGTTAAGTTTCATTCCTTTATAATGAATGCAACTTCTTGAACTCCAGTCTCTAATATTGAGTTGTCTTATTTTAAATTACTTTGCACAAGTTATTATTATGTTGAAAAAGTTTTTGTTTTCAGCTTGCTATCAGTTAATGTATGTTCAGTAATTTAATTTCTAATTTGACAAGATCATAGCCCTAGCTTATTATTGTTCAAGCAAAGGTTTATCATTTTATTCAATTCTTATGCTTCTATTTATTTCCAAGCATGAGTTTAACATATAGTTGGTTCACCAATGATTTTCAATTGTCTATATTATGTTGTTATTGATCAACCGTAGTGTTATCAAACTTTGTTGATTCAACTAATCCTTTAGTTGATGATCGTGAAACTCTAAATTACCCTTAAAGTTTATCCAAACCAAACTTTCTTTGTTTTGAAATTGTACTCTAAAACTAAGAAGAACAACCCTATTATAGGGGTACGCGATGCATTTAGATGTTTATGCACAATACATGGTACGAAGAGTTGATCCCCCTAAGTACGTGAAGTCCCTACAGTATAACTATTTAGGTTAAAGTTGAAAGATTACTTGTAACCATGGACATAGTTCATGGTCTTATGACCCTCAAATATATTTCATATTTTGATTCCAGTTTTTGGTTATCATTGATAGAGTATTATTCAGTTTTGATGAGCCTATTCATTGGCAGTTATTATTCTCTTGTTGTTCATTGATATATCTAGTGAGCATTTGTTTTGCTCACTCTTGCATAAATATAATTAGTGCAGCTAAGGTTGAGAAGGTCGATGAACCTACCAAAAACAAAGGAAAAGGAAAAATGTACAAGTGATGAAGACTTGTAATTTATTGGCTTTTATGTTAATAAACTTTATTTAAATGATGTGATGTAACTATTTTCATTTCCGCATTTGATTTATGTTAAATGTTAGATAACCTGGGAGACTTTTTGATTTAATGATGTAACCCTTTAATGGGAGGATTTATGGTTTAAATGTTATCATATTTGGGTAGATAATATCAATGTATTGAAAGTGAACACCAAGTCTTAGGGGAATGAAGTACCCAGATTTGGGGGTGTCACATATTGATTGGACTAATCTGTAATTGAATAGTGTTCTAAAATTATAGAACCACTGATAAGCTAGTTCCAAACTAAACTTTCTTTAGTGCAGAAATTCTAAAATCAAACTGAGATAAACAACCCTAGCATAGGGGATTTTGTACGCATTAGCATTTAGATGGTTGTGCACAATACATGGTACAAAGGGTTGATCCCCCTAAGTACATAAGGAAGGGTCTGTATAGTGTAAACGACTATTAAGGTTGAGGTAAAATACCTAATTACCAGGGACAGATATAAGTCTTGAATTTGTTCTCTATCCCTGATTCGTAGAATGAGTTCCGTATTATCCAGTAACCATTGTTTAATCTCATGTTGTTGCTATTATTATTCTTTATAATAGTGGGTATTGTTTGCTCACTCTTGCTATTAACACTATAACTAAAGTTGAGAAAGTCAATGAGTCGTCTTCTAGTAAAGGAAAGAGCAAGATGTTCAAGTGATGAAGACTTATTTACTTAACTGAAAATTATGTTATAAGACTTATATTAATTTGTGATGTGTTCCGCAAACTTATGTAATAATTAATGGTTAGATTACCTAGGATTGTTTTAAGTTGATGTAACCCTTTAATGGGAAGATTATTGTTTAAGTTATTTAAGTTATGTCTTTATCCTTTATTGTGGTTAATTAGATATAATTTTTTTGGATAGTGAGCACAAAATCCTGTGGGAATGAAGTACCCGGATTTGGGGGTGTCACAGGTTGGTACCAAAGCTTTAGGTTATGAACCTTAGGAAGTAATCTTTAAGTAAACAGAAAACATAGTAGTGTCAAACTCTTATCGAGATCTAAGGGATGAATTGAGGAAATTCATTAAAAATAAGCAATAAAAGACTTTATGTGCTATGTGTTAATAACTTCTGTACTCGCGAGTATTAAAGAGTATCACGTGATAAGTAAAACTTAAAAGTATTTTTTTGTCAGGATGTCTAAAGTTGAAGGATCTAGTCAAGATAAGGAAGTGATACCTCAGATACCTAGAGATGAGGAACCCCGAGATGTACATGTGGTTCAGGAACAATTAATTCAGAGGGAGCCTTCTCTGATGGTCGCTGAGGAAGAATAGGAGGATGAGCCTATATCTAATCTTGAGGAGGAGAACTCTGAGGAGATAGAGGTGGAGGATGAGGAAGAGAATCCTATGGAGTTTCCACAAAACTCCATGTCAGCTGAGATATATGATGAGCTATACAACCATAATATAGAATTATAGGATAAGGTTGAGGAGCTAAAGGAGTTAGCTGAGATGCGCAAGGCTACTATAGAGTAAAAGGATGTGGAGATTAAGGAACTCGACTCACGTCTTGAAAATACGGAGTGGAACCTACTTCACACAGAGGGACATCAAGAGGATCTATTGGCTGAGAACGAGTAGATGAAGACTTAAGTTGGAAAGCTGGAAGATGACTTGAAGGAGGAGTAAGCTAAGCATGCGAGAGCTGAGGACGCTTGGATAAGGCTACTCAACGTGCAGATCGTGCTGAAGCTAAGGTTCAAACAAAGAAGGCTAAGATGAACGAGATGGATCATGCCTTTCATTCTGCGATCGATAGGGCCCAAGATCGAGTCTTTTATTATCCACCTCAATTTAAAGATTTGTTGTGGTTCGTGATGGATTGTAGGATGGCATATCATATTATGGAAGAGGAGCATAGGGAAGCCTCTCGACGTCTTTGTAGACACTCAAAATTTTTTTCACACCTGTCACTAACCTTGCAGGAGGGTAGATTCATCTTTTAAAAATAACCCTGGGCGATGATCAATTCCACCGGAGAGGACAGTTCTGTCTTGGAGATAACCCCGAGATGATCAATTCCAGTCCAAGAAACAACACCGGGAATAGTAGTGCTAACCTTGGGGATAAACCTAAGGAGTGCAGTTGCAGTTCCGGAGATAACCCCAGAAATGCTTGTTTCAAATGCATGTAGTCAGCTTCAACCTCATAACTCACACCAAGGCTCTCAGTACAAGACCCGGGGATAACATCGAGCAGATAGGAACACCTCAGAGATAACCCCGAGGACCTTCAGTACTTGCAGCAGTCCAATCTCAGAGATAACCCTGAGCAATGTCTGCTTTATTAGCCCAAACCAGAGATAACCCCGTTGAGGGGTAAAATCATCATTTTGCCACCTCAACCCTACATTGTGCCATCTCAACATCTCATACAAACATTTCTACACATCAATGTCCCACAAGAACCACGGTGATCCAATCCCAAGTGACTACTACGCAAGGCAGCACATCGGATAGAATTTAAAGCTTGAAGTCCGAGGGCATGGTCCCATCTTCCTGACTTCGTACAACCTCTAATCCCATGTCATGGCGTATCTCTCGACAACGGCGGTTCGAAATAGGTCATATACACCTCAATCGGATGCCCAGTTGCGCCTCCGAAAGTTCGAAAGGACATCACAAGGTGCACGTACACGTACATTGAGCAACGAGAGGACAGATGAAGCTTGGGGCACCGGGCAGCCAAGCAGTACATCTGGGGCTAGCCGCAGGTACACCTATGGCTCCCCCCTCTATAAATAGAGGGCTTGGGGTGGCCATTTTATAAAAAAAGGCGAGGAAGCCTTGTCCAATTTGCTCTGTACACACCCTAAACTTAGTGCTTTCTCATTTTAAACACTTATGAGCTCACATATAGCTACTATTTTTACCGGTGGGAGCCGAGGTTCATCAACTTAAAGTTATAGAAGTCTTCTTTGGCAGTCTCCTGTAAGCCTTCTTACACATTTTAAAGCCTTTCTCTTCATCTTTGCACACACTATTCTTCACGTTGAGAGTCATGTTACGTGTGTATGCCTAAACTTTAGTCTGTGGTTTCATTTCAGTTTGTGTATACATACATATATTTATATATGGACTAACATTATCGAGTTATGCCTCGATTGAGCTTAAACTTATGTCTGAAGCGTTTATTTGCTTTCGTATATATATTTATACTTATATATATGAACTGTGTGTCGAACTCTGTTCGATGAGCCTAGAACTTACGCCCTGAGTTAGCGTTTAATGGTTTTCGAATATATATATATATATATATATATATATATATATATATATATATATATATATAAAAGCATACTGGATGTACTGGAGTTCACTTACATGGCGGTTGATTGCTTTTCTGACTTTATTTACATTTCGATCCCCATGGAGGAGCTTCGTGGTGGTTGATCATGTTTATATATATATATATATATATATATATATATATATATATATATCATTATATATATATAATATACTTTCTTTCTTTCATATAAATTGTGGCATCATGTGAGCCTAGGAATCATGTGATCACAAATTGATCTCTTGAATCTAAATTGATTCCGTGATGGACATTTTTTAAATTGTAACACTTGTTAATTTATTCACGGTGTTTGGATTTCCTCAGATAGTTTTTATGCCCACGAGGAGTTTGGCACTGCTTTGTACATTATTTTCTAGAAGATTCTTCGTATCTAAAAATTAAAAACAATTAAAGTAGAACACTTAATAAAAAATGGAAGTGTAAAAGGTCTCAATTACTATTGAGCATAAGGGTTTGAAAAACCTTTTTTCTACAAAATATCAACGCTATATCTTGTTTAAAAGCGATTTTTACACAAATTCAAACCCTGTGTATATATAGGTGCGACGAGGCCTCACACTACTTCCATATAACTGCACATTGACCCACACACACACACATTCATATAACAGTTTCTTGAAAAGTGGTGGTCACCGTGGTAACACGGATGTTGGGGGGGGTGCCTAACACCTTCCCTCCGCATAATCAAGCCCCCGGACCCTAATGAATCTCAGTTTCATAGACCCGTTTAGCAGTGTGACATCACTAGGTCAATGCACAAACCTTTTCTCGGTTGTGTTGGTACAACCATATAAAAATCCAACTGGTGACTCTTACAGTCCGTTCATCGACATATACATGTCGGACCTTTTCACAACTTATTTTTTCAAACAAATCTCACCTAACATGAGAATACCAAAGAACAAGAACAGAAAAGGGACAAATAAAAATCCTGACGTCGACAGGTGGCGACTCTACTGGGGACACCAGTAAGAGGTCTTAAGCCGCTACTACAAACTTTTAAAACTGTTATGTGCTTGTGTGTGGATAATGCATTTACATTTATGATGAATGTGTACGAATGCATATATTTACTGCACTTAATGCTTTACACTATATCTGCTTGTGATATTAGTGTTTTGCACATGTCATCATTTTCATAAACGGTGAGACACATTGTATGTGAATGTATGTTGTGTGGTTCCTCCACCAGGAGGCTATCTTGTCGGTGTTTGATTACTGTACTCGTAGGGAGACTAATTCCAACGAGGCTCAGGAAAGGCACCACCCAGATTCTCTCCAGTTGAAAGACCGGATTAACTTCCCGTCAAGTAGATTGCGATGATCTGGGAACCTTCATGCCTAAAATCCGCGAGAGTAAACCTAAGTAGGTCAGGCTCTGATAAACCAAACCCGGAAGAAAGTCTCTTCATACTTTCTATTTTTTAATTACTTGTAAAAACATTTACTTGTAATATCATTCCATGTTAATCTCATTGTAAATGGGAAATATGAAGAAATATGTGTACATGCATATTTAAATTCATAAGCTATCATGTGTCACAAACAGCTAACATCCATCTTGCAGGATAATATTCCTAAAATGGATACACCACATAGAATGTAAACATTTACACATTCCCTAAGACTAAACTATGCAAGTCTTTCGTAGGGAAACAATCGAACCTATCACCCGTTCAAAGTCCAAAAATGCCACGAGCCTACATCCAATAATGTCTTCATCTGACCAGTCTAATCCCATTTCCCGCGAAGAATTCGATGGATTAAGTAAATAGATTACAAATTTGGCTGTTCTACATAAAGAACTACATTAGTCTACTCAGGGCCCAAAAATGCCCACACATACAGAATCCTCTGTACAGGGAGGAACCAAAGGTTCGGATAAAACAAATTCGGAACTTTAGTTGAATACAACAGACAAAAAACCTAAAAACACTTATCTCAAAGGAGATCTAGACACCGGTGACATCAGGAAAAAGGTCCTTTAAATGGAAGAAACACTTCGTTCTATCAAAGGAATTGGAGCACAGCAGTTGTCTCATATCTTGACAACCTTTATTATATTCCACTAGGTTCATTATCCAGAAAAGTTCAAAACTCCTGACTTCAAAAAGTCCGACGGGTTAGGAGATCCTTACACATATTTGAAGGTGTTCATTGGAGAACTTGGATCTTATACAAAGGATGAGAAGCTCGAGAATCAAATTGTTCCAAAATAGTCATTGAGGCCCGATTCTTGGTATACCAGATTAGATAATTCAAAGATCCATAGTTGGGAAGAGCTAGCTCATGCCTTCCTCACCCAATACAGCTTCTAGTCTTAGATGGCTCCTAACCGATACCAGATTACCAAGGTTAAGAAACAGTCCAATGAGTCTTTCGGAGAGTATGCTCAAAGGTGGAGCGCCTTCTTTGCTCAAGTTATTCCTTCTATGATGAGATGAGGAAATGGTTATGACCTTTATTGACATACAAGAAGCTCCTTTTTATGAGAGGGTCTTAGCTGTTATTGGCAAACCATTCTCTGAAATGATCAAACACGGGGAGATGGCTGAGATGGGATTGAAGTCAGGAAAGATTCAAGACCTAGCCGCCCTTAAAGCTGTTGCTGAACAAATCCAGTCCGAAACTTATGGAAACAACCCCAGGAGGGTCAATAAAAAGAAAGAGGAGGATGTTTCCTTGATACTACAAGGTCAAAAAGGCAATCAGAATATGCCTATCCATAGGAGAAATTACTCCCCTTTTCAAGCTCAGCCTTCAAACCCTCCATTTCCTAAAGGTGTTGAAGTCAAACGCCTTCGAGTGTTCACACCCTTAAGGGATTCACTCGAAAACATTCTCAACCTTCTGACGACTCAGAAGAAAATCACACATCTTCTTCCTCCAGCCAACTCGAATGGGAAGGGTTTCAATGCTGCTCGGAAGTGTGCTTATCATGCCGGGGCACCTGGACATGATACTTAGGATTGTCGGGCCTTGAAACACAAGATCCAAGATTTGATAGACAACGATGAGATTGTGGTCACCAAACCAGACCAACTTCACGTCCAAGACAACCCTCTTCCTCAACACAACGAAGAAGATGTCAACATGATTAATTGGTGTAGTGGACAGAGTTCCAATTTTAATGGTGAATCATCCCAGACCATCAAAGACGGTGTTGACAAATGGGATTATGCAAAGTTCTAGTTTATGATGGAATGAAAGATGAAAGCTCTATGTAAGCAAATTAAGCAATTGGCAGAACTGTTGACCCATCAGCATCAAGTCACACGCCAATTAGTCAGCCAGGAACATGCTAGTCTCCTCCCTTTTGTTATGAATACTCCATCTTTGCCTTCAGGAAATGAAACACTGGAGGACAAAGTTACGAAGAGAGCAAATGCCAAAGCCCGTCGAGACTTTGCCAATAAAAGGGAATTTACATACCTAGGCCAACCTATGGAGGAGATATTTCAGATGCTGATCAATAAAGGAATGATCACCTCCCTTCTACCTCCAATTAATCCCCGTTCAGGATGGTTCAATTCTGATGGAGTATGTCAATATCACTCCCATTCTCGCAGTCACATCACTAAAGAATGCTGGGCACTCCGCCACCTTATTCAAAATCTAATTGTGACGATGTCCTATGAATTGGCGAATTGATGATATTGTGTTGTTTGAGGGTGAGAATACATGTCCTACTAAATGGAAGGAATTGGTAGCGATTATATCCGGCCGAGGTGATGGGATTATCATCAAACCATTCACAATACAAGAAATTCAACTTAAAGGAGTTGACAATCCTTTGAAAGTGGTTGCGCTAGAGCCAATTAGCTTACCATTCATACCATAATATCCTGTTATCAGCTTACAAAAAGTCACATGGAATTATGGAGATGCTGAAGGATCCACCTCTCATACAACTGTTGCAGTGTCGAAGGAGAATCCACTGTATCTTCCCCAATGGGTGATGAAGCCTACCATCAAATCAAAGGGGAAAATTCACATGGAGAAAATTGAAAATTTCCTCCGTACTATGGGCCATAATAAAGCCAAGGTGGTTTTAAGCTTAAGAGAAGCTCCACATCAAACTTAAATACTGGACTTGGTTTTCTCTTCCGAAAATCACAAGAAGATCTTACTAAAGGTTTTGGAAGAAGCCTACTTGCCAAAATCAGTGGATGTGGAAAACTCTCAACATTTGGTTGATCACATTTTTAATAACAATGTGATATCTTTCGCTGAGGATGACATACCGCCCAAAGGGACCGATCATTGCAAGCCGTTGCACATTATAATTTTGTCCTCCGGATATATGATAGCCGGAGTCTTGATTGATGGAGGTTTATCTCTGAATATATGTCCTTATGTTACTTTGGTGAAGATGAACGTCAATCTCAAATGGATCTGAAGGAGCCATACGGTTATTAAAGCTTTTGACGGATCCTGCCAAAATTCAGTCGGAGAGATTGAACTGCCAATTGAGATTGGTCCTCATACATTCTGCGTATCTTTTCACGTGCTCAACATAGATTTAGGATACAACATGCTATTGGGAAGACCATGGATTCATATGGATGGGGTCATCCCCTCCATTCTTCATCAGCAACTTAAATACATCATTATCGATAGCCTAGTCACGGTTAACGCTGAACCGGAATATCCTAAACAGGGTGACATACCACTCATCAGCTTCAATTCAGAAGTTGAACCGGTCAGTTTTTATGCCCTGAAGGTGAGCAACACTCACTACCACCCTATTGGGGTGCCACCTCTCACACCCAAGATTTCTGCCGAAGTGATGGCAGCTACTCAAGAAATGATGTGATTGGGTCATCAGCCTGGACAAGGGCTGGGTAAAAATCATCAGAGCATTAAGCGCCCAATTCAAATGTCCAGTCAAACTGAGACAACCGGACTAGTCTATTCTTCCAGTTCCAGTAACAGGAATCCTCATAAGCACAAGCAGATTCCTCTAGCTTCAACCACACGGCGATTATCTCCACCTACAAATCATGAGCCCACGCAATCTCCGGTAAAGGTGCCAGCCAACGTAATGGCTATGTTATTTCTCAAGCTGATACCGGTCAAGGGGAAAAAGGTCCTAGTTCTTGATCCCAAAGTGGAAGAAGAGGAACGAAAACGTAAGAAAGACATCGCCAAGATGTTGTCCAACATACGCATCATTGTCCATGATGAGCATACAAACAGATACACCCCAGACGATGATTGCCCAAACATAATGGTCATCATTCGAGAGAAGGAGGACAATGACAGCCCCTCCATCACTTCAGTCCACCAGGACTTTGCCCTCGATAATTGGAACAACACTCCTTGTATTGGTCGACAACGGTAAAATGTGCAGAAACTCCTTCTGCCCTGTAGATATCATTAACTACCTACTTTTTTATACAGTATTAGCAGTTGTTTTGTCAGTACATGTTAACACTTTATATGATTAAAAGATTTCATATATTAAGTGAAAGCATATTTTGTTTCAGGATTCTGAATTTAGATGTGCCTGTTCTTGCTGATAAGGTGCCTTTTCTCCACAAGGATTGTAACTTTGATTAAAAGTTGGACTCATACTTGATGGAAATACAAGAGGACATTGAGATACCTCAGGAGATTAAAGAATGGGTCGAAGACAAACCTAAACCCAACCTTGATCAAACCACTTCCTTCAATCTCAGAACCTTAAAAAGCCCTAAATTAATCCAGATTGGTTCAGACCTCACTCCAGGAATGACATGGTTACACTACTAACCCAATCCCAGGATGTGTTTGCATGGTCTCATGAAGACATGGTGGGTTTGTCCACTGACATTGTCCTTCATCACCTTCCCATTAAAGAGGGATTCAAGCCCGGTCAATGAGAAGCTCGATTTATTGAAACACGAGTGGAGTTTAAAGGTTAAAGAAGAAATTGTGAAACAATTTCAAGCTGGCATTATCATGGTGTCCACATATCCCGAATGGATATCCAACATAGTTCCCGTACCTAAACCTAGAGGAAAGGTGCGAGTTTGCATGGATTACCAGGATCTGAATAAAGCTTGCCTTAAAGATAGCTTTCCCGTGCCATTTATCGACATTCTCATTGACAATGCTGCTCAATACGCATATGCTCCTTTACGGATTGTTTCGTGGGGTATCACCAAATTATGGTTGCTGAGGAGGATCGTGAGAAAACTGCTTTCATCACACCTTGGGGAACCTTTTGCTATAGACAGTAGTCTTTCGGCCTTATCAATGTCGGAGCCACCTATCAACGAGCTATGATGGCTCTTTTTCACGACTTAATGCACAAAGAGATAGAGATCTACATGGATGACATCATTGTCAAGTCCCGAAGGGAAGAAGATAACTTAAACCATCTTAGAAAGGTCTTCAATAGGTTGCGTAAGTACAAAATAAAGTTAAATCCAGCCAAGTACGCCTTTAGAGTTAAATCAGGCAAGTTGCTAGGATTCCTAGTCAGCCACAAAGGGATTGAGTTGGATCCCACCAAAATCCAGGCCATCACTAAAATGCCCATTCCTCAGATAGAGAAGGAAATACAGGGATTTTTGGGAAGAATTAACTTCATTAGCAGGTTCATTTCTCAACTCACAGCAACCCGTGAACCCATCTTCAAGTTGTTAAGGAAGAACTCCATGAAATGGAATGATGAGTGCTATAAGGCCTTCCTTACACTCAAAGAGCATCTAGTCAAAGCTCATGTTTTGGTACCACCCAGGGATGATGTTCTTCTGTTCATGTACCTGTCCATAATTAACAATGCCATGGGGTTTTGCATATTCGAGACGAGAGAAAATAGATAGAAGCCGAAAATGAGCTATCTACTACCTCGACAAAAGATTCAATGATGAGTGAACACAAGTACACTCTGATTGAGAAGACTTGTTATGCTTTAGCAGGGCTTCCATGAGGTTACAACATTACCTCCATGGTCACACAACCCATCTCATATCCCACGTAGATCCTCTCAAGTACGTGTTCAGTAAACCCATGTTAAATTGTCGGCTGTCCAGATGGAAGTTGATCCTACAACAATTTGACATCCTCTACGTGACGCAAAAGTCCATCAAAGATTAAGGAGTTATGGATCAACTGGTTGCCGCACCTTCAGGGGACTTCAAACCCTTAGAAACGTACTTCCCCGATGAAGGGGTAATGGCAGTTCAACAACACCATCAGTATCATACATGCCATACATGGAAAATGTATTTCGATGGAGCTGTTAATATGGAAGGCTCTGGAGCTGGAGCAGCTCTAGTATCCGATACGGGGGAACAGTATCCCGTTGCCGTTAAATTATAGTTTGTTAGCACCAACAACACAGCTAAGTGTTAAGGTTGTGTCATGGGGCTAAAACTTGCCCATTAAATGGGAATCAGGCGGTTAACTGTCTTTGGGGATTTAGAGTTGATAATCAAATAATCCACGGGTATCTATCAAACCAAAGAGCTACATTTTCTTCCTTACCATCGGCAAATTTTACAAATGGCTTCGAAGTTCGAAGAGATCTTCTTTCTACACATTCCCCGTAATAGGAATGACTTTGCAGATGCGCTAGCAACTTTGGCCTCCTAGATTCACATACCTGACAAGGAACACATGCCAAGCATCTCATTTGCCCTAAAAGAGGCACTAGCCTATAGGAACTATGTTGGAGAAGTATCAGATGAGCTACCTCCCATCCATCATCCTTGGTATCACCGCATCAACGAGTATTTACGGGATGGATCTACACCTGCTAAGGTGAGCCCGACTGAGAAAAGGTGGATCCATCGACTTGCTATGAAATTCTACCTGAGCGAGGATGCACTCTACAAAAGAGATGCAGGACTAGGTCTCCTCAAATGTCTAGACAAGGACTAAGCTCAGAGGCTCATGGATGAGGTCCATGGTGGAGTATGTGGCCCCCACATGAACTGTGACGACCCCAAATCCAGGTACTTGAAACCCGAACTCGGTTCTCCACGATACCATTTCTTTAAGCTTAATAATACTAAATAATAATACATTCGAACTTAATTTACATACATCAAAGTTTACTTCCCCAGGTACGTGACCTTCAAATACATTCCTTACAATACTTGAATAGATACCTATACAACTATAACCATTAACTCATAATACACACTTATTCGATCGACTTCCTTTTCCTTTGCTCGTGCACAGGCCTTCAAAGTTGCTCATACATAATCGAAAACATTTAATTTAAGCAAGGATGAGCATTTAAGTGCCCAAACAAGTAATAGCAATTATATATAAGTTTGAAAGAATATAAATATTCTCTTTACATAACACTTCTACAACGAATTGAAAGTTGTGAAGTAATGTCTATCTTGATAAAAATTCACATAACAACTCTCTTTCAAATTCTTTAAATTTGGCTCTAGCTCTACCCTTGAATAGGGTTTAAGAAACATACTATGAACATTCTTTTCATTTTTGAAAGGTTTAGCGAAAATCCATCCATGAAAACCATCATAACTTACAGACACGGAGGGTGATCGACCCCAGATTGTACCTCGTGATGATCAATACTACATAACTTAAACGAAATTCATCGCTCACTCTATCCGCCTTGCAAAAAATCTTCCCATATAGGGATGTTCATACATGCTCGGTTCCAAACCCGAAGGTTTTTAATCTTGCTCAACAATAATATATGTAATTCAACATATATGTATACGGAGTAATTGACAAAGGTATATCAACATGTGAATAAATGCTACTGATTATCCAAGTGGGGACACTTGTATAACCATTTAGAAATCAACTTAACGAGTAATATATATCTCGAGCTAACATGTTGATAATCAAAGCGTACATAATCATGCGAGGTGAATAGAATAATTACGAAACTTCTTTCTCATATCCATTGCATAAAGAAAATGCAAAGGTAGGATACTTTCCTGATTCGCTGATTACAAATCTCAACTTAGGTTCTCTTTATAACAACCTATCAATAATCAGATCATTCGTTCGATTAGAACAATATATCTTAACACATAGTACTACAATTATTGTTAAATACATAGTCTAATCACATAATCAAAGTGATCATACTTTTAGTTCCTATTCTATACTTGAAATATTTTTATACATTTTTCAAATATCTCATCCATGCTCTTACTGATAGCCTTTTCTTTCTTTTATAAAGGTTCCGACATTTTTCTCATGCATCGGCAAATGACTTTATCGGAGTAAATCTTGAGTCTAAGACTCTTATTCTATACCTCAACATCTCAGAAATATCGGACATCTTATTTTTAATCATTTTACGCAATTTCGAAATTGAAAAATTTAAAATAATTCAAATCACATCTACTTTAAAGGGCCTATAGTGATATAATCATTCTATATATTGTTCTTCTTCAAATTCAGAACTTCATAATCTGGTTCTCAAGTCATTTAGTTTGAGTGGGTTATAACTTTCAAATATCGGAATCATAATTAAATGATTTAAACATTAAACAATTCCATCATCATTAATAGTTTAATTAATACTAAACTATTAATGAAACCATTGCTAAAAATATAAAAGTTATTTATAATAACTCAAACTATTTTAAAATATTTATATTACCCAAATAATTACCATTAATATTTAAATATTAATGTACTATTTATCCAAATATTAAAAGTCATTAATTATAACTTAAAATATTTTTAAATCCTTAATATCCTCTTTAAATGGTTTTTAAATAAGTAAAACCATTTTTAAACTATTTATTTAATATTAATCATTAAATAAACTAAATATCATTAATATTATCTTAATATCATTAATATTTAATTATTAATAAAATTATCATTTAAATATTAAAAGTTATATTTTATAACTTAAAATATTTTTAAATACCTTATTTTCATTTAAAATGATTTTATAATATTAAAATCATTTTTAAACTAAATTATTTAATATAATCATTAAATAACTTTAATATCATTAATAATTATTAATTAATGAAATTCATCACAAAATATTAAAAGTCATCACAAATAACTCATTTACATAATCAATTCCAAGCCAAAATAAACATAGTAAACTAACTAGTTTATTAACAACACTAACTAAACTTCAAAAATTCAAACTTTAACTAACAATTAAAAATAATAACATTACAAAAATTAAATAAGAAACATACCCGAAAATACGAATTCCACAGACAAAGCCTTTCTCAAAAATTGGAGGCCTTATTGTTGGTGAATGAAACAAAGGCCAAGCCCTTCATTTATAGGTTTAGAAAATGGTGAAGTTCTCAATTTAGTGATGTGGACTTGGTTTATACTAATTTTTCAATAGCTCACTTTGCGATTTTCTAACGCATTGCTCATAACTCGATTAATCTGATTTTTGGATATGTTATACATGGTATATAAGACTATTTTTAAAAAAATACGAATTACCCAATTCGGGTTCATTAGGTAGCCCAAATAAGCAAGGCCAAAAGTGGACGTTCATAACAGCTTTTAATCTCGTTTCAGCTTTACCTCTTCCGCTAAAATAGTCATAACTCTTTCATTTTAAAACATTTTTGAGCGATTCTTGAGCCCACGCGAAGCTAACTTCTGGGGCTACAACTTTTATTCTTTGACCATTTCCAAATTCCGAACACATCAGCCCAGAAATTCCGTTCAAATGGACTGCACCGCACTTGTTGGGAAGTTTTGACACTACTACTTTGAAATGTCATAACTCTCTCCTCCGATATCGGATTTAGTCCGTTTCGGAGTCTATAGAAAGCTTATTCGGTGTACTATAACATAACAGAAGCCCGGAAGGTTTTGGAAACATTAACTGATCGAAACAGTGTCCCGAATAGTACATCCCGCTGCTGACTTTCAGTTTTAAGAAATTTGACACATTTCCTTCCAATCACCGTAATTCCCTCATCCGAGGCTTCAATGAGGTCATTCCAAACCTATGGCTTCCTAACTCAGTGCACTACAACATATCAAAAGCCCAGACCTTTTAAAGCACAAAAAGTGGACGAGAATGCCCCCATTACAGACTGTCCAAAAACAGTTTATCATGATCGGTCAACCATATTTGACCATCTATAACTTCTAATCTATACATGATATGGACTTGATTCTTTTTGCAGATTAAAGACCATATATCAGTCACATATAACAACTTTTGAAGAACAAAACTCATGATCGAGCAAAGAGTTATGGCCTCGACATTTGGTGAAAAAAATATAATGTAATTTTTCTTTTTCCAACTTGCTTAAATCTTCAAATTAGGTAACTTCTTTGATGTTATGGGTCTTTGATTTATCAAACCATATCATCAATTAACATTCTATTACACAACTTAAAACAATCAATTGCATCAAATAACATCGAATCAAAGGATTTCTAGGTTTAGTGTTCTTATACCTTTTGCCAAAATTCTTGATTATTGCTTCGATTTGTTATGGGTGATGGTTGGGCTTTGTTTAAGAGTGTATGGGCAATCTTGTACAAGGCAATTAAATATAATATTTAATCACTAGATTTAATTTTTATAATTTACCAATTAACTTCTATCCTTTGGTAAATTAAAACACTTGTACAGTAACATCGAAATTAAACTCGGTAATTAAAATTAGGGTTTCTCAACGTCATCAATTAGGGTTTCTAATTGACCACTAGTGGTTCTTTAATTATTTGTGTATATTACAAAAAACCTGTATGCACAGTCCTGCCCTTGAGTACCCTGTCTGGAAGTCCTTGCAAGGATCTGACGGTAGTCGGGGTAATATTTGTCGTACAAGGCACTGGTGCCCCTCCAAACTCCATACCCGTGATAAACTGCCAATCTATCGGCATCATCATCACCTTACAGTCCAACAAATGGAGTGACTGAGTCTGGTGAAACCAGTGCTCAAACAATGCCCTGAGGTAACCCCAGGGACAGCGGCGGGGAAGGATGGAAAAGAACACCCCAAATCCTCAGTTATGCACAATCGTTCTACAGTCAGGATGCAGAGCCTAGTACATCGAATGAATGCTGAACCAGTTCCCTCGAGGCTGTGTAAATCCGGGAACCTACATGAAATGTAGATCGACATCAAAATCCTTTACTTCTCATCAATAAGAAAGAAGGAAGATTAAGATCTAACTTTATACCTCATTTGCGTGCAAGTACATCAAGGGATGTCGATTCAAATCATCCAGAAGCTTTGGGTTTGCCACCTGAATACTCTAGAGGTTCCTACGGGGAACATGTGCAGCAGGAGCGGTGTGACGCCCCCAAAATAAGTCCACACGACCCATTCTGAGTCGCCAGATATCATACTATAAAAATTAAATACAAACTTCATTTATACAACTGTTGAATTGTCGTGCAGGATACGACCACAGTTAAACTGTAAGTTTTAATACAAATGTATGTAACTCTCATGGTGCCTCAACCACAACCTTACAAAGGTACTTTACATAAAATTATAGTCAAAAATTATTTTAGAAATTAAAATCTTTGGGAAGTTCTCAAGGAAACCTTCGTACATGGGAGGCCATGCGTCTAGGATATGATAGATATCATATGTCCATAGAATTATCCTTGGTTGACCCAATAGACCCCAAAGAAAAATGAGAAGATTACTATCATGTTCTTTCCAATGGTGAGTCTTCTCTTGACATATAACTATCTCCACTATCTGCAATTGAAAATTATATGTCAACCAAACTCCAAGATCATATAGGTAGTGCTCGTAGATATACTCAGCAAGTGGATGTGCACAACCCTGTCTTATGATAACATGAGGTTGTATGTCATTAGACATCTTGTATGATAGTGGCAAAACACCCTTCCAAAGTTGGGTTCACCTCACCCTATTCGGTTCACCAAAATTAAATATCAAATGACGTATACAATACGACACACATATCTAAAGTTCTCAATAAAATTATTTCTATACTATTTAGGGAGAACCTCAACAACTATGTACAACCGCTCAATTCTCCATTACCTTTCACCCAAATTACACTCTTTTACCTGAAAGGAATTGTGAAGCAAAAAGGGTGAGTACAACTAGCCTAGAAAAAAATATCATGACTAAAGATAATTTACATCATCAATAGCCTTCATTAGTAATAAATCAGAGATTTAGAACATATGGTAGATGATAAAACTTTTAAACCATAGTTGCAGCGGAACGAGCAATCCATTAGAAGAGTTAAATAGACCATAAGATCTATTATCTTCTCGATGTTAAAAGTCCACCAATAATGTTTTATCCCTGTAACATCAATCAAAAATCCTTGTCCACGATCATATGAATAACTCATAATCATAATTGTGATTTTAAATTCTTCTTCGCACCCAGGACGAAGATAATTTTCATCACCTATCTTCACCTGAAACATCAAAAATAATGGTTATACCAAATCACAATTCCTGCTCATAATCATACTAATAAATTCATCTTTGCACAATGACCAAAGATATTCATTAACAATTCATCTTCGCACTACAAGCCACAGACATACAACTGTATTTTAGAAGAGTCAAGTAGAACATGATATCTACTATCTTTTATGAATTAAAAGTGTATAATCAATATTTTATCGCTGAGACTCAGCTTAATAAATAATCCACATCATCGAATCATCCACATTACTACGCCAAGGATATTCATGTAATCATCAATGGTCATGATTATACCGAATAATCCATGGTTATAATCATACCAATAACTGTCCATCAATGCACTAC
The DNA here is from genome assembly GCA_020205605.1 of Panax ginseng. Lineage (NCBI taxonomy): Eukaryota > Viridiplantae > Streptophyta > Magnoliopsida > Apiales > Araliaceae > Panax > Panax ginseng. The sequence continues at coordinate 55,586,962 of CM035149.1, read as the reverse complement.
GGGCCAATGAGGACTTTTACCACATCATCTATAACATTCCGGGTCATGATTATACCGAATGATCCCCGGTCATAATCATACCAATAAATAGTTCATCTATGCACATAAGCCAAAGATACTCATCAATCAATAGTTCATCTTTGCACGTAAGCCAAAGATATACAATCAGTAAAACCAATAATCTACAAAGATCTCTTGCAACGTAAGCCAAAGATATACAACCTCAGAAACTAATAATCAACGGTCCATCTTTGCACGTAAGCCAAAGATGACTTTCATCATAATATAAGCATGAGGATGATGACAATGACATAAGCATTAATCAAACGAAATCAAGGATAAATATTAAAGACTTTAAATTTATCCAGAGTTTAAAAATATCCAAATTGTCAATATGATACTGCTTTATGGAGTAAAATTCAAAAATAATATTCATGTACCAAAAATAATTTGGACAGATAAAGAAATATAGTTTTCGGGTAAATAGTACCCTGCAATAGTACCCTATGAATAACACTTCGGGAATAGTACCTCGTGAATAGTACCCCGGCATGAAAATTACCCCAAATACCCGAGTGAATAATATTCAGGTGACTAATAACTAGTAAATAATACTTCGACACGAAAAGTGTCCCGAATACCCGAGTGAATAATACTTGAGTGAATAGTAATTGGGTGAATAGTAACCCGTGAATAGAAACTCGTAAAAAAATACCAAAAAAATGATATTCCATGACGAGTACAAAAGAAATGATATCTCATACGAGTATAATAGATTATACGAAACTGCAAATGGATTTTCATCCGCCATGCGGTAATCCACGTAGACAGATCATTTCCACAATTTAATAAAGATTGAATATAAAGGATCATTCACCATGCATGCGGTAATCCACATAGACAGGTTATTCCAATAGAATAATAAAGAATGGAATAATAGAACAATTCACTATGCATGCGATAGACCGCACAGACAAGTTATTCCCAACAGAATAATAAAGAATGGAACCGAATTCATGCGTAATCAAGCACAGACGGGATATTCCAATAGAATAATAAAAATGGAATGGAACCGTGTCATGCTTAATCAGATGCAGCGTGATATTCCAACGTAATAATAAAGAATGGAATAACAAAAGAATTCACCGGGCATGCGATAGAGCCCTTGACCGATAAAAGTTATTCCAATGTAATAATAAAGAATGGAATAACAATGTAATTCACCGGGCATGCGATAGACGGCCTGAGACAGTTATTCCAATGAATAATAAAGAATGGAATAACAGAAGAATTTCACCATATATGCGGTACTTTGCATAGACAGGTTATTTTAACAGAATAATAAAGAATGGAATAACAACCCTTACGAGTATTGAAAGAAAATAACTCTCTTCATGAATACGAAAGAATAATACCCCTTACCTTAGAAAAAAACTGGATACTGGAATAGTGAGGTAGCAGACTTCTCTTCTTCTTTATCTTTATTATTTCTCTCTATAATAATTGCTCTATAGCTTTAGTGAATTGGTGAAAAATAATGAAGAAATGAGCTTCTATTTATAGGAAAATATAACTTCCATAATTGCACATTTTGGGGCTAGAAATATTACAGTATAATACCCTCATCTTTTCCATCATTTTTAATTTAGTTATGCAAGTATTATCAAACTTGCACCACCTCCCCTAATAGTAAATCATGTGAATCAATAGTTCTAAACATGTGAAAAAATTATTTATAGTATAGTACCTTCAACTATATCTCCATGTGAACACATAGTTATAAGCATGTGAATTAATAGCAATTAATTTCTCATTTATCTGGTTAATTACCCGATTGGTCAATATAACCTCCATACATCAATTATTATCGAAATAAATGTTGATTTTCACTAACACTAATAATTCCAACACGATGGAACTATAAATTTCATCTTTAATCAACACGAACTTATTCATCATTAATATTATAATTCATAATATTTAACAACCAGTCGCTCCTGGAAAGAGGAGGCTTTCGATAAGGATTTCTCCTATTATGCGCGCCAATTAGATTATCTAACCTCTCTTTAATGTAACTTTTTAGACATTGTCAATATTGCAAATAATAATATGAATAACTTTGTCGCCTCAATTATTGATTTAATAATATAACATATTATGCGATGATATTGTGACAATAATTGAATCAATAATATGAGATATGATGCAAAGATTCTCGTAGCAATAATTGAGTATAACCGAGTGACTTCTCACGTAAGCATCAATAATCAATACCGTGTCTACTATGTCTTGACCACGCCAGACATTCTTGTACTTTTTACTACTAGGGTAGTTCAACGGTTTTAATGGTAACACTTTCTCCGCTATTTTTAATAAAAGATAAATCTGTCGTTTTCTAAATACGACAATACTTCCGTTGGGGGGTCCACCAATGATTATGCCGCCGAATGAATATTCTCTGTGAAAATGAATATTCCCCGACTAATCGAATATTCCTCGACACAACGAATAACAACTTGCTTACTTTGTAAAATTTTCAAATATCACCCTTAACTTTAACCCTTTCTCAATTTAACCATTTACTAAAAATAATAATTATAAGAAATTTGAATACTTTCATTTCATAAAATTTGGGGTCTCACAAGCGGGGTCCGCAACCAGAACATCCTCCTCTTTGTCCTCGACGTCCGGCACATCAACTTAGACTAGACGTATCACCGCCTCCACCAATCGATGAGGCCGCCTAATGAGCATCTGGTAGAGGCACTTGAAGCCCTCCTTCATTACACTATAAGTGGTCCTGCTTAGTCTTTGCTTTCGGTGATCCGGATCCATAATATATGGACAAAAGTCTCCAAATCACCTCAAAAAGGGTGTGGTAATTTTTAACCTGGAGCTTTCTTTTCAAAATGTATTTTATGACTACATGCATGCATGCATCACTTTAACATATGTCTACAGTAGAGTTAAAATGTAGGACTACTCAATGCCTACATTTTGAAAATCTTTTGCCATAGTCCCCTCTATAAATAGGACTATCCACATACACATAGGCATGACTAGGTGGCCATTCAGTAGCACACATGTCCACAGTCATATACATACTCTATGCATTAAAAAGTCAAAGTCATCAATCCATAAGGGTAGTTTAAATACCAGGATTACTTTGCCTTTTGCTCATTTGTCCTCAAATAGGATAAGAAATAGCAGAAAAAGGTGCCAATTTGACTATTTCAAAAGTCAATTTTTTTCAGATCATTATATTCAGCATGTTTAATACTAACATTTACTATGTTGAATATTTTTTAGTAAGTCATTTGAGCATGCATATTCACTACTATGTGTTTAGATGCATTTCATGTAATAAATCATTTTCCAACGGATAAAAACTGGAAAAGAAGACATGCATACGTTACCAGGATAGTGTAGAACACTTGTACGGTGGCAGAATTTGCAGAAATACATTCGAACTCAGCAGATCTAAAGAAGAGGTCTCAGATTTCCTTCGCGATGCGACTTAAAAATGACTTGGGAAAGCAACATGTCCATTTAAGGACATTAACGGTTGGTCGTAGGTCCACTTGCGGCTATTGCAGGTGTACCTACGACACCCCTACATGGGTCCCACCCCTCCGGCTCGGTCCAGTTTGAGTTGCAAAGGAGTTCTCACAAGCTGAAAAGGCCAAATCAGGAATAAAAATGCTACGCGATTGAGCAGAATGACTTAAAATTCTGGCTTTCTCAAACCAAACCGAGGGTCTGCACATCACTCATTGGTGTTCGCCCAAACCCAGGGTACACTATGCCGATGATCTCAGTTGTTACAAGTGATATTCGACAATACCTCACGTAGGTCCAATGCCGCTAATTTAGGGTCGTCACCCTAGTCCTCTCAAAATCCCCAGTGGGGGCATCACGCATTCTCAAGCATAACCCCGGTGGGGGTTTCACGCATTTTCATATGTCGAAGTACATATCCCCGACGGGGGCATCATGCATTCTCAAGCATAACCCCGGCGGGGGTATCACGCGTTTTCATATATCAAAGTACATAACCTCGGCGGGGGTATCACACATTCTCAAGAATAACTCTGGCGGGGGTATCATGCATTTTTATATGTCAAAGTACATATCCCCGACGGGGGTATCACACATTTTTTGTTGATGCACACGTCAGGGAAGATCAAGCGGAAACCCGGCGGGGGTATCACACATTTTTATATGTCGAAGTACATATCTCCGGCGGGGGTGTCACGCATTTTACGTTGATACATAAGTCAATGAAGGTCAAGAAACCTTGACAGTTTGTCCAACAGGGATATTATCTGGTGATGTACATGTCAGCAAAGGTCAGGCAACCCTGACAACACAAACTGTTGGCAGTAACTCCGACAGAACATTGATATGTCCTGGCTATACAAACCAGGAAGGATCATCCTCATCGAGGAGGACCGATGATGGAATATGTTATACACATCCTCAAACAGACAAGGCTACATCCACACAGAGTCTCTTGTACGTGAGAGATACATCTTCAATAAAGTCTGTATCCAGGATTCAAGACTTTGGTGATAATCCCAATGTCAACAATCCCAAAGATTCATGGTAGCTGTGGATCGCACATCCATGATAGTTCATCAGGCTGCTTATCTATTGCCATCCAACAGAGCATATGCATCATACATTTGCATCATGTTTATCTTGTTTCATTTCAAGTGTCTAGGATTCTTTATCTTATCCATGTCATTGCATTTTATGAATATGATAAAGAGGGGCATCAGTAGACACTCGAAATTTTTTGTATACCTGTCACTAACCTTGCAGGAGAACAAATTCATCTTTCAAAGATAACCTTGGGAGATGATGTAGTTCAAATACCAGAAATTCCATCGGAGAGGACAGTTTTGTCTTGGAGATAACCCCGAGATGCTCAGTTCCAGTCCCGAAAACAACACCGAGAATAGTAGTGCTAACCTTGGAGATAACCCTAAGGAGTGCAATTGCAGTTCTGGAGATAACCCCAAAAATGCTTGTTTTAAATGTATACAGTCAGCTTCAACCTCGGAACTCACACCGAGGTACTCAGTACAAGACCCAGGGATAACACTGGGAAGACAGGAACACCTCAGAGATAACCCTGAGGACCTTCAGTACTTGTAGCAGTCCAATCTCAGAGATAACCCTGAGCAACGTCTGCTTTATTAGCCTAAACCGGAGATAACCCCGGTGAGGGGTAAAATCATCATTTTGCCACCTCGACCCTATATTTCGTCGTCTCAACATCTCATACAAACATTTCTACACAACAATGTCCCACAAGAACCAAGGAGGTCCAATCCCGAGTGACTACTACACAAGGCAGTACACCGGATGAAATTTGAGGCTTGATGACCGAGGGCATGGTCCCATCTTCTTGACTTCGTACAACCTCTAATCCCATGTCATGGCATAGCTCTCGATAATGGCGGTCCAAAATAGCTCTTATACACCTCAATCAGATGCCCGGATTGCAGTTTTGAAAGTTCAAGCGGATATCATAGTGAACGCAGGCACGTACTTTGAGACGGCGAGACCTGCAGAACCCGGGGAATCCCGAGCAGCCATAGGTACATCTGCGTTTAGCTGCAGGTATACCTTTATAAATAGAGGGCTTGGGGTGGCCATTTTATTAAAAAAAATGAGGAAGCCTTGTCCAATTTGCTCTGTACACACCCTAAATTTAGTGCTTTCTCATTTTAAACACTATGAGCTCACATATAGCTACTATTTTTACCGGCGGGAGCCGAGTGTTCATCCACTTAAAGTTATAGATGTCTTCTTTAGCAGACCACTGTAAGCCTTCTTACACACTTTAAAGCCTTTCTCTTCATCTTTGCACACACCATTCTTCACGTTGAGAGTCGTGTTGCGTGTGTATGCCTGCACTTGATCCAGTGTGTTTCATTTTAGTTTGTATATATATATATATATATATATATATATATATATATATATATATATATATATATATACATACATACATACATACATATATTTATATATGGACTAACAATATCGAGTTATGCCTCGATTGATCCTGAACTTACGTTTGGGCGTTTACTTTCGTATATATATATATATATACTTATATATATAACCGTGTGTCAAACTCGTTCAATGAGCCTGACTTACGCCCGAGCGTTTAATGGCTTTTGTATATATATATACTTATATATATGAACTGTGTGTCGAACTCTGTTTGATGAGCCTGGATTTTACATCCGGTGTGTTTAATACTTTAATATATATATATAGGCTCATTGAACAATGTTTGACAATGTAATATATATATATATATATATATATATATATATATATATATATACTTTTCGTCTCGGCCTTTGGAGTTCACTTACGTGGCGGTTGATTGCTTTTATAGCTTTATTTACATTTTTGATCCCGTGGAGGTGCTTCGTGGTGGTTGATCATGTCTATATATATATATATATATATATATATATATATATATATATATATATATATATATATATATATATATATATAATCTATCTTTGCTTTCATATAAATTACGGCATCATGTGAGCCTAGGAATCATTTGATCACAGATTGATCTCATGAATCTAGATTCTTGATTCCGTGATGGACATTTTCGATTATGGCGACTTGTAAATTTATTCACGGTGTTTGGATTTCCTCAAATGGTTTTCATGCCCACGAGGAGTTCAACACTTCTTTGTACATTATTTTCTCGAGGATGCTTCGCATCTCGAAAATTAAAAATAATTAAGCCGAACACTTAATAAAAAAATGGAAGTGTAAAAGGTCTCAATTACTATTGAGTATAAGGGTTTGAAAAACCTTTTTTACAAAACATCACTACAATATCTTGTTTAAAACTGAATTTTTACACAAATTCAAACCATGTGTATATAGGTGCGAACGAGGCCTCACACTAATTTCATATAACTGCATATTGACCCACACACACACACACACATATTCATATAACAGTTTCTTGAAAAGTGGCAGTCACAGTGTTAACACGAATGTCGGGGGGTGCTTAACACCTTTCCTCCGCATAATCAAGCCCCCGAACCTTAATGAATCTCGGTTTCATAGACCCGTTTAGCAGTGTCACATCACTGGGCCAATGTGCAAACCTTTTCTCGGTTGTGTTGGTACAACCATATAAAAAACCAATTGGCGACTCTTACAGTCCATTCATCGATATATACATGTCGGACCTTTTCACAACTTGTTTTTTCAAACAAATCTCACCTAACATGAGAACACCAAAGAACAAGAACATAAAAGAGACAAATAAAAATCCCGATGTCGACAGTCTTAATATGCTAAGATAGGAAGAACAGTAATAATAATATGTGAGTAAATAAATTGTAAATCTCTTATGTCAACGTCGGGATTTTTAGTTGTCCCTTTTCGTTACTTGTTCTTTGGTGTTCTCATTGTTATGTGAGATTTGTTTGAAAAAACAAGTGGAAAAGGTCCGACATGTGTAATGTCGACGATGGACCTGTTAAGAGTCACTAGTTGGTGTTTTTAATCGTTGCACTTCAACGCAACCGAAAAAGGTTTCAGACATTGACCCGATTGATGTGACAATCGCTAAACCGTTCGTGAAATCGAGATTCATTTTGGGTTCTGGGGCTTGATTATGCGAGGGAAGGTGTTAGGCACCCCTCGACATCCGTGGTTGCCACAGTGACCGCCACTTTTTAAGAAACTGTTATATGAATGTGTGTGTGTGTGTGTGGATCAATGTGCAATTATCTGAAAGTAGTGTGAGGCCTCATTCGCACCTATATAAAAGGGTTTGAATTTTATACTAAAATTCGATTTTAAACAAGATATAGCAATGATGTTTATAAAAAAAGGTTTTCAAACCCAATAACTACTCAATAGGAATTGAGACCTTTTCATACTTCTATTTTATTATTAAATGTTCTATTGTTCTTTTTTTCGAGATGCGAGGCATCTTTGGGAAAATAATATACAGCAGTACCAAACTCCCCATGGGCATGACAGCCATCCAAGGAAATTCAGACACCGTAAATAATGTACAAGCTACTTACAACTGAAAATGTCCATCACGGGAACCGAATCTAGATTCAGTAGATTGAATCTGTGATCACATGATTCCTAGGCTCACATGATACCGCAGTTTATATGAAAATCAGTAAGCAGTTATATATATATATATATATATAAGCTGTAAATATATATATACAAACATGATGAACCACCACGAAGCAACTCCATGGGGGATCAGAAATGTAAATATATAAAAGCAGTAAATATATATATATGGACATGATCAACCACCACAAAGCAACTACATGGGGGATCAAAAAAGTAAATAAAGCAGTAAATACGATCAACCGCCATGAAGTAAACTCCAGGCGGGACTAAATGTAAATAAAGCAGTAAAGACGATCAACGGCCACGAAGAAAACTCCAGGCGGGACTAAATGTAAATAAAGCAGTAAAAAGCCTCGAAGTAAACTCCAGGCCTAACAGAAATGTAGATATATATATATATATATAGCGATAAAACGCTCCAGGATGTAAAATCCGGGCTCATCGACATATATCGACAACAGATTATATATATATATATATATATATATATATATATATATATATAAGCAAGTAAACGCTCCCGATGTAAAATCTGTGCTCATCGAATGAGTCGACAACAGCTTTATATATATATATATATATATATATATATATATATATAGAGAGAGAGTTCGGATCTATCCTACTCCCCATTTTCTTAAAATGCTTACTTTTAAAACAACTAAAAAAAAATTATGGAACTTGAATTTTTACATAATACAATGTTTTGGGTGTGATATGGATACATATAATAAAACATATGCATGCAGTGCATGCGAATTTGTACATACATTTTTGGTATAAGTATCCAAATCACGCCCAAAACACTATATTATGTAAAAATTCAAGTTCCATAATTTGTTTATTTTTTTTAGTTGTTCTACAAACAAAAAAAAAATTTGGGTCCGCATTTTATCAGGTCCGGACTCCCGGACCTAATCCATCTTGTATATATATATATATATATATATAGCAAGTAAATGCTCAAGACATAAGTCTAGGCTCAATCGAGGCATAACTCGATAATGTTATTCCATATATAAATATATACATATATAAGTATATATATACAAACAGAAATAAAAACCACGGACTGAAGTCCGAGCATACGCACACAACACGACTCTCAGTGTCTAGAATAGTGTGTGCAAAGATGAAGAGAAAGGATTTATAGAGTGTGAAAAGGCTTACAGTGGGATGCCAATGCAGGATTCTATAACTCTAGATGGATAAACACTCAGCTCCCACTAGTAAAAATATAGCTATATGTGAGCTAACAGGTGTTTAAAATGAAGAAACACTCAATATGGGGTGTGTATAGAGCAAATTGGACAGGGCTTCCTCGCCTCTCTTTTTTTCTAAATGGCCACCCCAAGCCCTCTACTTATAGAGGGGGAGCCAGCAGTGTACTGTGTGGTAGTGCAGATGCACTGCTGGGTGCACAGGGTGCCCTGTGCTCTACAGGTTTCATTATCTCGAAGTACGTGCACTCGTGCACTTTAATGTCCGCTTAAACTTGCAAAACTTCAATCTGAGCATCCGAACGAGGTATATAAGACCATCTTCGGACTGCTTGTGTCGAGAGTTATGCAATGACATGGGATTAGAGGTTGTACAAAGTCAGAAAGAGGGGACCATGCCCATGGTCTTCAAGCTTCAAATTATATCTAGTGTGCTGCCACACGTAATAGTCACTCGAGATTAGAACTCCTTGGTTCTTGTAGGACATTATTGTATGTATGTATGTATGAGATGTTGAGACGATGCGCAGGTGTTGAGGTGACAAGATGATGTTTGACTCCTCACCGGGGTTATCTTCGGTTTGAGCTGAAAGCAGATGTTGCTCAGGGTTACATCTGAGATTGGACTATTGCAAGTATTTGAATGCCGCAAGGTCATTTGTAAGTGTGCCTGTCTGCCCGGTGTTAGCTCTTGGTCTGAGGTATGAGTACCTCGGCAAGAGGTCTGAGATTGAAGCTTATTGCATGCATTTGAAATAAGCATTTCTGGAGTTATCGCCGGAACTACAATAGCATTCCTTGGGGTTATCTCCAATGATGAAACTCGGGGTTATCTCTGAGGTTGGAAATGACATTCCTGGTGTGTGGTCCGGGGTTGGAAATGATACTCCCGGTGTGTGTTCTAGGGTTGAGACTCAACTTCCGGTAGTATCGGGAATGGATGTGAGCTGTATTCCACGGTTATCTCCGAAAGACAAATCTGCCCTCCTGCAATGTTAGTAACAGGCATGCAAAAAATTATGAGTGTCTACAGATGCCCCTCTTTATCATATTCATGCAATGCAAGGCATGGATAGGATAAAGAATCCTAGACACTTTAAATGCAATAATATAAAAATGATGTTATGTGCAGCAACATGATGTAAATGTATGATGCATGAATGAGATGATTGTCGGTTCCCTATTAATCCTGTTGGGATGACAATCAGTGATGTCTTGGACATGCGATCCAAGTCTTCAAGGATGTTGACGTTGGGGCTATCACCAAAGTCCTGAATCCTAGACACAAACTTTTACTCCATAGAGATGCCTCTTGTGTATAAGAGATCTGTGGGGAGAAAGCTTTGTCTGTTTGAGGATGTGTATAACATATCCCACCATCCTGTCAGAGTTACTGCCAGCAGTATGTATTTGTCAAGGTTGCCTGACCTTTGCTGATGTGTGTATCACCGGATAGATCCCTGTTGGGCAAACTATCAAGGCTGCTTGACCTTCATTGATATGCGTATCAATAGTTTCATCGCATTGTGACCCCCGCCGGGGATACTTTGTCATGGATAAGTTTCTTCGATGGGTTTACTTGCCACCGGCTGAGATAACATCAAGGTTACTTGACCTTCATTGATGTGTGTATCAATGGTTGAGAATGTGCTGTAACCTTCGTCGGGGATACGTAGATGTTTGAAATTTTTGTGTTGTTACCCCCGTCGGGGAATCGTTATCAATTCATAGCTTCGGCGTTGTAACCCCCGCCGGAGATACGTCTTTAATTCATAACTTTGGCGTTGTAACCCCCGTCGGGGATATGTCTAGGGTTGTGACCCTACACTGATGGCATCGAACCTGTATGAGGTATTGCCGAGCATGATTTGTAAAAGTTGAGGCCACTGGTATAGTATACCTTGTATGCAGGCGAATACCAATGAGTGAGATGTGGAGCCAGAGTTTTGCCCATGATAACCAGGATTTCAGGCTATTCCACTCAATCGCGTAGCGTTTTTATTCCTGATTTGGCCTTTTCAGCTTGTGAGACCTCCTTTGCAACTCTAATTGGATCGAGCCGGAGGCATGGGACCCATGTAGGAGTGCTGCAGGTGGACCTGCGGCCAACCGTGGCTATGTAAAGCCTACAGGTTGCTTTCATAAGTCATTTTCAAGCTGCGCTATGAAGGAAATCCGAGAGCTCTTCTTCAGACCTACTGAGTTCGGGCAACTTTCTGCATATTCTGCCACCATACAAGTGTTCTTCACTGTCCTGGTAACATATGCATGTCTTCTTTTCCAGTTTCTATCCATTGGAAAATGACTTATCACATGAAATGCACTTAGACACATAGTAGTGAATATGCATGCTGATATGACTTTACAAAAAATATTCAACACAGTAAATGTTAGTATTAAACCATGCTGAACATAATGATTTGAAAATTTTAGACTTTTGAAATAGTCAAATTGGCACCTCTTACTGTCATTTCTTATCCTATTTGAGGACAAATGAGTAAAGGTGGAAAAGTAAAATAACCCTGGTAATTAGACTACACTTATAAATTTTTTACTGTGATGTATTAAATGCATTTAGGATGTATATGACTGTTGGTAGGTGTGCTACTGAATGGCCAACTTGTCATACCTATGTGCATGTGGATAGTCCCATTTACAAAGGGGGCTACGAATTTTTTTTTCTAAAACGTAGGCATTGGGTAGTCATGCATTTTTAACTCTACTGTAGATGTATGTTAAAATAATGCATGCATGCATATAATCATAAAATGCATTTTGAAAAGCTCTAGGTAAGAATTTACCACACCCTTTCTAAGGTGATTTAGAGACTTGTTGTCCAGATATTATGGATCCGGATCAGCCGAGTAGTTCCCGTAGGACCACTTCTGTTGTACGGAGGAGGGTTTCTGAAGTGCCTCGACCTCGTTCTGTTAGACAGCCTCATCGTTTGGTGGAGGCGGTGATACGTCCTATCCGGGTTGAAGTGCTGGATGTCGAGGACGAGGAGCAGGATGTACCAGTTGAGGTTCCTGCTCCTGCTGTATGTGTTCCCCATAGGGATTTTCCAGGTATTCAAGTGGCGAACCCAGATCTTCTAAGTGACTTGAGTCGACATCCTTCAGTTTACCTACACGCAAACAAGGTATGAAGTTAGATATTAATCTTCCTTATTTCCTATTGATGTGGAGTAAAGGGTTCTGATGTTGATCTACATTTGATATAGGTTCCCAGCTTTACACAGCCTCGAGGGAACTGGTTCAGCATCCACTCTATGTATCAGGCTTTGCATGATGACTATAGAGCGATTATACATAGCTGGGGATTTGGGATGTTCTTTTCCATTCTTCCCCATTGTTGTCCCTGCGGTTACCTCAGGGCATTGTATGAGCACTGGTTTTACCAGACTCAGTCACTCCATTTGCTGGACTGTGAGGTGATGATGACGCTGATGGATTAGCGGTTTATCATAGGTATGGAATTTGGAGGGGATCTAGTGCCTTGTACGGTGGATATAACCCCTACTGTCGTCAAATCCTTGTTGGGAGTTCTAGCGGAGGTGCTCAAGGGTAGGACTGTACGTACAGGTCCTTTGAGCGTAGATTCTATGAGAGGACTGTTGAGTGAGCCTATACCCAATGATGTAAGAGTCAGGGATCGTATTCTCTAGCGATTGTTGCTGATGATCATTAGGGGATGCTTCATAGCAGATAACTCTTCTATAGTGTCTTTCGCTTTGATTAGCGCCACTCGACACGTGGACCGTATAGGAGACTATGATTGGGGTTCCTAACCTTTGCTTACTTCCTCAGGGGAATGCACATGTGATCGCAGGGCTTGACCGAGGCTTGGTTAGGATTTTACCCATTTCTGCTGGTGAGTATTTTTCTTGTCTTTTCCTATGTACAGGTTAAGAGCGTTGACTGACAGTAGATGTTTGCCTTTGTGTTTGCAATTTTGGGCCTATGATAGGCTTCCATGTTTGCATCATGTGAGCGTGCTAGGTTTAGACACCTATCCACGAGAACGGAGATGGAATCATTCTATACTGGCAGAGGTCCCTGTTGCTGAGGGTTTCACTCATTGTCGCCTACAGTTGGAGTTGTTGACAACGGATGTCATCACATGGGTTCCCTATTCTGGGGAGCATTTGAGTGTTGGATTTGAGGATGGGTACCCGACTGGGGTCGAGTACGTGATTTCCACCCGTAGGATTGCTCTCTTCATAGATAGAGGATGGGAGCTCTATTTAGGAGAGCGTGCTATCAGGAGCACTACAGGAGAGATTCGCTTGTCGATCTTTCCTCCTGCCAGGCGTTATTGGCCTGTTTCACAGTCACCCTTCATTGATATCCCATTGTTGGGGGTTGACGGTTTCACACTGTCAAAGGGTCCCTGCACTCAGGAGATGTTCCAGCATTGGTGGTTCCCTCATACCATTGGATCTCAGACCCGCGCCACACAGTTTATGGGGGATATGGTTCCAGGATCCATGATGATGATGACGGATTAGCTAGCTTTGTGTCGAGATCCGACTCGGGTGACACAGATAAGGCGCTTTGACCTTAAGCATTGGATAAAGGCACATTTCTTTATCTGGCACTTGGGTAGAGATCCTTCAGAGGCAAATACTTTTGATCCTTCCAGCTCTATTGCTGGCCCCTCAGGTGACCCATATAGCTTTTCCGGTGCAGATCCTCCCTTGTATAGGCCTGATATCCTTGTAGATAGAGATCCAGTGACTCAGGAAGAGTTACATTAGATGGACAGGATTGACGATGTAGACATCGATACCATTAACTCCTGCTGATGTATATTTCTCGTTATCTCTTTTGAAGGCCTTTTTTAGATGCTGGGTAGCTTCGCCCCATTCTCACTATATCTTTTGATAGGCCTCTGTTAGTTGTTGGGTAGCTTCGCTTCCATTTCCACAGATTTTAGCCATATGAGAGATGTATTAGATGATGATATACTTCGGAATGTATGTACAGTTTTCCATTCCCTATATCATATTTCAATCTATTGTATCATGCATGTTATTATGTTATGCATATGTATATATGTTCAGAGATATTCAGCATTGACCCCTGAATGGTCTTATGACACGACCCTTACAGATGTCTTCTTGACGCTTAGTCAGTATTGATCATACCCCACCATTTTTGGTGGCATCGAATGCGATCGATCGTGGTATAATAAAGATGTCACCATCGATGACGAGGTGATCAGTAGATCATTTGTTGCAGTATAATATGACCCTGTTAATGTTTTAGGTTCCCACAGGATTCGTGGAGGGTATACTAGAGCATTGGGTACCGGAGAGGTAGGTTTTCCAATTTGGGACCCAGGAGTTGACTCCTACTATGGAGGAGTATGCATGGTTTATGATGTTGTTGTTGGACAGACCTTGTATACACATGGAGATCGGAGATATGAGTAGGCAGTTTATGACCCTCACTGGATTGAGGCGCGGGGTGGTACAGGATGAGATTACTTCTGTCCATGTGATTTCCCAACATTTTCTATTTGACAGATTTGGCTCTGAGGATAGTTATGCATGGTATTCCAGGGATTTCACCACACCGAAGGATCATTGGCATTCAGCCAGAGTGGATGTACTGCTATTATGTGTACTGTCATATGTATACATGCCACGATATACGGATGATTTGGACATAGGGGTCATTATGGCAGTGAGAGCTCTCAGGGAGGGTCACACCATCATACCGATGATTATGGTAGAGACTCTAAGGTCGGCCACATATTACTTCACTTATCCGACATGAGTGTTCACAGGCGGCTTTCGATTAAATCTTTGTCAGATGTGGTTTATGTCACACTTGAGACTAATTGGCACATTGCATTTATACATGGGTATTGTTTCACCCATGATATAGCCATGTCGTTACTCCTTTCAAATCATGTGAGTGTATAGATGTCGCATCTTGGTCACTTTCTGGCGGGGGATTGGAGATCTGTTTGCTATATATTTACTGTATGTCGGGGCTTAGTTCACCCTACAACTTCATTACTCATGCTCCGCATGGATTATCTTCCTCTAGCTGGTTTGAGAGGGATGATCACCTACCACCCATTGGTCGTGATGTGTTAGTTTGACCGCCGAGATTTCCATCCATTTGAGGCGGCAAAGAGTGTCAGCTTCGCTTCACGCCTGCTTATCGATAAGAAGGACAGATCCAGGGTTGTATGCATGTTGGGATCAATGAGAGCTAGGCCGATTTTTCCGTCACCATCCCAAGTATTTTGCAGAGTATTCAACATGGATGGAGACAGAGACTACATCGACTATAGTAGTATCCACAGTGCAGGATATTAATTCTGACGATGAGGAGCCTATGGAGGAGGCTGACATTCCCATCAATGGGGACTTTACTGCTGGGTTGCCAGCATTTGTGATGGATTCTCCCACCCCGAGTGCCACTGTTATT
Source organism: Panax ginseng (assembly GCA_020205605.1). Classification (NCBI taxonomy): domain Eukaryota; kingdom Viridiplantae; phylum Streptophyta; class Magnoliopsida; order Apiales; family Araliaceae; genus Panax; species Panax ginseng. The sequence continues at coordinate 55,571,136 of CM035149.1, read as the reverse complement.
CAGTATTCAAAACAGTATTTGGAGCAAAGCCTACATCTGATGACCTATGAGAGAGATCAGGCTAGGGCCTCGATGTTAACAGCTCTTGATGGGAGAGATGTCACTCTATTAGAGAGGGATGAGGCTAGATCAGCCAGGGATGCATTGATTGTGGAGCGGGATGTCGCCCTATCTGCTAGGGATGTGGCCATTGCAGACAGTACCTCTGTGAGATCCCATACGACTGGCATCCTTGTCGATATGAGTTCATATATTGATGAGCATCATGTCATCATGCAGTTAGCCTCTATTCTGCTAGCTCGTGTAGATACCATTGGGCCGGAGCTTGCAGCTTTACCTCCTTCTTCAAAGAGGGATGCTATGTTAGATCTGATTATCCGCATACACACAGATCCGTAGATAGCTTTGTATTTTCCTGTACAGACTAGCTTAGCCATTTTGTCATGTACAGTATAGATGTATATATCAAACAGTATTATATATGACGGAGAAATATATTTTGATTTACTTCCCTTTTAGTTGCGCCTTGATACATGCTTGATATTTGCCTGTTTCTTCAGGGCTTTTGATCTTGATGCATTCTGAACTTATCCTTGATATGTGGACATTGAGCCATCACAGGATCTCTCAGAACGGATCATTGATCTGTATGTATCCCTACCATCTTTGGTGTCTTGGGACTGGTTTCTGTATAAAAATATAGAGAGGAGTGTTACTTTTCCTCTCTAAGATTAACCGCACCACAGATGGTCGTCAGTACTTCTATTTGTGAGAAGCCTAGTTAATTCCATCTCTTATGGATTGGTGTTGCTCTTTGAGGCACAACCGCAGCTTAGATGGTCACTGAATCTCCTATTTGTGAAAAGAGGTTGGATAATTCCATCCCTTTGGTCTGAAGCCGATGAAATGTGGTGCATTGAAGTTTGATCCCAGTACCGTGTGACAAGCATTTTTGTTCTGGTAGTGGTTAGACTGAACCATAAATGGCTGCCTACGTACTCCTATTAAAGAGGAGATCAAGTCTGTGTAGTTCGAACCTGGTGTAAGAGGTTCAATGCTGAATATGAAAGGCATATGGGTGTAAAAGCTTGTTTTTTTTGTTTATTGCGACCGAGCCATATAGAATATGGTTTCCTACGTACTCCTGGGTATCAGGAAGATCAGGTCGACATAGTTTGCCCCTCAAGACGAATCGCAGCCAAAGAGAAGTATGAATCCCATGTGCAGGCTATACAACGGGGAGAAAAAAGTTTGATCCCATGATTGGGACAAACTACAGGTGTAGAAAAAGTTTGATCTCGTCTTCAGGACAAATTGCTAGCATAGAAAAGTTTAATCCCGTCTTCAGGATAAACTATAGATGTGAAAGGTTCAATCCCGTCTTCAGGATAACCAAAATTGTATGAATTGTTTGAAATGAGGTAAAATCAGGCTACTGGTTTGAAGTGTATGATTCCCTGAGGGGAAAAAGAGTTTGTAAAAAGAGAGGATTCAAAACCGGAATGACTGGTGATTTGATGAATCCAAAAACCAGGATGTTTGCTTGATGATAACTTCAGAAATAGTACCATTTCACGGTGTCCGAGTTGATAAGCTGTGGAAATTCATCGTCGTCCATTTCCTGTAGTCTGAAAGCACTTCCTGTCAATACCTCCTTGACAACAAATGGGCCTTCCCAGTTAGGAGCGAAGTTTCCCTTAGATTGATCTTGGTTGTCAATGATCTTTTTCAAAACCAAGTTATGTTGTTTGAACTGCCGTAGCTGGACTTTTCTGTTGTAGGATCTGCCGATCCTTTGCTAATATAACTGACCAAGAAAGATAGTCGTGGTTCGCCCTTCATCTATTAGAGATAATTTGTGATACCTGTCTTGTACCCATTGTTCTTCATCCAATTGAGCATCCATCAACACTCTGAGGGATTCCATTTCCACCTCTATGGGGAGCACTGTTCCATCCCATAGGCTAATGAGTAGGGGGTTGCCCTAGTGGAAGTATGCATTGAAGTTCTGTAGGCTAATAAAGTCAGAGGCAAGAGGTCAGGCCATCCTTTGTGATTGGTGGACATTTTCTGCATAATCTTCTTGATATTTTTATTAGCCGCTTCAACAGCACCATTCATCTTTGGACAGTAGATAACGGAGTTAAGGTGTTTGATGTGGAATTTACTGCATAACTCCTCCATCATTTTGTTGTTGAGGTTCTTAGCATTGTCTGAAACCATGACCTCTGGTTGTCAATATCGACAAACGACATTGTTTATGATGAAAGTAATGATGACTTCTTTGGTAACCCTGGGGAAGGAGGCTGCTTCTACCCATTTGGTGAAGTAGTAAATCATGATGAATATGAATTGATGTCCATTACTGGCTTTGGGCTCGATGGGCCCAATCACATCCATTCCCCACATTGAGAAGGGCCATGGCAAACTGATATTGTGGAGTTCCCTTAGAGGGGCGTGGATAGCATTCCCATGAATCTGGCATTGATAGCACCTCTTGACATGATCATCACAGTCAGCTTTGAGCGTAAGCCAATAATGCCATGTTCTGAAGATTTTTTTAACAAGTAGGGGTTCGCTCATGTGTGGGCCACATACTCCACCATGGATCTCATCCATGAGCCTCTGAGCTTGGTCTTTATTCAGACATCTGAGGAGACCTAATCCAAAGATCTCTCTTGTAGAGTGCATCTCCGCCGTGTAGAATTTCATAAAGAAGTCGATGGATCCGTCTCTTTGAATCGGGGCTCGCCTCAGCGGGTGTAGATCCATCTCACAGATACTCTTTGATATGTTGATACCAAGGGTTGTCAATGGGAGGTAACTCATCCGATACTTCTCCAATATAGTTCCCATAAGCTGGGGCCTTTTGCAGGGCAAATGTGATGCTTGGCATATTTTCCTTGTCAGGTATGTGAATCAAGGAGGCCAACGTTGCTAGTGCATCCGCAATATCATTCCTATTATGAGGAATATGTAGAAAGGAGATTTCTTCGAACTCCAAAGCCATCTGTAAAACTTGTCGATTCTAAGGAAGCAAATATAATTCTTTGGTTTGATAGATTTTCATGGATTATTTGATTACCAATTCAGAATCCCCAAAGACAGTTAACCGCCTGATGCCCATTGAACGGGTAAGTATTAGCCCCATGATACAGCCTTCATACTCAGCTGTGTCGTTGGTGCTGACAAACTATAATTTGACTGGCCGACGGATACCGCTCCCCCTGCATCAATATTAGAATTGCTCCAGCTCCAGAGCCTTCTGTGTTAATAGCTCCATCAAAATACATTTTCCATGTGTGGCATGCATCGTACTGATGGTGTTGTTGAATTGCCATTACCCCTTCATCGGGGAAGTATGTTTCTAAGGGTTTGTAATCCCCTGTAGGTGCGGCGGTCAGTTGATCCGCAATTCCTTGACCTTTGACAGACTTTTGCATCACGTAGACGATGTCAAATTGTTGTAGGATCAACTGCCATCTGGACAGTCGACAATTCAGTATGGGCTTACTGAACACATACTTGAGAGGATCCACACGGGATATGAGATAGGTTGTGTGACCATGGAGGTAATGATGTAACCTCATAGAAGCCCATGCTAAAGCACAACAAGTTTTCTCAATCAGAGTGTACTTGTCTTGACTGATACTGAATCTTTTGCTGAGGTAATAGATAGCTCGTTCTTGGCCTCTATCATCTTTTTGTCACAGCATACAGCCCATGGCATTGTCATTAATGGATAGGTACATAAACAAGGGAACATCATCCCTGGGTGGTACCAAAACACGAGCGTTAACCAGCTACTCTTTAATGGTAAGGAAGGCTTTCTGACAGTCATCGTTCCATTTCATGGAGGAGTTCTTCCTTAACAACTTGAAGATGGGCTCACATGTTGCTGTGAGTTGAGAGATAAACCTGCTAATGAAGTTGATTCTTCCCAAAAATCCTCGTATTTCCTTCTCTGTCTAAGGAATGGGCATTTCCTTGATGGCCTAGATTTTGGTGGGATCCAGCTTTATCCCTTTGTGGCTGACTAGGAAACCTAGCAACTTACCTAACTTAACACCAAAGGCACACTTGGCTGGATTCAAATTCAAGTTGTACTTACGCAACCTGTTGAAAAGCTTTTTGAGATGGTCTAAGTGGTCTTCTTCCTTTCAGGATTTAACAATGATGTCATCCACATAGATCTCTATCTCCTTGTGCATTAAATCGTGGAAAAGAGCCATCATAGCTCGCTGATAGGTTGCCCCGGCATTGATGAGGCCGAATGACAACCGTCTATAGCAAAAGGTTCCCCAAGGCGTAATGAAAGTAGTTTTCTCATGGTCTTCCTTAGCGACCATAATTTGATGGTACCCCGCAAAGAAATCCGCAAAGGAGTAGATGTCATATTAAGCAGTATTGTCAATGAGAATATTGATAAAGGGTATGGGAAAGCTATCTTTAAGGCAAGCTTTGTTCAAATCCCGGTAATCCACGCAAACTCGCACCATTCCTCCTGGTTTAGGCACGGGAACAATATTGGATATCCACTCTGGATATGTAGACACCATGATAATTCCAGCTTGAAATTGTTTCACAATTTCTTCTTTAACCTTCAAACTCCACTCAGGTTTCAATCGCCTGAGCTTCTGCCTGATTGGCTTGAATCCTTCTTTAATGGGAAGGCGGTGAAGAACAATGTCAGTGGACAAACCCACCATTTCTTCATGAGACCATGCAAACACATCCTGGAATTGGGTTAATAGTGCAACCATATCATTCCATTGGTTTGGGGTGAGGTCTGAACCAATCTAGATTAGCTTAGGGTTTTCTAAGGTTCCAAGATTGAAAAAAGTCGTTTGGTTAAGGTTGGGTTTAGGTTTTTTTGAGACCCATTCCTTAATCTCCTGAGGTGTCTCAATGTCCTCTTGTATTTCCATCAAGTCTGAGTCCAACTTTGCATCAAAGTTACAGCCCTTGTGGAGAGAAGGTACCTCATTAGCAAGTACAGGCACATCTAAATTCAAAATCCTGAAACAAAATATGATTTCACTTAATATATGAAATTGTTTAATCATACAAAAGTGTTAGCATGTACTGATAAAATAACTGCTAATACTGTATAGAAAAGTAAGCAATTAAAGTTATCTACAGGCGTAGGATTTTACCTTGTTTTACCATTTTACCCTCGTCGACTAATGCATGGAGTGCTGCTCCAATTGTCGAGGGCAAAGTCCTGATGGACTGTAGTGATGGAGGGATTGTCATTGTCCTCCTTCTCCCAAATGATAACCATGACATCTAGGAAATTATCTTCTGGGGTATATCTGTTTGTATGTTCATCAAGGACAATGATGTGTATGCCTGACATCATCAAGGCGATGTCGTGTTTACGTTTCCGCTCCCTTTCTTCCGCTTCGGGATCAGGAATTAGCACCTCTTTTGCTTTGATTGGTACTGGTTTGGGAAACAGCATAGCCATAACATGGGTTGGCACCTTTACTGGAGACTATATCAGCTCATGCGGTGCAGATGGAAAAAATCACCGTGTGGCGGAAGCTTGAGGAACCTTCTTATGCTTATGAGGATTCCTATGACTGGAACTGGCAGAATAGCCTAGTCCGGCTGTCCCAATTTGACTGAACACTTGAATAGGGTGCTTAATACCCTGATGATTTTTACCAAGCCCTTGTCCAAGATGATGACCCAATGACATTATTTCTTGAGTTGCCGACATAACCTCGGCAGAAATCTTGACGGGAAGTGGTGCTCCAATAGGTTGGTATTGTATGTTATTCACTTCCAAGGTATGAAAACTGGTCGGCTCCACTTCTGAACTGAAGTTGATGATTGGCAGATCTCCTTGTTCAGGACATTCCGGCTAAGCGTTAACAGTGACTAGACTGTTATTAACAATGTATTTGAGTTGCTGATGTAGTGTGGAGGGAACGGATCCAGCCATGTGTATCCATGGTCTCCCCAATAGCAAGTTGTATCCTGAATCTATCATGAGGACATGAAAGGATACATTGAATGTATTTGGACAAATCTCAATTGGCAGCTCAATCTCTCCGACAGAATTTTGTCGGGATCCATCAAAAGCTTTAATAACCGTATGGCTACTTCGGATCCGTTTGAGATTTACATTCATCTTTACTAAGGTGGCATAAGGACAGATATTCAGAGACGAACCTCAATCTATCAAAACTCTAGCTAGCATATATCCATAGGATAAAACTGCAATGTGCAATGGCTTGTAATGACCAGTCCCTTTGGGCAGTATGTCATCATCAGTGAAGGATATCACATTGTTGTTGAAAATGTGATCAAATATATGTTGAAATTTTTCCACATCCACTGATTTTGGTAAGTAGGCTTCTTTCAAAACCTTCAATAAGATCTTCCGGTGATCCTCGGAAGAGAAAACCAAGTCCAGTATGGATATCTGATCTGGAGCTTCTCTTAAGCTTAGAACCACTTTGGCTTCATTATGGCCCATAGTGCGGAGGAATTTTTTAATCTTCTCCATGGGAATCTTCCCCTTTGCTTTGATGGCGGGCTTCATCACCCTCTGAAGAAGATACAGAGGATTTTCCTTCGACACTGTAGCAGTAGTATGAGACGTGGATCCTTCTAGTTCTCCATAATTCCATGGAACTTTGTGTAAGTTGACAACAGGATATTGTGGTCTGAAAGGTAAAGAAATTGGCTCTGGTGCGGCCACTTTCAAAGGATTGTCTGCTCCTTTAAGTTGAATTGCTTGAATGGGAAATGATTTGACAGTCTCATCATCCTCAGCGGATATAACTGCTATTGATCCCTTCCATTTGGTAGGACATGTATTCCCACTCTCGAGTTGCATAGTGTCTTCGTCTGCCAGCTGCAGGACACCGTTATCAATAAGATTCTGAATGAGATGGTGGAGTGCCCAGCATTCTTCTATGTTGTGATCGCGAGAATGTGAATGATATTGACATACTCCATTGGAGTTGAACCGTCTTGAATGAGGATTGATTGGAGGCAGAAGAGAGGTAATTCTTCCTTCGTTAATAAGCATTTGAAATATCTCCTCCATATATTGGCCCAGATAGGTGAATTCCCTCTGATTGGCAAAATCCTGACGGGCTTTAGCATTTTCTCTCTTTACAACCTTATCCTCCATAGCTTCGCTTTCTGAAGGTGATGGTGGAGCATTCATAACAAAAGGAAGGAGATAGCCATGCTCCTGGCTGATTAATTGGTGTGTGACTTGATGCTGGTGAGTCACCAGTTCTGCCAATTGCTCAATTTGCTTGCAAAGAGCTTTCATCTTTCGTTCTATAGTAAACTGGAACTTTGCGTAATCCCATTTGTCAACACCATCTTTGAGGGTTTGGGATGATTCACTGTTAAAACTGGAACTTTGTCCAGTGCTCCAACTAATTATGTTGACCTCTTCTTCTTTGTGTTGAGGAAGAGGATTGTCTTGCAAATGAGGTTGATCTGGTTTGGTGACCACGATCTCACCGTTGTCTATTAAATCTTGGATCTTATGTTTTAAGGCCCAACAATCTTGAGTATCATGTCCAGGTGCCCCGGCATGATAAGCACACTTCCGAGTAGCATTGAAACCCCTGCCATTAGGGTTGGCTGGTGGAAGAAGACGTGTGATTTTCTTCTGAGTAGTCAGAAGATCAATAATATTCTTGAGCGAGTCCCCTAAGGGTGTGAACATTCGAGGGCGCTTTGCTTCTCCACTTTTAGGCAATGGAGGGTTTGAAGACTGTGCCTGGAAAGGGGAGTAGTTTCTCCTTTGTATAGGCATGTTCTGATTGCCTTTTTGACCTTGTAGTATCAAGGAAACATCCTCCTCTTTCTTTTTATGGACCCTCCGGGGGTTGTTTCCATAAGATCCAGACTGGATGTGCTCAGCAACTGCTTTAAGAGTGGCTAGGTCTTGAATCTTACTTGACTTCAATCCCATCTCAGCCATCTCTATGTGCTTGATCATTTCAGAGAATTGTTTGCCAATACCAGCTAAAACTCTCTCATAGAAAGGAGCTTCCTGTATGTCTATGAAAGTCATGACCATTTCTGATTCTGTCATGGAAGGAATAAATTTAGCAACGAGGCACCTCCACCTTTGAGCATACTCTCTAAAAGACTCATTAAACTGTTTCTTGACCTTGTAATCTGCACCTGGCCAGAGCCATCTAAGATTGAAAAAATCGATTGAGTGAGGAAGGCATGAGCTAGCTCTTCCCAGCTATGGATCTTTGAGTTGTCTAATCTAGTATACCATGAACGGGCTTCTCCAGTCAGACTCTTCTAGAACAGCTGTATAGTTTAGTCTTAGGGATATTATAAATGCTATTATAATGTGCCCATTTTAGGAATATTGTCCTGCAAAAACGGGTGTTATTTGATAACATGTATGCACAAATATTCTTCATATTTTCCACTACATAAAGATGAACATGGAATAAAATTACAAGTAAATGCTTTTACAAGTAATTGAAAATGGAAAGCATGAAGAGACTTTCCTCCTCGTTTGGTTTATCAGAGGTTGACCTATCTTAGGGTTACTCTCGCGGCTTTTTGGCATGAAGGTCCCTGCATCATCTCGGAATCTACTTGGACGAGAAGTTAATCCTATTCTTTCAACTGGAGTGAATCTGGTGGTGCCTTTCACGAGCCTCGCTCAATTAGTCTCCCCACGAGTCCAATAATCAAACATCGACAGATAGCCTCTCAAAAGAGGAACCACACAACCTACATTCACATACAACGTGTCTCACCGATTATGAAAATGATGACATGTGCAAAGCACTAATATCACATATAGATATTTTGCAGTGCAGTAAGTAAAATGCATTCATACACATTCATCATAAATGTAAATGCAACATTCACACATAAGCATATAACAGTTTTGAAAAGCTTGTAGTAGCGGCTTAAACTCTCTTATTGGAGTCCCCAGCAGAGTCGCCACCTGTCGACGTCGGGATTTTTAGTTGTCCCTTTTTGTTTCTTGTTCTTTAGTGTTCTCATTGTTATTTGAGATTTGTTTGAAAAAACAAGTGGAAAAGGTCTGACATGTGTAATGTCGACGATGGACTGTTAAGAGTCGCCAGTTGGTGTTTTTAACTGGTTGCACCAACGTAACTGAAAAAAGGTTTGCACATTAACCTAGTGATGTGACACTGCTAAACGGGTCTGTGAAACCGAGATTCATTTTGGGTTCGAGGGCTTGATTATGCAGAGGGAAGGTGTTAGGCACCCCCCAACATCCGTGTTGCCATGGTGACCGCCACTTTTAAAGAAGAAACTATTATATGAATGTGTGTGTGTGTGTGTGTAGATTAATGTGTAATTATCTGAAAGTAGTGTGAGGCCTCATTCGCACCTATATACAAAGGGTTTGAATTTTATGCAAAAATTCAGTTTTAAACAAGATATAGCAATGATGTTTTATAAAAAAGGTTTTTCAAACCCTGTGCTCAATAGGAATTGAGACCTTTCCATACTTCCATTTTATTATTAAATGTTCGGCTTGTTTGCTTTTATTTTCGAGATGCGAGACATCTTCGAGAAAATAATATCTGACCGATCGTTTAACTCCTCATGGGCACATGATGACCATCCAAGGAAATTCAGATTACTTGTAAATAATGTATAAGTCGCTTACAAATTTTGAAAATGTCCATCACGGAACCGAATCTAGATTCAGTAGACAGAATCTGTGATCACATGATTCCTAGGCTCACATGATACCACAATTTATATGAAAAGTAGTAAGCAGTTATATATATATATATATATATATATATAAGCGGTAAATATATATATACAGACAAGATCAACCACCACGAAGCAACTCCATGGGGGATCAGAAAAGTAAATAAAGCAGTAAATGCGATCAACCGCCACAAAGAAAATTCCAGGCGGGACTAAATGTAAATAAAGCAGTAAAGACGATCAACCACCACGAAGTAAACTTAGACGGGACTAAATGTAAATAAAGCAGTAAAAGGCCTCGAAGTAAATCCCAGGCCTGACAGACTTGTAAATATATATATATATATATATATATATATATATATAAGCAAGTAAACACTATATATATATAAGCAAGTAAACGCTTCAGACATAAGTCTAGGCTCAATCGAGGCATAACTTGATAATGTTAGTCCATATATAAATATATACATATATAAGTATATATATATACAGACAGAAATGAAAATCACGGACCGAAGTCCGGGTATACACACACAACACGACTCTCAATGTGTAGAATAGTGTGTGCAAAGATGAAGAGAAAGGCTTTATAGAGTGTGAGAAGGCTTTACAGTGGATTTGCCAATGCGAGTTTCTATAACTCTAGATGGATAACCACTCAAATTCTCTCCGGTAAAAATATAGCTATATGTTAGCTAACAGTGTTTAAAATGAGGAAACACTCAATATGGGGTGTGTACAGAGCAAATTGGACAGGGCTTCCTCACCTCTCTTTTTCTCCAAATTGTCACCCCAAGCCCTCTATTTATAGAGGGGGGAGTCAGAGTGTATTACCTACGATGGCCGTAGATGCACTGCAGTCGCCTCGGGTGCCTCAGACTCCTCCCAGGGTTCCGTCGTTCTCTCAAGTATGTGCACTCATGCACTGTAATGCTTGCTCGAACTTGCAGAACTTCAATTTGAGCATCCGAACGAGGTATATAAGACCATCTTCGGACAGCTTGTGTCGAGAGTTACGCAATGACATGGGATTAGAGGTTGTACGAATTCAGGAAGAGGGGACTATGCCCATGGTCTTCAAGCTTCAAATTCTATCCGGTGTGCTGCCATGCGTAATAGTCACTCGAGATTGGAACTCCTTGGTTTTTGTAGGACATTGGTGTATGTATGTATGTATGAGATGTTGAGACGACGTGCAGGTGTTGAGGTGGCAAGATGACGTTTGACTCCTCACCAGGGTTATCTCTGGTTTGAGCTGAAAGCAGACGTTGCTCAGGGTTACATCTGAGATTGGACTGCTGCAAGTGTTTGAATGCCGCAAAGTCATCTATAAGTGTGCCTTTCTACCCAATGTTAGCTCCGGGTCTGAGGTATGAGTGCCTCGACAGGAGGTATGAGTGCCTCGGCAGGAAGTCTGAGATTGAAGCTGATTGCATGCATTTGAAACAAGCATTTCCAGAGTTATCGCTGGAACTACAACATCATTCCTTGGGGTTATCTCCAAGGACGAAACTCGGGGTTATCTCTGAGGTTGGAAATGACATTCCCAGTGTGTGGTCCGGGGTTGGAAATGATACTCCCGGTGTGTGTTTCGGGGTTAAGACTTAACTTTCGGTAGTATCCAGAATGGATGTGAGTTGTCTTCCAGGGTTATCTCCGAAAGACGAATCTACCCTCCTGCAATGTTAGTAACAGGCTTGCAGAAAATTTCGAATGTCTACACCTTATTTTGAGATAAATATAGGGGTATTACGAGTATGTAATCCTGAAACTTGTTTAGTTCAGGAAAATGGATGTTGACAGTAGAGATATTATCCTTATTATGGTTGGAAAATTATGAATGAATAAAAATATTGAAGTTTATTGAAATGTTATGTGTTAAGCTTTAATCTTAGTATGTTTAAAGTTAAACTTAAGGATATTCAAGGAATTGAATATTGATCTAATAAACATATATGTTAACAAAAAATGCCTCCTAGAAGAAGACAACCACGCCAATAACCACCTCCTGAGGGGTCTACTAGCAATAATAACGAGGCCAACACTAACCTAGTTCAGCAGTTGGTGACTCTGTTAACTGGAGCACTTGTGAATCAACCGCAAACTTAAGCTACGACTTTCAAGGACTTTAAAGCGGTTGGACCATCGGTGTTTCAAGGGTCTATGAATCCAGTTGAAGCCTAAACCTGGATAATGGAAATGGAGAAGGTGTTCGACGTTGCCAGAGTTAACGAGGATAAGAAGACTTCTTTTGCAACGTTTATGTTGAAGTCTGAAGCTAGCTATTGGTGGAAAGAAAATAAAGTTCATGAGGGAAAGGGAATGGTAGCGTGGGATAGATTCAAATAAATTTTTTTCGAAATGTACTTTCCGACTAGTTCCCGAAATCAGTTGGAAGTTCAGTTTTTGGAGCTAAAGCAAGGAACTATGTATGTGCCAGAGTATGCTACGAAGTTTAATGAGCTAGCAAGGTTTGCTACTTATCAAGTTAATGCTGATGAGTGTAAGGCGGGAAGGTTTTAACAAGGGTTGAAGCCCTGGCTTTATAGCAAGGTTTTAATGTTCCAGTTAAACACGTTTGCGGCAGTACTGGAAAAAGGCAATTATAGCGGAAGGTGGAAGTGATGCCTTAAGCAAGTATAACCAAGAACAGAAGAAGAGAAAGAATGGGAATGAAAACAAAGTTGGTGGAAGCAATAATGGAGGTAACAGCCAGAAGATGAAGTGGAGTGAGAATTTGAATACGGGCGGACAACAAGGAGGACAACAAAAGAAGAAGTTTGAAGTATGTGTTACTTGCGGGAACAACCACACTGGGGTGTGTTTGAAGGGTAAGAGAGTATGTTTTAATTGTGGTCAAGAGGGTCACATTACACTAAATTGTTTTAGTCTAAAGAAGGGAGCTTGTTTCACCTGCGGGTTGAAGGATCACATGGCTCGTGATTGCCCTAAGAAGACAGCGGGAAGCGCAAGTGGAGGAAAAAGAAATAACAATGGTGACACATTAACTGTCTCTGGACCAGTACAATCAAGCCGACCTACTACGAGGACTTTCAATATGACCATGCAGGATGCTATACAGTCAAAGGATGTAGTGTAACAACCCAATATTTTCTATACAAATAAATTAGAAATTTTGCGTATAAATTTTTTTTATTTTATTTTTAATATGGTGTATTATGTCAAACCCTAGTTTACTGTGGGAAACCCTAATTTGAAACTCAGTTGTGAGTTTAAGTCTGTTATATAACTGTGTTATATGATTTATGATTAACCCAAATTAACATTTAGATTTATTAATTTCTTGAAAACCTAATTACCAAAATGATAAACCCTAATTGCTAAATTAGCAAGGATAATTATTATTTTATAAACCCTAATGTTCATGTATGATTAGAACCATAATCAAATCAAGAAAACCCTAGTTATAAATTTTCTAAACTAATTATATTTATTTTAAATCCTAAATAAATAATTTGGGTAACATATATTAAAATTGTTAGGCTATGATTATTGCATGGCCCAAAACAATTATGGGAGAAGCCCAAAAGAAATCAAATACAAGCCCAAACTTAGCCCACATAACCAAGGGTATTTTAGACCTTTGATTTATCTAATTTATGCATTAAAATAATAGCTAAATAAAGAATTAGAGAGTATATACATGGCTGGCCATAATTTGCCCTTTTAGGCAACAAATGATGCTAATCAAGTTTCCTTAAATAGCTAATGACCTTACTTTTATTAATTTCTTACAAAAAGGTACAATGTTGTCAACATCTCATTGGTGGAAATCTCACTAAGCATGCTTAAGATTAAGATAAGGAGTTTGGACTAATGGATAACACAAGTATGGGGGATAATAGATAAAACCCACATACATTGCTAAACTTCTATAAATAGACTAGAGAGAGAGAAACTAATTCATTTTGCTAGCATTTTTCCCAACACTCATTTTTAACTCTCTCAAGCTCTCACCTCCGAAAATACCAAGATATATCAGTCCCAAACAAAGCCCCACCATAACCATAAACAAATCAGAAGCTAGAATCAAGCTAGATCAAAGAAAAGGTATAAAACCCTAGCTTGATTTCTGTCCATAAATCCTATGTTTAATGTTGTGTTTAAATGTTAAAATATGTTGGTTATAGTGTCTAATGAGGATCTGGCTTGCTAAATGTTGGATCCATAACATTTAGAAGCTCGGATTTGAAGATCTACAAAATCTGGAAAAAAATCAAATTGTGGTTTGACAACAAATGTCAGTGGCCACAGATCTTTGGTTGTTTATGATTTTTGTTGTTTTTAAGTTGTTATGTGTAGTCTGGTATGTGGTATTTGATCTGGAACAAGAATCAAGTTCATATCTTGAACAGGTTGCAAGATAATCAAGGTCAAAAGTCGTTGACCGGCCATGACTGGGCGTTTCTGGGTAACCTAGAAACGGCCTGACAACGTTTTAAACTGACTAGATCTTGCTTCTGTTTGTTGTATTGTTGTTGTTGTTGTATCTAAATGGTAGTTGGATATGTGTAGTATATGTTCATACCATAATAGCATTTAAAGGATAAACTGATTGATATAGCGAATGGTCAAACAAGTTAAGATTTAACACATTCTCTGTTTTCTGGGTAACCCAGAAAACGTATGAATGTGTTCCCTAACATGGTTTGACCGGACCTTTTCTGCTCATTATGTTGTTGTTATGATGGTCTTATGATATAGATTTGTACACTGGTATGTTGTCTACACACTAAAGCTCTTAGATCACAAAATCAATTCATGTGTTTTGCAAGTTATCATGATCAAAAGTGCTTCATTGAATCGTTTCTTCATTTCTGGGTAAACCCAGAAATGAAGAACAGCTCTGACAACTAATTTAGGCCTTTAGATCTTTCATTTGGAGTATGTTTTGATCATGGTTTTTGTTAGGTCTTGTAGTGGTGCATTTGTACTACATGATCTGATCAATAACAAGTCCAAAAACACTTTGTGTAATGAATGATTAATGGTCAAACATGGTCCTCAAACTATGTATGAAGATCTCAATGTACAAGAACACAAGAAGAACACCTATATGATGGTTCTGTCACTACTATAGTGGTCTTTAGCGACGATTTTACTTATAAAAATTATATTTTCATTAAATAATTATAGAAAATTAGTTTTTAATTATTAAAATATAAAATAAATTACTAAAATTATTTTAAGGTCCAAAAATTATATTTTAATTATTTTGGATATATTTCACAAATATTTAACATTTTGGAATATTAAAGGTATTTAATTTATTTAATAATTATATTAAATAAATTATTTAAAAATGATTTTAATACTTGAAAAATCATTTAAAATTATATTATGGTATAAGAAAATATTTTAAGTTATTTTTAATGACTTTTAATATTTTATGATGAATTTCATTAATTAATTAATATTAATGATATTTTAGTTATTTAATAAATGAATTAAATAAATAGATTAAAATGATTTTATTATATTAAAAATCATTTTAAATAATAATAAGGTAATTAAAGATATTTGAAGTTATAAAATATAACTTTTAATATTTAAAGGATAATTTCATTAATAATTTAATGTTAATGATATTTATTTAATATTAATGATATTAAATTTATTTAATAATTATATTAAATAAATAGTTTAAAATGGTTTTATTGATTTAAGAATTATTTAAAAGGATATAAATGAATTAAAAATATTTTAAGTTATAATTAATGATTTTTAATATTGGATAAATAGTGCATTAATATTTTAATAATAATGGTAATTATTTAAAATGATTTTAAATGTTTTAAAATTTATTTAAGGGTAATATTAATACTTTAAAAATATTCTAAGTTATTATAAATAACTTTAATATTTTGACAATGGTTTCATTAATAGTTTAATATTAATTAAGTATTAATGATAATAGAATTGTTTGATGTTTAAATCATTTTATGATGATTCCGGTGTTTGAAAATTCCTCATAAATTATAATAAATGTTTATTGAGTCATTTAAAATAATATGACTCACATTTACAAATATTGATTTACAGAATAGAGTCTTAGACTCGATAATTACCCGATAAAGTCGTTTAGACAATCGGTTATAGTTCGAAATTGTTCTAGACTTAGATATTTTGACTGTATTAATGTTTGTTTGTGATCCAACGACCGTTGAATATGTGTGATAATGTGATTAGGTTATGTGTCGATGACGTGAAATGCAAAGATTACGTGTGTTATAGTATATTGTTCTAATCGAATGAATGACCTGATTAATGATAGGTGATTACATAAAAGATAAAACTAAGTTACAGTATTGTAAGGCGAGCATCGTGTAAGTATCCTACCTTTGCATTTCCTTTATCCAATGGACATGAGTAAAAATGTTTCGTAATTATATTATTAATGTATGATTATTAACCCTATATTATATATGCTCATTGATTATCAACATGTTAGTATATGGTAATTCGTATATATATCCTGCTCGTTAATTTTATAAATGATTATACAAGTGTCCACACTTGATAATCATTGCAGCTTAACTTTCCATGTTGATACACCTTGTCAATTACCCGTATATATATATATTGAATTATAGATTATTGTTGAACAAGATAAAACCTTTGGTTTGGAACCCCGACAGGTATGAACATCCCATTCATGGAAAATTTTTATGTGCCCAACGCAGCCAGAGTGAACGATAATATCGTTCTTGTTACGTAGTATTGATCAATACAGGGTACAACGAGCTGATCACCCCCGTGCCCATAAGTTATGACGGTTTACAGATGAAGTTCTGTTTAACCTTTTCGAAAATGAAAACAATGTTCATAGTATGCCACTTTAACCCTATTTATAGTCAATACGTAGTTTCAAAAATTTGAATGACGGTTGTTATGTTATTATTATTGGTTCAGATTACTTCACAACTATTGATTTGTATAAAGAAAATATTTAAATTCTTTCAAATCATATATATATATATATATATATATATATATATATATATATATATATATATATACTACTTTGGTCAAGCACAAATACTCATCCTTGCTTAATTTAAATATTTTCACTAAGTGTGAAATAATCAAGGCTCTGCTAGAAACAAGGGAAAGGGAAAGGTTGTTGAATTATTTCAATGATATCTTATGTAATAGTTTAATATTATTAAGACAATGTTATATATTTATTATCATGTATTGTAAGGAATGATTAAAGACGTACTTGGGAGCTAGACTTTGATAATTATGTAAGTTAAGTTTAATATTTATATTATTGTTATTAGTATTAGTATTATTCCGGTCATAGAAATGGTATCGTGAAGCACTGAATTCGGGTTTCAAGTACCCGAGTTTGGGGGCTTTACATGTAGTGTCGGGTATCATTCCAATTAATGGTATTAATGCTTATGCGTTATTTGATTCGGGTGCTACTTATTCATTTATATCTGACAATTTTTCTCAAAACTTAGATTTGCCTCAGGAAGAATGAGAATTTCCTTTAAACATAGAGATTGCGAATAGGGAAGTGATTCATGTTAGAGTTATATATAAGAATTGTAGCGTGGTTATAAAGGGTCACGAGATGATGGTAGACTTGATACCAATTAAACTTGGGGAATTTGATGTCATATTGGGAATGGATTGGTTATTTAATTATGGGACAATAATTGATTGCCAAAAGAAGTGTGTTAACCTTATGACTCCGTCAAAGGTTGTGTTTTATGGCAGCAAGTCACCTCGATAAGCAAGTTGTCTGACGGTGATGCAAGCCAAGAAGTTATTAAAAAAGGATGTGTAGGATACTTAGCCTATATAGTCAATACACAGAAGAAGAGTACAAAGTTGGAAGAGATACCGATCATTAAAGACTTTGCAGACGTATTTCCAGACGATTTGCCTGGACTTCTGACAGATTGAGAAATCGAGTTCGTGATTGATTTAGTGTCGGGAATGGCCTCGATATCTAAAGCTCCATACAGAATGGCCCCAGTAGAAATGAAAGAGTTGATGGTGCAGTTGCAAGAATTACTCGATAAAAAGTATATCCAACCGAGTGTATCTACATGGGGAGCACCGGTGTTGTTTGTTAAGAAGAAAGATGGATCGATGCGGCTCTGCATTGATTATCGGGAATTAAATAAGGTCACGATCAAAAATAAGTATTCGTTACCGAGAATCGATGAATTATTTTACCAATTGAAGGGAGCGAGATATTTCTCAAAGATAGACCTGAGAAGTGGTTATCAGCAGCTAAAGGTAAGGCCAGAGGATGTACCAATAATGGCATTTAGAACTCGGTATGGTCATTACGAGTTTCTGGTTATGTCATTTGGTTTAACCAATGCACCTGCGGCGTTCATGGATTTGATGAACAGGGTGTTTAAACCATTTTTAGATAAATTTGTAGTGGTGTTTATTTATGATATCCTGGTGTATTCTAAGACCAAGGAGGAACATGTTGAACATTTAAGGGTGACGATGAAAACATTGAGAAGATCGAAGTTATACGCTAAATTCTCGAAATGTGAGTTTTGGCTGGAATATGTGCAGTTTCCTGGGCACGTTATTGACAAGGACGGAATCTTGGTAGATCCATCGAAAGTTGAAGCGGTAATAAATTGGGATCAACCGAAGATACCGTCGGAAGTAAGAAGTTTCTTGGGATTGGCAGGTTACTATAGGCATTTTATTCAAGACTTTTCCAAGTCACAACTCCGTTGACGAACTTAACTATGAAGGTAGTTAAGTTTGTTTGGATGGAAAAGTGTGAGGGAAGTTTTCAAGAATTAAAGAAAAGATTGAGTTTAGCACCTGTGTTATCATTGCCTGATGATACAGGGAATTTTGTTGTGTATAGTAATGCATCGTGTGACGCCCCCAAAATAGGTATACATCACCTATTCTGAGTCGCCAAATACATGGTACAAAATTCAAATACAACTTAATAATACAGCTGTCGTGTAAAATACGACAAAACATAAACTGAGAGTTTTAATAAGAATATTGTCATCTAGACAATATCCGCACTCAATTGAGTCCTCATTACATTTATTATCACACTATTTAATGTAATAGTGAGGACTACTAATACTATCATCTCGACCGCTCACCTGCTCCCAGATTTGTCCCAAATATATTCTCATTTCAAGAGAACACTGAAAGAAAGGGTGAGCTCAACTAGCCCAGTAAGAAATATTATGACTAAGATAATGCAGAATAAATTATCATTAACCTTTAACAATGTTAAACTGATAAAATACAATAGACATCAAGTTTAATTGCAGCGGAACAAACAATCCATTAGAAAAGTCAAGTAGAGAATAAAATCTACTATCTTCTATGATTTAAAATGTTTTCATCAATTTTTATCACTGAGACTCAGCTTAGTAAATAAACCACATCATCGAATCATCCCTGCTCTACGGGCCAAGGACATTCATTAAATTATCAATGGTCATGATTATACCGAATAATCCCTGGTCATAATCATACCAAAAATTGTCCATCAATGCACTACAGGCCACTGAGGACTTTTACCACATCATTCGTCACATTACAGTCCTGATTACACCGAATAATCTCTGGTCATAATCACACCAAGTTCATCTATGCACGTTAGCCAAAGATGACTTTCATCACAATATAAGCATGAGAATGATGACAATGATATAAGCATTAATCAAACGAAAACAAGGATAAATATTAAAGACTTTAAATTTATCCAAATATTATCAATCACTTAATAAACTCATAATCTAATATTGTTAATATTATAACAATATTTTAATCACTTCTTAAACTTATAAATAATTTATTTCAATTGTTTACACTTTACCAAATAATGCATGTAATCATTCAAAAATGCCATACTCATAAGATTTCATCACCAATGGTCAAATTCCTTATCAAAAATCTGCATATATCCTATATAGGATTCCCAAGCCATAAAATCATATTTACCAATTTTGTTACTTCACATAACATATTTAATTTATTTACTCATAACTAGTTCATTTTCATGAAAAATACCAAATTAGTCCCAAAAATATTTCTTTTCCAGGATTTAACAAAATATAGTTCCATATTGAACATATATTTTTCTCAGAATTTTTAAAATTCATTTACTATTTTTCAAAAATCAATTTCTAATTAATTCCTTAAGAAATTAGCTACCTCAAGTTTAACTCCAGAAATTACCAAATCTTGGTAAGATCTTATACATGTTAACATGATCTTACAATTTAAATTTCATGGTCATCGGAGTTATAACATCCGGTTATAGTATTTTTCGTCGGAAAAACCTAAATATTGAAATGGTCATAACTTGCTCATTTTAAGTCGAAATGAGCTCATTTTTGGACAGGATGTACTTTATACCATATATTTTCATGTCACAAAAGACCGTAATTTTCTCACAAATTAAGTGGCCAAAACAGCCCTTTTAAATTTCTTGGCAGTAGCCTTTTTGATGTTTTGCAGCTTTTGACTCCTTTGCTAAAATCAGTCCACACGAATATCTACAACATCTTTTCCAGTGATTCCACTTGGATAAGTTAGAAAACTCATAGATCTAACTCTAGAACTTGACCACACTCAAAAATTCGAAATATAATACGAGATATGGTCAATTGAATTTCATATTCCATTTTCACCAAAATCTGATTTTCAACCCTTTGTGATTTCTAAGAAACTTTCATGTTTTCACATAATAACCAACATAACTTATCATAACACTTATTAATACTACATATACCCATGATTTTCATCACTCCAATGCTTTTATTATGACTTTCATCATAATCCACGTAAACAGATCATTTCCATAATTTAATAAGGAATGAATACAAAGGATCATTCACCATGAATGTGGTAATCCACATAGACAGGTTATTCCAACAAAATAATAAAGAATGGAATAACTAAAGAATTCACCATGTATGCAATAGATCACATAGACAGGTTATTCTCAACAGAATAATAAAGAATGGAACCAGTCGGTAGCGTAATTACTTGACAAGCATGATATTCCTACATAATAATAAATAATGGAATCAAATAGCGTAAATGCACGTATGAGGATATTCCAACGTAATAAAGAATAGAATAATAGAAGAATTTCACCATATATGCAAGATTGCATATGCATAGACATATAAGTTATTCCAACATAATAATAAGGAATGGAATAATAGAAGAATTTCACCATGTATAGGGTAGTCCCCATGTATAGTGTTATTCCAATGTAATAATAAAGAATGGAATAATGTAAGTTCTCTTCATGAATACTGAAAGAAATAATACCCCTTATGGTACAAAAATAATATCCCTTACCTTATAAAGAAGAACTAAATATAGGAGTAATGAAGTAAACGTAATACTTTTCTTCTTTCTCTTATATAGTTTCTCTCTCTCTAGAGTTTCAAAGTGAATTCGTAAGAAATAATGAAGGAATGAACTTATATTTATAGAGAATGGATTGAATAAGAAACTAATTCATGAACGGTCAGATTGATTTAATAAAATATTCTAATAAAACAAAATCTTTTTAAATAAAATATAATATATTCTATTTATAATCTAATAAAACGAATAACTTTATAAAAGTATTCTATTTTATATAAAAGATTTTACTATGCAAACACTATGCAGTAACTATGCAAACACTATGCATAATAAAATATAATATATTCTAATTATTTTCTAATAAAACAAATAACTTTATAAAAGTATTCTATTTTATATAAAAAGATTTTACTATGCAAAACACTATGTATAATAAAATATAATATATTCTAATTATTGTCTAATAAAATAAATAACTTTATAAAAGTATTCTGTTTTATATAAAAAGCTTTTCTGTTTTATTACATTAATAATACTAATAAAACAAACTTTATCATCATTATTATAATTCACACTATTAATCGACCAGGTCGTTCACAGGAAAGAAGGGGCTTTTCAATAAGGATTTCTCTCTATTGGCGTGCAATTAGGTGACCAAACCTCTCATTGACAGAACTTCTAAATATCGTTAATATTGTAAATAATAATGTTAATAACTTCGTCGTCTAAATTATTGATTTAATAATATATAAAATATTGACAATAATTGAATCAAATAACGTGAGATACTATGCAACAATTAGTGTAGCAATAATTGAACAAAATTGAGTGACTTCTCACGTAAACATCAATAATCAATACCGTGTGCTACTATGCAACCACATGTATTACTGTACTTTTACTACTGAGTAGTTCAACAGTATTAACGGTAAAACTTCCGCCATTATTTTCAATAAAATATTTTTGTCATTTTCTCAATCCAATAATAATTTTGTTGTGGGGTCCACCAATGATTGTACCATCGTACGGATATTTCCTGACCAATCGAATATTATATAAAAACTTCCATACTTTGCAAAATTTATAAATATTAACCACAACTATAACATTATATTAAATCCACACCATAATAAAAAAAAATATTTCAAGAAATTTAAATCTTTATTCGTAAAATTTGGGATTTTACAATCTCCCTTCCTTATGAAATTTTGCCCTCAAAATTTATGTACGTACCTGATATGCCGAACAGATGAGGATACCTCATCATATTTCTAAATAACCTTTTAGCGTATAATATGTTCCTTCTTATCCAAGCTTTTAACAGGTATTTCCTCATACGTTAAATCTTCCGCTATCTTGTTCGGTTCTAAATCAATAATGTGGTTCTGGTCGTCCACATATTTACGTAACATCAGTACGTGATAAACGTTATGAACACGCAATATATTTTGCGGTAAAACGAGTCTATAGGCCACAGTTCCTACTTGATCAAGGATTTCAAATGGGCCAATAAAATCGAGGGTTGAGATAACGCCTTCTTGAACCTTCTTCTTCACATTCATCAGCTCTAGGTGTGTAGTTTGAGCGGCTTTAACTTTATCGATTAAAGTCGATTCTACTCGTATATTCGTTATCTTCACGTGGGTCCCTAGAGTCTTTAACTCTATCTTCATCATTTGTAAGTTATACCGAAATGGGTTTTTGTGTTAACAACGTCACACTCGTAACCGCATACGATCTTCTACTCAACACGTCAGCTACCACGTTCGCTCTTCCACGATGATATTGAATGGTATAGTCGTAATCTTCAACAGCTCGAGCCAACGTCTTTGGCGCATAATACGTTCGTTTTAGGTGAAGAAATATTTAAGGGTTTTAGAAATGGATTTTGTACTGAGGTCAATACAAAATTTGATTTCACGCTTTAGGGGTAGGCTAGGAAGTTCTTCAAGAATACTCCAAGAAATTTATTAACAATAAAAATATCATTCAAAACTGTGACTCTCATCCAAGACTTGGATAGAACATGAAATGAAGGTTTCTACTAACGAAGTTTCAACCAATAAGTCAAACTCTAATTTCTCCGGAGTCAAATTTAAACGTTGAGCGCAAGCAAGAGAGATAAAATAATGGGTAGAATCGGTATCTAATAAGGTATAGACTTCGCAAAAAAAATTATAATTAATTAACCCGTGCTAACTTCGTTCAGGTTACTCGTTTTTTGAGAAGTCACGAAAAACGTTCTTCCTAAAACCACCGACTTTGTTTTGTCCGTATCCGCCTTTAGTGCTACCGTCCCAGCTGGACTTGACTTCACTATACGACAAAATCGAGCTAAATGACCTTCTCTTCTTGAAATTTTCACTTCTATTATCTTGGCCATAATTACCACCGAAGTGGTTACCATTCTTGGCATAATAATTTCCCCCACGATGGTCATCATTGTTCCGATGGCCGTTGCCACCGGTACGATTATTATCGTGTTCTTGGTCGTTACCTTTTGCTTGAGCTGAATCAACGCTCTCATGTGCTTCATTGCTTATCTCAGCATTTTCAGATGCCATTTTCAAACACTGTCACAAAACAAGGGTTAATTGACATATCACATATTATCCTTATACTCTGACCAACCAATTAAATACCAAATAAACTTAGGTAGGAAATACTAGTGAAGGAATTCCCCGTCTCTCCCCTCCTAGTTCTTGTCTCACATCTCAGCCAAGGATCATATCCCTAAGCTTTGATACTAACTGTGACGCCCCCAAAATAGGTATACATAACCTATTCTGAGTCGCCAAATACATGGTACAAAATTCAAATACAACTTAATAATACAACTGTCGTGTAAAATACGACAAAACATAAACTGAGAGTTTTAATAAGAATATTGTCAACTAGACAATATCCACACTCCATTGAGTCCTCATTATATTTATTGTCACACTATTTAACAGAATAGTGAGGACTACTAATACTATCATCTGGACCGTCACTCCGTTCCCCGACTCGTCCCAGCTATATTCTCATTTCCTGAAGAGAACACTGAAAGAAAGGGTGAGCTCAACTAGCCCAGTAAGAAATATTATGACTAAGATAATGCAGAATAAATTATCATTAGCCTTTAACAATGTTAAACTGATAAAATACAATAGACATCAAGTTTAACTGCAGCGGAACAAGCAATCTATTAGAAAAGTTAAGTAGAGAATAAAATCTACTATCTTCTATGATTTAAAATGTTTTCATTAATTTTTATCGCTGAGACTCAGCTTAGTAAATAAACCACATCATTGAATCATCCCTGCTCTACGGGCCAAGAACAATCATTTTATCAATGGTCATAACTATACCGAATAATCTCTGGTCATAATCATACCAAAAATTGTCCATCAATGCACTACAGGCCACTGAGGAATTTTACCACATCATTCGTCACATTATGGTCCTGATTACACCGAATAATCCATGGTCATAATCACACCAAGTTCATCTATGCACGTAAGCCAAAGATGACTTTCATCACAATATAAGCATGAGAATGATGACAATGATATAAGCATTAATCAAACTAAAACAAGGATAAATATTAAAGACTTTATATTTATCCAAATATTATCAATCACTTAATAAACTCATAATCTAATATTGTTAATATTATAACAATATTTTAATCACTTCTTAAACTTATAAACAATTCATTTCAATTGTTTACACTTTACCAAATAATGCATTTAATCATTCAAAAATGACATACTCTAAAGATTTCATCACCAATGATCAAATTCCTTATCAAAAATCTACATATACCCTATATAGGATTCCCAAGCCATAAAATCCTATTTACCAATTTTGTTACTTCACATAACATATTTAATTCATTTACTCATAACTAGTTCATTTTCATAAAAAATACCAAATCAGTCCCAAAATTATTTCTTTTCTGGGATTTAATAGAATATATTTCCATATTGAATATATATTTTTCTCGAAATTTTTAAAATTCATTTACTATTTTTCAAAAATCAAATTCTAATTAATTCCTTAAGAAATTAGCTACCTCAAGTTTAACTCCCGAAATTCCCAAATCTTGGCAGCATCTTATACATGTTAACGTGATCTTCCAGTTTAAATTTCATGGTCATCGGAGTTATAGAACTCCAGTTATAGCATTTTTTGTCGGAAAAACCTAAATATTGAAATGGTCATAACTTGCTCATTTTAATTTGGAATGAGCTCATTTTTGGACAGGAGGTACTTTATACCATATATTTTCATATCCCAAAAAGCCGAAATTTTTCTCATAAATTAAGTGGCCGAAAAAACCCTTTTAAACTTCTGGGCAGTAGCCTTTTTTGGTATTTTGCAGTTTTTGACTCCTTTACTAAAATTAGTCCACACGAAAATCTATAACACCTTTTCCAGTGATTCCACTTGGATAAGTTATAAAACTCATAGATCTAACTCTAGAACTTGACCACACTCAAAAATTCTAAATATAATAGGAGATATGATCAGTTGAATTTCATATTCTATTTTTACCAAAATCTGATTTTCAACCCTTTATGATTTCTAAGAAACTTTCATGTTTTCACATAATAACCAACATAACTTATCATAACACTTACTAATACTACATATACCCATGATTTTTATCAGTCCAATGCTTTTATTATGACTTTTATCATAATCCACGTAAACAGATCATTTCCACAATTTAATAAGGAATGAATACAATGGATCATTCACCATGCATGTGGTAATCCACATGACAAAAGTTATTCCAATGTAATAATAAAGAATGGAATAATCAAGAATTCACCATGCATGCAATAGATCGTGATGACAAAGTTAATCGACTGTGTCGCTCCAAGGAAAGAGGGGCTTTCAATAAGGATTTCTCCTATCATGCCGCAATTAGGTTACCAAACCTCTCCTCGCGTAACTTCAAGACATCGTTAATATTGCAAATAATAATGTTAATAACTTCGTTGTCTCAATTATTGATTTAATAATATATAATATATTGACAATAATTGAATTAAATAACATGAGATACTATGCAAAGAATTCTTGTAGTAATAATTGAACAAAACCGAAAGTGACTCCTCACGTAAGCATCAATAATCAATACCATGTGCTACTATATGAAACCACGCCAGACATCGTACTTTTACTAATGAGTAGTTCAACAAAGATAATGGTAAAACTTCCGCCGTTATTTTGAATAAAATATTTTTGTCGCTTTCAATCCGACAATAATTCCGCTCGGGGTCCACCAATGATCAGTATGCGTAATTTGGATATTCCCCGACAAAAAGAATATTTTTCGACCAATCGAATATTATATAACAACTTGCATACTTTGCAAAATTTATAAATATTAACCATAACTATAACATTATATTAAATCCACACCATAATAAAAAAAATATTTCGAGAAATTTAAATCTTGATTCGTAAAATTTGGGATTTTACACATCGCATAAAGGACTAGGTTGTGTGCTTATGAAGAATGTCAGAGTTATTGTGTATGCATCACGTCAATTAAAGGATTATGAGAAAGGGTATCCAACTCATGACTTGGAATTGGCTGCAGTAGTGTCTGCTCTAAAGATTTAGAGACACTATTTGTATTGAGAGAGGTGTGAGATATATATACAGACCATAAAAGTCTGAAGTATATCTTTAAACAGAAAGATTTGAATATGCAACATAGGAGATGGCTGGAATTGATTAAAGATTATGATTGTGAGATTCTTTATCATCCTGGAAAGGAGAATGTTGTTGCCGATGCCATAAGTAGAAAGGATCGAGAGAAATTAATAATGTTGACTACTTAGGAAAAGTTAGTATCAGAAATGACAAAGATGGAGTTGGAAATTAAATATCCGACAGAATTAGATGAAAAATTATTCCAGATGGGAAATAGTTCGGCGTTGGTAAATAAGATGAAGAATGCACAACTCCATGAAGAAAACTGTGAGGAAATAAGAAGAAAATTGTCTAAAGGTGAGGAAAACAGAAAGTGGACTCGGAAGGGTTACTTCGGTTCGAAGGGAGAATCTTGGTACCGTCAATACCAAAAATTAAAGAGGAAATTCTTAGTGAGGCTCATAACTCACGATATTTGATTCACCCTAGAAGTACAAAAATGTACCAGGATCACAGACATCATTTTTGGTGGTTGGATATGAAAAAGGATGTTGCTGAATGTGTGGCAAAATGCTTAACATGTCAGAAGGTTAAAGCTGAACATCAAAGGCCAAGTGAATTGTTGTAACCATTAGAGATACCTTATTATAAATTCTTGCGAAGTCTATACCTTATTAGATACCGGTTCTACCCAGTCTTTTATCTCTCTTGCTTGCGTTCAACGTTTAAATTTGACCCCAGAGAAGTTAGACTTTGACTTATTGGTTGAAACTTCGTTAGTAGAAACCTTCGTTACCTCCACTGTTTATAAATCTTGTTGATTCAAATCAACACTTTCACGTTACATGTCGATCTTATCTCTTTGAAAATACTTTCCCTTGATGTGATTTTAGGAATCGATTGGTTAACTACTCATCATGCCAAAATTGATTATTTTTGTAAGGTTGTTAGCTTTCATATTCCTAACCAACCTGTTATGCGAATTCAAGCAACTAAACCACTAAAGTCAATCATTGTTATATTAAGCCATAAGTAAAGAGCCCTGAGCCTTTCGCTGGTGACTTTCTTATGTGGAATGCACCAAAGCCAGACTTTCTATAGGGGAAGTCGTGAATAATGATGGCAAGTTCATAGGTATCAATGTGACGTGTTATCCAAGTCTTGGATGAGAGTCACAATTTTGAATGACATTTCTATTGTTAATAAATTTCCTGACGTATTCTCCGAAGACTTCTTGGCCTACCCTAGGCGTGAAATCGAATTTTGTATCACCCCAAAGATAAAACCCATTTCTAAAACCCTTAAATATTTCTTCAACCAAACGAACGATAATGCGCCAAAGACGTTGGCTCGAGCTGTTGAAGATTACGACTATACCATTCAATATCATTGTGGAAAAGCGAACGTGGTAGCTGACGCATTGAGTAGAAGATCATATGCATTTACGAGTGCGATGTTGTTAACACAAAAACCCATTTCGTATAACTTACAAATGATGAAGATAGAGTTAAAGACTCAAGGGACCCACGTAAAGATAACGAATATACGAGTAGAATCGACTTTAATTGATAAAGTTAAAAGTCGTTCAAGCTTCAGACCCGGAGCTAATGAAAATGAAGAAGAAGGTTCAAGAAGGCATTATTCTAGAAGCAAGAGTCGATGAAGAGAGGAAATCTCAACCCTCGATTTTATTGGTCTATTTAAAATCCTCGATCGAGTAGGAACTGTGGCCTATAGACTCGTTTTACTGCCAAGTATGTTGCGTGTTCATAACATTTTTCACGTATCGATGTTACGTAAAAATGTGGATGACCCGAACCATATTATTGAATTAGAACTAGACGAGATAGCAGAAGATATAGCGTATGAGGAGATACGTGTTAAAATCTTGGATAAGAAGGATCATATTCGACACTCAAAGGTTATACCTCAAGAGTTAGAATCTGAAATGAAGTCAAGGTATCCTCACCTCTTCGGCATACCAGGTACGTACGTAAATTTTGAGGGCAAAATTTCATAAGGAGGGGAGATTGTAAGACCCCGAATTTTATGAAATGAAAGTATTCAATTTTTTTATAATTATTATTTTATTTTATAAATGGTTAAATTGATAAAAGGTTAAAGTTAAGGGTGATATGTCAAAAATTTTGCAAAGTATGTAAGTGGTTATATAATCTTTGATTGGTCGGAGAATATTTGTTTTAACAGGAAATATTCATACGACGGCACATTCATTGGTGGACCCCACAACGGAAGTATTGTCGTAGTTAGAAAATGATAGAATTGTCTTTTTATAAAAATAACGGCGAAAGTATTACCGTTAAAACTGTTGAACTACCCGATAGTAAAAGTACAGTCATTTGCGTGGTTGCATAGTAGCATACGGTATTGATTATTGATGCTTACGTGAGAAGTCACTCAGTTATACTCAATTATTGTTACAATAATTACTGCATCATATCTCTCATATTATTGATTCAATTATTATCACAGTATCATCCATATAATATGTTATATTATTAAATCAATAATTGAGACGACAAAGTTATCCATATTATTATTTGCAATATTGACAATGTCTAGAAGTTCTGTCAAGGAAAGGTTTGGTCACCTAATTGCGCGCCAATAAGGAGAAATCCTTATCGGAAAACCCCTTCTTTCCTGGGAACGACCTGGTTGTTAAATATGGAGAGTTATAATATTAATGATGAATAAGTTCGTGTTGATTAAAGATGAAATTGATAGTTCCATTGTGTGGGAATTATTAGTGTTAGTGGAAATCGATATTTATTTCAATAATAATTGAGGTCTGGAGGTTATATTGACCAATCAGGTAATTAACCGGATAAATGAGCAATTAAATGCTATTAATTCACATGCTTATAATTATGTGTTCACATGTGTGTACTATTGATTCACATGATTTAATATTAGGGGAGTTGATGCAAGATTGATAACACTTGCATGACTAAATTAAAAATGGAGGTATAGATGAAGGTACTATACTATAATTAAATTTTTCACATGTTTAGAACTATTGAGTCACATGATTTACTATTAGGGGAGCTGGTGCAAGTTTGATAATACTTGCAGGACTAAATTAAAAATGAAAAAAAAGAGAAAGGTATTATACTGTAATATTTCGAGCCCCAAAATGTGCAATTATCGAAATTATATTTTTCTATAAATAGAAGCTCATTCCTTCATTATTTTTCACCAATTCACTAAATTTATAGAGCAATTATTATAGAGAGGAATTATAGAGAGAAAGAAGAAGAAATGCACTACCTCACTACTCCAAATTCCAAATGCCTCTTTCGAGGTAAGGGTATTATTCTTTCGTATTCATGAAGAGAGTTATTTTCTTTCAATACTCATAAGGGTTGTTATTCCATTCTTTATTATTATGTTGGAGTAACTTTTATACATGTGAAGTAATCGCATACATGGTGAAATTCTTCTCATTATTCCATTCTTTATTATTCATTGGAATAACTCATATGTGTGGTCTATCACATGCCCGGTGAATTTTGTTGTTATTCCATTCTTTATTATTCTGTAGGAATATCCTGTCTGTGCGGATTACACATGACTTGGTTCCATTCTTTATTATTCTGTTAAAATATTCTGTCTATGTGGATTACGCATAACCTGGTTCCATTCTTTATTATTCTGTTGGAATAACCTGTCTATGCGATCTATTGCATGCCTGGTGAATTCTTTTGTTATTCCATTCTTTATTATTCGCTGGAATAACTCATCTGCATGTGGGACTACCGCATGCATGGTGAAAGATCCTGCGTATTCATTCCTTATTAAATTGTGGAAATGATCTGTCTACGTGGATTACCGCATGACGGGTGAAAATCCATTTGCAGTTTCGTATATTCTATTATACTCGTCTAAGATATCATTTCTTTTGTACTTGTCATGGGATATCATTTTCTTTGGTATTTTTTTTATGAGTTACTATTCATGAGTTACTATTCACCCGGTTACTATTCACTCTAGTATTATTCACTCGAGTATTGGGGCACTTTTCGTGCCAGATTACTATTCATAAGTTACTATTCATGGGTTACTATTTACCCGATTACTATTCACTCTAGTATCATTCACTCGGGTATTCGGTACACTTTTTGTATCAGGTATTCACGGGGTACTATTCCTAAAGTACTATTCACGGGGTACTATTCACCCAAAAAATATATTTCTTTTCTGTCCAAATTATTTTTGGTACATGAATATTATTCTTGAATTTTACTCTTCAAAGCAGTATCATGTTGACAATTTGGACGTTATTGATTTCTGGATAAATTAAATAATAAATCTTTAAAATTTATCCTTGAACTTGTTTTATTGAATTATTATGTCATTATCATCATCCTCATGCTTATATTATGATTAAAGTCATCTTTAGCTTACGTGCATAGATGGACTTGGTATGATTATGACCAGAGATTATTAGGTATAATTATGACCGTAATGTGATGAATGATGTGGTAAAAGTCCTCATTGGCATGTAGTTCATTGATGGACAGTTGTTGGTATGATTATGACTAGGGGATTATTCTAGATAATCATGACCATTGATGATTACATGAATATCATTGGTCAGTGGTGCGAGGATGATTTGATTTTATTTATTGTCGAGTCTCAAATGATAAAATTGTTGAAAAACTTTTTAAATCATAGAAGATAGTAGATTTTATGCTCTACTTGACTCTTCTAATGGATTACTTATTCCGCTACAGTTGTTGATCTAAAACTTGTTGTCTATTGTATTCTATCAGTTGTTATAATGTTGAAGGCTAAGGATAATTTATTCTGCATTATCTTAGTCATAATATTTCTTACTGGGCTAGTTGAGCTCACCCTTTCTTTCATTGTTCTATTTAGGAAATGAGAATATAGCTGGGACGAGTCAGGAAATGGAGTGATGGTCCAGGATAAATGGCTTTAGTAATCCTTACTATTCTGTGAAATAGTATGGCAATAAATGTAATGAGGACTCCATTGAGTGTGGATATTGTCTAGATGACAATATTCTTATTAAAACTCTCAGTTTATGTTTTGTCGTATTTTACACGACAGTTGTATTATTAAGTTGTATTTGATTTATGTACCATGTATTTGGTGACTCAAGATGGGTGATGTATACCTATTTTAGGGGTGTCACATTAAAGTTGAGCAATCTTATTGATTCCATCTTGTTTATGATGATACAAGCTCTTGTATTCTAATTCTTTACATTGAACGAATTTCACAATCCTAACTCCTGTTATAGTTATTCAAAGCATATAATGTTTAACTTCATTATTCCAAATGAGATTTCCTAACTCTTTTAGATGTAGTACTTTGCATATATACCATGTCTATTCAATTGTATATTGTAAGTATTCTATCTTTGACTTAAGTATCATTGTTCAATTCTATATTATTGTGTTGAACCTTCGAATAGCAAGCAAGCTCTTATTGATTGGACTAATCTGTAATTTAATATTTTTTTAAAATTCTAGAACCACTGATAAGCTAGTTCCAAACTAAACTTTCATACATGGTACAAAGGGTTGATCCCCCTAAGTACGTAAGGAAGGGTTTGTATAGTCTAAACGACTGTTACGGTTGAGGTAAAACACCTAATTACCGGGGACATAGTTCGTGGTCTTAAGACCCTCAGATATAAATCTTGAATTTGTTCTTAATCCCTGATTCGTAGAACGAGTTCCCTATTATCCAGTAACCATTGTTTAATCTCATGTTGTTGCTATTATTATTCTTTATAATAGTGGGCAATTGTTTGCTCACTCTTGCTATTAACATTGCAGCTAAAGTTGAGAAAGTCGATGAGCCGTCTTCTAGCAAAGGAAAGAGCAAGATGTTCAATTGATGAAGACTTATTTACTTAACTGAAAATTATGTTATAAGACTTATGTTAATTTGTGATGTGTTCTGCAGACTTATGTAATAATTAAAGGTTAGATTACCTGGGATTGTTTTAAGTTGATGTAACCCTTTTAACAGGAAGATTATTGTTTAAGTTATTTAAGTTATGTCTTTATCCTTTATTATGGGTAGTTAGATATAACTATTTTTGAATAGTGAGCACCAAATCTTGGGGGAATAAAGTACCCAGATTTGGGGGTGTCACAGCGGCGCAGCTGCGCCGTTCCCCAGAACTAGATTCTTGTTTTATTTGTAATATGGTGCTTCTATGAGAGCCCCAGATCTCGGTCCCAAATCACCAAAGATCTGGTACAATCAATTCTATTACTATTGCAGAAGATATAAATATAAATTATTTATACATTACATTTTACACATAATCCCCAAGGTCGAGTAACCTAAACTTATACACAATTCATAACCTATCAAACATATAATGCTATTATCATACTATACTATTACAATTTAGCTGCATATATAATCCCAAGCTGAACTTGGCTTTATCTTTTTCTATATCCGACATATTCGTCTTAATCTGCAATGTTTATAATGATATAGCAAGGGTGAGCAACAAGTTTTCCCAGCAAGTATAAGTTTATTTGAGGATATATCATGATTAAAAGAATTTGAATAATAGCTGGCTAACATTCAACAATATAATTGTGAACTAGCATGAACAAACTTTCATAGCTGAACGAACATTGAACATAAACAAATATATCTGAACCAGATGGTAATAAAGGTGATCAGCCTTTCATATCTGATGAGTATATGCAATATGCATAGAGTGCGATTAAACAATTCATGGACATGGCAATCAGTAATGATTAACCACGAGTATATTTGAATGAAACAACTCGAGGTCGAGTTAAAGAAAACTTGTTTGTTCTGATGTTTACCGTTACGCATTCTATTTAGCTTTGTCTAAAAACCTAATATAAATAATATCGATCTACAAATTAGAATAATATCATCACAATATTTAAAATAACCTAAACACGTAAAACCTAACCTCAAGTCAAACTTTTATAGTCTGCAACGAGTTCGGTATAATTCTGACATCCTTATTGCCTAATCGGATAATTATCGAGTTTAAGTTCAATTAAACTCTGCCTAACAATTATCTTAGATAATTTTATTATCAGTCAAAATATTTTTCATAAGCTCGTAAAAATTTTCAGATAATTATTATCATTTATCATGAATTCTCAATCATTAATATCGTATTTATATGAATTAAATACCAAAATATTCCATTATCATTAATATTTATTTAATACCTAATATTAATGAAATATATATCATAATATTATAATATATTTATATTATATCAAAGTATTTTTAATACCTTAAAATCATAATTATATAATTTTTAAACCTTTAAATTCATTATCCGATAATTGCTTTCAATATTAAAATTTTAATATTTTCATGACAAAATATCAAAAGTTATATTTTATAACTTAAAATATTTTTATAACACTTAAATCATTTTTATATGATTTTAAATCATTAATTCTATTTTTCTATAATTTATTTAATGTATTTATTAAATAAATTAATTATCATTAATATTAATTAATTAATGAAATTTATCACAAAATATTAAAAGTCATCAAAAAGAACTTGAAATATTTTCTCATACCATAATATAATTTTTTCATGATTTTTCAAGTATTAAAATCATTTTTAAATAATTTATTTAATATTATAATTAAATAAATTAAATACCATTAATATTCCAAGAATATTAAATATTAATGAAATATATTCAAAATAATTAAAACCCCATTTTGGTACTTTAAAATAATTTTTAGGAATTTAAAATTAATTTTTAATAATTAAAACCATTTTTTTCTATTTATTAAATAAAATAATTGATATTCTAAAATTAATTGTCATTAAAAATGCCTATATAGCTTAATTTAAATTGTCGCTATAGGTGTTCTTTGAGTGTTCTTGAGCCTTCAAAGTGCATTTTGCACTACTACCTTTTTTGCCGGCTCAAATTTTATGATTTTAATCTGGGTTGTCTAGTATGTTAATGTTGTAGTACTAATGTAGTACTACAACCCTAAACAAGTTCCATATCCATTCTATATCACAACAGCAAGGTCTAAGCTCCAGAAATCATTGACAGACATGTTCTTAAGTTTCTGGGTTGCTCAGAAACTCAAACAGTGTCAAGGGTCCCTTTTTAAGCTTTGATTAATCTGGTCTCTAATAATGTGTTAAGTGGTTGAATGATTCCAGATTGTAGTACTTATGTCATAGAACAACATAATAACAATAGTTCAGCTAAAAAACATAACAGGTGAGAGATCAAGGCCGATCAAAGTGATGTCAGGAGCTGTTCTTCACGATTTCTGGGTTTTCCAGATTTCGTCCTAGGCAGTTGGTCAACGCTGGTTTGACCACTCACAACTTTGATCCTGTTATGGTTTTGGGTAAACTATATAGAGGCATGGATATGTAGTCCTTATACCAGTCTACAAGATCAAAACAATAACTTGGCCAAACTAATAAACAATAGCAAGATCTAGAGCTTCCAAAGTGGTTGTTAGAAATTCTGGGTTGCCCAGAAACTCATTTTTTCGTGATCGGTCAACTAGCTAGGTTTGACCACTTATAACATGCAATCTATACATGATCTGACCCGGTTTTCGATTCTAGATCATAGTCCACATGGCATAGAACATATCTATAACATAAAACATCCTAAACATCTAACACAAACATATCTGGAGGCCCTGACATTAAGCTGTCAGGCCTTAAAATTAGGGTTCTAAGTCAGTTTGAAAACTTGATTTTCTGTCTTCTAGATGTTACGGATCTATGATAAATAACACCCTCTAACACAACTCTAAACATCTAACAACAACATCTAACATGAAACATAAAGATTTACAAGGTTAGGGTTTATACCTTTTTTAAGCTTTGATCTTGATTTCTGACTTTTGATTCCTGATCTTGGCAAGCCATGAAGTGTTCTTAGCTTTGTTTCTCTCTCTCTCTCACTCTAGATTTCGAAATATGAAGAGAGAAAAGGTCTAGGTTGGTTTGCTTAGGAAAGTAAGTAACTTTACTTACTTTTGATCTTTTATTTTGATTCATGTATCTAATGTTTGCAAGGTGGCAATATAATCTAATCGTGGAAGATATAAGACACATGGGATAGATAGAGTTGGTCAACAACTCAAGATCATGGCAAGATCTACAAGCTAACTAATAAAAATTGCTAAAAAGGGCACTTTGGACATTTAGCATACAATTTTAATGGCAATATCGTCTTTTGATCCAACCCTTAGGGCTCTAACCCTTAGGGTTTGAACCCTTAGGATTAAAACCTAAGGTTCTTAAAAATCACTTTTCTAGGATTTCCAATTTAGTTTTTCAAAATAGAAAATTAATATTTCTAAATTATAATTAGGGTTTTCTAATTATATTAAAATTTCATAATCATAATTCAAGCTTGCTAATTAGGATTAATATTTTCTAATTAAAATTGCTAATTTAGCAATTAGGGTCATAATTGTACATTAGGGTTTTAAGCTTTAAAATTAGGGTTTTCTAACTAATTCGTTAGGCTTTACCCTAATTAATCTTATAATCATTACACTTAAATCTCCGAGATCCCAAGTTAGGGTTTTCTAATTCTGAATTAGGGTTTCGAATTCCCAAAACTGAAATTAAGGTTTCCAGAACCAGTATTAGGGTTTCTTATCATTCGCTAGGGTTTTCTAGCTGAACGTTGACATTCAAATATAAAATTAAGGTTTGACACTGATATAATTTATCTGATCAACCCTTGACCCTTAACCACATTTGGTACACATAAAACCACGTACACAGATACATAAATACTTATACCCTTAATCCTGCATAATTCACCACACAAAAAATTTAAATACACAAAATTCCTTCCTGAAAATATCGAATCCATTCACTTATTTTCTGTCTAGGTTTATTATTTAACCTTAATTTAATATTTTAATAAATATCCAAATTCTCGGGTTGTCACATTCACCCCTTCTTCTAAAAATTTCGTCCCCGAAATTTACCTTACACCTTATACCTTTCATACACATCACCACATGTTACCCCAAAACATCTCTCACAAGAGTTAAATTATTCAAATCATACTGAGGAGTCATATAGACTACGAACTTTCATTTTTCAAAAAGGATTTAGGGAAATTCATCTGCAAACCGTGCTGGTCTTATGAACATAGTGGGTAATTAGCCCGTTCTGCCCAATACTTGCCAAGTACTGTTGATTAGAACAATTTTTCCCCGTTCCTTCTATCCCATCCGCCTTAGGAACACAAAAAATTTCTTACCTCAGTCTTATCGAATTCTTCACCAAAACAATTCGATTCGGAAAAATTTTCAAAGAACGCTTAGAATTTCATAAACGTTGGTCTAGCCGAATCAAATAGCATAGACTCATATCAATAATTCAATTCAATTGAAATATTTAGGTATAGCCAAACCCCGTTGGCAAATTAAAATTTTGAAAATATTGTTGAAAATGAAGTCATGATGTCGTACCGTATTAACAGCCCATTTGAGGATGTCGTCATCGAGTGACTTTGTCATAACACATCATACAATAGTGGAATAACGATTTTAGATC
Organism: Panax ginseng; assembly: GCA_020205605.1. Lineage (NCBI taxonomy): Eukaryota > Viridiplantae > Streptophyta > Magnoliopsida > Apiales > Araliaceae > Panax > Panax ginseng. The sequence goes on along the minus strand of CM035149.1, from coordinate 55,533,831 downwards.
AAATTCAACACTGAGTATTCCTGTATTTATAACTCCATCAACTTTTTATCATCTCTACACCAGGTTACATGGTACATAAGTGATAAATAAAAATATATTTTGATATTTCAATTCATTATCGTCTATCCAAAACAAATAGCATAGACTATACTTTAAATAATTCAAAAATCATTACAAATCTATTTTATCAGCTCAACAGGTAACGAGGTGTAGGTGGCCCGAAGTCTATGCATACACAATAGTCACCAAGAGTTGAGAATAAAAATTCATTTTCAAAAGCACATAGTGCGTATTTAGCTTGATGTCAAAAATTTCAAAGTCTAGCATAACTAGCAGATTTGGAAAACATATGTCTCCACTAATAATCGATTGCTTAATAATGTTATCTATTCCTATTATCCTCAATACTCCTTTCACACATATCTAACCAGTTCGTCAAACTTACCACACTTATGAGTTAAGGAACTTGCCACAATCATATGAGTTTAAGAACTTGTCCTGTATGCACCTTTGGCGCCCATTCATTTGAGGGGTTCATAAACATTTCATATAATTATGAGTCACGAACATACAATAAGTATGAGTTTTAAGAATTCGTACTTAACGTTATATTCTGTGACGCCCCCAAAATAGGTATACAACACTCATTTTGAGTCGCCAAATACATGGTACAGAAAGCAAACTACAACTTCAATAATACAAATGTCGTGTAAAATACGACAACACATACTGTGAGTTTAAATACAAATATTGTCTTCTAGACAATATCCACACTCAAATAAGTCCTCATTACAATTATTCATAAACTATTTTACAGAAATAGTGAGGACTGCTAAAACATCTTTCTAGAACCATCACTCCATACCCCGACTAGATCCTACTATGTTCTCACCTCCTGAGAAGAAAAATAGAACAAAAAGGAAAAGGGTGAGCTCAACTAGCCCAGTAAAGAATATTATGACTAAGATAATATACAACAAATTATCATTAGTCTTCAACAGGAAAAAATCTGATAAAACATAATAGACAACAAGTTTTAGATCAAAATCAAGAATCGGAATAAAGAATCCATTAGAAGAGTCATGTAGAGAATGAGTTCTACTATCTTCTAAGATTTAAAAGTCCATCATCAATATTTTATCCTCGTAATGAAGAATCAATATACATCTTTAATTGAATATTCATCTTTGTACTACAAGCCAAAGATATTCATTTGTATCACCAGTTGGTCATGTTCATCTCAACACCTGTTCATCTTTGCACTACGGGCCAAAGATATTCATCGGTTAATCATTCATCTTTGCACTACAGGCCAAAGATATTCAATAATATCATCATTAAGGACTAAGAATGATGAAATACATTTAAGAGAACGAATCCAGTGAGACAGAAGGACAAATATTAGGGATTCGTGTTATAGTTTATCCAAGATCACTAATACTTCATAATAACCAATTTTGAAGCAGAATTCAAAAATAAAGATCAAAACATGGATACAATCAAAGATAGTAACCATAATAGACGCCTTGGACAAAAGAAAATTTTCATTTTTCGATGAATAGTGTCGATTCGTGAATAGTGTCAGATATCGTGAATAGTGTCGATATCGTGACTAGTAACCCGGACACAAAAAAGTTCTAAATTTGATTAAAAAGTTCAAACCAATATTTCTAAGATAATGATATTGAAGAAAATAATATCATTTAAGAAGAAAATAACATCCCTTACCTCAAAGAAACAAGATTTCTAATGAAAGGCCTAAGTGATGTTTGAATGAAACTTGTCTCAACAAAGAACTCTCAAAGTATCTAAATATTCACAAAATACGCCTCGATAATATAGAGAGAGAAAGAGAGAAAGCTTATGTTTCTGGTGTAATTTTCAATTCTAACTTAGCCCTCTATTTATAGGAAAATGTTAGCACGTTGAAGCAGACTTGACTCAAGCACCGATGGTTTTACCTGCTACTATTGCCACCCACCACATTTGAAATAAAATTTAGTACATTTCTTCACCAACCACAAGTGGGGCCCACTCAATTCTAGAATTTTCCACCAAAATCATTTATAAACCTAATTTCTCAATCAACTACCACCTCTTAAAATTCATAACAAATCATACGCTCATTTTTAACGATTCAAAATTTGTGGACATATACTCAACTTATATATGTATAATATATCCAAAAATCACAATGATCCAACGGTCGGATTAAAAATTATAACTCACGCAATATATCATAAAAATACTGATTTGATTTTTTAATACATCCACTCCGACAAAAATACTGATAAAACACCTCAACATTAATTCCTTCAATTACAACCACATAAAATAAATAAATCCATCATTTATATCCGCATCAAATAAATATTTCCTTACCAATAATTAATTATTCACAAATAATATTACAGAATCATAATAATGACAACCAAAGCGCCTCAGAAAGAGGGGCTTTCAATAAGGATTTCTCCTTCTCATCGCCGCAATTACGTGACCAAACCTCTCCTTAGACAGAACTTTCTAGACATTGTCAATAATGTTATCAAATAATATTATTCAAATAATATGAATTATTGATATGATAATGAGAAATACTTTGCATTGACAATTATTGAAACAACAATAATATAAAATATCAATGCAGCAATTATTGAATCAATAAAATAAAATATTTAACAGTAATTATTGTAACAATTATTGAGTAGTGCCTTCTTACGTAAGGATCAATAATTCAAAATATCGTAATACCGCAGTATGTTACCGCAACCACGCATATTACTGTATTTTTAACCACCGGGTATTCCAACAGTGTTAACGATAACAACTACGCCGTTATTTATAAAAACTCATACTTTGTTGTTTTTCTTCATCCAACCGTTTTCCATTATGGGGCCCACAAATGGATGCGTCATTGTACGAATATTCCCCGACAACAAGAATATTCCACGACCAAATGAATATTCCCCGACAGAAATAAATATTCTATAACCACTTGCTTATTTTGCAAAATTTGCACATTTCACCCATAACCAAAGCATTATATCAAATTAACACCTTATTAATTTAGAATAATGAATAGAAAAAATTCAATTTTATTTATAATAAGTTGGGGTCTTACATATTCTCTAACTATAACCTATCTATCTGTTATACACATGAGAAAAGAATCACCTTCTCAACATGCATATAGCAAATAGCGCGACACAGACATTTCAATGATTATCAGTACCAGAAACTAAATGGTTTTTACACCAAGTACAATTCCCCGCCCATAACAAGGAATCATACAAAACTCAGCTACTGACATGAGTCCTCAATTGAAATCCCCACTTAATCCCACCTCCCTTCTTAATACGAATTTCATTTAATCCGTATTCATAATCCTTTCCTGAATCTGTACCAATTCATAGTATAACTGACACCCAGCAATCTTATTGTAAACTTTTTAATCATTCGCTTGATCCTTCTCCATACTATCACCTTATCAGGTCATGGGGTGATCTCATCGTATATATTACGATTCATTTCTTTGTCTTACTCATTTTGTTTTACGATCTCCTATCTCTGAACTTTTAGTCGTTTACACTCGATCTATTCATCACTATTGTTCACCTTTATTATCAGAGTTAGGGAACTCCGTGTCTTTTATAACCCGCCAAGATTCGTCTTTGAATCTTACTGACTGACTAACTCTATTTGAGTTAGTACTTATCCTAATCACTTCGGTTATTAGTCGTAGGTAACCCTACCTAAGGTTTATAACCTACAACTTTGATACCAACTGTGAGGGCCCCAAATTCGGGTCCTAATCACCAAGGATCTAGTACAATCAATTCTATTACTATTGCGGAAGATATAAACATAAATTGTTTATACATTATATTTTACACATAATTCCCAAGGTCGAGTAGCCTTAACTTATACACAATTCATAACCTATCTAACATATAATGTTATTATCATACTATGCTATTAAAATTTAGCTGCACATATAATCTCAAGCTGAACTTGGCTTTATCTTTTCCTGTATCAGACATATTCGTCTTAATTTGCAATGTTTATCATGATATATCAAGGGTGAGCAATAAGTTTGCCCAGCAAGTATAAGTTTATTTGAAAATATATCATGATTGAAAGAATTTGAATAATAGCAGGCTAACATTCAACAATATAATTGTGAACTAGCATGAACAAACTTTCATAGCTGAACGAACATTAAACATAAACAAATATATCTGAACCAAATGATATGAAGGTGATCAGCCTTTCGTCCCTGATGAGTACATGCAATATGCACAGAGCGCGATTAAACAATTTATGGACATGGCAATCAGCAATGATTAACCACAAGTATATTTGAAAGAAACAACTCGAGGTCGAGTTAAAAAAAACTTGCTTGTTCCGATGTTTACCGTTACGCATTCTATTTAGCTTTGTCTGAAAACCTAATATAAATAATATTGATCTACAAATTAGAATAATATCATCATAATATTTAAAATAACCTAAACACATTATCACATAATCCTATCAGTCTATAAAACATGTAAAACCAAACCTCAATTCAAACTTTTAAAGTCTGAGTCGAGTTTGGTACAATTCTGACATCCTGATTGCCTAATCGAACAATTATCGAGTTTAAGTTCAATTAAACTCTGCCTAAACACTTAACAATTATCTTAGATAATTTTATTATCAGTCAAAATATTTTTCATAAGCTCGTAAAAGTTTTTAGATAATTATTATCATTTATCATGAATTTTCAATCATTAATATCAGATTTATATAAATTAAATAACACAATATTCCATTATCATTAATATTTATTTAATACCAAAAATTAATGAAATACATACCATAATATTATAATATATTTATATATATTATATCAAAGTATTTTTAATACCTTAAAATCATATTTATATAATTTCTAAACCTTTAAATTCATTATCCAATAATTTCTTTCAATATTAAAATATTAATATTTTCATGAAAAATATCAAAAGTTATATTTTATAACTTAGAATATTTTATAACACTTAAATCATTTTATATGATTTTTAAATCATTAATTCTATTTTTCCATAATTTATTTAATGTATTTATTAAATAAATTAATTATTATTAATATTAATTAATTAAAGAAATTTATCACAAAATATTAAAAGTCATCAAAAAGAACTTGAAATATTTTCTTATACCATAATATAATTTTTCATGATTTTTCAAGTATTAAAATCATTTTAAAATAATTTATTTAATATTATAATTAAATAAATTAAATACCATTAATATTCCAAAAATATTAAATATTAATGAAATATATTCAAAATAATTAAAAACCTATTTTTGGACTTTAAAATAATTTTTAGGAATTTAATATTAATTTTTAATAATTAAAAACTATTTTTTTTCTATTTATTAAATAAAATAATTGATATTCCGAAATTAATTGTCGCTAAAGGGCCCTATAGCGACGAAACTGTCGCTTCTTAAGTGTTCTTGAGCCTTCAAAGTCTGTTTGCAGGGTACTACCTTTGACCAGTTCAAATTTTATGATTTTGATATGGGTTGTCTATTATGTTAATGTTGTAGTATTGATGTAGTACTACAACCCTAAACAAGTTTTATATCCATTCTATATCACAACAGAAAGATCTAAGCTCTAGAAATCATTGACAGACATGTTCTTGAGTTTTTGGGTTGCTCAGAAACTCAAACAGTGTCAAGGGTCCCTTTTTGAGCTTTGATTAATCTGATCTCTGATAATGTGTTAAGTGGTTGAATGATTCCAGATTGCAGTACTTATGTCATAGAACAACATAATAACAATAGTTCAGCCAAAAAAACATAACAGGTGAGAGATCAAGGCCGGTCAAAGTGATGTCAAGAGTTGTTCTTCATGATTTCTAGGTTTTTCAGATTTCGTCCTAGGCAGTTTGGTCAACGATGGTTTGACCACTCACAACTTTGATCCTGTTATGGTTCTGGGTAAACTATATAAAGGCATGGATATGTAATCCTTATACCAGTCTACAAGATCAAAACAATAACTTGGCCAAACTAATAAACAATAGCAAGATCTAGAGCTTCCAAAGTGGTTGTTAGAAATTCTGGGTTGCCCAGAAACTCAGTTTTTCGTGATTGGTCAACTAGGTTTGGCCACTTATAACATGCAATCTATACATGATCTGACCCTGTTTCCAATTCTAGATCATACTCCACATGGCATAGAACATATCTATAACATAAAACATCCTAAAAATCTAACACAGACAGATCTGGAGGCCCTGACATTAGGCTGTCAGGCCTTAAAATTAGGGTTCTAAGTCAGTTTGAAAATTTGATTTTCTATCTTCTAGATGTTATGGATCTATGAAATCATAGATCACTAAATAACACCCTCTAACACAACTCTAAACATCTAACAACAACATCTAACATGAAACACAAGGATTTGCAAGGTTAGGGTTTATACCTTTTTTAAGCTTTGATCTTGATTTCTGACTTTTGATTCCTGATCTTGGCAAGCCATAAAGTGTTCTTAGCTTTGTTTCTCTCTCTCTCTCTCACTCTAGATTTTGAAATATGAAGAGAGAGAAGGTCTAGGTTGGTTTGCTTAGGAAAGTAAGTAACTTTACTTACTTTTGATCTTTTATTTTGATTCATGTATCTAATGTTTGCAAGGTGGCAATATAATCTGATCTTGGAAGATATAAGACACATGGGGTAGATAGAGTTGGTCACCAACTCAAGATCATGGCAAGATCTACAAGCTAACTAATAAAGAATGCTAAAAAGGGCACTTTGGACACTTAGCATACAATTTTAATGGCAATATGGTCTTTTGATCCAACCTTTAGGGTTTGAACACTTAGGGTTTGACCCTTGGGGTTTGACCCTTAGGGTTAAAACCTAAGGTTCTTAAAAATCACTTTTCTAGGATTTTCAATTTAGGTTTTCAAAATAAAAAATTAATATTTCTAAATTATAATTAGGGTTTTCTAATTATATTAAAATTTCCTAATCATAATTCAAGCTTGCTAATTAGGATTAATATTTCCTAATTAAAATTTTTAATTTGGCAATTAGGGTCATAATTGTACATTAGGGTTTCAAACTTTAAAATTAGGGTTTTCTAACTAATTCGTTAGCCTTTACCCTAATTAATCTTATACTTATTACACTTAAATCTCTGAGATCCCAAGTTAGGGTTTTCTAATTTTGAATTAGGGTTTTGAATTTCCAAAACTGAAATTAAGGTTTCCAGAACCAGTATTAAGGTTTCTTATCATTCGCTAGAGTTTTCTAGTCGAACGTTGACGTTCAAATATAAAATTAGGGTTTGACACTGATATAATTTATCTTGTCAACCCTTGACCCTTAACCACATACTGTACACATAAAACCACGTACACAGATACATAAACATTTATACCCTTAATCCTGAATAATTCACCACAAAAAAAATTAAATTCACAAAATTCCTTCCTAAAAATATCGAATTCATTCACTTATTTTCTGTCTAGGTTTATTATTTAACCTTAATTCAATATTTTAAGATGTTAATAAATATCCAAATTCTTGGGTTGTCACATCTTCTAACATGCAATATAGACTTAGTTATGCATGAAAACATATATGACATGTGGTTTAAAGTCACCTTACTCATAATGATCAATTGCTTTAAAATGATTTAGTAGAAGTTTTATAAAGAAAACTTATAGTTTCAAAAAATAAACTTTGATGAAAATGTATATTACAAATTCTGAACTTGATAGCATATATATATAACTGAGTTATGAGCATTAATGATCATGATTTGTGATTCAAGATTCCTTTGCTTATGTCCAACTTGTTTTGGCTTTGGGTTAAATGACTCCTTAAAGGAAAACTTGACATAGTGGAAACTAATATCTATAAATAATGAGTTGATCATGTTCAGAGTTTGTTAGCACGTATACATGACCTACCTACACATGAAATGTGATTTTAAGATGTTTTGTAAGTGTTAGATTGCATTGGTTTGGTTAAAACAGATTTCAAAGGCAAACTCGGTCATTCTACAAATTAATAGTTATACACAATGTGTAGTTATATTCTGGACATTTAAGTATGCTCTTTTTGTCTCTAAACATGACCCATATGTACACTCACCTTGTTAGACACAATGTAATTTAATCAAGCATGAGCTTAGGCATGTTTTAAAGTGATAAATGATGTTAGCTATGCGTAAATTATGTGAATACTTGCGAGCATGCATATTACAGAGTATATGATCTCCTCATATGAATACATGGTTAACATACTAGGCCTTTTGATTTCATGACCTTATTTGGCATTAATTCTTTAAAAATTCTAAGCTAAAACCATAACGCATAAATGTGAACTTGGAATGGTCGTAGAAGAATGAAAAACCCTTTAACATGTGTGCGTGATATGTGTTTGTAGGGTTTCGGCACATAAAACGCAGCGAAAATAGAACAATTCAAAGCAATTTTCGAAACCCAAAAACAGGATCCATGCAAAACAGAAATTAATCCAGTGGTTCAGAAATTATGCCGATTATTTCTGTTGAATCGATGCGGTCGAATCTCCAACGCAATTCAAACGGACTGCGACTCTACGGTATCCACACGAACGCTCCGCACAAATAGTTCTACGATCTGCAGAAGAAGGAATTGCGGTACTAGCCACCAAAAGGAATGGATTTTTTGTTTTTCTCTAGTCTCTCTCTAAGAGCGGCTAGGGTTTTTGTTTTTGATTAACCTCCCTAATATGCTGATATATCATATATATAGCAATAAAACGAAATTAATTAAAACCCTAATCTAATTAAAATAAAATCTGAATATATATATATATATATATATATTATATCTTAATTAAGTCTTACTTAATTAATATATATATATATATATATATATATATATATCCTTTAATTTAAATTCGCGATTTAAATACTATCAGTCATATTGATATATTTAAATCCTTACAATTTAAATTAATTTCCTTTTAATAATGTTCTACAGTGTGACCTTACTATAGGTTATTATTACGTTGGTAATAATTTTAAAATCATATTATAAAATTATAAACAGTGAGCGGCATCTAGTAATGCATCACTGCTACCCAAGTAATAATAAGATCGATGATTCGATGCAACCTTTTGGTGACCAATGTTGCAATGTAATTTAATCCTTTTAACCTTAATATCTTAGATTAAACTCGAGTCATGGAATGTGCCATACTCTTCATAATTTAATCTGAGTTTTCTTGATCAATGAGTAGACTATATGAAACAAATCACTATTTGAGCATGGTCATGCATTTCATAGTCCTACTCAATCAAGAGGCCTATGGATATCATCCCTAATATATAGGAAGGTTAAATTCCATCTAGATCACTCATATTTCTCACACGATTCATGATGTACCCAATAATCACTTTTATAGTCCGCCCTATTAAAGGTGACATTTGATGATATCAAAGTACATACATTCCCGTGTAGCAATATAGTGATTTCAGGTCAAAGGACCATTATATCATTGTCACTATGAGAATTGCTAATGACACTTCGCATAATGCTCCACATAGAATTCTCATGGTGGATCTGTCCAGTACATCGTTCTCTAACATGTACCTATGCATTGACTTAATATCTCATATATTTATGACCAATGAGATTTGGTCATCAGTCAATCCACATACTAGTTTCAATGCATCATTGTTGTCCCATCAACAATGATACTCGACTAGGGACATTTAAGAACAATGATATTAATTATAATTATATAATCTCATGTTCAAGTCACATACTTGAAACTATATAATTTGTATCACTATTCTAAGGATTTTTTTTATTATGTTAACATTTATATAACGCAGTAAATAAAACCATAATAAAATCATTCATTTATTCAATCAAATATAATATCAAAACGTTAAGCAATTATATCAAATAATTGGCCTCTAGGGCATAAACTCTAATAGTGTTAATGTCTAGGTATGCTAAAAGGTGGAATGAAACCAGGAGAGCAAAAGCTCAACTCTGGTCTAGCCGGGGGACAGCGCAACTGCGCCGTCCCTAAGCCTAACCAAAGCGCATCTGAGCCCTCCTGCAGTTTGACCTGACTATTTTTCTTATGATCTAAGACATACAACTTGTATATAATACTACTTTAAGCCATAATAAATGATTATAATGATGTTTAAAGTGTTCAAGCATTAAATGGCTATATGGGATTTAGAACCTAAAGAATTTTTACAGATTTTCTTACAACAGAGTCATTGGTGGTTATGTAACTATGTGATGTGTTGGGAGATTGCATATTTAAATTTGATGTTGAAAGTAAATATTCATGATTATATTTAAAGTCCTTCAAGGAATATATGTACAAGGACTTAGTGGTAGATCAAATTTGTTAGGCTGATCTAAGCTTTTAATGTTTATCATTCTGTAAATGAATGTATAGATGAAAAGATCAAAGCTGTTAAGTTGATCTATATCTTGAGATGTAATAGATAGGCTTCAACAAAATCATAGTCTATCGAGCTGATCAAAAGATTGCTAATCATAGGCAGGATCATAAAGCATCGAGAATCGTAATGTGTCTTCTTTGGAGGGCATCTCCTGAAATCGTAGAGTGGTCCAAATGCCTGCCGAGTCAAACTCAAGAATCGTGGAGTGCTCTCGGAATCGTAGAGTCTGCAAGTCAAGTAAGTTAAGATCGTAGTGTGCCAATGCTTAAGAGAAATCATAGTGTTCTCTTCTATCAGTACTGGATCAAGCACCAAGGTGGCAAGACACCACGATCAGAATCGTAGAGCATCATATGTCTGTGTCAGAAGCATCGAGCCTTGTCCATTTATTTAAGAATAAATCACAACAAATGTGGAATGGATTATAAACGTTTAAGTCCTCGGGAGACCCAATGACACAACAGTCATCCTTAGTATATAACAAAGAAACATATTGAAGAAGCTAAGGAAAGTATTATGGGTCAGCAGAAAACACATTTTCAGGTGTTAGGTGAGATAGCAGTATGTTGTGTCAGTGGGCCAGACTGCTAATCAGAAGTTATGCAAAAAGTCTCCATTAAAGCTCAGAAATGTCAAATGCATTTAATGCTTCAACGAATGTCTTCAACGGATATATTTCAAAGGCCTCATATATGCAAAACATAAGCAGATGAAAAAGATCAAGCAAGCACTGAAAAAACGTTGAAGAACACTCAACGCTCAACTCTACGATCTAAAAAAGAAATCTTGCTCAGCTACTCAGTTCTTTCAAACACAAGCTTAACGGCAACTGAGTAGCACCATTCAAGAACTCAACTACTATCAAGTGAAGAAAGAAGTTCCAAGTCAGAAGGACTTAAAGAGTTCTAAGTGAACTCAGAAGTACCAAGTCTGTTGGACTTGAAGAGTTCAAGAGTGAACTAAGAAATTCCAAAACTGCTGGTCTTGAAGGAATCTATGAGATTCAGAGATTGTAAAAATATCCTTAGTGGATTTCCTACTCGAGGAGTAAAAGAGCGGACTATGAGCCTTGAATGCTCTGAACCACTTAAAAATCACTGTGTCTCTTATATTCTTGCCATAACTGCTATAACTACCATAACTGCTTAACTCCTTTTAACCCGTTATATCTTAAAGGGAAAACAAACAAATCTCAATTCCATTGTGTTTAACTCATTATCAAAACTAACAAGTATTTTGTAAAAGAATTTTAAAATATCTATTCAACCCCCCTTCTAGATAACTATTGTGCCTCTAGAAACTAACATGATGTGACGACCAACATAGCAGCAGCAGCAGCACAGCAGCAGAATGACAACCAGGTATATATCGTTTATAGTTTAGCTACATTGTCTTATATGTTTATAGTCTCTGAGTCACTATCTTACTTATATGTTTCACTACATTGTCTATTGTTTAGCTTTCCCTAAGTCATAGCAGTATCAACACATGTAACATATATGTTTTATTATTTTGTTAATTAAAGGATCCTAATTTGGATGATCCATGAAGAGCGCCTAGACTTGTTTTTTAGATCTTTAAAGCCTTGTACTCTTTTAGATTCATTCTTTGGACAATTTTATTGGTTTATATAGATGTTTACGATTGTATTGTGTTGGATGAATGTTTACGATTGTATTGTGTTGGATGAAGAGCTAGACTTGTTGTGTTGGATGAATGTTTATCATATAGTAGTTATCATGGATGGATGTTAATATGGATGCTTGTATATACTGTTGTGTGTTGGGATAGAAAGCAAGTACAAAGCAGGGTTTTTTTGGGAAATCAATAAAACAGGCAAAATTTTTAAAAAAACACATCGATATGTGCGTGCGGTCGCTAACTTTCTTATAACATTGATGCGTTACCTTCTCGGAAACTAGCGACCGATGCGGTCGTTATTACCGGTCGCTATTACCGGTCGCTGACACGTGTGCCATGTCACACCTGACAAATGACTTCGATGAGTCGGATTAGCGATAACTACGATCATTTGATTACGATCACTAATAAGTTTGTCATTTATTATTGGTCGCCGATGTCCATCCAGCGACCAGATTACCTGCGACTAATATCAGCGACCCATTTGGTTGCTGATACTCATCTGCGACCATATGCGGTCGCTGATAAGCCTTTTTGTTGTAGTGATACTAATGTAACATCTCATTGTGTTACTAAGATAGAAATAGAACTTATATGATCAATCATGTATGAGATAAGTTATGTTTTGAGCTTGCGTATCTAATGAACGTGTACACTTATATATATAAATAGGGTAACTTAGTTCGTTGAAGTGTTGATAAGCTTTAGATCGATAAACTACACTTAAGGCAAGTTCCTTGGACCTTCTCAAATATTATTTCTGTGCAAGCATTTGAACCCTACTCTTTATTGAATGCAAGTATCTCAACTTTGGAAGTTTTGAATCATTGTGATAATAATCATTCCTATATTGAGCAAACATCTATACTAGTGTGAATTGTCATTCGTATTCAACTTACCTTATATATCTTGAATCATGTTACAAATTTGAATTTATTGTGCTTAAATTTATTGAGAAGAGAGTCGAAGCCATTGATTTGTCTAGACAAATTATTTGTGAATTAGAAATTTATCCAAATCAATCGTTTGGTGCGGACTCTTATAAATCTACTGAGATGAACAACCCTCATAGAAGGGGAAACTTTTTATTTGTCGGGAAACCGATGTACGCACACATAGTATGTTTAAATGCTATGCATAATGTAGGGTACTATAGGTTGATCATCTGTTGTACTCGTTTATTGAGGTTTAGTAGTGAAACGCTATTAAATCTGGTAGAAGTTCTTAGTCATTGGTGACTACTCAGTATTTGCATTCTTAATTATTGCAGTATTGAAATCCATGAATTCTAATGATAATTCTTGATTCATATTGATTCTTACTTCAATTTAAAAGATTGAATTATTGATACATCTTCATTTATTAAGATTATTCTGAAAATTCTTGAGCTACCTATGTCTTAATACTTAAACATGTATACCTTTTTGCTTTATATATACTTTCTGAGCAAACTTGTTGTTCATTCTTGCTTCCCTAAAACATTTCAGTTAAGACAGAGCAAGACAATACTTCGGGCAAATACAAAGGCAAAGGCAAAGGCAAAGCTACGGATTAGCTTTAGTCCTTTAAGATAGAAGCATATTATGTTTATATTTGAAATAAACTTATTTGATGTTATGTATCAGTTTAAGTTAGTAATGGTTGCGAGACTTTGGGACGAGAATATTTATATTATATAAATGTAAATTATTCTATTATTCTGTTGTATGAGTTATTAATGCATTATTATAATTAGATCGTGAAGCACCGAATTCGAGATATTAGTGTCTGAATTTGAGAGCGTGACAACCAGTGATATCCTCTATTTAATCGAGTAGCTGCTTAGCAAGTTTATGGCTTAATTTAGTGTGCAAGTCCAATTCATGGTTATACATTTACAATGAAAATATTTGTTGTAATTGTACTTTTTTATAAACCTATTAATAAAAAAATGTTGTATTGATGCGGATTAATTATGTGTGTTTGTGGCAAGTCCATTGCAAATGGACTTAGATTATGCTTTTGTCTCTATCTGTGCATGGCATGTTTATTCAAAAGGTACAATTCTGGAATAATAGCCAGACTTTGAAGGGTTTCATGGGGCTGAAGTTGAGAAAGCCAAAAGGCCTGACTGACTAAGTTTGGGCTTGTAATGAGAAAGCGTGTGCTGGGGTTTCAATTATTTTGTTTTATATATATATATATATATATATATATATATATATAAAATTATTCAGGCTATGAACTAAATTATTGCAAATTCATATAGTGAGACAAAATTGCGGTTTTTAGATACATGGTACCCAATAAGCATGTTGGATAACCTCCTTACCTAAAAGGTTAACCTATTAGGTTGAGGCTCCACCATACTTATTAACTCATCTATACTTTTGAATTTATCTGATGTGAGATTCATGTAAAATATCCCAAACACAAATTTTTCATGTGTTCTCATCTTATTATCCCAAAATTTCCTACTTATGGACTGATGTTGTGTGTATGAAGTTGGATAAATAACCTTGAACATACATATTTTTGGACCAGCACTAGAAGTTCATTGCTTGGTATATACAAAATCTAGAGTTACTGATAGTGACAATTGGTTGCTAGTTACGTTACAATTAATTAGACTTCTAAAGGTTACGATTGTTTATTATGGAGGTTATTCAACTATGCCTTTTAGCTGACCCATTAATAAAAACTTGTGCTAGCAGACTGACAAAAATTACCGTACAAAACACTGCAAGTTACTGTCATTAAAAAGTTTATATATGCATATCCAATTAAGCTTAAGCAAATTACTTATGATTATTAAACTAAATTAACTTTATTTAAAAGATTTAAGTAGTGTTTATAAATACTAAGTTGGCATGTTTATGTGTTGATATTGATGTAAATTTATAGGGGGACATTTTTTTGTGGACATTCTAGGGACATTTTTTTTTTTTAGTTTTTTTTTTGTAGTACCTCTTAAAAAATGTATAATATTTATTTTAATCGAAATTTTATAAAAATCGGTGTTTTAAGTATAATTTGATACATACAAAAAAAAAGGTCATGCATACTTCGCACAACCCCTGCTTCTTGTATGTATCCAATTTACACCTAAAACATTGTTTTTTACAAAAATTTTAATTAAAATAAATATTATATATTTTTTAAGAGGTACTACAAAAAAAAATTAAATAAATAAATAAAATGTCGCTAGAATGTCCCCAAAAAAATGTCTCCCTAAAATTTCTGCAATGAAATTATTTTGTTTGGCTCCACTTTATTATTCTCCATCTTAATACCCTCCACCGCAGTAAACAACATAATATACTAAATCAAACCATTAGAGATGGTAACATTATATCACAAGTGGAGAATTCGAACTCGGATTTTTTTAAGGATCTAAGGTTAAAAAAAAAAAAATTGACTCATTTGACAAATTTTAATGATGTTCTATTCAAAAAGGATGCCTCTTGATCGAAGTTGGATTGATAGGCGTGTTGTTGAAAATGAAAGAGCAATTAATGAAGAATTTAGAGAGGGAGTAAAGGAATTCCTTAATTTTGCTTACTCTATTCTTGGGAATGTTAGTGAGCAGAAAATTAAGTGTCCTTGCTCAACTTGTAAGTTGAGGTTGTTCCATCTTCGAGAAGATGTTGAAATACATCTTTATAGAAAGGGATTTAAAAATAATTACAAAAAATGGTTTGTGCATGGCGAATATTTATCCGGAGAAAGTTCAAATCATAGTGATAATGTCGAGGTCCCGCTTGATACAAATACGTACATATATCTCGTGCGTGATGTTGTTGGGCAAAGTTTGTATTGGAGTAGCGAGACATCTAGATTAGAAGAACCAAATTCTGATGCTGCCAAATTTTTTCAACTTTTAAAAGATGTTGATTATCCACTATGGCCAGGTTGTGAGAGTCAAAAAAAATATCTATGGTAGCACAATTGTTGAACCTCAAGGATGAGTCAAACATGAGCCAAGTTCAATTTAATCGCATGATCTCATTAATGAAGAGTGTGTTGCCTAAAGATGAGAAGCATCCTGAGAATTATTACAGGGCGAAGCAAATGGTAAAAATGTTGGGACTTGGTTATTAGAAGATACATGCATGTAAAAATGATTGTATATTGTATTACAATGAAAATGAAAATAAGACGAATTGTTTCGTATGTGGTCATCCTCGATTTAAACCTAAGCCACCGGGAAATAAGAAGCAAAAAGATATACCTTTTAAGGTTTTGCGATATTTTCCAATTACACCTAGACTTCAAAGATTGTATATGTCCAATGTCGCAGCAAAACACATGGCATGACATAAAAAAAATCCTAGTCCCGATGGTGTAGTTGTTCACCCAGCAGATAGTGAGGCATGGAAACACTTTGATCACACTTATCCATCTTTTTCTTCAGAATCTGGGAATATTAGACTTGGACTCTCCACTGATGAGTTCAATCCATTTTGAAACTTTGCAAATTCATACTCATGTTGGCCAGTTATAGTCGCTCCTTAATATTTGCCACCTAAAATGTGTATAAAACAACCCTACATGTTCTTGACATTAACCATTCCCGATCCAAAGAGTCCTGGTAAGGATATAGATGTATACTTGAAACCGCTGATTGATGAATTAAAAATGTTGTGGAATGATTTAGTTAACACCTATGATGCACATGCGAAGCATAATTTTCATATAAAAGTTGCACTTATGTGGACTATTAGTGATTTTCCAGCTTGTGGAATGTTTTCAGGTTGGAGTACTCACACTACAAGAAAAAGGGTCATTGGCGACGGGCGCATTGGCGACGGCACCTCTACCGTCGAGAATGACATTAATACCGACTGCGAAGCCGTCGAGAATGAGTGTCGTCGATAATGGCATTCCCATGGGATAATTTTGGTGTGAAAATTTGGCGGTGGAGGGAAAACTCATTGGTGACGGACACATAAATCACAAATGATGGCAACGCTGTCGAGAATAACTCAATAGCGACGGTGTCATTATCGACGGCTTGGCCGTCGAGAATGAGTCTCATCCGCCTAACTTGAGAAAACTTAGAAATATAGTCGAAAAAGAGACCAAAACCCGCCCCGGTCGTCCAAATGACACGCAAACATAGGCAATAGCACCGCATAGGCAATAAACACGCGTTACAACTTACAAGATTCAATTCCGATAAATGGAGCCCGAGTTCGAGTCCCGTCCGCCTAACTTGAGAAAACTTAGAAAAAAAGTCAAAAAAGAGACCAAAACTCGTCCCGATCGTCCAAACGACACGCAAACACAGGCAATAGCACCGCATAGGCAATAGACACGCGTTACAACTGACGGGACTCGATTCCGATATATGGAGCCCGAGTTCGAGTCTCGTCCGCCTAACTTGAAGAACACAAACTAAAATAATGTAAATATGTTTTCATTTTGACTTTGTTATTAATATTTTAATTTTGTAGGGTCTTGTTGACAAGACTCGTGGAGGTGGAGGCACAGGTGATGACCGCCGAAAATGATAATGACGACCTCCTTTCGATGACGAAGCGACCTCCTTCCGATGACGAAAGCCTCCTCCAAGAGAGGTGATGATGACCAATGAGCCGATGACATGGAGACAGGCGACGGGTTGTAGTTAGTTTAGTTTATGTTATATTCTAAGTTTCATGTATGTACTTGTACAATTTTTGAATTGTACAGACGGCCATTATATTTTTGATCTATATATTTGACTTGGATTACTATTTCAATGGTGAATTGTATGATATTTGCGTGTTATTTGATGGTTTTTATTAGTTTATAATAGGTGTACGTTTATATTTGTAAATGAACAGGGAAATTTTGAAATTATATATAAAAAATATTCAAACTATATATAGTCATTGCCGACGGGGGTAATGGCGACGGGGATGCCGTCGCCAATGACATATAGCGATAGAGATGAGGTAAAGTCATTGCCGACGGCCATTAAAGTCATTGTCGACGGCCATGCCATCGGGAATGAGGTTTTCCCCCCAAAACTTTATGGCGTCTTTGCCGACGGACTCGCCGTCGCTATAGCCGTCGGCATTGATATTGTGTCATCTCCAATGACACCCGTCGTCAATGACAATGATACCGACGGCTAGCGACGGGAACCAGGGGCAACGACCTATGGGGAAACTGGCGTACTGACGGTATCTATCGTCGCCAATGACCTCACTGCCGACGGCACTATAGTCATAGGTGACGGTAGTGGCCGTCAATGACTATTTTTTTGTAGTGATCAAAAGGACAAATTCAAGAGGAATAAAATTAAATGCAACTTTCAACCACCTCGATTATTAAGTGAAGAGGTATTCGAGCATGTATCAAAATTGCCACCTATTACATTTGGAAAGGGTGGCGATCAACATAAAATAGATGGTTATGGAAAGGAACATAATTGGTTGAAATGTTCAATCTTTTGGGAGTTACCCTATTGATATGTTACAACCTGCATTATGAATATGATAAATCATTAGAATTATAAATATATAAATGTTAACTATATATAATTTTATACGTATAAAATTTACCTTGTTAACGACTTGTTGACGACTAGTCGGGCGCCTTGTCGTCTAAGCGCTTAAGCTCTCGGCTATCGCCTCACCTCAAATTTGCTCCTTGATAACTATGTTAGTAATGTTTCCTTTCATGGCATTATATGACATGTCAGTGCTCCCTTGAGAAAGTTGTGATGGTGACTTTTATCCCATCTCTTAGACCGCTACAACTAGCCTTTTTTTTGCTTCAATTTTCTTGGCCTTATGTTTAGAATGCATGCATTCATTTCATATTTTTGACATGTATTCCATATACTGCTACATGTAGGATGTTGATGTCGAGGATGATTGATGTGATACGGAAGAAGAAATTCAATAAGTTTATTATTAATTTTGTATTGTTATTTAGAGATAAATGTGTTATTAATGAAATTATTTAGTAGGATATTATAGTAATAGCTTTTGATTAGGAGAGTTTTAATTGTAGTAGTAGATTTCAATTAGGAGAGTTTATTATAGTAGTAGATTTTAGTTAGGAGATTACTTCCTTTCTAAATTAGGGTTTTTACACAGTTCCCAGTATTGGGTTTTATATTTAAGCGTTGTAATACTTCATTATTTAGTAGAATATTGAATATATTGATTTGAGATTAAAGTTGTGTGCCTTTGTGTGTGTTTCTTTACTGATTCTCTGCGGAGATAGGTACTCGTATTCCTTCTTCATACCCCGTCCTACATCAATGATCATAGTAACGAGGATGGAGACTTGTGATTATATATGCATGTTGATCTTGTAGGTAATAGTTTTTAGAAGTTACTTTTGTTTACCATCGGGGATAAAAACGTATGATTATCTATATTTTTGAGCTTTAAAGCAGTAGTTTTTAAAAGTTACTTTTGTTGTATTTGGTGAGACTTGTAGTACGTTATCTTTAATAGGATATTTGTAATAGTACTCATCAACAAATGTTTTATCTAGTACTGTCTATAAATAATAGTTTAGTAATTATTATTATTACTCTGAACATATTTATTTTTAAATTTTGAAATTAAATTATGAAATTATTTGTAATTTGTTGTTAATAAACATATTGAGACGGAATTGATACGCTTCTTTTCGTCTCAAAAATGTGTGTTATTGGCGCTAAAGTTGACACGGATTTTGAGACGGCTGCTGTCGGTCTCAAAATATGTGCACTAAAAAATATTGGCGCAAAAGTTGAAACTAAATTGAGACGGATGATGTCCGTCTCAAAATATGTTAAGGGAAAATAGTTGCTACCAATTTTGATATGGATTTGAGACGGAGTTTTCTGTCTCAAATTACGTGTGCCAAAAAAAGGGCGCCAATTGAGTTTGCCAAATTTAAAATCGGCAAAATCAGTTTCAAAAGTTAGTTCCCCATGGGTCAGATTTGAGATGGATATTTTCTGTATCTAATATTATGAGACGGATTTGAGCCGGACAGTTTTCGTATCTAAAGTTTTATTTTTGAGACGGATTTTTTTTTGTATCTAATATTTTGAGACGGAATCGGACAATTTTCGTATCTAAAGTTTTTAGTTAAGATGGACAAAACGGATTTTTTTCATCTCAAATGCCCAGATTTTTTGTAGAGCGACTTTCAACTCTACGATTGTAGAGTGACCTACGTAAGCCATTTCTTTTAGTACCACAAGTAAATTAAACTATTCCACTTATGCTTATAAAGCATTAAATAGTTTTACTTCTTATCAATGTGGGACTTAAAAACATGAACCTTTTCATTGTTGTTTTTAAAATAATTTCCAAGCCAGGTTTGTATGAATAGAGCCCATTACTTGAACTAAAGGTTTGATTCCTAGACCTCCTTCAACAATAGATGTTGAAAGTAATTGACTTGTATTGTTGGTCAAATCCTCACCCATTTTATGCCTTCCCCATTTTCTGTTCTTCGCAGACTTTGAAATTTTGTCTTCCCCGATTTACACTATAAAAGGAGGTTATCAGCATACTAACCACCACAACAATACCTTCAGTAGAAGCATAGAGAGTGAGAAGATCAGTTAGAGCATTCTGAGAGTGAGGGTGTCCAAAGAAATAAATAGTTAGTTTATTTCTCAATAGAGAGTTTGTAATCTCCATATTATTTTCATAGTTAATTTCTGAGATCTCTCCCCGTGGTTTTTCCCAGTTGGTTCTTTATGTAAAATTCTGGAGTTATTATTTTATATCTTATGTATTAATGTGTTTGTATTTATGTGAGCCTGATTTCTCCACAATTGGTATTAGAGCTTTTGGTCACGCCGTTGGTTTCTAGGAAAGTGGTTCAAAAGGAAGTTCCTTTAAGAAAGGTGGTTATTTAATTATTCACCGTTGCAAAAGAATGGAGAGACTCCCACCCGACTTATACTTACCTGCCCAACTGGTACGATCTGTTTAAAGAAAATTTGACAGGTCATAAATACGAAGATGATAAGCACAAATGTGAGGTCTCTGATCTGTTATCTGTTATACACAGTGACAGAAAATGAAGCTTCACAAGGTGATCTATTATCTGTTAGAGATAATAACAACCTTATAGATTGTTACATGGATTCCAGATGTTCTTTTCATATGTCCCCTCACATTGATTGGTTTGATACTGTTAGGAATAAGCATGTGAATGATATTCCTATTTATGTATGATTTGATTATGATATAAATGAATGAATATGCAAGTATGCTTGCATTAAGAAAATTTGTAAAGTCCTTTGATAGATAATAGGAACATATGTACAAGGACTTAGAATGAATTGATCAAATATGTTAGGTTGATCCTACATAAGCAAAATAGCTTTGTAAAGTCCTTAAAAAGAAATGATGTTCAAAGACTATAAATATAGAAAGATCAAGCTTGTTAGATTGATCTTATAATGTAATAGATAGGCTTGTCTGATCGTCGAGCACTGCACCAGAAATCGTAGTCTTCTAGGAGAGTCAAGGAAAACTCGAGAGCTATCAAGGGAGAATCGTAGTCTGCAAGATAGTAGATCTCGGAGTTCGTAGACTGTCAGGAGAGACGAGGAAGGATCGTAGTGTGTCGAGAAGAACATCCTCGGAGTCATAGTCTGCTGAGGATGTCATGTTCAGAATCGTAGAGACAGCCTGTCTACGAGCCGACCAAGCATCTGCCGAAGCCAAGACAAGAATCATAGACCACACTCGGAGTCGTAGAGTCTACTGATCAAATAAGAGGCAGAGATCATAGTTGAGCCAGATCAGATGAAGACAGCAAGCGTAAGGATAGAAATCGTAGAGTGTTAACATCTGATCTTGGAGTTTGCACAATTAAAGCTAAATCGTAGAGGGCAGAACTAAGGCTTCAACAGAGGTGCTCACAAAGTCAAGGCAAAATCATAGAGTAAACACAATTCTCAACAGATGAGTACTCCCAGAATATCCAAAGTATGAAACCTCTAGTCTAAGCTGAAAAGATACATCCCACCTGAAGGAAACCAGAGATCACTCAACGAATGGCATGCAAGCTAGCACAAGATCTAAGCACCAACCCAATCAACATCTAGATTGAGTTGTAAAGCCATTTTAGATGAAGTCTTCCACAAGTTAATCAGAAGAAGACTTCAGTCAAAGTAACTGACTAAGGATAGTACGCAAGTGCAGTAGTTGTCAAGAGAACATAAGACAAAGATCTTGGAAGAAACCAGGATCGTAGTGTTTTCCAAATAAAGCAGGAATTGATGAAGTGTACACAGAGATACTGGTCAGCTTATGAAGAACAAGGCTAAAGTGATTAAGCATTGGGTCAGTCCATTGATGATAAGTGAACGGGAGATCACAAGGAGAAAGCGAGCTGGGCATGCCACAAATCTGAGGTGTCTTGCTATTCAGAAGAGACCAGAACAAGGAGTCAAGCTATCAGAACAAGAAGTATTGAAGCACTGCACAAATGAAGGAAGAGGTGTTCTACATTGAAGATTCAATGAACACTCTTCAGGATCGTAGTGTTGTCTTAATCAGTCAATGAGCAATATTTAACAAAACACATTACGATCATGTCCAAGAATATATGCATCAGAATCATAGAGTTCGGTCATCTGAAGATTGATGCATTGGAAATGGTTCAATCTGAAGACTGATATTTGAACATTGCTAGTTGAGAGCATCGATGCAAAAGGACAATCTCTGATGTTCTAATTGAGAAGTCAAAAAGAAGTCTACCTTCCTGACATGGAAAGGTGACAACTCTAAGGCAGTAGGTAAGGTAGTAGACTGTTGTGTCAGTAAAGTCATAAAGGAGTTGTCACATCACATCAAGTAGTCTGCACCAAATAATTCGAGATCTACGAAGCTATTCAAATAGCTTTCAACGGCTATATTCTAACGGGAAGATTGGGAAGGAGTATATATCAGCCAGAGCTTCAAAGATCAAGAGTTGTTGAGTTGAAGGATCGTTGAGTTATTGGAATGCTATAGTGTTGACTCTACGAGTTCTACTAGAGCTAAATAGAACAAGTCTTAGTGACAGTTAGACTACAAAGGTGGAAGTGAAGTAGCCTTGAAGAATGAATCGAATAGACAAAAGCTTCACTCAACAAAGATGAGAATGCCACTGAAGATGGCAGCTAAGCTGAGAGCCGAGAAGGCCAAGAAGATAGCATTCAGAAAAGTGGCAGAGCATAAAGAAGATCCAAAGAGCCACTCTACGAATCACCATGAACCGAAAGCTGAAACAGAACAAGTGCAGAACCATTTTTACAAACCAGTCAAGAAGGGTTCAGGGAATGCTAAGTGGCAGACGAAGTCTACCAAAAGTTCAGAGACTTAGCAAACCCAGATGGTGATGGTGCACAGCTGTCATCGTATGAAGAAGAGCAGAACAGAATGAAGATCAGCTGGACCAAAAAAGATGTGGTCCAGACTCAAAGCAAAATACCAAGAGGACCACACCAAGCTGCTAAGTACTAAAGATTTTCAAGCTTAAAGACATCTTAGCAGCAAGGCACTAACAACAACAACAACAACAAGAATGTAAGACCTTAACTTATTATAAATAAAATTAAATTTCCTATAATTATTATCTTGAAATAATATGGAGTTAATTTGATATAATACTTTGGTTATGGGTGAAATGTGCAAATTTTGCAAAATAAACAAGTGGTTATAAAATATTCATTTTTGTCGGGGAATATTCGTTTGGTCGTGGAATATTCTTGTTATCGGGGAATATTCGTATGATGGCGCAGCCATTCGTGGGCCTCATAATAGAATAACTGTCGGATGAAGAAAACGACAAAGTATGAGTTTTTATAAATAACGGCGTAATCATTACCGTTAACACTGTTGGATTACCTAGTGGTTAAAAGACAAGAATATCTGGCGTGGTTGAATAAAGAGCACACACCAGATTGCACAAGTATTGTTGAATTATTGATTCTTATGTATGAAGGCACTACTCAATAATTGTTACAGTAATTACTGTTCAATATTTTATTTTATTGATTTAATAATTGCTACGTTGATATTTTATATTATTGATATTTCAATAATTGTCATTTCACAGTATTTCTCATTATCAAATCAATAATTCATATTATTTGAATAATATTATTAAATAGCATTATTGGCAATGTCTAGAAAGTTCAGTCAAGGAGAGGTTTGATCATCTAATTGCACACCAGTAAGGAAAAATCCTTATCGGAAAGCCCCCTCTTTCCTGGAAACGGCATGGTTGTCATAATTGTGATTCTGTAATATTATTTGTGAATAATTAATTATTAATTTATATGATAAAGAAATATTTATTTTATGTGGATATAATTGATGGATATATTTATTTTATGTGGTTATAAATGAAGGAATTTTAGCATGAAATAATTGTTAAAAGTTTGGCAATTATTTTCTTCGATAAAATATGCATTCATATATTGTAATTGTTTTATAATATATATATATATATATATATATATAAGCATGTGAATAAAATATGGAGTAAGCAAAATTTATTCGAATGCATAACAGTATACCTTTGTTTTTTCTAAGTGGGTTGGTGAGAATTCTTCTACAAAGCTTGATTTTCAATTTGTGGAATAAAGGCCATTGATTGGTGGAAAGGGTTGGGGGGTGTTGCCTGCCAAAATGGTTTTCAAAGTGTGGCCCCATCCATATGGAAAAACAAATAAAAGTTAGGCTTTGAATGGAAAGTTAGGCAGAAGAAAAAGAAAATAAAATTCGGCAGAGTGCTTTGTCTTATACTTCCGAATTGTGCTATATAAAGGAGAGGCAAACCTCCATCCTAAAATCACACCACTTTCGTAAATTCTTATTATTGTGAGTATTTTCTTGAGTATAAGAATACTTTGAGTAGTTTTTTTTTCGCAAGATTTTCTCAAAGATAATATCCGATATTCCGTGCAAATCCAGCTTCTACTAAGGTAAAGGATATTATTTTATTGCAATACTGTGAGAAATATTATTTCCTTTCATACTCCATATTATTTAAGCGATATTATTTCATCTCGTATTCCTAAATTTGAACTTACTATGGTAAGTATTGCTTCTATAATTCCTGAAATGATTAGAAATTTTGCTTCATCTAATATCATTTCATAGGAATATTGATCTGAGATTTTTAATCAAATTTGGAACTTTTCATGACCGGCAATCGCTCACGAGCATCGCTCACTGGTATTGTATCATTCTGCATCGCTCACAAAAAAAAAAATTCTCCTATCAAGTTATCTGTTGTGACCCTTATTCTTGAAATTGAATCCATGATTTGATCTTCACTATGGTTTATTATGGAGCATTTTTGAACTTGGTTCCTCTAAAGTACGAATCCCTAATCTTTGTTCTTCTATCTCACTGGATTCATTCTCTTAAATATTTTTCATCATCCTCAGTCCTTAATGGTGATACTTGATGAATATCTTTGGCCTGTAGTGCAAAGATGAATGATTACCTGATGAATATCTTTGGCCCGTAGTGCAAAGATGAGCAGGTGTTGAGATGAACATGACCAACTGGTGATACAAATGAATATCTTTGGCCCGTAGTGCAAAAATGAATATTTGATGAAGATGTATTTTGATTGATGTTATAGGGATCAAATATTAATGATGGACTTTTAAATTCATAGATGATAGTGGATTGCATTCTCTACTTAACTCTTCTAATGAATTGTTATTTCCGATGCGAATATTGATCTAAAACTTGTTGTCCATTATATTTTATCTGATTTGTTGAAGGCTAACGATAATTTGATGTTCATTATCTTAGTCATAATATTCTTTACTTGGCTATTTGAGCTCACCCTTTTCCTTTTTGTTCTATTTTTCTTCTCAGGAGGTGAGAATATAGCAGGAACCAGTCGGGGTAAAGAGTGATGGTCCTAGACAGTTGTTTTAGTAGTCCTCACTATTTTTATAAAATAATGTATCAATAAATGTAATGAGGACTTATTTGAGCGTGGATATTGTCTAGAAGACAATATTTGTATTTAAACTCATAGTATGTGTGTTGTCGTATTTTGCACGACAATTGTAATAATAAAAGTTGTAGTTGTTTCTGTACCATGTATTTGGCGACTCAGAATGGGTGATGTATACCTATTTTGGGGGCGCCACAACGGTTAATATCGAGCTTAGGGATATGGTCTCTGGCGAAGATCGGGGAATAGAACTAGGAGGGGAGAGTTGAGTAAATCCTTCGCTAGTGTGTCCTACCTAAGCTTATTTGTTGGTCGGTCATAATATAGGGATATTATGTGATATGTTAATTTGTTTAATTAACCCCTGTTTTATGGCAGTTTTTAAGAATGGCAGCTGAGAACGTAAACAATGGAGTGTATGAGACTGTGGAACAACCTTCAATCACCAACCAAGAGAACGTACAATAGGAAGACAATATTCCTCCTGTAAGCAACACTACCGAGCAAACGATGAATGATGGAATATTTAGAAGCTTTTTGCAGTTCATGCAAAATCAGACGAGGGAGACTCGTGTACAAAATACGGGTGGAAATGATAGCAACGCGCGGTTTGTCACAATCAAGCAGTTCAAGGAGTTGGGACCACCAAATTTCTAGTGAAAACAAAATTCGATTAAGGTAGAAACATGGGTCAAGCAAATTACCAAGATATTCGATGTCTTGGGATACACGGAAGAATAAAAGGTTCCATTCGCCACCTTTATATTCCGTGGTGAGGCAGACATCTTGGTGGGAATCAGGAAGCGTACACTCCCAATACTTTTCAAAGATGTCTTAGGAAAGATTTCAAAAACTGTTCAATGACAAGTACTTTCCTAAAAGTATTCGCCATATGAAGGAGGTAGAGTTTATTAGACTAGAACAAAATAACATGACGGTGTCCCAGTACGAGGCGAAGTTTGAGGAGTTATCCAGGTTTGCACCTCATTTGGTAGAGAATGAGGAACGTATGACGCGGATATTTCTGAGAGGTCTAAAACCCGAGATTCGTCAATACCTTATCTCTCACAAATTTTCTCTGTATTCAGATGTTGTCAAAAGGGCTCAATTATTAGAGCGAGATAATGAGTATGTTCAACCAAGGGACAACAACCAGGGTCATACCGGTGACAGCAGTCATCGGAGCGATGATAATCAGTGAGGAGGGAAAAATATGGATAAAAGCGGTAACCACTCGGGTGGTAATCGGGGCCATGATAATAGGAGAGGTGAGTCAAGTGGAAATTTCAAAAAGAGGAGATTCAACAATGACGGGAAGACATCAACAGCAGCACCAGCACCAACAACAAATTCTAGGGGAGGAGAACGACCGCCAGTTAGATGTTACAGATGTGGAGAGGAAGGACAAATAAGTCCAAACTGTTCACAGCCTTCAAATGTGTGTTTTAATTGTGGAAAAGATGGTCACATAGCCCGATTTTGTCCAGTAGTGAAATCAAGTCCAACTGGGATGGTGGCACCAAAGGTGACTACGGACAAAACAAAGTCGGTGGTTCAAGGAAGGGCGTTTGTCGTGACTGGACAAAACGCGAGAAACCCGAACGAGGTGATCACGGGTAAGCTAATCTTGAACTCTTGCAAAGTTTATACCTTACTAGATACCCTGCTCTACCCATTCTTTATCTCTCTGCTTGTGCCCAACGCTTAAACTTGACTTTGGAGAAATTGGACTTTAACTTATCTCATTGAAACTCCGCTGGGTGAAACCTTTGTTACATCTACAGTTTATAAATCTTGCTTGATCCAAGTTGGCACAATCACATTACCTGTTGATCTTATCTCTTTAAAGATATTTGCATTTGATGTGATTTTAGGGATTGATTGGTTAACCACTCATCATGCCCAAATTGATTGTTTTCGTAAGGTTGTTAGTTTTCATATTCCTAACCAACCTGTTATACGAATTCAAGCAACTAAACCACTAAAATCAATCACTATCATATCAAGTCATAAAGCTATTCGTTTATTAAAAAACAGATGTCAAGCTTTCTTAGCCCATATTATGGACTTGAACAAAAACACGTCAGATTTGAATAATATTCCTGTTGTTAATGAATTTCCTGACGTATTTCCTAAAGAACTTCCTGGTCTACCCCCAGAACGTGAAGTTGAATTCTTTATTGATCTTAAACCTGGTACAAAGCCCATTTCTAAAACCCCATATCGAATGGCTCCTATTGAACTTCAGGAGTTAAAAGTCCAACTACAAGAATTGTTAGACATCGGTTTCATTCAACCTAGTACATCTCCTTGGGGTGCTCCTATTTTATTTGTAAAGAAGAAAGACGGGAATATGCGACTTTGTATTGACTAACGAGAATTAAACCATGTCACCAAGAATAGGTATTCACTACCTCGCATTGATGACATGTTTGACCAGTTACAAGGAGCACAATTCTTTTCAAAGACCGATCTTTGTTCTGGATATCATCAGCTAAAAATTAAAACTAAGGATATTCCAAAGACTGCCTTCAGAACTCGGTACAGGCATTATGAATTCTTGGTCATGTCTTTTGGATTGACTAATGCTCCTGCTGCTTTCATGGATATAATGAACCGTGTATTTAAGGAATATTTGGATTAGTTCGTTGTTGTCTTTATTGATGACATCCTCATCTATTTCAAAAGCCGTGAAGATCGTCAGCACCATTTGAAGCTGGTACTTCAAAGACTTCGTGACAACAAGTTATATGCCAAGCTGAAGAAATGCGAGTTCTGGCTTAAGGAAGTAGCATTCCTTGGGCACGTGGTGTCAAAACATGGAGTATCTATTGACCCAAGGAAAGATTGAAGCAATCCAAAGTTGGGAGCAACCAAAGTCGGTGACCAAAGTCGTAAGCTTCGGGCTTAAACGGTTATTATCTGAGAGATTCGTGGAAGGATTTTCTTGAATCGCTACTCTGCTAACTCACCGACTCGAAAAGATACAAAATTTGTATGGAGCGAGGAATGCGAGAAGAGTTTCCAAGAGCTCAAGAGAGACTCGCTTTAAGACTGCTCGGCAATACCATCCGGTTCGGATGGATTTGTTATCTATGATGCTTCGTGCAAAGGGTTAGGATGTGTTCTCATGCAACATGGGAAATTCATAGCCTATGCCTTGCGACAACTCAAAAGAATATGAGAGGAATTATCCTACTCATGATCCGGAGTTAAGCAGCTGCTTTTATGTTAAAAATCTGAGACACTACCACGTATGGGGAGAAAGTGGAGATTTATACTGGATCATAAAAGCCTCAAATATTTCTTCACCCGAAAGGAACTCAACATGCGGCAACAACGTTGGCTCGAGCTGTTGAAGGATTACGACCATAGCATTCAATATCATCCTGGAAAAACAAATGTTGTAGCTGACGCATTGAGTAGAAGATCGTATTCGGGTATGAATGCAATGTTGTTAACACAAAGGCCCATTTTGAATGACTTGCAAAGGATGGAGATAAAAGTAAAGGCTCCAAGTACCAACGTGATGATATCAAACATACGAGTAGAACCGACTTTAATTGATAAAGTTAAAACTGCTCAAACTACAGACATGGAGCTGATGCGTATGAAGAAGAAAGTACAAGAAGGTGCTATTCTGGAAGCAAGAATCGATAAAGAAGGAATACTTAGAGTCAACTCCAGACTTTGCGTTCCTAACGATTCTGACTTGAAGCATAGAATCATGATGGAGTCACATAACACACCATTTGCAATCCATCCTGGGAGTACCAAAATGTATCATGATCTTCGACATACATTTTGGTGGAGCAATATGAAGAGAGAGATCGCGGAGTTTATCTCGAGGTGTTTAACCTGTCAACGTGTAAAGGCGGAGCATCAAGTGCCAAAGGGTCCATTTCAACCACTTGAGATTCCGGAATGGAAGTGGGAACACATTTCTATGGATTTCGTTACAGGTCTTCCCAAGGTTTCTCAAGGCATAGATACAATTTGGGTTATTGTTGATAGATTAACCAAGTCTGCTCATTTCTTGCCTATAGGTGAGACTTATTCCCTTGAACGTCTTGCTCGTATGTACGTAAATGAGATTGTGAGATTGTATGGCATGCTAGTATCCATAGTTTCGGATCGTGACCCAAGATTCACTTCACGATTTTGGGTTAGCTTGTAGAAAGCTATGGGCACGGATTTACGATTCAGTTCGGCATACCATCCTTAAACGGACGGACAATCAGAAAGAACTATTCAAACTCTTGAAGACCTATTAAGACTCTGTGTCCTTGATTTCAAAGGAAATTGGGATAAGTATTTTCCATTGGTGGAATTCTCCTACAACAACAGTTATTAGGCAAGTATAGGCATGGTTCCATTCGAGGCGTTGTATGGACGAAAATATCGTTCTCCAGTATATTGGGACGAGGTGGGTGAAGCAACGTTGTTGGGACCTGAATTAGTACGCATAATTACAGAAAAGATTCAAATGATCCAGCAACGTATAAAGACCTCACAAGATCGACAAAAGAATTATGTACTTCATCGAAAGGACGTGGAATTTAATATTGGAGATCATGTACTGTTACGTATTGCTTCATGGAAGGGAGTTATAAGATTCGGGAAAAGAGGAAAGCTCAATCCACGATTTGTTGGTCCATTTGAGATTCTTGATGTAATAGGAAATGTGGCCTATAGACTCGCATTACCTCCAAGCATGTCTCGTGTTCATAACGTTTTTCATATATCTATGCTTCGTAAGTATGTGAAAGACCCAAACCACATTATTGCGTTAGAACCAGACGAGATAGTCGAAGATTTAACGTACGAGGAGGTACCTGTCAAGATATTGGATAGGAAAGAGCATGTTCTACGAACAAAGGTTATACCACAAGTTAAGATTTTGTGGAGGAACCATGCTATTGAAGAAATGACTTGGGAGTTGGAAACGGAAATGAAAGCGAGGTACCCTCACCTTTTCGAAACACCAGGTATGTACGCCAATTTCGAGGATGAAATTTCATAAGGAGTGGAGGTTGTAAGACCTCAACTTATTATAAATAAAATTTAATTTCCTATAATTATTATCTTGAAATAATATAGAGTTAATTTGATATAATACTTTAGTTATGGGTAATACTTTGGATTACCAGGTGGTTAAAATATCTGATGTCTGCGTGGTTGCACAAGAGCACACTGCAGTATTACTAGCATTATTGAATTATTGATTCTTACGTAAGAAGGCACTACTCAATAATTGTTACGGAATTACTTGTCAATATTTTATTTTATTGATTTAATAATTGCTACGTTGATATTTTATATTATTGATATTTCAATAATTGTCATTTCACAGTATTTCCCATTATCAAATCAATAATTCATATTATTTGAATAATATTATTAGATAACATTATTGGCAATGTCTAGAAAGTTCTGTCAAGGAGAGGTTTGGTCATCTAATTACACGCCAGTAAGGAGAAATCCTTATCGGAAAGCCCCCTCTTTCCTGGGAAAGGCCTAGTTGTCATAATTGTGATTCTGTAATATTATTTGTGAATAATTAATTATTGATTTATATAATAAAGAAATATTTATTTTATGTGGATATAATTGATGGATATATTTATTTTATATGGTTATAAATGAAGGAATTTTAGCATGAAATAATTGTTGAAAGTTTGGCAATTATTTTCTTCGACAAAATATGCATTCATATATTGTAATTATTTTATAATATATATATATATATATATATATATATATATATATATATATATATATATATACATACATATAAGCATGTGACTAAAAGATGGACTAAGCAAATTGTATTCGAATGCATAACAGTATACCTTTGTTTTTTTCTAAGTGGGTTGGTGAGAATTCTTCTGCAAAGCTTGATTTTCAATTTATGGAATAAAGGTCATTGATTGGTGGAAAGGGTTGGTAGGTTTTGCTTGCCAAAATGGTTTTCAAAGTGTGGCCCCATCCATATGGAAAAACAAATAAAAGTTAGGCTTTGAATGGAAAGTTAGGCAGAAGAAGAAGAAAATAAAATTCGGCAGAGTGCTTTGTCTTATACTTCCGAATTGTGCTATAAAAGGAGGGAAAACCTCCATCCTAAAATCACACCACTTTCAGAAATTCTTATTATTGTGAGTATTTTCTTGAGTATAAGAATACTTTGAGCGTAGTTTTTCTACAAGATTTTCTCAGCATAATATTCGATATTCCAGGCAAATCCAGTTTCTACTAAGGTAAAGGATATTATTTTATTGCAATACTCGTGAGAAATATTATTTCCTTTCATACCATATTATTTAAGCGATATTATTTCATCTCGTATTCTTCAATTTGAACTTACTATGGTAAGTACTATTCACGGGTACTGTTCACAAAAAAAAAATATTTTTTTTTCTCCTATCAAGTTATCTGTTGTGACCCTTATTCTTGAAATTGAATCCATGTTTTGATCTTCACTATTGTTTATTATGGAGCATTTTTGAACTTGGTTCCTCTAAAGTACGAATCCCTAATCTTTGTTCTTCTATCTCACTGGATTCATTCTCTTAAATATTTTTCATCATCCTCAGTCCTTAATGGTGATACTTGATGAATATCTTTAGCCTGTAGTGCAAAGATGAATGATTACCTGATGAATATCTTTGGCCCGTAGTGCATAGATGAGCAGGTGTTGAGATGATCATGACCAACTGGTGATACAAATGAATATCTTTGGCCCGTAGTGCAAAAATGAATATTTGATGAAAGATGTATATTGATTGATGTTACAAGGATAAAATATTAATGATGGACTTTTAAATTCATAGATGGTAGTGGATTTCATTCTCTACTTAACTCTTCTAATGAATTATTATTTCCGCTGCGAATATTGATCTAAAACTTGTTGTCCATTATATTTTATCTAATTTGTTGAAGGCTAATGATAATTTGTTGTTCATTATATTAGTCATAATATTCTTTATTGGGCTAGTTGAGCTCACCCTTTTCCTGTTTGTTCTATTTTTCTTCTTAGGAGTTGAGAATATAGCAAGAACCAGTCGGGGTAAAGAGTAATGGTCCTAGACAGTTGTTTTAGCAGTCCTCACTATTTTTATAAAATAGTGTATCAATAAATGTTATGAAGACTTATTTGAGTGTGGATATTGTCTAGAAGACAATATTTGTATTTAAACTCACAATATGTGTGTTGTCGTATTTTGCACGACAATTGTAATAATAAAAGTTGTAGTTGTTTTTGTACCATGTATTTGGCGACTCGGAATGGGTGATGTATACCTATTTTGGGGGCGTCACAAAGAAGCCAGGGCCTGAGGGGTCCTTGTCC
The DNA here is from genome assembly GCA_020205605.1 of Panax ginseng. NCBI lineage: Eukaryota > Viridiplantae > Streptophyta > Magnoliopsida > Apiales > Araliaceae > Panax > Panax ginseng. The sequence continues at coordinate 55,500,451 of CM035149.1, read as the reverse complement.
AGAGGGACAAAATGAAGTTCCAAGCCTGCTGGGCTTGAAGAGTTCCTAGGGAACTAGAGGAGTTCTAAGGCTGGTGGCCTTGAAGAGTTCTTAGTGAACTGAAGTTCCAAGGCTGTTTGCCTTGAAGGAATCTTAGTGATTCATGGTGCTGCCCTTCCTTAGTGGAAATCCTGCTAGTTGAAAGTAGAAGAGTGGATTAGGAGCTTGAGTCTCTGAACCACTTAAAATCCCTTGTGTCATTTACTTTATGTCATTTACATTATGTACCTAACTTCTATAACTGCTTTGTATGTATTAACTGCTTACAACTTAACTAACTCTAAGAACAATGTATATATGATTATGAATATATCAATGAAGGGGATCTTGTACTTATTCCATTGTGCTTAAAAAGATTCTTATGTTTGTCATATGCTAATTCATTAGCAATACAAAATAAATGAGAAAAATATTTGAAAATTAAAAATCATCTATTCAACCCCCCCCCTTCTAGATCTATCTATTGTGTGCCTACTAGGAACTAACAATTGGTATCGGAGCAGGTTATCATGCTATTCAAAAGCTAATCGCTTTGAGTCTGATCCTAGGCACAAACATTGTTCTAAACTTAGTTTAGTAGTAAGTCACTTGTAAATACAAGTGAGCTCACACGTTGGAAATATTGTGTATAGGTAAATGTGTATATACACACGAAGCTGCTCCGATTGGTTAATGTTCTTAAAAGCCATACCAACAAGACCAATTCTTGGCCAAAGTCAATCTTGTAGTCTGAAGACCAGGCAAGGAAGCTCAAGAAGCATCAAAAGAAAAGAGTCAAGCATCCACCAGTCTGAAAGATGAGATAGCCATATATACTAAGAATCATGTATCTAAAGAAGAAAGAAGAATTTCTTAAACATGTATTTGGCTAACAAGCAGCTGGATGTGAACCTTAAGGTTCAAAGTTGTCAAAGAACTAAAGATGTCAAGATTCTCTTAGCCTACATCTTCACGATTATGACTGATTGATCGAAGGACAACTGGAGCAACAAGCTGTCAAGAGTAAATGATAAATTATGCACATCAATGCCTAACCTCAGTATGCCAAAGATAAATGATTGTTAAGAAACTAACAGTAGAAAGGTACGATTCCTCACTAATAAATGTGTACATCATGTTGCACCTCCTTATGCACTATAACAATATTCTTTCAAGAAATCATACTCTACCTAAAAAGGTGAAGAGAGAAAGTACACTGAAGTTGGAAACTCAAATGCTTACAAACTTTCTCTCCATCCAAGTTTTAGGTTGGAGATGACATCTTGAAAGAAATCTGAAATAGGTCATAAGCATATCAAGGTTTAAATTAGTCTTATTTGGAATAATCTTTGTTGTTGGGTTAGTATGTATGTATAAACCTATGTTCTAAGTTTTTGATAACACATAAAGTATAATCAGTTCGTCAAGAGTATCTTGAAGATTCATAGAAACTGATCACCTCCATGAATCAACAAGATACAAATGAGTGACAGAGTTGATTTTCACTCTGTGAACATTTAAACTCTGTAAACATAACCAAGCAAATGATGAAACCATCAAAGGAAAAGAGTGTTTTATTAAAATGGTTAATCTTACACACACTCATCATCATGCATCTTAAGATGTCACATCTAAATTGGATATATGCATGAATATGATTGTTGATGATCAATATGATGATTATTCAAATATATGAGGAACGGGGACTTTAAAAACTAACTTGGCAGGACCCACTCAACCGTGGGTACCACAAATAGAAATCTATCTAACTTGCAGGTGCTTGGTCTATCTGACCACACTAAGGAATGCTGAAGCAGAAGACTTCAGTCAAGAAGATTCAACCAACAGAAAGCTTAAGACATTTCAGAAATGTTTCTGACAAAATCCTTATTTGTTAAAGCATGTCCTTAAAGACTTGATGAGCTAACATGAATGAAGCTCACATGGCTGCTGATCTCCATATGGAAGCAGACCATTCACTAAGATAAAAAAGGGTCTTATATGCTCAATCATCCAAAGCATTTCATCTAAGAAGAACCCTCAAGGAACCCGTCATAAGAAGCAGAACTCCAAAAACACAAAACTGTCAAAGAAGACTATGTTCGTAGTTCTGTCAAATGATAGTAGAGTGATCAGTCCTGAAGATACCCATTTCTATGATACAAGAATATTTAATGACTTCAGCCAGAATGAGATATGCAAGGCTACCTTCTGATACACATGAAGAAGAAGAAGAACTCACATCTCTCTGAGAAGACAGTATCAAACATGGGGGAGCAGTGACCTGCTAACAAAATAGCAGCACTAAAATATCAGAAATATACTATGAAGCAATGTACCAGTTACAGAGTCCCAAAACTTTGTGGCTGACGAACCAAATGAAGATCCATAGTCAGTAGGAACGTCTTAAAATGCACTACTGATAACCTTGTCAACCACCCAACTCAAAAGCATGGTGCGCCAACTATCAAACATCTGATCGTAGTGTAAGAGCTGAAGGTCACCAGGATTACAGCCAACGCAAATGCCTAATGCCGATAGAGGAACTCCCCAGCAGAAAAGGTCAAAAGAGATATCAATGCAAATCACTTCTGAAAGGTTTTTCATCTGGAAACCATCTCAGGGACAAACCTGACCCTTAGCTCACTCTAAGAGGTTGGCACTTCCTGAGCTACCTTAACCCAGAAGGAATGCTTAGTCAAGTTCATCTCAAGGACTAAGACAGACAACAATCATAGAGTAGAGTCTGGAGTAAACTCAACGATCGTAGAAGTAGACTCGATAATTGTAGTCTTCCTAGAGGATACACTAGCTCATGAGGAGCTCGAAAGAACTAGACAAATGCCCAACTATTCAGATCATGAGGAGATAAGTTTGAATACCGATTGGAAAGATGTCTTGTAGACTCACCTCAGACGTTAAGTGCCCAAACTTTCATAAAGTACATCAGTGGTTAAGATATGCAGTTTAAAAATGAGAATTAGTGTCAAAGCATCCACTGAAGCATCTCTCAGAAGACGATCGTTGAGTCGACAAAGAAAAACATAGAGTCTATAGCTACTCACCAAGCTACTCTACGTACTAAAAAATGTCAACGGTCAATCCACGTCAGTAAAATGCCTATTCTCTTAAAAGGAACATCAAACTGAAAATTTTATGGGAAGTTACAGTTTCTTATCGGGCATCGTGAAACCAATGAATGGTTGACACATCACAGCTTATTCAGAGTCAGAAGGAAATGTCATAAAAACAAATTCAAAATCTCAAACCAGCTATCAGAAACTATCGAACCTCTCTCCCTCTCTTTTTTAAACCCTTAAATCCTCTTCAAAGCCTAAATCCATCAAACCTCTAGATTCGCCCAAATCGCATTCAACTATCTCTTATAAGAAGTCTAAAACCAAATACCCATATATTTTGAACCCTCATAATGGAAGAATGGCGAGTTATAATCGGAATCCAACTCGGCTTCATGAAGTTCGAAAAATCAGAAAAGAAGTTCAAGGACATACTTGAGCTCATAAAAGCTAGGTTTTCTAAGTGCTTGGAGGCCGACACTCCAGTCTATACAAAGTTAGTGAAGCATCTCTACTCCAATGCTTCAATAGATTTTGGGCTCTTGTCCACGAAGGTCAAAGGAGAAAGTCTGATGATAAGGGCATCAGACTTCAATCAATGTCTAGGGTTTCCCAACCAAGGTCTGATAAACCTCGACGAAGTAAACATTGAAGAAGGCAAGAGGTCAATGCGTTATAAAAGGAACGTAAATCTAAAGGATGTAAAGAAGAAGGAATTTCTTGAAGAATTTGAATATCTGGCTGAGATTACGGGCAAATGTATATTATGTAAGGATACTGCACATGACACTATGATTGATCAATAGCTAAAGATTATGTCTGCAATAGTTCTGAAGAAGCACATCAACTTTGGAGCTATCCTGCTCGATCAAATATCCAAATGGCTTGAAAAGGCTGAGATGAAGAAGTCTACTGATAAACCTCTTATAAAAGTTTTTCATGGAAGACTCTTGAGTATTGTGCTGAAGAAGAGACTGGGAAGTAAGATAAAGGATGATGAGGGAGAACCACTGAATGTCCTTAAAGTGATGTCTCCACAACTGTTTATTAACTGGAAGAAAATCCCAAGGAAAACAAGAGGCTAATAACAACTGGGAGCAACAGCAAGGTCTCTGCAAAGAAGAGGAAGGCACAAGAGGTGGAAAGCTCTCATTCTGATGACTCAGTATCAGTAGCAGTCACACCAACAAAGAAGAAGTCTAAGAGTGTGAAGAATACCAAGGCTCCACCAAGCAGTATCTCCTCTAACAAGAAAAGGCATAAAGCAGGAAAAGAGAAAGAATTAACTGCAGAAACCCCAAAGAGAAGAAGGAGTAACAGATTACTCCAAGAGCCATCCAAGAAGGAAGCAAAGGTGATAAAGAAGCCAGCCCCAGTTCCCCAAGAAAGTCCATCCAACAAAGAAGAGGACGTAGAGTCAGAAGATGGGAAGGGAACTGAAAACTCTAAGATTGAACCCTCAAAGAGCAAGTCCCGCAATAAAGAAAAAGCTAAGTCTGTGAAAGAATTAGCCAACTTCGATGGTGAAGAAGAATATGCAAAGCCCTATGGCTAACTCTTAGAGCATCCACTCTGATGATGAAGAAAGGTTGTAAGTTGACACAATTGCATCTCCTACTGCAAATGCTCCAACAAGCTCATGTGATGATGTTGAGTCCAAAGAAGAAGGACCTGCCCCTAGTGTTGCTGAACATCAAGGAAGCTTGTCTGATGATTCAGAGGCTTCAGATTCTGAAGAGGAAGAAAAGTCTGACTCTCCTATAGCTGAACCTCCAAGGAGAAGAAAGAGCAATAGACTACTTGCTAAATCTGTCCCAAAGAAGCAAGGTGAACACTCTACTACAATCATTGAAATGAGTGATGATGAATCTGAATCCAAGGAAGAAGATGCTGAAGAAGGTACTAGTGATGAAAATTAGCAAGAAGAATTCACTAATGAATCTGATGAAAGAAGTCAGCATGATTCAAGCTTAGAAGGTAAAGAAATGGATAAAGATTTTGGTTCTGCAAATCAGGAATCAGAGGAACCAGCAGACTATCATGCCCTCTCTCCAGCAAGAATTAGCAGAAGAATAATGGTGGAAATTTTTGATGAACCACCAGAAGTACCAACAGAAAGATGGGTAAGCTATGGAAATGATCAACTCAAGGTTGTGAGGATGACTGCATATGAAGTGTTCAAAAATTGGAACAATATGGAATTAGACTGCACTACTATCCTCTACAATCCTGATGACCTTCTGATGAGATGGTTTTTCCCCCGGATGCCCTGGTTAAAGGCATATACTGAAAAGGATGGAAATTACTTCAGCTGGTGCTACTCTCAGTTTCCCAATGTAGAGCTGGTGGCACAGAACTTCCCAAGAGTAAAGAAGTTTGCAACTCAGATGATAAAGGACCAGTCTCACTATAAAGTCTACCAACATGCTGGCATCCACTGCATTCCCTATGATAGTAGAGTGGGTTCTGATGGCAGAAGGATCATGGCCAAGGAGACGATCGTAGAGTCTTTTCATTCTACCATTGAAAATGATCAAGTTCAGTTGAGAAGTTTCCCTCTGCCCAAGCACAGTTGTCTGATACTCCTTTATCCTCCACCAATGATTGGCACTCAACAATTTATCAGATTCTCACTATTTTCGAAAATCTATTCAAGAATGGAAATCGTGGAGTCCGGTCTAGTGCTCAACAAGAAACTGCCCAATCAAATGACCAAACTCCTATGGAGCAAAAGTTAGTGAAGAATTCTTATGAATTAGCTGAGAAGATATCAATCATCACTGAAGGGTCAAAGATGTTGACAGAAGTAGGAGACAATGCAGCTCAAGACAAACCTCCAGCCACTATGTCTGATATATCTCTCAAAATCAAAGAGAGAGATCAAATCTATCTGAAGGCTATAAATGATCAGAAGGCTGAAGCTCAACTAGCACAGAAGGCTAATAAAGAGCAAATCGTATCGCTCTCTAACAAGATTGACAATCTGAATCAGTCTCTCTCCCTGCAAATTGAGCTGAGCCAACAAGAACTTAAGATTGAGGTTGGTAACTCATCTTATCTGATGGAGAAACTTATGTAAAACATGGAGCAGCTTTCACAAATGATTAATGACAAAAAAGGGGAGAAAGGAGACATAGGAAGAAGCACTCAAGGAGGAGAATGAGAAAAGAAACAAAGAAGATAAGAAGGCTAAGAAGAAGGCAAAGATGAAGATAGCAGCAACAGAAGCAGAATCATCATCTGAGGGGGAGCCAAATGATGATAATCTTATGAACACAAAATCTGAGGGGGATCAAGGAGGAGAAATGGAGTCACCATCCAAGGGGGAGCAGAAGCGAAATGATCAAGCAGATAACTAACCAATCAACAGACATCCTGGAAACTCACATGGAGCCAAAGAGGTACATCTCTAACTAGTTATGTATGTTCTGGATCCAGGATGTAAAGTGTCATAGTTTACGTAGTTCCATATCATTATCAATGACATTCATGATTATCTGTTTTTAGAAATACAGCTACTCACTGTATATAAGATTCATTCATATCATGCATATGCACTAATTATTTTTGTCATAATCAAATAGGGGGAGATTGTTAGGAATAAGCATGTGAATGATATTCCTATTTATGTATGATTTGATTATGATATAAATGAATGAATATGCAAGTATGCTTGCATTAAGAAAAGCTGTAAAGTCCTTTGATAGATAATAGGAACATATGTACAAGGACTTAGAATGAATTGACCAAATATGTTGGATTGATCCTATATAAGCAAAATAGCTTTGTAAAGTCCTTAAAAAGAAATAATGTACAAGGACTATAAATATAGAAAGATCAAGATTTTTAGGTTGATCTTATAATGTAATAGATAGGCTTGTCTGATCGTCGAGCACTGCACCAAAAATTATAGTCTGCCAGGAGAGTCAAGGAAAACTCGAGAGCTATCAAGGCAGAATCGTAGTCTGCAAGATAGTAGATCTCGGAGTTCGTAGACTGCCAAGAGAGACAAGGAAGGATCGTAGTGGTTCGAGAAGAACATTCTCGGAGCCATAGTCTGCTGAGGATGTCATGTTCAGAATCGTAGAGATAGCCTATTTATGAGCTGACCGAGCATCTTCCGAAGCCAAGACAAGAATCGTAGACCACAATCGGAGTCGTAGAGTCTAATGATCAAATAAGAGGCAGAGATCATAGTCGAGCTAATTTAGATGAAGACAACAAGCGTAAGGATAGAAATCGTAGAGTGTTAACATCTGATCTTGGAGTCGTAGTGTCTGCACAACCAAAGCTAAATCGTAGAGTGCGGAACTAAGGCTTCAACAGAGGTGCTCACAACGCCAAGGCAGAATCGTAGAGTAAACATGATTCTCAACAGATGAGCACTCCCAGAATATCCAAAGTATGAAACCTCTAGTCTAAGCTGCAAAGATACATCCCAGCTGAAGGAAACCAGAGATCACTCAATGAATGGCATGGAAGCTAGCATAAGATCTAAGCATCAACCCAATCAACATCCAGATTGAGTTGTAAAGCCATTTTAGATGAAGTCTTCCACAAGTTGATCAGAAGAAGACTTTAGTTAAAGTAATTGACTAAGGATAGTCAGCAAGTGTAGTAGTTGTCAAGAGATCAGAAGACAAATATCTTGGAAGAAACTAGGATCGTAGTGTTTGCCAAATAAAGCAGGAATTGATGAAGTGTACATAGAGATACTGGTCAGCTTATGAAGAACAAGGCTAAAATGATTAAGCATTGGGTCAGTCTATTAATGATAAGTGAACGGGAGATCACAAAAAGCAAGCGAGATGGGCATGCCACAAATCTGAGGTGTCTTGCTATTCAGAATAGACCAGAATAAGGATCCAAGCTATCAGTTCCTGAGATTAGTCGAGGCAAACAGAAGTATTGAAGCACTGTACAAATGAAGGAAGAGGTGTTCTACATTGAAGATTCAATGAACACTCTTCAGGATCGTAATGTTGTCTCAATCAGTCAATGAGCAACATTCAACAAAATATACTACGATCATGTCCAAGAATATATGCATCAGAATCGTAGAGTTCGGTTATCTGAAGATTGAAGCATTGGCAACGGTTCAATCTAAAGACTGATATTTAAACATTGCTCGTTGAGAGCATCGATACAAAAGGACAATCTCTGATGTTCTAATCGAGAAGTCAGAAAGAAGAAAGAAAGAAGACTACCTTTCTGACATGGAAAGGTGGCAACTCTAAGGCGGTAGGTAAGGTAACAAACTGCTGTGTTAGTAAAGTCATAAAGCAGCTATCACATCACATCAAGTAGTCTACACCAAATAATTCAATATCTACGGAGCAATTCAAATAGCTTTCAACGGCTATATTCCAACGGGAAGATTGGGAAGGAGTATATATCATCCAGAGCTTCAAAGATCAAGAGTTGTTGAGTTGAAGGATCGTTGAGTTGTTGGAATGCTATAGTGTTGACTCTACGAGTTCCACCAGAGCTAAACAGAACAAGTCTTACTGACAGTGAGACTATAAAGGTGGAAGTGAAGCAGCCTTGAAGAATGACTCAAATAGACTAAAGTTTCACTCAACAAAGATGAGAATTCCATTGAAGATGGCAGCTAAGCTGAGAGCCGAGAAGACCAAGAAGATAGCATTCAGAAAAGTGGCAGAGCATAAAGAAGATCCGGAGAGCCACTCTACGAATCACCATGAACCGAAAGCTAAAACAGAACAAGTGCAAAACCATTTCTGCAAACCAGTCAAGAAGGGTTCAGGGAATGCTAAGTGCCAGACGAAGTCTACCAAAAGTTCAGAGACTTAGCAAACCCATATGGTGATGGTGCACAGCTGTCATCGTATGAAGAAGAGCAGAACAGAATGAAGATCGTCTACACCAAAGAAGTTGTGGTCCAGACTCAAAACAGAATGCCAAGAGGACCACACCAAGCTGCTAAGTACTAAAGATGTTCAAGCTTAAAGATATATTACCAGCAAGGCACCAACAACAACAACAACACCAACAACAACAAGAAGTCAGGGCCTAAGGGATCCTTGTCCAGAGGGATTAAATGAAGTACCAAGCCTACTGGGCTTGAAGAGTTCCTAGGGAACTAGAGGAGTTCCAAGGCTACTAGCCTTGAAGAGTTCTTAGTGAACTGAAGTTCTAAGGCTGCTAGCCTTGAAGGAATCTTAGTGATTCAGGGTGTTGCCCTTCCTTAGTGGAAATCCTGCTAGTTAAAAGCAGAAGAGTGGATTAGGAGCTTGAGTCTCTGAACCACTTAAAATCCCTTGTGTCATTTACTTGATGTCATTTACATTATGTACCTAACTGCTATAGCTACTTTGTATGTATTAACTGCTTACAACTTAACTAACTCTAAAAACAATGTATATATGATTATGAATATATCAATGAAGGGGATCTTTTACTTATTCCGATGTGCCTAAAAAGATTCTTATGTTTGTCATATGCTAATTCATTAGCAATACAAAATAAATGAGAAAAGTATTTGAAAATTAAAAAGGATCTATTCAACCCCCCCCTTCTAGATCTATTGTGTGCCTACTAGGAACTAACAGATACTTTTACATCCTGCAACGGTGGTACAGTTTTATTGGGTAACAATGTAGGCTGGAAAGTTACTGGGATAGGCACCATCAAAATTAAAATGTTTGGTGGGGTTGTCAGAACATTGGGTGATGTAAGGTATATTCTAGAATTGAAGAAGAGCTTGTTATCGGTTGGAGTACTCGACTTTATAGGTTGCAGTATCTAAGTCAGAGATGGTTTCATGAAAATTACCAAGGGTTCGATGGTAATTATGAAGAGTTAGAAAAAAGGCACCCTCTACAAGTTGATATGGGATATGGTTGCTGGTGGAGTAATAATTTATGTACATGATAATTCCAATAGTGATAGCACAAAATTATGACACATGCGACTTGGTCATTTGAGTGAAGTTGGAATGAAAGAACTTCACAAAAGGCAATTGCTGAAAGGCGTCAAAACGTGCAGTTTGGAATTTTACAAGTTTTACGTGTACGGTAAACAACGGAGAGTCAGCTTCAAGGTATGAGCACACACCAGTAAGAATGTACTTGATTATGTACATTCGGATGTGTAGGGCCTAATCAAGCATACTTCAATGGGTGGAGACCATTATTTTTTTAGCTTCATAGATGACTACTCCATAAAGGTGTGGGTGTATTTTATGAAGCAGTAATCTGAGGTTTTCAGAATCTTTAAGTAGTGGAAAGCTAAAGTAAAAAATCAGTTCGGAAAGAAGCTGAAGTATTTCAAACTAGATAATGGCACAAAATACAAGGGCATGTCATTCTTACAGTTCTGCCAAGATGAAGGTATCACTAGGCACTTCTCAGTTAAAAGAACTCCAGAGCAAAATGGGGTTGCCGAGAGTATGAACATAACTTTATTGGAATGTGCCAGATGTATGAGGTTGAATGCATGATTGCCCAAGAGTTTCTGGGTTGAGACACTTAACACAGCGTGTTATTTGATAAATTGATCTCCTTTAGCTGGAATTGATTATTAAATCCCCGAGAAGGTATAGAGTGGGAAACCAGTTGATTTTTATGTGATGAAAACCTTTGGTTGTCCAGCTTATGTTCATCTGCCAGTTGAGTAGCGACAGTCCAAACTTAATATAAGGTCTAAATAGTGTATTTTCCTTGGATATGAAGATGGAGTCAAGGGATACAGGTTATGGGATCTAGTATCCAAGAAGAAGGTTGTCAGCAAAGATGTGGTGTTCAATGAAAAACACATGTTGAATAAGTCCGGAAATAAAGAATTTGTAGCAAGTGAGTTGCAAAAACACCCAGTTGAGGTAGAGCTTCCTGAAGAGACAAAAGAATCTAAATAGATTGAAGATGCTCATCTTTTAGATCCCCAAGAGAGGTCATATAATCTTGTTAAAGATCGGGAAATGAGAGTCAGCAAACCAGTGCAGAGATATGGGTTTGATGACATGGTTGACTTTACCTTGATTGCTGGTAGTGGAGATACAACTAGCTATCAAGATGTTATTCAATCCAAGAATAATAATAAATGAGCGATAGCAATGGCAGAAGAAATGGAGTCTTTACAGAAGAACCAGACTTGAGAGTTAGTTCAATTTTCAAAAGGATCGAAGGCTATAGGATGTAAGTGGGTGTTTAAGAAAAAGGAAGCTTAGTCTGATAAAGAATGTGAAAGATTCAAGGTCAGGTTAGCGGCAAAGGGTTTCTCTTATAGAGAGGGAATAGACTATACTGAGATCTTCTCACCAGTTGAGAAATACAAATCGATTGGGTTGATGTTATCTATTGTAATATCACAGGATATGGAGTTAGAGCAGCTTGATGTGAAAATAACTTTTCTCCATAGTGATTTAAAAGAAAAGATCTACATGAAGCAGCCTAAGTGGTTTATTAAACCAGGGAAAGAGGGCTTAGTTTGTAGTTTGAAGAAGTTTCTATACAGTTTGAAGCAGTCCGCAAGACAATGGTACATGAAGTTTGACAACTTCATGGTAGCTCATGGTTACTTTCGTTCGGAGTATGATCTATATGTGTATTTCAGATCCCTTGATGATGGCTCTCTAGTATTGCTAACGTTATATGTCGATGACATGTTGATAGTAGCAAAGAGGAAGTCAGATATTCTTCAACCGAAGAATTTGTTCAGCAATGAATTTGACATAAAGGATCTTAGGTCAGCCAAGTAGGAAAACTTTGGCTAACTCAGAAAGGATATATGTAGAAGGTCTTAGAGAGTTTTAACATGCATAATGCTAAACCAGTTACCACTCCTTTGGTACCACATTTCAGGTTGTCTTCACAGTTGATCCCACAAATACAGGATAAGGTGGAGTATATGTCCAAAGTACCGTATGCAAATGCGGTGTGTTATCTAATGAACGTCATGGTATGTACAAGGCTAGATATCTCACATGCAGTCAGTGTTGTTAGCAGGTATATAACAAATTCAGGGAAAGAGCATTGGAATTCTATGAAATAGATTTTTCGTTATTTAGCCAGTACAACCAATTATGGTTGTATGTTTAATCGTGATACCACAAGAAATGAGGTTACAGGGTTTGTTGATTCGGATTATGCTGGAGACCTACATGCAATGGGATCTACGACAGGGTTTGTATACACCTTTTGTGGAGGATGTATATGTTAAAGGTCAATGTTGCAATCTACAGTAGCATTATCAATAACAAAGGCTGAGTATATGGTGTTGACAGAGGCAATCAAGGAGGCTTTGTGGCTTAAGTGACTAGTTGAATAACTAGGTTTTAAGAAGGGCAGTATCCAAATTCAGTGTGATAGTCAAAGTGCTATTCATTTAGCAAAGAATCAGGTGTTCCATGCCAGGACCAAATATATAGATGTTCGGTATCACAAGATTCGTGAGTAGCTGAACAATAGTGACATTGCAGTTCGTAAAATTCACACAAAAGAGAATGTTGTAGATATGTTCACAAAGTCGGTTATAACAGAAAAGTTCAAGCACTGCTTGGACTTAATTTACTTCGTTGAATACTGAGTTCGTGGTGGAGTATCTACAGAGAGGGAGACACTCACAGACACGAATTTGTTCACAATATTTGATAATACAAGTCAATGTGGAGATTTTTGAAAGTAATTAACTTGTATTGTTGGTCAAATCCTCAGCCATTTTTTACCTTCTCCATTTTTTGTTCCCCCGAGACTTCGAAATTTTGCCTTCCCCATTTCTTGTTCCCCTCGCAGATTTGCACTATAAAAGGAGGAGGTTTTCCGCATACTAACCATCACAACAATACCTTCAGTAGAAGTATAGAGAGTGAGAAACTCAATTAGAGCATTTTGAGAGTTTATTTCTCAGTAGAGAGTTTGTAATCTCCATATTATTTTCATAGTGAATTTCTAAGATTTCTCCCCGTGATTTTTTCCCGTTGAGTTTTCACGTAAAATTCTGGTGTTATTATTTTATATCTCATATATTTGTGTGTTTATATTTATTTTAGTGTATTTGTGTGTGCTGGATTTCTCAACAATAGGCTTGCAGACTTGATTCGAAGAGGCCCAATGATGTTAAGAATTATCCAGGGAATTCCACAAAAAGCTAGCCAAAAGTCTTTCTATCCTTAATAGAAAAGTTTTGGAAAGTTGCAATAAAGCCATGATGTGTATAGGAATAGAGCAAGGAACACTTTTAATCAAACATGCTCTACTAGCCATACTTAACAATTAGATTTCTATCCAGCTAGTTTTGTTAGTAACCTTTAAAGGAAATTATATATATATTGACTTATCTTAATTAAGCAGAACTTTAGAAAAATACTTGTCAAGGCTAGTACTTGATACTATGTCCTTAAGACAATTATTTTTCTACTGTTCTTCTTAATTAAGATAAGTCAATATATATATATAATTTCCTTTAAACGTTACTAACAATCTTAAGATAATTATTCCCTCAGTATGGTGCTTAGAGTTGATAGCACTTGTCTCCTAGGATACAATGACACCGTACACTTTAGCAGCACTACTAAAAGTATACACTTCGAACCAAATAAAATGCTCTAACTCTCTCTCAAATTTACTAAGGAAACTGATGAAGAAACTATATACTAGAATGCTTGAGAAATGGATGGAAATGAAGGCTGCCCCCTCCTATCTATTTATAGGAGGGTTGGTGACCCTTCGGATGGGCACATCACCCCTGAAAAGGCATGGGGTGCCACTTAAGGAGGTATTATTTGTGTCTGTTGGTCAAAACGACGTAGTTTTAACCATTTACAGAATATGCGCATCTATTCGGTCTATTAAAACGACGTAGTTTAAGCGTTAGCAGAACCAAAACTACATAGTTTTAGGCTTAGAAGAAAAGGCGTGACAAAAAAGACGTAGTTTAGGGCCGCCCGTTCAACCTTACAGATACCGCTTCCTCAAAACGACATAATTTTGATAATACCGCTTCTCAAAATTACATAATTTTGATAATATAATAAATACAGCTTCAAAACGACACAGTTTTGATAATAGAATTAAATAAATAAATTTTAAATAAATTTTAATTAAAAAATTTATATAAATTTTGTCTAAAAAATTATATACAGGACCCAGACCCACGAGCCTAAGCCCAAGCCCGAGCCAGGCCAGGTCGGTCAGACGGACGGACGGCGGCGGTGCCCGCATGTGGGTTCGAACCTAGCCTTGGCTAGGTCCTCTCCCTTCCACATTCGCCCTATTAGGGTTGGTAGTAGGGATGCCATTAATGAGGATGAGGATGTTCCCATTGTGGATCCAGCTCCCTCTTCTTCTAACTCCCGCCAGGATCTTCCAAGAATACATTTGATGATTCCAGATCTTCTAGGTGATTTGAGTTTCCACCCATTGGTCCATCTCTTTAATTTTTTGACTTGTTTCTTCTCCCATTTTTGGCAATGTTTGAGCCTTTATTTGCAATACAGGTTCTCAGTTTTACTCAGCCTAGGGGGAATTGGTTTAGCGTTCATTCTTTGTAGATGAGCCTTCATCATGAGTACCAGGCCATTGTACATTCCTGGGGGTTTGAGGCTTTCTATTCGATTGCACCCTGAAGTTGTCCATGGGGTTATTTGAGAGATTTATCAGAGCGATGTTTTCATCAGACTCAGTTACTCCATTTTCTAGATTGCGAGGTGATGATGACGTCGATGGATTGGCGATTCATCACTAGTTTGGAGTTTACAGGTGAGAGGGTTCCCCTGGTGACGGACATTCCCCGACTGCTGTTAGATCATTGTTGGGGATACCTCCTTCAGCCCTTAAGGGTTGGGCCCTCCGTTCTGGTCCTTTAAGCATTGATCCTTCTAGCGGAGCTTTTCCAGAGCCTTCTCCTGCTGATCAGGTGGAGAGAGATCGCATTTTGTGACGTCTATTTCTAATGATCATCAGAGGCTACTTCATTATAGATAATCCCTTGATTGTCTCCTTTGCACTGATTTGAGCTCTCCGCGATGTAGATCACATCGAAGATTTTGATTGGGGATCCTTCACCTTTGCCTATTTCCTCCGTGGGATGCATCTACTCTTTGAGGGCGTTACAGAGGCTTGGTTAGGCTTCTACCCATTTCTGCTTGTGAGTAGTTTTAATCAATTTTCCATTTCCAACCTTCGGGTATTTTTGATATACAGACTGATGTAGTTGATTGATGCCTTTTCAGTTCCTGGCTTATGTGAGGCTTCATTGCCTTCGGCTAGTTACCACCTTAGGCTTGAAGACATATCCGTGGGGATGCCAATGACACCATTCTACCATGGATGAGGTCCATGTGGTTGAGGGCTTTACCCATTGTCACTTACAGCTGGAGCTACTGACTGTCAATATCATTACGTGGATTCCTTACACCCCTAACCATCTGATAATAGGTTTTGTGAATGGCTTCCCGATAGGACTAGAGTATTCCTTGTTGACCCATTGGATTCCCTTCTTGACTGAGGGAGGTTAGGAGCTCTATTTGGGTAAGCGAGCTATTAGATGCATTACAGGGGAGATTCACATTCCATTTCTTCCTTCTGTTCAACGACACTGATCTTTGTCCCATCCTGTTACGGATATTCCCTTGATGGGCTTGGATGGTTTCATGTTGGCTGCTTAAACTATGTTTATGAGCTTTTAATAGAAAAAAAATAATGAAAAACTTAAATTTGAATAAAAAAAGAAAAAAATTAAAAAACTTATAAAAAAATCATGTTGAAACTGAGTCTATAAAGAAGAATAAAAGAAATAATTTAAATTTTATATTTAAAAAACTATTTTATCGTTACATTAGTTTTGTTTGTCGACGCCGAAAAAATTTCTCCCTCTTCCTAGGTGTTTCTTACCCTTTATATTTTTTATGTGAATTTGTTTGATCTGAAGGGTGAGATTTTTAGAAAAAGACCGACATATAATGTCAATGATTTGAAAAGATTTGATTTTTATTGGTCCGAATTGGACAGAATTGCCAGTTGATATGAGTTAAATGGTTATACCAACTCAACCGAACTTTGAAAGGTTTTGCAATATGGCCCAATATTGGACTCTGTTTAATTGGTCTTGGAAACCAAGATTCATAGAGTTCGGGGGCTTGATTAAGAGGGGGGAAGGTGTTAGGCACCCCCTGAATTCTGTGAAACACGGTTACCGTGCTTTTTAATTATTCCCTAGTTTGTGTATGTGTGTGTGTATTGTAGTTAATTGGGCCTAAGTGCTTTATTTGAAAGTAGTGTTATGCCTCTTTTCTGCCTATATACAAAGGGTTTGACTTATACAAAGGTTTAATTTTAATACAAGGCATATAAAGTGATGTTTTGAATTCAAGGTTTTCAAACCCTTATGCTCGCATAAGAATTGAGGCCTTTGATACTTCCATTTTATTCTGTATTCGGCTTATTCTGATTTTTATCCTCGAGATGCGAAGCATCTTTGACAAAATATTATATATATATATATATATATATATATATATATATAAGTGTCGAGCTTCTTATGGGCATGAAAGCCATCAAAGTATGCCCAATCACCACATATAAGATTTTCATTATCACGATAATCGTCTTAAGGTCCTAGATTTACAAGTACAAAATTTGCAAGCTAGTTGTACAACTGAAAAGGGTCCATCATGAGAACCAGATTTAGATTCGTCAATTGGATCTTAGATAATGTGGCTCCTAGGCTCACATAATATCACATAAATAACCTATAGCAAATATACTGAAATAAAACAAATATTTATACTAAACATCGCTAGACAAATGATTCATCAATTAAATACTCGTTAGCGAGTAGCCCATAGCTTCCAATTTCCTCTAGATAGAGATCCAGGGTCATATAGTTGCTAAATATTTACAAAAACTAGAAAGAAAACTAGATCTGTTCAGATCTTAGCCATTCTAGCTTCCAGGATCAAGTTTTACAACTTTTGAATCGGTCAAAGGCTAGATTTGGATAGATCTAGTACATATCTAGTCAATAAAGCTCAAATATTAACTATTTACAAAAAATAACGGTTAAAAATTCAGATATGATGAGTATTAACCGTTAAAAAAGTATATACAACGCTTATATACGTATTAGTGTAAGTAAAGAAACCAGATCTGGCAAAATCTTACAGTGTTTTGCTAGAATGACTATCAAATGACTTTTGACGCCTTTTGGAACGATTTCCACCGGTGAAAACTTGATATACTGTAGTATATAAGTATAAGAGTGTTTACAAAGAAGTTTTACAAAAATCAGAACACGATTCAAGCTCCGTTTATCTATTCTAGCCTCTATTTCTCTCGGTTGGGCCCTCTTCTTTCCTAATCTTCTTTTAAAAGCCAAAGGGGGGAGGGTGTATATATAAACCCGGGTTGCCGCGGGTCTACCTGTGGCTGGGCCTGGTGAGCTCAGATTTCTCGAAGTATGTGCACTCTGACTAATGCATAATTTACTTGAACCTTCATAACTTTCAATCTTGGAATTCGATGGAGGCGTGCTATACCTTTCCAGAAATCCCTTTCTAAGAGCTACACAATGACATAAGATTTGACCTTTTCTGAATCCAGGAAGATGGGTTCATGACCAGATCTTCGAGTCTTCACAATTTGTCCGTTAAGCTATCATGCGTAGTTTTGACTCGGGATTGTTGTTATGGTTCTGCATGACCTTCTTCATTGTAATTTAATTTGATTTGATGTTGAGTTGACAAAATTACTCTTTTTTCCTTCCGAGTTGGTTTTCGGGCTTGATGTTCTGCAACTATCTTTCATCAGGGCTATCTCCGGGGTTTGACAGTTATTGACTTTTGTTTGTCTTTAGGGTTGTCTCTGAAGTTGATTTGATGATTTCACGGTGTTGTCATCGGGGTTTGATTTGATGATTTCCAAAAGTTGTTTCTGGGGTTTGGTTAGATGATTTTGACTTCTAAGGTTGTCTCTAGAAGATGAAAGACAATTATGCCCTCCTACATAGTTAGTAACATGAATGCAAAATTTTGGGTGTCTACAATTATGTTTAGAATGTAAAATGTATAATATAAATTATTAAAGTTTGTTTATGTTAATTAATTTTTTGCCCAAATCTAGTCACTTTTAATGGAAAACTTTAAAAAGAAATTTTTTTTGACTATTTTTTATTATATTCATTTAAAACATAATAACAAAGACATAATTTTTTTTTCTTTTCCATCCATTTTTTTCTTTTCCGTTAGCACAATGAAAGGATATTTGAGATTGCTTATAATCAATCAAAGCTACGTAGAATGTGTTTGGTAATTTTAAAACTGTTTATAATTACTTTTTATAAAAATAATCAGAAGTTCCAATTTAAAGTTTCTTATTATTTAAAAAATTAATAATTAAGTTTGACCAAGTATATTATTAATATTATTATTTTCATCCATTACTTATCTTCATTTATTCAAGTGTGGGTGGTTCTTCTAGTGAGGGTTTTCATCCATACTGATGATTTTTCTATAGTTTCTAATGGCTCAAACGACATCTTGAATCTACTCACTCTAGGTAACGCATTCAACATGTGCAAATAGTCAATAAATTCGGGATCGTCCAAGTCAACATCTCCCAGCAATGTGTTTTCCAATGAATCCCTATCCATGCCTCGAATCAAATCTTCACTAACCATTTTTTCAATAACATCCATCCTAAAACATTCTTCCTCATCCGTAGGGAATTTCATAGCTTTGAAAACATTGAACGTAACCTCTTGGTCTTGAACTTTCATAGTTAACTCTCCTTTTTGCACATTAATGAGAGTTCTCACAGTTGCTAAGAATGGTCTTCCTAAAATAATTGGAATGTTCTTATCTTCTTCATAGTCAAGGATAATTAAGTCTGTTGGAAGTATAAACTTATCCACTTTTACCAATATATCTTCCACAATTCCCCTCGGATAAGTAACTGACCTATCCGCAAGCTATAATGATATGTTCGTTGGCTTCGGTGCCGACAATCCCAACTGAGTGTAAACTAATAACGACATGAGATTAACACTTGCACCCAAATCACACAAACATTTATTGAAGGACATGCTTCCAATTGTGCAAGGAATAGTGAAACTACCCGGATCCTTCAACTTCAAATGCAACTTCCTTTGCAATACCGCGCTACACTCCTCCGTCAATGCTACAGACTCATAATCCTCCAATTTCTTCTTCCTTGACAAAATACCCTTTATAAACTTAGCATAACTTGACATCTATTCTAGGGCTTCTTCAAACAAAATATTTATCTGTAGCTTTTTGGAGATTTCCAAGAACTTAGAGAACTGTTTGTCTAACTTTTGCTTTTGAACACTTTGTTAAAATGGTGGTGGTGGATAGACAATTTGTACAACATCTACCTGTTCCTTAGCCACTTGTCTTTCTTCACCCTTTTCTCTTCAATTACTTTTTCTTCACTTTCCATAACATCTTTTTTTAGTGAATTTTATGCACTTTTCCCATCTAACTGTTTTCCACACCTAATTGTAATAGCTTGACACTGCTCTTGATTTCCTCTAGGATTCTTTTTAGTGTCACTCGACAAAGACCCTTGAGGTCTATTACTCAAGGCCATCGCAAGCTGTCCCATTTGATTTTCCAAATTCTTAATTGCATCCCCCTGAGTTTTCATTGTCGCCTCATTACCTGATATATATTTCAAAAGTAGCCCCTCCAAATCTGACTTCTTCTCATGATGCAGAGATGACTATTGGTGCTAATTTTGAAATTCGGGGGGATATGATGGTCGTGGAGCTTGCTGCTGATTCTAATTATTGATCCATGAAAAATTGGGATGGTTCCTTTCCCCGTGATTGTAGGTATTTTGATATGGGTTTGGTGGCCGATTATAACTACCTACAAACTGAACTGCTACCAGATTTATTGTGCATTGATCTATCGGATCTTCCCCCGCACGCAATTCATATACATATGCTACTTGCTGAACTTGTACTCCCGTGAGGGCATCCATTTTCTTCGATAGCATAGAAACCTGAGCAGCTAAGGCTGTAACTCCATCCACTTTTAACACTCCAGATGCCTTAGGTTGAGTCATCCTTGCAGTTGGCCACTGGTAGTTATTAGCTGCCATAGTCTCAATTAACTCATATGCCTCCTCAAACCTCATAGCCATAGTTATTAACTGTGTCTATGCTAGTCCAAAGATTACTATTCAACCCATTATAGAAGGTGTTCATCTGCAATAACTTGGGCAATCCATGATTTCCTCAATAACTCTTTATACCTCTCTCAAGCTTCATACAGTGACTCCCCATGCTGTTGTTCAAACGTAGTAATCTCATCCCTCATTTTTGTTGTCTTCGTTGGTGGAAAGAATTTTGCTAGGAACTTTTGAGCAAGGTCATCCCAAGTAGTAATTGAACCTGCTGGCAATGAATGTAGCCAACTCTTTGCCTTAATAAATGAAGTCTCACTGCGTCATCTGATACCCCATTGTACTTGAAGGTATCACATATCTCTAGAAACCTCATAAGATGCTCATTCGGATCGTCGTTAACCAAACCCCCAAATTGCATTGAGTTCTAAATCATCTGTATTATACCAGGCTTTATCACAAAGTTATTAGTAGTAATCCCAGGTCTGGTAATACTCGACTGAATCTCGGTTACCTTTGGTGTGGCATAATCCCGTAGTGCTTTTTGATCATCCACAGCCATTATTTCTTCTTGTACAAAGTTCTCTCTAGTCTCTTTATCCACTTACTCAATGATGAATGGGTGTTATACCTACGAATCGATTTCAAATTCGAGCTTAAAATGTGTTAATTATGTATATTTGTGTTCATTTTTACTTGTTTATGTTGTTTTATGTTTAGGTGTGGTGGCGTAGCATGTTCGGCATAAATGGAGGTTTTTTGGCAGAACTTGGCATAAAATGAGCAAAATTGAGCTTCTGAGAATGACCGCTAAAAGGAAATGGTACTGTAATAAATATAACAAGTTTGATTCAAGTAGAGTTGTAGACACTCGAAATTTTCTGCACTCCTATTACTAACATTGCAGGAGGGTAGATTCGTCTTTTGGAGATAACCCTGAAAGACAGCTTACATCCATCCCGGATACCACCGGAAGTTCAGTTCCAACCCGGAACACAAACTGGGAACGTCATGTCAACCCGAAACACACACCGGGAATATCATTTCCGATCTCGGAGATAATCCCGAGATATACAGATCAAAAGACCGGCAACAACACCGGAGAGGACAGTTCTGTCTCGGCGATAACACCGCGACGTTCAATTCCAGTCCCATAGACAACACTGGGAGTAGCAACACCATCCTTGGTGATAGCCCCAAGGGATAGCATTGCAGTTCCGGCGATAACCCCGAAAATGCTTGTGTTAAACATGCGATCAGCTTCAATCCAGATGACAGTGAGGCATACAGACATGCAGCCCAATCTCAGATGTAACCCTGAGCAACGTCTGCTTTTCGCTTAAATCGGCGATAACCCCGGTGAGGAGTCACAACGTCATCTTACCACGTCAACAAGATGATATCGCGGCATACCAACAAGTAGTCCAATCTCAGTTGTAACCCTGAGCAACGTCTACTTTCAACTTAAACCGGCGATAACCTTAGCGAGGAGTCAAACGTCATCTTGTTCCTTCGACAAATGGCACGTCGTCTCAACACTTCATACATACATACATCCAACAATGTCCCATAAGAACCGAGAAGTGACAATCCCAAGTTACTATTACGTGTGGCAGTACTTCGGATAGAATTTGAAGCTTGAAGACCATGGGCATAGACCCCTCTTCCTGACTTCGTACAACCTCTAATCCGTGTCATTGCGTAACTCTCGACACCAGCGGTCCGAAGAAGGCCAGATATACCTCGTTCGGATGCTCGGATTGAAGTTCTCAGTTCGAAGCGGACATTACGAAGGTATGAGTGCACGTCTTATGTGACAACGGGACCCTGAGCTTCGGATCCACCACCGGTATGAATTGCAGTACAAATCTGTTTACGCCAGCAGTGTACTGCGGCCATTTATCTATATATACAAAGCTTGGGTCACCATTTGAGAGAAGAGAGAGAAGGAAAAGCATGAGGAAGCCCATCCATTTTACTCTGCATACACATCTTTTGAGTGTTTCCTCTTCTTTAAACACTAGTTAGCTCACATATAGATATCTTTTATCTCAAGTGAGCCGAGTGTTTATACATTTAAAGTCATAGAAGTCTACTTTGGCAAATTTCAACGTAAGCCTTCTTACATTTTATAAAGCCTTCTTCTCATATAGCACATACCTTTATATACGCATTGAGAGTCGTATTTTGTGTGTTTGCCTTTACTTTCGATCAAGTGGTTTTCATTTCATACTGTATATATATATACTAATATATGTATATATTTTATATATATGGACTAACATTATCGAGTTATGCCTCGATTGAGCCTGAACTTGATCTGCAGGCGTTTAATTGCTTATATATATATATATATATATATATATATATATATATATATATATATATATATATATATATAAAATGTGGTCGACTCTTCATCTCATGAGCACTGGATTTTATATCCTAGTGCGTTTAAATTGCTTATATATATATATATATATATATATATATATATATATATATATATATATATATATATATATACTCGTGGTCGAATATATCCGATGAGCACGAATTTTACATTCTATGCGTTTATTTGCTTATATATATATAATTGTTGTGGACATATCCGATGAGCTGGATTTACATCCACTGCGTTTTACTATTTTATATATATATTTTTGTACATATATATATATATATATATATATATATATATATATATATATATATATTTCATTCTGCTGTGCCTGAGTTTACTTTTGGCCTTTTACACTTTTATTTACATTTTGTCCTACACGGAGTTTACTTCGTGGCGGTTGATCGCTTTTACAACTTTATTTACATTTTGTCCTGCCTGGAGTTTACTTCGTGGCAGTTGATCGCTTTTACAGCTTTATTTACATTTCGTCCCGCCTGGAGTTTACTTCGTGGCGGTTGATCATGTCCATATATATATATATATATATATATATACATATATATATATACCGCTTTTATATATTTACATTTCCGATCCCCCATGGAGTTGCTTCGTGGTGGTTGATCATGTCTGTATATATATATATATTTATAGCTTCTATATATATAACTGCTTACTGCTTTCCATACAAATTACAGTATCATGTGAGCCTAGGAATCATGTGATCATAGGTTCAGTTTATTGAATCTAGATTCGGTTCCCATGATGGACATTTTTCAGCTGTAAGCAGCTTGTACATTATTTTACAGTGTCTGAATTTCCTTGGATGGATGTCATGCCCATGAGGAGTTCGGTACTACTGTATATTATTTTCTCGAGAATGCTTCGCATCTCGAAAATAAAAGCAAACAAGCTGGACATTTAATAATAAAATGGAAGTATCAAAGGCCTCAATTACTATTGAGCACAGGGTTTGAAAAAACCTCTTTTACAAAACGTCATTTCCATATCTTGTTTAAAACTGAATTTTTCTATAAATTCAAACCCTATGTATATAGGTGCGAACGAGGTGCAGCACTACTTCCAAATAATTGCACATTGATCCACACACACACACATTCATATAACAATTTCTTTGAAAAGTAGCGGTCACCGTGGTAACACGGATGTCGGGGGGTGCCTAACACCTTCCCTCCGTATAATCAAGCCCTCGGACCCAAAATAAATCTCGATTTCACAGACCCGTTTAGCAGTGTCAAATCACTGGGTAAATGTGCAAGCCTTTTTGGTTGCGTTGGTGCAACCAGTTAAATACACTAACTGGCGACTCTTAAAGTCCAATCGTCGACATTATACATGTCGGACCTTTTTCACTTGTTTTTCAAACAAATCTCACATTAACATGAGAACACCAAAAACAACAAGTAATAGGGACACTCAAAAATCCCGGCGCCGACGGTGGCGACTTCTCACTGGGATTCCATGAAGAGGGCTTAAGCTTTATTATTACAAGCTTTTCAAAATTGTTATATGCTTTGTGTGTGAATGTTGCATTTACATTTCGATAAATGTGTCGAATGCATTTTAATTCTTCGCATTGCTAAATATCTATCTCAGATATTAGTGCTTCACATATGTCATCATTTTGCATAAATGGTGAGACACGTTGTATGTGAATGTATGTTGTGTGGTCCTCCACTGTGAGGCTATCCTATCGGTGTTTGATTCTTTGGACTCGTGGGAAGAATGATTCCCCGGGCTCGGGAAAGGCACCACTCGATTCACTCCAATTGAACGCAATTTGATTAACTTCCCGTCAAGTAGATTGCGATGATCTGGGAACCTTCATGCCGAAAAGCCACGAGAGAAACCCTAGGATAGGTCAACCTCTGATAAACCAAACGCGGAGGAAAGTTTCTTCATGCTTTCCATTTTCAATTACTTGTAAAAGTATTTACTTGTAATTTTATTCCATGTTCATCCATATGTAATGGAAATTATGAAGAATATCTGTGCATGCATGACATGTTATCAATTAATAACCGGTTTTGCAGGACAAATTCCTAAAACGGACATGTTAGGATAACATTTATATTACCCTAAGACTAAACTACGTAAGTCTTTTGTAGGGAAGCAATTGGGCCTATTACTCGGTCAAAATCCAAAAAGGCTGCGAGCCTACAACCAATCATGTCCTCTTCCGAATAGTCTAATCCCGAGAAAAATTTGACGTATTGAGTAAACAAATCACAGACTTAGTCGTTCTACTGAAAGAATTGCACCAGTCTACTCAGGGTACGAAGATACCTACACATACATAATCCTCTACACAAGGGGGAGTTCAAGGTCTGGAAAAAACAATTCCATAACATCAGTTGGATACAACCAACAAAGTCCCTGAAGGCACCCATCTCAAAGGAGATCCAGACACTGGTGACATCAGGAAGAAGGTCCTTCAAATGGAGGAAACCATTCGCGTTCTCAAAAGGATTGGAACACATGACAGTGTTTCATATGCAGACCTTTGCATATTTCCTGGTGTGCATTATCCAGAGAAATTTAAGACCCCTAATTTTGAAAAGTATGATGGATTAGGGGATCCTTACACACATTTAAAGGTGTTCATTGGAGAACTCGGGTCTTACACAGAAAATGAAAGGCTTAGAATGCAGTTATTTTAGAAAAGTCTGACTGGAGAAGCCCGTTCATGGTATACCAGATTAGACAACTCTAAGATCCATAGCTGGGAAGAGCTAGCTCACGCCTTCCTTACTCAATACAGTTTTCAATCTCAGATGGCTCTCACCGGTACCAAATCACCAAGGTCGAAATAGTCTAATAGAGTCATTTAGAGAATACGCTTTCGGTGGAGGCGCCTTCTTTGCTCAAGTTATTCCTTCCATGACGAAATCGAAATGGTCATGACTTTTATAGATGTATAGGAAGCTCCTTTCTATGAGAGAGTTCTAGCTGGTATTGGCAAACCATTTTCTGAAATGATCAAACACGGCGAGATAGCTGAAATGGGATTGAAGTCCGGTAAAATTCAAGACCTAGCCGCTCTTAAAGCTGTTGCTGAGCACATCCAATACGGATCTTATGGAAACAACCCCCGGAGGGTCCATAAAAAGAAAGAGGAGGATGTTTCCTTGATACTACAAGGACAAATAGGCAATCCAAGCATGCCTATGCAGAGGAGAAACTACTCCCCTTTTCCAGCACAATCTTCAAACCCTCCATTGCCTAAAAGTGGAGAAGTAAAGCGACCTCAGACGTTCACACCCTTAGGGGATTTGCTCGAGAACATTCTTGCTCTTCTGACTGCTCAGAAGAAAATTACACATCTTCTTCCACCAGCCAACCCTAATGGCAGGGGTTTTAATGCTACTCGGAAGTGTGCTTATCATGTCGGGGCACCCAGAAATGATACCCAAGATTGTTGGGCCTTGAAACATAAGATTCAGGATCTGATAGACAACGGTGATATTGTAGTCACCTAACCAGATCAACCTCATATGAAAGATAACCCTCTACCTCAACACAAAGAAGAAGAGGTCAACGTGATCAGTTGGACCACTGTATAAGGTTCCAATGGCAAATCATCCCAACCCATCAAAGACGGTGTTGATAAATGGGATTATGCAAAGTTCCAGTTTACCATGGAATGAAAGATTAAAGCTCTTTGCAAACAAATTGAGCAATTAGCAGAACTGGTGACCCACCAGCATCAAGTCATACGCCAATTAATTAGGCATGAGCTTGCCTATCTCCTTCCATTTGTTATAAATGCTCCATCAACACCTTCAGAAAGCGAAGCTATGGAGGATAAGGTTGCAACGTGAGCAAGTGCTAAAGCCCGTCGGGATTTTGCCAATCAAAGGAAATTCACCTATTTGGGCCAGTCTATGGAGGTGATACTTCAAATGTTGATCAATGAAGGAAGAATCACATTCCTTTTCCCTCCAATCAATCCCCGCTCAGGGCGGTTCAATCCTGATGAAATGTGTTAATATCATTCACATTCTCGCGGTCACAGCACAGAAGAATGCTGGGCACTCCGCCATCTTATTCAGAATCTTATTGATAGCTGTGTCCTGCAAATAGCAGATGATTACACTGTACAACTCAAGGGTAGGAATGCATGCCCTACCCAATGGAAGGGATCAGTTGCAGTTATCTCCAAAGTGGATGATGAAACTATCAAAGTATTTCCCATACAACCAATTCAACTCAAAGGAGCTGACAATCCTTTGAAAGTGGCCGCACCAGAGCCAATTACTTTACCTTGCAGAGCAAAACATCCTGTTGTCAGCTTGCACAAAGTTCCATGGAATTATGGAGAAGCTGAAGGATCCATGTCTCATACTACTACTGCAGTGTCGAAAGAAAATCCACTGTACCTTCCTCAACGGGTTATCAAACCTACTTCCGAAGCAAAGGGGAAATTTCCCATGGAGAAGATTGAAAAATTCCTCCATACTATGGGTCATAATGAAGCAAAAGTGGTTTTAAGCTTACGAGAAGCTCCACACTAAATTTTAATACTGGATTTGGTTTTCTCTTCTGAGGATCATCGGAAGACCTTGTTAAAGGTTTTAGAAGAAGCCTACTTGCCAAAATTAGTGGATGTAGAAAAATTTCACCATTTGGTTGATCACATTTTCAACAACAATGTGATATCTTTCACTGATGACGATATACCTCCCGAAGGGACCGGTCATTGCAAGTCATTGCACATCGCAGTGTTATCTTTCGGGTACATGCTAGCAGGAGTATTGATAGATGTAGGCTCATCTCTAAATATCTGTCCTTATGCCACCTTGGTAAAAATGAATATTAATCTCAAGCGGATCCAAAGCAGCCATTCTGTCATCCAAGCTTTTGATGGATCCCGACGAAATGTCATCGGAAAGATTGAATTGCCAATTGAGATTGGTCCAAATACATTCAATGTATCCTTCCACGTCCTCAAGATAGATTCAGGATACAACCTGCTATTGGGGAGACCATGGATACACATGGCTGGAGCTGTTCCATCCACATTACATCAACAACTCAAATACAACATCAACAACAGTCTAGTTACTGTCAACGCTGAGCCAGATTGTCCTAAACAAGGAATTCTACCAATTATCAGCTTCAATTTAGAAGTTGAACCGACCAGTTTCCATATTTTGGAAGTGAGTAACACGCAATACCATTCTATTGGGGCGCCACTTCCCGTACCCAAGATTTCTGCCGAGGTTATGTCGGCCACTCAAGAAATGATGTTATTGGGTTATCAACCTGGACAAGGGCTTGGTAAGGATTAACAGGGTATTAAGCACCCTATCCAAATGTCCAGTCAAATTGGAACAGCCGGGCTAGGCTATTCTTATAGTTCCAAACACAGGAATCCTCATAAGCACGAGCAGGTTCCTCAAGCTTTCGCTGCACGATGATTTTCTATACCTTTACCTCATGAGTTAATGCAATCTCCAGTAAAGGTGCCAACCCATGCTGTGGATATGCTATTTCCGAAACCAGTGCCAATCAAAGCTAAAGAGGTGTTGATTCCTAATCCCGAAGTGGAAGAAGAGGAACGGAAACGTAAATATGACCTTGCCTTGATGATGGCAGGCATCCACGTCATTGTTCATGATGAATATACAAATAGATACACCCCAGACGATGATTTCCCAGATGTCATGGTTATCATTCGGATAAGGAAGACACTAGCGAACCTTCCATCACTGCAGTCCTTCAGGACTTTGCCCTCGACAATTAGAGCAGCATTCTATGCATTGGTCGACGAGGGTAAAATGGGCAGAAAATCCCTTTGCCATGTAGATAACTTTAATTGCTTGCTTTCCTTTACAGCACTAGCAGTTATTTTATCACGTACATGCTAACACTTTTTTATGATCGAACAGTTGCATATATTAAGTGAAAGCATCTTTTGTTTCAGACTCAATTTAGATGTACTATATACTTGCTGATGATGAGGTGCCTTCTCTCCAAAGGGTCAGAACTTTGATGCAAAGTTAGACTCAGACTTGATGGACATCCAAGAGGACATTGAGACACCTCAAGAGATTAAGGAATGGGTCACAGACAAACCCAAACCCAATCTTGATTAAACCACTCCTTTCAATCTTGGAACCTTAGACAACCCTAAGCTAATCTAGATTGGTTCAAACATTAACACAACTCAACGGAATGACATGGTTGCACTGTTAACTCAATTCCAAGATGTGTTTGCATGGTCTCATGAAGACATGGTGGGTTTGTCCACTAACATTCTTCTTCATCGCCTTCCCATTAAAGAAGGATTCAAGCCAGTTAGGCAAAAGCTCATGCGATTGAAACCTGAGTGGAGTTTAAAGGTTAAAGAAGAAATTGTGAAACAATTTCAAGCTGGCATCATCATGGTGTCTACATATCTGGAGTGGATATCCAACATTGTTCCTGTGCCTAAACCAGGGGGAAAGGTATGAGTCTGCGTGGATTATCGGGATTTGAACAAAGCTTGCCTTAAAGATAGCTTTCTCATGCCCTTTATCCACATTCTTATTGACAATACTGTTCAATACAACATGTACTCCTTTGTTTGATTGCTTTCATGGGTACCATCAAATTATAGTTCTTTGAGAGAAGATCGTGAGAAAACAACTTTCATCACGCCTTGGGAACTTTTTACTCTGACAGTTGTCATTCAACCTCATCAACGCCGGGGCAACCTATCAGCGAGCTATGATGGCTCTTTTCCATGATTTAATGCACAAGGAGATAGAGATCTATGTGGATGACATCATTGTCAAATCCCGAAAGGAGGATGACCATTTAGACCATCTCAAAAAGCTTTTCAACGAGGTTGCGTAAAATCTGACTTAAAGTTGAATCCCGCCAAGTGCGCCTTTGGTGTTAAGTCAGGCAAGTTGTTAGGCTTCCTAGTCAGCCACAAAGGGATTGAACTGGATCCTACCAAAATCCGGGCCATCAAGGAAATGCCCATTCCTCAGACAGAGAAGGAAATACGGGGATTTTTAGGAAGGATCAACTTCATTAGCAAATTCATTTCTCAACTCACAGTAACCTATAAGCCTATCTTCAAATTGTTAAGGAAGAACTCATCCATGAAATGGAACGATGAGTGTTAGAAAGCCTTCCTCACAATCAAAGAGCAGTTGATTAACGCTCCTGTTTTGGTACCTCCCAGGGATGATGTTCCTCTGTTCATGTACCTGTCCATAAATAACAATGCTATGGGCTGCATGCTGGGGCAAAAAGACAATAGAAGCCAAGAACCAACTATCTATTACCTCAGCAAAAGATTCAGCATCAGTGAACACAAGTACACTCTGATCGAGAAGACTTGTTGTGCTTTAGCATGGGCTTCCATGAGGTTACAGCATTACCTCCATGGTCACACAACCCATCTCATATCCCGCATGGATCCTCTCAAGTATGTGTTCAGTAAACCCATATTGAATTGTCAACAGTTCAGATGGCAGTTGATCCTACAGCAATTTGACATCGTCTACGTGATGCAAAAGTCTGTCAAAGGTCAATGAATTGTGGATCAACTGGCCACCGCACCTGCAGAGGATTACAAACCCTTAGAAACGTACTTTCCCGATGAAGGGGTAATGACAATTCAGTTACAACATCAGTACGATACATGCCGTGAGTGGAAAATGTATTTTGATGGAGTCATTAATTCTGGAAGGCTCGGAGCCGAGCGATCCTAATATCCGTCTGAGGGAGCGATATCCCATCGCCATCAAATTGCAGTTTTTCAGCACCAACAACACAGCTGAGTATGAAGGTTGTATCATGGGGCTAAAACTTACCCGTTCAATGGGCATCAGGTGGTTAACTGTCTTTGGGGATTCCGAATTGGTAATCAAGCAATCCACAGGAATCTATCAAACCAAAGAATTGCATTTGCTGCCTTACCATCGACAAGTTTTACAGATGGCTTTGGAGTTTGAGGAAATCTCCTTTTTACACATTCCTCGTAATAGGAATGATTTTACAGACGCATTAGCAACGTTGGCCTCCTTGGTTTACATACCTGACAAGGAAAACATGTTAAGCATCATGTTTGCTCTGCAAAAAGCCCCAATCTATGGGAATTACATTGGAGAAGTATCAGATGAGCTACCTCCCATCCACAACCCTTGGTACCAACACATCAAGGAGTATCTGCGAGATGGATCTACACCCGCTGAGGCGAGCCTAACTGAGAAAAGGCAGATTCATCGACTTGCTATGAAATTCTACCTAAGCGGAGATGCACTCTACAAAAGAGATGCAGGATTAGGTCTCCTCAGATGTCTGGACAAAGACCAAGCTCAACGACTCATGGATGAGATCCATGGTGGAGTATGCGGCCCTCACACGAGCAGACCCCTATTTGTCAAGAAAATTCTCAGAACGGGACATTATTGGCTCACACTCAAAGCTGACTGTGATGATCACGTCAAGAGATGCTATCAATGGCAGATTCATGGGAATGCTATACACACCCCTCCAAGGGAACTCCAGAATATAAGTTCACCATGGCCTTTCTCAATGTGAGGAATGGACGTAATCGGGCCCATCGAGCCCAAAGCCAATAATGGACATCGATTCATATTCACCATGATCGAATACTTCACCAAATGGGTAGAAGCAGCTTCCTTCCCCAAGGTTACTAAAGAAGTTATCATTGCTTTCATCAGAAACAATGTCATCTATCGATATGGACAACCAGAGGTCATTGTGTCAGACAATGCTAAGAACCTCAACAACAAAATGATGGAGGATTTATGCAGAAAATTCCACATCAAACATCTCAACTCTGTCATCTACCGACCAAAGATGAATGGTGCTGTTGAAGCGGCTAATAAAAACATCAAAAAGATCATGCAGAAAATGTCCGCCAACCACAAAGGATGGCCTGATCTCTTGCATCTGACTTTATTAGCCTACAGAACTTCCATGCGAACTTCCACTGGGGCAACCCCCTACTCATTAGTCTATGGGATGGAAGCAGTGCTCCCCATAGAAGTGGAAATGGAATCCCTCAGAGTATTTATGGATGCTCAGTTGGATGAGGACCTATGGGTACAAGACAAGTATCACCAATTATCTTTGATAGACGAAAGGCGAACTGCGGCTATCTTCCATGGTCAGTTATATCAACAAAGGATCGCATGATCCTACAATAGAAAAGTCCGACTATGGCAATTCAAACATCATGACTTGGTTTTGAAGAATATCATTGGCAACCAAGATCACTCTAAGGGAAAATTCGCTCCTAACTGGGAAGGCCCATTTATTGTCAAGGAAGTATTGACAGGAGGTGCTCTCAGATTGCAGGAAATGGATGGTGATGAATTTCCACAGCTTATCAACTCGGACACCATGAAACGGTATTATGTCTGAAGTTACCATCAAACAAACATCCTGGTTTTGATCATCAAATCACCAGTCATTCTGGTTTTGAACCCATTCACCCTTTTACATGCTCTTAAAACCCTCGTGGAAACATACGATTCAAAGCCGAAGAACTTTGGTTTTACTTCAGTCCAAACCTTCCATACAGTTTTGGTTATCCTGAAGACGGGATTGAACCTTTCTCAATTTCGGTTATCCTGAAGACGGGATTGAACCTTTCACACCTTCAGTTTATCCTGAAGACTGGATTAAACTTTTCTACGCTTGCAGTTTGTCCTGAAGACGGGATCAAACTTTTTTCACACTTGCAGTTTATCCCCATTATGGGATTAAACTTTCTTCTCCCCGCAGTATAGCTTGCACATGGGATTCACATTTTTTCTTCAGTTGTGATTCGTCTTGAGGGGTGAACTACGTTGACCTGATCTCCCTTATACCTGGGGGTACGTAGGAAACCATATGTTATATGGCCCGGTCGTAATAATAAAAACAACAAAAACATTTCTGCCCTTTCTTCACAAAAACAACAAAAAATAACAAAAATACTTCTACACCCTTCTGTCTTTCACATTCAGCGTTGAACCTTCTACACTAGGTTCGAACTACGCAGACTTGATCTCATCTTCAATAGGAGTACGTAGGAAGCCATTCATGGTACAGTCTAACCGCTATCAGAACAAACATACTTGTCACACGGTATTGGGATCAACCTTCAATTTGCTCCATTTCATCGGTTCCAGATCAAAGGGATGGAATTACCCAACTTCTTCTCACAAATAGAAGATTCGGTGACCATCTAAGCTGCAATCATGCCTCAAAGAGCAATGCCAATCCATAAGAGATGGAATTAACTAGGCTTCTCACAAATAGAAGTACTGGCGACCATCTGTGGTGCGGTCAATCTCAAAGAGGAAGAAACCACCCTCCTCTCCATTTTTCCATATAGATACCAGTTCCAAGACACCAAAGATGGTAGGGATTCATAGAAATCAATGATCCCTTCTGAGAGACCTTGCGACGTCTCAATGTCTATCTATCAAGGATAAGTTCAGAATGCGTCAAGATCACAAGGCCCTAGAGAAGCAGGCAAATATCAAGAAAGTATCAAGGCATAACTAAAAGGGAAGTGAATCAAAATATATTTCCACTGCCATACATAATCTTGTTTGATATATACATCCGTCTTTGTACATGACAAAATGGCTAAGCTAGTCTGCATGAGGGAAAATACAAAGCTATCTACGATCGTGTGTATGCAGATTATCGGATCTAACATAGCATCCCTCTCAAGAAAGCGGAGGAAGCCGCAAGCTCCTGCTCAAGGGTATTTACATGAGCTAGCAGATCAGAGGCTAACTGGATGGTGGCATAATGCTCATCAATGTAAGCACTCATGTCGTCCAGACTGACAGTCATCTGGGATCTAATAGAAGTGTTATCTGCAATGGCCACATCCCTAGCAGATAAGGCGGCATCCCGCTCCCCAATCAATACATCCCTGGCTGATCTAGCCTCATCCCTTTCAAACAGAGCGGTGTCTCTCTCATCAAGAGTCACAACATCGACCTCTAGGCTGATCTCTATCATAGGTCATCGGATGTAAGCTCTTGCTCCAAATGTTGTCTTAGAATCTTTGGTAACAGTGGCACTTTTCGGGGTGGGAGAATCCATCACAAATCTTTGGCGGCCAAATGACAATCAAATCATCGGTGGGAATAACGACCTCCTCTATAGGCTCCTCATCGTCGAAATCAGTCCCCCTGCTCTGTGGATCTCGCCGCGTTGATGCGCGATCTTTTTGTCTCCATCCATGCGAAATACTCTGCAGAACAACCCAGATGATTGACAGAAAACTCAGTCAGCTCTCGTTGATCCCAATAGCCATACAACCTGGATCTGTCCTCCGCTGACAAACGGTGTGACGCGAAGCGCTAACCCCCTGCTCCCTCATACGGATGGAAATCCTGAAACTGGTCAAACTGACACATCACGGCTAGTGGGTGGTAAGTGATCATGCCCCTCAATCCAGCCAGAGGGAGATAATCCATGCTCGGAGCATGAGTAATGAAGCTGTAGGGTGAACTAAGCCCTAAACACGATAATATGGCAAACGGATCCCTAATCCCTGCCAGGAAAGCTGACCACGATGCAGCATCTGTACACTCCGCAGGCTGGAAGGAATACGTCATGGCTATATCATGGGTGAAACAAAATCCATGATGTCTAAATGTGCCAATCGGTCTCAAGTGTGACATAAACCACACATACAACATGACCGAGCTACTTGTGAATACTCCTGCCGGATAAGTGCAGCAGTATGTAGTTGACCTCAAGGTCTCTGCAATGATCATCGGAATAATGGTATAACCCTCCCTGAGAGCTCTCACTGCCATGACGACGCCGATATCTAGCTCATCCATGTACCGCGACATGTAGACGTATGAAAATATGCATAGAAGCAGTACATCTACTCTGGCTGAACGCCAATGATCCTCTTGTGTGGTGAAATCCCGAATGTCGCGGCATAGCTATCCTCGAGCCAAACTCATCAAACAGAAATGTTTGATATAAACATGGCGGATGTAATCTCATCCTGCACCACTCTGCGCCTCAATCTGTGAGAGTCATGAATCATACTACTCATGTCTCCCATCACCATATACGTAAGGTCATGCATAGGCAAGACCGCAAAATCGTCGTGCATACTCCTCCAAAGTAGGAGTCAACTCACGGGTCCCAAATAGGAGTACCTGTCTGTCCGGTACCCAGTGCTCTAGCATGCCCTCTACAAATCCTGGAGGAACCTGAAACATCATTAAGGTCATAGTATGCTGCAGCAAATCATCTACGATCACCATGTCTAATGGTGATATACTATCATACCATGATCATATACCAATTACCACCATAAAATGGTGGGGTATGATCGATCTGACTAAGCTATCAAAGAAGACATCATCATGGGTCATGTCATAAGACCATCCAGGGGTCAATGCTGAGTATCTCTAGACATACATACATATGCATAACATAACAACATGCATAATACAATAGATGGCAATATGATATAGGGAATGGAAAACTGTACATACATTCCTAAGTATATCATCATCTAATACATCTCTGTACGACTAAAATATCGGAGGAAATGGGGTGAAGCTACCCAACATACAACAGAGGCCTATCAAAAGATATAGCGAGAATGGGGCGAAGCTACCCAGATGCTAACAGAGGCCTATCAAAAGAGATAATAAGAAATACATCAGAAAAAGTCAATAGTATCGATGTCTACATCATCGATCCTGTCCACCTGATGTAACTCCTCCTGAGTCACTGGATCTCTATCTACAGGGATGTCAGGCCGATACAAAGGAGGATCTGTGCCGACAAAACCATATGGGTCACCTGAGGGACCAGTGCCAAAGCTGGAAGGATCAAAAGTATCTACCTCTGTAGGATCTCTGCCCAAATGCCGAATGAAAAGATGTGATCGGTCCAATTTCAGAGTCGATCATCAATCAGGTCATACATGAGTCAGATCTCTGACATGGGCTAGCCAATCCATCATCATCACGAATCCTGGAACCATATCCCCTATAAACTGTGTGGCGCAGATCTGAGCTCCAATCGTACGAGGGATCCACCAATACTGGAACGTCTCCTGAGAACAGGGGCCCTCTGATAATGTAAAACCGTCAATCCCCATCAATGGGATGTCAATGACGGGGGACTACGAAACAGGCCAATAACGCCTGGCAGGAGGCAAGATCGGCATATGGATCTCTCTTGTAGTGCTCCTGATAGCACGCTCTCCTAAATAGAGCTCCCATCCTCCATCTGTGAAGAGAGAAATCCTGCGGGTGGAAATGACGTACTCTACTCCAATCGGGTACCCATCCTCAAATCCAACTCCCAAATGCTCTCTAGAGTAGGGAATCCATGTGATGACATCAGCTGTCAATAGCTCCAGCTGTAGGCGACAATGAGTGAAACCCTTAGCAACAAGGACCTCCACCAGTATGGAATGATGCAATCTCCATCCTTGTGGATAGGTGTCTAAACCCAACACGCTCACAGGACGCAAATAAGGAAGCCTCTCATAGGCCCAAAATTGCCAACACAAAGGCAAACGTCTGCTGTCAGTCAACACTCTTAACCTATATATGAGAAAAGACAGGAGAAACACTCACCAGCAGAAATGGGTAGAGTCTTAACCACGCCTCGGTCAAGCCTTACGATCGCATGCGCATTCCCTTGAGGAAGTAGGCAAAGGTGTAGGAACCCCAATCATACTCTCCTATACGGTCCACGTGTCGAGTGGCGCTAATCAAAGCGAAGGACACCGTAGAGGAATTATCTTCTATGAAGCAGCCCCTAATGATCATCAGGAACAATCGCCGAAGAATGCGATCCCCGACTCTCACATCATCGGGTATAGGCTCACTCAATGCGGCCTCACCATAGCATCTATGCTCAAAGGACTGATCTGACAGTCCCGCCTTGAGCACCTCATGGAACTCCCAACAAGGATTTGACGGTAGTAGGGGTGATATCTGCCGTGCAAGGCACTGGCTCCCCTCCAAACTCCATACCTGTGATATATCGCCAATCCATCGGCGTCATCATCACTTCACAATCCAACAAATGGAGTGACTGAGTCTGGTGAAACCACCGCTCAGACAATGCCCCGAGGTAATCCTAGGGACAGCGACAGGGTAGAATGGAGAAGAACCTCCCGAATCCCCAGCCATGGACGATCGCTCTGTAATCATCATGCAAGGCCTGATACATAGAGTGGATGCTAAACCAGTTCCTCCAAGGCTGTGTGAAGCCAGGAACCTACATCAAATGCAGATCAACATCAGATTCCTTGACTCCTCATCAATAGGAAATAAGGAAGATTAAAGATCTAACTTCATACCTCGTTTAAATGCGTATATATCAAAGGATGCCTACTCAAGTCACCCAGAAGATCCGGGTTAGCCACTTGAATACTCGCAATTCCCTACGGGGAACACGTCTGACAGGAGAGCGGAACCTCGATCGGTGCATCCTCCTCCTCATCCTCGACATTCGGCACCTAAACCCGAATAGGACGTATCACCGCCTCCACCAAACGACGAGGCTGTCTCATGGAATGGCGCTGAGGCTCTTCAAAAGCCCTCCTCCGTACACCAGAAGTGGTCCTGCGGGAACTACTCGGCTGATCTGGATCCATGTTATCTGGATAGCAAGTCTCCAAATCACCTCAGAAAGGGACAGTGAAGAACGCTTATACGGTGACAGAATATGCAGAAAGTTTGTGACAACCCGAGAAATTAGAAAATTATTAAAATCTTAAATGATTGGTTTAAGGTCAAATAATAGACCTAGACAGAGAATAAGTGTATGTGTTTGATGTTTTCGAAAAGGAATTTTGAGGATTTAAAATTTCTTTTAGTGAATTATTCGTGATTAAGGGTATGTGTATATATTCGTGATTACGATATTATGTGTACGTAATGTGGTTATGGGTCAAGTGTTGACCGGATAAATTATATCCGTGTCAAACCTAATATTATTAAACGTCAACGTTCAGCTTATAAAATTATTACGATTTATAAGAAACCCTAGAAATCGGTTCGAAACCCTAATTTCATGAGATAGAATCAAAATCCTAATTCAAAGATTTGAAACCCTAATTTGGAAGTCAAAGGCTAAATATAATGGCTTAAGTATTTGTGATTATATATTAGGGATAACCCTAATTGTTAAATTAGAAATCCTAATGTTTTGTATAAAACCCTAAGGGATTAAAAGTTATGTGTGTAATGAATATGACTTATGTGTATGATTAAATAAATATACATTATATAATGTGAATACATTTATTTTGTATATAAAAGTGAAGTAAGAATTAAATTATGTAACCTAATATATATATTAGGTGTGATAATTAAATAACCTAAATGGTTATCGTTATTTAGTGGTCCTAATATTTTATTTTTATATTAGTGACCTAATTTAAGATAATTGTGGAACATGTCACAATTTATTAAATTATTTTGTTCAATAGGTGAGTAAAGGAATATGAAGATTATGTGATGGTTTATATTGTTTATTATATAAACAAATAAAAGAAACTAATGTGATCCTAATTATATATTAGGAATGAAGAATTTAATAACTTAAGGGTTATGAGATGAGAAAATTATGGTATTTAGATATATACCAATTATGAGAGATTTATTTTATACATCTCGCTTAATTAATTTTATAACCTAATTTTAGCAAGTCTAATTGGGTTAAGGAAATAAATGTGCATGAGTAAGGATTTAAGTTATAATTGAGGAAAATGAAAACCCTAATTAAATGATTTGGGTTGGATAAGAATTAAGAGTGTTGGACTATGTTAATTTACATGGCCCAAAGAATTAAATTTTAAGTCCAATATATTATTTATTGATAGCCCAAAAGATGAAAATGGTGACCCAAATTTAAGCCCAAATAAGGAGGGACATATTGGACATTTGGTATAATAAATAAGAATAAAAAAGAAATCATTTATTAATGTGGAAATTACTAGTATACCCTTTTATTTTATTAGTGTATTATTAGTAACATTGTTGATAAGAATCTTCAATTATGCTAGCTAATCAATTGCTTCTAGAAGTCACTCATGTTACTATGCTATTACATCTCAATTATCAAGCAAACTAATGTCTAGATACATTTCTTACATTATTACACTAAACAAAAATCATATTCTTCACTTTTCTCATCTTATTTTCCAACATAACTAAGAAAGAAAGAGAGAGACAAGAGAGAGAGGGAGAGGGGAGTTAGGAAACTCAAGAAAGAAGGAGAAGAGATTTTGATTTTTCATTCCATCCAAGATCCATCACATAGTTGGAAGAAAAGATATGTCATGAAGCTAAAGGTAAAAATTTCCTAAACTCAAAACTCTTGTTAGTTAAAGTGTTTTGATATGGTGTTTTAGATCAAGTGTTGAACTTATGATTTTGAACCATAAGTTTAAGATCTTGAACATGAGAACTATATATCTACATGAT
This sequence comes from Panax ginseng, assembly GCA_020205605.1. Taxonomy (NCBI): domain Eukaryota; kingdom Viridiplantae; phylum Streptophyta; class Magnoliopsida; order Apiales; family Araliaceae; genus Panax; species Panax ginseng. The sequence continues at coordinate 55,461,372 of CM035149.1, read as the reverse complement.
AAATGATATTTTATGGTTAGATCTTGCCATTTTTAGGGTTGATAGGCTTGAACAAAGAAGAATAACCAAAACAGTTTTTTTGTTTTAAATGAATTAATGGACTGCTGCCCTAAACAGAAATTTTCGGATTTGTTAGAGTGCTCTAAAAATTCTGGACTTGTGATATGTTATATTACACTCAATAAGCTTTCCATAGACTCCAAAACGGACTAAATCCGACATCGGAGGAGGGAGTTATGGGATTTCTCCCAAACTACACAAAGTTAAGAAAACTGTGAAAAGGACAGTTTTGGAACAGTCACTTCCGGGCTAAATTCCGGGAGCTAAACATATCCAAATATGGATTGTGATATATGAAAACTGTAGTTTGGAAAGATACGAATCCAAAAAAATTGACGGATCATTAATCGGAGTTACAGATTTCGTTTTATTTAAGTTTTGGTGAAGGACTCCAAAACTGCCAAAGTGCAAAAAGTTTCTGGCCAAAATTTTCCGAGGGCTGTTTTGGACATTTAGTTAATGAGAAAAATTACAGGCTTTTGGGAAATGAAAATATATGGTAATATGTAGCTCGTGTCCAAAAATGAGCTAATTCGAAGTTAAAAAGACCAAGTTATGACCATTTCAATTTTGTGATTTTTCGACGGAAATCACTATAACCGAGTTCTACAACTCCGATTGCCACGAAATTTAAAATGGAGCATCACGTTAACATATATAAGGTTATGTCAAAAGATGGGCATCTCTGAGTTAAGCACGAGGTAGCTAATTTTCTTAAGTCACGCACTAATTATGATTTTTAAAAATAGTAAAAGAAATTGAAAATTACGGAAAAATATTTTTTATGTATGAAATACATGTATATATGTTTGACCAAAGGATAAAAAATAATAAGTTGATTTGGTATTTTTCGTGAAAAGAATAGTGATTTCGGGATACCGAAATAAAATCCGCCTTCTTCAAAATGGTATTTTGGTTTACTAAGATGTTATCTAATTTACTAGGATAACATATAAAATGAATAACTTATAAGTATAAGTTATGATGTGATTAAAAGAATATCAAAGTATAATAATAATATTAAGACTTAAAACTAATGTCTAATACTTAACTATATGTTATGACTAACCGAAAGATCTATTATAGGTTTTATATGTCAGATAGACTGATAGGATTATGTGTTTAAGTTATTTTATAACTGTGATGATATTATTCTAATATTGAGATCTATATTATTAATATTAGGTCTTCGTGAGAAGCGTATTATATTGCGTTACTAAGAATCAATCTGCTGAGCAGTTTTTTCAAGTTCTTTTTACTTAAACTCTTTTAAGAGTGGTTTCGCATGTATATGCTTATGAATTGTACTCTATACATATTGTATGTATTCATCGTGTATGAAAGGTCGATCACCTTCATTACCAAATATTCAGATATAATTGTTATGTTCATTTTCAATGTTCATTCAGCTTTGAAAATTTGTTCATGCTAATTCACAACTACATTGTGAAGGATAGCCAGCTTATTATTCAAACTGTTTCAATCATGATATATCTTTACCTTGTTTTTTTTAAACTTGCTGGGCAACTTTCATGCTCACCCTTGCTATATCATGATAAAACATTGCAGATAAGGCGAATACGGCCAGATACAGGAAAAAGGATAATGCCAAGTTCAGCTTGGGATAAAATGTGAAGTTAAGTTGTAAAGTATGTTGAAGAATAGTATTGTCATGTGTTAGACAGTTCACGATTGTGTATTAGTTAAGGTTACTCGATTTTGGGAATAGTGTGTAAAGTTTAATGTATAAACAATTTATGTTTATATCTTCCGCAACAGTTGTAGAAATAGCAAACCGGATCCGCGGCGATTCGGGACCCGGATTCGGGGACGCTACAAAGTTGCCCAAACTCAGCAGATCTGAAGAAGAGCTCTCAGATTTCCTTCACTGCGCAACTTGAAAATGACTTATAAAGCAACTAGCCACCTATACATAGGCACGGCTGGCCGTAGGCTAACCTACGGCTCCTGCAGGTACACCTTCGGCCCCCCTACATGGGTCCCACACCTCCGGCTCGCTCCAGTTAGAGTTGCAAAGGAGGTCTCACAAGATGAAAATGCCAAATCAGGAATAAAAATGCTACGCGATTGAGCGGATTAGCCTAAAATCCTGGTTTCTTGTCGGTCAGAGTTAAACTCCCGTCGCCTCAACGGTATTCGCCTGAATGCAGGGTATACTATACCAATGAGCTCAGCTTTTACAAACCATGCTCGAAAATACCCCACAAAGGTCCGATGCTGTCATTTGCAGGGTCACAACCCTAAACAATACCCGGCGGGGGTTATAACGCAAAAACCATGAAATATCAAACCTCCCCGGCGAGGGTCACAGCGCAATGTAACCATTGATACACACATCAATGAAGGTCAAGCAGCCTTGACGTCATATCAGCCAATGGAAAGTAAACCCATCGAAGCAACCTTACCCAGCAAGGGCTACAACACAATGCTACCATTGACACATACATCAATGAAGGTCAAGTAGCCTTGACAATACACCCAGCAAGGATCTATCCGGTGATACACACATCAATGAAGGTCAGACAACCCTGGCAGCGACAACACTGTTGGCAGTAACTCCGACAGTATGAGGGAACATGTTATACACATCCTCAAATAGACAAAGCCTTATCCCCACAGATCTCTTCCACAAAAGAAGTACCTCTATGGAGTATAAGCCAGTGTCTAAGATTCAAGACTTTGGTGGTAGTCCCAACGTCAACATCCTTGGAAACATGGATCGCATGTCTAAGTCATCACTGATTGTCATCCCAGCAGGATTAAATGACAATCATGCACTATACATTTTCATCATATTGCTGCACATAGCATCATGGTTATCTTGCTTGCATTTCAAGTGTCTAGGGTTCTTTATCCTATCCATGCCTTGCATTGCATGAATATGATAAAGAGGGGCATCTATTGACACTCAAAATTTTCTGCACAATTATTACTAACATTGCAGGAGGGTAGATTCTTCTTTTGGAGATAACCCTGAAATACAGCTTACATCCATCCCAGATACCACCGAAAGTTCAGTTCCAACCCGGAACACAAACCGGGAACGTCATGTCAACCTGGAATACACACCGGGAATGTCATTTCTGATCTCGGAGATAACCCCAACATATGCAGATCAAAAGATCGGCAACAACACCGAAGAGGACAGTTCTGTCTCGGTGATAACACCGCGATGTTCAGTTTTAGTCCCAGAGACAACACTGGGTGTAGCAACACCATCCTTGGTGATAGCCCCAAGGGATGCCATTGCAGTTCCGGCGATAACCCCAAAAATGCTTGTGTCAAGCATGCGATCAACTTCAATCCAGATGACAGTGAGGCATACAAACAAGCAGTCCAATCTCAGATGTAACCCTGAGCAACGTCTGCTTTTCGCTTAAATCGGCGATAACCTCGGTGAGGAGTCACAACGTCATCTTACCACATCAAAAAGATGATATCGCGGCATACCAACAAGTAGTCCAATCTCAGCTATAACCCTGAGCAACGTCTACTTTCAACTCAAACCGGAGATAACCCCGGCGAGGAGTCAAACGTCATCTTGTTCCTTTGACAAATGGCACGTCGTCTCAACACTTCATACATACATACATCCAATAATTTCCAATAAGAACCGAGGAGTGACAATCCCGAGTGACTATTACGTGTGGCGGTACTTTGGATAGAATTTGAAGCTTGAAGACCATGGGCATAAACCCCTCTTCCTGACTTCGTACAACCTCTAATCCATGTCATTGCGTAACTCTCGACACCAGCGGTCCAAAAAGGTTAGATATACCTCGTTCGGATGCTCGGATTGAAGTTCTGCAAGTTCGAGCGGACATTATAGTGCATGAGTGCACGTACTATGTGATGACGGGACCCGCGAGGCTCGGATCCACCACGACCAACAGCAGGTACAACTGCGGCTACCGCAGGTGTACTTGCGGCCATCCGTCTATATATATAAAGCTTGGGTCAGCCATTTGAGAGAAGAGAGAGAAGGAAAAAGGCGAGGAATCCCTGTCCATTTTACTCTGCATATACATCTTTTGAGTGTTTCCTCTTCTTTAAACACTAATTAGCTCACATATAGCTATCTTTTATCCAGCGGGAGCTGAGTGTTTATCCATTTAAGGTCATAGAAGTCTACTTTTGGCGTTCTAACTGTAAGCCTTCTTACATTTTATAAAGCCTTCTTCTCATATAGCACACAATTATATACATTGAGAGTCGTGATTGTGTGCATTTGCGGACATCGGCCTGTGGTTTTCATTTTCTGCCTGTATATATATACTAATATATGTATATATTTCATATATATGGACTAACATTATCGAGTTATGCCTCGATTGAGCCTGAACTTTGGCCAGGTGTTTAATTGCTTATATATATATATATATATATATATATATATATATAGCGAATATATATATATATATATATATATATATATATATATATATAATTAGTTTCATCGAATATATAATGACATGCTTATTATATATATATATATAATTGTCATTTGATATATTCGATGAGCCTCGATTTTACATCCTATTATTTTATTCGCTTATATATATATATATATATATATAATTGTTATCGGACATATCAGATGAGCACGGATTTACATCCAAGTCGTTTATTATATATATATATATATATATATATATATATATATATATATTTACATTCTGTCGAGCCCTGAGTTTACTTCGGGCCTTTTATAGCTTTTATTTACATTTTGTCCTCGCTGGAGTTTACTTACGTGGCGCTTGATCGCTTTTATAGCTTTATTTACATTTTGTCCTCGCCTCGAGTTTACTTTGTGGCGCTTGATCGCTTATGACTTTATTTACATTTCGTCCCCGCCTGAGTTTACTTAGCGCCATGGCGGTTGATCATCATCCATATATATATATTTATCGCTTTTATATATTTACATTTCCGATCCCCATGGAGTTGCTTCATGGTGGTTGATCATGTCTGTATATATATATTTACAGCTTCTATATATATAACTACTTACTGCTTTCCATACAAATTACAGTATCATATAAGCCTAGGAATCATGTGATCACGAGTGTTCGGTTCATCAATCTTGATTCTATTCCATGATGGACATTTTTTAAATTTGTAAGTAGCTTGTATATTATTTTTACGATGTCTGAATTTCCTTGGATGGATGTCATGCCCATAAGGAGTTCAGAGCTCTGTATATTATTTTCTCGAGAATGCTTCGCATCTCAAAAATAAAAGCAAACAAGCCGGACATTTAATAATAAAATGGAAGTATCAAAGGCCTCAATTACTATTGAGCACGTTTTGAAAAAACCTCTTTTACAAAACGTCATTGCCATATCTTGTTTAAAAGCTGAATTTTTCTATAAATTCAAACCCTATGTATATATATAGGTGTGAGCAGTACAACACTACTTCCAAATAATTGCACATTGATCCACACACACACACACACATTCATATAACAATTTCTTTGAAAAATGGTGGCCACCATGGTAACACGGATGTCGGGGGGTGCCTAACACCTTCCCTCCGCATAATCAAGCCCCCGAACCTAAAATGAATCTCGGTTTCACAAACCCGTTTAGCAGTGTCAAATCACTGGGTCAATGTGCAAACTTTTTCAGTTGCGTTGGTGTAACTAGTTAAATACATCAACTGGCGACTCTTAAATTCCAATCGTCGACATTATACATGTCGGACCTTTTTCACTTATTTTTTTCAAACAAATCTCACATTAACATGAGAACACCAAAGAACAAGTAACGAAAAGGGACACTCAAAAATCCCGACGTCGACAAGAGTTCTGCAGCAGCGTGAAGGAAGGAAGTTGGCATGGCTTGGGACTTTGTTTGGCATTAGTTTATGGACTAATTACATGTCTTATGCTAATAATAACATAACAACACATGACGGAATTAACATCAATTCATTCAATTATCAAGCTTGAGCCCTAATTGGAGTGAAGGACATTGGAGGAAAGAATTGAAGGTTAGGATCACGAAGGCTGCAAGTGTCGACGTTGGGATTTTTATTGTCCCTTTTCTATTCTTGTCTTTTGGTGTTCTCATGTTAGGTGAGATTTGTTTGAAAAAACAAGTTGTGAAAAGGTCCGACATTATATGTCGACGATTGGACTATAGGAGTCGCCAGTTGGCAGTTTTAAATGGTTGTACCAACTTAACCGAGAAAAGGTTTGTACATTAACCCCATGATGTAACACTGATAAACTGGTCTATGAAACCGAGATTCATTAGGGTTTGGGGACTTTATTATGCAGAGGGAAGGTGTTAGGCACCCCCCCGACATCCGTGTTACCACGGTGACCACCACTTTTCAAATAAAGTGTTATATGAATATGTTTGTGTGTGTGTGTGTATGCGTCAATGTACAATTATCTGGAAGTAATGATATGCCTCGTTCGCTCCTATATACAAAGGTTTTGAATTTGTATAAAATTTCAGTTTTAATCAAGATATAGCAGTGATGTTTTGTAAAAAAGAGGTTTTTCAAACCCTTATACTCAATAGTAATTGAGGCCTTGATACTTCCATTTTATTAAGTATTCAGCTTGATTGCTTTTATTTTCGAGATGCAAAGCATCATCGAGAAAATAATGTACAAAGTAGTGCCGAACTCTTTATGGGAATGATAGTCATCCAAGGAAATTCAAACACCGTGAATAATTTACAAGCTGGTTACATCCCATTTGGTCGATAATGGGGAGCGAATGACGCGAATGTTTCTAAGAGGTTTGAAACCTAATATACGTCAATACCTCATTTCTCACAAACTTTGTTTATATTAAGATGTTGTGAATAGGGCTCAGCTATTGGAGCGCGATAATGAGTCAGCACAACCAAAAGGCAACGACCAACAACACGATAATAATCGTACCGGTGGCAACGGTCATCGGAACAATGATAACCATCGTGGGGGAAATTATCATGCCAAGAATGGTAACCACTTCGGTGGTAATCATGGACAAAATAATAGAAGTGGAAATTTCAAGAAGAGAAGGTTCAATAATGATGGAAAGATAGCAGCACCAGCACCCATTTCCAAGGAAGAAGAACGACCACCGGTCGTATGTTTCAAATGCGGACAGGAGGGACATATCCGTCTAAATCAGATGCTGTGACAATCCAAAGCGTGTTTTAATTGCAGAAGAGAAGGTCACCTAGCTCGATTTTGTCATGTAGTGAAGTCAAGTCCAGCTGGGATGGTGACGCCAAAGGATGACCCAGACAAGTTAAAGCCGGTAGTTTAAGTGAGAGTGTTTGTCGAAGAACCCGAACGAAGTTAGCACGGGTTAGTTAATTATAAATTCTTGCGAAGTCTATACCTTATTAGTTACCGGTGCTACCTATTCTTTTATCTCTCTTGCTTGCGTTCAACATTTAAATTTGACCCTAGAGAAGTTAGACTTTGACTTATTGGTTGAAACTTTGTTAGTAGAAACCTTCATTACCTTCACTGTTAATAAATCTTGTTGATTCAAATCGACACTTTCACGTTACCTATTGATCTTATCTCTTTGAAAATACTTGCCTTTGATGTGATTTTAGGAATCGATTGGTTAACTACTCATCATACTTTTTGAAAGGTTGTTAGCTTTTATATTCCTAACCAACCTGTTATGCGAATTCAAGAAACCAAACCACTAAAGTCAATCACTGTTATATCAAGCCATAAGAAAAGAGCCCTGATCCTTTCGTTGTTGAATTCCTTGTGTGGAATGTACCAAAGCCACACTATCCGTAGGGGACGTTGTGAATAACGGTGGCAAGTTGATAGGTATCAATGTGACGTGCTATCCAAGTCTTGGATGAGGGTCACAATTTTGAAAGATATTTCTATCGTTAATAAATTTCCTGACGTATTCTTGAAGACTTCTTAGCCTACCCCTAGAGCGTGAAATTGAATTTTGTACTGACCCCAGCACAAAACCCATTTCTTAAACCCTCAAATATTTTCTTCACCCAAAATAAACGTAACATGTGCCAAAGACGTTGGCTCGAGCTGTTGAAGATTACGATCGTACCATTCAATACCATCATTGAAAAGCGAACGTGGTAGCTGACGCGTTGAGTAGCAGATCGTATGCGTTTACGAGTGCAAAATACGGACCCACGTAAAGATAACGAATATACGAGTAGAATCGACTTTAATCGATAAAGTTAAAGCCGCTCAAGCTAAATACTCAGAGCTGATAAATGTTAGGAAGAAGGTTCAAGAGAGCGTTATTCTAGAAAAAATAAGAGAGGAAATCTCAACCCTCGATTTATTGGCCCATTTGAAATCCTTGATCGAGGCCTATAGACTCGTTTTACCGCCAAGTATGTCGCGTGTTCATAACGTTTTTCACGTATCGATGTTACGTAAATATGTGGACAACCCGAACCACATTATTGATTTAGAACCGGATGAAATAACGGATAATTTAACGTATGATGATGTTCCTGTTAAAATCCTGGAATATATTCTACGTTTAAAGGTTATACCTCAAGAGTTAGAATCTGACGAAGTGTCCTCATCTGTTCGGTGTACAAGGTACGTACGTAAATTTTGAGGGTGAAATTTCATAAGGAGGGGAGATTGTAAAATCCCAATAAAGATTTAATTTTCTCGAAATATTTTTTTTAATATTATGGTGTGAATTTGAGATAATGTTATAGTTGTGGGTAGTATTTATAAATTTTGCAAAGTATGCAAGTTGTTATATAATATTCGATTGGTCGGGGAATATTCGTTTTAACAGGGAATATTCGTACGACGGCACAATCATTAATGGACCACACAACGGAATTATTGTCAGAAAGAGAAAACGACAAAAATATATTTATGAAAATAACGACGGAAGTTTTACCGTTAAAATTGTTGAACTACCCAGTAGTAAAAGTGCACATGTCTGGCGTGGTTGCATAGTAGTACACGGTATTGATTATTGATGCTTACGTGAGAAGTCACTCAGTTTTGTTTAATTATTGTTACAGTAGTTGCTACATAATATCTCACGTTATTGAATTCAATTATTGTCGATTGTTATATATATATATATATATATATATATGTATGTGTGTGTGTGTGTGTGTGTTTTGTTTTATTAGTATTATTAATGTAATAAAACAGAATACTTTTATAAAGTTATTCGTTTTATTAGACTATAAATACAATATATTATATTCTATTATGCATAGTGTTTTGCATAGTAATATCTTTTTATATAAAATGTAATACTTTAATAAAGTTATTTGTTTTATTAGACAATAATTAGAATATATTATATTTTATTATGCATAGTGTTGTATAGTGCCTGCATAGTGTTTGGCATAGTAAAATCTTTTTATATAAAACAGAATACTTTTATAAAGTTATTCATTTTATTAGATTATAAATAGAATATATTATATTTTATTTAAAAGATTTTGTTTTATTAGAATATTTTATTAAATCAATCTGGATCGTCCGTTTAAAGTGAATCAATCTGGACCGTTCATGAATTAGTTACTATTTAATCCATTCTTCTATAAATAGAAGCCCATTCCTTCATTATTTCTTACGAATTCACTAAAACTCTAGAGATAGAAACTATAGAGAGAGTTCTTCTTCTATAATCTTGAGCGTATTTCTTTAGAGTTTAAGAAAGCTTTGAGCGTAGTGCAAGTTTCTTCAAGTATATCATCGCCCTACCGTCGGAGTACTCTTCTTTATAAGGTAAGGGGTATTATTATTTTTTTTATATTCATGAAGAGAACTTCAGTTATTTCATTCTTTATTATTCTGTTGGAATAACCTGTATACGCGGTCTACCCTATACTTGGTGAAATTCTTCTGTTATTCCATTCTTTATTCTTCTGTTGGAATATCCTATCTGGCATGCGTTTTCGCCGCACTGTTCCGTTATTTATTACTCGTTGGAATAACTTTTATCTATCGCGAATACCGCATGCATGGTGATTTCATTGTTATTCCATTCTTTATTATTCTGTTGGAATATCATGTCTATGTGTTTTACGCCGGACCTGGTTCCGTTATTTATTATTCTGTTGGAATAACCTATCTATGCAAAGTACCGCATGCATGGTGATTTCTGTTGTTATTCAATTATTATTTATTATGTTAGAACATCCCGCTTGGGCAAGCGAATTTACGCCTTAACTTTGATTCCGTTATTTATTATTCTCATTGGAATAACTTTGCCATCACGCAATCACCGCATGCATGGTTATTTCATTGTTATTCCATTCTTTAGTATTCATTTGGAATATCCTGCTTGGTCGATTATTACGCTTTGACACAGTTCCGTTATTTATTATTCCATTAGAATAACTTTGTCTATCATAATACCGCATGTATGGTAATTTCTTATTCCATTCTTTATTATACTCACTGTTGGTTAAATTTTTGACTTCTATACTCCATGAAATTAGTGGAATATCCTTGATATTTGCGCTTCATCCAGTATCTTTTCATGGAAATATTCTTCTGAGCATTCTTGAATTTTACTCTACAAAGAAGTATCATGTTGACAATTTGGACGTTATTAGTTCTTGGATAATTTAATTCTTGAACTTGTTTTATTGAATTCTTATATCATTGTCATCATCCTCATGTTAATATTTTGTTGAAAGTAATCCGTGGCCTGTAGTGCATAGATGGATTTGGTATGATTATGACCAGGGATTATTCGGTATAATCATGACCGTAATGATACAAATGATGTGGAAAAAGTCCTCATTGGCCCGTAGTGCATTAATAGACAGTTTTTGGTATGATAATGGCTATGGATTCTCTTCGGACAAGGAGCAAAGATGAATTATTTTATGGCATGATCGGGATAGTTGATAAAAACACAATTATCTTTGGCTCGTGAGTGCATGGATAATTCGTGGTTTGTGATATTAAATAATATCCTTGGCACAGTAGTGCAAGGATGAATTGATGATGTGGATTATTTATTAAGCTGGAGTCCCAGCGATAAAAGTGATGAAAAACTTTTTAAATCATAAAAGATAGTAGATTTTATTCTCTACTTGACTCTTTTAATGGATTGTTTGTTCAAACTACTGATTAAACTTGATGTCTATTGTATTTTATCGGTTTAACATTGTTGAAGACTAATGATAATTTATTCGCATTATCTTAGTCATAATATTTCTTACTGGGCTAGTTGAGCTCACCCTTTCTTTCACTGTTCTCTTCAGGAAATAAGAATATAGTTGGGATGAGTTGGGGAACGGAGTGACGGTCCAGATGATAGCATTAGTAGTCCTCACTATTCTGTTATATAGTGTGACAATAAATGTAATGAGGACTCCTTTGAGTATGGATATTGTCTAGATGACAATATTCTTATTTAAACTCTCGGTTTATGTTTGGTCGTATTGTTTACACTACTACTACATATTATTAAGTTGTATTTGAATTTTGTACCATGTATTTGGCAACTCAAGATGGGTGATGTATACCTATTTTGGGGGCGCCACAGGTTAGTATCAAAGCTTAGGGATATGATCCTAGGCCGAGATGTGAGACAAGAACTAGGAGGGAGAGAGGGGAATTTCTTCGCTAGTATGACCTACCTAAGTTTATTTGGTATTTAATTGGTCGGTCAGAGTATAGGGATAATATGTGATATATTAATTAACCCTTGTTTTATGGCAGTATTTGAAAATGACATCCGAGAATGTTGAGAATAACAATGGAGCACAGGAGACCGTTGAGTCTCCACATATCAATAATCAGGATAATGTGCATCAAAAAGGCGACAATCCTCAGGTAAACAACAACACTGACCAAATGATGAACGATGGAATGTTCAGAGGCTTTATGCAATTCATACAACAATAGGTAAGAGAGACTCCTATTCAAAATATAGGTGGAAATAATGGCAACCCACGGTCGGTCACAGCTAAGCAGTTCAAGGAGCTGGGACCGCCGGAGTTTTTGGGAAAGCCAGACCCACTTAAGGCAGAGACGTGGATTAAGCAGATCACCAAGATATTTGATGTCTTGAAATGCTCAGATGAGAAAAAAGTTCCATTAGCCACTTTTATGTTGCGTGAAGAAGCAGATCATTGGTGGGAATCTGTAAAACGTACCCAGCCTGACGCACTCAAGATGTCTTGGGAGAAATTTCAAGAATTGTTCAACGACAAGTACTTTCCTGAAAGTATTCGTCATATGAAGGAGGTGGGATTTATCAAGCTGGAGCAAAACAATATGACCGTGTCGCAGTAGGAGGCTAAGTTTGCGGAATTATCCCGATTTGCATCCCATTTGGTCGATAATGGTGAGCAAATGACACGAATGTTTCTAAGAGGTTTGAAACCCAATATACGTCAATACCTCATTTTTCACAAACTTTGTTTATATTCAAATGTTGTGAATAGGGCTCAGTTATTAGAGCGCGATAATGAGTCAGCACAACCAAAAGGCAACGACCAACAACATGATAATAATCGTACCGGTGGCAACGGTCATCGGAATAATGATAACCATCGTGGGGGAAATTATCATGCCAAGAATGGTAACAACTTCGGTGGTAATCATGGCCAAAATAATAGAAGTGGAAATTTCAAGAAGAGAAGGTTCAATAATGATGGAAAGACAGCAACACCAGCACCCATTTCCAAGGAAGAAGAACGACCACCGATCGTATGTTTCAAATATAGATAGGAGGGACATATCCGTCCAAACTGTACACAGCAATCCAAAGTGTGTTTTAATTGCGGAAGAGAAGGTCACCTAGCTCAATTTTGTTATGTAGTGAAGTCAAGTCCAGCTGAGATGGTGACGCCAAAGGATGTCCCAGACAAGTCAAAGCCGGTAGTTTAAGTGAGAGTGTTTGTCGAGGAACCTGAACGAAGTTAGCACGGGTTAGTTAATTATAAATTCTTGTGAAGTCTATACCTTATTAGATAACGGTGCTACCTATTCTTTTATCTCTTTTGATTGTTGTTTAATGTTTAAATTTGACCCTAGAGAAGTTAGACTTTGACTTATTGGTTGAAACTTCGTTAGTAGAAACTTTCATTACCTCCACTGTTTATAAATCTTGTTGATTCAAATCGACACTTTCACGTTACCTGACGATCTTATCTCTTTGAAAATACTTGCCTTTGATATGATTTTAGGAATTGACTGGTTAACTGCTCATCATGCTTTTCGAAAGGTTGTTAGCTTTTATATAACTAACCAACCTGTTATGCGAGTTCAAGCAACCAAACCACTAAAGTCAATCACTGTTATATCAAGCCATAAGTAAAGAGCCCCGATCCTTTCGTTGTTGACTTCCTTGTGTGGAATTCACCAAAGCCAGACTATCCATAGGGGACGTCGTGAATAACGATGGCAATTTGATAGGTATCAATGTGACGTGCTATCCATGTCTTGGATGAGGGTCACAGTTTTGAAAGATATTTCTATCGTTAATAAATTTCCTGACGTATTCTTGAAGACTTCTTAGCCTACCCCTAGGCGTGAAATCAAATTTTGTATCGATTCCAATCTAAAACCCATTTCTTAAACCCTCAAATATTTTCTTCACCCAAAACAAACGTAACATGCACCAAAGACGTTGGCTCGAGCTGTTGAAGATTACGATCGTAGTATTCAATACCATCGTGGAAAAGCGAACGTGGTAGCTGACGCGTTGAGTAGAAGATCGTATGTGTTTACGAGTGCGAAATACGAAACCACGTAAAGATAACGAATATACGAGTAGAATCGACTTTAATCGATAAAGTTAAGAAGAAGGTTCAAGAGGACGTTATTCTAGAAGCAAGAAGAGAGGTTCAAGAGGACGTTATTCTAGAAGCAAGAAGAGAGGAAATCTCAACCCTCGATTTTATTGGCCCATTTGAAATCCTTGATCGAGTAGGAACTGTGTCCTATAGACTCGTTTTACCGCCAAGTATGTCGCGTGTTCATAACGTTTTTCATGTATCGATGTTACGTAAATATGTGGATGACCCGAACCACATTATTGATTTAGAACCGGACGAAATAGCGGATAATTTAACGTATGATGATGTACCTGTTAAAATCCTAGAATATATTCAACGCTTAAAGCTTATACCTCAAGAGTTAGAATCTGACGAAGTGTCCTCATCTGTTCGGCGTACAAGGTACGTACGTAAATTTTGAGGGTGAAATTTCATAAGGAGGGGAGATTTTAAAATCCCAATAAAGATTTAATTTTCTCGAAATATTTTTTTTAATATTATGGTGTGAATTTGAGATAATGTTATAGTTGTGGGTAGTATTTATAAATTTTGCAAAGTATGCAAGTTGTTATATAATATTCGATTGGTTGGGGAATATTTGTTTTAACGAGGGGAATATTAAATGCGTAAGCACAATCATTAGTGGACCCTAGCTGAATTATTGTCGGAATGAGAAAATGACAAAAATATATTTATGAAAATAACGGCGGAAGTTATATCGTTAAAAATGTTGAACTACCCGGTAGTAAAAGTACAGTAATACGCGTGGTTGCATAGTAGTACACGGTATTGATTATTGATGTTTCCGTGAGAAGTCACTCAATTTTGTTCAATTATTGCTTACTGATAGTTCTTTGCATAATATGTCACGTTATTGATTCAATTATTGTCGATTGTTATATATATATATATATATATATATATATATATATATATTTATGAGTTTTGTTTTATTAGTATTATTAATGTAATAAAATAGAAAAGCTTTTTATATAAAACATAATACTTTTATAAAGTTATTCGCTTTATTATACTATAAATAGAATATATTATATTCTATTATGCGTAGTGTTTTGCATAGTAATATCTTTTTTATATAAAAAGCGAATACTTTTATAAAGTTATTTGTTTTATTAGACAATAATTAAAATATATTATATTTTATTATGCATAGTGTTGCGTAGTGCACTGCATAGTGTTTTCAGATAGTAAAATCTTTTATATAAAATGTAATACTTTTATAAAGTTATTCATTTTATTAGATTATAAATAGAATATATTATATTTTATTTAAAAGATTTTGTTTTATTAGAATATTTTATTAAATCAATATGGACCGTCCGTTTAAAGTGAATCAATATGGACCGTTCATGAATTAGTTACTATTCAATCCATTCTTCTATAAATAGAAGTTCATTCCTTCATTATTTCTTATGAATTCACTGAAACTCTAGAGAGAGAAACTATAGAGAGAGTTCTTCTTCTATAATCTTGAGCGTATTTCTTTAGAGTTTAAGAAAGCTTTGAGCGTAGTGCAAGTTTCTTCAAGTATATCATCGCCCTACCTTCAGAGTACTCTTCTTTATAAGGTAAGGGGTATTTTTTTTTTCATATTCATGAAGAGAACTTCAGTTATTCCATTCTTTATTATAATGTTTGAATAACATGTATACGCGGTCTACCCTATACTTGGTCAAATTCTTCTGTTATTCCATTCTTTATTATTTTGTTGGAATATCCTGTCTGTGCGTTTTACGCCGAACCTGGTTTTGTTATTTATTATTCTGTTGGAATAACCTGTCTATGCGAAGTGTCGCATGCATGGTGATTTCTGTTGTTATTCCATTCTTTATTATTATGTTGGAATATACTGTCTGTGCGTTTTACGCGGACCTGGTTCCGTTATTTATTATGGCTATGGAATATCCTGTCTGTTGGAATATATCTCATATTATTGATTTAATTATTATCACATTATCATCTTCATAATATTTTATATATTATTAAATCAATAATTGAGACGACAAAGTTATTCATATTATTATTTACAATATTGACAATGTCTAGAAGTTACACAAGAGAGGTTTGGTCACCTAATTGCGCGCCAATAAGGAGAAATCCTTATCGGAAAGCCCCCTCTTTCCTGGGAACGACCTGGTTGTTAAATATAGTGAGTTATAATATTAATGATGAATGTTATTAAAAGTCAAATTTGAGTTCGAAGTTGAATTTGGAGACGTGGGCGTGATATTTGAGTCCAGAACGATGAAATTAGTAGAAATAGACTATAAACACAAAATTTATCGGGGTTGACTTTTTTGGAAAAAGTCAAACTTCAAAATTTCAAAAATAAAATTTTTGAGAAGAATATTTCCATTGTATTGGAATTATTAGTGTTAGTGAAAATCGACATTTATTTCGATAATAATTGATGTCTGGAGGTTATATTGACCAATCGGGTAATTAATCGAATAAATGTGCAATTAATTGCTATTAATTCACATGATTATAACTATTTGTTCACATGTGTGTACTATTGATTCACATTCATGTACTATTAGGAGAGGTGGTGCAAGATTGATAATACTTGCATGACTAAGTTAAAATGGAGGTATAAATGGATGTACTATACTCTAATTCGTATTTTTACATGATTATAACTATTGAGTCACATGATTGTACTATTAATTCATATTATTTACTATTAGGGGAGGTAGTGCAAGTTTGATAATACTTGCAAGAATAAATTAAAAATAAAAGAAAAGTTGAAGGTATTATACTGTAATATTTTGAGCCCCAAAACGTGCAATTATCAAAAATTATATTTTCCTATAAATAAAAACTCATTCTTCCTTCATTTCTCACCAATTTACTAAAGCTATAGAGCAATTATTATAGAGATAAATTATAGAGAGAAAGAAGACGAGAAGTCTGCTACCTCACTGTTCCAGTATCCAGTCTTCTTTTGAGGTAAGGGGTATTATTTCTTTCGTATTCATGAAGAGAGCTTCTGTTATTCAATTATTTATTATTATATTGGAATAACATGTCTATGCGAAGTACCGCATACATGGTGAAATTCTTCTATTATTCCATTCTTTATTATTATGTTGGAATAACCTGTCTATGCGAAGTACCGCATACATGGTGAAATTCTTCTATTATTCCATTCTTTATTATTCTGTTGGAATATCCTGTCTATGCGGATTACACATGACTTGGTTCAATTCTTTATTATTACGTTGGAATAACTCCTTCTTGTCGCAGTCTTATCGCATGCACGGTGAATTTTATTGTTATTCCATTCTTTATTATTCATTGGAATATCCTGCAATGCGCGGATTATGCATGACCCGGTTCCGCTTTTTATTATTCTCGTTGAATATCCTGTTTGTGTGGATTACGTATGACCCTGGTTCCATTCTTTATTATTCTCATTGGGAATAACTCGTCTGCAAGGCGGTCTCTCGCATGCATGGTGAATTCTTCATTATTCCATTCTTTATTATTCAGAATAACTTGTCTATGTGGATTACCGCATGCATGGTGAATGATCCTTTGTATTCATTCCTTATTAAATTATGAAAATGATCTATCTACGTGGATTACCGCATGGCGGGTGAAAATCCATTTGCAGTTTCGTTATTTTTCTGACCCTCAAAAAATCTGGAAAAATTTGAAATGATGATTTGTTGAGTTTTCTAGATTTTGTCCAAAAATGACGATTTTTTGATGTATAGATTAGGAGTTATGAATTTTATGGGAAAAGACAATTTTAAAAGTAAACCCTTATAACTCCTTGTGGTTAACTCCAAAATTGGTAAAATTTTTATTGAGAGTACATGTATATAACATGAGTATACCCTGTAAATTTCAAAATTTTTGGACAAAAGTACAATTTATGATAAATGTCTAAATATTCGGTAGTTTTGACCATATGAAAAATAGTAAATGAATTTTAAAAATTCTGAGAAAAATATATGTTCAATATGGGACTATATTCTCGCTAAAATCCTGTAAAAGAAATATTTTTGGGACTGATTTGGTATTTTCATGAAAATGAACTAGTTATGAGTAAATGAATTAAATATGTTATGTGAAGTAACAAAATTGGAAAATAGGATTTTATGGCTTGGGAATCCTATATAAGGTATATGTAGATTTTTGATGAGGGATTTGATCATTGGTGATGAAATCTTATGAGTATGGTATTTTTGAATGATTAAATGTATTATTTGGTAAAGTGTAAACAATTAAAATAAATTATTTATAAGTTTAAGAAGTGATTAAAATATTGTTATAATATTAATAATATTAGATTATGAGTTTATTAAGGGATTGATAATATTTGGATAATTTTAAAGTCTTTAATATTTATCCTTGTTTTCGTTTGATTAATGCTTATATCATTGTCATCATCCTCATGCTTATATTGTGATGAAAGTCATTTTTGGCTTACGTGCAAAGATGGACTGTTGATTATTGATTTTACAATTGTATATCTTTGGCTTACGTGCAAAGATGGACTGTTGATTATTGGTTTTATAGTTGTATATCTTTGGCTTACGTGCAAAGATGGACTTTTGATTATTGATTTTACAATTGTATATCTTTGGCTTACGTGCATTGATGGACAATTGTTGGTATAATTATAACCAAGGATTATTCGGTATAATCATGACCATTGTTGAAAACACGAATATCCTTGGCCCGTAGTGCATAGATAATCTGTGGTCGTAATACTAGTGAATATCCTTGGCTGTAGTGCAAGGATGATTCAATGATGTGGATTATTTATTAAGCTGAGTCTCAGCGATAACATATTAATAATACACTTTTAATTCGTAGAAGAGAGAAGATATCATGCTCTACTTGACTCTTTTATAATACAGTTGTATGTCTTTGGCTTGTAGTGCAAAGATGAATTGTTAATAAATATCTTTGGCCATAGTGCAAAGATGAATTTATTAGTATGATTATGAGCAGGAATTGTGATTTGGTATAACCATGATTTTTGATGTTTCAGGTGAAGATAGGTGATAAAAATTATCTTCGTCACAAAAGCGAAGAGGAATTTAGAATCACAATTATGATTATGAGTTATTCATATGATTGTGGACAAGAATTGTTGATTGATGTTATAGGGATAAAACATTATTGGTGGACTTTTAACATGGAGAAGATAATAGACCTGATGGTCTATTTGACTCTTCTAATGGATTGCTCGTTCCGCTGCAACTATGGTTGAAAAGTTTTATCATCTACCATATGTTCTAAATCTCTGACTTATTTCTGATGAAGGCTATTGATGATGTAAATTATCTTTAGTCATGATATTCTTTACTGGGCTAGTTGTGCTCACCCTTTTTGCTTCACAATTCCTTTCAGGTAATAAGAGTGTAGTTGGGTTTGTTTAAGGTAACAGGAGAATAGAATGGTGGTCTATAGTCATTGAGGTTCTCCTTAAATAGTATGGAAATAATTTTATTGAGAACTTTAGATAAGTGTGTCGTATTGTATACGTCATTTGATATTTAATTTTGGTGAACCGAATAGGGTGAGGTGAACCCAACTTTGGAAGGGTGTTTTGCCACTATCATACAAGATGTCTAATGACATACAACCTCGTGTTATCATAAGACAGGGTTGTGCACATCCACTTGCTGAGTATATCTATAAGCACTACCTATATAATCTTGGAGTTTATTTGAAATATAATTCTTACTTGGAGAAAACGGAGATAATTATATGTCAAAAGAAGACTCACCATTGGAAAGAAGATGATAGCAATCTTCTTATTTTTCTTTGCGGACTATTGGGTCAACCAAGGATAATTCTGTGGACATATGATATCTATCATAACCTAGACGCATGGCCTCCAATGTACAAAGGTTTCCTTGAGCACTTTCCAAAGATTTTAATTTCTAAAATAGTTATGGACTGTACTTTTATGTAAGGTACCATTGTAAGGTTGTGGTCAAGGCACCATGAGAGTTACATACATTTGTATTAAAACTCACAGTTTAACTGTGGTCGATTCTCATTTACAATTCAACAGTTGTATAAATGAAGTTTGTATTTGATTTTTATTGTATGATATCAAAGCACTCGGAATGGGTCGTGTGGACCCTATTTTGGGGGCGTCACACCAACTCGATGAAATATATATATATATATATATATATATATAAAGAACGCCCTGGATGTGAAATCCGGGCTCAACCATGGCATAACTCGGTAATGTTAGTCTCTCTCTCTCTCTCTCTCTCTATATATATATATATATATATATATACAAAAGGAAATAAAAGGCCACAGACCGAAGTCCGGGCATACACACGCAACACGGCTCTCAACGTGAAGAACGGTGTGTGCACAGTAGTGGAGAAAGGCTTTAAGAAAAGCAAGAAGGCTTATAGTGGACTGCCAAAGAAGAATTCAATAGCTTTAAGTGGATGAACACTCAGCTCCCGCCGATAAAAATATGACAGAATATAAGCTCATAAGTGTTTAAAATGAGAAAGCACTCAGTTTATAGTGTGTACAGAGAAAATTGGACAGGGCTTCCTCACCGTTTCTCTATGAAAAATGGCCACCCCAAGCCCTCTATTTATAGAGGGGGAGCTGTGTGTACTACTTGCGACCGCCTGGGGTACCCTCGCCCTCGTGTCCCGCCATCTCGATGTACGTGCACGCATGCAATGTGATGTCTGCTCGAACTTTCAGAACTTTAATCCAGGCATCCGATTGAGGTGTATAAGACCTATTTTGGTATACTATTGTCGAGAGATACACAATGACATGAGATTAGAGGTTGTAAGAAGTCAAGAAGATGGAACCATGCCCTAGGTCTTCAAGCTTCAAATTCGATCCGGTGTGCTGCCTTGTGTAGTAGTCACTCGGGATTGGAGCTATTTGGTTCTTGTAAGACATTTCTATGTAGAATGTATGTTGAAATGTTTTTCTGAGATGGCACAATGTGGGATCAAGGTGGCAAAATGACAATTTTACCCCTCACCAGGTTATCTCTAGTTTGGACTGATTTATCAGTCGTTGCTCAGGGTTATCTCTGAGATTATGCTGCTGCAAGTGCTGAATGTACTCAGGGTTGTCTCTGAGTTATGTCTGACCTCCCGGGATTGTCTCCAGGTTTGAACTGAATGCCTTGAGGGTATCTCCGAGGTTGAAACTGATTGCAAAGGGTTGAAAGAAACATTCCTGGGGTTATCTCCGGAACTACAACTGTACTCCTCGGGGTTATCTCCGAGGTTGAAACTGAAACTTTCGGTGTTATTTTTGGGATTAAGATGAAACTTCCGGTGTTATTTCTGGGATTAAGCTGAGCTGTCCTCCAGGGTTATCTCTGAAAGACAATTCTACCCTCCTTCAATGTTAGTAACAGGAATGCAAAATTTTGAGTGTCTACAGATGCCCCTCTTTATCATATTCATGCAATGCAATGGCATGGATAGGATAAAGAATACTAGACACTTGAAATGTGATAAGATAATCATGATGCAATGTACATCAACATAATGCAAATGTATGATGCATGTGGTTTGTTGGACTGTTCTCCAAGGGAATGTGATGACTATTTGCTCCCACATCTTTTGATGGGGACTGGAGTTATCACTGACCACTCTGATTAACTACTTGGATGTGCGATCCAAAGTTACCAGGAACTTCTAGGATGTTGACGTTGGGGTTATCACCAAAGTCCTTAATCCCAGGTACATACTTTCCATTGAGGATGTATCTCTCATGTATAAGAGACCTGTTAGGATGTGTTTTGTTTGTTGAGGATGTGTATAACATATTCCATCATCGGTCCTTCCCGATGAGGATGGTCTTCCCTGGTTCGTGTTGCCAGGCCATACCAGTGTTCTGTTAGAGTTAATGCCAACAGTCCGTGTCGTCAGGGTTGCCTAACCTTCGCTGACATGTTCATCAACGGATGAGATACCTACGGAGGATAATGTCAAGGCTGCTTGACCATTATTGACATGTGCATCAACGGATGAGCTCCCTGCTGGGAAGAATGTTAAGGCTGATTGACCTTTGTTGACATGTACATCAACGGATGAGATCACCGGGTGGTTTTTAATGCTTCGCTGGATTTACTTGCCAATGGCTGAATGTCGTCAAGATGGCTTAACCTTCGTCGATGTGTACACCAATGGTTGAATTAAATGAAATCCCCGATGGGGAATGCTTTAGAGTTACGACCCCAAACTGATGGCATCGGACCTTTCTGAGGTATTGCCGAGTGTAATTTGCAATAGCTCTGAACATCAATATAATGAACCCTGTGTCTGGGCGAATACCAATGAGTGACATGCAGACCCGCAATTTGGTCTCTGAAAACCAGGATTTCAAGCTATTCCACCCAATCGCGTAGCATTTTTATTCCTGATTTGACCTTTTTAGCTTGTGAGATCTCCTTTGCAACTCAATTTGGACCGAGCTAGAGGGGTGGATCCCACCCAAGGGAGCCACAGGTACACCTGCGGCCAACTGTGGGTGGCCTTTAAGGCACTTGTGGCTTTCACAAGTCATTTTCAAGCTACGCCACATAGGAAATCCAAGAGCTCTTCTTCAGACCTGCTGAGTTCGAGCGTCTTTCTGCAAATTCTATCACCGTACAAGTGTTCTACACTTCCTTGGTTATGTATGCATGTCTTCTTTTCCGGTTTTTATCCGTTAGAAAATGAAATATCACATGAAATGCGTCTAAACACATAGTAGTGAATATGCATGCTCATATGACTTGATAAAAAATATTGAATATAGTAAATGTTAGTATTTAACCATGCTGAACATAATAATGTGAAGAAAAAAATTTGACTTTTGACACAGTCAAATTGGCACCTTTTTCTGCTATTTTTTATCCTATTTGAGGACAAATGAGCTCAGGTGTGAAAATAAAGTAATCCTAGTAATTATGCTACCCTTATGGATTATGACTTTGATGTTTGAATGCATATAGGATGTTTATAACTGTGGGCAGGTGTGCTACTAAATGGCCACCTAGTTATACCTATGTGCATGTGGATAGTCTTATTTATAGAGGAGACCCTGGCAAAAAAATTTCAAAATGTAGGCATTTGGTAGTCATGCATTTTTAACTCTACTGTAAACATATGTTAAAGTAATGCATGCATGCATGCATGTAGTCATAAAATGCATTTGAAAAAGCTCTAGGTTAGAATTTACCACACCCTTTCTGAGGTGATTTGGAGACTTGTTGTCCAGATATATGGATCCGAATCAGTCGAGTAGTTCCCGCAGGACAACTTTAGGTGTGCGGAGGAGGGCTTCTGATGTGCCTTGACCCCGTTCAGTTAGATAGCCGTGTCGTCTGGTGGAGGCAGTGATCTGTCCTATCCGGGTTGATATGCCAGATGTTGAGGATGAGGAAGAGGATGTACCAGTTGCGGACCCTGCTCCTGCTACATATGTTCCCCGTAGGGATTTCCCAGGCATTCAGGTTATGATCCCAGAGCTTCTGGGTGACTTGAGTCGACACCCCTCGATTTACTTGCATGAAAATGAGGTAAAAGCTAGATTCTGAACATCCTTCTTTCCTATTGATGAGGAGCAAAGGTTCTGATGTTGATCTACTTTTGTGATGCAGGTTCTCAGCTTTACACAACCTCGAGGGAACTGGTTTAGCATTCACTCTACATACCAGGCTCTGCAGCCCGATTATTAAGCGATTGTGCATAGCTGGGGCTTTGAGGTGTTCTTTTCCTTCCTTCTCCGTCGTTGTCCCTAGGGTTACCTCAGGGATTTGTCTGAGCGCTGGTTTCACCAGACTTAGTCTCTTCATTTGTTAGACTGTGATGTGATGATGACGCCGATGGATTGGCGGTTTATCATAGGTATGGAGTTTGAGGGTCGATGCCTCAGACGGCAAACATTACCCCGATCGCCATCGATCCTTGCTAGGAGTCCCGCACGAGGCGCTCAAGGGCGGGGAGCCGGTTAAATGCTGAGTCCTTTGAGTGTAGATGCTATGAGGTGGCTGTTGAGTGAGCCCATGCATGATGATGTGAGAGTCAGGGATCGCATTCTTCAGCGATTGTTCCTGATAATCATTAGGGGCCACTTCATAGCTGATAAATCTTCCACGGTGTCATTCGCTTTGGTCAGCGCTACACGAGATGTAGAACATATTGGAGAGTATGACTGGGGCTCCTATACCTTCGCCTATTTCCTCAGGGGAATGCGCGTGTTCGCAGGGCTTGACAAAGGCTTGGCTTGGATTTTACCCATTTCTACTGGTGAGTATTTCTATTTTGATTTCCCATGTACAGGTAAAGAGTGTTAACTGACAGCAGATGTTTGTTTTTGTATTGGCAGTTCTGGGCCTATAAGAGGCTCCCATGTTTATGTCCTATGAGTGTGTAAAACCCCAAATTTTACGAATAAAGATTTAAATTTCTCGAAATATTTTTTTGAATATTATGGTGTGGATTTGAGATAATGTTATAGTTGTGGGTAGTATTTATAAATTTTGCAAAGTATGCAAGTTGTTATATAATATTAGATTGGTGGGGAATATTCTTTTGTTGGGGAATATACATGCGATGGTACAATCATTGGTGGACCCCATAATTGTAATTATTGCTCGGATTAAGGAAACGACAAAATATTTTTATAAAATAATAAACGAAAAGTTTTACCATTAAAGCGGTTGAACTACTCTCAGAGTAAAAGTGCAAATGTCTACGCGTGGTTGCATAGTAATACACGGTATTGATTATTGATGCTTACGTGAGAAGTCACTCAGTTTTGTTTAATTATTGTTATAGTAATTGCTGCATAGTATCTCACGTTATTTGATTCAATAATTGTCGATATTTTATATATTATTAAATCCATAATTGAGACGACGAAGTTATTAATATTATTATTTACAATATTAACGATGTCTAGAAGTTCTACCAAGGAGAGGTTTGGTCACCTAATTGCGGCGTGATAGGAGAAATCCTTATTGAAAGCCCCTCTTTTTTCGGGAATGACTGGTCGATTAATATTGTGAATTATAATAATGATGATAAATGTTGTTAAATATATTGAGGTGTCTTTTTATGAAGTCACGGAGGTTTATATATATATATATATATATATATATATATATATATATATATATATATATTATTTTTTATTAGTATTATTAATGTAATAAAAAGCAGAAAAGCTTTTTCTATAAAACATAATACTTTTATAAAATTATTTGTTTTATTAGACAATAATTAGAATATAATATATTTTATTATGTATAATGTTTTACATAGTAAAATCTTTTTATATAAGACATAATACTTTTATAAATTTATTTATTTTATTAGACAATAATTAGAATATAATATATTTTATTGTGTATAGTGTTTTAGATAGTACACTGCATAGCATTTGCAGATAGTAAAATCTTTTTATATAAAATGTAATACTTTTATAAAGTTAATTGTTTTATTAGATTTTAAATAGAATATATATATTATATTATATTATATTATATTATATTATATTATATTATATTGCATAGTATCCTTTCTATTTTCCTATAAATAGGATGCTTAGTTAGAATAGAAATCACACGAAATTGTAGAATTCTCTTCTATAATCTTGAAATTTATTTCTTTAGAGTTTTAAGAAGCTTTGAGCGTAGTGCAAGTTTTCTTCAAGTATATCCCCGCCCTACCCATCGGAGTACTCTTCTTTATAAGGTAAGGGGTATTATTTCTTTCGTATTCATGAAGAGAACTTCTGTTATTCCATTCTTTATTTTTCTATTGGAATAACCTGTATATGCGAAGTACCGTATACATGGTGAAATTCTTCTACTATTCCATTCCTTATTATTCTGTTGAAATAACCTGTATATGCGAAGTACCGCATAGATGGTGAAATTCTTCTGTTATTCCATTCTTTATTATTCTGTTGGAATATCCTATCTGTGCGTATTACGCATGACCTAGTTCCATTATTTATTATTCTATTGGAATAACCTGTCTGTGCGGTCTATCGCATGCCTGGTGAAGTCTTTTGTTATTCCATTCTCTATTATTCTGTTGGAATAACCTGTATATGCGAAGTACCACATACATGGTGAAATTCTTCTATTATTCCATTCTTTATTATTCTGTTGGAACCTGTCTGTGCGTATTACGCATGACCTAGTTCCATTATTTATTATTCTATTGGAATAACCTGTCTGTGCGGTCTATCGCATGCCTAGTGAAGTCTTTTGTTATTCCATTCTCTATTATTCTGTTGGAATAACCTGTATATACGAAGTACCACATACATGGTGAAATTCTTCTATTATTCCATTCTCTATTATTCTGTTGGAATATCCTGTTTGTGCGTATTACGCATGACCTGATACCATTACTTATTATTCTGTTGGAATAACCTGTCAGTGCGGTATATCGCATGCATGGTGAAGTCTTTTGTTATTCCATTCTCTATTATTTTGTTGGAATATCCTGTTTGTATATTTATGCATGACCTGGTTTCATTATTTATTATTCTGTTGGAATATCCTGTCTGTGCGTTTACGCATGACCTGATTCCATTATTTATTATTACATTGGAATAACTTTTATGCATGCAGGTCTATCGCATGCATGGTGAATTCTTCTGTTATTCCATTCTTTATTATTCTGTTAGAATAACCTGTCTATGTGGATTACCACATGCATGGTGAATGACCCTTTGTATTCATTTCTTATTAAATTATGGAAATGATCTGTCTACGTGGATTACCGCATGGCGGATGAAAATCTATTGCAGTTTCATATATTCTATGATACTCATTTGGTTAAAATTTTGGCTTCTATACTCCATGAAATTAGTGGAATATCCTTGATATTTGCGCTTCATCTAGTATCTTTTCATGAAATTATTCTTCTGAGCATTCTTGAATTTTACTCCACAAAGCAGTATCATGTTGACAATTTGGACATTATTGAGTTCAAGATAAATTAACTTATAAATATTTAAAATTTATTCTTGAACTTGTTTTATTGAATTATTATGTCATTGTCATCATCCTCATGCTTATATTGTGATGAAAGTCATCATTGGCTTACGTGCATAGACGGACTTGGTATGATTATGACCAGGAATTATTCGATATAATCATGACCTGTAATGTTATAAATGATGTGGTAAAAGTCCTTACTGGCATGTAATGCATTGATGGACAGTTTTTGGTATGATTATGACCAGAGATTATTCGGTATAGTCATGACCATTTATTATTTAATGAATATCATTGGCCCGTAATGTAGGGATGACTCGATGATGTGGTTTATTTATTAAGCTGAGTCTCAGCGATAAAAATTGATGAGAACATTTTAAATCATAGAAAATAGTAGATATCATGCTTTACTTGACTATTCTAATGGATTACTTTTTCTGCTGCAGTTAAACTTGATGTCTATTGTATTTTATCAGTTTAACATTGTTAAAGACTAATGATAATTTATTCTGCATTATCTTAGTCATAATATTTCTTACTGGGCTAGTTGAGCTCACCCTTTCTTTTATTGTTATCTTCAGGAAATGAGAATATAGCTGGGACTAGTTGGGAAATGGAGTGACAGTCCAGATGATAGCATTAGTAGTCCTTACTATGGCATGACATGCAATATATAATTGTATTGAGGAGCTAAGATATTTGTGTCGTATTTTATATGTCACTTAATAATTGATTTTGGTGAACAACAATAGGGTGATGAGAACCCACCACAAAGCATCAAAAGTGCACCACAAGAAAATGAAGAGAACAGAATCTTCTCGTGTCCTTTGGAGACTTGAAATATTTTCTCATTGTACTTTATATAGGCATGTATTAATTTGAGTATAAATATTGTCGATTATATACGCTACAATATTTGTATTAAAACTCACAATATATATATGTCAGTATTTTGCACTAACTCGTAGATAATTTAGTTTGTATTTGTATTCAGGTACCTTGTATATGACGCAACCAAGATGGGTGATGTGTACCTATTTTGGGCGCCACAATTCTAATATCAAAGCTTAGGGATATGATCCCCGATCGAGATGATGAGATAAGAACTAGGAGGGGAGAGACGGAATTCCTTCGCTAGTATGACCTACCTAAGTTTATTTGGTATTTAATTGGTCGGTCAGAGTATAGGGATAATATGTGATATGTTAATTAACCCTTATTTTGTGGCAGTATTTGAAAATGACATTCGAGAATGTTGAGAATAACAATGCAGCACAAGAGACCGTTGAGTCTCCACAGATCAATAATCAGGATAATGTGCATCAAGAAGGCGACAATCCTCATGAAAATAACAACACTGACCAAATGATGAACGATGGAATGTTCAGAGGCTTTATGCAATTCATGTAACATCAGGCAAGAGCGGCTCCTGTCCAAAACGCAGGTGGAAACACTGGAAACTCTCGGACGGTCACCGCTAAGCAGTTCAAGGAACTGGGACCACCAGAGTTTTTTGGAGAGCCCAAACCACTTAAGGCGGAGACGTGGATAAAGCAGATCAACAAGATATTTCATGTGTGATGCTCCCAAATTCGGGTATCTTCCAACCCAACAGATGGTGGTACACGGTATTCATAACTATACATTCATTCTATTGAAACGACATCAAAATGTGTGTATCAACGACATTCTTATTACATTAATAATATTACATACCGTTCCCAAGTTCTAAAACCATTACATTCTTTGTTCATCATACTATAATATATATAACTTACTAGTTTATTACAAGGTAAACTAATCGTTCATCTTCGTCTTGCCTCTATCCCTGTCAGATCCCTCTGTTCGTTCGGTCCTAGCTTCATTCATATGGTTCAAGCAAGAGTGAGCATAACAAGCTCAGCAAATACAACAATTTCTTTTAAACAACATACTTGAAACATAGGAATCATATATCTTCAGTAACTGGACAATAGTTACGAAGTACTACCGATAATTCAAAATAGCACTTCTTTTCTTTCAAAACGTTTTACAATAACAATATTCGGTAAAACATTTATCCTGGTCAAAGACCATGAGCATTTCATAATTTCTTTGAAAAGGACAACCCGACACTAAGTCCGTAAGTCTGATATATCTTACGAGCACTTCTAGGTGATCAGTCCATAGTACTCTATGTTGATCAACACTACATCCATTAAACGTATGTACGTTTAAGTTTTGGCAACCTCGCATGCCCATCGAATAATCGATGAAAAATACATTTGTTTATTCATACTCAAGCTTACCTTGAATCCGTACCAAACAATTGGCGTAGGATAGCGTTAACAATTCTATATTGAAAGACTTGTAAATAAATCAATCAACTCTTCAAGATTAGTCTAGCCGAGATAAAATTGGCATCGACCCTTTAGTAAATCACTTCATGCTTCTCATAACATGAATCACAGAAAACTTGGCTAACACGAAGGTTAGACAAGCGTTTAAGAAAAACTTGCCTTCAGCGTGTGCTACAGTATAATAACTTTTCCTTTCAGTCTTTACGGTCTCTACAACACATAACCACATAACATACCACATTAGGTCATGAATGAACATACATGGTTCCTTATGAATCTTACCCTTCATCTCAATCTAATCATATATTAGATTTGTTACTATTGGTTCTGGCTTGCCATTATATTTTACATTATTCTTACCAACTTCTTTCTCTTCTATATCTTATGTAGATTTACTTCATTAATCCAACTTATTTCGAGTTAATCATCCTTCCTCATGGCTTACTAACATCCTTACGTTATTAATCGAAACTCGATCGTCATTTGTTTAGTACACTTTATTGCATACTTTTTACATTCACGTATTACTTAACAACTTTTAGTTGTAACTCTTAACGTTATAGTCATTATCATTATTGAATATAGTTCACGTTCCTTATACTTTACGTTCGTCATTTAACTACTCATTAAACAACATTAAATTCCTAAAGTCATCACTATAATAGTGATTTAGGAAAGGTCTTATCATGTTCATTAAGTAATTACATAATCCATACTGGTATTGCAAACCATTGGATTCATAATCAACTTGGTCAACAAATTTCTACAGTCGACTTAACACATTACGTTGTTCTCATTACGTTCATCTTCAATTGATTATTAACCTTTAGTCATCATACATTAAGTGTCTAACAATGTTTTAACAATGTTATATTAACACCTTAGTTCATTACTAATGAGTTATCTTTCATTCTATACTTGTAAACATTTTTGTCTGTTAAAACTCTGGGACTGACGCCGCGACACCACACTTAGCTCTTCATCTCTTTCATGACGCTGAAGTTAGCAGATGCCCTCGACATCATTATAATGTCATCTGCTGGCGCCACCATTTGGCCTTGGGTTGGCCATGGCTGCCAACTCGTGCTATAGAAAAATTTTGCAGATTTTTAATTTTGTGAACTTCCCGGACGCATAATTTCTTCGTTATAAGTCCGAATTAGCTCGTTCAAAAGCCTACGGTTCACAAATTCCATACTCTATGCGTTCATGCAAGAATTTTATCTTATTTGACTTCGTTTGCTAAAATTTCACCTATTAGTTCATTTTTAACGAAAACGATAAACGTTCGTGAACGTTCAACGCTCGTTTCTTCGTTTTAAGTCAGAATTCGGTCACTTTTTAGTCTGCAACTCTATAATGCAAAATATGACTTATCTCTATTGAAAACCAATGTTTCCATGCTCAATATCAAAATTTGACTTCCATTCCGAGATTTTCACGAATTCGACGATTATCGTCCAAACTCGTGAATTTCGCCTTAACTTCATTTCTTATGATTTGTTCAGCGTTTCAAATGGATTCAATCCATCATACTAACATCTTGACATACATACTTCATTAACTTATAAACATGATAAGTTATTACTTGTTCTTTGTGAGTTTATAACTTATAAAAGTATAAACTACTTATGACTTCCTTTCTCATGACTTATTATAGATTAAGTCTTTTACCCACCATTCTTACTTCTTATTATCATACAATCTTATTAAGGTACACATATGAGTAGTTCATATAAGCTCTTCATAAATTCATAACTTATTTAAGTTTGAATTACTTATTCATGATTTCTACGGCTTAAGTCCATTGATTAATCATTCTTATCATTCCTTAGCATACATGTTCTACCACTACCCATCTCCCTACCATTGGAAGAGAAAGAGATTCGTGGTTTAAGTTATTACCCTTGAATATCACTTGACTAAGCTTTAATCTCCTTCTTGCTTCTTGAAAATCTCATAATGGAAGTTTGACTTATAAGTGTTTATTCTCTCTAACCCATAAGTTTCTTAACTTGAGAGGAGTTGGGAGAAATTTTAATCAAGCCATCAAATGAATTGAGAGCTCTCTATTTATAGGCAACCCAAAGTGAGGGCATTTTAGTCCAAAGCCAATCCCACCTCCTTAATCACCTCCTTACTATTCCTAGCTTAAGTACTAAGTTAACTTGGCCACCACACTCTTTTCTTGGCCATCACAACATCTATCCAATACTTGGGCATCACATATACTTAACCATTAAGTATACTTGCTAATCACATAACTTAGCCTTTAAGTTTACTTGTTAATCACCTAGCTTATCCTTTGCTTGTTGATCACAACTTTTACTTGTTCACCACACATAAGCACTTTACTTGCTTATCACATTAATTACTTTCTCATTACTTTGGATCACCCATGAGTTTAAACCATCCAATAACCCATAAGTTCATACTTTGGGCTTTTAGCTTAACTTATACTTGGGCTTGCATTAACAATTCTTTGGGCTTACCATTAGCTTGCATTGGGCTTACACATTAGTTCCTATTGGACTTATTCATTTATACACTTGGGCCTTATCAATTCTCATTGGACTTTACAATGTTCTACACAATCTACAAGTCCATTACATTTGGCTTAAAGCCTTATAACGTATAATTTACGTATTAATCTCTTATTCCACTTCGGATACTTATTCACATCGACATACCATCATTCATTCATACTCGTATAACACCTCGTATTATACTCAGATTCATTACCTCGTCACAATACCTCATTATTATAATGATCAACGCTTTAATTCATTATATGTATTACATTTTCTTCTAAACTCACTTTCCTAATCATTAGGTTCTCTATAGAGGCTCGCTTTCCATATATATATATATATGTATATATATATATATATCAGTCCCCCATTTTAGCTAGGTCAAAGCCAGCTCTTTACTGCCTGGAAACCAGAGGTCGCACTGCGGGGCGAGGAGTAACGCTTAGGGTCGCGCTTTAGCGCACGCGACACTCAAAAACACCGAGATTATATTCTCAGCGAAAACTCTGCGTTGCCATAATTGAAATATTATTGGATATTCTATCTCACCTCGATATTCTATCATTACATATTTCTCGGAAGTTCAAAATAATTCTCGGCGCGAAATCGTGAATAGTGTTTTTCAAAAAATTTCTCGGAAAGCTTTTATTTTTGTCTTGGAAATTCAAACACTTTAATTCTATTACGTAGCCAAAATACTATGATATTCCACTATGTCTAGGTCATAGAACGACCTTCAATTAGCTTACTCCCATAAATAATTAATTAAATTCATTTAATCCACATAATAAAAATAAAAATTTAATTCTCAAAAATCCAAAATTTCTGGGGCGTTACACTCTTCCCCCCTTATAAGGATTTTGTCCCCAGAATCACGCTAATAATACATACACCATTGAGGAAAAAAATTTCCATCATTTTAATTTCAAATTCCTACAATGCTTCTACAACATTAAGGTTCTTTCATTTCACCTTCACCGAAGGTACTATCAATAATTTGAGTTAGAAGTTAAATACTTATTGACACATTATGTTATTACCCTTTCATTAGCTTTTAACTTAGAATTATTTGAAACTCAAATTCCTCATTCAAAACAAGATTATACTTGATCTTCTCTTCATCATGCATCCTCTTCTTCATTCGCGTACATTCCTCATTACCTAGTTGTAGTTACTTAACTCGTTCAAGTATCGTGGATTGAGTCTACGCTGTGAATAACATTTCTACCACTTCATTCTACAATTTAACCTCTAACTCTGTTTTTGCCATTTCCATTATTAACTCATTCTGAGTTGTTAACATCGATAGCTTTTCCCTACCCTTCCTACTTAACGCGTCGGCTTCTACGTTAACCTTCCCGGATTGACATAACACATCAACGTTGACATCTCTTATCCATTCTAATTACCTTCTCTACCTCATATTCAACTCCTTTTGTGTGAAGATATATTTCAGACTCATAGAGTCCGTGTATATCTCACACTTCTCACCGTATAAATACTATCTTCAAATTTTCAATTCAAAAACTACCGCTGCCAATTATAGATCATAAGTAGGATAGACCTTCTCATAATCCATTAACTGGCGTGATGCATACCTAATGACTTTGACATGCTACATAAGCACGCAATCTCATCATCTATGAGAAACATCGAGATATACTACAAATTCCTCATATCATCTGATAGAGACAATATAGGTACCTTACTTAACTTCCCTTTTTAGTTCCTGAAAACTATTTTTCTCACTTCCCATTTCAACAATACCAACCTGTAACACTAATGGTACTTTTAATCATAGCACATCATAAGGGTACCTATCAATTTACCCCCCGACTTTGCTCCAGTAGCCTCTTCTGAAAAAATCTAGCTTTTCAGACATTAGTCCACCCAATTGACATAACCAGAAACTTGTCATAACTATAATGAGTTCTGAATGTCATCTTAGGTACCTCCTCCTTCTTCCTTACTTTCAACTGACTATACCTTGTACGCAAATCTATCTTAGAAAAATTATTTGCCATCTTCAACTGATCAAATAGATCATCGATCCTAGGCCATGGGTATTCATTCTTAACCGCTAACTTACTCCTATTACAATAGTCAATACACAACCGTAATGACTCATCCTCTTCCTTAACATCCTCCTAACTTGCTTTATTGTTAGACAACAAGAGCGTCGCGGTATTTTATTACCATAAAATACTACCTTGGGTTACTTAGAAAACCGAAGATCCATTCTTTTATTCTAACAATATATTAAAGTTCTATGGTTAATCAACTCATTCATACCGAGAATTACTTCAAATTCTCTTAACTTTATCGGTACTTATCTACTAATACTTGCTTACATTCCTTATTCGTGAATCCATTTCCTTTAATATAATTAACGAAAGTTATTTCCCCATTCTCTCACCGTAAATGTTTAAAGATACTTATAATCCATTTCGCATGTACTCCTGAATGAGTCTTTCCACATGTCTTACACACTTCGATCTTACACTTAGGATCCCCTTGTCCCACTCCAGTATTCCCGGAGTTAAAATTCTTTCTTTTTGACATATTTCCACTTGCATTCTCTGCCTTAGTTCTTCCCTCTCCCTTGCTCTTATTCTTCCTCTCTTTGTGGTATTAAGTCAACGCCTCACTACCACCCTCTGCTATAATCACCTTTTCCAGAATGGTCCCATAGGAAACAATCTGAAACACCAAAATCCTACTATAGAGCCAGGGTTTCAGGCCCTGCTCAAACCTATGAGCCTTCCTCTCCTCAGTGTCTACTTGATGTGGAACAAACTTTGCCAATTCATTGAATCTGGCCGCGTATTGGGGAACCGTCATGTCCCCTAGTTTAAGTTCTAAGAACGTAATCTCCATCCTCCCTTACATGCTTGTAGGGAAATAATTCTCGAAGAAAACCTTCTTCAATTGTTCCCACATTACCGCATCTGTTCTAGCCCCACCCTGGTGAGCCTCCCACCAAAAGTTGGCTTCCCCTTTTATCATGTAAGTCGCAAAAGAAGTCTTTTACACCTCACCTACGTTTGTAATAACAAACGCCTTCTCCATTTCTTTTACCCATGTCTGGGCTGCTAATGGGTCCGTCGTTCCTTTGAACTACGGCGAACCTACGCTTTTAAATTCTTTAAAGGTAGTCATTCTGGCTAACCTAGGTTCGGTGGTTACTCTACCCCCGGTTTAGTTAAATGTAACCATTAATAAATTAACGAACTCTTGCATAGGGTTGTTTTGACCCCCCTTGATTTTCATTATGTGAGACGTTGTCTTCTACTTTGCGGCATTTTCTAATTAAATATAATTTCATTATTATCTATTTACTTACTTCGTCATTATTCGTCTCATAACAACTCATACCATAACAAAGCATATTAAATGAAAACTTCATTATACTCATATGCTTCTTCATAGTCTGAAACTATTTACACTTTACTTCCATAGCTAATGGCTAGTACATTTCTATCCCGCAATTAAACTTCTCAAAAGTTGGGATTTACAAAAAAACTACCCTGTTATACAAAAGAGGGTTTTACATCACTACACACATATTTATAACTCTAGACTTCTAATAATGTATAACAGCGTCCTCGTGTTTCTCTTTCGCAATCTTCGCTATAGTATCCCGACTAATAGTATGTCGAGTTTGTCCCGACTCTATATAATAACAAGCAACTTTAAGCTTGAAATCCTTATGAGCACTCTTATGGATGTAAGACATCCGTGCTATCTTCCGGTCCTTCTTCTCCAGTTTCCTACGAAGCTCTACCACCTTGTTCATATAATCCCTAGTCTTATTTATCATGAGCACCTTCTCATCATGCTCTGACTCAAAATCTGCTTCTGCAGACTCCTTCGCTACATAAAGAGCACTAATCTCTTCATTCTGATTCTGTACAACTTTACTCAGTTGCACATTCCTGTCAAGTACTGCCAGATACAATGCTCTCATTGTATCTGGAGGCGATGACTCTGAGGTAGGTACCACCGTACCAACTGGCATTATCTCCATTACTTCATCCTCATTGCTCATCATATTAAGATATGATGTTATATCCATATTTCTCTCAAAGTAGTCTTCCTCAGAAAAGTACTCCACTGCCTCCATCTCTTCTAGAATCAATAATGGTACCTCTGCCACCTGTAGATATAGTACACAGTTCTACTCTATTCACGCTTTCTTCACCACTCGTATATATCTCTATACATCAAGCTATCGATCGACATCCTACAATAACACATATGTTGATTAGTACATAAGACATAATAGTATAAGCACAAATCACATTTAATTTATTTAGGGTTACTTTCCATCTTTTAAATCTTTCTTGATCGAGTTTCCTCAATACCTTATTAACTCATTCAATTGAAGTAAAGCTTGAGTTTACTTCCTTCTTGACCTTTCTTCCTTAACGAGGTTATTAGCCTAAGGTTCTTCCCCTTAAGTTTTATAACCTAATGCTTTGATACCAACCTCTGTGGATTTCCCAATCCGTATCTTTCAACCCGATGGATGGTGCTACACGTTACTCATAACTATACATTCATTCTATTGAAACGACATCAAAATGTGTGTATCAACGACATTCTTATTACATTAATAATATTACATCCCGTTCCTAGGTTCTAAAACCATTACATTCTTTGTTCATCATACTATAATATATATAACTTTCTAGTTTATTACAAGGTAAACTAATCGTTCATCTTCGTCTTGCCTCTATCCATGTCAGATCCCTCAGTTCGTTCGGTCCTACCTGTATTCATATGATTCAAGCAAGAGTGAGCATAACAAGCTCAGCAAGTATAATATTTTCTTTTAAACAACATGCTTAAAACATAGGAATCATATATCTTCAGTAACTGGACAATAGTTACGAAGTACTACCGATAATTCAAAATAGCACTTCTTTTCCTTCAAAATATTTTACAATAACAATATTCAGTAAAACATTTATCCTGGTCAAAGACCATGAGCATTTCATAATTTCTTTGAAAAGGACAACCCGGCACTAAGTCCGTAAGTCTGATATATCTTACTAGCACTTCTAGGTGATCAGCCCATAGTACTCTATGTTGATCAACACTACATCCATTAAACGTATGTACGTTTAAGTTTTGGCAACCTCGCGTGCCGATCGAATAATCGATGAAAAATACATTTGTTTATTCATACTCAAGCTTACCATGAATTCGTACCAAATAATTGGCGTAGGATAGCGTCAACAATTCTATATTGAAAGACTTGTAAATAAATTAATCAACCCTTCAAGATTAGTCTAGCCGAGATAAAACTGGCATCGACCCTTTAGTAAAACACTTCATGATTCTCATAACATAAATCACAGAAAACTTGGCTAACACGAAGGCTAGATAAGCATTTAAGAAAAACTTGCCTTCAGCGTCTGCTACAATATAATAACTTTTCCTTTCAGTCTTTACGGTCTCTACAACACATAACCACATAACATACCACATTAGGTTATGAATGAACATACATGGTTCCTAATGAATCTTACCCTTCATCTCAATCTAATCATATATTAGATTTGTTACTATTGGTTCCGGCTTGCCATTATATTTTACATTATTCTTACCAACTTCTTTCTCTTCTATATCTTATGTAGATATACTTCATTAATGCAACTCGTTTCAAGTTAATCATCCTTCATCGCGGCTTACTAACATCCTTATGTTATTAATCGAAACTCGATCGTCATTTGTTAAGTACACTTTATTGCATACCGTTTACGTTCACGTATTACTTAACAACTTTTAGTTGTAACTCTTAACGTTATAGTCATTATCATTATTGAATATAGTTCACGTTCCTTATACTTTACGTTTGTCATTTAACTACTCATTAAACAACATTAAATTCCTAAAGTCATCACTATAATAGTGATTTAGGAAAGGTCTTATCATGTTCATTAAGTAATTACATAATCCATAC
The DNA here is from genome assembly GCA_020205605.1 of Panax ginseng. Lineage (NCBI taxonomy): Eukaryota > Viridiplantae > Streptophyta > Magnoliopsida > Apiales > Araliaceae > Panax > Panax ginseng. The sequence continues at coordinate 55,423,729 of CM035149.1, read as the reverse complement.
TGGTATTGCAAACCATTGGATTCATAATCAACTTGGTCTACAAATTTCTACAAAGAACTTAACACATTACGTTGTTCTCATTACGCTTCATCTTCAATTGATTATTAACCTTTAATCATCATACATTAAGTGTCTAACAATGTTTTAACAATGTTATATTAACACCTTAGTTCATTACTAATGAGTTATCTTTCATTCTATACTTGTAAACATTTTTATCATCAAAACTCTAGGATCAAATATGGCCACACACTTAGCTCTTTCATCTCGATGTCGCGGCCATGAAGTTAGCGATGTCTTACGACATCAAGTATAGCCCATTGCTATAGCCCACCATTTGGCCTTGGGTTGGCACCGCGGCACCAACTCTGTGCCTTAGAAAAATTTTGCAGATTTTTAATTTTGTGAACTTCCCGGACGCATAATTTCTTTGTTATAAGTCCGAATTGGCTCATTCAAAAGCCTACGGTTCACAAATTCCATACGCTACGCATTCATACAAGAATTTTATCTTATTTGACTTCGTTTGCTAAAATTTCACCTATTAGTTCATTTTTAACAAAAACGATAAACGTTCGTGAACGTTCAACGGTCGTTTCTTCGTTTTAAGTCAGAATTCGGTCATTTTTGAGTCTGCAACTCTATAATGCAAAATATGACTTATCTCTATTGAAAACCAATGTTTCCAAGCTTAATATCAAAATTCGACTTCCATTCCGAGATTTTCATGAATTCGACGATTATCGTCCAAACTCGTGAATTTCGCCTTAACTTCATTTCTTATGATTTGTTCATCGTTTCAAATGGATTCAATCCATCATACTAACATCTTGACATACATACTTCATTAACTTATAAACATGATAAGTTATTACTTGTTCTTTGTGAGTTTATAACTTATAAAAGTATAAACTACTTATGACTTCCTTTCTCGTGACTTATTATAGATTAAGTCTTTTACCGACCATTCTTGCTTCTTATTATCATACAATCTTATTAAGGTACACATATGAGTAGTTCATATAAGCTCTTCATAAATTCATATCTTAATTAAGTTTGAATTACTTATTCATGATTTATACGGCTTAAGTCCATTGATTAATCATTCTTATCATTCCTTAGCATACATGTTCTACCACTACCCATCTCCCTACCATTATCACTTAACTAAGCTTTAATCTCCTTCTTGTTTCTTGAAAATCTCATAATGGAAGTTTGACTTATAAGTGTTTATTCTCTCTAACCCATAAGTTGCTTAACTTGAGAGGAGTTGGGAGAAATTTTAATCAAGCCATCAAATGAATTGAGAGCTCTCTATTTATAGGCAACCCAAAGTGAGGGCATTTTAGTCCAAAGTAATTCCACCTCCTTAATCACCTCCTTACTATTCCTAGCTTAAGTACTAAGTTAACTTGGCCACCACACTCTTTGCTTGGCCATCACAACATCTATCCAATACTTGAGCATTACATATACTTAACCATTAAGTATACTTGATAATCACATAACTTAGCCTTTAAGTTTACTTGTTAATCACCTAGCTTATCCTTTGCTTGTTGATCACAACTTTTACTTGTTCACCACACATAAGCACTTTACTTGCTTATCACATTAATTACTTGCTCATTACTTTGGATCACCAATGGGTTTAAACCATCCAATAACCCATAAGTTCATACTTTGGGCTTTTAGCTTAACTTATACTTTGGCTTGCATTAACAATTCTTTGGGCTTTACCATTACCTTGTATTGGGCTTACACATTAATTCCCATTGGACTTGCCCATTTATACACTTGGGCCTTATCAATTCTCATTGGACTTTACAATGTTCTACACAATCCTACAAGTCCATTACATTTGGCTTAAAGCCTTATAACTTATAATTTACGTATTAATCTCTTATTCCACTTCGTATACTTATTCAAATACGACATACCATCATTCATTCATACTCGTATAACACCTCGTATTATACTCGTATTCATTACCTCGTACAACACCTAGGTATTATACGATCAACGCTTTAATTTATTACACGTATTACATTTTCTTCTCGGAACTCACTTTCTCTAATCGTTAGGTTTTAAGTCCGCAGGCGAAAAACTGTGTTTGCCATAACTGAAATATTATTGGATATTCTATCTCACCTCGATATTCTATCATTACGTATTTCTCGGAAGTTCAAAAATAATTCCGGTTAATGCGTGAATAATGTTTTTCGAAAAATTTCTCGGAAAGCTTTTATTTTCATCTTGGAAATTCAAACACTTTAATTCTATTACATAGCCAAAATACTACGACATTCCGCAATGTCTAGGTCATAGAACGACCTTCAATTAGCTTACTCCCATTAATAATTAATTAAATTCATTTAATCCACATAATAAAAATAAAAATTTAATTCTCAAAAATCCAAAATTTCTGGGGCGTTACATGATGTCTTGTGATGCTCTGAGGAATAAAAGGTTCCCTTTGCCACCTTCATGTTATGCGTGCGAGGCGCGGCGGATTACAATGGGGAATCAGAAAGCATACTCAACCTTCCGTGACCAAGATGTCTTGGGAGAAGTTCCAAGAATTGTTCAACGACAAGTACTTTCCACGAAAGTATTCACAAATGAAGGAGGTGGAGTTCATCAAGCTTGAGCAAAACAATATGATCGTATGGCGAGACGGGCCAAGTTCGCCGAGTTGTCCCGATTTGCGACCCATTTGCTTGATAATGAGGAGAGAATGACGCGAATGTTTCTAAGAGGTTTGAAACCCGAGATACGTCAATATCTTATCTCTCATAAACTGTGTTTGTATTCAGATGTTATTAATAGGGCTCAGTTATTGGAGTGTGATAATGAGTCAGCACAACCAAAAGGCAATGACCAACAACACGATAATAATCGTACCAGTGGCAACGACCATCGGAATAATAATAACCATCGTGGGGGAAATTATCATGCCAAGAATGGTAACCACTTCGGTGGTAATCATGGCCAAGATAATCAGAGTGGAAATTTCAAGAAGAGAAGATTTAACGATGATGGAAAGACGTTAGCACCAGCACCTGTTGTTAAGGAAGGAGAACGACCACCTATCATATGTTTCAAATGCAGAGAGGAGGGACACATGATTCCAAACTGCGTGATGCCGTCCAAAGCATGTTATAATTGTGGAAGAGAAGATCACCTAGCCCAATTTTGTCGTTCATCGAAGTCAAGTCCAGCTGGGACGGTGGCACCAAAGGCGGATACGAACAAAACAAAGTCGGTGGTTTCAGGAAGAGCGTTTTTCGTGACTTCTCAAAAAGTGAGTGACCCGAACGAAGTTAGCATGGGTTAGTTAATTATAAATTCTTACAAAGTTTATACCTTATTAGATACCGGTTCTACCCATTCTTTTATCTCTGTTTCTTGCGCTCAAAGTTTAAATTTGACTCCGGAGAAATTAGACTTTGATTTATCTGTTGAAACTCCGTTGGGAGAAACCTTCATTACATCCACAGTTTATAAGTCTTGTTTGATTCAAATTGGTAACTGCACGTTACCTGTCGATCTTATTTCTTTGAAAATACTTGCATTTGATGTGATTCTAGGGATTGATTGGTTAACTACTCATCATGCCAAAATTGATTATTTTCGTAAGGTTGTTAGCTTTCATATTCCTAACCAACCTGTTATGCGAATTCAAGTAACCAAACCACTAAAGTCAATCATTGTCATATCAAGACATAAGTAAAAAGCCCCGAGCCTTTTCATTTGGTGACTTCCAAGTCTTGGAATACACCGGCCGACTTTCTCAGAGGCTTACGCCGTGAATGACGATGGCAAGTTGATAGGTATCAATGTGACGTACTATCCAAGTCTTGGATGAGAGTCATAGTTTTTAAAAGATATTTTTATTGTTAATAAATTTTTGGACGTATTCTTGAAGACTTCTTAGCCTACCCCTAGAGCGTGAAATAGAATTTTGTATTGACCCCAGTACAAAACCCATTTTTAAAACCCTCAAATATTTCTTCACCCAAAACGAACGTATAATGCGCCAAAGACGATGGCTCGAGTTGTTGAAGGTTACGACCATTCAATACCATCGTGGAAAAACGAACGTGGTAGCTGGCGTGTTGAGTAGAAGATCGTATGCGTTTACGAGTGCGAATATACGAACCTACATGAAGATAACGAATATATGATTAGAACCGACTTTAGTCAAAAATGTTAAAGCTGCTAAAGCTACAGACCTGGAGCTGATGAATACGAAGAAGAAGGTTCAAGAGGGCATTATTTTAAAAGCAAGAGTTGCTGAAGAGAGGAAATCTCAACTCTCGATTTAATTGGCCCATTTGAAATCCTCGATCAAGTAGGAACTATGGCCTATAGACTCGTTTTACCACCAAGTATGTCGCGTGTTCATAATGTTTTTAACGTATCGATGTTACATCAAATATGTGGACTAATTCAACCACATTATTAAATTAGAACTAGACGATATAGCGTAAGATTTAACGTATGAGGAGATACGTGTTAAAATCTTGGATAAGAAGGATCGTATTCAACACTCAAAGGTTATACCTCAAGAGTTAGAATTTGAAATGAAGTCAAGGTATCCTCACCTCTTCTAAGATACTGTACGTATCGTACGTAAATTTCGAGGGCTTAAATTTCATAAGCAGGGGAGATTGTAAAACCCCAAATTTTACGAATAAAGATTTAAATTTCTCAAAATATTCTTTTGAATATTATGGTGTGGATTTGAGATAATGTTATAGTTATGGGTAGTATTTATAAATTTTGCAAAGTATGCAAGTTGTTATATAATATTCGATTGGTCGGGGAATATTCTTTTTGTTGGGGAATATCCGTACGATGGTACAATCATTGGTTGACCCCACAACGGAATTATTATCGGATAAAGAAAATGACAAAAATATTTTTATTAAAATAACGGCAGAAACCGTTAAAACTGTTGAACTACTCGCTAGTAAAAGTACAGTAATACGTGTGGTTGCATAGTAGCACACGGTATTGATTATTGATGCTTACGTGAGAAGTCACTCACTTTTGTTCAATTATTGCTACAAGAATCATTGCCGATAAGATCTCACATTATTTGATTAAATTATTGTCAATATTTTATATATTATTAAATTAATAATTGAGACGACGAAGTTATTAATATTATTATTTACAATATTAACGATGTCTAGAAGTTCGCTAAGGAGAGGTTTGGTCACCTAATCGCTTCAATAGGAGAAATCCTTATTGGAAAGCCCCTCTTTCCGGAACGACACAGTGGTCGATTAATATTGTGAATTATAATAATGATGATAAATGTTGTTAATTGTTTTATTAGTATTATTAATGTAATAAAACAGAAAAACTTTTTATATAAAATAGAATACTTTTATAAAGTTATTTGTTTTATTGTATAAATAATTAGAATATAATATATTTTATTATGCATAGTGTTTTCGCATAAGTACAGATAGTGTTTGCTTAGTAAAATCTTTTTATATAAAACATAATACTTTTATAAAGTTAATTGTTTTATTAGATTTTAAATAACATATATATATATATATTATATTGCATAGCATCCTTTCTATTTTCCTATAAATAGGATGCTTAGTTAGAATTGAAATCACACCAGAAATTCAAAGAATTCTCTTCTATAATCTAGAGCGTATTTCTTTAGAGTTTTAAGAAGCTTTGAGCATAGTGCAAGTTTTCTTCAAGTATATCCCCGCCCTACCCGTCGGAGTACTCTTCTTTATAAGGTAAGGGGTATTATTTCTTTCGTATTCATGAAGAGAACTTCTGTTATTCCATTCTTTATTATTCTGTTGGAATAACCTATATATGCGAAGTACCGCATACATGGTGAAATTCTTCTATTATTCCATTCCTTATTATTCTGTTCGAATAACTCAGATATGTATAGATGCTTATATACGGTGAAATTCTTCATTATTCCATTATTTATTATTCATTTGGAATATCCTGTTTGTCCATATTACGCATGACCTGGTTCCATTATTTATTATTCTCGTTGAATAACTCCGTCATGCGCCTCATCGCACGCTCGGTGAAGTCTTTTTGTTATTCCATTCTCTATTATTCATTGGAATAACTCAGATATATCATAATCGTATACATGGTGAAATTCTTCTATTATTTCATTCTTTATTATTCATTGGAATATCCTATCACGTATGCGTATTACGCATGACTTCGTTCCATTACTTATTATTCTGCTGGAATATCACGTATCACATCGCGTATTACGCATTTACCTAGTTCCATTACTTATTATTACATTAGAATAATCAGTATGTGCGTTCTATCGCATGCCTGGTGAAGTCTTTTGTTATTCCATTCTCTATTATTCTGTTGGAATATCATGTCTATGCGTTTACGCATGACCTGGTTCCATTATTTATTATTTTATTGGAATATCCTATCTGTGCGTTTACGCATGACTTGGTTCCATTATTTATTATTCTGTTGGAATAACTCCGTCTGCATATTGATTTATGTATGGTGAATTCTTCCGTTATTCCATTCTTTATTATTCATTGGAATAACTTTTTACTATGTGGATTACCACATGCATGGTGAATGACCCTTTGTATTCATTTCTTATTAAATTGTGGAAATGATCTGTCTACGTGGATTACCACATTGCGGATGAAAATCCATTGCAGTTTCATATATTCTATGATACTCATTTGGTTAAACTTTTGGCTTCTATACTCCATGAATTTAGTGGAATATCCTTGATATTTGCGCTTCATTTAGTATCTTTTCATGGAAATATTCTTCTGAGCATTCTTGAATTTTACTCCACAAAGCAGTATCATGTTGACAATTTGGACATTATTGAGTTCAGGATAAATTAACTTATAAATCTTTAAAATTTATTCTTGAACTTGTTTTATTGAATTATTATGTCATTGTCATCATCCTCATGCTTATATTGTGATGAAAGTCATCTTTGGCTTACGTGCATAGATGGACTTGGTATGATTATGACCAGGGATTATTCGGTATAATCATGACCTGTAATGTTATAAATGAAGTCATTAGTGGCATGTAGTGCATTGATGGACGCTTTTGAAGGATGATTATGACCGTAGAGATTATTCTTGTATAGTCATGACCATTGATGATTTAATGAATATCCTTGGCCGTGGTGCATGGATGACTCGATGATGTGGTTTATTTATTAAAGTCGAGTCTCAAATGATAAAAAATTGATGAGAACATTTTAAATCATAGAAGATAGTAGATATCATGCTTTACTTGACTCTTCTAATGGATTGTTTTTTCCGCTGCAGTTAAACTAGATGTCTAATGTATTTAATCAGTTTAACATTGTTAAAGACTAATGATAATTTATTCTGCATTATCTTAGTCATAATATTTCTTACTAGGCTAGTTGAGCTCACCCTTTGTTTTATTGTTATCTTCAGGAAATGAGAATATAGCTGGGACTAATCGGAAAATGGAGTGACAGTCCAGATGATAGCATTAGTAGTCCTTACTATGGCATGACATGCAATATATAATTGTATTGAGGAGCTAAGATGTTTGTGTCGTATTTTATACGTCACTTAATAATTGATTTTGGTGCACAACAATAAGGTGATGAGAACCCGACCCTGAAAGCATCAAAAGTGCAGCACAGTAAAATGAAGAGAACATAAATCTTCTCGTGTCCCTTTGGAGACTTGAAATATTTGATGCTTTACTTTATATGGCATGTATTAATTTGAGTATGAATATTGTCGTATTATATACGTTACAATATTTGTATTAAAACTCACAGTATATATGTCGTCGTATTTTGCACGACTGTTGTATAATTTAGTTTGTATTTGTATTCAGTACCTTGTATCTGACGATCCAAGATGGGTGATGTGTACCTATTTTGGGGGCGTCATAGAGTGTGTTAGGTTTGGATACCTATCCACAAGGACGGTGATGACATCACTCCATATTGGTGGGGATTCTTGTAGCTAAGGGTTTCGCCCATTGTCGTCTACAGTTGGAGTTATTAACAGCTGATGTCATCACTTGGATTCCCTATTCTGGGGAACATTTTCCCATTGGGTTTGAGGATGGATACCCGACTAGTGTGGAGTACGTGATTTCCACCCGTAGGATTCCTCTCTTCACAGATGGAGGATGGGAGCTCTATTTAGGAGAGCGTGCTATTCGGAGCACTACAAGAGAGATCCGTGTACCGACCTTGCCTCCTGCCAGGCGTTACTGGCCGGTGTCACAGTCGTCCGTCGATGATATCCCATTAATGGGGGTTGACGTGTGACGCCCCCAAATTCGTGTTCCTTCGAACCTCGGATCTGGTCCGCCACGATACTACTATCATCAGACTATTTATATCTTTTATCCATAACTTAATGAATATAACTTTACTTATTATAATTTAGAATATAAATTCTTTTTATTTCCAGGATCTGTACAATGACCCCAAACTTTAATAAGTTTCAACTCTTGGTCATTACCATTCCTGTCTTACATCATATTCGATATTATAAAAATATACGGAATAATTTAAACTTTTTCAATCCCCTTTGAAAATAAATCTTTTATTAATATCTCAACTTGAATCAATTACAAATCCTTGAATCAAATTATGTTATAATTCATTCTATTCGAATTACTGTATAAATCTTTACACCTCGATTCGAACTCCTCTATGGATCTCATAGTACAAATTAACATGTATTACACATCATAAACTACTATCATGTACATTTCCTAGAACCTAAACATGGTTCAAGAGTATATATTTAAACAAATGAATCAATATCCTTTGATATTATTGATCTTTATCAATTAAGTAGCACGTAATCTTTACCGTGTGTCCTTAACTTGCAAAAGTGGTTATTTGCAAGGGTGAGCTCGACAGCCCAGCAATTTTAATAGTTTTCATGCAGCACATATCATATAATAGCATATTCAGTTAATGCATTCATAATCAATTAATGTTTACTACACATGGTACTTCTCATATAACAAGCATAGAGATTTATTTCACAAGCATATCATCCAAGATCAACTTCACATTTCATACATATCTCATATACATTTTATATATATATATATATATATATATATCAACATTCTCATGGTATAATATAGCTCAACTAACAGTTATAGAATTCATATATCAAATAGGAACTGAAAGACTTGCCTTATTCGTAGTTTATCAACTACGACTTAACTACTTAAAGCTTATCTGCAGTTTGTGTATTCCTACACAGTTATATAATCATGGATTCATATCCATTAGTCATACACTTCATACATTCTTACTGTAATAAAAATGTTACATTTGTTCTCTATCTTGGTTTTTAAGACCATCCCTTTGCTTTCTTAGTAAACTCTTAGAATAGCTATGTATATATAGTACACCTTAGCTACACATGCTTCATATCAACATTCATAAATCTCTATCACACACTTGACTCGCTATGTGTTTGACACATATTTAAAGTTTATAGATACGCGATTTACATATCGTTCTTTCATTTTACAAACTTTAATAAAATTTAACAAATTTGGGTTTTACATAACCCTCATACCAATGAATACTTAAAACATCATCTATGTCAAGTATTATAGCTTTAGACATTCATTACACATATGCTTTAAGGTTCAGATCAAAGTTAAATTAGTTAGGCATCATCGCCTCACAAGCAAGCAATTTCATACAGATTAGCTTAGGATGGCATACCGGTACGTTGTCCTCTAAATTTGACCAGAGTTGAGCTTCAGCCAAATCCCTTGCATACTAAGACATTAACAATTATAAGGCACCCATGTTAAAGGACTTTACATATTCTCATGTCCACTCCAAGATTTACTTCTCATATTAGGGACTTAGTTTAGGATTCCTACATAATTCAGGCCAAATATGGTCATATATTCACAATGCCTACTAAATTAGTCCTATGTCCACATAAAGAGATCACATAAGCTGTATTATGCATGCTCATAAGTGTTCACATCCTTTACTCATAGCTAGCATCGTTTATCACTTTAATCATGCTTAAACTCATGCTTGGTCTACTACCATTAAAATAACCACTTAAGAACCATGTTTAGAGACATAATGATCATGACCATGTCATCTTAAATCTTCAGAGTCTCGTTTCTCATACTTAATGCACTTGGTTTGAAAACATATTCAAGTTTGCTTTTGAAATCATTTTAAACTTGAACTATAAAATTTAACACATACAAGACAAACTTTAAAGCTCTTATCATGTGTAATCAAGTCATGTTCTCATCTCTTCAAGATCAGAATGTATATCATGTAGCATTCATACACCTTAGTTCTATTATATCAAGTTTTCTCAAAAACTCCTCTAACACAAGATCTAACGAGTTTGATTATGAACAAAGGAACTATGTACACTATAGCATACTCGTTTATGTTTGAAATCAGTCATGTGTATAGACCACTAAGCTCAAAATTTGCAAAACATAATTTTAACAAAGTTTGTTTTCAAAACATAAAGTCCTTGTTAAAGATCTTCTACTAAATCATGTTAGACACTTCATAACTCATAAGGAAGCTGTATAACACATGTTATACCCCCTTTTCATGTATACATAAGTCATAATACCATATTAGCAACAATATAGCATAACAGAATCCAGAAATTGATTCTGGGTGCAACAGCAATTGCGGGTCGCACCTCAAAGATAAATAGGTACCATTGCCAGAACTGAACCGTATAGATTTCGACTGCTTTTACACGAGTATCAACCAACATGATTCCTATCGATTTAAACTTGTTCCAAACCATCACTAGAGAGTTCATACATGTAAGTATACTTCTTAAACACATTATAGCATGTTAATTTATCTTGATTGACATAGAATTTCAAGTAATTTCAAGAACTAAACAAGACCCAATCCAAGAACATAATTAGAATTTATACCTCCTTAAGCTTTGATTGGACTCCTTACACACTGAGTATGCTTCTATAATTGCCTAGCAACTTAGAATTATCAGATAATTTCAAGCAACACAAACTGAAAATTTGGTCTACTATTTATAAAAGAAATTTGGACTGGCTAAAGTGTTGGCATGGAAGTTTGAGACTGAAATGTAGAAGGAGAACACAATGATTAACTAGCAGTGGTTCAACCACTCCTCATCAGTCATCTCCATAGCCAATGAGTACCAATTTGGAAGTTACGTAATTTAGAGTGTAGACCACTGTTTATGTACTATGAGGTCACTCATTTTGGGATGAGCAAAATCTAAGCACTAAAGCTTAGTTTAGTTACTATAATTCCCAAATATAATTTTAATGTACAATTGTTACCATATTAGGAAAAACTAAGGATTATTTATGTACTCACGTCATATAATCCATGTACCTTAGCCCACATAATTTAATATTTATAACATGTGTGGACTTAATTTAATTGATCACTAATAACTTAATATCCCCTTTTTCTATTTACTTAAACCTCGGTATTGAAATAAATATTTTAATAACACATATTTATTTACTCCCATCTTTTAAAGTACATATATAATTGTCTCATCACATAGAATGCGATAACAAAACTTATTGAAATCAATTATATGATTTAATCACTTTTACCATATGATTTTTGTATATCATTAGTTCCAATTAAATGTCACACTTCATGTAGTCTTAAGCCATAGGTATTATATATTACTACTACCCACATTTTCCATATTACACATAGTAACCTAAAATACTATTTAATGATAATGTTCGCATTAATATTTTAATTGGGCTAAACATCATTTAGTTGGGTACTTTCAACCCATTATCACATTTTAATATCACAACAATTTATTAATATTAATCATGTCGACGTCGGGATTTTTGAGTGTCCCTTTTCATTACTTGTTCTTTGGTGTTCTCATGTTAATGTGAGATTTGTTTAAAAAAAACAAGTGAAAAAGGTCCGACATGTATAATGTCGACGATTGACTTTAAGAGTCGCCAGTTGGTGTTTGTAACTGGTTGCACCAATGCAACCGAAAAGGTTTGCACATTGATCCAGTGATTTGACACTGCTAAACGGGTCTGTGAAACCAAGATTCATTAAGGGTTTGAGGTCTTGATTATGCGGAGGGAAGGTGTTAGGCACCCCCCCGAAATTCGTGTTACCACGGTGACCACCACGCTTCAAAGAAATTGTTATATGAATGTGTGTGTGTGTGTGTATAGATCAATGTGCAATTTATTTGAATGTAGTGTGAGGCCTCGTTCGCACCTATATACACAAGGTTTGAATTTTATATAAAAATTCAGTTTTAACCAAGATTTAGCAATGAAGTTTTGTAAAAGAGGTTTTTCAAACCTTATGCTCAATAGGAATTGAGACCTTTTCATACTTCCATTTTATTATTAAAAATGTTCGGCTTGTTTGCTTTTATTTTCGAAATGCGAAGCATTTTCGAGAAAATAATATACAGGAGTGCCGAACTCCTTATGGGTATGACAGCCATCCAAGGAAACCCAGACATTGTAAAATAATGTACAAGCTGCTTACAGCCAGAAAATGTCCATCATGGGAACCGAATCTAGATTCAGTAAACTAAACATGTGATCACATGATTCCTAGGCTCACAAAATACTGTAATTTGTATGGAAAGCGAAGAAGCGATATATATATATATATATAAGTCAAATATATATATATATATATATATGAACATTATCAATCGCCACGTAAGTGAACTCCAAAGCGGAAAAAAATGTAAATAAAGTCATAAAAGCTATCAACTACCACGTAAGTGAACTCCAGCAGACTTTAATGTAAATAAAGTCAGAAAAAAGCCACTTGAGTAAACTCCAGTGCCCCATGTAAATGTAAATATATATATATAAGAAAACGACCGGATGTGAATCCAGCTCATCGGATATGTTCGATGTAAATTATATATATGTATATATATATAAGCGAGTAAATACACCCATGTAAAATCCAGCTCATCGAGATATAATCGACAACAATTATATATATATATATATATATATATATAGAGAGAGAGAGAGAGAGAGAGAGAGAGAAACAATTAAACGCTCCGGATGTAAAATCTGTGCTCATCGATGTAGTCTCGACCACAATTTATATATATATATATATATATATATATATATATATATATATATATTCAAAAGCAAATAAACGCCTCCGGCATCAAGTTCAGGCTCAATCGAGGCATAACTCGATAATGTTAGTCCATATATATGAAATATATACATATATTAGTATATATATACAGATAGAAATGAAAACCACAGCATGAAGTCCGGGCAAACACACTCACACGACTCTCAACGTGTACAACAAAGTGTGATAATAGGAGAAAGAGGCTTTATAGAATGTAAGAAGGCTTATAAGTAATGCCAAAGTAGACTTCTTAGACTTTAAATGGATAAACACTCAATTTCCCGGATAAAAAGTAGCTATATGTGAGTTAACTAGTGTTTAAAGAAGAGGAAACACTCAAAAGATGTGTATGCAGAGCTAAATGGACAGGGCTTCCTCGCCTTTTTCCTTCTCTCTCTCTTCTCAAATGGTCACCCCCCCTATATTTATAGATTTGGATGGCCACAGTCAACTGCTACTGGTCGTGTTGGGCCCGCCCTTCATGGTCTCATCGTCTCATAATACGTGCGTGCGTAAATGCAATCAGAATGTCCGCTCAAACTTGCAGAACTTCAATCCGAGCATCCAAACAAAGTATATCTGTACTTCTTCAGATCGCTTGTGTCGAGAGTTACGTAATGACATGGATTAGAAGTTGTACGAAGTCCGGAAGAGGGGTCTATGCCCATGGTCTTCAAGCTTCAAAGTTTATCCAAAGTACTGCCATACGTAATAGTCACTCGGGATTATCAATCCTCGGCTCTTGTGGGACATTGTTGTATATATGTATTTATGAAGCGTTAAGACGACGTGCCATTTGTCGGAGGAACAAGATGATGTGTGACTCCTTGCCGGCGTTATTGCCGGGTTGAGTTGAAAGTAGACGTTGCTCAGGGTTACAGCTGAGATTGGACTACTTGTTGGTATGTTGTGATATCATCTTATTTCCGTGGATAGATGACGTGTTGACTCCTCACCGGGTTATCACGGTTTAGTTTTAAAGCGCATATTGCTGCTCGTGGTTATGTCCGAGATTGATCGTCAGCTTGTTTGTATGTATCACTGTCATCTAGATTGAAGATGATAGCATGTATTTGACACAAACATTTCCGGGGTTATTGTCGGAACTGTAATGGCATTCCTTGGGGCTATCACCAAGGATGGGGTTGCTACTCCCAGTATTGTCTATGGGACTGGAACTAAACGTCGCGGTGTTATCACCGAGACAGAACTGTCCTCTCCAGTGTTGTTGCCGGTCTTTTGATCTGCATATCTCGGGGTTATCTCCGAGATTTGGAAATGGCATTCTCGGTGTGTGTTCTGGGCTTGACCCGATGCTCCCAGTTTGTGTTCCGCTTGGATCCGAACTTCCGTAGTATCCTAATTATTGTAAGTCGCCTTTCGTGGTTATCTCCAAAAGACGAATCTACCCTCCCGCAATGTCGAATAGGAGTGCAAAAAATTTCGAGTGTCTACAGATGCCCCTCTTTATCATATTCATGCAAAGCAAGGCATGGATAGGATAAAGAATCATAGACACTTGAAATGCAAGCAAGGTAATCATGATGTGATATGCAGCAACATGATGCAAATATATGTACAATGCATGGATGATTGTCAAGAAATCCTGCTGGGATGACAATCAGTGATGGCTTGGACACGCGATCCAAATCTCAAAGGATGTTGACATTGGGACTACCACCAAAGTCTTGAATCCTAGACACTGGCCTATACTCCATAGAGGTACCTCTTGTGTGGAAGAGATCTGTGGGGATAATGCTTTGTCTGTTTGAAGATGTGTATAACATGTTTCCTCATACTGTCGGAGTTACTGCCAACAGTTGGTTATTATCAAGGTTGCCTGATCTTCGTTGATGTGTGTATCACCGGATGAATCTTTATTGGGTGCATAGTCAAGGCTGCTTGACTTTCATTGATGTTGTCAATGGTAGCATTATGTTGTAGCCCTTGCTGAGGAAGGTTGCTTCGATGGGTTTACTTGTCATCGGCTGTCATGACGTCAAGGCTGCTTGACCTTCATTGATGTGTGTATCAATGGTTGCATTACATTGTAACCCCCGCCGGGGATACGTAGATACTTGATAGGTGTGCGTTGTGACCCCCGCCGGGGACACATAGATGCTTGATAACTTCGGTGTTGTAACCCCCGCCGGGGAGGTTTGATAACTTTTCAAATGACGGCATCGGACCTTTGTGGGGTATTGTCGAGCATGGTTTGTGAAAGCTGAGCTTATTGGTATAGTATACCCTGCATTCATGCGAATACCATTGAAGCGATGGGAGTTTAACTCTGACCGACAAGAAACCAGGATTTCAGGCTGTTCCGCTCAATCAGGTAGCGTTTTTATTCCTGATTTGGCCTTTTCAGCTTTTGAGACCTCCTTTGTAACTCTAACTAAATCGAGCCGGAGGTGTGGGACCCATGTAGGGGGGCCGCAGGTGTACCTGTAGGAGCCATAGGTTGACCTGCGGCCAGCCATGCCTATGTATAGGCGGTTGGTTGCTTTCATAAGTCATTTTCAAGTTGCGCAGCGAAGGAAATCTGAGAGCTCTTCTGCAGATTTGGTTTGAGTTCGTAACTTTTGCGTGATATTCACACCGCATAAGCCGCTCTTCACCATCACGGTAACATATGCATGTATTTGTTTTCCAATTTCTGTCCATTGGAAAATGACTTATCGCATGAAATGCATTTAAACACCTAGTAGTGAATATGCATGCTGATATTATTTGATAAAAAAAATTCAACATAGCAAATGTTAGTATTAAACTATGCTGAACATAATGATGTGAAAAAATTTAACTTCTGACACAGTCAAATTGGCACCTTTTACTGTCATTTCTTATCCTATCTGAGGACAAATGAGTAAAGGTAGAATAGTAAATAATCCTGGTAATTAGACTACACTTACGGATTTTTACTGTGATGTGATGAATGCATACAGGATGTATATGACTGTGTACATATGTGCTACTGAATGGCCACCTAGTCATGCCTATGTGCATGTGGATAGTCCCATTTTCAAAGGGGCTATGGATAAATTTTTCCAAAATGTAGGCATTGGATAGTTATGCATTTCTACAGTAGATGTATGTTAAAATAATGCATGTATGCATGTAATCATAGAATGTATTTTGAAAAAGACTCCAGGTACGAAATTACCACACCCTTTCTGAGGTGATTTGGAGACTTGCTATCCAGATATTATGGATCCAGATCAGTCGAGCAATTCCCGCAGGACCACTTCTGGTGTATGGAGGAGGGCTTTTGAAGAGCCTCAAGGTCGTTTTCTACGAGATAGCCTCGTCGTCAAGTCATGAGGCGGTCATACGTCCTATTCAAGCCGAGGTGCCGAATGTCGAGGATTTAGGAGGAGGATGTACCATTCTGTGTTCCTCGCCCGCTCAGACGTGTTCCCCGTGAGGGAATTGCCAGTATTCAAGTGGCGAACCCGGATCTTCTCGGGTGACTTGAGTAGGCATCCTTCAGTATACCTGCACGCAAATGAGGTATGAAGTTAGATCTTTAATCTTCCTTATTTCCTATTGATGAGGAGTCAAGGAGTCTGATGTAGTACATTTGATGTACGTTCCCGGCTTCACACAGCCTTGAGGGAACTGGTTTAGCATCCACTCTATGTATCAGGCCTTGCATGATGACTATAGAGGGATCGTCCATGGCTGGGGATTCGAGAGATTCTTCTCTATTCTACCCCGTCGTTGTCCCTGGGGTTACCTCAGGGCACTGTCTAAGCGGTGGTAGATGGTATGCGATCATGGTATGATAGTATATCACCATCAAACATGGTGATTGTAGATGATTTGCTATAGCATACTATGACCCTACTGATGTTTCAGGTTCCTCCAAGATTTATAGAGGGCATGCTAGAGCATTGGATATCCGACAGACAGGTATTCCGCTTTAGGACCCGTGAGTTGACTCCTACTTTGGAGGAGTATGCATGGTTGACGATGTTGCCTTTGGACAGACCTTGCGTGCATATGGTGATGGGAGACATGAGTAGACAGTTCATCACTCTCACAGGATTGAGGCGCAGAGTAGTGCAGGATGAGATTACATTCGGCCATGTGATATCTCAGCATTTCCTGATTGACAGGTTTGGCTCTGAGGACAACTATGCACGGCATTCCGGGGATTTCACCACACCGGAGGATCATTGGCGTCACCCGGCAGTAGATGTAATCGCTTACATGCGTATTGTCATACGTATATATGCCGCGGTACATGGATGAGCTAGATATCGGTGTTATCATGGCAGTGAAAGCTCTCAGGGAGGGTCATACCATCATACCGATGATTATCGCAGAGACCTTGAGGTCAGCTACATACTGCTGCATTTATCCGGTAGGAGTGTTCACAGGTAACTCGGTCATGCTGTACGTGTGGTTCATGACACACTTGAGACCGATTGGCACATTTAGACATCATGGATTTTGTTTCACCCATGAGATAGCCATGTCGTACTCCTTTCAGCCTGCGGGGTGTACAGATGTTGTATCTTGGTCCGCTTTCTTGGCAGAGATTAGAGATCTGTTTGATATATTGTCGTATTCAGGGCTTAGCTCACCCTACAGCTTCATTACTCATGCTCCAGGCATGGATTATCTTCCTCTGGCTGGTTTGAGGGGCATGATTACTTACTACCCACTGGCCGTGATGTGTCGGGTTTGACCGGCCAGGACTTCCATCCGTATAAGGGGCGGAGTCACCAGCGTTACACCATTTGTCGGCGGAGGATGATCCAGTTGTATGCCTCGTTGGGATCGGCCGAGTCTCACCGATTTTTCCGCTACCATCCGTAGTTCAGAGAGTATTCCGCATTGATGGAGATAGAGATCAGATTGGCTATGGCAAGATCCACAATGCAGAGACCGATTCTCGACCATGAGGAGCCTATAGAGAGGCCATCATTCCCAAATGACTTGATTTGAAATTCGCCAAAGATTTGTGATAGATTCTCCCACCCCGAAAAGCATCAAGCATTTCAAGATTCTAGACATCATTTGGAGCAGAGCTTACATTTGATGACCTACGACAGAGATCAGACTAGGGTCGTGATGTTGACAGCTCTTGATGAGAGAGATACTGCTCTATTGTAGAGGGATGAGGCTAGATCAGCTAGGGATGCATTGATAGTTGAGCGGGATGCCGCCTTATCTGCTAGGGATGTGGCCATTGCAAACAGAACTTCAGTAAGATCCCAGATGAAGGTCAGTCTTACCGACATGAGTGCGTATATTGATGAGCATTACGCCACCATGCAGTTAGCCTCTGATTTGCTAGCTCATGTAGATACCCTTGGGCAGGAGCTTGCAGCATTACCTCCGTATTCAGAGAGGGATGCTATATTAGATCTGATAGTCAGCAAACACACAGATCTATAGATAGCTTTGTATTTTCCTGCACAGACTACCTTAGCCATTTTTGTCATATACAGCACATATATATATATATATATCAAACAGTATTATGCATGGCAGGAAAATATATTTTGATTCACTTCCCTTTTAGTTATGCCTTGATACTTGCTTGATATTTGCCTGTTTCTCCAGGGCCTTTGATCTTGATGCATTCTGAACTTATCCTTGATAGATGGACATTGAGACGTCGCAAGGTCTCTCAAAACGGATCATTAATTTTTAAAATCCCTACCATCTTTGGTGTCTTGGCACTGGTATCTGTATGGAAAAAATGGAGAGGAGGGTGGTTTCTTCCTCTCTGAGATTGACCGCACCACAGATGGTCGCCAGTACTTCTATTTGTAAGAAGCCTAGTTTATTCCATCTCTTATGGGTTGGTATTGCTCTTTGAGGCACGATCGCAGCTTAGATGGTCACCGAATCTTCTATTTGTGAGAAGAGGTTGGATAATTCCATCCCTTTGATCTGAAACTAATGAAGTGGGGCAATTTGAAGATTGTTCCCAGTACTATGTGACAAGTATGTTTGTTCTGGTAGGGGTTAAACTACCCCATGAATGGCTGCCTACATACTCCTGTTGAAGAGGAGATCAAGTCTGCGTAGTTTGAACCTAGTGTAGGAGGTTCAACGCTGAATATGAAAACAGAAGGGTGTAGAAGTATTTTTGTTGTTTTTGTGAAGAAAGGGTAGAAATGTTTTTGTTGTTTTTTTTTATTACGACCGGGCCATATAGAATATGGTTGCCTACGTACCCCTCGGGTATTAGGGAGATCAGGTCGACGTAGTTCTCCCCTCAAGACGAATCGCAGCTGAAGAGAAATGCAAATCCCATGTGCAAGCTATACTGCGGGGAGAAGAAAGTTTAATCCCGTTAAGGGGATAAACTGTAAGTGTGGAAAAAATTTGATCCCATATTGAGGATAAACTGCAGGAGTAAAAAGTTTAGTCTCGTCTTCAGGAGAAGTAGGTGTATTGAAAAGTTTAGTCTCGTCTTCAGGAGAAGTAAGTGTGTTGAAAAGTTTTAGTCTCGTCTTCAGGAGAAGTAAGGTGTTGAAAAGTTTGTAATGCAAGGAAACCAGGCTACTGGTGTGAAGTGAAAAGAAACCAGGCTGCTGGTTTGAAGTGAAAGGAAACCAGGCTGTTGGTTTGAAATGAAAGGAAACCAAGCTGCTGGCTTTGAAATGTATGTTTCCCTGAGGGGCAGAAGAGTTTGTAAACAGGAAAGAGGGTTCAAAACCGGAATGACTGGTGATTCAAGGATCAAAACCAAGATGTTTGTTTGATGGTAACTTCAGACATAGTACCGTTTCACGGTGTCCGAGTTGATAAGTTGTGGAAATTCATCGCCATCCATTTCTTGCAACCTGAGAGCACCTCCTGTCAATACTTCCTTGACAACATATGGGTCTTCCCAGTTAGGAGCGAATTTTCCCTTATATTGATCTTGGTTGTCAATGATTTTCTTCAAAACCAAGTCATGTTGTTTGAATTTCCATAGTCGGACATTTCTATTGTAGGATCGTGCGATCCTTTATTGATATAACTGACCATGAAAGATATCCGTGGTTCACCTTTCGTCTATCAGAGATAATTGGTGATACCTGTCTTGTACCCATTAGTCTTCATCCAACTGAGCATCCATCAATACTCTGAGGGATTCCATTTCCAATTCTATGGGGAGCACTTCTTCCATCCCATAGACTAATGAGTAGGCAGTTGCCTCAGTGGAAGCACGCATTGAAGTTCTGTAGGCTAATAAAGTCAGAGGCAAGAGGTCAGGCCATCCTTTGTGATTAGATGATATTTTCTGCATGATCTTTTTGATGTTTTTATTAGACTTCAACAAAGTACCATTCATCTTTGACCAGTGAATGACGAGTTGAGATGTCCGATGTGGAATTTTTGCATAATTCCTCCATCATTTTGTTGTTGAGGTTCTTAGCATTGTCTGACACAATGACCTGTGGTTGTCCATATCGACAAACAACATTATTTTTGATGAACGCAATGATGACTTCTTTAGTAACCCTGGGGAAGGAAGTTGCTTCTACCCATTTGGTGAAGTAGTCGATCATGGTGAATATGAATCGATGTCCATTACTGGCTTTGGGCTCGATGGGCCCGATCACGTCCATTCCCCACATTGAGAAGGGCCATGGCGAACTCATATTGTGGAGTTCCCTTGGAGGGGCGTGGATAGCATTCCTATGGATTTGACATTGATAGCACCTCTTGACGTGATCATCATAGTTAGCTTTGAGTGTAAGCCAATAATGTCCCATTCTGAGAATTTTCATAACAAGTAAGGGTCCACTCATGTGAGGGCCGCATACTCCACCATGGATCTTATCCATGAGTCGCTAAGCTTGGTCTTTGTCCAGACATCTGAGGAGACCTAATCCTGCATCTCTTTTGTAGAGTGCATCTCCGCTCAGGTAGAATTTTATAGCAAGTCGATGAATCATTTCTTCTCGCTTAGGCTCGCCAAATGGTGTAGATCCATCTCGCAGATACTCCTTGATATGCTGATACCAAGGGTTATGGATTGGAGGTAGCTCATTCGATACTTCTTCAACGTAATTCCCATATACTGGGGCTTTATGCATAGCAATCTTGATGTTTGGCATGTCTATCTTGTCAGGTATGTAAACCAAGGAGGCCAACGTTGCTAATGCGTCTGCAAAGTCATTCCTATTACGAGGAATATGTAGAAAAGAGATCTCTTCGAACTCCAAAGCCATCTGTAGAACTTGCCGATGGTAAGGCAGTAAATGTAATTCATTGGTTTGATAGATTCCTGTGGATTGCTTGATTACCAATTCGAATCCCCAAAGACAGTTAACCGCCTGATACCCATTGAATGGGAAAGTTTGAGTCCCATGATATAGCCTTCATACTCAGCTGTGTTGTTGGTGTTGACAAACTGCAATTGGACTGCGACGGGATACTGCTCCCCCATACAGGATATTAAAACTGCTCCAGCTCCGGAGCCTTCTGAATTGATAGCTCCATCAAAATATATTTTCCACGATCGGCATGTATCGTACTGATGTGTTAGCTAAATTGTCATTACTCCTTCGTCAAGAAAGTATGTTTCTAAGGGTTTGTAGTCCCTTGCAGGAGCGGCAACCAGTTGATCCACAATTCCTTGACCTTTGACAGACTTTTGTGTCACGTAGACGATGTCAAATTGCTATAGGATCAACTGTCATCTGGACAGTCGACAATTCAGTATGGGTTTGCTGAACACATACTTAAGAGGATCCACGCGGGATATGAGATGGGTTGTGTGACCATGTAGATAATGATGTAATCTCATGGAAGCCCATGCTAAAGCACAACAAGTCTTCTCAATCAGAGTGTACTTGTGTTCATTGATGCTGAATCTTTTTTTAAGGTAATAGATAGCTCGCTCTTGTCCTCTATCGCCTTTTCTCGTCTCCCAAAGATACGTTCCCATAGCATTGTCATTTATGGACAGGTACATGAACAGGGGAACATCATCCTTGGGAGGTACCAAAATAGGAGCGTTAATCAGCTGCTCCTTGATTGTGAGGAAGACTTTCTGACACTCATCATTTCATTTCATGGAGGAGTTCTTCCTTAACAATTTAAAGATTGGCTCACAGGTTGCTGTGAGTTGAGAAATGAATCGGCTAATGAAGTTGATCCTTCCCAAAAATCCCCGTATTTCCTTCTCTGTCTGAGGAATGGGCATTTCCTTGATGGCCTGGATTTTGGTAGGATCCATTTCAATCCCTTTATGGCTGACTAGGACACCTAGCAACTTGCCTGACTTAACACCAAAAGCGCACTTGGCGGGATTCAACTTCAAGTTGTACTTACGTAACCTGTTGAACAGCTTTTTGAGATGGTCTAAATGGTCATCCTCCTTCCGGGATTTGACAATGATGTCATCCACATAGATCTCTATCTCCTTATGCATTAAATCATGAAAAAGGGCCATCATAGCTCGCTGGTAGGTTGCCCCGGCGTTGGTGAGGCCAAATGACAATCGTCTGTAGCAAAAGGTTCCCCAAGGTGGGATAAAAGCGCTTTCAACGATCTTCCTCAAATACCATAATTTGATGGTACCCATAAAGCAATCAAAGAAAGGATCGCATGCCAGATCGAAAAGATTGTCAATAAGAATGTGGATAAAAGGCACGAGAAAGCTATCTTTAAGGCAAGCTTTGTTCAAATCCTGGTAATCCACACAAACTCGCACCTTTCCCCCTTGTTTAGGCATGGGAACAATGTTGGATATCCACTCCGGATATGTAGACACCATGGTGATGCCAGCTTGAAATTGTTTCACAATTTCTTCTTTAACTTTTAAACTCCACTCAGGTTTCAATTGCCTGGGCTTTTGCTTAACTAGCTTGAATCCTTCTTTAATGGGAAGGTGATGAAGAACAATGTTAGTGGAAAAACCCACCATGTCTTCGTGAGACCATGCAAACACATCCAGGAACTGGGTAACAGTGTAACCATGTCATTCCGTTGATTTGTGGTAAGGTCTGAACCAATCTAGATTAGCTTAGGGTTGTCTAAGGTTCCGAGATTGAAAGGAGTGGTTTGATCAAGATTGGGTTTGGGTTTGTCGGTGACCCATTCCTTAATCTCTTGAGGTGTCTCAATGTCCTCTTGGATATCCATCAAATCTGAGTCCAACTTTGCATCAAAGTTACAGCCCTTGTGGAGAGAAGGCACCTCGTCAGCAAGTACAGGTACATCTAAATTCAGAGTCCTGAAACAAAATATGCTTTCACTTAATATATGCAACTGTTCGATCATATAAAAGTGTTAGCATGTATGTGATAAAATAACTGCTAGTGCTGTAAAAGAAAGCAAGCAATTAAAGTTATCTACAGGGCAGAGGGATTTTCTGCCCATTTTACCCTCGTCGACCAACGCATGGAGTGCTGCTCCAATTGTCGAGAGCAAAGTCCTGAAGGACTACAGTGATAGAAGGATCTTCAGTGTCCTCCTTCTCCCGAATGATAACCATGACATCTGGGCAATCATCGTCTGGGGTGTATCTGCTTATATGTTCATCATGAACAATGATGCGAATGCCTACCATCATCAAGGCAAGGTCATGTTTACGTTTCCGCTCCTTTTCTTCTGCCTCGAGATCAGGAATTAGCACCTCTTTAACTTTGATTGGCACTGGTTTCGGAAACAACATAGCCACAACCCGGCCGAACTCTTTAATCGAGACCAGATCAACTCATGCTAGTAAAGGTGTAGAAATTGCCGCAAAATGAAGCTTGAGGAACCTGCTTGTGTTTATGAGGATTCCTGTGCTTGGAACTAGCAGAATAGCCTAGCTCGGCTGTCCCAATTTTACTAGACATTTAGATAGGGTGCTTAATACCCTGTTGATCCTTACCAAGCCCTTGTCCAGGTTGGTAACCTAATAATATCATTTCTTGAGTAGCTGACATCACTTCGTCAGAAATCTTGGGTATAGGAAGTGGCACTCCAATAGAATGGTATTGTGTGTTACTCACTTCCAGAGTATGAAAACTGGCCGGCTCAACTTCTGAATTGAAGCTGATAATTGGTAGAGTTCCTGGTCTAGGACCTTCCAGCTCAGCATTGACAGTGACTAGACTGTTGATGATATATTTGAGTTGTTGATGTAGGGTGGAGGGAACAGCTCCAGCCATGTGTATCCATGGTCTCCCCAATAGCATGTTGTATCTTGAATCTATCTTGAGGACGTGGAAGGATACGATGAATCTCAATTGGCAATTTAATCTTTCCAACGGAATTTTGCCGAGATCCATCAAAAGCTCTAATGATTGTGTGGCTACTTTGGATTCGCTTGAGATTAATATTCATTTTCACCAAGGTGGCATAAGGACAGATATTTAGAGATGAGCCTCCATCTATCAAAAACTCCAAATTTAGCATATACCGGAAGACAACACCTGCATGTGCAAAGTGGTATGCAATACCGGTCCCTTCGGGAGGTATGTCGTCATTAGTGAAGGATATCACATTGTTGTTGAAAATGTGATCAACCAAATGTTGAAATTTTTCCACATCCACTGATTTTGGCAAGTAGGGTTCTTCCAAAACCTTTAGCAAGACCTTTCGATGCTCTTCGGAAGAGAAAACTAAGTCCAAAATTGAAATCTGGTGTGGAGCTTCTCATAAGCTTGAAACCACTTTGGCTTCATTGTGGCCCATAGTATAGAGGAATCTTTCAATCTTCTTCATGGGTAATTTCCCCTTTGCTTCGCAAGTAGGCTTGATAACCCGTTGAGGAAGGTACAGTGGATTTTCTCTCTACACTGTAGCAGTAGTATGAGACGTAGATCCTTCAGCTTCTCTATAATTCCATGGAACTTTGTGTAAGCTGACAACAGGATGTTGTAGTCTGCAAGGCAAAAGAATTGGCTCTGATGCAGCCACTTTCAAAGGATTGTCAGCTCCTTTTAGTTGAATTGGTTGTATGGGAAATGTTTTGACAGTTTCATCATCCACCTCGGATATAATTGCTACTGTTCCCTTCCATTGAGTAGGGCATGTATTCCCACCCTTAAGTTTCACAGTGTAATCATCTACTACTTGCAGGACACCGATGTTGAGTAAAATCTAGTTACACACAACACGCAAGTATACGCGGTCAACAAGTAATAAAGTGATAAGTTGAGTATCGTTCCCACAGGGAATTCTAATTAATAAATCCCAACTACTAATACTATATCAATTCAATTTTATTCAAACAATGATAAATTGTGATTTTCTAAATTATTAACTCAAAATTAAACACTTAAAGATATTGTACTAAGATAAGCGAATAACTAAGCTAATACTTGAGTGAATGACTTCCGATAGGTAAATATTAAGACTTCAATATCCCCAGCTTATGAACTATAAATCAATTATCTAATCATCCCAATTATTATGTCTCATCAATTGTTAATGTGAATTCTCAAATGCCAAAAGCCCTCTTCCAAGTGATCAATTGACTTCTATTTAATCCATTAATCTTGCTATATTCCTATGCAAAACAATTGAATTAAACTCTTTCCAATCCCAATTCCTTATATGTTATATCGCGGTGAATGATATTTCCATTCAATTCACAAACCTAATTATTTACCGTGCAAATAACTAAGTCACATGTTATCATGTCTAGTTTAACCCTAGAATTCCTTTCCCAATTCCTTCTAGAGTATACACGCAATTATTGGCCAAATAATTAATCAATAGAATCAAACATGATAAACAATCCACTTCAACATAAATAATTAGAATGAGAGAATAACTAATTTATAATCATAAAAAGTTCAATTGAAATCTTAATTAAAGAATTAGTTCATCACGGAAATAAGAACCATTAATTGTTGACAAATCATCCTTAAAGAATTACAAATTGAAAATAAGGAGAAAAAGAAGAAACTCTGTAGCCAATCCTTAATCTCCAAGTAATCTTGTGTAACCTTCAATGGAAGAACTCGTTGAATCCTCCGAAGAATAATCAAAAAAATCACCCTTTTATTTCAGCACTTAGTTTCTTTTTATAGCCTCCCCCAATCCTCATCCAATTAGGTTTTACATTAGCCCCCAATAGACAAGTCAAGTCCAACCAGAAGTCAAACGCTACTTAATCCAAATAAGGTCACTAGAGGCTCAATACCTTGGCCAACAGTAGGTAGTAGTAATTTCCATACCTGGCCGGACCGACTTCTCTAAAATTACCAGATTGCCATTAAATGCTTGAATTTCCCATAATTGCCCCTCCAACTTCCAAATCGCAAAACAAGATATAAACACAATAAAATGCTACTAAATAACTTAAGAATGCAATAATTTAAGTCTAAATATATCCAATTTATGGGTATACTACCCATTCATCAAATACCCCAAACTTAAATCGCTATGCAAGTGTCCTCATGCGACAAAACATAAGATCACAAAACAAAACTAAACATCATGCACATGCAACTATTTATATTTATATGTTCGTAATTCCAAAGAATTCAAGAGCTCACGTGAGATCCATATGCCTCGTAAAAATCACGTAAACATGCTAATTCATCATGCAAAACAGATCAATAATATCCCAACAATCAACGGATCTAAATCTGTTATTATCGATATTGTGCGTGTGTCCAATGCACCATGCTAACCCATGAAAGACAAAAATATGAAAGATAATAACTTTCTTAGTAAGCATCATACAAAGTGTGAACTTGAGAACTCATCAAATATACTTGTTTCAACTCGAACTCAAACACTTACCCGAATTCAAAAGTCAAAATGGAATACTTTTTTCTTTTTTTTTAGATGGTTGGTGAGTGCGTTTTACACTCCATCTCACGCTTGTGTTTATGGGGAGTGGTTCTCCTCAACCCACCACCAGACTCAACATTTTTTTTTTAGCTCTACATAAATGACTGTGCAACGTCTCATCCTATTAGGCTAACAGTGTTACCCCTTAGCGAGCTTTCGACCAACGACTCCCAAACCATATAAGACCTTAGGGCACTAGGTTTTAAGATACCCCTTCGCACGTACTTGTTCAAGTAACACAGGCCCCGAAACAAGACTAGTCACCCTTTATTCCAAATGTTTTTCCCCAAACTCGAAGTTTATGTATGAATTAGGTCTCTAGTTATTCAAATTGTTCTTCCATATCACTAGCAATCCTCCTTTAGAACTCTATTATCTAACCATTTAAACTATCATAGCCAACATGGTCGCTTTTATTTCAAAGTGCCTTCCTATAATATCAATGTCAAAATGATAAAGATCCAATTCAAGTCACAAAAATCATATCAATCAATCAACAATCCTTACTAGACTTGTTCATGCAATTCTACTTTCATCATTGGCCCCATATACGCGCACTATCAAAACCTGGAATTAACATGCAATCCTAAATGCAACTTTACTAATAATCAATCCACAAACTAATAACAAACTACAAATCGTTAAAAATAAAACGTAACCACCCCCAAACTAAGCTAGAGCAATGTCCTCATGCAAAAAATAAGTCAAAATAAAAATGAGGACTTTCCGATGAACTTATTCTTCCGGGGAGCATCATCGCCCCTCGCTCATCTCTTGATCGGAGGGGGAACATCGGTAATCTGGAGCCATAGGAAAATGGCTAAGTGGAACGCCTTGGATGGGTTTGGATGGTCAGGCATTCATGCGGCAAATTGGTCAACTAAAACTTGAAAATCACGCTTGACGTTCCGATAATAAGCGCGCA
The DNA here is from genome assembly GCA_020205605.1 of Panax ginseng. Classification (NCBI taxonomy): domain Eukaryota; kingdom Viridiplantae; phylum Streptophyta; class Magnoliopsida; order Apiales; family Araliaceae; genus Panax; species Panax ginseng. The sequence continues at coordinate 55,395,860 of CM035149.1, read as the reverse complement.
TTCTCGGGACTCAATGTTGTAAAACCAAATTGCCTATCTCCCCACCGGATACCGGACCACACCTCGATGAGTCAACGTGAGGGGCCGTAAGTAGGTGGAGCCCGAGGTGGTGGGGCTTGTGTAGACGTAATTTGGGGGATAATGAAACCCATTCCCTAGGGTGATTAAGCCCCCGACCACACTTTTTATAACGACGGATCAAGTTGTGGTCCAACACGCATAGGAGTTTGAATCATCTCGTCTGATTTCCATTTGACCCCAAACTTAGCACATAAGACGCAGATCAATGACGGATGTGGTAACCTCCACAGGGTCCCGCCATGAGATGCGCGGAGCATAGATTGGTCGAATAAGATGGCCGACATCAATTTCTTAGGCCTTGTATGATGGAGTATAATAGCACACTTTCTTTGGTGACGTGACTCACATGTGTGCGAGGCATCAATTTAGCGAGATATGAAGGCATACCATGCCTTCCATATAGACCGAGGTGAGACAATGGAAAGTCATGTCGCCACGCCATGCATGGACCAAGTAGTGCCCGCTGACACGACCCCGAATAATCCTTTCATAGTTCCGCCCATCACTCACTAGGTGAGCATATTCATCACTAATGGGGTGTCAGTGATTGATCGAAGGCCACCGGCTACTGGGCTTTGTTGTCGGGCTGTGCCTAAATAACAAGGCCGAATCTTAGTGATGGGGGCGCCGGGGCGCTGGACTTCATCTGTGTAACGTGCATACATGGACAAGTTTAAGAGTTAGTTTAGTAAACTCGTATTCTTCACTACTAAAAGATAAAAGTAAAAATAAGAGAATTTTAAATCTAAAAAATAAAATAAAATCAAATAACGAGAAAAAATTATAGAACGTAATGGGTTGCCTCCCGAGAAGCGCTTGGTTTACAGTCGTCAGCCCGACTTTTCGGTGTTGTTCAGTTGTCCACTGGGTCAGAGAGGTACTGGACCGTAGCTTGACGTTCGATTGGTCCACTCCAATAATGTTTCAGACATTGACCATTGATCTTGAAAGTACGCTTTGAGTTCGGTTCCTCAACCTCAATGTTTCCATGTGGAGTGACAGATATAACTACAAATGGCCCGGACCACCTGGATTTCAATTTTCCCATAAATAGACGCAAGCGTGAGTTGAACAGTAGTACTTGGTGGCCCGGTGCAAATATTCTATCGAGAATTTTTTATCGTGCTGCTTTGACTTTCTCCTTGTAGGGCTTAAGCGTTTCGTAGGCATTGAACCTAATTCATCCATCTCGCTCAACCGGGTAACCTTTTCTCACCGCCGCTTCTAGATCAAAGTTTAATTTCCGAATGGCCCAAAGTAATCGTGTTTCTAGCTCGACCGGAGATGACACGCCTTTCCAAATACCATTCTCAGACGGGACATGCCGATCGGATTTTTGTACGCTATTCGATAGGCCCATAGAGCGTCGTCAAGATTTAAATGCCCAATCTTTTCGTGATTTTATTGACTACTTTTTCCAGATCCTCTTAACTTCCGATTCGACACCTCTGCTTGGCCATTGGTTTGGTGGGTGATATGCAATGTGCAATTTTGTGATTTAACTCCATACTTTACAAGCAATTTAGTGAATCGCTTGTTACGTAAGTGAGTTCCTCATCACTTATTATAGCCCCTGTCCCCAAATCGGTAAACATGTTCTTCTTTAAAAATCGGATGACAACGTTGGCATCATTCGTGGGTAACGCTGCGGCTTCTACCCATTTGAAACATAATCGATCGCTAACAAGATGTAATGATTATTAAGAGAAGATGGAAATGGTCCCATAAAATTGATACCCCACACGCCGAATAGTTCCACCTCTAGAATTGTGTTAAGTGGCATTTCATTGCGCTTGAGATATTACCTACTTACGTTGGCATCGATCGATTTCAAAGACAAAGAGATAAGCATCTTTGAATAAAGAAGGCCGAAAAATCCCGATCAGAGTACTTTGGGTCATTGCTCGATCACCTAATAATGACCTCCGTAATCCGAGGAGTGACAAGTGGCCTAATATACTATCCATTTCTTCGTGAGGTACACAACGCCTTATCATTTGATCTCGCATATGCTTTAAAATGTAAAATGGTTATCCCAAAAGTATTGCTTCACATCGTGGAGAAACTTCTTTCGTTGTTATGAGGTCAAATCCGGTGGTAACACTTTGGCAACCACATAGTTGACATAGTCAGCATACCAAGGCAATATGGTAGTTACCTGGAACAGTTGCTCATCCGGAAATTTTTCATTAATCACCGAGTTGTCTTCTTTCTGCTCCTTTTTATATTCCAACCGGTATGTATGATCCGCCACTTGATTTTCTCTATCTTTTCTCGTCCCGGATCTCCGTGATCAAATTCTTGTAACAACAAAAGACTCCACCAGATTAATCATGGTTTAGCATCTTTCTTTTCAATCGATATTTAATAGCCGAATGATCGCAGACAATTACCTTAGTGCCGAGGAGATAAGCTCAAATTTGTCAAAAGCAAACACCACTCGCAAGTAATTCTTTTTCTATTGTTGTGTAGTTCAAATTTGGGCATCTGCCAATGTCTTACTAGAGTAGTAGATAGTATGAAAAATCTTATCATGACGTTGTCCCAATACGGCTCCCACCGCTGTAATCATCAAGGCCGCACATCAATTCGAATTCAGAAAGACCAATTCCAAGGCTATAAATGATTGGTGCAGTAGACCAATTTCTTCTTTAATACCTCAAATGCCTCGATGCGCTGCCTGATCCATCTTAAACGATACATCTTTCTCCAAGAGTGAGCATAGGGGTTTCGAGATCTTTGAAAATCTTTAATAAAGCGCCTATAGAACCCCTCGCATGTCCCAAGAAGTCTAATGCCTTTTATGTATGATGGAGGAGGCGCTTTCTCAATTGTATCAATATTCGCCTATCCACCTCCAATCCGGATGCGAAACCTTATGTCCCGTAATAACCCCTTCTTGTACCATAAATGACATTTTTCCCGCCACACCAAAGTTAGTCTCCACACATCTTTTTAACACCAAGATCGATTCTTCAAACACGAGTCAAAACTATCACCGAACACGGAGAAATCATCCATGAACACCTCTAAATTCTGCTCGACCATATCGAGAAGATTGCCATCATACAAATAAGAAAGGTTGTTTCCAGATTACATAAACCAAAGGACATACGCCGAATGCAAACTTACCGTATGGACATGTGAACGTGGTCTTTTCTTGATCTTCCTACGCGCTATGGCAATTTGATTGTACCTGCATTTCCATCTAACAGACAAGAGAATTGATGTCCCGCTAACCTCGTCCAACATCCGATCAATGAACTGCAAGGGAAAGTGATCTTTGCGTGTGGCTTTATTCAACTTATGTAATCCATACATACTTCCAAATTGTAATGCTTCTAGTCTGGATGAGCTCATGCGCCTGCTTTTACCACAAATATGCCCCCTTTTCGGTAGACACACCATACAGACTTACCCATGAACTCGCCCGAGATTGGGTAGATAATACCAACATCCAACCATTTTATAATTTCCTTCTTCACCACATCTTTCATAATGGGATTTAACCTTCTTTTGATCTCAATGGTTGGTTTTGATCCTCTTCCATTAAAATCTTATGCATCTGTAAAGATGGGCTAATACCTCGAATGTCCGCTATAGTCCACCCAATCATTGCTTTGAACTCGCTACAACTCGTAGCAATTTTTCTTTTGGGTGTCGCTTAACGTTGTCGAAAACAATAACCGGTAGAGTCAATCTTTCCCTAGATAAGCATATTCAAGATGAGAGGGAGTGGCTTTAATTCCAACACCAAAGGGCTCTTCTATCGAGGGTTTGCACTTTTACCTTCCGCTTTGGGCCTATCAAGGGTGTCAAATGGTTGATTACTTTTCCAGAGAATGATGGTGTGTCAGCCAATCGACCGCTCATTGTTCTGCATCAAGACTATCATTGTCTGTTTCTAACCAACATGGATTCTATCGGATCCTCCGAGTAATTACCGCAAATCTTGTGATTAACTATCTCCTCCATTAAATCCACCCGCAAACACTCACCTTTTTCCTTCTGGATAAGACATTGCTTTAAACACATTAAAAGTGACCTCGTTGATCGTCAACTCTCATCGTCAATTCTCCTTTTTTGCATCGTCGATTAACGCTCTCCCCTGCTGCTAAGAATGGTCGCCCGAGAATGATGGGAAGTTCCAGATCCGCTTCACAATCCAAGATAACGAAGTCTCGCTGGAAAGATGAATTTATCCACCCTTACTAATACGCCTTCAACGATACCGTGGATATGTAATCGACGGCCTCGCCAACAAGAACCGATATTTGTCTTTTGGTGCTTGGAGCCTCGAATCGATTTGCAGACTAATAATGGCATCAAATTAATATCGCCCCAAATCACACAAAGGCTTTCCCCAAAACTGATTACCAATGTCGCATTTAATAGTAAAGCTACCGGATCTTTCAACTTAGAGGTAACTTTGTTCAATAATTGCGCTTACATTCTTCTTTAAGCACTAATCGCTTCAAAATCTCCCGCTTCCTTTTCTTTGATAAGACATCCTTCGTGAACTTAGCGTAACTCGGCATTTATTCTAAAGCTTTGCGAATGGGATGTTGATATGCAATTTTTAAAATATCCAAAATCTTAAAAACCGCTTATCTAACTTGGATTTCAAATCTCTGCGGATATGGTATGGGTGGCATTGTTGTAGATGACCCCTTTGCATTTTCCTCTCCTATTTCCTCTTTATCTTTCCTTGTTTTCACAACTTCTTCTATTTCGTTGTCATGCTTATCCCCTTTCCTTATCCTTAACTCGCTTGCAACTCCTTCCCACTTTCAGAAGATTACCGCTTATAGGCTCATTTCTGCCGGGATTTATTTCAGATCACCGGAGCGCCTTAGTGGATTTCAGTATTCAATGCATGTGCTATTTGCCCCAATTGATTTTCCAGATTCTTTAACGATGCCCCATGGCTTTGCAAAGTCGATCTAATTGATTCAATTTCTTATCTTGTTCTCGCTCTTTTGTCGAGGGCTCTAATGAATTTTTCCAAGGTCGCTTCCCAACTTGATACCTCCTCTCCGTTATTGAGGTTGATTTTGGAATCCGGAGGTGTGTTGTTGTCTAGGTGGTTGAGCTACGCCTTGATTGTTACTCCATGAGAACCCCGGATGATTCTTCCAACCGGATTATAAGCATTTTGAGTCTGAGCACGGTTGAGTTGAAGCGATTATAATTTCCTACGAACCGTGATGATTCCGAATTTATGGCACATTGATTCGTAGAGATGACCCCCAAAGACACAACTCACAAACCATCGCTACCGATGTGTGGCTTGTGGACGCCATATTTCTATATGCTTAGCTATTGGGTGCAAATAGGTCAGTCAATGTCAAGTACGTCCACTTCATATTTTCTCGATGCTTTTGGATGGTTGGTCCTCGCCATGGGCCACTGATAGTTGTTGGTGGCCATTGTTTCTAACAATTGATACGCCTCATCAAACTTTTTTGGACATAATCGCCCTCCCACAACCGTGATCAATACTAGACCTCGTGGATGCGTGTAAACCATCACAAAATATCCCTAATTGCATAAATCATGGATTCCATGATGAGGGCACTTACGGAGCATATCCTTAAACCTTTCCCACGCCTCATATAACGATTCGACTCATGTTGTGCGAAGTATGAATGTCGTTCCGTAGTTTTGTCGATTACCGGTGGGAAGAACTTAGCTAAAATTTTTGATCTAAGTCATCCCATGTGGTGATTGAACCAGAGGCAAGGAGTGTAACCAAACCGTGGTTTATCTTTTAAAGTAAATCTGAACATCCTCAACCTTATAGCTAGCCTTTCCGATACATTGTTAAATTTGAAGGTATCGCAAACTTCCAAGAAACTCAAGATATGTTCATTAGGATCGCTTCATCGAATTACCCCCAAACTGCATATATTCTCAGAAGATCCGAATTGATCCCGTTTTATCTCAAAATCTGCTCACATTGATTGCCTTGCCTCTTAATACTTGATCAGAATCCGTGACATTTGGCGTATGCGTAATACCTAAGTGATTTCGCTCGCTTCTTCCGCCATGTTCACGAGTATTTCTTGGGTTGTCAGCTTCTTCTTCCAAATGTATAACCTCACTATTCAATCAGATCGTCAGAACTTCTTCTCAAGGTTGTCTATATACGTAAGAAGTTCTTTTCTAGATTTCGATCTAGTGTGCATACACGAATTCCTGCCAATCCAAGAAGAAAGATTAAGTAGCGTTCAAATTATAACTAATATGAAATTAATATTAACAAAAATTCCCTAAGAATTCACGCAAAAAACTTGTTGAGTAAAATCTAGTTACACACAACACGCAAGTATACGCTAATAACAAGTAATAAAGTTATAAGTTGAGTATCGTTCCTGTACAGGAATTCTAATTAATAAATCCCAACTACTAATACTATATCAATTCAATTTTATTCAAACAATGATAAATTGTGATTTTCTAAATTATTAACTCAAAATTAAACACTTAAAGATATTGTACTAAGATAAGCGAATAACTAAGCTAATACTTGAGTGAATGACTTCCGATAGGTAAATATTAAGACTTCAATATCCCCAAATTATGAACTATAAATCAATTATCTAATCATCCCAATTATTATGTCTCATCAATTGTTAATGAATTCTCAAATGCCAAAAGCCCTCTTCCAAGTGATCAATTGACTTCTATTTAATCCAGATTAATCTTGTTATATTCCTATGCAAAACAATTGAATTAAACTATTTCCAATCCCAATTCCTTATATGTTAGATGCGGTGAATGATATTTCCATTCAATTCACAAACCTAATTATTTACCGCAAATAACTAAGTCACATGTTATCATGTTCAGTTCTAACCCTAGAATTCCTTTCCCAATTCCTTCTAGAGTAACACTCAATTATTATCGGCCAAATAATTAATCAATAGAATCAAACATGATAAACAATCCACTTCAACATAAATAATTAGAATGAGAGAATAACTAATTTATAATCATAAAAGTTCAATTGAAATCTTAATTAAAGAATTAGTTCATCACTTTTAAATAAGAACCATTAATTGTCGACAAATCATCCTAAAAGAATTACAAATTGAAAATAAGGAGAAAAGAAGAAACTCAGAGCCAATCCTTAATCTCCAAGTAATCTTGTGTAACCTTCAATGGAAGAACTCGTTGAATCCTCCAAGAATAATCAAAAAATCACCCTTTTATTTCAAAGACTTAGTTTCTTTTTATAGCCTCCCCAATCCTCATCCAATTAGGTTTTACATTATCCCCCAATAGACAAGTCAAGTCCAACCGTAAGTTAAACGCTAAATCCAAATAAGGTCACTGAGGCTCAATACCTCCACAAGGTAGGTAGTAATTTCAGTACCACCTACCGACTTCTAAAATTACCAGATTGCCATTAAATGCTTGAATTTCCCATAATTGCCCCTCCAGCTTCCAAATCTGCAAAAAAAGATATAAACACAATAAAAATGCTACTAAATAACTTAAGAATGCAATAATTTAAGTCTAAATATATCCAATTTATGGGTATACTACCCATTCATCAACCGCTATCGATAAGATTCTGAATAAGATGGCAGAGTGCCCAGCATTCTTCTGTGTTGTGACCGCGAGAATGTGAATGATATTGACACATTTCCTCAGGATTGAACCGCCCTGAGCGGGGATTGATTGAAGGGAGAAGGAATTTGATTCTTCCTTCGTTGATCAACATTTAAAGTATTTCCTCCAGAGATTAGCCTAGATAGGTGAATTCCCTTTGATTGGCGAAATCCCGACGGGCTTTAGCACTTGCTCGCTTTGCAACTTTATCCTCCATAGCTTCGCTTTCTGAAGGTGTTGATGGAGCATTCATAACAAATGGAAGGAGATATGTATGCTCCTGCCTGATTAATTAGTATGTGACTTGGTGTTGGTGAGTTACCAGTTTTGCCAATTGCTCAATTTGTTTGCAAAGAGCTTTCATCTTTCGTTCCATGGTAAACTGGAACTTTGCATAATCCCATTTGTCAACCCCGTCTTTGATGGGTTGGGATGATTCACCAATAGGATTGGAACCATGTCCAGTGCTCCAACTGATCATGTTAACTTCTTCCTCTTTGTGTTGAGGAAGAAGGTTGTCTTGCACATGAGGTTGATCTGGCTTGGTCACCACGATCTCACCATTGTCTATTAGATCTTAGATCTTGTGTTTCAAGGCCCAACAATCCTAAGTATCATGTCCGGGTGCCCCAGCATGATAAGCACACTTCCGATTAGCATTGAAACCCTTCCCATTAGGGTTGGGGTGGAAGAAGACGTGTAATTTTCTTCCTCGAGCGGTCCAAGAGCAAGAATGTTCTCGAGCGAGTCCCCTAAGGGTGTGAACGCTCGAGGTCACTTTACTTCTCCACTTTTAGGCAATGGAGGGTTTGAAGATTGTCCGAAAAGGGAGTAGTTTCTCCTCCGCATGCATGCTTGATTGCCTTTCATTCCTTGTAGTATCAAGGAAACATCCTCCTTTTTTTTTATGGATTCAGGGTTGTTTCCATAAGATCCGGATCGGATGTACTCAAAGAATGACTTTAAAGAGCGGCTAGGTCTTGAATTTTACCGACTTCAATCCCATTTTAGCCATCTCATTGTGTTTGATCATTTCGTAAAATGGTTTGCCAATACCAGTTAGAACTCTTTCATAGAAAGGAGCTTCAGACATCTATGAAAGTCATGACCATTTCTAACTCACATGGAAGGAATAACTTGAGCAAAGAAGGCGCTCAAGACTTTTGAGCGTGATTTCTAAATGACTCATTAGACTGCTTTTGACTTTGTAATTTGATACCGGCCAGAGCCATCCGAGATTGAAAATCAGATATTGAGTGAGGAAGGTATGAGCCAGCTTCTTCCCAACCGTGGATCTTAGAGTTGTCTTAACTGCATACCATGAACGGCATCTCCAAATGATTTTTCTCTAAATAAATGATTCTCGAGCTTTTCATCCTCAAAGATAAGATCTCGAGTTCTCCAATGAACACCTTCAAATGTGTGTAAGGATCCCCTAATCATATATATTTTTCAAAATCAGGGTCTTGAATTTCTCTCGATAATGTACACCAGTGAAATATGCAAAGGTATGTATATGAAACAATCGCCATGTGTTCCAACCTTTGAGAACGTGAATGGTTTCCTCCATTTGAAGGACCTTCTTCCTGATGTCACCGGGTCCTGGATCTCCTTTGAGATGGGTGCTTGTGGTCTTTGTTGGTTGTATCCAACTCGATGTTCTGGAATTATTATTTCCGGATGTTGAACTCCCCTTGTGCAGAGGGACTCAGATGTGTAGGTATCTTTGTACCTCCGAGTAGACCGTGTAACTCTTTCAAAGAGAATGCCCAAGTCTGTAATTTGTTTACTTAATCCGCCAAATTCTTCTGGAAACAGATTTAGATCGCTCGTAAGAAGACATGATCGGTCAGAGGCTTGAGGCCTTTTTGGATTTTGAGCGGTAATGTGCCCAATTGCTTCCCTACAAAAGACTTACATAGTTTAGTCTTAGGGAAATATAAATGTTATCATAACATGTCCGTTTTAGGAATTTGTCCTGCAAAATCGATTTGTTAATTGATAACATGTCATGAACATGGAATAAAAGTACAAGTAAATGCTTTTACAAGTAATTGAAAATGCAGAGTATGAAGAGACTTTCCTCCGCGTTTGGTTCATCAGATTCTTTTGGAAATTTGATTTCCAACTCCAGTCTTGCCATTTCTGAAATGAGCTCCTCCTTATCAGTTAACAACATCAACTTTTCTCTACCTTTCCTACTCAAGGCATCTGCAACCACATTAGCTTTGCCTGGATGATAAAAGATCTCGCAATCGTAATCCTTTATCAATTCTATCCATCTTCTTTGACGATGTTCGTGTCCTTCGTAAAAATATACTTCGTGATTTTTATGGTCCAGTGTAGATCTCACATTTCTCTCTCTAGAGATAGTGTCTCCATATCTTCAACGCGAACACAACCGTCGCCAACTCTAAATCATGAGTCAGATACCCTTTTTCATAGTCTTTTAGTTGCCTTGATGCATACGCAATAACCTTGTCGTTCTGCATAAGGACACATCCTAAACCCTTGTGTGAAGCATCACTTTACACCACAAAATTTCCTGTATTATCTAGAAATGACAAAACAGGTGCCACACTTAACTTCTTTTTCAGTTCTTGAAAACTTTCCTCACACTTTTCCGTCCAAACAAATTTTATAGATTTTCTCGTTAAATTTGTCAACGGAGTAACAATCTTGGAAAAATCTTGAATAAATAGTCTATAATATCCTGCCAATCCCAAGAAACTTCTCACTTCTGATGGAGTTCTTGGTTGTTCCCAATTTATCACATCTTCGACTTTTGATGGATCCACTAAAATTCCATCCTTGTTAATTACATGCCCAAGAAATTGTACACGTTCCAACCAGAATTCACATTTAGAGAATTTTGCGTACAACTTTTCTTTTCCTAGCGTCTCCAACGTCAGACGTAAGTGTTCCATGTGTTCCTCTTGAGTTTTAGAGTACACCAGAATATCATCGATAAATACCACCACAAACTTGTCTAAAAATGGTTTAAACACCCTGTTCATCAAATCCATGAACGCTGCAGGGGTGTTTGTCAAATCAAATGACATCATTAAAAATTTATAATGTCTATACCGAGTTCGGAATGTCGTCTTTGGTACATCCTCCTTCCTTACTTTCAGCTGGTGATACCCACTTCTCAAATCTATTTTCGAGAAATATCTAGCACCCTTCAACTGATCAAACAAGTCATCTATTCTTGGCAATGGATATTTGTTCTTAATAGTGACTTTGTTCAATTCCCTATAATCAATGCAAAGACGCATTGACTCATCCTTCTTCTTCACGAATAACACCGGGGCTCCCCACGGTAACACACTCGGCTGAATGTACTTCTTGTCTAACAGTTCTTGTAGTTGCACCATTAGTTCTTTCATCTCCACCGGAGCCATTCTGTATGGGGCCTTCGATATAGGAGCAGTTCCTAGCGCTAAGTCGATCACAAACTCAATTTCTCTGTCAGGTGGAAGTCCTGGAAAATCCTCTGAAAACACGTCCACGAATTCCCTAACCACTGGTATTTCCTCCAATTTCACACCCTTCTCCTTTTGAGTATCGACTATGTAAGTTAGATACGCTACACAGCCCTGACTCAATAACTTCTTGGCCTGCATCAACGTCAGACATTTCATTTGTCTAGGCGATTTGCTACCATGAAAAACTACCTTTGACGAAGTCATAAGGTTTACACACTTCTTTTGGAAATCAATTATTTCTCCATAATTGAACAGCCAATCCATTCCCAAAATAACATTGAACTCTCCGAGTTTTATCGGGATTAAATCTACTTTCATAACATTCCCCGTAATGTTCACCCTACAGTTCTTGTATACGAACCTAACAAGAATCACTTCCCTATTCACAATTTCTATGTTTAAAGGGAAATTCAGCTCTTCACTAGGTATTTCTAACTTCTTAGCAAATTCATTAGATATAAATGAGCAAGTAGCACCCGAATCAAATAATACATATGCTCTTATATCATTGATTGGGATGATACTTGACAGGACATCTTTGATTGCCTTCGCATCCTACACCGCCATGTCAAGGTTCTCGTCAGGCTTATTTGTTGACGCTGGTCCCGCAATAATAGCCAAGACCTCCTCCAAAGATTTCCTTGCTCCCATTTGTCTCACCAGAACTCTTCTTAGGGCATTCACGAGTAAAGTGATCCTTGGACCCGCACGTTAAACACACATTCTTCTTAGCTTGAGTGCAATTTGGGGCGATGTGACCCTCCTGGCCACAATTGAAGCATACTCGTTTCCCCATCAAGCACACACCCTTGTGAAACTTTTTGCACGTAGCACATGCTTCAAACTTCTTATTTTGCTGGTTTCTTTGCTAATTTCCAGCTCCCCCATTCGCATTCCACTTCCTCTTCAAATTGTTGCCATTTTCGCCGTTACCACCACCACCATTCTTAGCTTCACCTTCACTTTTCTTCTTCCTCTGCTCTTGATTGTGTTTTGTTACCCAAGATCCACTCTCAAATGAGAATCGCCTTCTCCATCATCACTGCAAACGTTTTCAATCGGAACAGAAAACCTCATCGTATAACCAGGGCTTCAACTCGTTTCAAACCTCTTCGCCATAGCCCGTCTGTGTTTGACTTGATATGGTGCAAACCTCGCTAACTCGTTGAATTTTACTAAGATACTCGATACACCGACATCGCTCCTCGCTTCAATTCCAAAATTGTACTTCTAGTCGACTTTTTTGAACTTTCTCGAAAATAGGTCTCAAAGAACATTTCTTTGAACCTTTCCCAAGTCATAATCCCTTGACCTCCTCGGGTGTTATTGGCCTGCCACCAATAACTAGCCTCTTCTTTCAACATAAATGTTGCAAAAGCAGTCTTCTGCTCCTCCCCTACTCTCGTAACATCGAACACTTTCTCCATCTCCATAACCCAGGTTTGTGTCTCAACTGGATTCATGGAACCACGGAATTCTAGTGGTCCAACCGCCTTGAAGTCCTTAAACGTAGTACCTTGATTTTGAAGTTGATTCTGCAAAGCACCCGTCAGTAACGTCACTAGCTGCTAAACAGGGTTTCCTTCCACACTATTATTGTTGTTGGTTTCCTCAATGGTTCTCTGTCATGGTGGTTGACGTCTTGGAGGCATTTTCTGTTAAAATACATCCATTAGCTTTTATTCAACCTTTTAAGTATTATATACTTAAGTTGCACATCATAAAAGTTTATCAAATAACACTTAACACTTTGAATAAAACAATAACTTTTATTCATTTATCATCTTTAAAAAAAACATCAAAATAATAGCATCACTGCTATTTCCATTACTTTCCTGAACTATAACAGTTGCAGGACAACACCATCATCATCTATCCCATTGGTTATATCATACCCGGGATTTACATCTTATTTATTTTCTAATCACATAATAATTACATATCACTACGATGTCCTACTAAGATACTGCATAGCCTTACGACGCTCTTCCTCCATAATTTGGAACATTGTTCGGTGATCTAATATGTATGATGGTAGCATCTCGAACTGAATTGGATAACACATGACCCAATCCTGAGCTCGATTGATCATGGTGTTGAATACGTTGTTCATCTCTTCCATCTTCATCCTCTTTGTTTCAGCGCCTCTCTCTCGCCATTCCAACTTCGCTGATAAGCTTCATTGACGATCTTCACTTCTTGCCCTCTTTGTAGATTCTTCTTTCAACTTGTTCTTCAACTCTGCAATCTCTGCCATCATTCGCTCGTTCTCTCCTTTGGCGTGGATAAGCTTCTCTTCAACGTTGTTCAGTTGTTCCTCTCGATCCTGGATCTCATCATCTTTCTGTGCCATCAAGTCTGTTGTTCAACTACTATCTCCTCAGAATTCCTCGACGGTGTCTTGAAGTTCCACAATGCGATCATACACCTTTGTCGCATATACTACCAACTATCGAATTAATTGAAGTTCTTCCTCCTCGTCCCTCCTCATCCCTCGACACAAGGCGGCTCCACGGGGTCCTCCTCATCCATCTCTATCTCATCATCCTCATCAGTACTCTCTCCCGCTTCAACTATCGCGATCGACGGAATCGCTTTCCCGTGGCAGTAGTTGTTCCCAAATCACCTGAATATCTCGAGGCTCCTCCTCTCTAGCCTGACTGGATCCTCCTACATTAGCCATCGTGTCAACCAAATTTTAAGTTTTAATTACTAATCATTACTACTCAACACTCACGAGCACATAAGTGTTTTATTACTTTCTCTTTCCTAAAACTCGATAAGAGTTTATCATCGCTATCTTTTCAAAGGTTACTTCCTAAGACTTTTCCCCCACCTAAGGATCATAACCTAAAGCTTTGATACCAACTTGTGACACCCCCAAATCTAGGTACTTCATTCCCACAAGATTTGGTGCTCACTATCCATACATTCATACTATCTACCCAAATAAATAATATTTAAACCATAATCCTCCCTTTAAATAGGGTTACATCATTCAATCCAAAAACATCCCAGGTTATCTAACCTTAAACATCATTCAAGTGCGGAAATAAAATTTATTACATTACATCATTATTAAAAAGTCTATGACCATCATAATAAATAAAATTACAAGTCTGCATCACTTGAACATTTTTCCCTTTCCTTTGCTAGTTGAAGGCTCATCTACCTTCTCAACTTTAGCTGCAATGAGTATATAAATATGAAAAAGTGAGCAAAATAATTGCTCACTGGATATAACAATGAATCAACATGAGAATAACAATAATAACTGCCAACGAATAGGCTCATCAAAACTGGATAATACTCCAACAATGATAATCAAAAACTGGAATCCAAAATACAGAATATATCTAACTGAGGGTCATAAGACCATGAACTATGTCCACAATTGCGAGTAATCTTTCAACTCCAACTTTAATAGTCATAAGACTATAAGGACTCTCGTGACTTAGGGGTGATCACCCCTTCGCAAATGTATTGTGCACAAACATTTCAACGATAAGTGTAAATTATCCCCAATAATAATAATAGGGTTGTTCATCTCAGTATTTAGAGTACAAGTCCGCACCAAAGAAAGTTTTGTTTGGATAAGATTTCAAGGGTAATTTAAAGTTTAACGAACATCAACTAGAGGACTAGTTGAATCAATAGTGTTTGATAACACAACAGTTGTGTGACGACCCCAAAATAGGTATACATCACCTATTCTGAGTCGCCAAATACATGGTATAGAATACAAATACAATCTTTAATATACAACAAGAAAGCTGTGAGTTTTAATACAAATATTGTTTTCTAGACAATATCCACTCTCAAAATAAGTCCTCATTACATTTATTGTCACACTATTTAATGTAATAGTGAGGACTACTAATACTATCATCCGGACCGGCCACTCCGCTCCCCGACTAGTCCCGGCTTACGCTCTCATTTCAAGAGAATGAAAGGAAAGAAAGGGTGAGCTCAACTAGCCTAGTAAGAAATATTATGACTAAGATAATGCATAATAAATTATCATTAGTCTTTAACAAAGGTTAAACCGAAAAATACAATAGACATCAAGTTTAACTCAAGGTATGAACATGCAATCCATTAAAAGAGTCAAGTAGAGAATAAAATCTACTATCTTTTATGATTTAAAAGGTTTTCATCACTTTTTATCACGAGACTCAAATTTTAATAAATAATCCACATCATCCCCGCACTACTACCAAGGATATTCATAAGTATCACAACCACAAATTATCCATGCACTACGGGCCAAGGATATTCGTGTATTCATCAATGGTCATGATCATGCCAACAACTGTCCATCAATGCACTACGGGCCAATGAGGACTTTTACCACATCATTTGAAACATTAAGGTCATGATTACACCGAATAATCCCTGATCATAATTATACCAAGTCCATCTATGCACTACAGGCCACAGATGACTTTCAACAAAATATAAATATGAGGATGATGACACTGATATAATAATTCAATAAAACAAGTTCAAGAATTAATTTATTCAGGAACTAATAACGTTCAAATTGTCGACATGATACTTCTTTGTAGAGTAAAATTCAAGAATACTCAAAAGAATATTTTCACAAAAAGATAATAGATGAAGCGCAAATATCAAGGATATTCCACTAATTTCATGAAATATAGAAGTCAAAACTTTAACCAACTGAGTATAATAAAGAATGGAACAAAAGAAATCACCATGCATGCGGTACTTCGCATAGACAGGTTATTTGTTGATCGATTTCGCAATCAATGAATACGTGCAAGTATACACGGTCAACAAGTAATAAAGTGAAAGTAGAGTATCGTTCCCACGAGGAATTATTTAATAAAAATCACCAAGTACTAATTCTTAACCAAACTAATTTTATTTAAACAATCTCAAATCGTGTTTTTTCTAATTAAGAAAACTAAATTAACTAATTAAAACTAAAATTTTAACGAATGAATTCAAATAAATAAAGATTAAGACTTCAATATCCCCAATTATGAACTATAAATCAATTATCTAATCATCCCAATTATTATGTTCACCTCAATTGTTAATGAGAATTCTCAAATGCCAAAAGCCCTTCCAAGTGATCAATCGACTTCTATTTAATCCAGAATCTTGCTATATTCCTATGCAAAACAATTGAATTAATCTCTTCCAATCCCAATTCCTTATATGTTACATGCATGGTGAATGATATTTCCATTCAATTCACACACCTAATTTTTCACCATGCAAATAACTAAGTCACATGATATCATGCCCAGCTCTAACCCTAGAATTCCTCTTCCAATTCCTTCTAGAGTAACAAAGTAATTATCGATCAAATAATTAAGCAATAAGCACAAGACAAGATAAACAACTCACTTTAACATAAATAATTAGAATATAATGAATAACTAATTCATAGCCATAAAAAGTTCAATTGAAATCTCAAAAATAGTTAGTTCATAATTAATGAATTAAAACCAAGAATCCACAACTGAATAGACATCAAAAGATAAAAGTAAGATGAGAGAAGAGAATAGAATCTATTGTCAGCAAATCTGATGCTCCCATCTTGCTCTTGCTCTTGATCTTCAATGGTCTCCAAGTTGCTTCAATCTCCAAAACTAATAAGAACTAGGGTTATTTTTTAATCTAAAGGAGTTTTAATCTAGGCTAAGCTATGTAATCCCCCTTTATTTTATGCCTTACATCATGTATTTATAGGTTACAAGTCCAATTTTTAGCTTAGAACAAACCCAATCCTATTTGGAGTCAAAAGGTGTCAAAATTCGCCTAAAATGCGTCCCAAACCTTCCTAGTTTCTTCCTTCAAATACCAAATAATGGGCACGATTGGGAATTCTACCTTATAGCGCCTCAAATACCGGCCCAAAAATCGACATTTTCTCGCTCCGATGTCCTTTGGGAAAATGGCCATAACTTCTTCGTCCGAACTCCGATTTTGATGATTCAAGATGTTCCGGAAAGAGGAGAAGTATATCTACAACTTTCATTCTTGAAGTTTGTTGAAATAATGTCAGGATCTATAGTCAAATTGGCTCCGAAGTGGCTGCTGTGTAAATGGCAAGCCGAAAATGCGAATCTAGCCACCCCAAACATCGATCCATGTAACTTTTGTCCCAATTCCTATAAAATAACATAAAACATGCATGAATAGACACAAACAAATAAAAACATCCTAAAAGACTTAAGAACAACAATAAATTAAGCCCGAATGTATCCAATTCATGGGTATAAAACTCACTCATCATTATTCCAATAGAATAATAAATAACAAAATCAGTCAAAGCGTAATATCGACCGGTCAGATATTCCAATGTAATAATAAAGAATGCAATAACAATAGAAATCACTATGCATGCGGTATTGTGATGACAAAGTTATTCCAATAAAATAATAAATATCTAATTGTGTCCGGCATGAAACGCATGCATGTGATATTCCAATGTATAAATAAAGACGGAACCAGATCCGCAGAAAACGCATGCATGTGATATTCCAAATGTAATAATAAAGAATAGAATAACAACAAAATTTCACCATGTATGCAAAAAGATTGCATGATAAAAGTTATTCCAAAGTAGAATAATAAATAATGGAATAATCAAGAATTTCACCAAGTATAGGTAGATCACAGATACAAAGTTATTCCAATGTAATAATAAAAAATGGAATAATGTAAGTTCTCTTCATGAATATAAAAAATACCCTTACCTTATAAAGAAGAGTACTCACCTACGGTAGGGCGGGATATACTTGAAGAAACTTGCACTACGCTTCAAAATTTTCTTAAACACTAAAGAAATACGCCAAGATAGAAGAATAATTCTCTACGCTTTCTCTCTAGAGTTTCAAAGAATTAAAGAAATAATAAAGGAATGAGCTTCTATTTATAGAAGAATGGACTGAATAGTAACCAATCCATGAACAGTCTAGATTGATTTACTTAAACGGGCGGTCCAGATTGGTTTACAATAAAATATAATATATTCTATTTATAATCTAATAAAACGAATAACTTTTAAAAAGATTTTACTATGCAAATACTATGCACGCACTATACAAACACTATGCATAATAAAATATAATATATTCTAATTATTGTCTAATAAAAATGTATAACTTTATAAAAGTATTTTGTTTTATATAAAAAGATTTTACTATTAGCCTAATAAAACGAATAAATTTATAAAAGTATTCTCGCTTTATATAAAAAGCTTTTCTGCTTTTATTACATTAATAATACTAATAAAACAAAACTTCATCATCATTATCATAATTCACACTATTAATCGACTGTGTCGCTCCTCAGAAAGAGGGGCTTTCCAATAAGGATTTCTCCTTATCAAGCGCCGCAATTAGTGTGACCAAACCTCTCCTAGCGTAACTTCTAGACATCGTTAATATTGCAAATAATAATATTAATAACTCTGTTATATCAATTATTGATTTAATAATATAAAAAAAATATTGACAATGATTGAATCAAATAAAGTGAGATACTATGCAACAATTACTGAAGCAATAATTGAACAAAACTGAGTGACTTCTCACGTAAACATCAATAATCAATACCGTGTGCTACTATGCAACCACGCGTATTCTTGTACTTTTAAAACTGGGTGTTTCAACAGTTAACGGTAAAACTTTCGTCGTTATTTTCATACAATATATATTTTTTTGTCGTTTTCTCAATCCGACAATAATTTTGTTATGGGGTCCACCAATGATTGTGCCGTCGTACGAATATTCCCCGACCAATCGAATATTATAAACAACTTGCGTACTTTGCAAAAATTTTAAATATTACCCACAACTATAACACTATATCAAATTCATTCCATAATATTTAAAAATGATAATTATAGAAAATTCATCTTTATTCATAAAAGTTGGGGTCTTACAAGTTGTTTAATAACAATATAACATAGAACAATTGAGAATCATAGTGAACTGATTATACATATTAAACTCATGCTTGAAATAACTATAGAGCATAAGTATTCAGCAAAATAAATAAAATGGTTAACCTTTTCTTGAATAGTAAATAAGCTAAGGTTAGAGTCTTATAACATTAGAAATGAAATTATCGAACGCATATTAACTCTATATAGCAAGATGGAAACTAAAAACTTGCCCAACATGGTATTAACTCATGCAAAGAATTAAAACAGTTCAATAATAGAGACGAGAGTTCAAAAACTACGTTCATTATACAATAATAGAACTTAAGAAATTTGCTTAACTCTAAACAAGTTAGAACGAATCAATCAAATGAGAATTTCAAATAACATTAGTGTTAAAGTTTGCTCGAATGAATTTTAGGAACAATTGACTTATTCAATAACAGTTAAGATAAAAAGCTTGCTCAATCAAAAGAATAAAGTTACACAATGTAATAATAGAACTAACTCAACAAAAGTGTAGAGTTAGAAAACTTTTTCAATGTAAAAAGATAGGGTTTAGAAACTTGCCTTGAGCGTAAGCTATAAAATTAAACTCACAATCACCTACACATAATTTTAGAACCACAATACCTATTAGGTAAGATAACATACCAAAACATATACACTTCTATCTAAACTTATCATTGGAGCACAAGTCTTTCATTACCACTTACATTTCAGAAATTCCAAGTGTTATACTTCGCAACACTTATCTAACGCTCATCAGGTATACTAAGTTATCACATAACGCTGCTTCTCGATTTACTAATCATTTTTGCAACTTTGAACTTACTAACCACAATTCACTATGTTATATTATCCTTAACATTACACATTTAACATGCTAACATAATTTCAGACCATGTTATGATGCTTTCCCAAGTCTGCAAAGAATGCAGTAAACCGTAATCTCAAACTGTGGTATGGGCGCAATTTGAAAGGTTCGGGACCAAATAAGAATTGCAAAAGGCCTGGGATCAAAGCACAAGGCTTAAGTGCTCAGACAGACGCAAAGAAGGCTAATGAACAGTAGCCAATTTTAGCCCAACAAACACAAATTTCACCCACCAAACAGTGATATCAACATGCACAATTGATACGAAACTATTGTAAACATGTTTGTTAATATTTTTAACCAATTAGAACAATTTAACATCAAATATACTAGTTTAATTTCTCAAATTTTAAGTTTTCATGAAAAACTCCATTTTCTTGACATCCTTTACAAAATTCTTCATTGTAATCTCTATACTTGGCCAAATCACTCCATTCAAATTACGCTATGCTCGTTTCTTAATGAACTACCATATACAAACGTCAATTTACAGTTTCACATACGAATTGGCCACTAAAATTGATACTTTTCCATGAATATATGAAAATAAATATACTGACATTACTTTCTTTTACTGTCAAACGAAATTAACATGGAATTTCTTGTTTTAGCACAACCTCTGGTCATTATAAACATATACAATTGCAACAACTCAGTTTTCTACAACAATTTAAGAGAATTTGAATTTATAGAGGATAGAACATATATGACGTAAAACATATCAGAACACACATGTATATGCAATACTAAGATTATGAACATACCTTCAATTTGCTAATATAATCTTTGCTAATTGCAGACTAATCTCTCTCAAATTCTCTCAAGCTTCTTTCTCAATTTTCTCAGAGTTCTCAGTATCACAACACAGACGAACTTAAGCGTAAAAACCAAAGTGAATAGTAAACGTAAAGAAAAGAAAATGATACACCTTAATACGCATAAATATAATAACAGTTACAAAGATAAACGTATATATTATAAATATATTATATTTATTATTTTATTTATTTTATTAAATTTCAAAAATTAGAAATACCAAAAGCCATAAGGCTTGTTTGGCAAAACCTTTTTAATTTTTAAAGAGTTAATATATTAAGCCTTGCTTAGCAAAAACTAAATTAAACCCTTTTTAATTTATTTACATAAACACTTTAGTTCATAATTTACAATCACATATTATTTATTTGGATTTCCATATCCAACATTATTCACTTTATCAAATACCACAAAATTATAATTTCATGTTATAATTTTATTTGATAATTTAATATACCATTTTAAATTATTAATCACAATATAACACCTCATGTTATAATACAAATCTCTAAATTATAAATTAATTTAATTTAGAAATTTATCTAATAAATTTAGATTTACAAATATTTATTAACGACCATCACATCAATAATTATTTATTCAACAATAAACACCCCAAATAAAATTCAATAAATATTTAAAATTATAATTTGGAATTCCGAATCGTTACACAACGTAATCATCATTTAAGGTTTTATTATCCTTATGAGTCCTTAATACCCATTTCTTAAATTTTAAATTTAAAATTGATCTCTATAATCCCCACAAGAAATTGCTACCGCCATAAGTTTTGTAAATGGCGCAAATTGCAATTGCCATACCAAATTCAGAGGCAAACAGGTTCTACCTTAACAGAAATGAAACCTACACTTCTAAATACTTTACACATCCTCCTTAAGCGTTAGCTCGTCTAACATCAATCCCCTCTTTGATTCCACATCATCGATTACTATTTTCCTTAACAATTAAAGGATCACACTTCGAGTTTCAAAACTCTATTCCCCTTATTAGTTTAACCAACTATACATCTCCTTTATGGTTTCTTACCACCAATAACACAAAATTCGAATATAACACATACATACCTTTAATCTTCACTTCTTGTTGTGTATTAATTTACTCAATAATTCTCTAACCACTTTAAAGGTATATCGATTTTCTTCTCTCGTCAACAACGTACACGCATACAAGTCTAAACCTAGCATGCGTAGAGTCTTTAATAATATTCAATATAGTACACTGAGTGGTTTCCCACAAATAACCAACAAATTAGTTTTCGTCTCGTCTACACTGTTTTCACAATGAGTTAGATCGGTTACTAATTCGTATATACCTCCGCTCTCTGAAGGAATTGTTTAGCCCAGCTCCTATACATCCACCATTAAAGAGTACGGTTCCACTACCTTAGACTTGATACTTATTCGTACAAATTGGTGATTATCAAAGATATTTAATGTCACCAACTTACTATAATAAAATAATTCTATAAATTATTTAATGTCGATAGATAAATCTTATCCATCTTCTTATTAATTCATCTCTACAATTTATAACAAATATATAATAATGATATATATTTATTAAACACAACATCACTTATTACATAGCTCATATTTCTCTATGTAACACAATACCACATACCTCATAGCACATTTATGTATTCTTGTTCAAACCCATCTTTTGCTTTAAGAATTTTATTTACCAAATTCTTACTGTACACTGTCAGAGGGTCCTTATACTCAGGAGATATTCCATCGCTGGTGGTCCCCTCGTACCATCAGAGCCCAGACCCACGCCACTAAGTTTATGGGGGATATAGTTCTTGGATCCGTGATGATGACAGATTGGATGGCCTGTGTCCGAGATTTGACTAACACAGATTGACAGCTTGACCCGGCAGTTGGACCGAGCACATTTCTTTATCCAGCACTTGGGCAGAGATCCTTCAGAGGCAGATACTCTTGATCCTTCAAGCTCAAAGTACCGCCCCTCAGTGTGACCTATATGGCTTTATGGGTGCGTGATCCTCCTCAGATAGGCCCTCGACATCCCCGTTGATGGAGATCCAGTGACTCGGGAGGAGTTACATCAGGTGGACAGGATTGATGATGTAGACATTAACACCATTGTCTTCTTCTGATGTGTATTTTCGTTATCTCTTTTGATAGGCCTCTGTTAAATATTTGGTGGTTGTGCCCTATTCTCGCTATATCTTTTGATAGGCCTCTGTTAGTAGTTGGGCAGTTGTGCCCCATTTCCCTGTATTTTTAGCTGTACAAAGATGTATTAAATGATGATGTACTTAGGAATGTAAATATTGTTATTCCCTACTGCATATTGCCATCTATTGTTCATGCATGTATCATGTTATGCAAATGTATGTATGTCCAGAGATATTTAGCATTGACCCCTGGATGGTCTTATGATACAGCCCACACAGATGTCTTCTTCGACAGTTAGCCGTATTGATCACACCCACCAGTGTTGGTGGAATTTCGCCTGAGATCGTGGTATGATAGTATGTCACCTTCAGACAGGGTGACTGTAGATCAGCTACTACAGCATTCCATGACCCTTCTGATGTTTCAGGTTCCTGCAGGCTTTGTAGAAGGTGTGATGGAGCATTGGGATGCTCCCAAAGAGGTAGGTTTTTGGCTTCGGGATCCAGGAGTTGACTCCTACCTTGGAGGAGTATGCGCGGTTGATGGCGCCCGCTATTAGATGCACTCATGCTGCGATTGCTTATCGCCGATATAAGCTTGGCAGCTTCATGACCCTCACCGGGTTGCATACAGAGAGTAGTACAGATGAGATTACATCCACCATGTGATATCCCAAAGATTCTCCGATAGATGATTTGGCTCGGAGGATGCTTATACATGACACTCTGGGGATTTTACCATGCCGGAGGATCAGTGGAGTCTAGCCAGAGTAGACGTCTTGTTGATGTGTGTATTGTCATACGTGTATATGCCATGATATCTGGATGAGTTGGACACTGGTGTCATTATGGCGGTGAGAGCTCTCAGGCAGGGTCATACCATTGTGCCAATGATCGTGACAGAGACATTGAGATCGGTCACGTATTGTTGCACCCATGCTTTAGAGGTATTTATAGGCAGTTCGGTCATGTTGTATATGTGGTTCATGTCACACTTGAGACCGATTGGCACTTTCTGACGTCATGGGTATTGCTTCACCCATGATATAGCCATGTCTTACTCCTTTCAGCTAGCGGAGTACACAGACGCTATGTCTTGGTCGGTATTCTTAGAAGGGATCGGAGATCCGTTTGGCATTTTGCCGTGTACAGGGCTCAGCTCACCCTATAGCTTCATTACTATTGCACTTAGCATGGATTATCTCCCTCTGGCTGGTTTAAGGGGCATGACTACTTACCACCCACTAGTTGTGATGTCACAGTTCAACCAATTCTAGGACTTCCATCCTTTTGAGGGGGTATTGAATCAGCATGTGGCTTCTTGCCACTTGTCAGCAGAGGACAGATCCAGGGTGTATGCCTGTTGGGATCAGCGTGAGCTAGCTGAGTTTTTTGTTAGCCATTCGGGTTGTTCGTAAGAGTATTCTGCATAGATTGAGATAGAGACTGCATCGATTACGGTAGTATCCATAGTGTCGGGGATTAGTTATAATAGTGGAGAGCCCATGGAAGACATTGATACTCCCACCGATGATGAGCTATTCACTGGGCTGCCAGCAGCTCTTGTAGATTCTCCCAGTATGAGTGCTACTGTGATCCAACATTCAGCACAGTATTTAGAGCAGAGTCTTCATATGATGACCTTTGAGAGAGATCAGGCTAGGGCCTTGATGTTGACAGCTCTTGATGGGAGGGATACTGCTCTATTAGAGAGAGATGAGGCTTTAGCTCATAGAGATACCGCTATTAAGGAGCGGGATGAGGCTAGATCATCTATAGATGCATTGATTATTGAGAGGGATGCTGCCATATCTGCCCGGGATGTAGCCGTTACAGATAGTACTACAGTGAGATCCCTTACTACTGGCATGATTGCCGAGATGAGTGCATACATTGATGAGCATCATGCTATGAAGTTTTCTGTGGATCTATTAGCTCGTGTAGATACCCTTGGGCAGGAGATCACATCATTGTGTCCTTCTTCGGAGAGAGATGCCATGTTGGATCTGATAGCTCTTATATCCACTGGTTTGTAGATAGACTTGTATTTTCCTGCACAGACTAGCTTAACCATTTTGTCATGTATAGTTTATATTATATATATCAAACAACAGTATATATGGCAGGGAAATATATTTTGATTCACTTCCCTTTTAGTTGTGCCTTGCTACTTGCTTGATATTTGCATGTTTCTTCAGGACTTGTGATATGGATGCATTCTGAACTCCTCCTTGACGGATGGACCTTGAGATGTCTCAAGATCTTTCAGATTGGATCGTTGATCTGTATGTATCCCCTACCTTCTTTGGTGTCTTGGGACTGATTTCTGTGTGTAGATGGAGAGGAATGTGACTTTCCTCTCTAAGATTGACTGCACCACAGATGGTCGCCAGTACTCCTATTGAAGAGGAGCCCAGTTAGTTCCATCTCTTATGGATTGGTGTTGCTCTTCGAGGATTCAATCGCAGCTTATATGGTCGCCAACTCTCCCATTTATAGGGAGGTCAGGTAGTTCCAACCCTTTGGTCTGAAGCCGAAGAAAAATGATGGATTGAAGGATGATCTCAGTACCGTTGACAAGTGTTTGTGTTTTGGAGGGGGTTAGACCAAACCATAAATGGATACCTATGTACTCCTATTAAAGAGGAGATCAGGTCTGCGTAGTTCGAACCTGGTGTAAGAGGTTCAATGCTGAATGGTGTAAGGGTGTAGAAAAGTGTAAAGATGTTTTTGTTGTTTTTGCTTTTGCAGAGAAGGGTGTAGAAATGGTTTTGTGTTTTTTTATTGTGACTGGACCATATAAAATGGTTGCCTACGTACTCCCATGTATCGGGGAGATCAGGCCAACGTAGTTCGATCCATGTTCAGGACGAAATGCAGCCAAAAAATTTAATCCCATGTTCAGGATAAACTACGGGGGTGAAAAGTTTGATCCCATGTTCAGGATAAACTGCAGGTGTGAAAAAGTTTGATCCCATGTTCAGGACAAACTGTAGGGGAAAGGTTCAATCCCTAGTGGGATAACCGAAGTTGTGTGAGATGCTAAATGAAGTGAAAGATCTGAAACCAGGCAACTGGCTTGAAAAGTGTGTTTCCCTGATGGGGCAGTTGGGTTGAAGAAAAGTTGTATGTAGAGGGGGTTAAAAACTTGAAATGAATGGGGATCTGGTGATCTAAAACCAGGATGTTTGCTTGATGGTAACTTCAGACATAATACCGCTTCACGGTGTCTGAGTTGATCAGTTGTAGAAATTCATCGCCATCCATTTCTTGTAATTTGAGAGCACCTCCTTTCAATACCTCCTTGACAATAAACGTGCCTTCCCAGTTTGGAGACTGATCTTGGTTGTCAATGATCTTCTTCAAAACCAAATCATGTTGTTTAAACTACCGTAGCTAAACTTTTCTATTGTAGGATCTGGTGATCCTCTGTTGGTATAACTGACCATGGAAGATAGCATCACTTCGCCTTTCGTCTATTAGAGACAATTGGTGATACATGTCTTGTAACCATTGGTCCTCATTCAGCTGAGCGTCTATCAAAACTCCGAGGGATTCCATTTCCACTTCTATGGGGAGCACTGCTTCCATCCCATAGGTCAATGAATAGGGGGTTGCCCCAGTGGAAGTACGCATTGAAGTTCTGTAGGCTAATAAAGTAAGAGACAATAAGTAAGGCCATCCTTTGTGATTGGTGGACATCTTTTGCATTATCTTCTTGATGTTTTTATTAGCCGCTTCAACAACACCATTCATCTTTGGACGGTAGATGACAGAGTTGAGGTGTTTGATGTAAAATTTACTACACAACTCCTCCATTATTTTGTTGTTGAGGTTCTTAGCATTGTCTGACACAATCACCTCTGGTTGTCCATATCGACAAATGACATTATTTCTGATAAAACCAATGATAACTTCTTTGGTAACCCTGGGGAAGGAGGCTGCTTCTACCCACTTAGTGAAGTAGTCGATCATGGTGTAGATAAATTGATGCCCATTACTGGCTTTGGGCTCGATGGGCCTGATCACGTCCATTCCCCACATTGAGAAGGGCCGAGGCGAACTCATATTGTGGAGCTCCCTTGGACGGGCGTGAATAGCATTCCCATGAATTTGGCATTGGTAGCATCTCTTGATGTGATCATCATAGTCAGCCTTAAGCGAGAGCCAATAGTGTCATGTTCTTAGGATCTTCTTGACAAGTAGATGGCCGCTCATATGTGGGCCACATAATCCACCATGGATCTCATCCATGAGCCTCTGAGCTTGGTCCTTGTCCAGACATCTAAGGAGACCTAGTCCTGCATCTCTTTTGTAGAGTGCATCTCCGCTCAGGTAGAACTTCATAGCCAATTGATGGATCCGCCTTCTTTCGATCGGGTTCACCTCAGTGGGTGTAGATCCATCTCATAAATATTCCTTCATATGCTGATACCAAGGGTGCTGGATAGGAGGTAGCTCATCCGATACTTCTCCAACATAGTTCCTATAGGCTTGAGCCTTTTGTAGGATAAACGTGATTCTTGGCATATTTTCCTGGTCAGGTATTTTGACCAAGGAGGCCAACGTTGCTAGCGCATCTGTAAAGTCATTCCTATTCCGAGGAATGTGGAGGAAGTATATTTCTTCAAACTCTGAAGCCATCAGTAAAACTTGCCGATGGTAAGGCTAAAATTGTAGTTCTTTGGTGTGATAGATTCATGTGGTTTGTCTGATTTCCAATTCTGAATCTCCAAAGATAATTAACCGCCTAATGCCCATTGATTGGGCAAGTTTTAACCCCATGATACAACCTTCATACTCAACTGTGTTGTTGGTTCTAACAAACTGCAATTTAATGGCGATGGGATACTGCTCCCCCGTACTAGATACTAGGAATGCTCCAGCCCCAGAACCTTCCATGTTTACAGCTCCATCAAAATACATTTTCCATATTTGGCATGCACCATACTAATGGTGTTGCTGCACTGTCATTACCCCTTCATCTGGGAACTATGTTTCTAAGGGTTTAAAATCCCTTGAAGGTGCGACGGCCAGTTGATCCGCAATTCCTTGACCTTTAATGGACTTTTATGCCATGTAAAGGATGTCAAATTGTTGTAGGATCAACTGCCATTTGGACATTCAACAATTTAACATGGGTTTACTGAACACGTATTTGAGAGGATCCAAGCGGGATATGAGATGGGTTGTGTGACCATGGAGGTAATATCATAACCTCATGGAAGCCCATGCTAAAGCACAACAAGTCTTCTCAATTAGAGTGTACTTGTGTTCACTACTGCTGAATCTTTTGCTGAGGTAGTAGATAGCTTGCTCTTGGCCTCTATCATCTTTTTGTCCCAGCATGCAGCCCATGGCATTGTCATTAATGGACATGTACATGAATAGGGGAACACCATCCCTATGAGGTACCAAAATAGGAGCTTTGACCAACTACTTTTTGATTATAAGGAAGGCTTTCTGACACTCATCATTCCATTTCATGGAAGAGTTCTTCCTTAACAGCTTGAAGATAGGCTCAGAGGTTATTATGAGTCGGGAGATAAACCTACGATGAAGTTAATTCTTCCCAAAATCCCGTATTTCCTTCTCTCGTCTCGAGGAATGGGCATTTCAGATGGCTCGGATTTTGGTGGGATCCAAATTTCAATCCCTTTGTGGTCGATTAGAATCCTAAGAACTTGTTCGATTTAACGCCAAAGGCGACTTGGTCGGATTCAACTTCAAGTTGTACTTACGCAACCTGTTGAAAAGCTTTATGAGATAGTATAAGTGGTCTTCTTCCCTTTGGGACTTGATAATGATGTCATCCACGTAGATCTCTATCTCTTTGTGCATTAAGTCATGGAAAAGAGTCATCATAGCTCGCTGATAGGTAGCTCCGACATTAATGAGGCCGAAGGACAACGGTCTATAGCAAAAGGTTCCCTAAAGAGTGATGAAAGCAGTTTTCTCACGATCCTCTTCAGCAACCATGATTTGATGATACCCCGCAAAATAATCAGCAAAGGAGTACATGTCGTATTGAGCAGTATTATCAATGAAAAGGTGGATAAATGGCACGGGAAAGTTATCTTTAAGGCAAGCGTTATTCAGATCCCGGTAATCCATGCAAACTCGCACCTTTCCTCCAAGTTTAGGCACGAGGACTATGTTGGATAGCCATTCAGGGTATGTAGACACCATGATGATGCCTGCTTGAAATTATTTCACAATTTCTTCTTTGACCTTTAAACTCCAGTCAGGTTTCAATCGTCTGAGCTTCTGCCTGACTGGCTTGAATCCCTCTTTGATGGGGAGGCACTGAATGATGATATCAGTGAACAAACCCACCATGTCTTCATGAGACCATGCAAACACATCCTGAGCATGGGTTAATAGCGTAACCATGTCATTCCTTTGGTTTGGAGTGAGGTCTGTAAAAATCTGGATCAGTTTAGGGTTTTCTAAGGTTTCAAAATTGAAGGAGGTAGTTTGATCAAGGTTTGGTTTGGGTTTGTCTTCGACCCATT
Organism: Panax ginseng; assembly: GCA_020205605.1. Lineage (NCBI taxonomy): Eukaryota > Viridiplantae > Streptophyta > Magnoliopsida > Apiales > Araliaceae > Panax > Panax ginseng. The sequence goes on along the minus strand of CM035149.1, from coordinate 55,366,381 downwards.
CTTTGATCTTATGAGGTATCTCAATGTCCTCCTGTATTTCCATCAAGTCTGAGTCTAACTTTTCATAACTTTTCATCAAAGTTACAATCCTTGTGGAGAAAAGGCACCTCATCAGCAAGTATAGGCACATCTAAATTTAGAGTCCTGAAACAAAATATTGTTTCACTTAATATATGAAACTATTCAATCATATAAAGTGTTAGCACGTAATGACAAAATAAATGCTAATACTATACAAAAAAGTAAGCAGTTATAGTTATCTACAGGGCAGAGGGAGTTTCTTCCCTTTTTACCCTTGTCGACAAATGCAGGGAGTACTGCTCCAATTGTCAAGGGTGAAGTCCTGATGGACAGCAGTGATGAAGGGGCTTTTATCGTCCTCCTTTTCCCGAATGATGACCATTACATCTGGACAATCGTTGTCTAGAGTGTATCTATTTGTGTGTTCATCATGGACAATGATGCGTATGTTAGACAATCTCCTGGCGATGTCTTGTTTAAGTCTCCGTTCCCTTTCTTCCACTTCGGGATCAGGAACTAGGACCTCTTTTCCTTTAACCGATATTGGCTTTGGAAATAACATAGTCATCATATGAGTGGGAACCTTTATTATAGGCTGTGCAAGTTTAGCCTCCGCAGGTTTAGGCAATCCCCGTGTGGCTGAAGTTGAAGGAACCTATTTATGTTTGTGAGGATTCCTGCGAATGGAACTGGCAGTATAGCCTAGTCCGGCTGTCCCTGTTTGACTAGACACTTGAATTAGGCGCTTGATGCCCTGATGATCTTTACCCAACCCTTGTCCAAGTTGATAACCCAATAACATCATCTCTTGAGTGGCCGACATTACTTTGACAGAAATCTTGGGTATCTGAGGTGGTGCCCCAATGGGATGGTAGTGAGTGTTGCTCACCTCCAGGGAATAAAAACTGACCAGCTCAACTTCTGAATGTAAGCTAATGAGTGGTATGTCACCTTGTTCAGACATTCCGGCTCAGCATTGACAGTGACTAGGTTATTATTAATAATATACTTGAGTTGCTGGTGAAGGGTGGAAGGGACAGCTCCGGCTGTGAGACCCCAGATTTTATGAATAAAGATTTAAATTTCTCGAAATATTTTTTTGAATATTATGGTGTGGATTTGATATAATGTCATAGTTGTGGGTGATATTTATAAATTTTGAGAAGTATATAATATTCGATTGGTCGGGGAATATTCTTTTTGTCGGGAATATCCGTACGAAGGCACAATCATTGGTGAACCCACAACTGAAGTATTGTCGTAGTAAGAAAATGATGTAATTATCTTTTATAAAAAATAATGGCGTAAGTGTTACCGTTAAAAGCGTTGAACTACCCTTAGTAAAAAGTACAATGAATACGCTGTGGTTGCATAAGTAGCACACCTGTATTGATTATTGATGCTTTCATGAGAAGTCACTCAGTTATACTCAATTATTGTTATAGTAATCGATGCATCATATCTCTCATATTATTAATTTAATTATTGTCACAGTATCATCTGCATAATATGATATATTATTAAATCAATAATTGAGACGAAAAAGTTATTCATATTATTAAATTTCAATAATTATAATGTCTAGAAGTTCTATCAAGGAGAGGTTTGGTCACTTAATTGCACGCCAATAGGGACAAATCCTTATTGGAAAGCCCCCTCTTTCCTGGGAACGACCTGGTTGTTAAATATTGTGAGTTATAATATTAATGATGAATAAGTTTGTGTTGATCAAAGATGAATTTGATAGTTCCATTGTGTTGGGATTATTCGTGTTAGTGGAAATCGACATCTATCTCGATGATAATTGATATCTAGGGGTTATATTGATAAATCGGGTAATTAATCGGATAAATGAGCAATTAATTGCTACTAATTCACATGTTTATATAACTATTTGTTCACATGTGTGTACTATTGAATCACATTCTTATACTATTAGGGGAGTTGGTGCAAGATTGATAATACTTGCATGACTAAGTTAAAGATGGAGGTATAGATGGAGGTACTATACCGTAATTCATATTTTCACATGATTATAACTATTGAATCACATGATTGAACTATTGATTCATATGATTTACTATTAGGAGAGGTGATGCAAGTTTTATAATACTTGTAGGACTAAATTAAAAATAAAAGAAAAGTTGGAGGTATTGTACTGTAATTTTTTTGAGCCCCAAAACGTGCAATTATCGAAACTATATTTTTTTATAAATAGAAGCTCATTCTTCCTTCTTTTCTCACCAATTCACTAAAGCTTTAGAGCCATTATTATATAGAGAAATTATAGAGAGAAAGAAGAAGAGAAGTCTGCTACCTCACTATTCCAGTATCCAATCTTCTTTTGAGGTAAGGGATATTATTTGTTGTACCCGTAAGGGGTATTATTTCTTTCGTATTCATGAAGAGAGCTATTGTTATTCCATTCCTTATTATTCTCGTTGAATAACTCAGATATGCTAAGTACCGCACATGGTGAAATTCTTCTGCTTCTTCCATTCTTCATTATTATGTTGGAATAACCTGTTTATGCGAAGTACCGCATACATGGTGAAATTCTTCTATTATTCCGCACTTTATTATTCGATCGGAAGATTCTGTCTGTGCGTTTACGCCGGACCTGATTCCATCATTTATTATTCTATCAGAATATCCTGCTCATGCGCTTATTACCGGACTCGTTCCATTATTTATTATTCTCGCTTTAATATCCTCACAATGCATTTACGCATAACCCGGGTTCCATTATTTATTATTCGTTGGGAAATAACCATCAGCGCAACCTATCGCGACGATGGTGAATCCTTCATTATTCCATTCTTTATTATTTTGTTGAATAACTCGCCTATGTGGATTACCACATGCATGGTGAATGATCCTTTGTATTCATTCCTTATTAAATTGTGGAAATGATCTGTATACGTGGATTACCGCATAGTGGGTGAAAATCTATTTGCAGTTGTGTATATTCTATTATACTCATTTGGTTAAAGTTTTGACTTCTATACTCCATGAAATTAGTAGAATATCCTGGATATTTGCGCTTCATCCAGTATCTATCATGTTGACAATTTGGACGTTAATGAGTTCAGGATAAATTAACTTATAAATCTTTAAAATTTATTCTTAAACTTGTTTTATTGAATTATTATATCATTTTCATGATGAGTTATGTTAGTTATTATGTGAAAACATGAAAGTTTCTTAGAAATCACAAAGGGTTGAAAATCAGATTTTGGTGAAAATGGAACATAAAATTCAATTGACCATATCTCCTGTTATATTTCGAATTTTTGAGTCTGGTCAAGTTCTAGAGTTAGATCTATGAGTTTTCTAACTTATTCAAGTGGAATCACTGGAAAAGGTATTGTAGATTTTCATGTGGACTGATTTTAGCGAAGGAGTCAAAAAAGGATATGGTATTTTCAACCACTTAATTTGTGAGAAAAATTCTGGCCTTTTGGGAAATGAAAGCATATGGTATAAAGAACCTCCTTTTCAAAAAATGAGCTCATTCCGACTTAAAAGGAGCTAGTTACGACCATTTCAATATTTAGGTCTTTCCGACGAAAAACGCTATAACTGGAGTCCTATAAATCCGATGACCATGAAATTTAAACTGGAAGCTTACGTTAACATGTGTAAGATCCTGCCAAGATTTGGGAATTTCTAGAGTTAACCTTGAGGTAGCTAATTTCTTAAGGAATTAATTAGAAATTGATTTTTGAAAAATAGTAAATGAATTTTAAAAATTCCGAGAAAAATATATGTTCAATATGGGACTATATTCTGCTAAATTCCAGGAAAAAAATATTTTTGGGACTGATTTGGTATTTTTCATGAAAATAAACTAGTTATGAGTAAATGAATTAAATATGTTATGTGAAGTAACAAAATTGGAAAATAGGATTTTATGGCTTGGGAATCCTATATAGGGTATATGCAGATTTTTGATGAGGAATTTGATCATTGGTGATGAAATCTTATGAGTATGGCATTTTTGAATGATTAAATGCATTATTTGGTAAAATATAAACAATTAAAATAAATTGTTTATAAGTTTAAGAAGTGATTAAAATATTGTTATAATATTAATAATATTAGATTATGAGTTTATTAAGTGATTGATAATATTTGGATAAATTTAAAGTCTTTAATATTTATCCTTGTTTTCGTTTGATTAATGCTTATATCATTGTCATCATCCTCATGCTTATATAGTGATGAAAGTTATCTTTGGCTTACGTGCAAAGATGAACTTTTGATTATTGAATTGTATATCTTTGGCTTACGTGCAAAGATGGATTGTTGATTATTGGTTTTATTGTTGCATATCTTTGGCTTACGTGTAAAGATGGATTTGGTATGATTATGACCAGGGATTATTCGGTATAGTCATGATTATTGATGATTTAATGAATATCCTTGGCCCGTAGTGCAGGGATGATTCGATGATGTGGTTTATTTATTAAGGTGAGTCTCAGCGATAAAAATTGATGAAAATATTTTAAACCATAGAAGATAGTAGATTTTATTCTCTACTTGACTCTTTTAATGGATTGTTTGTTCCGCTGCAGTTAAACTTGATGTCTATTGTTTTTTATCAGTTTAACATTGTTAAAGACTAATGATAATTTATTCTGCATTATCTTAGTCATAATATTTCTTACTGGGCTAGTTGAGCTCACCCTTTCTTTCACTGTTCTCTTCAGGAAATGAGAATATAGTTGGGACGAGTCGGGGAACGGAGTGATAGTCCAGATGATAGCATTAGTAGTCCTCACTATTCTGTTAAATAGTGTGACAATAAATGTAATGAGGACTCCATTGAGTGTGGATATTGTCTAGATGACAATATTCTTATTAAAACACTCAGTTTATGTTTTGTCGTATATTACACGACAGTTGTATTATTAAGTTGTATTTGTATTTTTGTACCATGTATTTGGCGACTCAAGATGGGTGATGTATACCTATTTTGGGGGCGTCACACCGGCCATATGAATTCACGGTCTTCCCAAAAGCAGGTTATATCATGTGGCTATTTTGAGCACATGAAAGGATACATTGAATGTATGTGGACCGATCTCTACTGGCAATTCAATCTCTCCGATAGTAATTCGTCGAGATCCATTAAAAGCTTTGATAACCATATGGCAACTTTGGATCCTCTTGAGATTGATATTCATCTTCTCCAAAGTTGCATAAGGACAGATATTCAAAAATGAACCTCCATCTATCAAAACTCCTCCCACCATATATCCAAGGGAGATTGATTGGAGGTAAAAGGGATGTAATTCTTCCTTCATTGATCAGCATCTAAAATATCTCCTCCATAGGTTGGCTCAGGTATGTAAATTCCTTTCTATTGGCAAAATCCCAACGGGCTTTAGCACTTGCACTTTTTGCAATTTTATCCTCTAGTGTTTCACTTTCTGGAGACGATGATGGAGTATTTATAACAAAAGGAAGGAGACTAGCATGTTCCTGGCTGACTAACTAGCGTGTGACTTGGTGCTGATGGATCACCAGTTCTGCCAATTGCTCAACTTGCTTACAAAGAGCTTTCATCTTCCTTTCCATCATAAACTGGATGTAACAATCCAAGATTTTATGATATATAATTTAAAATATTTATTAAATTAAATAAATATTTTATTGAGATTGTTGTTAATAAATATTTATTTGATGTGATTGTTGTTACTAAATATTTATGAATTAATAAAATTTTAAATTAATGTAATTTATTATTTAGAGAGTTGTAATATAACATGAGATGTTATATTGTTTTTTTGATTTAATAATTTAAGATGGCATGTTAAATTATTAAATACAATTATAATGAGAATATAATTTTCCGATATTTGTTAAGTGGAAAAATTATTTAAAATACAATATGTGTAATTAATTTATTTGATTAATGTTGGATATGGGAATCCAAATAAATAATATGTGATTATAAATTATAAACTGAATTGTTTATTAAAGTAAATTAAAGTAATTTTTAAATTGATTTACCCAAACAAGGCTTAAAATATTAAGTCTTTATTTTAAAGACTTTTTGCCAAACAAAGCCTTATGGCTTTTGGATTTTTAATTTTTGAATTTGTAAATAATATAAATAAAATTAATTAATTAATAAATAAATAAAATATAATTATAACCTAAACATTTATTTTGTAACTGATATTCTAATAAGTGTGTGTATTACGGTTTATCAGTTTTTTTATTTTTACGCTTGATTATCAATTGGTCTTACGCATAACTTAGTTGCTAAGTCTAGGAAGAAAACTTGAGAGAGTTGAGAGAATTGAGAGAGAACCTAAGGATTTCAAAGCAATTTCAGTGGTGTTAGCAAGCGTTGCAAGCAATTTGAATGTATTTTTACATAACCTTAGTATTATATATATATATATATATATATATGAGTTTACGACAAAATTTTATGTTCTGTGAATTCGATTTTCTGGAATTGTTGCTTTACAACTGAATAATTGCAATTGTAAGTAGTTGTAATGTTAAAGTTTATGTTTAGACAAGAATTTGTATGCTAATTACAGTTAAAAAAAGAAGAAGAAAAGTATTACAGTGTATATATTTGTGATATGGCTTGTGTAAGTACCAATTTTGGTGGATAATTCGTATGCTAAACTGTAAATTGAGTCTTGTTTATGCTAGCTCGTTAAGAAACGAAGAGAACGTAGTTTGAATGAAGTAATTTAAACAAGAATTGTGATCACGGTGATGATTTTTATGAAGGATGTCAAAATGGAGTTTTTATATGAAAATATGGAATTTGAGAATTTCAATTAGTTAAAGTTGTTGTTAAATTGTTCTATGTTGATGAATATATGAGGAAATATGTTTGTGATAGTTTTATAGCAATTGTATATGTTAATTTCATTATTTTGTGGGTGAAATTTGTGTTAGTTGGGCTAAAAATGGCTATTGTTCATCGCTTTACGTTCTGTTGCACCACTAACAAGGTATGCAGTGGTTAAGGTTGTAAATGGCGCATTCTTGGCCATCCCAAGCTTAGGTATGGCCCAGCTGCGCCATACCTTGTCCTGAGACAGTGGTTTCTGCTATTGCTGCAGATCTTGGATACCATTATGACTTAGTTTAATGATGTGTTAAAGTAACAAACATGTAATGGGGAGGCTAAAATAGAACCGTGTCATGTCATTGATAATTTCAAGTTGTAAAAGGATTTATAAGTTATGAACGTGATATGTTATAACGTAGTGTACACAATGAATGTTAGATAAGTGTTGTGAAGTCAACACTTGGAATTTCGATATATATATATATATATATATATATATATATATATATATATATATATATAAGCATAAGACTTGTACTAAATTAACAAGTCTAACTAGTAATGTGTGTTATGTTGAAAAGTTAATTTTAGTATATCTAATAGATATTGTGGTTCTAAAACTATGTGTAGGTGAACGTGAGTTTTAATATTATAGCTTACGCTCGAGGCAAGTTTCTAAACCTTATCTTTTTATGTGAGACCCCAAATTTTATGAATAAAGATTTAAATTTCTCAAAATATTTTTTTCAAAATTATGGTATGGATTTGAGATAATGTTATAGTTGTGGGTAATATTTATAAATTTTGAAAAGTATGCAAGTTGTTATATAATATTCGATTGGTCGGAGAATATTAGTTTTAACAGGGAATATTCGTACGACGGAACAATTATTGGTGGACACCACAACGGAATTATTATCGGATTGATAAAACGACAAAAATATTTTTATGAAAATAACGGCGGAAGTTTTACCATTAACTGTTGAAACACCCGATGTTAAAAAAAGCATGTCTAATGCGGGTTACATAAGTAGCACACGGTATTGATTATTGATGCTTACGTGAGAAGTCACTCGCTTTTGTTCAATTATTGCTACAAAGAATTGTTGCATAAGATCTCACGTTATTAGATTCAATTATTGTTTATATTTTATATATTATTAAATCAATAATTGAGATAACAAAGTTATTAATATTATTATTTGCAATATTAACGATGTCTAGAAGTTCGCCATGAGAGGTTTGGTCACCTAATCATGCTACGCTAATAGGGAGAAATCCTTATTGAAAGCCCCTCTTTCCGGGAACGACACAGTCGATTAATATTGTGAATTATAATAATGATGATAAATGTTGTTAAATATATTGAGGTGTCTTTTTATGAAGTCACTAGCGGTTTATATATATATATATATAAATTTTGTTTTATTAGTATTATTAATGTAATAAAATGTAAAAGTTTTTTATATAAAATGTAATACTTTTATAAAGTTATTTATTTTATTAGACAATAATTAGAATATATTATATTTTATTATGCATAGTATTTGTATAGTGCATGCATAGTATTTTGCATAGTAAAATCTTTTTATATAAAACATAATATTTTTATAAAGTTATTTATTTTATTAGACAATAATTAGAATATAATATATTTTATTATGCATAGTATTTGCATAAGACTCGCATGATAAAGTGTTTGCATAGTAAAATCTTTTTATATAAAACATAATACTTTTTATAAAGTTAATTGTTTTATTAGATTTTAAATAAAATATATAAATATATATATATATATATGTATATTTTATATTATTTTTTATTGCATAGTATCCTTTTTATTTTTCTATAAATAGGATGCTTAGTTAGAATTGAAATCACACCAGAAGTTCAGAGAATTCTCTTTCTATAATCTTGAGCGTATTTCTTTAGAGCTTAAGAAAGCTTTGAGCGTAGTGTAAGTTTTCTTCAAGTATATCCCCGCCCTACCCGTCGGAGTACTCTTCTTTATAAGGTAAGGGATATTATTTGTTGTACTCGCAAGGGGTATTATTTCTTTCGTCTTCATGAAGAGAACTTATGTTATTCCATTCTTTACTATTTTGTTGGAATAACCTGTATATACGGACTACCCTATACTTGGTGAAATTCTTCTGTTATTCCATTCTTTATTATTATGTTGAACAACTGCCTACATGCCAAGCACCGCATACATGGTGAAATTCTTCTATTATTCCATTCTTTATTATTCTCGCTTTAATATCCTCGCCTACATGCGCTTCACGCATGACCGTTCCATTATTTATTATTCGTTGGAATATCCTGTCTGTGGGTTTACGCATGACCTGGTTCCATTATTTATTATTCTGTTGGAAATAACCTATTTGTGCGATCTATCGCATGCATGGTGAATTCTTCAGTTATTCCATTCTTTATTATTATGTTGGAATACCTGTCTTTGTGGATTACCACATGCATAGTGAATTCTACAGTTATTCCATTCTTTATTATTCTGTTGGAATAACCTGTCTATGTGGATTACCACATGTATGGTGAATGATCCTTTGTATTCATTCCTTATTAAATTGTGAAAATGATCTGTTTACGTGGATTATGATGAAAGTCATAATAAAAGCATTGGACTGATGAAAATCATGGGTATATTTAGTATTAGTAAGTGTTATGATGAGTTATGTTGGTTATTATGTGAAAACATAAAAGTTTCTTAGAAATCACAAAAGGGTTGAAAATCAGATTTTGGTGAAAATGGAACATGAAATTCAATTGACCATATCTCCTATTATATTTTAAATTTTTGAGTGTGCTCAAGTTCTGGAGTTAGATCTATGAGTTTTCTAACTTATCCAAGTGGAATCACTGGAAAAGGTGTTGTAGATTTTCGTATGAACTGATTTTAGCAAAGGAGTCAAAAACTGCAAAGTACCAAAAAGCTACTGCCTAGAAATTTAAAAGGGCATTTTCGGCCACTCAATTTGTGAGGAAAATTCCGGCCTTTTGGGACATGAAAATATATGGTATAAAGTACCTCCTGTCCAAAAATGAGCTCATTCCGACTTAAAATGAGCAAATTATGACTATTTCAATATTTATGTTTTTCTGACGAAAAACGCTATAACCGGAGTTCTATAACTCTGATGACCATGAAATTTAAACTAGAAGCTCACATTAACATGTGTAAGATCCTGCCAAGATTTGGGAATTTCTGGAGTTAAACTTGAGGTAGCTAATTTCTTAAGGAATTAATTAGAAATTGATTTTTGAAAAATACTTAAGGGAGTTGAAAAATTATAAAAAAATACTTGTTGTGTATGAAATATATGTATATATATTTGGACAAATGTTAGAAAAATAATAAGTTGATTTAGTAATTTTTCATGAAAATAGTTTAGTTACAAACATATGAGTTAAATATGTTATGTGAAGTTGAAGAATTGGTAAATAGGATTTTAGGGCTTGAAAATCCTATATAAGGTATATGCAGATTTTTGATGAGGGATTTGATCATTGGTGATGAAATCTTATGAGTCTGGCGTTTTTGAATGATTAAATGCATTATTTGATAAAGTGTAAATAATTGAAATAAATTGTTTATAAGTTTAAGAAGTGATTAAAATGTTATTATAATATTAATAATATTAGATTATGAGTTTATTAAGTGATTGATAATATTTGGATAAATTTAAAGTCTTTAATATTTTTCCTTGTTTTCGTTTGATTAATGCTTATATCATTGTTATCATCCACATGCTCATATTGTGATGAAAGTCATCTTTGGCTTACGTGCATTGATGGACTTGGTATGATAATGATCACGGATCATTCGGTATAATCATGACTTCTAATGTTATAAATGATGTGGTATAAATCCTCAGTGGCCTGTAGTGCATTGATGGACAATTTTTGGTATGATTATGACTGTGATTATTCTAAGATAGTCATGACCATTGATGATTTAATGAATATCCTTGGCCCAGTGAGTGGGGATGACTCGATGATGTGGTTTATTTATTAAGTTGTCTCAATGATAAAAATTGATGAAAATATTTTAAATCATAGAAGATAGTAGATATCATGCTCTACTTGACTCTTCTAATGGATTGCTCGTTCCGCTGCAGTTAAACTTAATGTCTATTGTATTTTATCAATTTAAAAATGTTGAAGGCTAAGTATAATTTATTTTGCATTATCTTAGTCATAATATTTCTTATTGGGCTAGTTGAGCTCACCCTTTTTTTTATTGTTCTCTTCCGGAAATGAGAATATAGCTGGGACTAGTCAGGAAATGGAGTGACGGTCTAGATAATAGCATTAGTAGTCCTCACTATGGCATAACATGCAATATATAATTGTATTGAGGACCTAAGATGTGTGTGTCATATTTTATACGTCACTTAATAATTGATTTTGGTGAACAACAATAGGGTGATGAGAACCCGAATTCCGAAAGCGCCAAAAGTGCACTCATGAGAAAATGACGAGAACAGAAATCTTCTCGTGTCCCTTTGAAAACTTGAAATATTTGTTGTTATACTTTATATGGCATGTATTAATTTAAGTATGAATATTGTCGTATTATATACGTTACAATATTTGTATCGAAACTCACAAAGATATATGTCGTCAGATTTTTTACACGAATCGTTGTATAATTAAGTTGTATTTGAATTTTGTACCATGTATCTGGCGACTCAAGATGGGTGATGTATACCCATTTTTGTGGGCGTCACAGTTGGTATCAAAGCTTAGGGATATGATCCCTGGCTGAGATGTAAGACAAGAACTAGGAGGGGAGAGACGGGGAATTTCTTCGCTAGTATGGCCTACCTAAGTTTATTTGGTATTTAATTGGTTGGTCAAAGTATAAGGATAATATGTGATATGTCAATTAACCCTTGTTTTGTGACAGTGTTTGAAAATGGCATCTGAAAATGTTGAGATAAGCAATGGAGAAAAATAATATGACTGTATCGTAATACGAGGCTAAGTTTGCGGAGTTATCCCGGTTTGCATCCCATTTGGTCGATAATGAGGAGCGAATGACGCGAATGTTTCTAAGAGGTTTGAAACCCGATATACGTCAACACCTCATTTCTCATAAACTTTGTTTATATTCAGATGTTGTGAATAGGGCTCAGTTATTGGAGCGCGATAATGAGTTAGGACAACCAAAAGGTAACGACCAACAACACGATAATAATCGTACCGGTGGCAACGTCCATCGGAACAATGATAACCATCGTGGGGGAAATTATCATGCCAAGAATGGTAACCACTTCGGTGGTAATCATGGCCAAGATAATAGGAGTGGAAATTTCAAGAAGAGAAGATTTAACGATGATGGAAAGACGCGTGAGACCAAAGACCTGTTGTTAAGGAAGGAGAACGACCACCGGTCAGATGTTTCAAATCTTGACAGAGGGACACATCCGTTCCAAATCTGCACGCAATCCAAAGCGTGTTTCAATTGTGGAAGAGAAGGTCACCTAGCTTCGATTTTGTCGTAGTAGTGAAGTCAAGTCCAAATTTAGGATAATGATGCCAAAGGATGTCTCGAGATAAGTCAAAGCTCGGTATTATAAGTGAGAGCGTTTGTCGAGGAACCTGAACGAAGTTATCACGGGTAAGTTAATCATAAACACTTACGAAGTCTATACCTTATTCGATACCGGTTCTACCTATTCTTTTATCTCTCTTGCTTGCGCTCAACGTTTAAATTTGACGCCAGAGAAGTTAGACTTTGACTTATTGGTTGAAACTTCGTTAGTAAAAACCTTCGTTACCTCCACTGTTTATAAATCTTGTTTGATTCAAATCGACATTTTCACGTTACCTGTCGATCTTATCTCTTTGAAAATACTTGCCCTTGATGTGATTTTAGGAATCGATTGGTTAACTACTCTTCATGCTTTTCGTAAGGTTGTTAGCTTTCATATTCTTAACCAATCTATTATGCGAATTCAAGCAACCAACCCACTAAAGTTAATCACTGTTATATCAAGCCATACGTAAAGAGCTCCGATCCTTTCGTTGTTCACTTCCTTGTGTGTAATGCACCGAAGCCAGACTTTCTGTAGGTGATGTCGTGAATGATGATGACAAGATGATAGGTATCGATGTGACGTACTATCCAAGTCTTGGATGAGAGTCACAGTTTTGAATGATATTTCTATCGTTAATAAATTACCTGGCGTATTCTTGAAGACTTCCTAGCCTACCCAAGAGTGTGAAATCGAATTTTGTATTGACCCCAGTACAAAACCCATTTCTAAAACCCTTAAATATTTCTTCAACCAAAACGAACGTATAATGCGCCAAAGACGTTGGCTCGAGCTATTGAAGATTACGACTATACCATTCAATATCATTATAGAAGAAATGAACGTGATAGCTGACGCGTTGAGTAGAAGATCGTATGCGTTTACGAGTGCGATGTTGTTAACACAAAAAAAACCCATTTCATATAACTTACAAATGATGAAGATAGAGTTAAAAACTCTAGAGACCCACTTGAAGATAGCAAATATACGATTAGAATCGACTTTAGTCGATAATGTTAAAGCTGCTAAAGCTACAGACCCGGAGCTGATAAATACAAAGAAGAAGGTTCAAGAGGGTGGTATTTTAAAAGCAAGAGTTGCTGAAGAGAAGAAATCGCAACCCTCGATTTTATTGGCCCATTTGAAATCCTTGATCGAGTAGGAACTGTGGCTTATAGACTCGTTTTACCGCCAAGTATGTCGCGTGTTCATAACATTTTTAACGTATCAATGTTATGTAAATATGTGGACGACCCGAACCACGTTATTAAATTAGAACTAGACGAGATAATAGAAGATTTAACGTATGAGGAGATACGTGTTAAAATCTTGGATAAGAAGGATCGTATTCAACACTCAAAGGTTATACCTCAAGAGTTAGAATCCGAAATGAAGTCAAGGTATTCTCACCTCTTCGGCATACCAAGTACGTACGTAAATTTCGAGGGCAAAATTTCATAAGGAGGGGAGATTGTGAGACCCCAAATTTTATGAATAAAGATTTAAATTTCTCAAAATATTTTTTTCAAAATTATGGTGTGGATTTGAGATAATGTTATAGTTGTGGGTAATATTTATAAATTTTGAAAAGTATGCAAGTTGTTATATAATATTCGATTGGTCGGGGAATATTCGTTTTAACAGGGAATATTCGTACGACGACACAATTATTGGTGGACCCCACAACGAAATTATTGTCGGATTGAGAAAATGACAAAAATATTTTTATGAAAATAATTGCGGAAGTTTTACCAATAACTATTGAAACACCTAGTGTTAAAAGTACAGTAATACGCGTGGTTGCATAGTAGCACAAGGTATTAATTATTGATGCTTACGTGAGAAGTCACTCAGTTTTGTTCAATTATTGCTACAGTAATTGTTGCATAGTATCTCACGTTATTAGATTCAATTATTGTCGATATTTTATATATTATTAAATCAATAATTGAGATAACAAAGTTATTATTATTATTATTTGCAATATTAACGATGTCTAAAGTTCGCCAAGAGAGGTTTGGTTACTTAATTATGCGCGCCAACACGGAGAAAAATCTTATTGAAAGCCCCTCTTTCTTGGGAACGACACGGTCGATTAATATTGTGAATTATAATAATAATGATAAATGTTGTTAAATATATTGAGGTGTCTTTTTATGAAGTCACGAAAGTTTATATATATATATATATATATATATATATATATATATATATAAAAAATTTTGTTTTATTAGTATTATTAATGTAATAAAATGTAAAGCTTTTTTATATAAAATGTAATACTTTTATAAAGTTATTTGTTTTATTAGACAATAATTAGAATATATTATATTTTATTATGCATAGTGTTTTGCATAGTGCTCGCATAGTATTTTGCATAGTAAAATCTTTTTATATAAAAATGTAATACTTTTATAAAGTTATTTGTTTTATTAGACAATAATTAGAATATAATATATTTTATTATGCATAGTACCAAGATAAGTGTTTGTATAGTAAAATCTTTTTATATAAAATGTAATACTTTTATAAAGTTAATTGTTTTATTAGATTTTAAATAAAATATATAAATATATATATATATATATATATTATATTATATTTTATTGCATAATATCCTTTTTATTTTCCTATAAATAGGATGCTTAGTTAGAATTGAAATCACACCAGAAGTTCAAAGAATTCACCTTCTATAATCTTGAGCGTATTTCTTTAGAGTTTAAGAAAGCTTTGAGCGTAGTGCAAGTTTTCTTCAAGTATATCCCCACCCTACCCGTCGGAGTACTCTTCTTTATAAGGTAAGGGATATTATTTATTGTACTAGTAAGGGGTATTATTTCTTTCATCTTCATGAATAGAACTTCTGTTATTCCATTCTTTACTATTCTGTTGGAATAACCTGTATATGCGGACTACCCTATATTTGGTGAAATTCTTTTGTTATTCCATTCTTTATTATTATGTCGGAATAACCTGTCTATGCGAAGTACCGTATACATGGTGAAATTCTTCTATTATTTCATTCTTTATTATTTTATCAGAATATCTTGTCTGTGCGTTTACGCATGACCTGGTTCCATTATTTATTATTCTGTTGGGAATAACCTGTCTGTGCGATCTATCGCATGCATGGTGAATTCTTCAGTTATTCCATTCTTTATTATTCTGTTGGAATAACCTGTCTATGTGGATTACCACATGCATGGTGAATTCTTCAGTTATTCCATTATTTATTATCCTGTTGGAATAACCTGTCTATGTGGATTACCACATGCATGGTGAATGATCCTTTGTATTCATTCCTTATTAAATTGTGGAAATGATCTATTTACGTGGATTATGATGAAAGTTATAATAAAAGCATTGGACTGATGAAAATCATGGGTATATGTAGTATTAGTAAGTGTTATTGTAAGACCCCAACTTATTATAAATAAAATTGAATTTTCTCTATTCATTATTCTAAATTAATAAGGTGTTAATTTTATATAATGCTTTGGTTATGGGTGAAATGTGCAAATTTTAAAAAATAAGCAAGTGGTTATAAAATATTCATTTTTGTCGGGGAATATTCTTTTGGTCGTGGAATATTCTTTTTGTCGGGGAATATTCGTACGACGGCGCAGCCATTCGTGGGACTCATAATAGAATAACTATCGGATGAAGAAAACGACAAAATATGAGTTTTTATAAATAACGGCGTAGTTGTTACCGTTAACACTGTTGGAATACCTGGTGGTTAAAATATCGTAATACGGCGTGGTTGCATCTTGCAGAAGACACTGCAGATATTGCAAGATTGTTGAATTATTGATTCGTAAGTAAGAAGGCACTACTCAATAATTGTTACAATAGTTATTGTTCAATATTTTATTTTATTGATTCAATAATTGTTGCGTTGATAGTTTATATTATTGTTGTTTCAATAATTGTCATTGCACAGTATTTCCCATTATCAGATCAATAATTCATATTATTTGAATAATATTATTAGATATAATTATTGGCAATGTCTAGAAAGTTCTGTCAAGAAGAGGTTTGGTCACCTAATTACGCGCCAGTAAGGAGAAATCCTTATTGGAAAGCCCCCTCTTTCCTGGGAACGGCCTAGTTGTCATAATTGTGATTCTGTAATATTATTTGTGAATAATTAATTATTAATTTATATGATAAGGAAATATTTATTTGATGTGGATATAAATGATGGATTTATTTATTTTATGTGGTTATAAATGAAGAAATTAATGCTGAAGTATTTTATCAGTATTTTGTCAGAAGGGAGGTATTAAAAATCACCCGTTTGTGGATTTCAGATATTTTCTGTTTAGAATTTGGAAAAACTCAAAGCTACAAAGTTGTAGAGAATTTGATTTCGTGTGGAATGGACATAAAATTCGTATTTTTCTGATAAACGGCCTATTTTCTATGAATTACTGAAGTTTCGGAAAATAAAATGATTTTTATTAATTTTTGGGTGGGACCCACTTTTGTGATTTAAAGCATGAGGGCTCCTGGGATTTTTCAAGAGTGGCATGCTGGTCTTTGATGGCTAGCATGCGGAGAATTTTGAATAATAAAAATAATATTTTATTATTTTCGTCTCATATGGCGTTCTAGCAGTTTCCTATAAATAGACGCTTAGGTTAGAATTGAAAATCACACCAGAAACAAGTTTCTTTCTCTCTAGATTATCGAGCGTATTTTTGTGAGTATTTTGATACTTTGAGAGTTGCTGTTTGGTACAAGTTTCCTTCGACTTTCTATCCGATATTCCGATCAGAAGTACCATTATTTTGAGATAAGGGATGTTATTTTCTTTCGAAATGATATTATTTTCTTCAATATCATTATGCCAAAATATTGGTGAACTTTTTAATCAAATTTGGAATTTTTGTGTTGGGGTTACTATTCACGTATACGGCACTATTCACGTATATGGCACTATTCACGAATACGGCACTATTCAACGAAAAATAAAAATTTTCCTTTTTGTCCAAGATGTCTTTTTTGGCTACTATATGTATCCATGTTTTGATCGTTATTTTTGAATTCTGCTTCAAAATTGGTTATTATGAAGTATTAGTGATCTTGGATAAACTGTAACACGAATCCCTAATATTTATCCTTCTGTCTCACTGGATTCGTTCTCTAAAATGTTTTACATCATCCTCAGTCCTTAATGATGATATTATTGAATATCTTTGGCCTGTGGTGCAAAGATGAATGATTAACTGATGAATATCATTGGCCCGTAGTGCAAAGATGAACAGGTGTTGAGATGAACATGACCAACTGGTGATACAAATAAATATCTTTGGCATGTAGTGCAAAGATGAATATTCGATTAAAGATGTATATTGATTGTTGTTACAGGGATAAAATATTGATAATGAACTTTTAAATCTTAGAAGATAGTAGAATTCATTCTCTACGTGACTCTTCTAATGGATTACTGTTTTCGCTGCAGAATATTGATCTAAAACTTGTTGTCTATTATATTTTATCAGATTTTTCCCTGTTGAAAACTAATGATAATTTGTTGTATATTATCTTAGTCATAATATTCTTTACTGGGCTAGTTGAGCTCACCCTTTTTCTTTTTGTTCCATTTTTTTTTTCTCGTGAGGTGAGAACATAAGCAGGATCGAGCCTGGTATGGAGTAATGGTTCTAGAAAGATATTTTAGCAGTCCTCACTATTTTTGTAAAATAGTGTATGAATAATTGTAATGAGGACTTATTTGAGTGTGGATATTGTCTAGAAGACAATATTTGTATTTAAACTCACAGTATGTGTTGTCGTATTTTGCACGACAATTGTAGTAATAAAGTTGTAGTTTGTTTTTGACTCAGAATGGGTGTTGTATACCTATTTTGGGGGCGTCACAGTTATGTTGGTTATTATGTGAAAACATGAAAGTTTCTTAGAAATCACAAAGGGTTGAAAATCAAATTTTGTGAAAATAGAACATGAAATTTAATTGACCATATCTCCTATTATATTTCGAATTTTTGAGAGTGGTCAAGTTCTAGAGTTAGATCTATGAGTTTTCTAACTTATCTAAGTGGAATCACTGGAAAAGGTGTTGTAGATTTTCGTATGAACTGATTTTAGCAAATGAGTCAAAAACTGCAAAGTACCAAAAGCTAACGCCTGTAAATTTAGAAGGGCATTTTACGCCACACTTAATTTCGAGAAAAATTCCGACCTTTGGGGACATGGAAATATATGGTATAAAGTACCTCTGTCCCCAAAATGAGCTCATTCCGACTTAAAATGAGCAAGTTATGACTATTTCAATATTTTGATTTTTTGATTAAAAACGCTATAATCGGAGTTCTATAACTCAGGATGACCATGAAATTTAAACCGAAGCTCACGTTAACATGTGTAAGATCCTCCAAGATTTGGGAATTTCGAGTTAAACTTGAGGTAGCTAATTTCTTAAGGAATTAATTAGAAATTGATTTTTGAAAAATACTTAAGGGAGTTGAAAAATTATAAAAAAAAAATACTTGCTGTAAATATATGTATATATGTTTGGACAAAGGATAGAAAAATAATAAGTTGATTTAGTAATTTTTCATGAAAATGGTTTAGTTACAAACATATGAGTTAAATATATTATGTGAAATTGAAGAATTGGTAAATAGGATTTTAGGGCTTGAAAATCCCATATAAGGTATATGCAGATTTTTGATAAGGAATTTGATCATTGGTGATGAAATCTTATGAGTCTGACATTTTTGAATGATTAAATGCATTATTTGATAAAGTGAAAACAATTGAAATAAATTGTTTATAAGTTTAAGAAGTGATTAAAATGTTATTATAATATTAATAATATTAGATTATGAGTTTATTAAGTGATTGATAATATTTGGATAAATTTAAAGTCTTTAATATTTATCCTTGTTTTCATTTAATTAATGATTATATCATTGTTATCATCCTCATGCTCATATTGTGATAAAAGTCATCTTTGGCTTACGTGCATTGATGGACTTGGTATGATTGTGATCACAGATCATTCGGTATAATCATGACTTCTAATGTTATAAATGATGTGGTAAAAGTCCTCAGTGGCCTGTAGTGCATTGATGGACAATTTTTGGTATGATTATGACCAGGGATTATTCGGTATAGTCATGACCATTGATGATTTAATGAATATCCTTGGCCCGTAGTGCAGGGATGACTCGATGATGTGGTTTATTTATTAAGCTGAGTCTCAGTGATAAAAATTGATGAAAACATTTTAAATCATAGAAGATAGTAGATATCATGCTCTACTTGACTCTTTTAATGGATTGTTCGTTCTGTTGCAGTTAAACTTGATGTCTATTGTATTTTATCAGTTTAACATTGTTGAAGGCTAAGTATAATTTATTTTGCATTATCTTAGTCATAATATTTCTTACTGGGCTAGTTGAGCTCACCCTTTCTTTTATTGTTCTCTTCAGGAAATGAGAATATAGCTGGGACTAGTCGGGAAATGGAGTGATGGTCTAGATAATAGCATTAGTAGTCCTCACTATGGCATGACATGCAATATATAATTGTATTGAGGACCTAAGATATGTGTGTCGTATTTTATATGTCACTTAATAATTGATTTTGGTGAACAACAATAGGGTGATGAGAACCCGACCCTAAAAGCTTCAAAAGTGCACCGCAGTAAAATGAAGAGAACAGAAATCTTCTCGTGTCCCTTTGGAGACTTGAAATATTTTTTGTTGTAATTTATATGGCATGTATTAATTTGAGTATGAATATTGTCGTATTATATACGTTACAATATTAGTATTGAAACTCACAGTATATATGTCGTCATATTTTGCACGACTGTTGTATAATTAAGTTGTATTTGAATTTTGTACCATGTATCTGGCGACTCAAGATGGGTGATGTATACCCATTTTTGGGGGCGTCACATTTTACATTGAGCAAGTTTCCAAAACCTTATCTCTCTACGTTGAGCATGTTTTAACCCTAAGTTTATTAGAATTCTAATCATTGTTGATTTACTCTAACTTGTTTATAGTTAAACAAGTTTCTTTATTTCATTCTTTTATAGTAAATGTTTCTCGAACTTTAATTCCTAGTGTTGAATTGTCGTAGTTCAATCACTTTGCATAAGTTATTATTATGTTGAGCAAGCGTTGTTTCCAGCTTGCTATCAATTAGTGTATATTCAGTAATTAAATTTCTAATTTGACAAGATCATAGACCTAGCTTATTATTGTTCAAGAAAAGGTTTATCATTTTATTCATCTTATTCAATGTTTATGCTCTCTAGTTATTTTCAAGCATAAGTTTAATATATAGTCAATTCACCTATGATTCTCAATTGTTCTATGTTATGTTGTTATTAAACAAATGTTGTGTTATCAAACCTTATTGATTCAACTAGTCCCCTAGTTGATGATCGTTAAACTCTAAATTACCCTTGAAGCTTATCCAAACCAAACTTTCTTTGGTGCGGACTTGTGCTCTAAAACTGAGAAGAACAACCCTATTATAGGGGATACGCAATGCGTTGAGTTGTTTGTGCACAATACATTGTATGAAGTGCTGATCTCTCTAAGTATGTAAAGTCCCTACAGTATAACTATTAAGGTTAGAGTTGAAAGATTACTTGTAACTGTGACGCCCCCAAAACAGGTATACATCACTCATCTTGAGTCGCCAAATACATGGTACAAAATTCAAATACAACTTAATTATACAACGATGTAAAAATAATCGACAAAACATAATCTAAGAGTTTTAATAAGAATATTGTCATCTACACAATATCCACACTCAATGGAGTCCTCATTACATTTATTATCACACTATTTAACAGAATAGTGAGGACTACTAATGCTATCATCTGGACCGTCACTCCGTTCCCCGACTAGTCCCGGCTACGTTCTCATTTCCTGAAGAGAACAGTGAAGAAAGGGTGAGCTCAACTAGCCAAGTAAGAAATATTATGACTAAGATAATGCAGAATAAATTATCAATAACCTTCAATAATGTTAAACTGATAAAATACAATAGACATCAAGTTTAACTGCAGCGGAATAAGCAATCCATTAGAAGAGTCAAGTAGAGCATGATATTTACTATCTTCTATGATTTAAAATATTTTCATCAATTTTTATCGCTGAGACTCAGCTTAATAAAAAACCATATCATCGAATCTTCCCTGCACTACGGGCCAAGGATATTCATTAAATCATCAATGGTCATGACTATACCGAACAATCCCTGGTCATAGTCATACCAAAAACTGTCCATCAATGCACTTCAGGCCACTAAAGACTTTCACCACATCATTCGTCACATTACAATCATGATTATACTGAATAATCCCTGGTCATAATCATACCAAGTCCATCTATGCATGTAATCCAAAGATGACTTTCATCACAATATAAGCATGAGGATGATGACAATGATATAAGCATTAATCAAACGAAAATAAGGATAAATATTAAAGACTTTAAATTTATCCAAATATTATCAATCACTTAATAAACTCATAATCTAATATTATTAATATTATAACAATATTTTAATCACTTCTTAAACTTATAAACAATTTATTTCAATTATTTACAATTTACCAAATAATGCATTTAATCATTCAAAATGCCATACTCATAAGATTTCATCACCAATGATCAAATCCTCATCAAAATCAGATATACCCTATATAGATTCCCAAGCCATTAAATCCTATTTTCCAATTTTGTTACTTCACATAACATATTTTAATTCATTTACTCATAACTAGTTCATTTTAATGAAAATACCAAATCAGTCCCAAAAAATAATTCTTTTCTGGGATTTAGCGAATATAGTCTCATATTGAATATATATTTTTCTCGAATTTTTAAAATTCATTTACTATTTTTTGCATAATGGCCAAAAGCGCGAATATTTAGACATTTATCATAAATTGTACTTTTGTCCAAAAATTTGAAATTTACAGTAGTATACTTGTTATATACATGTACTTTCAATAAAAATTTTACCAATTTTGGAGTTAACCACAAAGAGTTATAAGGGTTTACTTTTAAAATAATCTTTTCTCATAAAATCCATAACTCTTAATCTATACATCTAAAAATCGCCATCTTTGGACACAATATAGAAAACTCATCAAATTATCATTTCTAATTTTTCCAGAATTTTTGAGGGTCAGAAAAATTATAAAACTGCAAATAGATTTTCACCCGCCATGCGGTAATCCACGTAAACATATCATTTCCACAATTTAATAAGGAATGAATACAAATGATCATTCACCATGCATGCGGTAATCCACATAGACAAAGTTATTCCAATGTAATAATAAAGAATGGAATAATGTAAGAATTCACCATGCATGCGATAGAATCGCATGCATGTGTTATTCCCAATGTAATAATAAAGAATGGAACCAGTCATGCCAGAATCCACATGGATAGGATATTCCAACAGAATAATAAAGAATGGAACCAGTCATGCATAATCCGCAGATGATGTGGATGTTCCAAATGTAATAATAAAGAATGGAATAACAACAGAATTCACCAGGCATGCGATTGATTTGACGCACAAAAGTTATTCCAAATGTAATAATAAAGAATGGAATAGCGAAGAGAATTTCACCATGTATGCGGTATTTGCATGTAGATGAGTTATTCCAACATAATAATAAAGAATGGAATAACAACTCTTACGAGTATTGAAAGAAAATAATTCTCTTCATGAATACGAAAGAATAATATCCCTTACCTTAGAAGAAACTGGATATTGGAATAGTGAGGTAGTAGACTTCTCTTCTTCCTTCTCTCTATGATTTCTCTCTATAATAATTGCTCTAAAGCTTTAGTGAATTGGTGAGAAATGAAGGAAGAATGAGCTTCTATTTATAGGAAAATATAGTTTCGATAATTGCACGTTTTTGGGCTCAAAATATTACAGTATAATACCTTCTTCTTTTTCTTCATTTTTAATTTAGTCCTACAAGTATTATCAAACTTGCACCACCTCCCTTAATAGTAAATAATGTGAATCAATAGTTCAATCATGTGAATCAATATTTATAATCATGTGAAAATATAAATTACAGTATAGTACCTCCATCTATACCTCCATTTTTAACTTAGTCATGCAAGTATTATCAATCTTGCACCAACTCCCCTAATAGTACAAGAATGTGAATCAATAGTACACACATGTGAACAAATAGTTATAATCATATGAAAATACGAATTATAGTATAGTACCTCCATCTATACCTCCATTTTTAACTTAGTCATGCAAGTATTATCAATCTTGCACCAACTCCCCTAATAATACAATAATGTGAATCAATAGTACACACATGTGAACAAATAGTTATAATCATGTAAAAATACGAATTACAGTATAGTACCTCCATCTATACCTCCATTTTTAACTTAGTCATGCAAGTATTATCAATCTTGCACCACCTCCCCTAATAGTACAAGAATGTGAATCAATAGTACACGCATGTGAACAAATAGTTATAATCATGTGAATCAATAGCAATTAATTACTCATTTATCCGGTTAATTACCCGATTGGTCAACAAACCTCCAGACATCAATTATTATCGAAATAAATGTCAATTTTCACTAACACTAATAATTCCAACACAATGGAACTATCCATTTCATCTTTAATCAACACGAACTTATTCATCATTAATATTATAATTCACAATATTTAACAATCAGGTCGTTCCCAGGAAAGAGTGGGCTTTCCGATAAGAATTTCTCCTTATTGGCGCAATTAGGTGACCAAACCTCTCCTTGACAGAACTTCTAGACATTGTCAATATTGCAAATAATAATATGAATAACTTTGTCGTCTCAATTATTGATTTAATAATATATATTATGCAGATAATAATGTGATAATAATTGAATCAATAATATGAGATATATGATGCAATAATTACTGTAACAATAATTGAGTATAACTGAGTGACTTCTTACGTAAGCATCAATAATCAATACCGTGTGCTACTATGCAACCAATGCCAGACATCTTATTTCTTTAACACCGGTGTTTCAACAGCTAACAGTGAAAAACTTCCGCCGTTATTTTCATAAAAATATTTTTGTTGTTTTCTCAATCCGATAATAATTTCGATTTGTGGGGTCCAATAATGATTGTCTGGTCGTCATCGGATATTCCCGGAACAAAAGAATATTTCCCGATCAATCGAATATTATATAACAACTTGCATACTTTTCAAAATTTCTAAATATTACCCACAACTATAACATTATCTCAAATCCACACAATAATTTTGAAAAAAAATATTTCGACAAAATTAAATCTTTATTCGTAAAATTTGGGATTTTACCATCTCCCCTCCTTATAAAATTTCGCCCTCGAAATTTACGTATGTACCTGGTATGCCGAATAAATGAGGACACTTCGTCAGATTCTAACTCTTGAGGTATAACCTTTGAGTGTTGAATACGATCCTTTTTATCCAAGATTTTAACACATATCTCCTCATACGTTAAATCTTCTGCTATCTCGTCTAGTTTTAATTCAATAATGTGGTTTGGGTCGTCCACATATTTACGTAACATCGATACGTGAAAAACGTTATGAACACGCGACATACTTGGCGGTAAAGCGAGTCTATAGGCCACAGTTCCTACTCGATCGAGGATTTCAAATGGGCCAATTAAATCGAGGGTTGAGATTTCCTCTCTTCATCGATTCTTGCTTCTAGAATAACGCCCTGTTGAACCTTCTTCTTCACATTCATCAGCTCTGAGTATGTAGCTTGAGCATCTTTAACGTTATCGATTAAAGTCGATTCTACTCGTATATTCGCTATCTTCACGTGGGTCTCTAGAGTCTTTAACTCTATCTTCATCATTTGTAAGTTATACGAAATGGGTTTTTGTGTTAACAACATCGCATTCATAAACGCATACGATCTTCTACTCAATGCGTCAGCTACCACGTTCGCTCTTCTATAATGATATTGAATGGTATAGTCATAATCTTCAATAGCTCGAGCCAACGTCTTTGGCGCATTATACATTCGTTTTGGCTGAAGAAATATTTAAGGGTTTTTAAAATGGTTTTTGTACTAGGGTCAATACAAAATTCGATTTCACGCTCTAGGGGTAGGCTAAGAAGTCTTCAAGAATACGTCAGAAAATTTATTAACAATAGAAATATCATTCAAAACTGTGACTCTCATCCAAGACTTGGATAAAGACGTCACATTGATACCTATCAACTTGCTTAACGACATTCACAAAATGTCCCTACAAAAAGTTCGACGGTGCATTCCACACAAGGAAGTCACCAATGAAAAGGCTCGGGGCTCTTTACTTATGGCTTGATATAACAAAGATTAACTTTAGTGGTTTGGTTGCTTGAATTATAATAACAGTTGGTTAGAATATGAAAGCTAACAACCTTACGAAAATAATCAATTTTGGCATGATGAGTAGTTAACCAATCGATTCCTAAAATCACATCAAAGGCAAGTATTTTCAAAGAGATAAGATCGACATGTAACGTGAAAGTGTTGATTTGAATTAAATAAGATTTATAAACAGTGGATGTAACGAAGGTTTCTCCTAACAGAGTTTTAACAGATAAGTCAAAGTCTAATTTCTCAAGAGCCAAGTTCAAACATTGAACACAACTAGGTGAAATACAAGAGTGGGTAGAACTGGTATCGAATAAGATATAGACTTCGCAAGAGTTTATAATTAACTTACCTGTAATAACTTCGTCCGGGTTTCTCGACAAACGCTCTCACTTAAACTACCGGATTTGACTTTGCTATAGAGTACATTCCACCCTTAATTGCTTCGCCACATTCCTGATCCATGATTCGAATCATTACTCTCCGATCCATATTGAATTGGGGTTGACCGTTCTGCACCGGGTAATTCCCAATTCGATGTTGGATTCTCCCAATTGTTGTCCAAAAAGCGAAATCCATTTCATCTATTTTGGCCTTATTAGATCGGGCGTCTTTTTCTACAATATCAACGCGTTGTGCGGCTTTTACCCATGCATCATCTATTCTCATTCGTTCATTTGCTTCTTCTTTCATCAAAACCTTGATCATAGCATTCTCAAATTCCAGCTCTAATATCTTATACTCTGCCAAAGAGTGCTTCTATTCAAGCATCGGACATCGGGTAACACAATTTTGAATTGTTTCATCCCTTTATTCCACGACTGCCTGCCGTTCTTCAACCTGCTCTTCCAACTCATGAATGCGATTTTCTAATTCTAAATTTCGATCATAAAATATAGGTGGCTGCTAGGGGCCAAAACAAGGGGAAAATAGGCAGCTAGGAGCTGAGTCAGGAAGCTAAAAAGAGGCCAATGGGAGTGTATCAGCTGGGCCAAATAGGCTTTATAATGAAATACCTGGTAGGGGTCGGGTAGAGGCTAAAGAGAGCCAGCAGTAGAGTAATGATGGCTAGCTATATTTTTGCCATGTATGCCCATACAATGCACCTGAATTTCAATTAGATATACCACCTTACTGAGCTTCAAAAGCTGTAGCATATAGAGAGACAAAGAGAGAGCTCGGCTCGAAAAAAGAGGAGAAACTGAGCATCAAGCACTTGTACCTCTAGAAGTCTAGCCAAGGTGAGCAAACCCATCTCATTCCATTCTTTTCCATGACATTTTCATTAGCAATAGTGGACTGTTATGGCCGAATGGCCTTGAATGGCCATAAAAGGCTGTTCACTATTATAATGATTGATGTTCTAAATTTTTAGCTGCTATGTTAACTGACATTGTGGCTATGAGTTGTTGTTTTTATTATGTTAGGTAAATTAAAGCCATAAGGCTGGGATCAAAGAGCTAGAAATATACGTACTATATTTATATATATGGACTGCACCCTATATAGTGGCGGAACCAGAAATTTTTAAGAGGGGGTCAAAATATACTTGTAAAATCATGACGACGGCTATACGAGCTACCACCAATTGAGTGCAAGCTGTTATTTGAAATTCTGGAAGGTTAGGTGTGTTGTATCTCCTATTTAACTTCAAGTGAAGGAAAGATAAGTTTGGCAAAATTCTATTTATTTTGGAAGTTCTCCCTAATAGAAATTTGAGAAGTTTTGGACCAGGTTAATAAAAATACAAAACCATCTCAATGGATTTTTATTTTTATTCTATTTGCTATCTTGCAAGTTTATATATTTGTAATGGAAGGAGTGTTATTTTTCCAATTCTGATCAACAAACTTCTTGGCAAAACGAATGTGCTAAGGGACTAGGAAATTCCAAACCACCCCAACACACGTGATCTTGCTCCGATTCCCTCTTCTCAAGTTATTTGGTTCGCGATTTTCTAACTTTTTGCTCATAAGTCAGATAACTACCAATTTTGGATATGTTGTACACCTCATAGAAACCTATTTTTAAAAAATATGAGCCACCCATTTTGGATTCGATTGACAGGTCATAATAGGTCCCAAAAATGACCAGACACACTAATTTTTTATTTTGATTTTAAAATGTCTTTTCATGATTCGATTTGCCCAAGCTCTTTAATTAGCTATATAAAGCATATATGTATATAGTTTGGGTCTTGGCTTTGCGTAATTCCTAGTTTTTAACAAAAACAGTCCTTAGAGGACTTTTAGCGAACATGTTATGTGCGCCACTTTAACAATCAAATTTCTTAGTCATTTCTTTGTGTTCCAACCCGAATTCGCAATCCTTATTACTCCGCACACTAACAACTATACTCCATGTCACTAATTCAGTCAAAAGCTAACTGATTTATACCATAAAAACATACATAATCTATCTATCTATCAATTAATGAATTCACATACTACTAATTAACTTTATATAAATTCTGTTCATTGGGTTTTTATAACTTTCATCATATTAGAAATTCAATTCTATAATTGTTCCATACATATAAGTATATAACCTCTATTGTCACTATTTTCATGGTTAATTTTCATTCAAACCAACCAATTTATTAATTTAGCACATAACTAATTTAGAACAATCAAAGAAACTAAGTTACCTTTGGTTTGCAAAAGCTTGAAACTAAGTTACCTTTACTTTTAAACTTATCCCAGTTGCACTCTAGTTCCTTTTATACTTTAATTTCTTTTGTTTTAACCAATTGTAATGGACAGAGAAGGATAGAATGACTAGACTGGGCGAGTGAGTTGACCGAAGAAGAAGACCGGAGCAGATTGTAGACGAGAAGTTAGGGGTGAGCATTCGGTTATTATCCGAACCGAACAAGAATTTCGGTTATAACCGAAAACCGAAATTACACTATTTTAGATATCCGAACAATTAACCGAAATTTCGGATAATCGAATAACCGAATAGTTTATTCGGTTATTCGGTTAATAACCGAATACTTAGCATTTCAGCAGAAGCAACAAACAGTACATGATTACATATTACCGAGAGAGAACAGCAATCAGCAGCAAAAGAGGTCAATACATATTACAAAAACATACAACAGATACATAACATCTTAGTATATGATGGGTCATGGACCGAATGGGGAGCACACCCCGATACTCCTGTCTCAGCGTCATCTGAAACTTCATAAGAATCCGGCTAGATAATTTGTACAGCAAGTGGAGGTCTGCTTGATACATAGACATCAGAGACTGGGAAGGAAGAAAATGTATCCAAAACAGAAAAATTAGTCGATTTTCCATCTGTTCTTTGGCATGTTGTTATTTTTGTATCGAAAAATCATGAGCTCTTCTAACCTTTCAGTTTCTGTAAAAGTTGGAGGTGGAGGGCTCACTCTTTGGCTCATCATATTATATTCGCATCAGCGAGCTCACTGTCGAAGATCGGAACCTCCTCTCTATCGCCTACAAGAACGTCAACGGTATGCGCCGGAGATCTGAAGATTCACATCTTGTATACCTTCGGCTTTGTTGAGAGATCTGAGTATTTGACTCTGAGAGTTCAAGAGATTTTAATAAAGTAATAATGACTCAAGAGTTATATTATTATTTTAAGTCAAGTGGTGCAACTTTGCAGGACTTATTTCGGGTATTCGGTTAAACCGAATAACTTAAAAATGAAACCCGTACAAACTAACCGAAAACCGTAAAAAAATTCGGATATAACCGAAATATTAAAAATAACCGAATTTTTGGAAAAATTCGGTTAAATTATTTCGCTCTGATTCGATGATCGGTTATATCCATTTTTTTCGATCCTACGAAAGCGTTAGTATGTGGCGCTCGGGTGGGCGCCCCTCCGCCTCGCCCTAGTTCACTTTGAATCATACTCTTTAAATCGGGTCGATGATCCCCGCCCCTAGTTCCGCCTCTGACCCTATATGTTTAATAAAATGCTAGACTAAGGGATGTTCTGATGTCAAGGCATACTAGCTATGAATTAAAAGTCCAAATAATGCCTACTTACTTATTTAGTAAAATGAATGCCTCAAATATGCTTTTATGCTTAAATATGACATGTTGTAATATAACTTACATACTATGCCTCAAACATCTCAAACATGCTTTATGCTTATATATGTTTTTTGCTTTATAACCCACGTCATAAAGCACATAAATAAAGTCATTAATCATCATGGAATGACAATTTGACATTAATTAAAGAATGATACAATACCGTTACTTACATATACATGAGTTATTGAAATTGTCAAATCGAGATAAAGAAATCAAGTCTTTAATGTACGTATCGAGACTTCAGTAATAGAGTAATAATCATTAAATTATTTACTAAATAATTTTGAAACTTTAAAAAACTAATCATAAATTTGAATATCGAAAATAAAAACAACATATTGAATTTAAAAATTATAAAAAAATGAATATTGATTAAAAATGATAACAAAAGAAATACATTACTAATATTAAATTGTGAGTTTTGATAATCATTTGTTTGTAGACTCGACTTAAAAGTGGTTGAACCTTAAAGAGTTGAAAGGCTTTTACATATTAATATTTGATTGTTGAATTGTAAATCAAGAATTTCTAAGTACTTGTTAACTTTTAACTTTTAAGTTCTAACTTCTAAGTAATTATTTTTGGTTTTGGTCATTTTGGATGAATGATGATTACAATATTTGCTCTAATTTTTGATTGAATACTTAGACTCTTATATAGAGAAGTCATTTTTGGTATTTATTTAAATATTTTTTGCTTCAGAGCTCTAAGTTTGTGTTCGTGAACGAGTTTGTGTTCGTGAACGAGTTTGTGTTCGTGAGCAAGTTTGTGTTCGTGAACAAGTTTGGTGTTCGTGAAAACATAGTTTATGTTCACGAACAAGTTTATGTTTGACTTTTTCGCGAACTCGATCATGTTCGCGAACACCAAACGATCTGAACTCGTACATAGGTGTTGGTTCGATCATGTTTCTCGAACATGTTCGATAATGTTCGATCAAGTTTCTCGAACATGTTCGAGTTCAACTTAAAGTGTTCAAGTTCGGTTCGAGTTCGACAAAATTCAGTTCGATTCGTTTTCAACTCTACTTGTAGAAATATCAATTTCCTAATTTATTAAAAAATGAGCCGAATAATACATAATATGTTTCAGAGTGGAATAATGTACGTAATTACCATGATGAAGAAGAAAAATTATCCAGTCTATAAGAGTTGGACCTAGCAAGAAGTGGATATGAGTTGGTTATGGATTACGAAATATGGTAATAGTTTCATTTAAGAACTAAAATCATATAACATGTTTTTAATATGGGTTATGTGAGTTAAAATCAAATAATTATAGAACCAATATATATCGACCTATATTTTAAATTTTAAGCTTGGTATTATTATGACCTAATAAAATAAATTACTTTATATATATATATATATATATATATATATATATATATATATATATTGATGTTTTATATTCCTTAACTTGTCTCTCTAATTTTTTTTCATACATTCTCTTCCACTTTAATTTTGGCAAAAAACACTTTTTTGGCCACTGTGGTTATAGTGTTTTAACTAATTAGTCATTGTGCTTTTAATTTATTCAATTAGCCCACTATACTATTTAAAAATGTGCAATTAACCCATTCCGTCTAATTTTGCAGATGGACGTTAAAAAATATCATACGTGGTAGTTCAAAAGTAAAATAAAAATAAAAGAAATGACATGTAAATGCTGATGTGGCTCATCTTCTTCCTCAGTCGGGTCAACCTGACCCGTACAATGAAATCATAAATCAATCTTCTGATTCGATGCGTCAAGCTGCTGCTTTACGCCATCCTTCGTTGGAGGTGAAATCTTGTTGGAGGCGTTGATTTAACAAAAATTCGACCAACTGTTTAGTTAATTAAACTCTGGAATTAGCTTTATTCCCACACAACAGTGGAAAATGTGAAGCTCCATAATTCAAAAATCAAAAAAGCACGAGAACAAAATGAGGTAGCAAAGACAACCATTACACACCTTTCTCTCTTCCGCAATGCCTTCAAATCTCAATTCCTCATCGCCACTATTATTAGCCATTTCTAGCCCGGTTTTGTCTAGGGCCGAGCTATAGGTGTGAATCAAACCGCCTCCCACCCATTGTCACGAAAAAGTGGTGGACCTCTTGAAGTCAACAAGATCACCAAAGTCAAGCTATTCAATTGAGGATGATGCTAGATCTATTCATTTTCGGTTTGAATTTGGGTATAATTTAGAGGCTTGATTTTGGTAAAAAAAATGGGGAAAAAAGATCAGAGATTCCTACGAAGTTACACAGGTCTTATGGATGAATATGAAGATAAATATCATAATATTAATTTTATTAATATTATAAATATTTAAATAAAGAAAAAGAAATAAAATAAAATATAAAATATTTTTATTTTTAAAAATTTTATAAGTATTTTAAAACATAAAAGTATTTTTATTTTATTTTTCAAAAAAACATACATATTAATTATAAATATTATAAAATTAATTTTTATTAATATAATAAATATTATAAATATTTAGGTAAAGAAAAGAAATAAAATAAAATATAAAAATATTTTTATTTTAAAAAAATTATAAGTATTTTAAAACATTAAAGTAGTTTTATTTTTATTTTTCAAAAAAAAACATACATATTAATTATAAATATTATAATATTAATTTTTATTAATATTATACATATTATAAATATTTAAGTAAAGAAAAAGAAAGAAATTAAAATATAAAAATATTTTTATTTTAAAAAATTTATAAGTATTTTAAAATATAAAAGTATTTTTATTTTTATTTTAAAATAAAATATACATATTATATATATATATATATATATATATATATATATATATATATTTTTTGATATATTATTTGTATTATTTGGAAAAGAGAAAAAAAAAAAAAAAAAGCCACACGGGATATTTATTTTTTTTCAAAAAAGCCGCGTAATATTTATTTTTTTTCAAAAAAGTCACGTAAGAAAAGCCGCCCAGTCAGCAAATACACGTAATATTTATTTTTTTTCAAAAAAGTCACGTAGGATATTTTTTTAACGTCTATTCGCAAAATTGACTGGAATGGGTTAATTGAACATTTTAAAAATTACGATTGAAATTTAATTGAATATTTTAAAAGCGCGTTAATTTAATTACTTAAAACATTATAACTATTAATGACTAAAAAGTGCTTTTTGCCCTTTAATTTTTCTATACACTCAATGTTTTACATTTTTTCTCTAAAATTTTTGGTCCTTCTCTCTCTCTAAAACTTTAATTTTATAGCACAATCTCTCTCTAAAATTTTTATAATTTTCTAAAATGTAACTGTCACTATAAATTTGAAACGTTGATTGGTTTGTTTTTTCTGCAGGGTTATGTGCTGCATTTCTGTTTGAGTTTTCTATACCTAAATATGTATTAAATGACATTGAACAACATGTATGAATAATATATGAACCCATCAGCCTCCATAATTCTTTATTTTCTGTGTCTGACAATAATATATGAACAAGGCGTGTTTGTCCTCAATCCACGTTGTTGGGTCCTAAGACCCAATAAGCAAAATTAGAAAATAAAAACTTTAGTTAAAACTTTATTTAGTGATAGCTAGTGAACGCTGAAAAAAAATATATGGAAAAATAAAATATTAAGTATATTGAAAAAAGGAAATCAATTTTGTCACAAATTTGGTTTAGTTTCACCAATTTTTAGTTCGGCTTTTCTATTAATATTAGCACAAGTACTATCTAAATTTGTATTAATTAAATATGATCCAAATTTAAAATATTTCTATCTCCAATAGGAATAGGAAAAACAAAGATATTTTTTCATATTCAAATTAGTATATATAAGTACTATAAAAATTTATAATAATTAAACATATACTACCCAAATTTGTAAAGTATTCAAAAGTATTTAAATTCGTAAATTTATTAAAACTAGACATTATACCAAATCACATGATTAATTGTATTAATAATATATGTGAATTTATTTTAAAACATATTAACTATAAAATTAGTTGAAAAATTATTGTAAATTCATTACTAACTAATTGTCATAACTTAAATTAAAACTTATTAGAGCTTGAGTTTCATATTTCTATTCAGATTATAATTTCAAGTAAATTTTGTCAATATAAACATTAATATAAAATTCTATTAAACTTAAATAAAATTAAAATATTTATTTTTCACAAAAACATCTATATAATAAAACAGAACTTATTTTGAATATTTCATTTGACAAACCACAAGGACGGTTCAGATTCATTCTAACTTAATTCTTTCAACTTAATCTAAAAGCTCATATTTATTCCCGTTCAAATCAAATTCACACATACATCCTACTCTCTCTCATGTTCACACACAAAATCTTTTTATCTCCTCTCTTCTTTACACACAAACAAATAATAATAATAATAATAATAATAGGACTAATAATAATTATAATAGTACTAATATTAATTATTATTATTATTATAATATAGTACTAATACTAATAATAATTATTATTATAATAATAATTATAATAATAGTAATAGTAATAATAATAATAATAATAATAATTATAGTAATAATAATAATTATTATAATAATAGTAATAGTAATATTAATAATAATAGCAATAATAGTAATAATAATAATTAGTATTAGTATTATTATTATAATAATTATATTAATAATAATAATAGTAATAGTAATATTAATAATAATTATTATTATAACAATAATAATTATTATTATTATAATAATTATTATTATTATAATTATAATAGTACTAATAATAATAATTATTATAATAGTAATAATAATTATTATTATAATAATAATAATAGTAGTAGTAATAATAATAATAATTATAGTAATAATAATATTTATTATAATAATTATAATAATAATAGTTATTATAATAATAATAGTAATAGTAATCTATATAATAAAGATTCAAAATCATTCTAATTGATTTGGGCGAGAAAGCACAAGTACGGTTCAGATTCATTCATATTTTAGTTCAAAATAATAATAATTATTATTATAATTATACTACTACTACTACTACTACTACTACTACTACTAATAATAATAATAATAATAATAATAATAATAATAATAATAATAATAATAATAATAGCAAATAAAGTAATAATAATTATAAGTATAATAACATTAATATTAATAATTATTATAATAATTATAATGATTATTATGATAGTAATTATATTAATAATAATAATAACAATAATTAAATAAAAATACACTATATTCAAATGTTTAGCTTAATAATTGATCGAAGTAACCTATAATATATAATTCAGTATTTATTATTTAAGGAAGGATAATTGACAAAGGCTGGAGGACAGCCGGATGTGCTAATTAATATTGGTCAAAACTAATTAAATTAGTTTCAACCCATATTTTTAATTCATAATATGGGTTCAAAACCAAACCAATCCATAACCTAAAAATTAGTTAACCAACCCGAAAAAGACCAAAGTAATTTTGGTTAACTAGATGATTTTCAATCTAAATCTCCAGGTCTAATAAGAGCTTATTACATCTTATTGTTGTTGATGTGTCATTGCCTACCTTGAGGCGTTGGTTCAGTATTTGCCAGAAATTTGATTTTGATTTTGTCGAGTTTAGCCACAACCTCTTCCATATTGACTCTCCTTGTATGTGATTTTCTTGTACAATCCATGGCCAAATCAAAGATGGATGAAACACATTGCTCCTTGGCAGATATATGTTCATCCTCTAAACTTGTCAAATTGGTGTCCAAAACTTGTTTTATTGAACCATGCGTGGCTGCTTTCACCCAATCCCTTAAGCTCATTTCACCCGAAAATATTTCATCAGTCGGTCTCTTCCTTGTGAATGTTTCGATCAACATAATACCATAACTATAAACGTCGCCTTTTATAGAGACAATTCCTTGTGTTCCATACTCTATGCATAAGATGAAGATTCATATAAGTTCAGTTAGTAAAATAAAGACTTAACTAGCAAAAAGAGCATTGAATATTCTTGTTAAGCTATTAAAAATACAAATTACTTTTTTTGCACCATAACTGTTGAACTTTCAAATAGTTGTCAAAAATACTCAAAATTTGACCAGTTCATACGTACGCGTCAGCAGACATGTCATCTCATATGCTTAAATTTTGGGCATTTACCAGTATTTGAAAGTAGAATGGAATTGGTAAAAAAAAATAGTTTGCATGTATTTTTTGATAGCTTGACAAGAGTTCAATCAGTCATTAATTCTTCAAAGAAAAAGACTCGAAAGAAAATGAAATCTGTAAAAAAATGCAAAGGAGATAAGAAACTTTAACTCAAATTAAAATTGTGAATGACATGGAATATCACCTGGGGCCATATATCCAATTGTTGCTATAGTCTTAGTTTGCGCCATGAACTCTTCTTCACCTAAGAGTTTCCCAATACCAAAATCACAAACATGTGCAATCATATCTTCATCAAGCAAAACATTGCTAGGCTTCAAATCACAGTGAAGAATAGGTCTTATATGACCATGATGTAGATATTCCAAGGCTGATGCCACATCTATCATTATGTTTATCCGTTGCAGGACATCCAAACAATAGTTATGAGAGTACAACCACTTCTCCAGGCTCCCATTAGGCATG
Organism: Panax ginseng; assembly: GCA_020205605.1. Classification (NCBI taxonomy): domain Eukaryota; kingdom Viridiplantae; phylum Streptophyta; class Magnoliopsida; order Apiales; family Araliaceae; genus Panax; species Panax ginseng. Next base: position 55,329,877 of record CM035149.1, on the reverse strand, counting down.
TATTCTAACACCAAGGCTTTGATATCCAAGTTTGTGCAACTGCTGATGATTTTAGTAAGATTTCGATGACGAATATTACGCATTACTTCACATTCAATATCAAAACTCTTGAATGCTCCTTCAGACTGCAAATTGAAAACCTTAACTGCAACTGTCATCCCATTTTCAAGTGTTCCTTTATAAACTGAACCGACACTGCCTAAACCAATTAGGTTGCCTTCATTAAACCCTTCTGTAGCTTGTAAAAGCTCATGGTATGGAATCCTTTTCCAAGAATGAGGTAATGAATCTACTCGAATCAATAATTTCTTGTTTTTCCTGCGCGGTGATCTTGTCAACACAAATATTACTGCCAACGCAAGGATTGCAACTGCTATTGAGGGAACAATATATTTCAGGAAACTTAGCCATGATTGTTTGTGAGTTTTTCTTTTGCAAGGGGGGAGCTCTAGTCGAGGGGAACCACAAAGAGCATCATTTTGCATAAATGACTGAGCCGTGAAGTTTGCAAAACATCCTCCAGTGGGAATTTCTCCTCGAAGTCGATTGAAAGAAACATTAAATGATTTGAGATATCTGAGTACCTCCAAGGACTTGGGAATCACTCCCACAAATTGTTATTAGATAGATCCAAAAACCCCAGATTTATCAAGTTTCCTAATGTTTGAGGAATTGATCCTTGAAATTTATTATGTGCCAACGAAAAAGAACTTAGCTCTTATATTTCTCCAATGGTGCTAGGAATTTTACCTGATAACTGATTCCATGATAAGTCGAGTTCTATCAGGACCTTCAAATTTCCAATATCTGATGGTACAGAACCACTTAGCAAATTCGATGACAGGTTTAGACCCCATACATCTTCAAGCCTCCACAACGTCGATGGTATTATGTAATTCAATTTGTTTGAATCCAAATACAGCCTTCACAAAGATTTAAGGTCTCCCAAGCAAGCTGGTATGGGTCCATAGAGCTTGTTGTCACTTAAATATATATCTCCAATTCTTTTTAATACACAAAGCTCATTTGGGATGGATCCTTCCAGCTTATTGTGTTCAAGATACAAAAGCTCAAGATATCTCAATCTTCCAAATGTTGATGGAATCAATCCTGTCAACTCATTGCTATCTAAACTTAAAGCTGCTAGGCTGCTCAAATTCCCAATTTCAATAGGGATTTCACCCTTAAATTTGCAGTCAAATGCTTGAATCAATCTAAGGGAAGTAGAGAGGTTTCCAATTGATGTTGGAATGACGTCATTCAGCTGATTATACGACAATATTAATATCTCCAAATATTTGCAATTTGCCAAAGAAGTGAAAATTTTCAGCTCTGGGGTAGAAGAGTCCCCTGTCAAGTTATTTTCTGCTAGCAAGAGACGGCGCAGGAGTCTTAAATCATCGATAGTATGTGGTATTGAGCCACTGAATTTGTTTGTGAGTAAATCGAGGACTTCGAGCTGAGAAGCATTGGAGATAGAGCTTGGGATTGATCCTGTGAGCTTATTAGTGCCTAGGAAAAGCTGTTTAAGATTTTGAAGCCAAAGCCCAGTGCTTAATGGTAGATTGCTGGATAAGTGATTCTGGCCCAAGTCAATCATCTTAGCTTTTGACATATTAAAGATGTGTGATGGAATAAGGCCTGTGAGGTTGCTGCGGTGGAGACTCAGCACCTCAAGATTAAGGTTGCCAATATCTTCAGGGATTGTACCTGCCACAATGTTAACACTAATGCTTAATGTATTGATATTTAAGATACAGACATTCTTATTATTTTTTTTATTTTTTTTGAAGCCCCATAATTTGGGATATACAATATAATATCATAATCAAGTATATCATTCATTATTATAATACCAAATAACAAACTAAACTTCACTAAAAAGCGGAAGAAATAGACTCACAAACAAGTCTCATATAAAAGATGAAACACACTTCGAAGAAATAAACCCACAATCCTCGATATTCTTATTAACCAAGTGAATTGCGTATTGATGCTTGCATAACAAAACATAATATGATTTCCTTGAATTAGTGTAATGAAAAATTTCTTTATTGTTTTATCTATAATTCACAAATTATTTAATATCAGTATTTTAACTTAATATTTGATGCTAAAACGTTATATTTATATTAAATTAATTATAAAACAATTAACTTATTGATTCAACAAAAACTCTTCTTTTAAATTTAATGTACAACATCTTAGCTATGTAGCAGAACTTTTGACTTCATTTATCATCATTTTTGGAATCTGGACTTTGACTGTATTTATCGTCATTTTTATTATACTAAACGTCTCAAAAATGCCTATTATTTGAAGATTCTTTTAAGATATATTACCGTAACGTTTTTATTCATAAAATATAATTGTGATATTTTGAAATCTGAAATAAGAGAAAGAATAAGAACATGAGAGAAAAAGTTGTGCATGGAAAAAAGGAAGAATCCTTCACTACACAGTAGCAAAGGGTTCTTTATTTTTTTTATAATCCATCAGTTCGCGATTTAAATAAATGGTGTGGTGAGTTTGGGGCTTAAAAGTTGCGTTTGTGAATTAAAAAGACTGGGTTTAAAATAATTTGTATTTAAGCGAACAAGACACTCAGACTCCAAAATCTCCAACAGTCTCAAACCAAGCATGCACTAAGAATGTTTCATGTAACATGAGGATGTCTACATACAATTTCAGAACTTAAAAGCCATAAAGATAGATGCCAACAATAGATGAGAAAAATGTGTTGGTCTGCAAACTCGACCAAAAATATGTCATATACAAGTATTGGGTATGACATGAATCTTTATTGGATTTGGATTTAGGTATTATTTATAATTTTTATTTTTGTTTAGGAGACTTATTTTTCTAGTTATACTCAATTTAGTATTTCTTATCCTATATGGTTATGAAATTTTTCTATGACCTATAAATATAAGTGTTGGGTTTTTGGAGAAAAGACATGCATTCAAAAGTATTCTAAGAATTCTCATAGTTCTCTCTTTATCTTGTATTCTTTAGATATATTTATTTAGTAGATTTCTCGTCTTCTCCGTGGTTTTTTTTCGATTTGGGTTTTAATGTAAAATCTTGTGTTATTGTTTTTTATATTTTTGTGTTGATTTATTGTGTTTGCCATAGTTTGTCATAACAAACTGGTATCAAAACCTGGTTATTATCGATTCATATTATGGCGTTGAGTTCGACTTCATCAACGAAATTTGATATTGACAAATTTAATGAGAATATTAGTTTCAGTCTTTGGCAGGTTCGAATGAAGGGTTGTTCTTATTTAACAAGGCTTGAAAAAAGCCAATGTAGGAAAGCCAGTGAGGCCTGCAGATATGTCTGATACGGATTGGGAGGCGAAGAAATCTAGCGAGATGTCTAAGTCAAAATGAGAAGCTATGGATGATAAAGCACTTTCAGCAATTCAGTTGTGTCTTTCTTATGATGTGTTGCAGGAGGTGTTAGCAGAAACTACAACAACTGATTTGTGGAAGAAATTAGAGTCTCTCTATTTGACAAAGTCTCTCACTAATAGATTGAGACTTAAACATCGTCTTTACACCTTGCATATGTCAGAAAGTACTCAAATCAAATCTCATATCACTGAATTTAATTCAATTGTAACTGAGTTACAAAATATTAATGATGAAGATCAAGCCCTATTGTTGTTAGTCTAATTACCTCATTCATATAAGCACTTTAGAGACACTATGATCTATGGTAGAGACGCTATCTCCATTGAGGATATTAAGACGAATCTTATGAGTAAACAAAAATTAGATTCTGAGATGATTTTTAGAAAAAGTGATGATCAAGGTGTTTGATTATTTGTCAAAGGGAGGTCAGTTAAGAGAAGTTCAAAAAGTGGCAGTACACATAGATCGAAATCTCAGAATAAGAATTTTAATTGTAACTATTGTCATGCAAAGGGGCATATAAAGCGTAATTGCCCGAAGTTGAAAAATAAAGAACAGAGATGAGACAATCATAGTCAGATTAATAGTGGGTAGAATGTGCAGAACTAGCAGAATCAGGGGGCAAGAAAACCTAAAGCTAGTGTTGCTGAGGATAGTGATGATCTTCTGTTACAAGCCAATGATAGAGAAAGACTTAGCAGTGATTGAATTTTGGATTCTAGGTGTTCTTATAATATTTGTCCTACTCGTGATTGTTTCTCCACATATGAACCGTTTGATGGTGGAATTATTTTGATGGGAAATAATTCTAAATATAAAGCAATTGACATTAGTACAATTAAAATTAAGATGCATGATGGCATAATGAGGACATTATAAGATGTTAGACATGTTCTAGGTTTGAAGAACAATATCATATATTTGGGCACACTAGATGAAAACGGGTGCAAGTACACAGCTGAAGGTGGAGTTATGAAGATTAGTAGAGGCTCTCTTGTGTTGATGAAAGGAATCAAGATTGGTACTTTATATAAATTGGAGGGTTTTAGTACAACTACAGATTGAAATGCAATTTGTTCTTTAGTTACTATAGAGACACCACCAGGCTGTAGCATATGAGGTTAGGCTATATGAGTGAAAAAAGTATGGATGCTTTGAGTAAGAGAGATCTTTTGTCTTGACAGAAAATAGGAAAGATGGACTTCTGTGAGCATTGTGTCTTGGGGAAGCAAAAATGAGTTAATTTCAAGACTGCGGTTCATAGAAGAAAGGGGACTTTGAACTATATTCATTCAGACCTTTGGGGCCCTTCACGGGTTCTTCCAAAGGTAGCGATGCATAACCTTCATTTATGATTATTCCAGGAAGGTTTATGTCTACTTCTTGAAATATAAGAATGATGTTTTTTTGACTTTCAAACAGTGGAACACTTTGGTTGAGAATCATACAAGAAAGCAGATTAAAAGGTTCAGATCGGATAATGACATTGAGTTTTGTGAGACTGAGTTCAATGAGCTTTGTAAGAATGAAAGAACTGTTAGGCATCGCATAGTAGTGAAGGCACGACAACAGAATGGAATTGCAAAATGGATGAACAGAACCTTGATAGAGAAGGCCAGGTGCATGTTGTTAAATAGAGGTTTAAGCAAAGAATTCTGGGCAGAAGTAGTGAACACAGCTTCTTTCTTGGTGAATCGTTCTCCTTGCACAACTATAGAATGTAAGACTCTTAAAGAGGTAAGAGGTTTGGTCAGGTAATCCTGCAGATTATTCATCTCTTAGGGTATTTGGTTTTCCTACATATGCACATGTGAATGAAGGAAAACTCAAACCTTTAGGGCCAAGAAATGCATCTTTTTTTGTTATGGTTATGGTAAGAAGGGTAATAGACTTTGGTGTGTTGATCAGAAGTCAGCAAAGGTCATCATTAGCAGAGATGCTACTTTTAATATGTCTATTATGCTTCATAAGAACAAGGAATCCTTTGTTTCTTGTATTGATAGTTTTAATAGTGTTGGTCAGAAGGTGGAGCTTGAAGTAACTTCTCCTCAGGTTCAAAAATCACATCATAGTTCAGATCATGTGCCTACTACTACTACTACTGTTGTAGATGAGAATATAGTTTTAGAGGAGGAACATGTCGATAATTAATATAGTCTCACTAGGGACAGGGTAAAGAGGACAGTGAGACTACAACAAAGATATGGGTATTCAAATTATGTTACTTATGCCTTGTCAGCTGCCAAGGCAGTTGAGTACAGTGACCCTATGACTTGTAAAGATGATGTTTCCTTGAATGATTTAGAAAAGTGATTGTTTACTATGAATGAAGAGATGGAATCTCTTTAGAAAAATCACTTGGGAGCTTGTTAAACTACCTAAAGGTAAGTAAATGGATATTTAAGAAAAAGGCATCCAGAAGATGAAGACGCTAGACACAAAGCTCAACTAGTAACTAAGGGATTAAGTCAAGTCGAGGGAATTGACTTCAATGATGTGTTTTCACCGGTTGTGAAACATAGCTCTATTCGAGTATTACTTGGTTCGGTTGCTATGCATGATATGGAGTTGGAACAAGTCAATGTGAATATGATATGATAGTTGTGTGTACTTCAAAAAACTTCATGATGACTCATTTATCTATTTGTTACTTTATGTTGATGATATGTTGATTGCAACAAAAGATAGTTCAGAGACTGGTAAACTAAAATCACAGTTGAGCACTGAGTTTAAGATAAACGATTTAGGGGTTGCTAAGAAGATTCTTGATAGGGAGATTCAGAGAGATCGCAGAATTAAGAAATTGTACTTATCCCAGAAAAACTACATCACGAAGGTACTAGATCGTTTTAGTATGAAGGATGTCAAACTAGTAAGTACTCATCGTGTTGCTCACTTCAAATTATCAGCTGAATTATCTCCTCAGATAGAAGGGGATGTTAGGTATATGTCAAGTGTTCTATACTCTAGTGCAGTTGATAGCCTCATGTACATTCGTCGAGATATTTCACATGCCATTAGTGTGGTAAGATATTTATCATGTCCAGGTAAAATTCATTTGGAAGACGTGAAATGGATTTTAATATACTTGTGAGGTACCTCCGATGTTGGTTTATAGTTTGAAAGGAATGGCGATACCTTTTATAGGGTATGTTGATTCAGAATATTCTGGTGATCTTGATAGGAGAAGATCGTTGACTGGTTATATATTTACCCTTGGAGGTTGTGCAATTAGTTGGAGAGCTACTTTACATCATACGACTGCTCTCTCTCCTATAGAGGCATAATATATGGGCTATTACAGAGGTTGTTAAGGAAGCTATTTGATTGCAAGACTTGTTTGGAGAGATCAACATGGATTATGGAGTTACTATTGCCCGTTGTGATAGTCAGAGTGTTATACACTTGATCAATGATCAGATGTATCATGAGAGGATGAAGCATATTGATGTCATGTATCATTTTGTTCGAGACATTGTTGAAGATGATATTGATGTCATGTATCATTTTGTTCGAGACATTGTTGAAGATGGTAATATTAAGATCTTGAAGATTGGCATGTTAAGGAAACCTTTACCACATACCAAGTTCGAACATTGCTTGAACTTGGTTAGTATTCAATGCACTTGAGTTGTCCATTTGAGAAGAGGAGAAAGTTTACTGTTTGTGCTATATTTGGAGGATTCAAGTCAAGGTGAAGATTTGTTGGGTATAATGACATGAATTCTTATTGGATTTGGATTTAGGTATTACTTAAAATCCGTTTTGGTTTATTAGAGTTATCTTTCCTAACTATACTTAATTTATTATTTCTTATCCTATTTGGTTATGTAATTTTCCTATGACCTATAAATATAGGTGTTGGGTTTTTGGAAAAGAGACATTTAAAAATATTCTTAAAATTCTCATAGTTCTCTCTTTATCTTGTATTTTTCATATTTTTATTTAATGGATTTATCTTGCCTTCTCCGTGATTTTCTTTTTCGATTTTCACGTAAAACTTTGTGTTATTGACTTTATATTTCTACGTTGATTTATTGTGTTTGTCCTAGTTTGTCATAACAACATGACAAACATATTTATAAGGAAAATGATTTATATGTATGATGGCTGTAAATTATATATAGCAGCAGGCAACAGTACTCTAGACTTACCTGTGAAATGGTTATCACCAAGGTAAAGATGTTTGAGCATTGTGAGGTTCCCAATCTCCTTAGGAATGCTTCCTGTGAAGTTATTACCTGCTAATAATAGAAATTGGAGACCTCCAAGTTTACCCAAACTGGAGGGAATTCGCCCACTGAGACGATTATAATTGAGATACATCCCATTAAGAAGGGGGAGATTATAATGAATATCGCCAACGGGAAGACTTCCAGACAGACTGTTGTTTTCGAAATCGATCGTTCTCAAAGAGGAAATGTTAAAGATGGCAGATGGAATAGGCCCCGTCAGATAGAAACCATTCTGAAAGTTCAACATCTCCAAATTTATAAGGTTTCCTATTTCCAAAGGAATTGAACCTGCAAAATCAAAAATACAATTTTAGTACTTTAGTTGTCTACTATTCACTCTAACAATCGGTTTACCTACACAATCAACCCAACATTTAAAGATTTGTACGTATGGTGAATTGTTGTATTAGCTTTGTCAATAGTCGAACCGAAAATGAGTCGAACCGAGTCACACTTTGACTTGCTGAGCTCGAATTCGTTTAAAAATAAAACAAATCGAGTTGAGTTGAGTCGAAATTTAAACGAGTACGAATTCAGCCTGTTTAGTAAATGAGTCGAGCTCGTGGACTTAAACGAGCCAAGACTAGTTGACCTTAAACTTGACTTGTTCAACTTTTTTTTAATTATAGAAATAAGAAAAAATAATTAATTAAATGCTAAACGAGTTAGACTTACTTGACTCTGGCCTAAACAAGCCAGGCTCGAGTCTGACACCACATTGTTTGAGGTCGACTTGTTTAACTAAACAAGCAAAGAGCTTGTTAAGCTCGAGTCGGCTCACGGGCACCCAGTCCGTTTACAACTCTAGTTGCTTGCATGGGGAATGCCCCTAATCTGTTTTATTTTCTATTTCAAGTTTATAGGGATCTGCTTTAGCGTACAATAGAAGCTGAGAATTGTAGTCATAATTGAAAAAATCTAGCCAACTGAAAGTTAAAGGCCATAGGACTTCTAGATGCGTATGCCATTGTGCATTTGTGTATGCAGGTGTTGCAGTAATTTAAGCATAATCAAGTCAATGTTGAAAACAAACTCTTCATCTAAATGCAAAAAGTAAACATACCTTCAAATTTGTTGCCACCAAGAAATAGCCGTCTGAGCATAGTCAAGTTGCCAATTTCTCTAGCTATACTCCCATTGAATTCGTTATAAGAAACTGACAATTGCCGTAGCTGTTGACATTTGTATAATGAAGACGGAATTTCTCCGTGAAAATAATTGTAAGCAATACTAATTACTTCCAATTTAGAACGATGATCACACATATCTACAGGAAGACTATCAAAAAGACCATTAAATTTCACATCAATTGTTCTCAATGAAGACATGTTGAAAATAACCCAAGGAATGGAACCTATAAGCTGATTAGAATTCATATCTAAGATTTGGAGTTTAGAAAGATTCCCAATCTCTTTAGGAATATTCCCAGTTAAGAGATTACCGCCTAAAATGATTGTTTCGACCTTTGAAATGTTGCAGATTGAAGCTGGAATTGTACCATAGAAGCTATTATTATTCAAGATTATGTATTAAAGCTCGGGTGAGCTGTCGAACCATGATGGTATTTGTCTGCTGAAGTTGTTATAGCCTAGATTGATTTCTTGTAGACGACGCAAATGAGATAATTCTGTTGGGACAGAACCATGGAGATCATTGTAACTTAGATCGAGTGAAGCGAGGAAAGTGAGGTTCCCGAGGTGTGGAGAAATGGTGCCAATTAGACCCGTGTTAGAGAGATTCAAGGTGGTGACTCTTTGGTGGTTAGCGCCGCAGGTGATGCCAATCCAGCTGCAAATGCCGGTGGATTTGGTGGTGGTGGACCAGTTTGCTAAGATGTTAAAAGGGTCATTAGTGATATAGGATTTGAAGGAAAGAAGAGCAGATTGATCGATAGTTAAGTTAGTTATAGTCTGAGCTGAGCATGTCAGAAGAGAAAATGTGAGAAAAACTAGCTTAGCAAATGGAAGCATATCAGAATGTGGGGGCTTGGTATTCATGGACTTACTGATAACTGAAATCAGAAGTTTGATAGATTAGGACAGGCATATATAATGGGGAAAAGATTTGTGTTGCTACTAAAAATGTCAATTTTTGTTGTAAGTATACACATAAATCAATTGGTGTTTGTATTAGTTTACGGAATTCGACAGTGTGCCTACTTGCACTAACGCTCTGTTTTTGAGTTTTAAAATGGACAGAAAAGAAAAGAAATGAACGGAAAATTTAAGTTTTCTTTCCAATTCTTATGTTTTTGAGTTTTTTAATAAACGGAAAAGAAAAGAAATGGATAGAAAACTTGGCCACTTTTCCTCCAAAGTTTTCCGTCCAAAATTGGCATGATTTGGACGGAAAAGAAATTAGAATAAGTAATATTTTTATAATTCCCATATTATCCTCAACTTTTAATATAATAAATTTTAAATTACAACCCATGTCCTCAATTTTAAATTTTCTATCATTTTCCATTAAAAACTCAAAAACAACACAAAGGAAAACTTTAAGTTTTTTATTCTTTTCTTTTCTGTTCTAATTTAAGTTTTCTATTCTTTTTTTTTCTGTTCAAAACTCAAAAACAGAGTGTAAGTGTAAGAGTAGAAACAGTTTTTGTCATGATACATAGGACTAGATAATAGTACTTAAGAGTCATAATTGTTTTTGGGGTAAAATGCAAAGTCCACTGAATTTTACATGTTTTCTCTTTCTTCCGGTCGTCAAGGCAAATTGAGCCATATAGGTGTCACATGTGCGTTGAACGCAAATTGAGCCACTTCTTGTTCAAAAATTTGGATATTGAACTCCAAGAAATTGACACACAGGCATTAAAATTTTGCCCATAAGACCACTCCAACACTACAAGCTAACTGTTATATTATCCAAAGAATGAAATTTTATATTAAATCAATTCATTTTCCCAATAGAATATTAAAAGATAAATGTACCCATATTAATTTAAAACATCTCCATGTATTTCAACCTTTTCTTTTCAGATTGTTAAAATCTAGGGTTTGTAGAGTAAAATTAGAAATTGAAACTACACAATCACGGCAAAACAGATCTCGACAAAACAGATCTGCAAAGTAAATGTGTGTTTAAGGAGGAGCTCCCTTCCCGATTTCTTCATGACTATAGAGAGAAAGTAAAGTAAATGTGTGTTTAAGGAGGAGCTATACTTGCTATTCTCCCCCATACCATGGATTCTCAGAACTATGGCTCCACTAACCTCCTTCCCTTATTCTTACTCTCTCTCCTCTCAATATCTGCCACTGCATTGCCGCCCCCAACAACCAACTCCGCCGCCCCCGCCCAGATAAACTCCAACTCTGTTCTCGTAGCCCTCCTCGATTTCCGCAATACCTTAATTAAATCTTCAAATCTTGCAATCTGTGTAATGGAGGAAAGGGCAGATCTAATTCGATGATTGTATTTGATCTTACCAGCCCCTTCAGACTTTTGGGTTCACATCATCTTGGAGTAGTGTTGGCATTCCCTGTTTAAAATTCAAGCTTGCCCCAAATCCATTTATGGAACAACGAATTGAAGCAACTGCTGGGTGATCCCTTTGTTTTCTTTTATTTATAAAAGTTATTGGTGTTTTTTATTTTGAGCATTTTACAGCCTCTCAGTCTTTAAGTTTCTTTTGATCGGTTTCTACGGCACATAGTTCAATGATTATAGTTTTGGTCAATGGCCCATTTGCAATTATACGACTCCTATGGAATAAAATACCAAGAGAAAATTTGCATTTTGTCAAAGATACAAGTTACTGAGGTTTTATTACCTCTTACTGACAAAGTCCTATGATGAGACTTTAACAGGAAGCCAAGCTTATGGAGAAGAACGTATTTTATTAAGAAATTATTAAATTCATAATATAAAATATTATTTTCACAATAAAAGTGTTGCTATAAATTTTATAGTGACGATTTTCACCGTCGATATATATCTACAACGATACTTTTATCGTGAAAATAACAAAAAGTATTCTGGATTTAATAATTCACATTCTATTAAGGGCTAGAAAAATGGAGCGCCGAGAAAAATAGATGTCACTTTGTCCCTGATTGTTACATTTGTAGGCGTTCCTAATTTTACATTATTTTTTTATATTTAACCAAAAATAGAAAAATCAGCTATTTGATCTATTATGCAATCGCATTCTTGTGATCAAGTTGCAAATTCATGGATGATAGTATTTGTTATTTTATTTTTATTTTTTATTTTTTATTTTTTATTTTTTATTTTTTATTTTTTATTTTTTTTCTTTTAATTTAATTGATGTTTTGTATTTTTAATAAAAATATTTATTATTTTATTTTTATTTTTTATGTATTTATTTATTATATAAAATTTTACTTATTTTGCAAAAATATTAATTATTTTCTAAATTTTAATTTTAATGAATTGATTTAGTACAAAAGTTAATTCTTTGGACAATCTAATAGTTAACCTAGTTCTATTTTGGTGGTCTCATGCCCAAAATTTCAAACTAGCGCTAGGGGCTCAATATTCAAAATTTTGAATTGAAAGGGGCTTAATATCCAAAAATCATTAAAGTTCAGTGATCGACTTTGCATTTAATCCATTGTTTTTGTCATGAAACATAGGACTCTAGATAATAGTAGACTTAACAACTACCAATAATGCAATCATATCTCCAATAATAGCAAGTACTCTCTCTGTTACTTAATATAAGTCGTTTTAAAGTTGTGTGCAAGTATTAAGAAAATGATTGTATAACATTAAATATAATATTAATTGTCTATATTGCTATTGTATTCGAAAAAAGAGTTATTTATTGGACAAAAAATATCTTTTTAGGAATTAATTTTGGAAAAGTACACGTAAGCGCTAGGGGCTCAATATCCAAATTTTCGAACAGAAAAAGGCTCAATACCCAAAAACCACTAAAATTCAGTGGTCGACTTTATATTTAACCCATTATTTTTGTCATGAAACATAGGACTCTGGATAATAGTAGACTTGACAGCTACCAATAATGCAGTCCTATCTCCAATAATAGCAAGCACTCCACTCGTTCCTTAAAATAAGTCGTTTTAGAGTTGTGCACAAGTATTAAGAAAATAATTGTATAGCACTAAATATAATATTAATTGTCTATATTGCCCTTGTATTGGAAAAAAAGAGTTATTTATTGGGCAAAAAATAGCGAAAGAACCAAAGTTGTATTTATTATTTGGGGTAATATTAGAAACTAAACAATTAATACTTATTTGAAATTTTCAAACGACTTATATTAAAGACATAAAATAATTTTCTAAAACGACTTATATTAAGCAGCAGATACAGTATTTAAACTTGTGGGACATTTTTCAAAGCTTCTTGTTGCGGGACATTGCACATTCAATAGAGTATCAACAACCAACTACTTTTGAGTAATGAGCACTCACATTCAAATTTCTTAGAACACTTGCCGCCCAGATCTGACTACATTTAATCTGGCTGTGACATACATGATAGTTATCGATTAGGTATACAAAGCATTTAGTTCTGTAATTGTCTCATAATTGTCTGAAAACCCAATATAAAAGTTACATATAAATTACTACTTCCGTTCCTAAAAAATTATCGTTTAAATTTTTTACACATAGATTAAGAAAGTAATACTCCCTCCGTTCCTTAATATAGATCGTTTTAGAGTTGTGCACAAGTATTAAGAAAATAATTATATAGCATTAACTATAATATCAATTATCTATATTACCCTTGTATTGGAAGAAGAGATTGTTATTTATTAGACACAAAATAGTGAGAGAACCAAAGTTATATTTATTACTTTGGGTAATATTGAAAACTAAACAATTAATGCTTACTTGAAATTCTCAAACAATTTATATTAAGGAACACAAATATTTCTCTAAAACGACTTATATTAAGGAACGGAGATAGTATCATTTACCAAGTAAAATTTGTTTGAAATTACATCATTATCCCTTTATGGGAAGTTAAAAACTATTAATAGAAGGAAGAGAAATTATTGGAACAATGAGAGAATGTAGGGGTAATATAGTAAAGTAAATTATTTATTCTCCTTGAAAGTTATAAACGACAAACTTTTTGAAACAAATTTTTTCTTCTAAAACGATAATTTTTTAAGAACGGAGTGAGTATAATGAACAAAGTCTGGATAAGATCATTACTGAGATCATCTAAATTTATTACACCAGTCAAAAATAGTAACATTAAATCATAAAATATTTGAAGTTTTCAACTCTTTGAATGAATGCATATTGCTACCAAATTAATCCCCAGCAACCTACCCATTTATTATGTAACAGTTTCATTAGGCAGTACGTACAAATAAAATAATTCGTGTGAAAATGACCAAGTTCAAATCAGATAATTTTCAGTACTACAACAAGTAGACAATCAAAGTCCTTTCCTTGTGCACTTGTTAAATGTTAACGTCAAGATCTTTCTTCACGTCCCAATCACGTAAGACGCTCTGATCCTGCGACAAATATACAACAACACCAAAAGCTTGGCGGTGGATCCGTCGGAGGATAGCCAAAGCGTGAGAATTAAAGCGATGTTCACAAGGTTAACAATGGAGAATATATTACTAGTGTATTGATAGAGATAATAATTACCGGGTTATTGTGTATGGGAGAATATGAATAATCAATATATGAGAAGCGTCTCAAATACATATGGCTTTCCTCTAAGTTATATTACCTTTGCTTGGATTATCGTACACCCACTACTACCGACACCCCTTTGATCCGATGGGCTTCTGCAACACTATATCGGGTTTATCCACCGCTTTTAGTATCGCTTTTCATCACGTACAGTAAGTTGTGATCCCATCCACATTAATGCATGGCGGAACCTCGGTCAACTATCATGCTTTTTCATCATCGAAGTCAAAGTGAGAGATATTAAAATATCTAATGGGTCGATCCATTGGATTGACCCATTCAAATAGGATTAAATAAAGTTAACACAATAAATGAAATTACAAAGAGTCCCAAAACTAATAATAAAAGCGTGAGATTATAATTTGATAAATGGTAATTTATCCTAAACTAAAAATAGGAAAAATATTATGACCCAACATTAAATATATATGTCAAGGATTTCGTTTTTCAAACTAATAAAAAGTGTCAATTTCTCAATAATATTTAGATAGACACTGCCAAATATTCTACTGGACATGACCAAATACCTCAACTTTAAAACGTTGCCGTCACTGTATTAACAGAAAATCCGTTCAGAAAATTATTGTTTTTATTGACTTTAAAAGTCAAATTATAATTTTAATTTTAGAACGGAGGGAATAGTAATTATATTTCAATAACAAACTCTAATATTAATATTTAGTGATAATTATCGCAATAACTCACATAGATTAGGATTCTCTCATTCTCATTACACTTGTTCTTCAATTTCTCCTAATACCTCGTAAAGATCCTCCAATAATCTTTGGTTGCATTATGAAAGAAGTAAAATAACACAAAAAAAGAAGCAATTATAGAATACGTGGTATGCTATATAACTAAAATACGATACGCTAGAGTATCTTTATTTGAGTGCTAATAGTTAAAATTATATATCATAGAATCTAAATATAATAAACTTAAGTTTTGTAGAAGAGTTTCAGTTGAATCAATAAATTGATTGTTTTATAAATAAATTTGTAAAATGTGATGTCGTTTTAAACATTTAATATTAAGTTAGGATATTAATATTGTGCAATTATAAGTAAAATAACAAAGAAATTTTTCGATACGTTAATTTAGAGTTTTGGTATTTAAAAGTAAAATATTTGAATGCACAAATTTATATATATATATATATATATATATATATATATATGAAAAATGATCCATGGAAAACGTTAGTTTTAGACACTGTTTCAACTAACTGTTATCCAACCGTCCAAAATTAGAGTGAATGGCTGAGATGAGGGAGGGCCCAGCCTCTACTCCCTCTAGGAGTCAATCAAAACGACAGCTAGAAGGAGTATTTATAAGGATAATTACTTATTACTTATTAATCAGTAAAATAAAATAATAAAAAAGTATAAGGATAATCAATAATTATCTTTATATTTATTCTTATACTTATTAATAAAAATAAGTATTTATAAGGATAATTACTAATTATCGCCTTATGGTTTTTAAGTATAAATAAGAAATAGTAATTGAATTTATATTATATTCTTACTCAAATAATTATCCTTATTAACTGAATATAATATAAACTCAATCATTATTTCTCATTTATAATTAAAAATTATAAGACGATAATCAATAATTATCCTTATACATACTTATTTTATTAATAAATATAAGGATAAGTATAAGTATAATTATTGATTATCCTTATAATTTTTTATTATTTTATTTTAATGATTAATAAGTAGTATGTCTGAGAATAATCAAGATTGTTAAATTTTTTATGTTGTTACATTTTCTCTCTACCAAATCAAAACACTACGCGTTTTTGTTTTGACTCTATGGCATTAGAGTGAGTAGCGGCCAACATAAAAGAATTGTACCCATTAGATAGATGGAGTAAATTTACCATTATTCACTCTAATTTTGGATTTTGGATAATTTGGATAATAGTTAGTTGAAACAGACCTAAAAATTATTTTTTTCATAGATCATTTCCTATATATATATATATATATATATATATATATATATATATATAATTTATTAGGTCAATGAGAATATCTAAGTCTGGTATCAGCTGGTCAATGCAACCATTTAAAAACTAGTTGGCCTTTAGCGAATTCTGTTTGATTAAGAACAAACTCATTAATTAGTAAAGAGATGCAATTATTGGAACGCAGACTCATACTTTGAAAACTGACATGAACTTGCTGATATATAGCTGTCATGCATACTGAGAAGATGTGGAACTGGCAGGGACGTTCAAAATATAGTAAATGTGCTGACTCGTAGTTTGTTTAGTTGAGATGCAACTAGACGACATAGTTTTTAAAACTCATTATTAATTATTCTTTCACCATAAATTAACCACTCAGATTTAATTAAAGATTTTAACTTTCATACTACTATTTATTGAGACGGTAATACCAAGTTTGGTTTTCATACTGTTAAAATACAAATCATTATTTCACTTACAACCATATATATTAGTGATCTTCTATTTATTTATTTGAAAAAATTCTCAACTTCTTTTAATTCCAGTTATTAATTAAGAATTGCGTTGATAAATTATTAATTACTTGAAGTATTAGGTTTGAAGGACGTATAACTTATATATATATATAATATTTACATCATAATATGTGAGATTTGGTAGCTTAAATTTTTAAAGCATTTTTGTTGAGATTATTATATCAATGTAATACAACACAACCCTGCTTTATCTAATGTATTTAACAGGATGCTTTGTACTGTGTATTATGAATTCGGTTATCATGAAATTAATTTCAAAGTAAATTGATCAATATTTGACTAATACAGTGTTGACATGCACAAAAAAAGATCACCTCCTCCCGCCTACATGTCAACACTGTATTAGTTAACTTCATAACTATTTGACCAAAGTTAACTTCATACTAACTCTTAGGGTGTGTTTATTTGAGCCCGAAGGATACGATGGGCCATAGTTCGCAGGGAGGTAATTACCCCACGTGGAAACTTGTTTGGATAGTTAATGATTTTAAGAAATCTAAGATTCCTAACTATATTTGATTTTCAATTCCTAAGGAAAGAGTCAGGATACAATCCGATTTCCTTTCCTTAAGAAGATCGAATTTAATCTCATTAAAGTATCTTACCTAATGAGGAATTCGATTCCTATACGGGGAAGGGCTTAGAGAAGGTGGTATGATCACTATAAATACAAGGATACACCCTCATTATCAAGTACACATTCATATTATATTTTAGCACTAGAGTATTAAACCTGCATTGTTAAACCTTATTCAATCTGTACTTATTCTCACACCAGAGCTATCCCCCGGCGGTCTAAGTCGTCAAACTTTTAGTGTGACTTCGTTTCTATACAAGATTTGATGCGCAATGGTGCTTGGGCGCGTAGACGAATCTTAGCGTTAACATTGGCGCTAGAAGGAGAGTTTTCTAGTGCTACACAATTTTCAATCATAAAGGAGTTTTTGGGTGGAATCGTGATGAATAGCAGGAAGACGATTTCAAAGACGTGACTACATCGACAATGACTTTCCACTCGACAATCAAAAGGTTCAAATGCAAAGACAGTTTTGGACCATCGGGCTTAATCTGGTTGGGGTCCCATGACAATTTTGTGGCCCCATTGAAGGACAAGGCGGGTGGGCCAAGACGGAGGATGTTCTCAACGACTAGTAAGGACGCAAGACCAGTGTCGAGGACGCACCGTCCCGAACATGTCCCCGAGATGATTGTTAGGATGAGAGGAGGTCGATCTTGGCAAAAAAGGAACATGAGACCGATGATGCATTAAAAGCCTTACTCTTGCAGCGGAAAGAGATCGACCAACAGATGATACTCTTGATAGGTGATGAGGACGGTGCCTCCAGCCATAGCCGAAGGAGGGGGCGGTTACCAGGGATTCAGTCCAAGACACATCTCCCAGACAATTCTCGGCCGACCGAGAGCAGGCTCCGAAATCGCTCTCGGGTCAAGAGTAGGCGCCGAAGGCAATCACGAAAATGTTCGTTAGGGAACCAATCTAGGACATACCATCCAGACAGTTCTTGGCAGACTGAGAGCAGGCTCCGAAGTCGCTTCAAGGAAACAAGCTCTGAAGGCAGGGGACGATTTGATTGAAGGAGGTGGGATCCCTCTCCAGATAAAAGAAGGCAGGATAGACTATCCTTCCTCCCGAAGAAGCGAAACAGAGACTCTGCCTAAAAAGTTAGCAGAGTTGGAGAAAAGATTAACTGAAGGAGATCAGAATAAAGGAACCCCGATCAAATCATCATCATCGTTCTCCCAAGAGATCATTCAGGAGAAGGCTGATCCAAACAAAAAAACCCCTCACATGGAAAGCTACGATGGTTCGGGAGATCTTTATGAACACAGGCAGGATTATGATTGGATGATAGATTACTATGACTATTCTGATGCTGCCAAGTGTCAAGTGTTTATGACTACCCTGAAGAAGGATGCTCGGTAATGGATGATGATGCTGGCTCCGAACTCAGTTTCGTCCTAAAAAGGGCTCTACGACAAGTTCCACGCCCAGTTCGACAATAACAAGAGGAGGGGAAAGCCAATGAGGTCCTTGTCTCATATCAGACAGTATTTGAATGAGACTTTGGGTCAGTATATGAAACGGTTTCGGGAAGCATTTGGTCAGGTTGCAAATTTGAATGACCTTCAGGCAGTCGATCTGTTTTAGAATGATTTGGATATCGTAAAGTCAAAGAAGCTTGTGAAGGATATAATGCTCAATCACCCGAAGGACTTGGCTAAAGCATTTGACAGAGCCGAAGGCTTCATAAAAGTTAAAGAGGCAATGAGAAATTTGAAGCCAAACACAACGGGGAAGCCGAAGGACTAGGAGAAGAACATCTACACCAAGGGTGACAATAACAACAAGTTTGACAATCAGACGAAGAACTTCAACAACAAGAGTTCGGGAGGAGGCTGACCGCCCTTCCCAAATCGGGGAGTTAACAAAATCTATACTCCTCTCAGCACGAACCGAGCAAAAATATTAGAGGAAATGAAGGATAAGTCCTATTTTGAGCCTTGCCTAAGTAACACTCATCCAGAGAGAAGAAATCATAACAGATACTGTAAATTTCATCAGGCATTTGGACACTCTACAGGAAGATTACAGGGATTTGAAGGACCTAATTGAGAAGAATGTTCAGAATGGGGAATTAGTTCAGTACGTCGCGAGTCGAGAAGGTTCAGGAAGGGGACAAAATAATATTAGTCAGGAGTAGAACCCTCAGCCACAACCGGAACAAAGGCAAATAGTTTGGCGAGTGGTGGACGTAATAACAGGTGGCTAGGTCGGAAAGGTGATTAGGAGGAAAAGGTATAGAGTGCTGGATTCTATACTTATAGTGTTTGAACAACTTACGAGGAGGGACCAGCGCGGTACCCTAGCACAGTCATCTCTTTTTCTTATGAGAATTACCCATCAGAATCTATTGAGTCGCATTATGGAGCACTAGTAATCACTACACAGGATGGATCGGGGGACATGAAGAGGATCGTGATTGATAACGGTTTATCGATGGATATATTGTACGCCCATGCATACCAAAGGATGGATTTGGAGAGAAGGAAAATGGAGATTGGACAGGAGCCTCCTCTATACGGATTCGACAATGACCTATGTAAGACCCCAACTTTTATGAATAAAGATGAATTTTTCTCAAAATATATTTTTGAATATTATGGTGTGGATTTGATATAATGTTATAGTTGTGGGTAATATTTATAAATTTTGCAAAGCAAGTCGATATAAAATATTCGATTGGTCGGGGAATATTCGTTTTAATAGAGAATATTCGTACGATAACACAATCATTGGTGGACCCCACAACGAAATTATTGTCGGAGTTAGAAAATTACAGAAATATCTTTTTATAAAAATAACGGCGAAAGTTTTACCGTTAACTATTGAAATACCTGGTGATAATAGTATAGTAATACGCTATGGTTGCATAAGTAGCGCTTGCGTAGATTTGATGCTTACGTGAGAAGTCACCGCTTATACTCAATTATTGCTACAGTAATTGCTATATAGTATCTCACGTTATTGATTCAATTATTGTCACAATATTTAATATTATTAAATCAATAATTGGGATGACAAAGTTATTCATATTATTATTTACATTATTGACGATGTCTAGAAAGTCATGTCGAGGAAAGGGGTTTGGTCACCTAATTGTGCGCCAATATGGAGAAATTCTTATTGAAAACCCCCTCTTTCCTGGGAATGATCTGGTTGTTAATATTACAAGTTATATTATTGATGAATAAATGTTGTTAAAAATATTGAGAAGATTTTTTATGAAGTATTAGTTGTAAATTTTGCTTATTATTTGGACCCCCACTTTCTCATTTTTCAAAATAATCGGAAGGATGTTATAAAGGTGTATATATATATATATATATATATATATATATATATATATATATATATATATATATATATATTGTAAAATCCCAAATTTTACTAATAAATATTTAAATTTCTCGAATTTTTTTTGAATATTATGG
This sequence comes from Panax ginseng, assembly GCA_020205605.1. NCBI lineage: Eukaryota > Viridiplantae > Streptophyta > Magnoliopsida > Apiales > Araliaceae > Panax > Panax ginseng. The sequence goes on along the minus strand of CM035149.1, from coordinate 55,309,039 downwards.
TGTGGATTTAATATAATGTTATAGTTGTGAGTAGTATTTATAAATTTTGCAAAAGTATGTAAGTTGTTATATTATATTCGATTGGTCTGAGAATATTCTTTGTGTTTGTGAATATTCGCATTTAATACACAATCATCAGTGGACCCCACAACGGAATTATTGTCGGATTGAGAAAATGACAAAAATATTTTTATGGAAATAACATGCGGAAGTTTTATCATTATCATTGTTGAACTACTTTGGTAGTAAAAGTACAAATAATATACGTTAGTTGCATAAGAGCACACGATATTTGATTATTGATGCTTACGTGAGAAGTCACTCGATTATACTCAATTATTTCTATAATAATTGTTGCATCATATCTCTCATATTATTGATTCGATTATTGTCACAAAGATCCTCCTCGCATTATATGATATATTATTAAATCAATAATTGAGATGACAAAGTTATTCATATTATTAAATTGCAATATTTATAATGTCTAGATGTTCGCCAAGAGAGGTTTGGTCACCTAATTGCGGCGCTATATAGAGAGAAATCCTTATTGAAAGCCCCTCTTTCTGAACGACACGGTTGTTAAATATTATGAGTTGTAATATTAATGATGAATAAGTTCGTGTTGATTAAAGATGAATTTGATAGTTCCATTGTGTTGGGATTATTCGTGTTAGTGGAAATCGACATCTATCCCGATGATAATTGATATCTAGGGGTTATATTGATAAATCGGGTAATTAATCGGATAAATGAGCAATTAATTGCTACTAATTCACATGTTTATATAACTATTTGTTCACATGTGTGTACTATTGAATCACATTCTTATACTATTAGGGGAGTTGGTGCAAGATTGATAATACTTGCATGACTAAGTTAAAGATGGAGGTATAGATGGAGGTACTATATCGTAATTCATATTTTCACATGATTATAACTATTGAATCACATGATTGAACTATTGATTCACATGATTTACTATTAGGGGAGGTGATGCAAGTTTTATAATACTTGCAGGACTAAATTAAAAATAAAAGAAAAGTTGGAGGTATTGTACTGTAATTTTTTGAGCCCCAAAACGTGCAATTATCGAAACTATATTTTTTTATAAATAGAAGCTCATTCTTCCTTCTGTTGGGACCTGGTTTCGTTATTTATTATTCTGTTGGGATAACTTGTCTATGCGAAGTACCGAATGCTTGGTGATTTCTTTTGTTTTTTCATTCTTTATTATACTTAGTTGGTTAAAGTTTTGACTTCTATACTCGTTATGAAATATCATTTTATTTGGTATTTTCTGTTACGAGTTACTATTCATGGGTTACTATTCACCCGATTATTATTCACTCTAGTATTATTCACTTGGGTATTCGGGGCACTTTTCATATCGGAATACTATTCACAAGTTACTATTCACGGGTTACTATTCACCAAAATTACTATTCACCCGAATATTATTCACTCGGGTATTTGGAGTACTTTTCATGCTCTGTGGGTACTATTCATGAGGTACTATTCCCAAAAGTACTATTCACTAGGTACTATTCACTTATTTAAAAAATTGATTCTTTTCTCATTCAAATTATTTTTTTTGTGCATAAATATTATTCTTTAATTTTACTCTCAAAAGAAGTATCATGTTGACAATTTGATGTTATTATTTCCTGATAATTTAATTCTTGAACTTGTTTTATTGAATTCTTATATCATTGTCACCATCCTCATGTTTATATTATATCGAAGGTCATTTGTGGCCTGTATTGCATAGATGGACTTGGTATGATTATGATCAGGATTATTCTATGATAATCATGACTATAATGTTACAAATGATGTGGAAAAAGTCCTCATTGGCCCGTGAGTGCATTGATGGACGCTTTTTGTTATGATTATGGCTATGGATTCTCTTCGCCAAGGAGCAAAGATGAATTGTTTTATGGCATGATCAAGACCATTGATGAAAACACGATTATCTTTGGCCCGCAGTAGTGCATGGATAATTCGTGGTCGTGATACTAAATAACATCCTTGGCCTGTAGTGCAGGGATGATTTGATGATGTGGATTATTTATTAAGTTGAGTCTCAGCGATAAAAGTGATGAAAAACTTTTTAAATCATAAAAGATAGTAGATTTTATTCTCTACTTGACTCTTTTAATGGATTGTTTGTTCCGCTGCAGTTAAACTTGATGTCTATTGTATTTTTTCAGTTTAACATTGTTGAAGGCTAATGATAATTTATTCTGCATTATCTTAGTCATAATATTTCTTACTGGGCTAGTTGAGCTCACCCTTTCCTTCATTGTTCTCTTCAGGAAATGAGAATATAGCTGGGACTAGTCGGGGAACGGAGTGACGGCCTGGGATGGTGTCTTAGTAGTCCTCACCATTCTGTTAAATAGTGTGACAATAAATGTAATGAGGACTGAATTTGAGTTTGTATACTGTCTATGAGGACTCCATTGAGAGTGGATATTGTCTAGAAGACAATATTCTTGTTTAAACTCTTAGTTTATATTTTGTCATATTTTACACGACAGTTGTATATTTAAGTTTGTATTTGAATTTTGTACCATGTATTTGGCGACTCAAGATGGGTGATGTATACCTTTTTTGGGGGCGTCACACACACACACACACAGATATATATATATATATATATATATATATTATAAGTTTTATTTTTTTATGAAAAATATAATATATTATATTTTATTATGCATAGTACTGCATAGTAAAATCAAAAATTTTAAATGAATACAAATTGTCTGCTACTCGTGAAGCTTTTCCCCAATGCAAATTCAAGTGATTTTTTAAATTCAAATAGTATCATTTCATTCTCCTATAAATAAGATGCTTAGTTTAGAAATGAAAATCACACCAGAATTAGAGAATTCTTCTTCTATAATATTGAGCGTATTTCTCTAGAGTTTAAGGAAGCTTTGAGTATAGAAAATAGTGCAAGTTTTCTTCAAGAATATCTCCGCCATACCAGTCAGAAGTACTCTCCTTTTAAGGTAAGAGATATTATTTTTGTTCAATATTCGTAAAAAATAATATTTTCTTCCATACTCTGTAGTATGTAAGTAATATTATTTCGTTTCAGATTCTGAATTCTACACTCATTTTGTTAAAGTATTGCTTTTATACTCCTTGAAATTAGTGAAATATCCTTGAAATTTGAGTTTCATCTAATATCGTTCCGCTGAAAAAAATTTCTGGATATTCTTGATAAATTTTGATCTTTTCATGCCGGAGTACTTTTCACGGGGTACTATTCACTTAGGTACTATTCAGCTGGGGTACTATTCATGACAAAAATTGATTTTTTTTTTCGGTCCAAATTATTTTTGATAAAATATTATTCTTGAATTTTACTCCACAAAGCAGTATCATGTTGACAATATGGACAATTATTGAATTCTGGATAAATTGAATTATAAATCTTTAAAATTTATCCGTGTTCTCATTTAATTGAATTCTTATATCATTGTCATCATCCTCATGCTTATATTGTGATGAAAGTCATCTTTGGCCCGTAGTGCATAGATGGACTGTTGATCGGTGTGATTATGACCAGGGATTATTCGGTATAATCATGACCTGTAATGTTACAAATGATGTGGTAAAAGTCATCATTGACCCGTAGTACATTGATTGACAGTTGTTGGCATGATCACGGCCATTGGTGATAATACGATTATCCTTGGCCCGTAATGCATGGATAATTCGTGGACGTGATACTAATGAATATCATTGGCCCCGTAGTGCATGGATAATTCAGTGATGTGGATTATTTATTAAGCTGAGTCTCAGCGATAAAATTGATGATAAACTTTTTAAATCATAGAAGATAGTAGATATCATGCTCTACTTGACTCTTCTAATGGATTGCTTGTTCCGCTACAGTTAAACTTGTTATTTATTGTATTCTATCAGTTTAACACTGTTGAAGGCTAACGATAATTTATTCTACATTATCTTAGTCATAATATTCTTTATTGGGCTAGTTGAGCTCACCCTTTGTTTTCATTGTTCTCTTCAGGAAATAAGAATATAGTTGGGGCAAGTCAAAGAATGGAGTGATGGTCCAAGATAAGTGGCTATAGTAGTCCTCACTATTCTATGAAATAGTGTGATAATAATTTTAATGAGGATTCCATTGAGTTTGGATATTGTCTAGAAGACAATATTCGTGTTAAAACTCTCAGCTTATGTTTTGTCGTATTTTATACGACAGTTGTATAATTAAGTTGTATTTGAATTTTTTACCATGTATTTGACGGCTCAAAATGGGTGATGTATACCTATTTTTGGGTGCGTCACAACCTAGTTTGAGTAGCACGTTTAATTGAACTGTCAGTCATCTTCTAGACAACTCCTCGACAAGTGAAAGTGATCTGCAGATTTTTTATGGTATATATGTTTTTGTTGTACAACGTCATACTTAAAAGACCAACATCCATCTCTACAAGTGATGACTTCCATACCCCATTTTAAAATAAAGTTCCCCACACCAAATAGTGTCAGTGAAGTCGCTAGGGATCTTGACTTAGCAAGGAGATGTTAGCAGAATGCTTTAGTCTCTTCGGGAGTATGGGACATCAAGCAAATGGATCAAACCAAAGAGGTTCGAAGTTGAAGTGCTGAGGCCAGGAACTTACCGGCTTCGCGTAATGGATAGTACAAAAGTCAAAAACACTTAGCATGCTGGGAGGCTTGGGGAAAATTATCAAGTTGTTTTATTTTATGGCTGTAATTTTTTCAAGTTATTAATAGGAATGAACATTCAAAAGATAGTTTTCGTTCATAGTTGATGTTTTTTGTATCGGAGGTATAAGGTCGGATGACGTTATAAGGTTGGATTGAAGCCTCCCACAGAAGTCGGGAAGGCTATTAAAAATCCTTCGAGACAAACCAGTGTCCTCCCAAATAGATAACATCCTTCGGGATGGATCATCGTCATCTCGAACGGAAAACATCTTTCGGGATGGACCAACATCCTCCCAAATGGACAAACATCCTTCGGGGTGAACCAACATCCTCCCGAATGGATGACATCCTTCGGGACGGACCAGGGTCCTCTCAAACTGATGACATCCTTCGGGACGAACCAGCGTCCTCCCGAATGGATAACATAAATAAGTAAGGTATTATTGAATGTTTAATTACATAATTACATGTTAGATAATTTATTATAAGAATAGTGGTGTTATGAGTTATAATATGTTATGCTATCTGAGAGATTGATCTTATTAATGATAAGTCTTACAAAAAAGTTAAATTAAATTGCGTAGCAATAGTCAACAGATCAGGCAAGTTCCCTAACTCAAACTTAAGTTATTATTTTTCAAGCATATTAGTGGATAATTATTATTGATTATTCCACATCTATGATTATTATTGAAGATTCACATTTATTGCAAGTTTCCTAACTCAACTTGAGTTATTAATTTCAAAGCATGATTAGTGGATAATTATTGTTGATTATTCACATCTATAATGATTATTGTTATTCGCACATTGTGCATTTAATTTCCTAATCTATTACTTGAACTGTAAAATAATTTAAAGCTCTTTTATTCATAAACTGTTTATGAGCCATGTCTCAACTATTTGTTTCGGCTAGACTAATAATTGATGAATCGTTCTATTCTTTGAACTAAGTTATTATTGAAATATCTATGTCATTTATTTCATCTAGATCAATATTGATATTATATGTAGAAATCATACATTTCTTTGAAAGCAATCCAAACCACATTGTTGTTGTGATGCCCCCAAAATAGATCCACACGACCCATTTTGAGTTGCCAAATATCATGCTATAAAAATTAAATACAAACTTCATTTATACAACTGTTGAACTGTCGTGCAAAATATGACCACAGTTAAACCGTGAGTTTTAATACAAATGTATGTAACTCTCATGGTGCCTTGACCACAACCTTACAATGGTACCTTACATAAAAGTACAGTCAATAACTGTTTTAGAAATTAAAATCTTTGGGAAGTGCTCAAGGAAACCTTCGTACATGGGAGGCCATGCGTCTAGGTTATGATAGATATCATATGTCCACAAAATTATCCTTGGTTGACCCAATAGTCCCCAAAGAAAAAAAAGAAGATTGCTATCATCTTCTTTCCAATGGTGAGTCTTCTCTATATTGTCTCCAAGTGAGAATTATATTTCAAATAAACTCCAAGATTATATAGGTAGTGCTCGTAGATATACTCAGCAAGTGGATGTGCAAAACCCTGTCTTATGATAAAACAAGGTTGTATGTCATTAGACATCTTGTATGATAGTGGCAAAATACCCTTCCAAAGTTGGTCATGCGGTAATCCACGTAAACATATCATTTCCACAATTTAATAAAGAATGAATACAAATGATCATTCACCATGCATGCGGTAATCCACATAGACAGGTTATTCCAACAGAATAATAAAGAATGAAATAACAGAAGAATTCACCATGCATGCGATAGAATGCACAAACAGGTTATTCCCAATAGAATAATAAAGAATGGAACCAGGTCATGCGTAATCCGCATAGACAGATGGATATTCCAAAGTAATAATAAAGAATGGAATAACAACAGAATTCACCGTGCATGCGATAAACCGCATGCATAAAGTTATTCAATGAATAATAAAGAATAGAACTAGGTCATGCGTAATCCGCATGCATGGGGATATTCCAAATGTAGAATAATAAAGAACGAAATAACAACAGAATTCACCGTGCATGAAATAAACCGCATGACGGATAGGTTATTCCAATGAATAATAATAAAGAATGGAACCCGGGTCGTACGTAATCCGCATGCATGTGATATTCTAACGAGAATAATAAAGAACGTAATTGTGTCAATGCGTAATCTGCACGCATAAGATATTCCAAATGTAATAATAAAGAATGGAATAATGAAGAATTTCACAATGTATGCAAGATTGTGAAGCATGTAGGCAAGTTATTCCAACATAATAATAAAGAATGGAATAACAATAGCTCTCTTACATGAATACTGAAAAGAAATAATACCCCTTAACTCAAAAAGAAGACCGGATAATCGAATAGTGAGGTAGCGGACTTCTCTTCTCTTTTTCTCTATAATTTCTCTATAATAATTGCTCTATAGCTTTAGTGAATTGGTGAGAAATGAAGGAAGAATGAGCTTCTATTTATAGGAAAATATAGTTTTTGATAATTGCACGTTTTGGGGCTCGAAATATTACAAAGACAATACCTTTAACTTTTCTTTTCATTTTAATTTAGTCATGCAAGTATTATCAAACTTGCACCACCTCCCCTAATAGTAAATCATGTGAATTAATAGTTCATTCGTGTGACTTAATAGTTATAATCATGTGAAAATACGAATTACAGTATAGTACCTCCATCTATACCTCTATTTTTAACTTAGTCATGCAAGTATTATCAATCTTGCACCAACTCCCCTAATAGTAAATGAATGTGAATCAATAGTACACATATGTGAACAAATAGTTATAATCATGTGAATCAATAGCAATTAATTGCTCATTTATCTAGTTAATTACCCGATTGATCAATATAACCTCCAGACATCAATTATTATCGAAAATAAATTTTGATTTCCACTAACACTAACAATCCCAACACAGTGAAAATATTTTTCTCAAAAATTTCATTTTTGAAAATTTGAAGTTTGACTTTTTCTGAAAAAGTCAACTATTGACTTTTTTGACCAAAAAGTCAACCCCGATAAATTTTGTGTTTATAGTCTATTTCTACTAATTTCATCGTTCTGGACTCAAATATCACATCCGCGTCTCCAAATTCAAATCCGAATTCAAATTCTATTTTTAATAACATTCATCATTAATATTATAACTCACAATATTTAACAACCAGCGTTCTCAGGAAAGAGGGGGCTTTCCGATAAGGATTTCTCCTTATCGCCGCATTAGGTGACCAAACCTCTCCTTGCCAGAACTTCTAGATATTATCAATATTGCAAATAACAATATGAATAACTTTGTCGTCTCAATTATTGATTTAATAATATATAAAATATTATGCAGGTGATACTGTGACAATAATTGAATCAATAATATGATAGATATGATGCAGCAATTACTGTAGTAATAATTGAGTATAACTGAGTGACTTCTCACGTAAGCATCAATAATCAATACTTTGTGTGCTACTATGCAACCACACGACATCTTGTATTTTACTACCTAGGTTATTTTATGACAACTTGCTTACTTTGAAATTTTTTTAAATATGACCCTTAACTTTAAACTTTTATCAATTTAACTATTTACCAAAATAAAAAAGTTGAATATTTTTATTTCATAAAATTCGGGGTCTCACAGTTGTGGTACGGATTCATGATGTAAGACTGAGATGAACAACCCTTATAAAAAAGGGAACTTTATTGTCAGACATCCGACCACTTGCGCTATTTTTGAGTATTATGCATAATATAGGGTACAATGGTGTTGATCACCTCATGTACTCGCAGTAGAGTATGATTTAATCTTTATGGTTAACTTTTATTCTTGAGGTAATTCAGTATTAATTAACTGATAATTCATCTATTAGTTCTTGATCCATTTGTGATTACTTAGCATGAAATTTGGGAATATCTCACTTTATTGAATATTGTTGTATTATTGTTAATTATTCCTAATCAAATGAATATTATTGAATCTTCGAAAGAATTTAACTCTTTCATTCTTGATATGTTATTCAGCTTGGAATTTAAGAAAATTCTTGTTATTTAAAATGATTTATTGTTCAACTACTTCACAATATTTTGAATATTGTCGAACTTCTAGAAAGTTAGATTATTCTATATCTTTTATTGAACGTTTTAACTTGTGGAGCAAACTAGTTGCTCACCCTTACTTTAAATAAAATATTCCAGCTAAAGTCGAGGTAGCCGAAGGGTCAAAGAAAGACTGTGACAACCCAAATTTTCGGGTTATATTAAAATAAGAATTAAACAAATAGAATTCTTATTAGATGATATGTTATGTGAAATTGTATTGCATAAGTGAATAAGTGTTATGCAATATGTGATGTTGTGCAATAAATATATTAGTATTATATATTTATTATATGTAAGTAATGTGTAGGAGAAATTTATTAAAGGAAATGAGATGAGTAAGATTATCATGAAGGAAATTATTATGAGTAAATTAAAATAATTTATAATATTAAATTATTTTAATATGGTAAAATGATGGCATTAAATAAATTACTTTTATTTAGTGTATAACATTCATTTTATGTAAATAAAATAGGAGATATAATATATTATGTGTAATATGTTATATATATTATGTAATGTGTAATATATATTATTTGTTATATAATATAAAAGTAAGTGAGTGACCTGCAAGGAAATAATCAGCTAAGATAAGGACTAAGGTTGTGTTTGATAAACCTGGAAATTAAGATCTGAACGATTATGATGTCTTAATAAATTAGATCATCTAATTGGTTATGAGGTCTGAATCTAAAAAATTGTTTGATAACTAAAATGTAAGTTATCTCTTAATGACACTATTTTACCATTTTAAAGGGTAAAATTTATTTAATAATTTTAAATATTCAATTGGAAAAAAGCACATTTACCCCACTATGGTTGTAGTGTTTTAAGCAATTAGTCATTGTGCTTTTAAAATATTGAATTAGCCCACTGTACTTTTTAAAAATATTCAATCAAGCAATTCCGTCCAATTTTACTCACGGACGTTCAAAAATTGGGGGGAAAAACACCTTTACCCCACTGTGCTCTTAAAATATTCAATTAGCACACTGTACTTTTTAAAAATGTTCAATCAAGCAATTCCGTCCAATTCAACAATTCTTTCCTCTCCAAAATTCCTCTCTCTCTCTCTCTCCTCTATTACTACAACAAGAAAGAAAAGAGTAGACTTGACTACAACAACAACTCCTCTTCCCGCTCCTTCCCGCGTTTCTTTCCTCTCCAAAATTCCTCTCTCTCTCTCTCCCCTCTACTTCCCTTTATTGATTCTTCACCCTAACCATTCCATTTCATATTCCACCACTAATTTTCTCCTCCATTCAATTAGCCAACCACCTGAAAATAAAACAAAAGGGAATTAAATTATCAAGATGAACGATCTATTTACCTCCGACTCATTCTCTCGATACAACAACGATGATCAAAATACTTCCCACGTCATTGAGATGTCCAGTAATGGAGGAGCTGGAGATGGTGTAAATCTGGACAAATTCTTCCAAGATGTTGAAGCCATTAAAGACGAGCACAAACACCTCGAAACCCTCTACAACCAACTCCAATCCTCCCATGACCAATCCAAAACCCTCCACAACGCCAAAATCACAAAGACATCCGCTCCAAAATGGACGCCCACGCTCTCCTCCTCAAAAGGCCAAGCTCATCAAACTCCGCCTCGAATCCCTATACTGCCTAACGTCGCTTAATCGCACCTCCCCGATCGCCGGTCGCAGCCTCCTCCCGACCGAATCACGCACTCAAGTCGTCAACGACCTCAAAGAAGCTCCACGACTCATGACCTCCTTCCACGACTCTCCGCCAACAAGACGGTACGTGCCGAGTACCGGACAACGTCCAATGCCGCAGATTTCACGCGTAACCGGAGAGAAGGCCGACGATTCGATCCTGACTCTCTAATCTCCAATTTGATAGAGCGAGACTTTCCTGCAAAAGGCGATTCAAGAACAGGGGAGGGGGCAAGTGATGGAGACGATCCTAGAAATTTAAGAGAGGCACGATGCGGTGAAGGGGTAGTAGGATGTAGGGGTGAGCATTCGGTTATTACCCGAACCGAATAAGAATTTCGGTTATAACCAAAAACCAAAAATACACTGTTTTAACTATCCGAACAAGTAACCAAAATTTGTACTAACCGAATAACCGAATAGGTTATTCGGTTAATAATCGAATAGATTTATCTCCTCAGGAGTTTCAGTTTCTCTCTCTCTCTCTCTCTCCATGTAATTACTAGCACACATAGCAGTCTCCATCTTCAATTTCTTCCAAGGTATACCTAATCTTCGCGGCTTTCACTTCCATATATATACATATACATGAACTTGAAGCTATTGATTCCTCCTCATCGCTCGATCGATTTTCTCACCACAATCGTCGCCATAACAACCACAATAGTCGCCGGCATAGACATGATCTTGACGGATGTGATCCTCTTCGACGTTCGCCGATCTATGATGGTGGTATCATTTCCCCCAAAATCAACTTCATCTTTTTCTCTCTCTGTTTCCATGTACTCTCAGCTCTCTTTTATTATGAACTGACCCAAAAGGCCATCATGAATGAGCTTTAGAAACCAAAAATGGAGATGGGTTCAAACTCTTCTTCTTCTTCTTCTTCTTCTTCTTCTTCTAATTCACTCAATGGGTTGAAATTTGGCAAGAAAAATTACTTTGTGGATGTGGGTGTCGGAGTTCCGGCCAAATTCGACAGTGGGTCTTCGTCGACCGAAGTTGATTTTGGGGAAATGGGCCGAGAGAATTCAAGAGTAAGAGACTTAGTGCTGTGGAATTGTGGATAAGAGTAATGAATGAATGGGCTGAGTGCAGAGTCTTATTTTAACAAGTATTGTTCAGTTATTCAGTTAAATCGAATAACCCAAAACTAATACCCGTACAAACTAACCGAAAATCATATAAAAATTCGGATATAACCGAAATAGTAAAAATAACCAAATTGTCAGAATATTTCGGTTAAATTATTTCGGTTGTGTTCGGTTTTTCGGTTATACTGGTTTTTTGCTCAGTCTAGTAGGATGTAATGGTACCCCCATTGAAAATGAGACACGTCATTTGTATTTTATTTTTTAAAGCCACGTATGAAAATTTGCCCAATTTTTTAACGTCCATGAGCAAAATTGGACAGAATTGCTTGATTGAACATTTTTAAAAAGTACAGTGGGCTAGTTGAATATTTTAAAAGTACAGTGGGGTAAATAGGGTTTTCCCCCCCAATTTTTTAACGTCTGTGAGCAAAGTTGGACGAAATTGCTTGATTGAACATTTTAAAAAAATACAGTTGGCTAATTGAATATTTTAAAAGTACATTGGCTAATTGCTTAAAACACTATAACCACAGTGGGGTAAAGATACTTTTTCCCATATTCAATTTAATAAAAATGAGTGCATAATATTGTTGAATATATTTATATAAAAAAAATTTATCAAAAAATTTCATTAAGAGGTACTCCTTAATTATTAAGATTTTATTTTTTGTCTTACCGATTAAGAGGCATTCATAGGTAACAAAAAAAAACACCATCATGCCTCTTAATGAATAAGAGGCAATCATTAATAGGCAATCAGTGGTAAAAAAACAGCAAGCCGGCAATAGAGCAAGGGAAATCAGTAAAAGCAGTTCGTGGAGGCCAAGGAATTTGCTTGCGAACCAAGGGGAAACTTGGCCTATTAAAACTCTACCAGCCCAGCCTTTCTTCTTCTTCTCTTTCCTGGCCGAATACTCCTCCTTGCCTCTCCCCTGTTCTGGCCGAAACTACTGTCGAAAGCAGCCCAAAAATCCGACCCTCCCTTTCCAATTAACTCTGAAATTGCTTAGTTAAGCTTAGAATTAAGACTAAAGGAAGCTAATTGGGAGTGATTGCAAGCTAGCAAGAGGTATAATACCTTCAATTTTTATGTTTTTAACTAATTTTGCAAAATTAGTTAGTTAATTGGTTAATTGGAGAATGTGTGATGAAATTAGTTAATGGATAGAATTGGATGCTAAATTAGTGATTGGGTTACGGTAAATGATTGTGCTAACTGTTAGAGGTAATCAAATTATTGCATATTGATTATGTATGAAAAATATTGATTATGTATGAAAATTAGAAAGTGTAATTTTGTAAAATAAGAAAAAGAGAAAACAATTAGTTTCCTAATTGTTTGGAAATTGACTGTGAAATGTTGTGGGTTGTTGAAATTAGAGTTAAGGAGATTAGTTTTGGTTGTGTGGTGTTATAAGGTTGGAAATACCCGCAACCAAAACGCTATGAAATCGAACGAAACGAAATCGCACCCGTTATGTGCGTTAAATGGCCATAAAGAACAAAATCGGATAAAAACTTGAAATTTAATGAAGCCGATACCTTAGATGAGTCTTACTATGCTAATTAAGGCTTAGTCTGGAAGCGAATAGGGTTGGAACGCGTCGAGGCGAGTTTTGACCTCTAAACGCGAAAATTGAAAATTAGTATGAACAGCCTTTTTGAGCACACTGTTTAGGCAGTTTAAAGTACCCGAATTTGAGTGTTAGTATTTTCTAAAAATACCTTGATATGCCAAGTCTAACATATCCAAATTTGTGATCAATCTGATTAACGAGCAACGCGTGAGATATTCGCGAAGTAGGCCGCTGGAAGTTAAGTAGGCTGCCAACAACAGCAGGTAGCAGCAGCAGGCAGCACCTGCTGGTGCCTGCTGTGCAGTGCAGGCTGTTGGTGCCTGTTGTGCAATGCATGCTGCTGGTGCGACTTTGGTGAGCTGTTTTGCTTGACTTTCGTGGTTTCTTTTTGCGGTTAGAAAATTTTAAAAAATACTATGACATAAGAACTCCAACATACCAAGAATTCGCTGCAATCCGAGTAAGGGATTGAGAATTAAAAATGGGCGAACGAGCTTGTTAGAACATGTTAGTCGGGCGACGCCGAACTTGGCCACCGCAGGCTGTTTTGACATTCGTCGTCCCGAATCGCGTTTGGGCTAAATTTTAAGCAACATAAAACTAATAAAGTCCCAATAGACAAGTTTCGACGTTACGAGATAATTTATGCCACGAAACTTCCTTCCGAGCATAATTAATGTAATAAAAATATAGTTTAAGTATGAATTTTCATATTTAAGTAATTGTAAGCCGGAGAGGGTATGTAAAATGGTTTTATATTGAACGAAAAGCGTGAAACCATTAAAGATCGTAATAAATATAAAAATGATGTAATGAAGATTTTGAACTAAGATTTATATAACGATGTATATATATACTTAATATATATACGAAGCATATATGAGTTATTCGCGAAACAAAATGCGTAGCAAATTTGCTAGCGGAATAAAATATATTTGATATGAGGCAATGACTTGAGTTGACTCATGAGCTGTCAAAAAGGCATAAAAATTATTTTAAACAAAGAAATATTATAGTAAACTAAGTTTTACTATAAAAGCTATATATTAGCTATTTAAATCTCGAATTTTTGAGTAAAGGCAAAAGATATTTCTAAAATGGGTTATGAATGATTTTAGCTTCAAGATGTAAAATATTTACATATTAAAAATGTGAGAGACCTTTATTTTGTATAAAAAGGTTGAAACGAATAAAGTTTTTAAATGAACCAAGATTGGTTTTGAGTTAAGAATAAATAATAATATTAGTTTTTATAAACTAATAACTTTTAATAACGAATATGCATGCATGTTTTGTGACATAATTGGTTACCTAATATGTATACACAATTGTGTAGGATTTGTGGAGAGAAGCTAAGTTAAATTTTAGTTGTAATCTCCAGTCAAGGCAAGTCTTCCAGTTTCTTTGTGATTCTATGAATTGATTATTGTATGAGAACTTTAAGAGTATGTTGGAATTACATGTTACATGCTATAAACTGTGAAAGTCAATATATGACTAAGCTGATTAAGTTATGGAACTCAATATATATGTGATATATGATATGATCATATATTGTTTAAAGTGATGATGCATTACTAGTATAAAGGATTATGAGATATATGTTGAGCATGAAACTACGTGTTATATGAAGCATGAAAACTATTAGATTTGTTGGGTTGTCGAGCTCAGTCTTGCAAAATATATAATTTTTGCAGGTATGATATGCAACGCGATTTCTTGCTATCTAGATGGTAAAGAATAGAGGCCTGCGTGCAGGAAAGCTGTTTCCTTTAAGTAGGAACTATATTGCATCGAAATGTTTTTTTTATGTGTAAAATGAGAATTGTGTATATATTGAGTTATTCAATAAATGAAGAATGTTTGTGTTAAGATTGAAATAAAGTTTGGCAATTACCTTATAAAGTAATGTTTTATAGGAATAATATGGTATAAGACAAGATATGAGTTACGAAATGAGTTATATACATATATATATACTCATATCGCTCTGATAAAAGGAATCATTTAATAAATATGATTCCGCAATATATGTAATCGTAAAGGTTGCGATTCAGGGAACGAAAAAAAATGAAGACATAGAAGTTTTAATTATTCCGTATTTTTTGCTATTATCTCATATTGATATGACATAAAGCTGATCAAGATTATTTTGACGAATAAGGTCGAGCTTACGTTAGTCCTGATTTTGATTAAGTTGGTCTCAATTTTGGGGTCGTCACAGTTGGTATCTGAGTTAAGGGTTATAAACCTTAGGTAAGTGTACCCTAGGTTAAACCGTAAACAAGGTAGATGAAAAGAAAGAACGTGTTAAAACTCAAATGAGGTTTAAATGATCTTAAAATGAATGCAAAAATTCATAAAGAATGCGTTAATATAATCGTCAATAATATGATTAAAAAGGAGTGAAAAGAAGATCGTAAAAATGATAGAATGAGAAAGAATCGTAATATAACACGATTATAAGATGAGATCACGACGTGATCTGATCAAGTCAAAGAAGAATAGGTAATCAATCGAATGATTGAAAGTTATAGTAGAATGGTTATATGGAAATGGAACTATGAGATAGTACAAAGAATAAAACTTGGAAAGAGTTATGAATGATGAAATACAAATTATATAAAATTTGTATCGAGCAAAGAACAAGATACGATTTGATGGGATTTCAATTGAGGACTCGTGTGGTAGTTGAGTTGTACAATCCTTTGCATGGGCAGAGGTTTTGTGTTTGGTTTAACGACCACTTAGTTTATCATATTGATAATCGTTGAAATGTTGGTGTCGCACTATCGATATACATACGGTGAGAAGGTGGTTCTTTTCTCATATATATATTTGATAATTAGAGAATAATAAGATTAGGTGCGAGTTCTTAAAACTCATGCTTATAATAAGTTCATGACTCATAATCATATGGTATGTTTTTGAACCCTTAAGTGTATGGATAGTCCATGATTGGTTCTTGGATTACGTATTGCTAGAACAAGTTTCTAAACTCATATTTTTATGGCAAGTTCCTAAACACAATGTGTAGTATGTTTAATGAACTGTCCCAGGGTGGGTTTAGAACTGATGGTTTTTAATATAGTAGAAGTTAATGGTGTTAGAGATGAACATAATTTTATGGTGAAATTTTGGAAATAGTTAAAGTGGGTGAAGAAGAAATGGATATTCTCAAATCTTCTAGCTATGTTAGATTTCGAAACTTATTGGCATCGTGCTGATAATTGCTCTGTTGTTTTTTAAAGAAAAGAATATATATATATATATATATAGGAAGGATCAAAAGCACTCCCCTTATCTAGCACTCCTCCTTAAATAGCACTCCTTTATTAAAACTATGTCATTTTGGATATTCTTTTAAGAGAGTGGTCCCACTTACTTTCCTTTTATTTACAAAAATACCACCTGCGGCCCCACTTGTTTTTTAAAAAAACTCCAAAACGACGTAGTTTTAATAAAAGAGTGATATTTAAGGAGGAGTACTAGATAAGGTGAGTGCTCTTGATCCTTCATATATATATATATATATATATATATATATATATATGGTCAAATTATTGAACCAATAAGTTTTAAAAAGTTCAGTTGTTTCTTATGTCTATGCTGATTGTTTCAGCTAGACAAAGTTGAAAATATCAAAATGTATTTTATATAGTCATCAATGCATCATTTATATGATGTAACTATGACAAATGATGGAGTCATCAATGCTGCTTAACCTAATGTTGGATGTGATCTAAGGATCATCAGCCCACTATAGTATTATGTAGCATGACAAAGTCATAAAATGACGACATTCTCAATGGACTGTTAAAACAGTGCGGTACTATGCGTCATAAAATGATTTTCAGTATTTTAATAATTAAAAAGATGTCGATGCCATTTGAATCGGCTAGACACAGATTCAGATATTGCTTATAGTAAGCTTTTGAACTGTCTAGCTAAATTGATTGGGCGTGGACTCCAGACTGGATATGAACATCGCTAAATTAGGACAAGATGTTCTATGTACTAAAGACAGATGATGAACGCAAATGTCGTTCAAATTTATATTGTGTCCTGGGGACGGCAAAGAGGAACTGAAAGAAATTGTTCCGACTAGATAGTCTTGACTAACACAAGAAATCCTGAAATGAGGAAATTTCGTTTGGGCAAAACAGCGACAAAGATATTATGGGTCAACCCAGGGCATAACCAAGCTGATCACCTATATGTCCATAAGATATTTCGGTTTGCAGATGGATTTCTGTTGAAACCTTTTCAGAAATGAAGTTTATGGTCTTTATGACCTTTATCATGATACATAAAGCTCTTCTTAAGCGAATCTTTCGGGGATAGTTATTTGGTATTTTGGTTTAGTTGGGATTTCAAAATAAATTATAACACACTTGTTATTTATATACAGGAATATTCTTGCTAGTGCTAATGCTGACAAATTAGTTAAAATTTGGGACGTTGCAACTGGAGAATGCAATATCACAATGGAGCACCATACTGACAAGGCCTGTATTAATCCTTACTTATTATATATATATCATTATTATTATTATTACACACATATATAATATATATGTATATATATATGTATATTTAATTTGAATCTATACTACTATTAATATGATCTACATGAGTAATTGATGTGGATATCATTTAAGAAGTTAGGTACAAAAAAATAAATTTAGCCTCCCAATATCTATTATGGCTTATTTTGATTTTTTATGGGTCCAATTTGACTCTTCCTCTTTTCCTTTGGTGATAAGAGAAATAATCTGGGATTAGTTGAAGTATAATTAGCATCATGAATTTTCGTTCATCATGTATTGTATTTTATCACCAGTGTTTTCAACTGTTGACAAAGTATTTAAGAAGTATTTGGATAAAAGTTTCTCAGACTTATCAAAAGATGCTTCTGAAGAATTGTTTACAAATTACAACTAAGCATTGATATCCAACTCTAATTTGAATCTAAATACGGTCACATGCACGTCTGTAGCTGTTGTGGCCTACCAGTTAGTTATATTCAAATCTTTTGTGTGTTTTTCCCTTTCTTCTGTGATAGACTCCATGACACGCTTGCGTGAGGTGGTCATCATACCGATAGTTTCTAAAGACAGCTTGTTCTAAGTGAATTTCTTGCAAGATTTAACCCCTCGCTCTATATGTGTAGGCGGTAATCTTGGTACACATTGCTCGAGTTCAAAATCATGCGTTGAATGGACACCAACGACACCTCAACCCCTCGCTTATATCAAGCGGTAATCTCTTGACAATCGATTTATTGATGCGGTAGAAGACGCCACACACAACTATGAATTGTTGTATGATAGTCAAACTGAATATCAAAGAACTAACTAAGAATTACTTAAGAATTCTTCAAAGAACTAAAAGTAGAGAATAACCTCACAAATATATTGAATAATGTGTTTGATTACATCAACTTGGACCTCTATTTATACTACTCAAAACAATCCAAATCCTAATAACAATAGGAACAAATTATTCTAATCCTAATAGGAATTGCAAATCAATGTGAAATAGAAATCCATTGTTTCCATAAACCGATAGAAACTTATTTTTAAAAAAATAAATCTTAACTAATAATAAATCCTAATTATAATAGAATTTAAAATCTAATAATCCTTGCCATGTGAACTTGCCGTGTATAAGAAACCAATTGCCGCGTGAAGGCTGCTAAAACAGTGTGATTTTATTTGCATGAAAGCCTTGCATGATTTAATGTAATTGCTGAATATATTAATCCATGTGACTCCTTTGCATGCTAGAATCCCTTGATGTAATATATCTGTTGAATTTGGTGAATATATAGTCCACGTGTGAATATATAAGCTGATGCTTGGTGCCCATATTAGTTTTCATGCTAGCAATATGTTTAGAAGGCAAGTGGGTCCACATGATATAGTAAGTTTAGTCCTAATTCGTGGGCTTAGAATGATCAGAACTGGGCTTGTATCAAATTGACCCAAATTTGTGTCTTATCCTTCTCTTTGGGTTTTCTTGTGTTAGTTTCAGCCCAAACATCTTGGATCAATCCATTGAGACCTTGTTTGAACTTCTTAGTTCTAGCCTTGCTTGATCCCCATGTCCCTTTAGTCTTGTTTGAGTCCACGCATGCTATGTCCTTATCATTCCTCTCCTCTTGAAAAAGATTTGTCCTCAAATCGTCACCTATATAAAACGGACTTAGATCAATAACGTTAAATGTGGCACTAACATTATACTCACCTGGTAAATTCAATTTATAGGCATTGTCATTGATACGCTCGAGAACTTGAAATGGACCATCTCCCCTCGGAAGCAATTTCGAACGTCTTTGAACGGGGAATCTTTCTTTCCGCATATGTAACCACACCCAATCTCCGGGCTCAAAGATCACTTGATGTCGTCCCTTGTTCGCGTGCTTAATGTACTGTTCCGTCCTCCTTTCAATGTTGAGTCTGGCTTTTTCATGAATATGCTTAACAAGATCAGCCTTTTTCTTTCCATCCATGTTAGTATATTCAGAAACAGGTAATGGTGATAAATCCAACGGCGTCAAGGGATTAAAACCATATACAATTTCAAATGGAGAAAAATTAGTAGCAGAATGAACAGAATGATTATACGCAAACTCAACATGTGGTAAACATTCTTCTCATTGCTTGATATTCTTTTTAATGATAGCCCGTAACAATCCCGACAAAGTCCTATTTATTACTTCAGTTTGACTGTCAGTTTGTGGATGACACACCACAAAGTCTTCCAAAAGTAACTTAAGAATTTTGTATCTCTATCAGAAACAATAGTTTTAGGAATACCATGCAAACACACAATCTCCCTAAAGAACAAATCAGCTACATGAGATGCATCATCAGTTTTGTGACATGGAATAAAATGTGTCATTTTTGAAAATCTATCCGCAATCACAAATATCGAATTATGACCATGCTTAGACCAAGGTAAACCCAACACAAAGTCCATAGACAAATCAATCCAAGGTTCATTAGGAATAGGTAATGGTGTATACAATCCATGGGGTTGAACACGAGATTTAGCTTGGCGACAAGTAATACATCTATCACATATTCTTTCCACATCTCGTTTCATATGAGGCCAATAAAAATGTTCTTTCAAAACAACAAAAGTTTTGTCAACACCAAAATGTCCCATTAAACCAGCCCCATGTGATTCCCTAACCAATATCTCACGCAAAAAGCATGCAGGTATATATAGTTTATTTTCACGAAACAAGAATCCATCAATTCTAAAGTATTTACCCACAACATTCTTTTCACAAGTTTTAAACTCTTCACCGAAATCAAGGTCATTAGCATATAACTCTTTGATTCGTTCTAAGCAATTTCATATCAAGAGTATTTAACAAAACATACCTGTGAGACAGCATCTGCTACGATGTTCTCCTTACCTTGCTTATATCAAATAACATATGGAAATGTCTCGATAAATTCCATCCATCGTGCATTCCTTTTGTTCAACTTGTGCTGACCCTTCAAATATTTCAATGATTCAAGCGATCACGTGTGGATCACAAACTCCTTAGGCCACAAGTAATGTTGCCATGTCTCCAAAGCTCTAACCAAAGCGTACATCTCTTTGTCATATGTAGGATAGTTCAAAGTCATTTCCCCACTCGACTTTTCACAAATCGCCCATCGGTTTTCCTTCTTGCATCAACACAACTCCAATCCCTAAACCTAAAAATCTCAAAAGTTTTAGCAAAGTTAGGCAAAATAAGTAAAGGAGCATTTGTTAATTTATCTTTTATCAAGTTAAATGCTTTTTCCTGTTCATCACCCCACTTAAAGCCTACACTTTTCTTGATGACCTCGGTCAATGATGCTGTAATCTCAATGAAATTCTGAACAAAGCGTTAGTAGAAACTTGCGAGTCCATGAAAGCTTTGCACTTGACTCACATTAGTTGGACTCGGCCAATCCCGGATCGCACGTATTTTCTCCTCATCAACTTGGACTCCCTGTGAACTCACAACAAAGCCAAGAAAAACAATTCTATCCGAACAAAACATACATTTTTCCATATTAGCAAATAACTTTTCTTTCCTAAGTACATCTAAAACAGATTTCAGATGCAATGCATGATCTTCCAAGTTTTTGTTATAAATCAAGATATCATCAAAATAAACTACGACAAATTTTCCAATGAATGGACGCAAAACATGGTTCATTAATCTCATGAAAGTGCTGGGTGCATTAGTTAAACCAAAAAGGTAATACTAACCACTCATAAAGACCGTATTTAGTTTTAAACGCTGTTTTCCATTCATAACACTCTTGCATTCTAATTTGTTGATAACCACTTTTTAAATTAATTTTTGAAAATATGCAAGACCTATGTAATTCATCTAACATGTCATCTAAACGAGGAATGGGATTTCGATATTTTATCGTAATGTTATTTACCGCTCGACAATCGATGCACATCCTCCATTTTTCATCCTTTTTTGGCACTAGGATCACCGGAACTGCACACGGACTCATACTTTCTCTCACGAACTCTTTCCCCATCAGCTCGTAAACTTGCCTTTGTAACTCTTTCGTCTCCTGGGGATTACTCCGATAAGCCGGACAGTTTGGAATGGTCGCATCGGGAACAAAATCAATTTGATGCTCAATTCCCCGAATAGGTGGTAGTCCATGAGGAAGCTCCTTGGGAAATACATCTTTGAATTCCTGTTAGAGAGATGAAACAACACTAGGCAAAGATTTATTAGCGTTAGTATTCAAAAGCGCCTCTTTATACCGAAGTAAAATCATAGGCAGTTTAGAAATCAAAGCTCTTCTCACATCACTTTTTTTTGTCAGTATATTTGTTTTTCTCTCATCTTTTTTTTATCTCTTTTTTTCTTCTTGATTTTTTTTTCTTCACTCTCATTTCCTTGTACATGATTTTTCTGTAAATGAATTTGATTTTCATATACTTGTGGTGACAAAGGACACAAAGAGATTTTCTTCTTGTCGTGAACACAGGTATATACATTGGTAAACCCATCATGTTGAACCCTCCTATCAAACTGCCATGGTTTACCCAATAACATATGTCCTGCCTGCATAGGCACCACATCATACAATATCTCATCAACATACCGACCAATAGCAAATGGAACTAACACCTGTTTGGTTACTTTAATGTCTGCATTATCATTGAGCCACTGCAAACGATTCGGCTGTGGATGTTTGGTGGTAGGCAAACCCCAATTTCTCCATCATCGTAGTGCTTGCCATATTTGTACAGCTGCCTCCATCTATGACTACACAACAGATTTTTCCATTCACAAGACATCGAGTATGAAATAGATTTTCCTCATTGCTCACCGCTTCTCCTCCTTAACTGCAGACTAAGTGCTCTTCTTGTAACCAGAATTTCACCGTGTATCGCATCCTCACCTATCTCCTCTAATGGTGGCATAGAATCAGTCTCGCTCTCTTTTCCCTCGGTTTCCACCTCTCCATTTTCAAGTAATAATATTTTTCTCTGATTTGGACATTGGCTAGAAATATGTCCCCTGTCTTGACACTTGAAGCATACAATATCCCGATTACGCCCAAAAGAAGGTTGTTCATTTTTACCTTGTATATCTCTGCTAGTCAATCCTTGCTTAGGTTCCACCTTTGGTTTGACCACAGTTGTTTTTTCATCTCGCTTTGCCAAATTAGGTCTCCATGATGAACTAGCATTAGATTGTCCTCGTTGTCCTCCTCGCTTCTTGAGTTGTTTCTCTATCTTAGTAGACATATATACCAGTTCTTCTAACTCCAAATAATGTTGCCATTCAACCAAGTCTGCAACCTCCCAGTTTAATCCTGTCGAGAACCTAGCCATCGCTGTTTCATTATCCTCAATCAAGTTAGCCCGATCCTTCAACATTTCCATCTCCTTGTAATATTCATCCACACTCCGACTTCCTTGTTTAAGAGTTTGCAAACTACGAATGATCTCCCGTTGATAGTATGCTGGTACAAACCTCTTTTTCATGATAGTTTTCATTTCCACCCAAGTTGTAATCGGTCGCTCTTCACACCTTCTCCAATTAGCTGTTAACTGATCTCACCATATCAATGCATATCTAGAAAACTCTGTAACGGCCATTTTGACTTTCTTAAGTTCTGAATAGTTGTGACAGTCAAAGATTCGCTCCATCTTGGTTACCCAATCTAAATAAACCTCAGGATCACCTGTGCCTTGGAAAGCTAGAGTTTTCATTTTTATGTTATCCAAATTGCCATCTTCTCTGTCCCGACCTCCTCTTTCCCTAACACCTTCGTATCTTTGATGTAGGAAATTAGATTCACGATCTTCCGCTGCACTACTGTCCTCACCGTAAGGGTCTTCCTTTCTTGCGTCAGTTTGTTGTGTTCTAGTCTTGTTATGTATCCCATGAGTGTTTTGGGATAGCTCAGCCATAGACACCCTTATCTCTTCTAATTGTTCTTGCATTTGCTCCATAGTCTTTCTCAATCTTCTATCTCATTCTTTATGCATGGCTTCTATCTAGAATTTCAATTCAGCTGTTGAGGGTTGTTCCTCATAAGTTCTTTTATCCTTCGAGTTGGACATATTTCCTGCAAAATAAGGGTTAGTAGAAAACAGTTTCCTCACCACTCCCTTACGTGTTTCGGTCGAATCAATGGTTCACTCGTGTATACTCTCAACAAATTAGCTTTTACCCTCGATTAATCTCACCACTAAGCCTTTTACTTCAAAATATTCTCTCTAATAGGTTCTTAAATTCCCCTAGCAAAATTCTTGGTTTTACTAATCAATTCAAAAATTACTTATCACGAAACAAAAATATAGATGGTGTGACTATCAGAATACCACAAAATCACCGATTGATTGCTTTGTACTCTTGCATGCTTCAGATTTGTAAATTGTAGCTCCGTTTCAAAATTGATGATGATGACTTTTGGTTGGAATTTGATGATTTGATGGTGTGCTACAAGTTTGGTTAGTACAATGGAAATAGAATCTGATTTTTTTTTACAATATATATTTCGACAGAAAATTAAAGATAAGTAACTCGCTTGAAAGGCTTAGCTTTGATACTAAATGATAGACTCTACGGCACGCTTGCGTGAGGTGGTCGTCGCCCGGATCGTTTCTAGCACAATTGTTGGGTGAATTGCTTGCAACACCTTAACCCATCGTCTATATGTAGACGGTAATCTTAGTACACTTGCTCGCGTTCGGAAATCTGCGTTGAATGGACACCAACTACTCCTTAACCCTTCGCTTATATTGAAGCGGTAATCTCGGTACAATCGACGATTGATGCGGTAGAAGACGCCATACACAACTATGAATTGTTGTATGATAAGTCAAATTGAATCTCAAAGAACTAACTAAGAATTACTTAGGAATTCTTCAAAGAACCAAAAGTAGATAATAACCTCACAAATATATTGAATAATGAATAATGTGTTTGATTACATCAACTTGGACCTCTATTTATACTACTCAAAACAATCCAAATCCTAATAACAATAGGAACAAATTATTCTAATCCTAATAGGAATTGCAAATCAATGTGAAATAGAAATCCATTGTTTCCAAAAACCGATAGAAACTTATTTTTTTTTTAAAAATCTTAGCTAATAATAAATCCTAATTATAATAGAATTTAAAATCTAATAATCCTTGCCACGTGAACTTGCCGTGTATAAAAAAACAATTGCCGCGTGAAGGCTGCTAAAACAGTGTGATTTGATTTGCATGAAAGCCTTGAATGATTTAATGTAATTGCTGATATATTAATCCATGTAACTCCTTTGCATTCTAGAATCCCTTGATGTAATATATCTGTTGAATTTGGTGAATATATAGTCCATGTGTGAATATATAAGCTGATGCTTGGTGCCCATATTAGTTTTCATGCTAGCAATATGTTTAGAAGGCAAGTGGGTCCCCATGATATAGTAAGTTTAATCCTTGCTGAATATGTAATTCGTGGGCTTAGAATGATCAGAACTGGGCTTGTATCAAATTGACCCAAATTTGTGTCTCATCTTTCTCTTTGGGTTTTCTTGTGTTATCTTCAGTCCAAACATCTTGGATCAATCTATTGAGACCTTGTTTGAACCTCTTAGTTCTAGCTTTGTTTGATCCCATGTCCCTTTAGTCTTGTTTGAGTCCACGCATGCCATGTCCTCATCATTCTATTTCCTCAAGTTCAAGCAGTTGCATGGAATCATTATGCTCCTCAAGTTCTTCTCAGTGGATCTTTCGATCAATCAGTAGTCATGGTAAAGAGCATTCTTCTGCTTCCAGATTCATCATGGAATCACAGTCACCCCTTCCCCCACCCACCCCCACCCACCTCAACCACCCACCTCAACCACAATTGACTCATACAACTATTGTTTTGTCAAATGCTATTTTCTGTTCTTTTTGCTTTTAAGATTTCCTAGTTCATTTTTTCCTTCCATGCATTGTAGAAAGATGGAAGAATACCAAAGCATACTGGATTCAAGTGGTCGGTCAATGCTAATGTCGAGAGCTTGGCATGGGATCCACACACCGAGCACTCATTTGTGGTTCGTCCTCTGATCTAAAATCTACGCCCTTCAGCTTAGAGTTTCTTGTTTTTTTCTTGAATTGTGAAACTCGGGTATGGCACCTTTGATATGAATTGTTAAATTTGCTTGTGGGGGCCTTACCAAACCAAACTATGTCATTTCATTGCATTTTCAGGTCAGTCTCGAGAACGGTACTGTTACTGGATTTGATATCCGGGCAGCTACTTTTGATTCATCATCAGAGCCAAAGCCGAGTTTTACTCTCCATGCACATGACAAAGCAGTCTCCTCTATTTCTTATAATCCTTTGATACCAAAGGTACATATCTCGCCTCTCTCTCTAATGTCATGCTTTAACAGTTTACATGTTTTACTAACCTTGCCCCTATGTTTTTCTCGTAGCTTCTTGCAACTGGTTCCACTGATAAAATGGTAATTTCTTGTTGGTATTTGGGATTTGTCTCATGCTTTCTTGCATCCTCCATGCATATAACTGTTATGCCACAGTATAAATGGTTTCTTTCCACTTGGGTTCCTTATTTTTGGCGCAGGTGAAACTCTGGGATCTATCAAATGACCAACCTTCATGTGTTGCATCTAAAAATCCCAAAGTTGTATGTGATTCTTTATTTGGCGAACCTTTTTAGTTATTGAAATAAAGAAGTGGATAAATAACGTCCACAAAATTAGATCTATAATTGCATGTGTTTTTGTGCATACCGCTGTATATATTTATGAACGTGTATATACTGAAGGGATTGTCACTCTCTCTTCTAAATGTTATTGTCAGGGAGCCGTCTTTTCCATTTCTTTCTCAGAAGATTGCCCCTTTCTGCTGGCTATAGGAGGCTCCAAGGGAAAATTGAAAGTGAGTATTCTTTGTGCTTTTTGCAGCTTCATTCAGCTAATTCTTTTCTTTTTTCGCAACCTTTCTTGTAATTGAGGGTATTAATTTTCTTTATCGCAATGCAGCTCTGGGATAAAATATCTAATGATGGTGTCTCGTGGAGAAACAAGAAGTACAACAATCAGAATAAGACGAACCTCGACATGATTCGCTGATAATTTAGAAAAAAATTCTATATATGGTGGTGTTCATGGTATGTGATGGTCGCATTGCCTGTCATGTTGCAAGGCAGACTTTTGCCTAGTGCAACTGTGTTTTTTTATTTGCAATAGGTCTTGAATGCCTTTGTACATTTCTTGTTCGTTGTCCCTAATATGTTATAGGGAGTTTTGAGGGTCTTTCTGGTATGCAGCCATAAGAACATGATTTTTTTGAAAGACTAAAAAAGAAGATGAAATAGCTATTATGTACTTTGCTAGCACAGAAGCCAAGTTCACAAAGGAGGGAAATCCATTGTCTATTTGCATTTGAATTCTCTTTTTAATTCTTGAATCCAAACGCAACATAAGGGGTTAGTCAAGAAACAACTTTATGATAACTGTGATGCCTTTTTTATAAAGAGTTGTGTATAGTTAGAATTATTAAAATGGGGGTATTACCTCCTTTGTTATGCCCCTTGTTTGGTTTATTTAACAGGGTATAACATATAGAAATTTCTTTAATTTCAAATCAATAGCCAAACAAAATCAGTCAACAAAAAAAGGTTATCAACAAGTAAGGGTTTAAATGAATCGAATTGAGTTGCTTAGATTTGCTTTTCAAAATTTATCAAGTATAAAATAAAATTTGATTGAGGCTTGTTTAGCTACTGAGTCGAGCACGATCTTGAATCGAACTCGAGCAGTTTGAACTTTTCGAACGAATATGATCCAAGTATCAATAGAAAATTGAAATTTGAAAAGGTTTGAGTAATTTATTGAACTTTAAAATTTATTTAATATTTGAATTATTTATATTTTGAGTCGAGTTCAGATCAAACTTTTAGTTGAACGAATGTAAGATCCCAACTTTTATGAATAAAGATTAATTTTCTCTAAATATCATTTTGAATATTATGGTGTGGATTTGTTATAATGTTATAGTTGTGGATAATATTTATAAATTTTGCAAAGTAAGCAAGTTGTTATAAAATATTCCATTGGTCGGAGAATATTCGTTTTAACAGGGAATATTCGTACGATGACACAATCATTGGTGGACCCCACAACGGAATTATTGTCGGAGTTAGAAAACGACAGAAATATCTTTTTATAAAAATAACGACGAAATTTTTACCGTTAACTGTTGAAATACCCGGTGATAAAAGTACAGTAATACACGTGGTTGTATAGTAGCACACGATATTGATTATTGATGCTTATATGAAAAGTCACTCATTTTATTTTAATTATTGCCACACTAATTGCTGCATAGTATCTCACGTTATTGATTCAATTATTGTCACAATATTTTATATTATTAAATCGATAATTGAGACGACAAAGTTATTCATATTATTATTTGCATTATTGACGATGTATAGAAAGTTCTGTCGAGGAAAGGGGTTTGGTCACCTAATTGCGCACCAATAGGGAGAAATTCTTATCGAAAAGCTTCCTCTTTCTTGGAAATGACCTGGTTGTTAATATTGTGAGTTATAATATTAGTGATGAATGTTATTAAAAATGTGTTTTGTAAAGCCAAGTGAATTGAGATAAATAGAGAGAATTTTTATGAAGTATTTGTTGTAAATTTTGTTTATTATATGGACCCCCACTTACCCATTTTTCAAAACTGTCGGTAGAAAGTTATATAAATATATAATACTTATATATATATATATATATATATTATAAGTTTTATTTTTTATGAAAAATAGAATATATTATATTTTATTGGGGTAAAATGCAAAGTCGACAGGGGTTTTGGGTATTGAGCCCTTTTCTTTTGGTGAGCCATTTTCTTTTGGTCAACGCAAATTGACGTGGATATTTTTAATTTTATTTTACACATGGCAGCTATGACGTGGACATTTTTGAAATTTTTTCCAAAAAAATGTAACTCCACAGATTTGAACTTAGAACCTCAAGCTTGGAAATTTGGCCCAATAACCAACTGAGCCACACAACCAAGCTATTATAATTTTGCAAGGATTAATATTTATAACTAAACAACTAGATCTCCAAATTAAAATAAAATAGATCTTCCCAAATTACTACTACTATTATTAGTACTAATAATAATAATAATAATAATAATAGTAGTAGTAGTAGTAGTAGTAGTAGTAGTAGTAGTAGTGGTGGTGGTGGTGGTGGTAGTGGTCGTAGTGGTAGTGGTAGTAGTAGTAGTAGTAGTAATTTGGGGAGATCTATTTTATTTTAATTTGGAGATCTAGTTGTTTAGCTATAAATATTAATCCTTTTATAATTATAATAATTTAGTTGTGTAGCTCATTTGGTTATTGGGCCAAATTTGCAAGCTTGAGGTTCCAAGTTCAAATTTGTTGAGCTACATGTTTTTGGGAAAAATTTCAAAAATGTCCACGTCATAGCTGTCATGTGTAAAATAAAATTAAAAATATCCACGTCATAGCTGCCATGTAGGCACCACCTAGGCAGTCAATGCACATGTGGCGTCTGGGGCTCAACGTTCAAATTTTTTAATAAAAATAGGCTCAATTTGCGTTGACCAAAAGAAAAGGGCTCAATACCCAAAACTCCCTAAAGTTCAGTGGTCCACTTTGCATTTTACCCTATTTTATTGTGCATAGTACTGTATAGTGTGTGCATAGTGCTACATAGTAAAATCAAAAATTTTCTTTCGATTTTCCCGTGAACTTGCCTATGACATTTTCAATTGTTGGTCTGTGAATAAAATTCTAAATAGTATCCTTCCATTCTCCTATAAATAGGATGCTAAGTTTAGAATTAAAAATCACACCAGAATCAGAGAATTTTTCTTCTATAATATTGAGCTTATTTCTTTAGAGTTTAAGAAAGTTTTGAGTGTAGAAAATAGTGCAAGTTTTATTCAAGAATATCCCCGCCATACCATTCAGAAGTACTCTCATTTTAAGGTAAGAAATATGATTTTTGTTCAATATTCGTATGAAATAATATTTTTTTACATACTTTGTAGCATGTAAGTAATATTATTTCGTTTCAGATTCTGAATTCTACACTCATTTTGTTAAGTATTGCTTCTATACTTCTTGAAATTAGTAGAATATCCTTGAAATTTGTGTTTCATCTAGTATCTTTTCACGAAAATATTATTCTGAACATTCTTGATAATCTTTAGTCTTTTCATGTCGGGGTACTATTCACGGGGTACTATTCTCAAAGTACTATTCACGGGGTAATATTCACCCCGGGTACTATTCACCCAGGGTACTATTCATGACAAAAAATAGTTTTTTTTTCTGTCAAAATTATTTTTAATACAATATTATTCTTGAATTTTACTCCACAAAGCAGTATCATGTTGACAATTTGGACATTATTGAATTCTAGATAAATTAAATTATAAATCTTTAAAAATTTATCATTGCTCTTATTTAATTGAATTCTTATATCATTGTCATCATCCTCATGTTTATATTATGATAAAAGTCATTTTTGGCCCGTAGTGCATAGATGGACTGTTGATTGGTATGATTATGACTATGTATCGGTATAATCATGACCTGTAATATTACAAATGATGTGGTAAAAGTCATCATTGGCCCATAGTTCATTGATGGACAGTTATTGGCATGATCATGACCATTGGTGATAATAACCAATATCCTTGGTCCGTAGTGCATGGATGATTCGTGGATGAGATAATAATGAATATCCTTGGCCTGTAGTGCATGGATAATTCAATGATGTGGATTATTTATTGAGCTGAGTCTCAACGATAAAATTGATGATAAACTTTTAAATCATAGAAGATAGTAGATATCATGCTCTACTTGACTCTTCTAATGGATTGTTTGTTCCGTTGTATTTAAACTTATTATCGATTGTATTCTATTAGTTTAACACTGTTGAAGGCTAACGATAATATATTCTGCATTATCTTAGTCATAATATTTTTTACTGGGCTAGTTGAGCTCACCCTTTGCTTTCATTGTTCTTTTTAAAAAATGAGAATATAGTTGGGACTAGTCGGAGAATGGAGTGACGGTCCAGATTTTTGCTTTAGTAGTCCTCATTAATATGTGAAATAGTGTAATAATAATTGTAATGAGGACTTTATTTGAGTTTGGATACTGTCTTCGAGACAATATCCGTGTTAAAACTCTCAGTTACGTTTTGTCGTATTGTATAAATGAAGTTTGTATTTAAATTTTGTACCATGTATTTGGCTACTTAGAATGGGTGATGTGTACCTATTTTGGTGGCGTCTCATTTTTAATTAATTTTGCAAAATTAGTCAGTTAATTGGAGAATTTGTGATGAAATTAGTTAATGGATAGAATTGGATGCTAAATTAGTGATTGGGTTACGGTAAATGATTGTGCTAACTATTAGAGGTAATCAAATTATTGCATATTGATTTTGTATGAAAACTATTGATTATGTATGAAAATTAGAAAGTGTAATTTTGTAAAATAAGAAAAAGAGAACAATTAGTTTCCTAATTGTTTGAAAATTGACTCTGAAATGTTGTGTGTTGTTGAAATTAGATTTAAGAAAATTAGGTTTGGTTGTGTGGTGTTATAAGGTTGGAAATACCCGCAACCAAAACGCTATGAAATCAAACGAAAACAAAATCCCACGCGTTATGTGCCTTAAATGGCCATAAAGAACAAAATCGGATAAAAACTTAAAATTTAATGAAGCCGATACCTTAGACGAGTCTTACTATGATAATTAAGGCTTAGTCTGGAAGCGAATAGGGTTGGAACGCGTCGAGGCGAGTTTTGACCTCTAAACGCGAAAATTGAAAATTAGTGTGAACAACCTTTTTGAGCACACTGTTTAGGCAGTTTAAAATACCTGAATTTCAGTGTTAGTATTTTCTAAAAATACCTTGATATGCCAAGTCTAACATATCCAAATTTGGGATCAATCTGATTAACGAGAAACGTGTGAGATATTCAAAGTAGGTCATTGAAGTTAAGCGGTACTTGTAATGACAGAAGAGTAGAAAGAAGAAGAAAAGACTACTTTGGTGCCTACTTTGGCAAAGGTATAAGGCTAAATTTTAAGTAACATAAAGCTAATAAAGTCCCAATAGACAAGTTTCGACGTTACGAGATAATTTATGCCACGAAACTTCCTTCCGAGCATAATTAATGTAATAAAAATATAGTTTAAGTATGAATTTTTATATTTAAGTAATTGTAAGCTGGAGAGGGTATGTAAAATGGTTTTATATCGAAACGAAAAGCGTGAAACCATTAAAGATTGCAATAAACATAAAAATGATGTAATGAAGGTTTTCTGGGTTCAAAACGAAGGTTTTGAACTAAGAATTATATAACGATGTAAATATATATACTTAATATATATATGAAGCATATATGAGTTATTCACGAAACAAAATGTGTAGCAAATTTGCTAGCGAAATAAAATATATTTGCTATGAGGCAATGGCTTGAGTTGACTCATGAACTGTCAAAAAGGCATAAAAATTATTTTAAACAAAGAAATATTATAGTAAACTAAGTTTTACTGTAAAAACTATATATTAGCTATTTAAATCTCGAATTTTCGAGTAAAGGCAAAAGATATTCCTAAAATGGGATATGAATGATTTAAGCTTCAAGATGTAAAATATTTACATATTAAAAATGTGAGAGACCTTTATTTTGCATAAGAAGGTTGAAACGAATAAAGTTATTGGTTTTGAGTTAAGAATAAATAATAATATTAGTTTTTATAAACTAATAACTTTTAATAACGAATATGCATGCATGTTTTGTGACATAATTGTTTACCTAATATGTATTCACAATTGTGTAGGATTTGTGGACAGAATGTGACGCCCCCAAAATAGGTCCACACAACCTATTCTGAGTCGCCAAATACATGGTACAGAAAACAACTACAACTTCATTATTACAATTATCGTGCAAAATACGACAACACATATGCTGTGAGTTTAAATACAAATATTGTCTTCTAGACAATATCCAAAACTCAAATAATTCTTCATTACAATTATTGATAGACTATTTTACAAAATAGTGAAGACTGCTAAAATAACTGACTTGAAACATCACTCCACACCCCGACTAGTTCCAGCTATATTCTCGCCTCCTGTGAAGGAAAATGGAACAAAAAGGAAAAAGGGTGAGCTCAACTAGCCCAGTAAAGAATATTATGACTAAGATAATGTAGAACAAATTATCGTTAGCCTTCAATAAATCAGATAAAATTTAATGGACAACAAGTTTTAAATCAATATTCGCAGCGAAAATAATAATTCATTAGAAGAGTTAAGTAGAGAATAAAGTCTACTATCTTCTATGATTTAAAAGTCCATCAATAATATTTTATCCCTGTAACATCAATCAATTTACATCTTGAACCAAATATTCATCTTTGCACTATAGGCCAAAGATATTCATTTGTATCACCAGTTGGTCATGTTCATCTCAACACATGTCCATCTTTGCACTACGGGCCAAAGATATTCATCAGGTAATCATTCATCTTTGCACTACAGGGCAACGATATTCATCAAGTAACACTATTTAAGACTGAGGATGATGAAAAATATCTTAAAGAAAATGAATTCAGTGAGATAAAATGACAAAGATTAGGGATTCGTACTTTGGTTTATCCAAGTTCAAAAATACTCCATAATAATCAATTGAGGAGCAAAATTCAAGAATGAAGATTAAAACATGGATACAATCAAAGATAGTAACTATAATAGGAAACTTGGACAAAGAAAAAAAATTAATTTTTCTGTGAATAGTGCCGTATACGTGAATAGTATACGTGAATAGTGCCATATACATGAATAGTAACCCCGACACGAAAAGGTAAAAATTTCATAAGAAAAATCATACTTCGTGAATAGTACTCATGAATAGTACCGTATTCGTGAATAGTGTCATATATGTGAATAGTGTCGTATACGTAAATAGTAACCTCGACATAAAAAGGTAAAAATTTCATAACAAAATTCATACCAATATTTTGGTATAATGATATTGAAAGAAATAACATCATTTACGAAGAAAATAACACCCCTTACCTCAAAAGAATAGTACTTCTGGCTAAAATATCGGATATAAAGCTGAAGAAAATTTGCACTGCTTATCAACTCTTAAAGTATCTAAATACTTACAAATATACGCTCGATATTATAGAGAGAGAAAACTTCTGATTCTGGTGTGATTTTTAATTTTAACTAAGCACCTTATTTATAGGAAAATGCCAGAACGCCAAAGCAGACCAAACTGCTATCTGTGGCTCTCCCTCCTTGCTATACATGCACACCACACTTGAACTTCAACATTTTTTTTCCATAAAACACAAAAGTGGGGCCCACTCATTTTTTAATAAAAATATTTATTTCTGAAACTTCAATAATTCATAATAAATAGCCCTTTTATCAGAAAAATATGAATTTTATATCCATTCCATATAAAATTTAATTCTCTACAACTTTGTAGAAGAAAGTTTTTTCAAATTCCAAACAAAAAATGACCGAAATTCATACACGGATGATTTTTAATACCTCCATTCTGACAAAATACTGATAAAACACCTCAACATTAATTCCTTCATTTATATCCACATAAAATAAATATTTTCTTATCATATAAATTAATAATTAATTATTCATAAATAATATTACAAAATCACAATAATGACAACCAGGTCGTTCCCAAGAAAGAAGGGGGCTTTCCGATAAGGATTTCTCTTTACTGGCATGCAATTAGGTGACCAAACTCCTTTTCTAGACAGAACTTCCTTAGACATTGCCAATAATGATATCTAATAATATTATTCAAATAATATGAATTATTGATCTGATAATGGGAAATACAATGTAGTGAAAATTATTGAAACAACAATAATATAAAATGTCAATGTAGCAATTATTGAATCAATAAAATAAAATATTGAACAGTAATTACTGTAACAATTATTGAGTAGTGCCTTTTTACGTAAGAACCAATAATCCAAAAAATATCAGCATGCAATACCGGTAAAACTCTTTATGCAACCACGCCAGACATTCTTTGTACTTTAACCACCGTGTATTCCAACGAAGTTAATTGGTAAATAACCACGCCTGCTTTTATTTAAAAAAACTTATACTTGTTATTTTGTTCATCCGGCAGTTTTCCGTTATGGGGCTCACAAATGGCTGCGCCATCGTACGAATATTCCCTGACAGCAAGAATATTCCCCGACAACAAGGAATATTTTATAACCACTTACTTATTCAAAATATTTGCATATTTTACCCATAACTAACCACATTAATCAAATCCACCCCTTACTATTTCGAAATAATGAATAGAGGAAATTCAATTTTATTTATAAAAAGTTGTGGTCTTACAGAGAAGCTAAGTTAAATTTTAGCTGTAATCTCCAGTCAAGGCAAGTCTTCTAGTTTCTTTGTGATTCTATGAATTGATTATTGTATGAGAACTTTAAGAATATGTTGAATTACATGTTACATGCTATAAACTGTGAAAGTCAATATATGACTGTTGACTTAGTCATATTCCATCCTTGAGTTTTGATGATGATTTGTTAATATACTAAATTGTTTCAACGCATTTCAGGTATATTGATAAGTGGATTTTATATTCACGAATCGATTCCTAAATCAAGCTTATTCGTTGTTAAATCCTTGATTTTATGTTTGTTTTTACTTGTTTATTGTTATTTTGTGTGTAGGGTGGTTGGTGTGGCAAGTGATCGAAAAAGGGAGGCATTGGAGCAAGTTTGGAGTTTAACTAAAGTTAGTTTGCAGAAGCATAGTGTAAGACCCCAAATTTTATGAAATGAAAGTATTCAATTTTCTTATAATTATTATTTTATTTCGTAAATGGTTAAATTGATAAAAGGTTAAAGTTAAGGGGTGATATATGAAAATTTTGCAAAGTATGCAAGTTCTTATAAAATATTCGTTGTGTCGGGGAATATTCGATTGGTCGGGGAATATTCATTTTAACAGGGAATATTCGTACGACGACACAATCATCGGTGGACCCCACAACGGAAGTATTGTCGTAGTAAGAAAATGACAGAATTATCTTTTTATAAAAATAACGACGGAAGTGTTACCTTTAAAACTGTTGAACTACCCGGTAGTAAAAGTACAGTAATACGCGTGGTTGTATAGTAGCACACGGTATTGATTATTGATGCTTACGTTAGAAGTTACTTAGTTATACTCAATTATTGCTACAGTAATTGCTGCATCATATCTCTCATATTATTGATTCAATTATTGTCACAGTATCATCTGCATAATATATATTATTAAATCAATAATTGAGACGACAAAGTTATTCATATTATTATTTGTAATATTGACAATGTCTAAAAGTTCTGTCAAGGAGAGGTTTGGTCACCTATTTGTGCGCCAATAAGGAGAAATCCTTATCGTAAAGCCCCCTCTTTCCTGGGAACGATCTGGTTGTTAAATATTGAGAGTTATAATATTAATGATGAATAAGTTCGTGTTGATTAAAGATGAAATTGATAGTTCCATTGTGTGAGAATTATTAGTGTTATTGGAAATCGACATTTATTTTGATAATAATTGATGTTTGGAGGTTATATTAACCAATCGGGTAATTAATCGAACAAATGAGCAATTAATTGCTATTAATTCACATGCTTATAACTATGTGTTCACATGTGTGTACTATTGATTCACATGATTTACTATTAGGGGAGTTAGTGCAAGATTGATAATACTTGCATGACTAAATTAAAAATGGAGGTATAGATGAAGGTACTATACTATAATTAATTTTTTCACATGTTTAGAACTATTAAGTAACATGATTTACTATTGATTCATATGATTTACTATTAAGGGAGGTGGTGCAAGTTTGATAATACTTGCAGGACTAAATTAAAAATAAAGAAAAAGAGGAAGGTATTATACTGTAATATTTCGAGCCCCAAAATGTGCAATTATTAAAACTATATTTTCCTATAAATAGAAGCTCATTCTTCCTTCATTTCTCACCAATTCACTAAGTCTCACAAGAGCAATTATTATAGAGAGAGAAGAAGAGAAGTCCGCAACCTCACTATTCTAGTATCCGCTTTTCTTAAGGTAAGGAGTATTATTTTTTCGTATTCATGAAGAGAGTTATTTTTTTCAATACTGTAAGGGTTAATATTCCATTCTTTATTATTATGTTGGAATAACTCATCATGTGAAGTACCGCATACATGGTGAAATTCTTCTATTATTCCATTCTTTATTATTCATTGGAATAACCTATCTGGCGATCTATCGCATGCCCTCGATGAATTCGTGTTATTCTATTCTTTATTATTCTATTGGAATAACTTTGTGCATGCGCTCTATCGCATGCCTGATGAATTCTGTTGTTATTCCATTCTTTATTACTCTGTTGGAATATCCCGTGCATGCGGATTACGCATGACACAGTTCTATTTTTATTATTCTGTTGGAATATCCTGTCTATGCAGATTACGCATGACCTGGTTCCATTCTTTATTATTCTGTTTGGAATAACCTATCTGTGCGGTCTATCGCATGCATAGTGAATTCTTTTGTTATTCCATTCTTTATTATTCTGTTGGAATAACCTGTCTATGTAGATTACCGCATGCATAGTGAATGATCCTTTGTATTCATTCTTTATTAAATTGTGGAAATGATTTATCTACGTGGATTACGGCATGGCGGGTGAAAATCCATTTGCAGTTTCGTATATTCTATTATACTCATCTGGGATATCATTTCTTTTGTACTCATCATGAAATATTATTTTCTTTGGTATTTTTTTGTTATGAGTTACTATTCACGGGTTACTATTCACCCGATTACTATTCACTCTAGTATTATTCACTCGGGTATTCGGGGCACTTTTCGTGTCGGAGTACTATTCACGGGTTACTATTCACTCTAGTATCATTCACTCGGGTATTTGGGGTACTTTTCATGTCGGGATACTATTCACGGGGTACTATTCTTGAAGTACTATTCACGGGGTACTATTTACCCAAAAAATATATTCTTTTCTGTCCAAATTATTTTTGGTACATGAATATTATTCTTGAATTTTACTCTACAAAGCAGTATCATGTTGACAATTTGGATATTTTTTGAACTCTGGATAAATTTAAAGTCTTTAATATTTATCCTTGATTTCGTTTGATTTGATTTCGGTTGATTATTGCTTATATCATTGTCATCATTCTCATGTTTATATTGTGATGAAAGTCATCTTTGGCTTACGTGCATAGATGGACTTGGTATGATTATGACCGTGGATTATTCTAGGTATAATCATGGCCGTAATGTAACGAATGATGTGGTAAAAGTCCTCATTGGCACGTAGTTCATTGATGGACGTTGTTGGTATGATTATAACCAGGGATTATTCGGTATAATCATGACCATTGATGATTACATGAATATCCTTGGGCGTGGTGTGGATGATTCCATTTTATTTATTAAGTTGAGTCTCAAATGATAAAGTTGATGAAAAACTTTTAAATCATAGAAGATAGTAGATTTTATGCTCTACTTGACTCTTCTAATGGATTTCTTATTCCGCTGCAGTTGTTGATCTAAAACTTGTTGTCTATTATATTCTATCAGTTGTTATACTGTTGAAGACTAAGGATAATTTATTCTGCATTATCTTAGTCATAATATTTCATCGGGCTAGTTGAGCTCACCTTTCTTTCATTGTTCTCTCTGTGAAATGAGAATATAAATTTGAGATGAGTCGGGGAATAGAGTGATGGTCCAGGATAAATGGCTTTAGTAGTCCTCACTATTCTACGGAATAATGTGATAATAATTATAATGAGGGCACCATTGAGTGTGGATATTATCTAGATGACAATATTCTTGTTTAAACCCTCAGCTATGTTTTGTCGTATTTTACACGACTGTTGTATAATTAAGTTGTATTTGAATTTATGTACCATGTATACCTGGCGACCCAAGATGGGTGATGTATACCTGTTTTGGGGGCGTCACACATAGCCCGCCGGGGTGGGCCTATTTTAACTATATACCTTCGCCGGGACGGGGGGTCTTCATGTCTAGAATCAGTAGCCTAGCCCGCCGGGGCGGGCATTTCATAAGCATATACCCCCGCCGGGATGGGGGGTCCCGAATTCTGTCTATCCTAACTTGATTCAAACACTGCTGGGACTTGGGTTTTGGTTCTTGCATGGCTTTAAGTCTCTAGTTGGTATGGAATTGAGCTGAGATTACTTGTGTAAACGTATATTAAAACAAACACAAGATCAAAACAAGGGACGAAGGCAATTAACAGAGATTAAGGACATATTTTCATATCGAGCATTGGAGTGAAGATTTTGAAGGAACATTCATATCGATTGCAGATTAAGCTAAAGTGAAGGGTGTTCTGAATTATTCTATTTCTCTAGTCTTATATTTGTAATTGAAAGGATGATATCTTTAATTTATTCAGTTATTATTTCATTGATGATGGACTAATTTACTTTTTAGGCTTATGACGGATTTTTAAGTGAAACGATCATTATGTAACTTTGATTTCCAGTTTAATAAGCTATTATCCAGTTTATCTATATTAATTTAAGCTTGAATTTATGAATTGCCTGATCAACAGTTCTTTGTGAACTTGTATGGATTCGAGAAAGGAAGTACGAGTCTAGACTTAGTTAATATAACATGTGTTCTTGAATTTTGTGAATAAATAGAATCTTGATGAATGTTAAGGTAGAGATATGCTTGACATCGCATGTAATCAGATAAATGGCTTAAGCTTAAACCTTCTTTAATTATAATTCACATATAGATATAGTGAGTTAGTTGATTAAGGTGTTTAACTTGTTTCTATCTAAATTATGGATTTGAATTAATACGGTATTAGTACATCGAGAGGTGGCTAGTGCTACATTCGTGTTCTTAATTAATAAACCGGGATAGTGAATTGAACTAGAATAAAGGTGTAAAAATCAGAGTGAAGCTTAGGGTGAAGTCGTAAGTCTAATTCTCCAATAATTGTTTAAAATTTCAGTTTTTAAGATTTGTGATTGTTTCGTGGTCGTAGTATTTTTAACAATTTAGTTTTTATGATTTTTAATCATTGATTTGGATAGTTTGATAAAATTTGGATTAATAGGAAACTGGTAATTGTGAATGTTAAATTCTTACTAAATTTCTCTGTGGGAATGATACTCTACTTACTATTATATTACTTGTTGACCACGTATACTTGCGTGTTGTGCGTAATTAGATTTTACCCAACAAGTTTTTGGCGCCGTTGCTGGGGAAATTTTAGTATAGATTGTAATATTTTATGATATCAGTTTAATTAGTCCAGTTTTACTTAAACATTTTTATTTTTGTTTTGTTCGTCTTATTTCAGGTTTTTGAAGTTGGTTTATGCAAACGCGGTCCAAAAATCCAGACTTGCTTCCTTTTGAGGACGACATTGAGAAACGGTTTCAAAGTCTAAGTAAGTGGATCAAGGAAACAAGAGAAGAATTCAAAAACTCTGAAAAAGAAGAAGCAATGGCTGCCGAAGATCAGAAAGCGTTGAGGGATTTTGCTACACCCAAGGTATCCGAGTCACAATCCAAGTATCACCAGTTCATTATAGTCATGCGAACACATTTGAAATTAAGCCTGGGACTATTCAGATGATTCAAAATTCAGTTCAGTTTAGGAGTTTAGTAAATGATGATCCGAACGAACACTTAGTCAGTTTTCTAGAAATTTGTGACACTTTTAGGTACAATGGGGTGTCGAATGATGTGGTAAGACTTTGCTTATTCCCATTTACTCTACGGGACAAGAAAAAAAATTGGTTACACTCTCTGCCACCGGGATCAATAACTACTTGGGAAGACCTCGCTCAGAAATTTCTTGCAAAATTCTTCCCACCAGCGAAAACTATAAAAATGAGGAATGAGATAACTATGTTTGAACATCAACATGGGGAATCATTGTATGAGGTATGGGAAAGATACAAGGAATTGCTCAGAAAGTGCCCGCATCATGGATTGCCAAAGTGGTTGCAGATGAATACATTCTACAACGGGTTGAACGGAAATCTCAGGACCAGAATTGATGCAGCTCTGGGTGGAGCGTTTATGGCTAAAAGTTATGAGGAGGCTTACGAGTTGATAGAGACTATGGCAGCTAACAACTACCAGTGACCCACAACAAGAATGACACAGGCAAAGGCAGCTGGCGTGTTAGAAGTAGATGGAGTGACGGCAATACAAGAATAAATCTCAGCACTCTCTAAGAAGTTGGATGCTATGTCAGGGGTACAGGCACAACAGGTTGCAGTTATTTGTGAATTGTACGCGGGTGAGCATCCTACAGATCAATGTGAAATTAACCTAGCATCAGTGTAATTTGTGGGTAGCTACAACAGAATTCAACATAATACATACCAGAATGCCTACAATCAGGAGAATAGGAATCATCCTAACTTTTCGTGGAGTAATAATCAGCATCAGCAAGCTCCACTGCGAGACCCCAAATTTTATGAATAAAGATTTAAATTTCTCGAAATATTTTTTTTTAATATTATGGTGTGGATTTGATATAATGTTATAGTTGTGGGTAATATTTATAAATTTTGCAAAGTAAGCAAGTTGTTATATAATATTCGATTGATCGGGGAATATTTTTTTTGTCGGGGAATATCTGTACGATGACACAATCATTGGTGGACCCCACAACGGAAGTATTGTCGTAGTTAGAAAACGACAGAATTATCATTTTATAAAAATAACGGCGAAAGTGTTATCGTTAAAACTGTTGAACTACTTGGTAGTAAAAGTACAGTAATACGCATGGTTGCATAGTAGTACACGGTATTGATTATTGATGCTTACGTAAGAAGTCACTCAGTTAGACTCAATTATTACTCAATATTGCACGATCATATCTCTCATATTATCGATTCAATTATTGTCACAAAGATCAATATGTTATATTATTAAATCAATAATTGAGACGGCAAAGTTATTCATATTATTATTTGCAATATTGACAATGTCTAGAAGTTCATCAATGAGAGGTTTGGTCACCTAATCATGCGCAAATAAGGAGAAATCCTTGCCTAAAAGCCCCTTTCCGGAAACGACTTCGTTGTTAAATATTGTGAATTATAATATTAATGATGAATAAGTTCGTGTTGATTAAAGATGAAATTGATAGTTCCATTGTGTTGGAATTATTAGTGTTAGTGGAAATCGACATTTATTTTGATAATAATTGATGTTTGGAGGTTATATTGACCAATCGAGTAATTAACCAGATAAATAAGCAATTAATTGCTATTGATTCACATGATTATAACTATTTATTCACATGTGTGTACTATTGATTCACATTCATTTACTATTAGGGGAATTGGTGCAAGATTGATAATACTTGCATGACTAAGTTTAAAATAGAGGTATAGATGGAGGTACTATACTGTAATTTGTATTTTCACATGTCTAGAACTATTGATTCACATGATTTACTATTGATTCACTTGATTTACTATTAAGGGAGGTGGTGCAAGTTTGATAATACTTGCAGGACTAAATTAAAAATGGAGGAAAAGAGGAAGGTATTATACTGTAATATTTTGAGGCCCAAAATGTGCAATTATTGAAACTATATTTTTCTATAAATAGAAGCTCATTCCTTCATTATTTTTCACCAATTCACTAAAGCTATAGAGCAATTATTATAGAGAGAAATTATAGAAAGAAAGAAGAAGAGAAGTCTGCTACCTCAATATTCTAGTATCCAGCTTTTCTTAGGGTAAGGGTATTATTTCTTTCATCTTCATGAAGAGAGCTATTGTTATTCCATTCCTTATTATTATGTTGAATAACTCGCCATTAGTGAAATTCCTTATTAGTGAAATTATTCTCATTATTCCATTCTTTATTATTCCGCTGAATATCCTCGTCTGTCAGGCGATTACGCATTTGACCGGTACCATTATTTATTATTCTGTTAGAATAACCTGTCTGCATTTGCTTATCGCATGCATAGTGAAATTCTTCCATTATTCCATTCTTTATTATTCTGCTGGAATATCCTATCCGTAAGCGGTTTACGCATGACTGGTTTCATTCTTTATTATTCTCGTGGAATATCCTCGCCTATGCGATTTACACACGACCGTTCCATTCTTTATTATTCCGTTGAGAATAACCTCGTCTGCAGCAAATGATACCGCATGCATGGTGAATTCTTCCATTATTCCATTCTTTGTTATTCTGGTTGAATAACCTGTCTATGTGGATTACCGCATGCATGGTGAATGATCCTTTGTATTCATATGAATAGTATTTTCATTCAAAAAGGGTTTCGCTAAGGCGCTTTCAATTTTTCCTGAATTCTAAAATTTCGGAAAAATTTGAAATGATAATTTGATGAGTTTTCTAGATTGTGTTCTAAAATGGCGATTTTTTGGATGTATAGATTAAGAGTTATGGATTTTATGGAAAAAGACTATTTTAAAATTAATAAATAGGATTTTATGGATTGGGAATCCTATATAGGGTATATGCAGATTTTTGATGAGGGATTTGATCATTGGTGATGAAATGTTATGAGTATGACATTTTTGAATGATTAAATGCATTATTTGATAAAGTGTAAACAATTAAAATAAATTGTTTATAAATTTAAGAAGTGAGTAAAATATTATTATAATATTAATAATATTAGATGATGAGTTTATTAAGTGATTGATAATATTTGGATAAATTTAAAGTCTTTAATATTTATCCTTGTTTTTGTTTGATTAATGCTTATATCATTGTCATCATCCTCATGCTTATATTGTGATGAAAGTCATCTTTGGCTTACGTGCATAGATGGACTTGGTATGATTATGACCAGGATCATTCTAAGATAATCATAACTTTGTAATGTTATAAATATTGTGGTAAAAGTCCTCAGTGGCCTGTAGTGCATTGATGGACAATTTTTGGTATGATTATGACCAGGGATTATTCGGTATAGTCATGACTATTGA
The DNA here is from genome assembly GCA_020205605.1 of Panax ginseng. NCBI lineage: Eukaryota > Viridiplantae > Streptophyta > Magnoliopsida > Apiales > Araliaceae > Panax > Panax ginseng. The sequence continues at coordinate 55,265,236 of CM035149.1, read as the reverse complement.
TGATTTAATGAATATCCTTGGCCCGTAGTGCAGGGATGATTCGATGATGTGGTTTATTTATTAATCTGAGTCTCAACGATAAAAATTGATGAAAACATTTTAAAACGTAGAAGATAGTAGATATCATGCTCTACTTGACTCTTCTAATGGATTGCTTATTCCGCTACAGTTAAACTTGATGTCTATTGTATTTTATCAGTTTAACATTGTTGAAGACTAATGATAATTTATTTTGCATTATCTTAGTCATAATATTTCTTATTGGGCTAGTTGAGCTCACCATTTCTTTCACAGTTCTCTTCTGGAAATGAGAACGTAGTCGGGACTAGTCGGGGAATGGAGTGACGGTCCAGATGATATCATTAGTAGTCCTCACTATTTTGTTAAATAGTGTGACAATAAATGTAATGAGGACTCCATTGAGTGTGGATATTGTCTAGATGACAATATTCTTATTAAAACTCTTAAATTATGTTTTGTCGTATTGTACACGACTGTTGTATAATTAAGTTATATTTGAATTTTGTACCATGTAAGTGGCGACCCAAGATGGGTTATGTATACCTTTTTTGGGGGCGTCACAGTTGGTATCAAATCTTAGGGATATTATCCATGGCTGAGATGTGAGACAAGAACTAGGAGGGGAGAGACGGGGAATTCCTTCGCTAGTATGACCTACCTATGTTTATTTGGTATTTAATTGGTCGGTCAGAGTATAGGGATAATATGTGATATGTTAATTAACCCTTGTTTTGTGGCAGTGTTTGAAAATGGCATTTGAAAAGGCTGAGATAAGCAATGAAGCACATGAGACCGTTGAGTGAGCTCAACCAAAAGGTAACGACCAACAACAACACGATATTAATCGTCTCAGCGGCAACGACCATCTAACAATGATAACCATCGTGGGGGAAATTATCATGCCAAGAATGGTAACCACTTCGGTGGTAATCATGGCCAAGATAATAGAAGTGGAAATTTCAAGAAGAGAATGTCATTTAGCTCAATTGTATCGTATAGTGAAGTCAAGTCTAGCTGGGATGGTGGCACCAAAGGCGGATACAGACAAAACAAAGTCGGTGGTTTCAAGAAGAACGTTTTTCGTTACTTCTCAAAGAGCGAATAACCCGAACGAAGTTAGCACGAGTTAGTTAATTATAAATTCTTGCGAAGTCTATACCTTATTAGATACCGGTTCTACCCATTATTTTATCTCTCTTGCTTGCGCTCAACGTTTAAATTTAACTCCAGAGAAGTTAGACTTTGACATATCGATTGAAACTTCGTTAGGAGAAACCTTCATTTTTATGTGCTATCCAAGTCTTGGATGAGAGTCACAATTTTTAAATGATATTTCTATCGTTAATAAATTTCCTGACGTATTCTTGAAGACTTATTGGCCTACCCCTAGAGCGTGAAATCGAATTTTGTATTGACCCCAGTACAAAACCCATTTCTTAAACCCTCAAATATTTCTTCAACTAAAATGAACGTAACATGCGCCAAAGATGTTAGCTCGAGCTGTTGAAGACTATGACTATACCATTCAATATCATTGTGGAAGGGCGAACGTGGTAGCTGACGCGTTGAGTAGAAGATCATATGCGTTCACGAGTGCGATATTATTAACACAAAAACCCATTTCGTATAACTTACAAATGATGAATATAGAGTTAAAGACTCTAAGGACCCACGTGGTGATATCAAATATACAAGTAGAATCGACTTTAATCGATAAAGTTAAAGCCGTGCAAGCTACAAACTAAGAGTTGATAAATACGAAGAAGAAGGTTCAAGTGGGCGTTATTCTAGAAGCAAGAGTCGATGAAGAGAGGAAATCTTAACCCTCGATTTAATTGGCCAATTTGAAATCCTCGATCGAGTAGGAACTGTGGCCTATAGACTCGTTTTACCGCCACGTATGTCGCGTGTTCATAACGTTTTTCACGTATTAATGTTACATAAATATGTGGACGACCCGAACCACATTATTAAATTAGAACTAGACGAGATAGTAGAAGATTTAACGTATGAGGAGATACGTGTTAAAATCTTGGATAAGAAGGATCGTATTCAACACTCAAAGGTTATACCTCAAGAGTTAGAATTTGAAATGAAGTCAAGGTATCCTTATCTCTTTGGCATACCAGGTACGTACGTAAAGTTTGAGGGCGAAATTTCATAAGGAGGGGAGATTGTGAGACCCCAAATTTTATGAATAAAGATTTAAATTTCTCGATTTTTTTTTTAATATTATGGTGTGGATTTCATATAATGTTATAGTTGTGGGTAATATTTATAAATTTTGCAAAGTAATCAAGTTGTTATATAATATTCGATTGATCGGAGAATATTCTTTTTATCGAGGAATATCCGTACGACGACACAATCATTGGTGGACCCCAAAACGGAAGTATTATCGTAGTTAGAAAACGACAGAATTATCATTTTATAAAAATAACAGCGAAAATGTTACCGTTAAAACTGTTGAACTACCTAGTAAAAGTACAAAAGAATACACGTGGTTGCATAGTAGACAAGATTGATTATTGATGCTTACGTAAGTCACCCTTATACTCAATTATTGTCGCATCATATCTCTCATATTATTGATTCAATTATTGTCACAGTATCAATATGTTATATTATTAAATCAATAATTGAGACGACAAAGTTATTCATATTATTATTTGCAATATTGACAATGTCTAGAAGTTCAGTCAATTAGAGGTTTGGTCACCTAATTGCGCGCCAATAAGGAAAAATCCTTGTCGGAAAGCCCCCTCTTTCCTGGAACGACCTGGTTGTTAAATATTGTGAACTATAATATTAATGATGAATAAGTTCGTGTTGATTAAAGATGAAATTGATAGTTCCATTGTGTTGGAATTATTAGTGTTAGTGAAAATTGACATTTATTTCGATAATAATTGATGTCTGGAGGTTATATTGACCAATCGGGTAATTAACCGGATAAATGAGCAATTAATTGCTATTAATTCACATAATTATAACTATTTGTTCACATGTGTGTGCTATTGATTCACATTCATTTACTATTAGGGGAATTGGTGCAAGATTGATAATACTTGCATGACTAAGTTAAAAATGGAGGTATAGATGGAGGTACTATATTGTAATTCGTATTTTCACATGTCTAGAACTATTGATTCACATGATTTACTATTGATTTGCATTATTTACTATTAGGGGAGGTGGTGCAAGTTTGATAATACTTGCAAGACTAAATTAAAAATGAAGGAAAAGAGGAAGGTATTATACTGTAATATTTCGAGGCCCAAAATGTGCAATTATCAAAACTATATTTTTCTATAAATAGAAGCTCATTCCTTCATTATTTTTCACCAATTCACTAAAGCTATGGAGAAATTATTATAGAGAGAAATTATAGAAAGAAAGAAGAAGAGAAGTCTGCTACCTCAATATTCTAGTATCCAGTTTTTTTCTGAGGTAAGGGGTATTATTTCTTTCATCTTCATGAAGAGAGCTATTGTTATTCCATTCCTTATTATTATGTTGGAATAACCTGTCTATTAGTGGAATTCCTTATTAGTGAAATTATTCTGTTATTCCATTCTTTATTATTATGTTGGAATATCCTATCTGTGCATATTACGCATGACCTGGTTCCATTATTTATTATTCTGTTAGAATAACCTGTCTGTGCGGTCTATTGCATGCATGGTGAAATTCTTCTGTTATTCCATTCTTTATTATTACATTAGAATATTACATTTGTCTTGGTTTACGCATGACCTCGTTCCATTCTTTATTATTCTTCATTGGAATATCCCGTCTGCAAGGCTTTCGCATGACACAGTTCCATTCTTTATTATTCTATTGAGAATAACCTGTCTGTGCGGTCTATCGCATGCATGGTGAATTCTTATGTTATTCCATTCTTTATTATTTTGTTGGAATAACCTGTCTATGTTGATTACCGCATACATGATGAATGATCCTTTGTATTCATATGAATAGTATTTTTATTCAAAAGGGGTTTTTGCCAGGGGCAGTTTCGTAATTTTTTTGACCCTCAAAAATTCTGGAAAAATTTGAAATGTTAATTTGATGAGTTTTCTAGATTATGTCCAAAAATGTCAATTTTTGGATGTATATATTGAGAGTTATGGATTTTATGGGAAAAGACTATTTTAAAATTAGAAAATAGAATTTTATGGCTTGGAAATATTATATAGGGTATATGCAGATTTTTGATGAGGGATTTGATCATTGGTGATGAAATCTTATGAGTATGGCATTTTTGAATGATTAAATGCATTATTCGGTAAAGTGTAAATAATTGAAATAAATTGTTTATAAGTTTAAGAAGTGATTAAAATATTGTTATAATATTAATAATATTAGATGATGAGTTTATTAAGTGATTGATAATATTTGGATAAATTTAAAGTCTTTAATATTTATCCTTGTTTTTGTTTGATTAATGCTTATATCATTGTCATCATCCTCATGCTTATATTGTGATGAAAGTCATCTTTGGCTTACGTGCATAGATGGACTTGGTATGATTATGATCAGGGATCATTCGGTATAATCATGACCTGTAATGTTATCAATAATGTGGTAAAAGTCCTCAGTGGCCTGTAGTGCATTGATGGACAATTTTTGGTATGATTATGACTAGGGATTATTTGGTATAGTCATGACCATTGATGATTTAATGAATATCCTTGGCCCATAGTGCAGGGATGATTCGATGATGTGTTTTATTTATTAAGCTGAGTCTCAACGATAAAAATTGATGAAAACATTTTAAAACATAGAAGATAGTAGATATCATGCTCTACTTGACTCTTCTAATGGATTGCTTATTCCGCTACAGTTAAACTTGATGTCTATTATATTTTATCAGTTTAACATTGTTGAAGACTAATGATAATTTATTTTGCATTATCTTAGTCATAATATTTCTTCTTGGGCTAGTTGAGCTCACCTTTCTTTCACAGATTCTTCGTGAAATGAGAACGTAATGGACTAGTCGGGGAACAGAGTGACGGTCCAGATGATAGCATTAGTAGTCCTCACTATTTTGTTAAATAGTGTGACAATAAATATAATGAGGACTCAATTGAGTGTGGATATTGTCTAGATGACAATATTCTTATTAAAACTCTTAGATTAGGTTTTGTCGTATTGTACACGACTGTTGTATAATTAAGTTGTATTTGAATTTTGTACCATGTATTTGGCGACTCAAGATGGGTGATGTATACCTGTTTTGGGGGCGTCACATCCACGACCATCATTTCCCCCAGGATTTTAGAATCATCAACAACCAGGTCAACATCAAGAGAGGAAATCAGATTTTAGGAGTTGTTGACAAAGTACATAACTAATAATGAGGCGGCTATGAAAAATCAAGCAATATCAATGAAATCGCAAGAGATAGGCATCAAGAATCTAGAGAATCAGATGGGACAAATTGCATTAGCATTGAATAATAGACCACAAGGGACTCTACCAAGTGACACCGAAAGAAATCCGAAGGGAAATAAAAACATGTGTCAGGAAATCACTTTGAGAAGTGGCAAACAGCTAAATGGGAAGAGTGCAGAAAATTCAGTTAGAACGGATTAAAAATTTGATGAGAACAAAGTGGTTGAAGAAAAACAGGGTGAGGAAAAGCAAATTGAGAAAAAAAAGTTAGATGACAAGCCAGTTGTGTATCCTCCACCGCCATTTCAGTAGAGAGTCCAAAAGCAAAAATTAGACAAGCAGTTCGCGAAATTTTTGGAAGTTTTTAAGAAACTTAAAATTAACATCCCGTTCATAGAAGCCCTAGAGCAGATGCCAAGTTATGCGAAATTCATGAAAGGGATTTTGTCCAAGAAAAAGAAGTTGGAATATTTCGAAACAATGGCATTAACAGAGGAGTGTAGTGCGGTTTTACAGCGAAAGTTGCCACCCAAGTTAAAAGATCCGGGGAGTTTCACCATTCCGTGCACAATTGGGAACATGGCATTTAACAAGTGTTTATGTGATTTGGGGGCGAGTGTAAACCTTATGCCCTTATCAGTTTATACAGAATTGGGTTTGCCAGCTCTAAAGCCTACGAACATCTCATTACAGTTAGCGGATAGGTCAGTCATGTACCCGAGAGGCATTGTAGAGGACATATTGGTCAAGGTTGACAAGTTTATATTCCCCGTGGATTTCATAATTCTGGATTTTGAGGAAGATAAGAACATCCCAATTATCCTAGGGAGACCTTTCTTGGCTACGGGTAGGACACTCATCGACGTACAAAAAGGTGAACTAACTATGAGGGTCCAAGATCAAGAAGTAAAGTTTAACATTTTCAAGGCATGAAATTCCCTACGGATGAAGAAGAGTATTTCAGGATGGATATCATTGACCAGATAATCAGCGAAGATATGGGTAAAAGTTTGGGTAACGATCCATTGGAAACGACACTATTGGGAGATGAAAAGTTAGATGATCTAGAATTTGTGGATTACTTGCAGATACTAGGCTCCTTGCCACGAGTGAGCAGATTTAAAGCACCAATTGAACCAATACACATGGAGGAAAGATCCACAACCAGATTGAAACCATCACTGGTGTAACAATCCGAAATTTCAAATTATAATTTTAAATATTTATTGAATTATATAAATATTTATCTGAGGTGTTTATTGTTGAATAAATATTTTGTTGATGTGATGGTTGTTAGTAAATATTTATGAATCTAAATTTATTAGATAATATTCTGAATTAAATTAATTTATAATTTAGAGAGTTGTAATATGACAAGAGATGTTATGTTGTTGATTAATAATTTAAAATGGTATGTTAATTATTAAATAAAATTATAATAAAATTATAATTTTGTGTTATTTGTTTAAATGGTATATTTATTTAAAATATAGTGTGTATAATTAAATTATTTGATTAATGTTGGGTATAGAAATTCAAATAAATAGTATGTGACTATAAGTGATAAACTAAATTGTTTATAAAATAAATAAATTAATGGAGTTTAAATTTAGAGATTTGCCAAACAAGGCTTAGATATATTAAGTCTTTAAATTTTAAAAGGGTTTTGCCAAACAAAGCCTTATGGCTTTTGGATATTTAATTTTTGAATTTAAATAAAATAAATAATAAATATAATATATTTATAACCTAAGCGTTATAACTGATATTGTGTTTAGTAGCGTATTAAGATTTAGCAGTTTTATTTTTACGGTTTTATTTTTACGCTTGGCCATATCAGTTTTCTTTACGCATACTTGGCTAAGTCTGAGAGTTCAGAGAATTGAGAATTGAGAGAAATTGAGAAACAACCTAAGGATTACCAAGCAGTTTCAGTGGTTTAGCAAAGATTGTCTACAAGCAATTTGAAGGTATGTATTATAACCTTATTATACATATATGGGTTTCATGGCAAAATTCTATATACTCTGTGAATTCAAATTGTTGAATTGTTGATATAAATAACTGATAATTGTGAGTATGTGTTTATGATGCTAGAGTTTATGTTTAAACAAGGAAATTGCAGGCTAATTTCGGACAACAGTAGGAAAAATTAATGACAGTGTATGCTTGTATGAATATTTTCTCATATGGCTTATGAAGTACCAATTTTGATGGTCAATTCGTATGTTAAACTGTAAATTATGGGTGGTTTATGCTAGTTCATTAAGAAACGAAGATAATGTAATTTGAACGAAGCAATTTGGACAAGAATTGTGTGTACAGCGTTGATTTTTGTAAAGGATATAATTTTTTTTTTGAGTTTTTATATGAAAACATGAAATTTGAGAAATTAAACTAGTTTTAGTTGATGTTAAGTTGTTCTAATTGGTTGAATATGTTAGCAAACATGTTTGTAATAGTTCTATAGTAATTGTTTGTGTTAAATTCACTGTTTGGTGGGTTAAATTCGTGTTAGTTGGCTTAAGAATACTGCCGTACTCATGTTCTACAAAACTTGAATCGGTGCGTAAATGGCGGCGACGACCCATGGCGTGGCAGCAGAAGGTAAGTGCTGTCATTGTAATTAGTTGTAATAATCGGCACGTGCCACGCCGATAGTCGACATAGACGATGAAGTGCTGCTACTTTTTGCACTTTGGACATCCAATGTAACCTAGCTTAATGTTATGATCTGTGACAACCCGAGAATTTAGATAATTTATTAAAATCTTAATTGATTAAATAAAGGTTAAATAATAAGACCTAGATTGGAAATAGAGTTTGGAGTTAAAATTTTTATGAAGGACTTATGTGATTGTTTACATTTGTTTATTATATAAACAAATAAAAGAAAACTATTTAGCCTAATATTATATATTAGGAATGAGAATTAAATAACTTAATGGTTATAGTAATTGAAGAATGCTAGTATTTAACTTATGTACTAGTAAATCAATGAAATGAATAATAATCAATAGATGATTAGTTGATATGATTAATAATAATAAAAAATTAAGTTAAAACTCAAAATTTAGTTAGGGAAATTATTTTTGGAAGCACGAACTGTTCGGTTGCGTCCGGAACGTCAAGATTAGTCAGAAAAGGTTGTAAACACAAAATGTGTCGGAGTTGACTTTTTGGTCAAAGTCGACAGTTGACTTTTAGGGAGAAAAGTCAAAATTGAAGATATAAGCAGAATTTGAAGACGCAAACAAGATAATTGAGTCCGAAACGTCAAAATTAGTAAGAATAGACTCTAAACAAGAAATATGTCGGGATTGACTTTTTGGTCAAAGTCAACAGTTGACTCTTTTAAAAAAGTCAAACTTAAAATTAGGAGATGAATTTGAAGAAATGGATGTGCCCATGACGTTGGGAGCGTCGAATTTAGTAGGAATCGCCTATAAACTCGAAAATTTGAGTTTTCGGGTCCAAAAGTTAAAGACGGGCTTAAACACGCAAAATGAGGAAATAAAAGCGGGCCCCACAAGGGCCAAATCTGCTGGAGATTTTCAACACATGGGTTTGGTGACTAACCTCACCAACTCCCCCAACAATTTCCCCTAAAAAGTGGATCTAGTTTCCCTTTAATTAATATTAAATCTCTAAGTCATTTAACAAATAAAAAGCATGTTTCTCCCATTTTTTCCACTCCCACCCGGCCAAATAGAGAGAAAGAAAGAGAAAAATGATGCCATGGATGAAAGAAAAAGAAGAATAAAAGAAAAAGAGGAAGAAAACAAAAGGTATAAAAACTTTAAGCTTTATTTAATTTCTTTTGTTAAAATCATGAGTTTGTGATCTTAAACAAAAAAAAAACTCTTGATATACATGTTATTGAGTTTTTCATGAGTAGATCTAACCATTTTGGGTAGTGAAAAGCTTAAACAAGGAAAGGAAAGAAAACTAATTTTCTAAAGTGTGAAAACTAGTTTAATGCATTTTATTTTGGTGGTTTTAAATCAAATATTGGAATTATGATTCTAAACTCAAAAAAATCTTAGATCTTCATGTTAAATGATGTTTTATGTTTATATCTTACAATTTTTGATGTTAACAAGCTTGATCAAAGAAGATAAATAAAAACAGCCAAACCTTTAAAAAAAAAAATCTAGTGGATTTGTTGTCCCTAAAAGGAAAATTCGGGATTTTCTAGGATGCTCTAAAATTCTCGGCTTTTGATATGTTGTAGTAAATCAAATAAGCTTTCCATAGACTCGAACGGACTAAATCCAACTTCGTGAGGAGAGAGTTATGACATTTCAAAGTAGTAGTGTCAAAAGCTGTCCAACAAGTGCTATGCAATTCCACTTGAACGAATTTCTCAATGATGTGTTTGGAATCAAGGAAAGGTTAAAGACAGTTCCAGCTTAAAGTTAGTGTGCGCGATTAGATTTGTAATAGTGTTGTATGATGATAATGTTATGTGTTAGATAAGTTATGATTTGTGTATAAGTTAAGGTTACTCGACTTTGGGGAAAATAGTGTGTAATGTATTGTATAAACAATTTATGTTTATATCTTCCGCAATTAGTTATAGAAATAGTATACCAGATCTGTGGTGATTAGGACCCGGATTCAGGGCTATCTCAGTTGGTATCAAAGCTGTAGGTTATGAACCTTAGGTAGGAATATCTGAGACCAATAACCGCAGTGATTAGGATAAGATCTAACTCACATAGAGTTAGTCGGTCGGTAAGATTCAAAGATGAATCTCGGCGAGTTATAAAGATACGGAGTTCCCTAACTCTGATAATAAAGTTGAACAGTATTGATGAATAGATCGAGTCTAAAAGACTGAAAGTACAGGGATAGGAGGTCGTAAAATAAAACGATCATATTATAGAAATAAATCATAATATATACGATGAGATCATCCCGTGATCTGATAAGGTGATAGCAGGAAAAAAAAGAATCAATCTCATGATTAGAAAGTTTACAGCAAGATGCTGTGTGTAAGTTGTACTATGAAATTGTACTATGAAAACTCATGAAAGAGTTATGAATTATGAATACGGATTAAATGAAATTCGTATTGAGAAGGGGGTTAAGATTAGGTGGGGATTTCAATTGAGGACTTGTGTCAGTAGCTGAGTTGTATGATTCCTTGTATGGGCGGGAAATTGTACTTGGTGTAAAAACTACTTAGTTTCTGGCATTGATAATCATTGAAATGTTGTGTCGCGCTATTTGCTATATGCGTGTTAAAAGGGTGATTCTTTTCTCATGTGTATAGATAGATAGGTCATAGGTAGAGAATATAGGGTTAAGTACGAGTTCTTAAAACTCATACTTATGTGACATTCTTGACTCATAGTTATATGAAATGTTTATGAACCCCCTCAGCGAATGGACACTAAAGGTCTGACTAGGGTAATTTCTTAAACTCATATAATTGTGGCAAGCTTGTGAACTCATAAGCGTGGTTTGACGAACTGGGTATAGTTGTGTGCAAATGGAGAATTGAGGATTATAGGAACATATAGATTGTTAAGCAAATGATTATTTTTGACATCAAGCTAAGTACGCACTATGTGCTTTTAAAAAAAAAAGTGTAGACTCGTAATCATTTTTGAAATGGTTTAAAGTACAGTCTATGCTACTTATTTCGGCTAGACGCAAATGATTTGAAATATCAAAAAAATTATTTTTAATTATCACTCATGTACCATGTAACCTGGTGCAGAGATGATAAAAAGGTTATGGAGTTGTAAATACAGGAATACTTAGTGTGAATTTGATCTAAAATCACTATTCCACTATTGTATGATGTGTTATGACAAAGTCATACAATGACGACATCCTCAAATGGACTGTTAATACAGTACGACATCATGACGTCATTCTCAAAAATATTTTCAAAAATTTTAATTTGCCAACGGGGTTTGGCTACACCTAAATAATTCGATTGAATTGAATTATTGATATGAGTCTACGCTTATTCGATTCACTAGACTAATGTTTATGAAAACTCTAAGTGTTCGTTGAAAGAAATTTCCCAACCAAATTGTTTTGGTGCGAATCCAAAAGAAGATCGAGGTAAAGTTTTGTGCCTATGGCAATGGATTTGAGAACAGATAAAACCAAGATTTGGCCAAGATCTGAGGCATATCGGGCTAATCACCCTTTGTGTCCGTAAGTAATGACGGTTTGCGGATGAATTTTCATAAAATCTTTGCGAAAATGACAGACAAATAGTCTATACGACTCCTCAGCACGATTCGAAAACTTTTACTCTTGTGAGTGGTGTATTGGGTAACATGTAATGATGTGTATGAATGGAGTATGGTGCATGGTATAAGGAGTAAGGTTTAAGGTAAATTTCGGGGATGAAATTTTTAGAAGAAGGGGTGAATGTGACAACCCGAGAAATTAGACAATTTATTAAAATCTTAAATGATGGATTTTAGGTCAAATAATAGACCTAGACAGAAAATAAGTGTATGCGTTTGATGTTTTTGGGATGGAATTTTGAGGATTTCAAAATTCTGTAAAGGATTTAGGTGAATTATTCAGGATTAAGTGTATATGTGACTATGTTCTGTGTATATGGTTATGTATGTATTCGGTATGTGGTTAAGGGTCAAGGGTTGACCATATAAATATTATCAGTGTCAAACCCTAGGTATATATTAAGAACGTCAACGTTCAGCTAGAAAACCCTAGCAATGGATAAGAAACCCTAGAAATCGGTTCTGGAAACTCTAATTTCAGTTTCGGGAATCCGAAACCCTAATTTGGAATTTGAAAACCCTAATCTGGAAACTTAACGGAGAATTATAATGCTTAAGTGATATTAATTAAGGTAAAGCTTAATTAATTAGCAAACCCTAATTTCAAAATTTTAAACCCTAATTATTCTGTCTGGAACTCTAATGTACAGTTATGGATTTAATTGCTAAATTAGCAATCTTAATTAGGAAATATTAATCCTAATTTGTTTTAGTCCTAATGTGATTAGGAAATTGTAATGTAATTAGAGAATTCTAATTATAATTTACAAATGTAAATTTTCTATTTCGAAAACATTAATCCGAAAATCCTAGAAATGTGATTTTTGTGAACCTTAGGTTTTAACCCTAAGGGTCAAACCCTAAGGGTTAAACCCTAAGGGTTTGATCAAATGACAATTATAGAATTAAAATGGTATGCTAAATGACCAAAATGCCCTTTCTTAAAATCTAAGCAAAAGATAAGGCAAATCTTATGAGTCATCAAGCCTAAGGTATTAGCCATGTGCCCTAAATCATCCAAAATCAGATAAGAGTGTCACATATACCAATTAGATACATTGAATCAAAGAAAATCAAAGACTTAAGTAAGTAAAAACCTTACTTTAGTTCTCATTCATGCTCAACCCATTCTCTCTCTAGCTTTTCGAAATTTGGAGTGAGAGAGAGAGAGAAGATGAGCCATCATCAGTTCATAGACTTCCATAATCAGATCCAAAGATCAGAATCTAAGATCAAAGCATTAAATTTGAAATCCTTAGATTTTTTGTTAGATGATATGTGTTATTGTTTAAAGTTGTGTATTAAGGTGTCTTTAAGTGATCTGGGTTGATAGATCATGGATTTATAACACTTAGATGCACGAATCTAGCATTTTAAGAAATCTGGAAAAAAAATATTCAAGAATGGCCTGACAACCATATGTCAGTGGCCTTAGATATTTATGTGTTAGATGTTTTGTGTGTTTTATGTTTTGGATATGTTCTATGATATGTGATCTTTACTCTGAAACTTGAATCAGGGTTGGATCGTGTGTAGTTTGCATGTTATGATCAGTCAAATAGAGTTGACCGGTCACGATTTATGGTTTCTGGAAAATCCAGAATTTCCAGAATGTCTGACAGTGATATTTCAGGCTTTAGATCTTGCTTGTTTTTAGTGTTTGTGTTATTTTGTGGGATGGATGTTGTAGACTGCTATATGAGCTACCCATGTATACTATTAGATCGCCTAAATTAGTAACAAAATCAAAGATATACTAGGTCAAACCACCGTTGACCGACTGGCTGGATGAAGATTCTGGAAAACCCAGAATCTTCAAGAACAGGTTCCTGACAGTGAGTTTGACCGGCCCAGATCATGAGTATGTAATGTTGTTATATTGATCGGTTGTTATAGAATTATACCTTGTTATTTTTACTTCATGTTTGAACTTTTAGATCATAAAAAGAATGACCATAGTGCAAGTTACAAGGCATCAAAGTAGGCACCTAAGGCTGTTCTTCAAATCTGGAAAACCCAGAATTTGAAGAACAGGTTTGACAACACATTTGAGAGCTTAGATCTCTCTGTTATGATATGTTATGGCCAAGAAATCAATTTGTGGTGGTAGTCTTACACTTGTACAACAACCTTAACATGAATTACAACCCAAAAAACACTAGGATCATAGCTCGAATGTTAGTCAAACTAGGTACCCTGCAACCTGGCATGAAGATCTGGGTTCGCTCAAGAACAACTGAAGAACACATTTAGCGGCGCTTGTGTCACCTAAAATATCTTTAGCGACACTTATTTTCGGAAAATGATTATATTAATTAAACAAATAGAAATAAATGGTTTTTAATTATTAAAAATACATAATAAATTATGAAAAATTATTTTAAAGCCTGAAAAATAGTTTTTAATTATTTTGAGTATATTTCATAAATATTTAATATTTTTGGAATATAAAAGGTATTTATTTATTTAATTATAATATTTAATAAATTATTTAAAATGGTTTTAATTCATGAAAAATCATGAAAAGTTATATTATGGTGTTAGAAAATATTTGAAGTTATTTTTGATGACTTTTAATATTTTGTGATGAATTTCATTAATAATTTATTATTAATGGTAATTAATTTATTTAATAAATATATTAAATAAATTATGGAAAAATAGGATTAATGATTTAAAAATCATATAAAATGATTTAAGTGTTATAAAAATATTTTAAGTTATAAAATATAACTTTTGATATTTTGTCATATTAATAATAATTATCGGATAATGAATTTATTGCTTAAAAATCATATAAATATGATTTTAAGGTATTAAAATACTTTGGTATATTATAATTAAATTATAATATTATGAAATGATTTTCATTAATATTTAATAATAAATGAATATTAATGATTAAGGAATTATGTGGTATTTAATTCATTTAAATACGATATTAGTGATTGAAAAATTATGATAAATGATATTAATTATCTGAAAATTATTACAAGCCTATGGAAATTATTTTGACTGCTAAGAAAATTATCTGTGATAATTGTTAAGTGTTTAGACAGAGTTTAATTGAACTTAAACTCGTTATTTATCCGAATACACCGTCGGGATGATAGAATTGTGTCGGTTTCAACTCGGACTTAAATAGTCTAACTTGATGCTAAGTCTTATGTGTGTAATAGACTGATAGGATTATGTGCTATGTGTTTAAGTTATTCTATGTATATATATATAACCGTATTATACCGTGATGATATTATTCTAATATTGGAGATCTATATTACTAATATTAGGTCTACGGATAAAGCGATATAAATTGCGTAGCAGTAATCAACGGTTCAGGCAAGTTTTTCTTAACTCTACTAAGAGTTGTTTCATTCGGATAAGCTTATGGTTAATCATTGTTGATTGCCATGTAGAATTGTACTCTGTACATCTTGCATATATAAGTCAGGTATGAAAGGCTGATCACCTTCATTACTGTTCGGTCCAGATAAATTTATTCATGTTTAATACTTGTTCAGTCAAAAATTTGTTCGTGCTAGTTCTCAATTATATTGATGAATTATAGCCAGCTTATTATTCAGACTCTTTCAATCATGATATATCTTTAAATTGTATTTAAACTTGCTAGGCAACTTTTATGCTCACCCTTGCTATATCATGATAAACATTGCGGATAAGGCAAATGCGTTCGGATACAGGAAACGGATAATGCCAAGTTCAGCTTGGGATAAAATGTGCGGCTAGTTTGTATTAGTATAGTTGGATAATAATGATATATGTTAGATAGTTTATGATTTGTGTATTAGTTAAGGTTACTCAATTTTGGGGAAATAGTGTGTAAAGTGTATTGTATAAACAATTTATGTTTATATCTTCCGCATTAGTTATAGAATGATTGTACCAGATCCGTGGTGATTTGGGACCCGGATTTGGGGCCTTCACATGATCCATGTAACAACAAGGTTAAAACAGAGTAATGCTATGTGTGGTTAGTAAATTCAAAGTTATAAAAATGACTAGTAAGTTACGAACGCGTTATGTGATAACTTAGTATACACAATGAATGTTAGACAAGTGTTGTGAAGTCAACACTTGGAATTTTTGAAATGTTAATGGTAATGTAGGACTTGTACTAAAATAACAAGTTTAGCTAGAAATGCGTGTTATGTTAAAAAGTGAATATTAGTATGTCTAATGGATGTTGTGGTTTTAATACTATGTATAGGTGAACGTGAGTTTTAATATTATAGTTTACGCTCGAGGCAAGTTTTCTAACTCTACATTTACGTTGAGCAAGTTTCTTACTTTAAAGTTTCATTAAGCGAACTCTTGTAGTCCTAACCATTATTTGAACAAGCTATCTACGATCTTATCTTTATTCGAACAAGTTTGAATTCCAATATTTATTGATGTATTATAACTTGTTTATTGTTAGACAAGTTTCTTTATTGTCCTTCAGGTACTATGAATGCAATTTTCTTGAATTTTAATTTCTAATGTTGAACTATCTTAGTTCATTTACTTGACACAAGCTATTCTCATAATGAACAAGCTTTATTTTCAGCTTGCTATTACTTAATGTATATTCAATAATCCATAGTCCTAGCTTAATATTATTCAAGCAAGGTTTATTGTCATTCAATACTTATGCTTTGTAGTTGTTTCTAAGCATGAGTTCAAAATATAGTTAGTTCGCTTACACTTATTCATTGTTCCATATTATGTTACTATTGATCAACTGTTGTGTTATCAAATACTATTAATTCAACTAGTCCTCTAGTTGATGATCGTTAAACTTTAAATTACCCTTGAAAGCTTAACCAAACCGAACTTTCTTTGGTGCAGACTTGTACTCTAAATACTGAGATGAAAAACCCTATTATTAGGGGAAATTTACGCTTAGCGTTGAAATGTTTGTGCACAATACATTGTACGAAAGGGCTTATCCCCCTAAGTATGAGGAGTCCTTATAGTCTTATGACTGTTAAAGTTGGAGTTGAAAGATTACTCCCAACTGTAGACATAGTTCTTGGTCTTACGACCCTCAGATATATATTACATATTTTGATTCCAGTCTTTGGCTATCATTGATAGAGTACTATTCATTTTTGATGAGCTTATTCATTGGCAGTTATTATATTCTTGTTGATTCATTACTATATCTAGTGAGCAATTGTTTTGCTCACTCTTGCTTAAATATTATTATTGCAGCTAAAGTTGAGAAGGTAGATGAACCTACAACTAGCAAAGGAAAGGGGAAAATGTATAAGTGATGAAGACTTAATTTTGATTATTGCTATGATGTTAGACTTTTAGTTTGATGATAGACATATATTTATTGATGTGATGTAATGATTCTATTTCCGCACTTATGTGATGTTAAGGTTAGACAACCTGGGAGGTTTTTGGATTAAATGATGTAACCCTATTTAAAGGGAGGATTTATGATTTAATTTTATTATATTTGGGTAGATAGATATGAATGATTAAAAAGTGAACACCAAGTCTTGTGGGAATAAAGTACTTAGATTTGGGGGTGTCACAGGTTGGTATCAAAGCCGTTAGGTTATGAACCTTAGGTGGGGGAAACGCCTTAGGAAGTGACCTTTGAAAAGATAGTGGTGATAAACTCTTATCGAGTTTTAAGGAAGAAGTAATAAAACACTTATGTGCTTATGTGATTGCAACTTATGTGCTCGTGAGTGTTGAGTAGTAATGATTAATAATTATAAATTTAAAATTTAGTTGACAGGATGGCTAATATAGGAGGATCCAGTCAGGCTAGGGAGGAAGGATCCCAGATGCCTAGAGAGGAAGAGCCTCGAGATGTTCAGGTGGTGTGGGAACAACCACTGCCACGGGAAGCAACTCCATTGGTCATAATAGTTGAGCAGGAGAGAATACCTGATGAGGATGATGAGATAGAGACGGATGATGAGATAGAGACGGACGAGGAGGACCCTATTGAGCTGCCACAGTCGAAAGAGGAGGACAAGGAGGAAGAAGAGATTCCACTTAATTTGATGGCTGCCCGTATGTACGATGAGGTGTATGACCGTAATGTGAAACTTCAAGATAACTTCGAGGAGTTGCAAGAGATAGTAGCTGAACAATAGACCTTGATGGCACAGAAGGATGACGAGATCTAGTAGCGAGAGGAATGTCTGAATAACATTGAAGAGAAGCTGGTTCACATTGAAGAAGAGAACGAGCGTATGATAGCAGAGATTGCAGAGTTGAAGAACAAGTTGAAAGATGAATCTACTAAGAGGGCAAGAGCTGAAGATGAGTACAATGAAGTTTATCAACGAGCCAGAATAACAGAGAGAGATGCACAAGCAAAGAGAATGAAAATGGACAAAATGAATAACGTATTCAACACCGTGATCAATCGAGCTCAGGATCGGGTCATGAGTTATCCAATTCAGTTCGAGACACTACCATCATACATATTAGATCGCCGAACAATGTTCCAAATTATAGAGGAGGAGCGTCGTAAGGCTACATAGCATCTTAGTAGGACATCGTAGGGAATGTACTTGATATGTAACTATTATGTGATTGATGAGTAAATAAGATGTTAACCTCGGGAATGATCAAACCAATGGGATGTGGTGATGATGAAGTAATCCTGCAACTTTTGTAGTTCAGGGAGGTAATGTAAATAGCAGTGATGCTATTGTTTTGATGTTTTTAAAAGATTATGAATGAATAAAAGTAATTATTTTATTCAAAGTGTTATGTGAAAATAAAATTTTTTTTTGTGTAAATTAAGTAGAAATATTTAAAGAAATGGAGTAATAGTCTAATAATAGTCTAATGAGTGTATTTTTAACAGAAAATGCCTCCAAGACGTCAACCATCTCGACAGAGAACCACTGAAGGGACTAATAACAATAATGCTGAAGATAATCCAGTTCAGCAATTTGTAACATTACTAACAGGAGCATTGCAGAATCAACCTCAGAATCAAGGAATAACTTTTAAGGATTTCAAGGCGGTTGGACCACCAGAATTCCATGAGTCCATGAATCCAGTTGAGGCTCAGACCTGGGTCATGGAGATAAAGAAAGTGTTCGATGTTGCGAGAGTGGGGGAGGATCAGAAGACTATTTTTGCAACATTTATGTTGAAAGCAGAGGCTAGTTATTGGTGGCAGACCAATAAAACCCGAGGAGGTCAAGGGATTATGACTTTGGAAAGGTTTAAGGAGATATTCTTCGAGACCTATTTCCCAGAGAGTTTGAAGAGTCAGCTAGAAGTGCAGTTTTTAGAACTGAAGCAGGGAACGATGTCGTTGTCTGAATATGCCGCAATATTTAATGAGTTGGCGAGGTTTGTGCCATATCAAGTCAGCACAGACAAACCCAAGGTGAAGAGGTTTGAGCAGGGACTGAAGCCCTGGTTGTACAATAGAGTCTCCCTGTTCCAGCTAAAGACTTTTGTAGCAGTGATGGAGAAGGCAATTCTCGCTGAGAGTGGAGGCGAGGCTGTAACCAAACACAATCAAGAGTAGAGAAAGAAGAAGAATGAAGGTAAAGTTAGGAATGGTGGAGGTAGTTACGGTGGAAATGGCAACAATAATTTAAAGAAAAAGTGGAATGCAAATGTGGGTTCAGGAAACCAGCAGGGTAATCAGCAAAATAAGAAGTTCGAAGCATGTGCTACGTGTGGGAAGTTTCACAAAGGTGTGTGCTTGATGGGAAAATGAGTATGCTTCAATTGTGGCCAGGAGGGTCACATCGCCCCAAATTGCAATCAACCTAAGAAGAACATTTGCTTCACGTGTGGGTCCAAGGATCAGTTTGCTCGTGAATGCCCTAAGAAGAGATCTGGTGAGACAGATGGAAGCAAGGGAAATGCTAGTAGAGGTGCGCTGACTATTGCTGGGCCAACATCAACAAATAAGCCCACAGCCAGAACCTTCAACATAACGGTGCAAGACGCGGTGCAATCAAAAGATGTCGTGTCAGGTCCCAATCAATGATATAAATGCATATGTATTATTTGATTCAAAAGCTACTTGCTCGCTTTATATCGATGAATTTGCTAAGAGGTTAGAAATACCTAGTAAAGAGTTGAATTTCCTTTAAACATAGAAATTGCGAATAGAAGTGATTTACATAGGTTCAGATACAAGAATTGTAAGGTGAACATTAAGGGGAATGTTATGGAAGTAGATTTAATCCCGATAAAACTTGGAGAGTTTGACGTGATATTGGGAATGGATTGGTTATTCAATTGTGGAGCAATAATTGATTGCCAAAAGAAGTGTGTAAACCTTATGACTCCGTCAAAGGTAGTTTTTCATGGTAGCAAATTGCCTAGACAAATGAGATGTTTGACGATAATGCATACCAAGAAGTTGTTGAGACAGGGCTGTGTAGGGTATTTAGCTTACATAGTCGATACTCAAAAGAAGGAGGGTGTGAAATTGGAAGAAATACCAGTGGTTAGGGAATTCGTGGATTTGTTTTCGGAAGATTTGCCAGGACTTCCGCCTGACCGAGAGATTAAATTTGTGATCGACTTAGCGCCAGGAACCACTCCAATATCGAAGGCCCTGTATAGAATGGCTCCGGTCAAAATGAAGGAACTGATGGTACAACTGCAAGAACTATTAAATAAGAAGTATATTCAGCCTAGCGTATCACCGTGGGGAGCACCAGTGTTGTTCGTGGAGAAGAAGGATGGGTCAATGCATCTTTGCATTGATTATAGAGAATTAAACAAAGTCACTATTAAAAACAAATATCCATTGCCAAGAATAGATGACTTGTTTGATCAATTGAAGGGTGCTAGATATTTCTTAAAAATAGATTTGAGAAGTGGGTATCACCAACTGAAAGTGAGAAAAGAGGATGTACCGAAGACGGAATTCCGAACTCGCTATGGACATTACGAATTTTTAGTGATGTCTTTTGGTTTGACAAACGCCCCTGCAGCGTTCATGGATTTGATGAACAAGGTGTTTAAACCATTCTTAGATGAGTTTGTGGTGGTATTCATTGATGATATTCTGGTGTACTCCAAGTCTCAATAAGAACACGCAGAACACTTACGTCTAACGTTGGAGACGCTAAGAAAAGAAAAGTTTTACGCAAAATTCTCTAAATATGAATTTTGCCTGGAACGTGTACAATTTCTTGGGCACGTAATTGATAAGGATGGGATTTCTGTAGATCTATCAAAAGTTGAAGCTGTGATAAATTTGGAACAACCAAGAACTCCATCAGAAGTGAGAATTTTCTTGGGATTGGCAGGTTATTATAGACGGTTTATTCAAGATTTTTCCAAGATTGCTACTCCGTTGACAAATTTGACGAGAAAATCTGTAAAATTTGTTTGGACGGAGAAGTGTGAAGAAAGTTTTCAAGAACTGAAAAAGAAGTTAAGTGTGGCACATGTGTTGTCGTTACCAGATAATACAGGAAATTTTGTGGTGTATAGTGACGCTTCACACAAAATATTGGGTTGTGTCCTTATGCAGAACGACAAAGTCATTGCGTATGCATCAAGGCTATTAAAAGATTACGAGAAAGGATATCCAACTCATGATTTAGAGTTGGCGGAAGTAGTATTTGCTCTGAAGATATGGAGGCACTATCTCTATGGCAAGAAGTGTGAAATATACACAGACCATAAGAGTCTGAAGTATATTTTCACATAGAAGGACCTGAATATGTGGCAAAGGAGATGGATGGAATTGATAAAGGATTACGATTATGAGATCTTTTATCATCTGGGCAAAGCTAATATAGTTGCGGATGCCTTGAGTAGGAATGGCAGAGAAAAGTTGATGCTGTTAACCAATAAGGAGGAGCTCATTTCAGCAATGGCAAGGCTAGAATTGGAAGTTAATTTTCCAAAATAAGCTAATAAAAGATTGTACCAGATGGAAGCTAGTCCAAATATGGTGGACAGGGCAAAGAGCGCTCACAACAAAATGAAGAATGCAAAAAAATAATGGAAAGCATGGTCGAGGGTAAAGAAGTGAAGTATAAAGTTGACACGGAAGGGATGCTAAGATTCGAAGGATGAATTTGGGTTCCAGCAGTATAAGATATTAAAGAAGAAATCTTGGCAGAAGCTCATAGCTCAAGATATTCGATTCATCCGGGAAGTACAAAGATGTATCAAGATTTGCAGCGACATTTTTGGTGGCCAAATATGAAAAGAGACGTTGCAAAATGCGTTGCAAAGTGCTTGACATGTCAGAGAGTGAAGGAAGAACATCAAAGGCCAAGCGGATTACTCCAACCGTTAGAGACACCGGAATAGAAATGAGAGTATATCACAATGGATTTTGTGGTAGGTCTTCTAATGACTCAGAAAGGATACGATGCGATATAGGTGATAGTGGACAGATTGACAAAATCTGCACACTTTTTTCCAATAAAGATTAGATTTAATCTTGATCAGCTAGCGAATCTATACGTTAAAAAGATCGTCTCAAGGCATGGAGTTCCAGTGTTAATTGTATCAGATAGAGATCCGAGATTCACATCAAACTTCTGAAAGAGACTACAAGAATGCATGGGAACGCAACTGAAGATGAGCACAACATATCATCCGAAAATTGATGGGTAAAATGAACGAACAATTCAGGCGCTAGAAGATATGCTTAGAGCGTGCATCATGGATTTCAAAGGAAACTGGGATGATCATCTACCGTTGGTGGAATTTGCATACAATAACGATTACCATGCAAGCATTGGTATGCTTGCTTCATCTGAGGCATTATACTGAGAGAAATGCGAACTCCACTATCTTTGGGATGAAGTTGGAGAGCGTCAACTGTTAGTTCCCAGTAGGCACAATATAGATCTAGAAGGGGGGGGGGGGGTGAATAGATCCTTTGAATTTCAAATACTTTTTTCTCGTTTATTTTGTATTTCTTATTAAGTAGTATATGACAAACATAAGAATCTTTTCAAGCACAGCGGAATAAGTAAAAGATCCCCTTCATTGATATATTCATAATCAATCATACATTGTTCGTAGAGTTAATTTAGTAGTAAGCAGTTAACACATACATATAAGTTATAGCAGGTAATGTACATAAAGTAAAAGACACAAGGGGTTTTAAGTGGTTTAGAGACTCAAGCTCCTAATCCACTCTTCTACTTTCAACTAGCAGGATTTCCATTAAGGAAGGCGCAAGACACCACGAATCACTAAGATTCCTTTAAGGCCAAAGACCTTGGGACTTGATTCACTAAGAACTCTTGAGGCCAAAGCACCTTGGAACTTCTCTAGTTCCTAGGAACTCTTCAAGCTCAATGAGGCTTGGAACTTCATTTAGTCCTCCTGACAAGGACCCTCAGTGCCAGGCTTCTTGTTGAGTTGTTTGTTTGTTTGTTGTAGTTGGTGCTGAGCTGCTAAGATATTTTTAAGCTCTGAACATCTTATATACTTAGAAGCTTGGCGTGATCTTCCTTGAAGTGCAGTTGAGTGTTGCATGATGCTCAGCTTCTTCAGTTACTCAACCACTTCTGATGATCCCTTGATGAACTGCCTTGAAGATCATTCTTCTTGATACTTGATGGCTGCACATGATGGGTTTCTAAGATGACTGTAAGCTCTTCTGCTAGGTACTTAGAAACTTTCCCATGCTTGACACCATGATGGTGTTGGTGATCTTCTTTCTTGATACTTGATGCCTTCTCATGATGGACTTACTAAGATAACTGTAGGCTCTTCTCTCTGGTACTTAGAGTCTTCCCATGATGGAAATCAAGATGACATGATGCTCTTCTTTCTTTCTTTGATTCGTAACACTCTTTTGTAGTAGAACTCTCACTTCTACTTCTTTCTTTGTCTGTCTCTAAGTGTTCTTGGTGGATCGTAGAGTGAGCCTTCGGACCTTCATTGGTCACTCACTATTTTACGTTGGTTAGATCAGTCCACCATTTTTCTAAACTCAGCAACTCCAGCAACCTTTGATCTTTAAGCTCTAGCTGATTTATATTCCTTCCCAATCTTCCCGTTGGAAAGTAGTCGTTGAAAGCTCTTAAAATTACTTCACAGATCTCGAGTTGTTTGGTGTAGACTGCAGATGTGATATGTCAACTTTTTCTGACTTTCTGACACTGCAGTCTACTATTTCACCTACCCCGTCAGATATGTTACTTTGATGTCTTGGGCAGGTTGACGACTTTATTTCCTCCTTCTGATTTCTTGATCAGAGGTTGTCCTTTTACATCGATGCTCTCAATAAGCTCTTGTCTGAATACCATCCTTCAGATTGAACCGTTGCCAATGCTTCAATCTTCGGATGACCGAACTCTATGATTCTGATGCTTGCTTTCTTAGACCTGATCGTAGTGTCTTGTTTACTTGCTCATTTGACATGTAGAGACAACACTACGATCTTTGAAGAATGTTCATTGGATCTTCAATGTAGAACAACTCTTCCTTCTTTTGTGCAGTGCTTCAATACTTCTTGTTTGCTTTAACTGCTCTCAGATACTTATGGCTTGACTCTTTTCTCAGGCCCCTTCTGAATAACAAGACACTTCAGATTTGTGGCGTGTCTAGCTCGCTTTCTCCTTGTGATCTCCCGTTCACTTATCATCAATGGATTGACCCAATGCTTAATCACTTTAGCCTTGTTCTTCAGAAGCTGACCAGTATCTTTGTGTACATTCTATTAATTCTTTCTTTGTTTAGCAAACACCATGATCCTGGTTACTTCTAAGATCGTTGTCATCTTACCACTTGACAGCTACTGCACCTGCTGACTTTCCTTAGTCAGCTGCTGAAGTCTTCTTATGATCATCTTATGGAAGACTTCATCTCGAATGGCTTCACAACTCAATCTGAATGCTGATTGGGTTGATGCTTCGATCTTCTATTAGCTTTCATGCCATTCGTTGAGTGCTCTCTAGTTTTCTTTAAGTGGGATGTATCTTTGTAGTATCAAATAGAGGCTTCATTCCTTTAGATATTCTGAGAGTGCTCATTGGTTGAGAATCGTATTAGCTCTACGATTCTGCCTTGATGTTGTGAGCACATCTGTTGAAGTCTCAGTTCTACACTCTATGATTCAACTTTCGGTTTGTCACGTATACTTCTGACTCAGATCGAGATCTTGACACTCTATAATTTCTGTCGTTGTGCTTGTTGTTTTCATCTGATCTTGCTCAACTACGATCTCTGCCTCTAATATGATCAGTAGATTCTATGACTCTGAGTGTAGTCTACGATTCTTGTCTTAGCTTCGATAGATGCTCGGTCGGCTCGTAGGCAGGCTGTCTCTACGATTCTGAACATGACTTCCTCAGTAGACTATGGCTCCGAGGAAGTGCTACTTGACAAACTACAATCCTTCCTCGTCTCTTCTGGCAGTCTATGAACTCCGAGATCTACTATCTTACAGACTACGATTCTACCTTGATAACTCTCGAGTTTTCCTTTACTCACCTGGCAGACTATGATTTCTGGTGCAGTGCTCGACGATCAAACAAGCATATCTATTACATCATAAGATCAACCTAACATGCTTGATCTTTCTATATTTATAGTCCTTGTACATCATTTCTTTTTAAGGACTTTACAAAGCTATTTTGCTTATGTAGGATCAACCTAACATATTTGATCAATTCATTCTAAGTCCTTGTACATGTGTTTCTATTATCTATCAAAGGACTTTACAACTTTTCTTAATGCAAGCATACTTGCATATTCATTCATATATATATATATATATATATATCATAATCAAATCATATATAAATAGGAATATCATTCACATGTTTATTCCTGACATCAATTGCTAGGACCAGAACTGGTACAATAGACCGCTGAAATTATCAAACTCATCAGCGCAAGATTGGTAGCTGCTCAAGATCGATAGAAAAAGTATGCTGATCAGCACAGGCAGAATCGTGAATTTGAAGCAGGAAATTTTGTGTTCCTGAAAGTTTTCCATTGGAAGGGGAAAATTCATTTCGGCAAGAAAAGAAAGCTAAGCCCAAGGTTTATTGGACCTTTCGAGATTCTACGCAGAGTGGGAGAAGTAGCTTATGAGGTAGCTTTACCTCTAGAATTAGAACATGTGCATAACATTTTTCATGTGTCGGTGTTGCGATCGTATAAACCCGATTACAAGCATGTGATCGAGTATGAACCGTTGCAGTTCAGTAAAGATTTGTCTTATGAAGAGATTCCTATCCAAATAGTAGACAGGAAAGAACAAGTGCTCATGAATAAAGTGATACCTTTTGTGAAGGTGATATGGAGGAACCACAATGTCGAAGAGGCTACGTGGGAACTCGAAGCTGAAATAATGAAGAATTACCCTGAGTTATTTGTTTAATCTATGTCTTAGATTCTAGGGACAGAATCTTTGTATGGAGGGAAGAATGTGATGATTTGATTGTTTGAATTGTGATTCTGGGGACAAAATTATTGTAAGGAGGGAATGATGTAACAATCGGGAATTTCAAAGTGTAATTTTAAATATTTATTGAATTATATAAATATTTATCTGAGGTGTTTATTGTTGAATAAATATTTTGTTGATGTGATGGTTGTTAGTAAATATTTATGAATCTAAATTTATTAGATAATATTCTGAATTAAATTAATTTATAATTTAGAGAGTTGTAATATGACAAGATGTGTTATATTGTTGATTAATAATTTAAAATGGTATGTTAAATTATTAAATAAAATTATAATGAATTATAATTTTGTGTTATTTGTTTAAATGGTATATTTATTTAAAATATAATGTGTATAATTAAATTATTTGATTAATGCTGGGTATAGAAATCCAAATAAATAGTATGCGACTAAAAATGATAAAACTAAATTGTTTATAAAAAATAAATTAAAGGAGTTTAAATTTAGAGATTTGCCAAACAAGGCTTAGATATATTAAGTCTTTAAATTTTAAAAGGGTTTTGCCAAACAAAGCCTTATGGCTTTTGGATTTTAATTTTTGAATTTAAATAAAATAAATAAAATAAATAATTAATATAATATATTTATAACCTAAGCATTATAACTTATATTGTGTTTAGTAGCGTATTAAGATTTAGCAGTTTTATTTTTACGCTTGGCCATATCAGTTTTCTTTATGCATACTTGGCTAAGTCTGAGAGTTCAGAGAATTGAGAATTGAGAGAAATTGAGAGAAAACCTAAGGATTACCAAGTAGTTTCAGTGGTTTAGCAAAGATTGTCTATAAGCAATTTGAAGGTATGTACTATAACCTTATTATACATATATGGGTTTCACGGCAAAATTCTATATACTTTGTGAATTCAAATTGTTGAATTGTTGATATAAATAACTGATAATTGTGAGTATATGTGTTTATGATGCTAGAGTTTATGTTTAAACAAGGAAATTGCATGCTAATTTTGGATAACAGTAGGAAAAATTAATGACAGTGTATGCTTGTATGAATATTTTCTCATATGGCTTATGAAGTACCAATTTTGATGGTCAATTCGTATGTTAAACTATAAATTATGGGTGGTTTATGCTAGTTCATTAAGAAACGAAGATAATGTAATTTGAACGAAGCAATTTGGACAAGAATTGTGTGTACATTGTTGATTTTCGTAAAGGATATAAATTTTTTTTTTAGTTTTTATATGAAAACATGAAATTTGAGAAATTAAACTAGTTTTAGTTGATGTTAAGTTGTTCTAATTGGTTGAATATGTTAGTAAACATGTTTGTAATAGTTCTATAGCAATTGTTTGTGTTAAATTCACTGTTTGGTGGGTTAAATTCGTGTTAGTTGGCTTAAGAATCTACTTAGTACTCATGTTCTACAAAATCGGGCCGTGCGTGCGTGGCAGCGCGTCTGAACCTTAGGCGGCCGTAGCCTTGATGGCTAACGATGGTATGATGTGTAATTGATGTAATATCTTGGGCGCTATAGTCGATCCTGAAATGAAGTCTGCTACTTCTGAAGACTTTGGACATCCAATGTAACCTAGCTTAATGTTATGATCCATGTAACAACAAGGTTAAAACAGAGTCATGCTATGTGTGGTTAGTAAATTCAAAGTTATAAAAATAATTAGTAAGTTATGAACGCGTTATGTGATAACTTAGTATACATAATGAATGTTAGACAAGTGTTGTGAAGTCAACACTTGGAATTTCTGAAATGTGAATGGTAATGTAGGACTTGTACTAAAATAACAAGTTCAGCTAGAAATGCGTGTTATGTTAAAAAGTGAATATTTGTATGTGTGAGATCCCGAATTTTATGAAATGAAAGTATTCAATTTTCTTATAATTATTCTATTTGGCAAATAGTTATATTGATAAATGTTTAAAGTTAAGGGTGATATTTGAAAATTTTGCAAAGTAAGCAAGTTGTTATAAAATATTGATTTGTTATAAAATATTAGATTGGTTAGGGAATATTCGTTTTAACGGGGAATATTAAATGCGATGGCACAATCATTAGTGGACCCCTACAATGCGGAAGTATTATAAGTAGTTAGAAAATGAGCGAAATTATCTTTTATAAAAATAACGGCCGAAAGTGTTATCGTTAAAAGCTGTTGAACTACTTGGTAGTAAAAAGTATGATGATGTCTGGCGTGGTTGCATAGTAGCATACGGTATTGATTATTGATGCTTACGTGAAAAGTCACTCGGTTATACTCAATTATTACTACTGATAATTGTTGAATCATATCTCTCATATTATTGATTCAATTATTGTCATAATATCATCATCATATAATATGTTATATTATTAAATCAATAATTGAGATGACAAAGTTATTCATATTATTATTTGCAATATTGATGATGTCTAGAAGTTACATCGAGGAGAGGTTTGGTCACCTAATTGCGCGCATAAGGAGAAATCCTTATCGGAAAGCCCCTCTTTCACAGGAATGACACAGGTTGTTAAATATTGTGAATTATAATATTAATGATGAATAAGTTAGTGTTGATTAAAGATGAATTTGATAGTTCCATTGTGTTGGAATTATTAGTGTTAGTGAAAATCGACATTTATTTCGATAATAATTGATGTCTAGGAGGTTATATTGACCCGATCGGATAATTAATGGGATAAATGAGAAATTAATTGCTATTGATTCACATGATTATAACTATTTGTTCACATGTGTGTACTATTGATTCACATTCTTTTACTATTAGGGGAGTTGGTGCAAGATTGATAATACTTGCATGACTAAGTTAAAAATGGAGGTATAGATGGAGGTCTTATCTTTGTAATTCGTATTTTCACATGATTATAACTATTGATTCACATGATTTAACTATTGATTCACATTATTTACTATTAGGGGAGGTGGTGCAAGTTTGATAATACTTGCGGGACTAAATTAAAAATAAAGAAAAGAGGAAGGTATTATCTTTGTAATATTTTGAGCCCCAAAATGTGCAATTATCGAAACTATATTTTCCTATAAATAGAAGCTCATTCTTCCATTATTTCTCACCAATTCACTAAAGCTATAGAGCAATTATTATAGAGAAAAATTATAGAGAGAAAGAAGAAGAAAGTCTGCGCTACCTCACTATTCCGGTATCCGATTTTCTTTTGAGGTAAGGGTATTATTATTATTTTAGTATTCATGAAGAGAGGTATTATTCTTTTAATCCTAACTTTATGAAGAGAGTTATTTTATTCCATTATTTATTATTACTGGAATAACTTTGTATTACGCATACATGGTGAAATTCTTCCATTATTCTTTATTATTATGTTGGAATAACTTTTATACATGCGATCTATCGCATGCACAGTGAATTCTTTTGTTATTCCATTCTTTATTATTACATTTGGAATATCACATGCATGCGGATTATTACGTGACACAGTTCCTTTCTTTATTATTACATTTGGAATATCACATGCATGCGGATTCATTGCGGATTACATGCGACTGGTTATTTCATTCCATTTCTTTATTATTACATTGGGAATATCACATGCTGCATGGATTATTACATGCGACACAGGTTCCATTCTTTATTATTACATTGGAATAACTTTTATTTATGCGATTACGGTCTATCACATGCTTGTGAATCATTACATTATTCCATTCTTTATTATTACATTGGAATAACTTTGTATATGTGGATTACCACATGCATGGTGAATGATCCTTTGTATTCATTCCTTATTAAATTGTGGAAATGATGCATCTATGTGGATTACTGCGCATGGCGGCGAAAATCCATTTGCGATTTCATATATTCTATTATACTCGGTTGGTTAAAGTTTTGGCTTCTATACTCCATGAAATTAGTAGAATATCACGGATATTTGCGCTTCATCTAATATCTTTTCATGGAAATATTCTTAAGCATTCTTGAATTTTACTCTACAAAGCGATATCATGTTGACAATTTGGGCGTTATTGATTTCAAGATAAATTAACTTATAAATCTTTAAAATTTATTCTTGAACTTGTTTTATTGAATTATTATGTCATTGTCATCATCCTCATGCTTATATTGTGATGAAAGTCATCTTTGGCTTACGTGCGTAGATGGACTTGGTATGATTATGACCGAGGATTATTCGGTATAATCATGACCTATAATGTTATAAATGATGTGGTAAAAGTCCTCGGTGGCTTTGTAGTGCATTGATGGGCGGATTTTTTGGTATGATTATGACGAGGATTATTCGGTATAGTCATGACCATTGATGATTTAATGAATATCCTTGGCTTGTAGTGCGAGGATGACTTCGATGATGTGGTTTATTTATTAAAATGAGTCTCGTGATAAAAATTGATGAAAACATTTTAAATCATAGAAGATAGTAGATATTATGCTCTACTTGACTCTTCAATGGATTGCTTTATTCATTGCGATTAAACTTGATGTCTATTGTATTTTATCGGTTTAACATTGTTGAAGGCTAATGATAATTTATTTTGCATTATCTTAGTCATAATATTTCTTCTTGGGCTAGTTGAGCTCACCCTTTTCTTTCATTTATTCTCTTGAAATGAGAATATAGTTGGGACTAGTCGGGGAGCGGAGTGATGGTCCGGATGATAGCATTAGTAGTCCTCACTATTACATTAAATAGTGTGATAATAAATGTAATGAGGACTCCTTTGAGTGTGGATATTGTCTAGATGACAGTATTCTTATTAAAATTCTCTATTTATGTTTTGTCGTATTTTACACAACATTTTTGTATTTTAAGTTTGTATTTGAATTTTGTACCATGTATTTGGCGACTCAAGATGGGTGATGTATACTGTTTTGGGGGCGTCACGGTTGGTATCAAAGCTTAGGGATATGATCCACAGGTGAGATGTGAGACAAGAACTAGGAGGGAGAGACGGGAATTCCTTCGTAGTATGACCTACCTAAGTTTATTTGGTATTTAATTGGTCGGTCGGTATAGGGATAATATGTGATATGTCAATTAACCCTTGTTTTGTGGCGGTGTTTGAAAATGGCATCTGAAAATGTTGAGATCAATAATGAAGCACATGAGGCCGTTGAGTCACCACGATCAATACCGGGATAATGTGCAACAGGAGAAGACAATAATCCTCGGGTAAATAATAACACCGATCAAATGATGAGCGATGGGATGTTCGGAGGCTTTATGCAATTCATGCAACATCGGTAGAGAGACTCTGTTCAAAATATAGGTGGAAATAATGGCAACCCACGGTCGATCACCGCTAAGCGATTCAAGGAGTGGGACCACGAGAGTTTTGGGAAAGCGGAACCACTTAAAGGCGGAGGCGTGGTTAAAGCGAGATCACCAAGATATTTGATGTCTTGGGATGCTCAGAGAGCAAAAGGTTCCCTTTGCCACCTTTTATGTTGCGTGAAGAGCGCGATTCTTGGTGGGAATCATAAAAGCGTACCCGACTGGCCTTTTCAAGATGTCTTGGGAGAAGTTCGAAGAGGTATTCAATGACAAGTACTTTCCCAAAAGTATTAAATCACATGAAGGAGGTGGAGTTTATCAAGTTGGAGCAAAACAATATGGCCAGGTATGTAAATGATACGAGGCTAAATTTGCGGAGTTATCCGGTTTGCATCCCATTTGGTCGATAATGAGGAAGCGAATGACGCGAATGTTTCTAAGAGGTTTGAAACCCGATATACGTCGATACCTCATTTCTCACAAACTTTGTTTATATTAGATGTTGTGAATAGGGCTCGATTATTGGAGTGCGATAATGAGTCGACACAACCAAAAATAATGACCAACAACACGATAATAATCATCTGCGTGGCAGCGACCATGGAACAATGATAACCATCGTGGAGGAAATTATCATGCCAAGAATGGTAACCACTTGGTGGTAATCATGGCCAAGATAATAGAAGTGGAAATTTCAAGAAGAGGAGATTTAATAATAATGGAAAGGCGTCGGCACACGGCACACCGTTGTTAAGGAAGGAGAGCGACCACTAATTGTATGTTTCAAATGCGGAGGGAGGGACATATCGGTCAAACTCTGCGCGATGATGCGATCCAAAGCGTGTTACAATTGTGGAAAAGAAGGTCACCTAGCCAATTTTTGTGTGCACAACAAAATCAAGTCCAATGGGGACGGTGGCACCAAAGGCGGATCTGAGACAAAACAAAGTTGGTGGTTTTAGGAAGAGCATTTTTCGTGACTTCTCAAAAGTGAGTAACCCAAACAAAGTTAGCACGGGTTAGTTAATTATAAATTCTTGCGAAGTCTATACCTTATTAGAATCTGAGTTCTACCCATTCTTTTATCTCTCTTGCTTGCGCTCAACGTTTAAATTTGACTCTAGAGAAGTTAGACTTTGACTTATTGGTTGAAACTTTATTAGTAGAAACCTTCCGTTACCTCCACTTTGTTATAAATCTTGTTTGATTCAAATCGACACTTTCACGTTACTGTCGATCTTATCTCTTTGAAAATACTTGCCTTTGATGTGATTTTAGGAATCGATTGGTTAACTACTCATCAAGCTTTTTTATAAGGTTGTTAGCTTTCATATTCTAACCAACTTTGTTATGCGAATTCAAGCAACCAAACCACTAAAAGTCAATCATTGTCATATCAAGCCATAAGTAAAGAGCCCCGAGCCTTTCGCTGGTGACTTCCTTGTGTAGAAGGCACCGAAGCCAGACTATCCGTAGGGGACGTTGTGAATAGCGATGGCAAGTTGATAGGTATCAATGTGACGTCTTATCCAAGTCTTGGATGAGAGTCACGATTTTGAATAATATTTCTATTGTTAATAAATTTCTGGCGTATTCTTGAAGAACTTCTAGCCTACCCCTAGGCGTGAAATCAATTTTGTATTGACCTTAGTACAAAACCCATTTCTAAAACCCTTAAATATTTCTTCACCTAAAACGAGCGTATTATGCGCCAAAGAAGCGTTGGCTCGAGCTGTTGAAGATTACGACCATACCATTCAATATCATCGTGGAAGAGCGAACGTGATAGCTGACGCGTTGAGTAGAAGATCGTATGCGTTTACGAGTGCGATGTTGTTAACACAAAAACCCATTTCGTATAACTTACAAATGATGAAGATAGAGTTAAAGACTCTAGGGACCCACGTGAAGATAACGAATATATGAGTAGAATCGACTTTAATCGATAAAGTTAAAACCGCTCAAGCTACACACCCGAATCTGATGAATGTGAAGAAGAAGGTTCAAGAAGGCGTTATCTCAACCCTCGATTTAATTGGCCCATTTGAAATCCTCGATCGAGTAGGAACTGTGGCCTATAGACTCGTTTTACCGCCAAGTATGTCGCGTGTTCATAACGTTTTTCACGTATCGTTGTTAGTAAAAACTTAGTCTTGGGGGACTTTGGAGCCAAATTTTGGAATAATTAATGAATCTGAAAAATTATGAAATCATGGGGGTTTTATAGAGCATGTTACAAGCTTTCCATAGCCTCAAAATGGACTAATTCCGATAACGGATGAAGAAGTTATGAAGATTTGAAGTATGTGTGTCAAAAGTTGCAAAATCTGGAAAATTGGAGTTAAGTGCCAAAGGTGAGCACCTAGGCACTAGGCTCGGCTCTTAGAATCTGTTCTTGGGCGCTAGGCGCTTGCCCAAGGCCAAATTTAGGCGCTGAAGCGGCTGGTCAAGTGTTAAGCCAAAATCAGTCCGGACGTCCTTTAGTAAATTGGGCATAACGTTTTCATACAAACTCCGATTGAGGCGATTCAGGATGATTCGAAAAGATAACGAGTAGACCTAAAACTTTTATTCTTTATATTTGGAGATTTGAGGTCGGTATCGAGGCCTAAAATGGCTATTTTAGGGGCTGATGTGCATTCAAAGGCAATCAGAGGACATCGGGCATGCACATATGCAATGTGTAATGTTTTCGACGATAAAGGTATTCAAGGTATCCTCACGTCTTCGGCATACCAGGTACGTACGTAAATTTTGAGGGTGAAATTTCATAAGGAGGGGAGATTGTGAGACCCCAGATTTTATGAATAAAGATTTAAATTTCTCAAAATATTTTTTTTGAATATTATGGTGTGGATTTGATATAATGTTATAGTTGTGGGTAATATTTATAAATTTTGCAAAGTAAGCAAGTGGTTATATAATATTAGATTGGTGGGGGAATATTCATTTTAACGGGGGAATATTAAATGCGACGACACAATCATTAGTGGACCCCAGCGGAAGTATTATCGTAGTAAAGAAAATGACGAAATTATCTTTTATTAAAAATAACGGCGAAAGTGTTACCATTAAAACTGTTGAACTACCCGGTAGTAAAAGAAATGCGATGTCTGGCATGGTTTGCATAGTAGCACACGGTATTGATTATTGATGCTTCGTGAAAGTCACTTTCGATTATACTCAATTATTACTCTGATAATTCTTTGCATCATATCTCTCGTATTATTGATTCGATTATTGTCACATTATCATCTGCATAATATGATATATTATTAAATCAATAATTGAGATGACAAAGTTATTCATATTATTAAATTGCAATATTTACAATGTCTAAAAGTTACATCGAGGAGAGGTTTGAGTCATCTAATTGCGGCGCGATAAGGAGAAATCCTTATCGAAAAGCCCTCTTTCACAGGAGCGACACGGTTGTTTAAATATTGTGAGTTATAATATTAATGATGAATAAGTTAAGTGTTGATTAAAGATGAAATTGATAGTTCCATTGTGTTGGAATTATTAGTGTTAGTGAAAATCGACATTTATTTCGATAATAATTGATGTCTGGAAGTTATATTGATAATCGGGTAATTAATCGGGATAAATGAGCAATTAATTGCTATTAATTCACATGATTATAACTATTTGTTCACATGTGTGTACTATTGATTCACATTCTTATACTATTAGGGGAGTTGGTGCAAGATTGATAATACTTGCATGACTAAGTTAAAAATGGAGGTATAGATGGAGGTACTATCTTTGTAATTACATATTTTCACATGATTATAACTATTGATTCACATGATTGAACTATTGATTCACATTATTTACTATTAGGGGAGGTGGTGCAAGTTTGATAATACTTGCGGGACTAAATTAAAAATGAAGAAAAAGAGAGAAGGTATTATCTTTGTAATATTTTGAGCCCCAAAATGTGCAATTATCGAAACTATATTTTCTATAAATAGAAGCTCATTCTTCCTTCATTTCTCACCAATTCACTAAAGCTATAGAGCAATTATTATAGAGAGAAATTATAGAGAGAAAGAAGAAAAGTACTGCTACCTCTCTATTCCGATATCCAGTTTTTTCTAGGTAAGAAATATTATTCTTTCGTATTATTTTTTCATTTCATTATTCATGAAGAGAGCTTACATTATTCCATTCTTTATTATTATGTTGGAATAACTTTCTATATCTGAAATACCGCATACATGGTGAAATTCTTACATTATTCCATTCTTTATTATTATGTTGGAATAACTTTATCATCTGTCAATCTATACATACATGGTGAAATTCTTATGTTATTCCATTCTTTATTATTACATTGGAATATCACATGCATGTCGTATTACATGACATGACTTTGTTCCATTATTTATTATTACATTGGAATAACTTTTATGCATGCGATTATCGCATGCAGTGAATTCTGTTGTTATTCCATTCTTTATTATTACATTGGAATCACATGCATGCGGATTATGCATGACTGGTTCCATTCTTTATTATTACATTGGAATATATCTTGTATGCGGATTACGGATTCATGACACAGTTCCATTCTTTATTATTACATTTGGAATAACACATGCATGCGGTCTATCGCATGCATGGTGAATCATTCATTATTCCATTCTTTATTATTACATTGGAATAACTTTGCATGTGGATTACCACATGCATGGTGAATGATCCTTTGTATTCATTCCTTATTAAATTGTGGAAATGATCTATCTCGTGGATTATGCATGGCGGGGCGAAAATCCATTTGCGATTTCATATATTCTATTATACTCGGTTGGTTTAAAGTTTTGGCTTCTATACTCCATGAAATTAGTAGAATATCACGGATATTTGGGCTTCATCTAATATCTTTTCATGGAAATATTCTTACTAAGCATTCTTGAATTTTACTCCACAAAAGCGATATCATGTTGACAATTTGGACATTATTGATTTCAAGATAAATTAACTGAACTTGTTTTATTGAATTATTATGTCATTGTCATCATCCTCATGCTTATATTGTGATGAAAGTCATCTTTGGCTTACGTGCGTAGATGGACTTGGTATGATTATGACCGAGGATCATTCGGTATAATCATGACCTGTAATGTTATAAATGATGTGGTAAAAGTCCTCGGTGGCACATAGTGCATTGATGGGCGATTTTTGGTATGATTATGACCGAGGATTATTCGGTATAGTCATGACCATTGATGATTTAATGAATATCCTTGGCACATGTAGTGCGAGGGATGACTTCGATGATGTGGTTTATTTATTAAAATTGAGTCTCGTGATAAAAATTGATGAAAACATTTTAAATCATAGAAGATAGTAGATATTATGCTCTACTTGACTCTTCTAATGGATTGCTTGTTTACATTGCAGATTAAACTTGATGTCTATTGTATTTTATCATTTTAACATTGTTGAAGGCTAATGATAATTTATTTTGCATTATCTTAGTCATAATATTTCTTCTTGGGCTAGTTGAGCTCACCCTTTTCTTTCCTTTGTTCTCTTGAAATGAGAATATAAATTTGGGACGAGTCGGGGAATGGAGTGATGGTCCGGATGATAGCATTAGTAGTCCTCACTATTACATTAAATAGTGTGACAATAAATGTAATGAGGACTCCTTTGAGTGTGGATATTGTCTAGATGACAATATTCTTATTAAAACTCTCGGTTTATGTTTTGTCGTATTTTACCTGACATTTGTATAATTAAGTTTTATTTGAATTTTGTACCATGTATTTGGCGACTCAAGATGGGTGATGTATACTGTTTTGGGGGCGTTATTCCAAAATTGTGGAAAT
The DNA here is from genome assembly GCA_020205605.1 of Panax ginseng. Lineage (NCBI taxonomy): Eukaryota > Viridiplantae > Streptophyta > Magnoliopsida > Apiales > Araliaceae > Panax > Panax ginseng. Next base: position 55,228,055 of record CM035149.1, on the reverse strand, counting down.
GATCTCATATGTGGATTATCGCATGGCGGTGAAAATCCATTTCTTTGTTTCAGTATAATCTATTATACTCGTATGAGATATCATTTCTTTTGTACTAAATCATGGAATATCATTTTCTTTGGTATTTTTTTTCGAGTTCTTATTCACGGATTACTATTTACCCGATTACAATTCACTCTAGTATTATTCACTGGGTATTCGGGCACTTTTCGTGGTTTGAGTATTATTATTCACGAGTTACTATTTACTGAGTTCTTATTCACCCAATTACTATTCACTGAATATTATTCACTCGGGTATTTGGGGTACTTTTCATGCTTAAGGTACTATTCACGAGTACTATTCTGAAGTATTTATTAGTATTATTAATGTAATAAAATAGAAAAGCTTTTTATATAAAACAGAATACTTTTATAAAGTTATTTGTTTTATTAGATAATAATTAGAATATAATATATTTTATTATGCATAGTGTTTGCATAGTACCTGCATAGTGTTTGCTTAGTAAAATCTTTTTATATAAAACAGAATACTTTTATAAAGTTAATTATTTTATTAGATTTTAAATAATATATATATATATTATATTTTATTGCATAGTATCCTTTCTATTTTCCCATAAATAGGATGCTTAGTTAGAATTGAAATCACACCAGAAATTCAGAGAATTCTCTTCTATAATCCTGAGCGTATTTGTTTTTAGAGTTTTAAGAAGTTTTAAATGTAGTGCAAGTTTTCTTCAAGTATATCCCCGCCCTACCCGTCAGAGTACTCTTCTTTATAAGGTAAGGGGTATTATTTCTTTCGTATTTGTGAAGAGAACTTCTGTTATTCCATTCCTTACTATTCTATTGGAATAACCCGTATATGCGAAGTACCGCATACATGGTGAAATTCTTCTGTTATTCCATTCTTTATTATTCTGTTGGAATATCCTACTGTATGTATTCTGCATTTGACACAGTTCCATTATTTATTATTACATTAGAATAACTTTTATGCATGCGATTACATCGCATGCATGGTGAATTCTTACATTATTCAATTCTTTATTATTACATTGGAATAACTTTGTCTACATGTGGATTACCACATGCATGGTGAATGACCATTCGTATTCATTTCTTATTAAATTGTGGAAATGATGCATCTATGCGTGGATTCTGCGTGGCGGTGAAAATCCAATGCGCTTTCATATATTCTATGATACTCATTTGGTTAAAATTTTGGCTTCTATACTCCATGAAATTAGTGGAATATCCTTGATATTTAAACTTCGTCGATATCTTTTCATGGAAATATTCTTACGAGCACTCTTGAATTTTACTCCACAAAGCGAAGATCATGTTGACAATTTGGACATTATTGAGTTCGGGATAAATTATCTTATAAATCTTTAAAATTTATTCTTGAACTTGTTTTATTGAGTTATTATGTCATTGTCATCATTCTCATACTTATATTGTGATGAAAGTCATCTTTGGCTTACGTGCATAGATGGACTTGGTATGATTATAACGAGGATTATTCGGTATAATCATGAACTATAATGTTATAAATGATGTGGTAAAAGTCCTCGATGGCTTTGTAGTGTATTGGCCAGACGAGTTTTGGTATGATTATGACCGAGGATTATTCGGTATAGTCATGACCATTGATAATTTAATGAATATCCTTGGCGTAAAAGCGAGGATGACTCGATGATGTGGTTTATTTATTAAAATGAGTCTCAACGATAAAATTGATGAAAACATTTTAAATCATAGAAGATAGTAGATATCATGCTCTACTTGACTCTTCTAATGGATTGCTTATTCATTGCAGATTAAACTTGATGTCTATTATATTTTATCGGTTTAACATTGTTGAAGACTAATGATAATTTATTCTGCATTATCTTAGTCATAATATTTCTTACTGGGCTAGTTGAGCTCACCCCTTTCTTTCATTGTTCTCTTTAAGAAATGAGAACGTAGCCGGGACTAGTCGGGGAACGGAGTGACGGTCCAGATGATAGTATTAGTAGTCCTCACTATTCTGTTAAATAGTGTGACAATAAATGTATTGAGGACTCCTTTGAGTGTGGATATTGTCTAGATGACAGTATTCTTATTAAAACTCTCAATTTATGTTTTGTCGTATTTTACATGACTATTGTATAATTAGTTTGTATTTGTATTCAGTACCTTGTATCTGACGATCCAAGATGGGTGATGTGTACCTATTTTGGGGGCGTCACATTATTCATTGGCAGTTATTACATTCTTGTTGATTCATTGCTATATCTAGTGAGCATTTGTTTTGCTCACTCTTGTTTAAATATTATTATTGCAGCTAAAGTTGAGAAGGTAGATGAACCTACAACTAGCAAAGGAAAGGGGAAAATGTATAAGTGATGAAGACTTGTAATTTTGATTATTGCTATGATGTTAGACTTTTAGTTTGATGATAGACATATATTTATTGATGTGATGTAATGATTCTATTTCCGCACTTATGTGATGTTAAGGTTAGACAACCTGGGAGGTTTTTGGATTAAATGATGTAACCCTATTTAAAGGGAGGATTTATGATTTAATTTTATTATATTTGGGTAGATAGATATGAATGATTAAAAAGTGAACACCAAGTCTTGTGGGAATAAAGTACCTAGATTTGGGGGTGTCACAACTGGAGGAGCCACCTTCTCTTGAGCTAAAGCCATTACCTAAACACCTCAGGTATGCGTATTTAGGCAATTCAAATTCTTTACCTGTTATTATTTCTGCTGCACTTAACGAATTGTGGGAAGAAAAGTTGCTGAGAGTGCTTAGAGATCATAAATCGGCTATAGGATGGACAATTGAGGATATCAAGGGAATCAACCCATCCTTTTGCATGCACAAAATTCTGATGGAAGATGGTGCAAAACCGATAGTGGAGCAACAGAGACGGCTCAATCCAATCATGAAAGAAGTAGTGAAGAAAGAAATCCTGAAATGGTTGGACGTGGGTCAGTCCGGTTCAATGTGTACCAAAAAAGGGAGGAATGACCGTGGTACAAAATGATGACAATGAGCTAATTCCGACAAGGACTGGTTGGAGGGTTTGCATGGATTACAGGAAATTGAATAAGGCGACCTGCAAAGATCACTTTCCTTTGCCCTTTATCAATCAAATGTTGGACAGATTAGCGGGACATGAGTATTACTGCTTATTGGATGGTTATTCGGGATATAATCAGATCGTCATTGCCCCTGAAGATCAAGAGAAGACTACTTTCACATGCCCGTACGACACATTCGCATTCAGGAGAATGTCGTTCGGCTTGTGTAATGCACCAGCTACCTTCTAATGGTGTATGATGGCCATTTTCTCAAACATGGTGGAGAAAAACATGGAAGTCTTCATGGATGACTTTTCTGTTTATGGAGACAATTTTGATTCTTGTTTGGAGAATTTGGTGATGGTGTTAAAGAGATGCGTAGAAATAAATCTGGTACTTAATTGGGAAAAGTGCCACTTCATGGTTGAAGAAGGCATAATTTTGGGACACAAGGTTTCAGCAAAAGGATTATAGGTTGATAAGGCGAAGCTGGAAACGATTGATAAACTTCCTCCACCAAGTTCAGTCAAGGGAATTCGAAGTTTCTTGGGACATGCTGGGTTTTACAGGCGATTTATAAAAGACTTCTCTAAAATTGCAAAACCTTTGTGCAGTCTTTTAGAGAAGGATTCAGTTTTTATGTTTGATGAGGCGTGTAATTTGGTATTCGAGCTATTGAATAAGAAATTAACTTCAGCTCCCATAATCGTCGCACTTTAGATTGGAATATGCCCTTGAGTTAATGTGTGATCGACGACTATGCGGTTAGAAATTTATTTTGGGTCAACGCCAAGAAAAGGTATTTCATGCCATATACTATGCAAGTAAAACACTTACGAAGACTCAAATGAATTACACGACTACGGAAAAAGAATTACTTGCAGTAGTATATGCCTTCGATAAATTTCGGGCTTATTTGATCGGAACAAAGGTCATAGTTTACACGGATCACTTGGCTATTCGGTACTTAATCTCGAAAAAAGATGCTAAGCCACGCCTTATCAGATGGATTCTCCTTCTCCAAGAATTTGATTTGGAAATAAAAGATAGAAATGGTGCGGAGAATCAAGTTGCAGACCATTTATCAAGGCTGGAAAATCAGGATAAAAAGGAAGAGGACAGATGTATTATTAATGAATCATTTCCGGATGAGCAGCTGTTTGAGATCAATACAGAATTTCCATGGTACGCAGACTTCGTCAACTATCTAGTGAACAACATCCTTCCACCTGATCTTACTTGTCAGCAGAAGAAGAAATTCCTACATGACGTCAAGTGGTACATGTGGAATGAGCCATACATATTCAAACAGCGTGCCGACAAGATGATTAGAAGGTGTGTGCCTTACAGCGAGGTGAATAGTATATTGCATGAGTGTCATTCGTCTACATACGGGGGACATTATGGTAGTGAGAGAATAACGACAAAAGTGCTTCAAGCTGGGTTTTATTGGTCTACATTGTTCAAGGACGCCCACCAGTTTGTTAAAAGTTGTGATAGATGTCAAAGGGTGGGCAACATATCGAAAAGGAATGAGATGCCACTACAAACAATTTTGGAAGTTAAAATTTTTGATGTTTGGGGCATTAATTTCATGGGGCCATTTCCATCATCATTTGGTAATCAGTACATATTTCTTGCAGTTGATTACGTATCAAAATGGGTCGAAGCTACAGCAGTCCCAACTAACGATGCCAAAGTTGTCCTCATATTTTTGCAAAAGAATATATTTACAAGATTTGGCACGCCAAGAGCTATTATAAGTGACGAAGGTAGTCATACATGCAGCATCATTCTGACTCTCTTGGCGAAGTATGGGGTCAACCATAAGGTGGCGACAGCATGTCATCCCCAAACAAGTGGGCAAGCTGAAGTTTCAAACAGGGAGGTGAAAAGAATCTTGGAAAAGGTGGTGAACCCAAATAGAAAGGATTGGTCTCTCAGGTTGGACCATGCACTATGGGCCTACCGAACTGTGTACAAAACACAAATTGGTATGTCACCATATCAATTGGTCTATAGGAAAGCTTGTCACTTACCGATCGAGTTACAGCACAAGGCCTACTGGGCGATTCAGAAAATTAACTTCGATCAAACAGCTGTGGGCGAAAAGAGACTACTGCAATTAAACGAGCTCGACGAATTTCGACTTCAAGCTTACGAGAACTCTTAGCTATACAAACAAAAGGTCAAGAAATGGCACGACCAGAAAATCATGCACAGAACGTTCGAACCGGGGCAATCAGTACTACTTTTCAACTCAAGGTTGAGGTTGTTCCCAGGAAAGTTAAAATCAAGGTGGTCGGGTCTATTCACCATTAAAAGAGTTTTCTCATATGGCGCCATTGAACTATACAGTAAAAACCCATTGGAGACTTTCAAGGTCAACGGTCAATGGTTGAAACATTATTGGGGTGGCGAATCCAACACGGATGTCATCGCAATCACATTATCCGGCGTACCATAAACAGGGAGTAGTCAGGATAGACGACTTAAAATCAAGCGCTTATTGGGAGGCAACCCAATCGTACTTTTATTTTTAATATTTTTATTCATAACTGTCAAATTATAGTTTAACATAATTAGTAATATAGAATAAGTTCATCTATTAATTAGATAAGTTGCATGTTTTTTATAATCTCTTTACTGTGCTTAAAATGATCAAAATATACTAACATTTATCTTTTCTGGCTTTGCAGGATCTTAAGTTGATAATGGTTGGGAATTGAAGTGAAGAAATAAGCAAAATATCCTCAGTTAACAGAACCCACCCTCGCCGGGGAGGGCCCTTTATGCACTATACCCCCCGCCGGGGTGGGGGTCTCTCAAGTTCAAAAATAGTGGACATTCCAGCCAGGGCGGGTTTCATAGGCCTAATACCCCCCGCCGGAGCGGGGGTCTTGGAAGTTGAACATGCAGTTTCGGCAGTTACATCTTTCCAAACCCACTTCATTATCACACCTCCACTACTTCTTCTTCCCCACAACTCTCAATCCCATTACACCTATATCCCACATTTTGGCATTCACCATCCCACTATATTAACACACACACCCACTACTTCAGTCCATTACTCCAACCCACAAACCTCTCCCTCACACCATTCCTATAAATTCACTCCCTCATAACCCTTATTCACTACCTACTCTCAACTCCACCTGCTATAGCTATGAATTAGGGTTTTCATTGAGGTAAGTGTATAATAATTGAGAATGAGTGCCTTGTTTTCTAATTCCTCCCTTCCTAGCACCATAATAGAGTAAAATCATTAAGTGTGGGGGATAAACCACTGTGCACACCACGTGTTCGACAGTTTGTATGAACCAAGTTTGAGGGGGGATATTGTGTTAAGGCTTTCTAATTCAATGGCATCTAAACCCACATCAAAGAGGCAACGGGGAGAGAGTTCCACAACAACACCACCATCATAAACCTTTGACCGACGTAAATTTATAAGTGCCGCCGCCGCCAACCGTTACGACTACATAGCAACAAAAGCACTTACACCGGAGCGGGGGTTGGCACCGGACCATGTCGATGGTGAGATAATGCAGAAGATATATTAGAAGGGCTGGAACAAGTTCACGAAGGAACCCGAGGCCGTCGTTGTAAGTGTGGTCAAGGAGTTTTATGCAAACACCGAGGACAAGGCCCCTTTCAACGCTTTTGTGCGGGGAAGATTAGTACCTTTTAGTGCCGATGCCATCAATATATATTATCAGTTACGAGTGCCTCGACATTGCAATTATGCTCACTTACGTGACAATGATCCCGATTAGGAGACCATTCTGAAGGAAATGACTAAACCGGGCACAAAATGGATTAAGGGTCAAAAAAGGGGCACTATTTTTCACAGCAAAGATCTCAGCAGATATGGCAAGATATGGTATGCCTTCCTGTGTGCCACAATGTTTCCATCCACACACATATCTGATGTATCCAAGGAGAAAACACTGCTCTTGTATGCCATTGTATAAGATTTCGTCATCGACATTGGGGCTATAAATAATTTCTCAATCCGCCGGTGCTTACAAGGACATTTCACGGGCGGCTTGCCACACCCATCACTTATTTGTGGGTTGTGTAGGCAAGCAGGAGTTCGATGGTCCGATGATGAACCTACCCTGATGCCACTTTAGATACTAGATTCAAGAATGATTGCACAGTACTCAGTGTAGGAAGGCGGCGAATCACATCCGAGAGTATTAGGATTTGTGTTTCCCTCAGCTTCGGAGGATGAGGTTGAAGCTGAAGATACTTTGGATGATGAAGAGTTTCAGGAGAATGCACTGATGGGAGAACAAGGAGCAGAGGAGGTTCCACAGTCTGAGGCAATATCTAGCCCTCAGTTCTTAAATTTTCAGCGCCAAGTGGATGAACATAACAAGCAAGCACGATGAGAGATGAGGCGGCTAGGAGCTAGGCAGGATCACATGTTTGAGGCTGTGAACCTATCGTTTGCATCGTTGAACACGACGCTCCAAAGCTTTAATCCAAATGCTCAATTCCCATACCAGCAGCCTGCCCCAATGCCACGATTTCCACTAACTAACTCCAATGAAGAAGAACAACAACCACCACCACAGACTTGGGAGATTACAGAGAAGTCCTCACATTTTAATTGCTATATCTACACAATGAGGGCATTGTAATTCTTAAGTTTGGGGGATTTACTTTCATGTTTGCATTTCATGTTTGCATAGTTAAGTTCATTAACTAGGTTTGCATAGTAGTTTATTGTTTAGTTTAGGTTCACGTAATCATGCATTTTCATAGTAGCTTAGGATCATACATAGTTTTTATTTAGTTGTTTATTTATTATTGCATTCATGTTATGTTCACCATCCATATATATATAAAAATTAGTTAAATAATGTGTTAATTGTGAATATGTCCAGCAGTTGTTGTAAGTTCATTTTTGTTTTGGCCGATGATGTGATTGAAATTGAGTCGACAATTACAGTACTGATTATTAGAACCCTGACGTAGTTTCTGTTATGAATTCAATCTTGTTCTTGTTTAAAACTGGTATAAAAAGGGTAGCACGTTAATAACATCTGTGTCGACTGATTAGTTTAAATTAATACATAAAGAGTTTCTAAAGGATAATGCTAGTGTAAATGAGAAAATGGCAAGGATAGGCAGTGAAGACGAAGATTTAGGTAATAACCTAAGTTTGGGGGATCAAGTGGGGTATATAAGCTTCTAAAAAAATGATGAAAAATTGAGTCTTATGGTGGGTTGAGAAGAATCATGCAAAACACTCCCTGTGATGGCCCCAAAATAGGTATACATCACCCATCTTGGGTCGCCAAATACATGGTACTGGATACAAATACAAACTTAATTATACAACATGAACTGTGAGTTTTAATACAAATATTGTCTTCTAGACAGTATTCAAACTCAAAATAAGTCCTTATTTATTATCACACTATTTCACAGGATAGTGATGACTACTAATGCAAACATCTAAACCATCACTCCATTCCCCGACTAGTCCCGGCTACGTTCTCATTTCCTGAAAAGAACAATGAAAGCAAAAGGGTGAGCTCAACTAGCCCAGTAAGAAATATTATGACTAAGATAATGCAGAATAATTTATCATTAGCCTTCAACAGTGTTAAACTGATAAAATATAATAAACATCATGTTTAACTGCAACGGAACAAGCAATCCATTAGAAGAGTCAAGTAGAGCATGATATCTACTATCTTCTATAATTTAAAAAGATTTTCATCAACTTTATCATTTGAGACTCGACAATAAATAAACCACATCATCGAATCATCCCTGTACCACGACCAAGGATATTCATGTAATCATCGATGGTCATGACTATCTTAGAATAATCCTTGGTCATAATCATACCAACAAATGTCCATCAATGAACTACAGAATGATGAGGACTTTTACCACATCATTTGTAACATTACGGGTCATGATTATCTAGAATGATCCACAGTTATAATTATACCAATCAATAGTTCATCTATGCACGTAAGCCAAAGATGACTTGCATCACAATATAAGCATGAAGATGATGACAATGATATAAGAATTCAATAAAATAAGTTCAAGGATAAATTTTAAAGACTTTAATAATTTAATTTATCCATAATTCAATAATGTTCAAATTGCCAACATGATACTGCTTTGTGGATCGAAAAGATAATTTAAAATGATTTGGATCGAAAAGAAATCAATTTTTATCATGAATAGTACTTTGGGTGAATAGTACCCGGGTGAATAGTACCCTAGGAATAGTACTTCGGGAATAGTACCCCATGAATAGTACTTTATAAATAGTACTCGTGAATAGTATCTCGTGAATAGTACTTTATGAATAGTACTTTGTGAATAGTACCCGTGAATAGTACTTTTGTGAATAGTACCGTATAAATGAATAGTATTCATGGACAGTACTCCGATAAGAAAAGCTTAAAATTTAACAAGAATGTGCAGAAAATATCCTTGTGAAACGATACTAGATGAAGTGCAAATTTCAAGGATATTCTACTAATTTCACGGAGAATATAAGCAATACTTTAACAAGATGAGAGTATAATCAGGAATAAGAGATGAAATAATATTACTCACATACTACAGATTATGGAAGAAAATATTATTCCTATAAATATTGAACAAAATAATATCCATTACCTCAGAAGAAGACTGGATACTAGAATAGTGAGGTAACAGACTTCTCTTCTTCTTTCTCTCTATAGATTCTCTCTCTATAGCTTCTCCCTCTATAATTGCTCTTGTGAGACTTAGTGAATTGGTGAGAATGAAGGAAGAATGAGCTTCTATTTATAGGAAAATATAGTTTCAATAATTACACATTTTGGGACTTGAAATATTACAGTATAATACCTTCATCTTTTCCTTCATTTTTAATTTAGTCATGCAAGTATTATCAAACATGCACCTTCTCCCCTAATAGTACATCATGTGAATCAATAGTTCTATACATGTGAAAATATGAATTACAGTATAGTACCTCCATCTATACTTCCATTTTTAACTTAGTCATGCAAGTATTATCAATCTTGCACCACCTCCCCTAATAGTACATGAATGTGAATCAATAGTACACACATGTGAACAAATAGTTATAAGCATGTGAATTAATAGCAATTAATTGCTCATTTATCCGATTAATTACCTGATTGGTCAGTATAACTTTCAGACATCAATTATTATCGAAATAAATGTCGATTTCCACTAACACTAATAATTCCAACACAATGAAACTATCAATTTCATCCTTAATCAACATGAACTTATTCATCATTAATATTATAATTCACAATATTTAACAATCAAGTCGTTCCCAGAAAGAGGGGGCTTTCCAGATAAGGATTTCTCCTTATTGGCACGCAATTAGGTGACCAAACCTCTCCTTGTGAACTTCTGAACATTGTCAATATTGCAAATAATAATATGAATAACTTTGTAAATCTCAATTATTGATTTAATAATATAAAATATTATGCGAGATGATCTTTGTGACAATAATTAAATCAATAATATGAGAGATATGATGCAACAATTCTTGTAGCAATAATTGAGTATAAGCGGGTGACTTCTCACGTAAGCATCAATAATCAATACTGTGTGCTACTATGCAACCACGCAGCGTATTCTTCGTACTTTTACTACCGGGTAGTTCAACGGTTTAACGGTAAAACTTTAAATCGTTATTTTAATAAAAGATAATTCTATCGTTTTCCAACTACGACAATACTACTTGTTGTGGGGGGTCCACTGATGATTGTCTTGCGTCATTATGAATATTCCTGTTAAAATGAATATTCCTCGACCAATTGAATATTATATAACCACTTGCTTACTTTGAAAAATTTATAAATATTTCCCACAACTATAACATTAAATTATATCCACACCATAATATTCAAAAATATATTTAGAGAAAATTAATCTTTATTCATAAAAGTTGGGGTCTTACAACCTCCCTTCTTATGAAATTTCATCCTCGAAATTAGGTGCATTACTGGTATGTCGAAGAGGTGAGGATACCTTGACTTCATTTCAGATTCTAACTCCCAGGTCATTTCCTCAACATCGTGGTTTCTCCACAAAACTTTGACTTGAGGTATAACTTTGGAGCGTAGAATATGATCCTTCTTATCCAAGATTTTAACAGGTACCTCTTCATACGTTAAATCTTTCGCTATTTCGTCCGGTTCTAATTCAATAATATAGTTCGGGTCTTTCACATATTTACATAACATAGATATGTGAAAAACGTTATGAACACGAGACATACTTAGCGATAAGGCGGGTCTATATGCCACAGTTCCTAATCGATCAAGGATTAAAAATGGGCCAATTAATCGAGGATTGAGCTTTCCTCTCTTTCCAAATCTCATAACTCCTTTCCATGGAGCAACACATAACAACACATGATCTCCAATATTGAATTCCACGTCCTTTCGATGAAGATAAACATAACTCTTTTGTCGATTTTGTAAGGTTTTTATACGTTGTCGGATCGTTTGAATCTTTTCCGTAGTCATACGTACCAACTCTGGTCCCAACAACGTTGCTTCACCTACCTCATCCCAGCATACTGGAGAACGACACTTTCTTCTATACAATGCTTCAAATGGAGCCATGCCAATACTTGCTTGATAACTGTAGTTTTAGGAAAACTCCACCAATGATAAGAACTTGTCCCAACTTCCTTTGAAGTCAAGGACACAGAGTCTTAATAAATCTTCAAGAGTTTGAATAGTCCTCTCCAACTACCCGTCTGTTTGAGGATGATATGCAGAACTAAATCGTAAATTTGTGCCCATAGCTTTTTGCAAACTAACCCAAAATCTTTAAGTGAATCTTGGGTCTCGATCAGAAACTATGGATACTGGCATACCATGCAATCTTACAATCTCGTTTATGTACATACTAGCAAGACGTTCAAGTGTATAAGTTTCTCGTATCGGTAAGAAATGAGCAGACTTAGTCAATCTATCAACAATGACCCAAATCGCATCTATGCCTTGAGAAACCTTCGAAAGGCCAGTAACGAAATTCATGGTAATGTGCTCCCACTTCCATTCTAAAATTTTAAGTGGTTGCAATGGACCTTTTGGCATAATGCTCGCCTTGACTCGTTGACAAGTTAGACACCTTGAGATAAACCCCTCTATCTCTCTCTTCATATTTCTCCACCAAAATGTATGTCAAGATCACGATACATTTGGTACTCTCAAGATGGATTGCAAAGCGGTGTGTTGTGCGCCTCCATCATAATTTTATACTTCAAGTCAGAATCGTTAGGAACACAAAGTCTGGAGTTGACTCGAAGTATTCCTTCTTCATCAATTCTTACTTCTGGAATAACACCTTCTTGCACTTTCTTCCTCATACGCATCGACTCCAGTGCGTGGCTTGAAAGCGACTTTAACTTTATCAATTAAAGTCGGTTCTACTCGTATATTCGCCATCATCACATGGGTCCCTAGAGTCTTTAACTCTATCTCCATCCTTTGTAAGTCATACAAAATGGGAATTTGCATTGACAATATCGCTTTTCATTCCCATATATGATATTTTACTCGATAAATCGGCTACTACGTTAAGCTTTTCGGGATGGTATTAAATGGTATGATCATAATCTTTCAATAGCTCAAGCCATCGTCGTTGCCGCATGTTGAGTTCCTTTTGAGTGAAGAAATATTTGAGGCTTTTATGATCAGTATAGATCTCCACCTTCTCTCCATACAGGTAATGCCTCCAAATCTTAAGCGCAAAAAATAACGTTGCCAACTCTAGATCATGAGTGGGATAATTCCTCTCATATTCTTTGAGTTATTAAGTGAGGCATAGGCTATGACTTTCCCATGTTGCATAAGAACACATCCTAAACCTTTGCACGAAGCATCATTTGTATATGACAAATCCTCCGAACGGATGGTATTGTCGAACATGTCTTTGAAATGAGTCTTCTCTTGAGTTCTTGAAAACTCTTCTCATATTCCTCGCTCCAACCAAATTTTGTGTCTTTTCGAGTCGGTGAGTTAATGGAGTAGTGATTCGAAAAACCTTCTACTGAATCTCCGATAATAACCCATTAAAGCCAAGAAAGCTACGTCTTGATCATTGACTTAGGTTGCTCCTACTTTGAATTGCTTCAATCTTTTAAGATTCAACAGATATTCCATGATTTGATATCACGTGCCCAAGGAATGCAACTTCCTCAAGCGAACTCGCATTTCTTCAACTTGGCATATAGCTTGTTTTCCGCGAAGCTTTTGGAGTATCGACCTCAAGTGTTGCTCATGGTCTTCACGGGTTTTGGAGTATATGAGGATGTCATCAATAAAGACGACCACAAAGTGATCCAAATATTCCTTGAATACTCGGTTCATCATATCCATGAAGGCAACAGGAATGACCCAAATCGCATCTATGCCTTGAGAAACCTTCGAAAGGCCAGTAACGAAATTCATGGTAATGTGCTCCCACTTCCATTCTAAAATTTTAAGTGGTTGCAATGGACCTTTTGGCACTTGATGCTCCGCCTTGACTCGTTGACAAGTTAGACACCTTGAGATAAACCCCTCTATCTCTCTCTTCATATTTCTCCACCAAAATGTATGTCGAAGATCACGATACATTTTGGTACTCCCAAGATGGATTGCAAACGGTGTGTTGTGCGCCTCCATCATAATTTTATACTTCAAGTCAGAATCGTTAGGAACACAAAGTCTGGAGTTGACTCGAATTATTCCTTCTTCATCAATTCTTACTTCTGGAATAACACCTTCTTGCACTTTCTTCCTCATACGCATCAGCTCAAGGTCTGTAGCTTGAGCAGCTTTAACTTTATCAATTAAAGTCGGTTCTACTCGTATATTCGCCATCATCACATGGGTCCCTAGAGTCTTTAACTCTATCTCCATCTTTTGTAAGTCATACAAAATGGGAATTTGCATTGACAATATCGCACTCGTACCCCCATATGATATTTTACTCGATAAATCGACTCTTCGTTCGCTTTTCGGATGATATTAAATGGTATGATCATAATCTTTCAATAGCTCAAGCCATCGTCGTTCTTAGCGTGTTGAGTTCCTTTTGAGTGAAGAAATATTTGAGGCTTTTATGATCGAGTATAGATCTCCACCTTCTCTCCATACAGGTAATGCCTCCAAATCTTAAGCGCAAAAATAACAGCTGCCAACTCTAGATCATGAGTGGGATAATTCCTCTCATATTCTTTGAGTTGTCGTGAGGCATAGGCTATGACTTTCCCATGTTGCATAAGAACACATCCTAAACCTTTGCCTGAAGCATCGCTGTATATGACAAATCCCTCCGAACCAGATGGTATTGTCAGAACATGTGCTGAAATGAGTCTTCTCTTGAGTTCTTGAAAACTCTTCTCATATTCCTCGCTCCAACCAAATTTTGTGTCTTTTCGAGTCAGCTGAGTTAATGGAGTAGTGATTCGAGAAAAACCTTCTACGAATCTCCGATAATAACCAGCTAAGCCAAGAAAGCTACGTCTTGATCGGCTTGACTTAGGTTGCTCCCACTTTTGAATTGCTTCAATCTTTTAAGATTCAATGATATTCCATGATTTGATATCACGTGCCCAAGGAATGCAACTTCCTCAAGCCAGAACTCGCATTTCTTCAACTTGGCATATAGCTTGTTTTCACGAAGCTTTTGGAGTATCAGCCTCAAGTGTTGCTCATGGTCTTCACGGGTTTTGGAGTATATGAGGATGTCATCAATAAAGACGACCCCAAAGTGATCCAAATATTCCTTGAATACTCGGTTCATCATATCCATGAAGGCAGCAGGAGTATTAGTCAATCTAAAAGACATGACTAGGAATTCATAATGCCCATACCGAGTTCTGAAAGCCGTCTTTGGAATGTCATCGATTTTAATCTTCAATTGGTGATATCCGGAATGAAGATCAATCTTTGAAAAGAATTTGGCGCCTTGTAACTGGTCGAACAAATCATCAGTACGAGGTATCGAGTACCTATTTTTGATGGTGACATGATTCAAATCCCTATAATCAATACAAAGTCACATACTTCCATCTTTCTTCTTCACGAATAGAACAAGAACACCCCAAGGAGACGTACTAGGACGAATGAAACTGATGTCTAACAATTCCTGTAGTTGGATTTTTAACTCCTGAAGTTCAATAGGAGCCATTCGATATGGGGCTTTGGAAATGGGTTTTGTACAGAATTCAAGGTCGATACAAAATTCAATTTCACGCTCTGGGGGTAGGCCAAGAAATTCTTCAGGGAATACGTCAGGAAATTTATTAACAATAGAAATATCATTCAAATCTGATGTATTTTTATTTAAATCCGTGACATGGGCTAAAAAAGCTTGACATCCAATTTTCAATAAACGAATAGCTTTATATGACAATGATTGACTTTAGTGTTTTGGTTGCTTGAATTTGTATAATAGGTTGGTTAGGAATATGAAAGCTAACAACTTTACGAAAACAATCGATTTTAGCATGATGAGTAGTTAACCAATCAATCTCTAAAATCACATCAAATGCAAGTATTTTCAAAGAGATAAGATCGACAGGTAACTTGCGGTTACCGATTTGAATCAAACAAGACTTATAAACAGTGGATGTAATGAAGGTTTCTCCCAACGGAGTTTCAACAGATAAATCAAAATCTAATTTCTCTGGAGTCAAATTTAAACATTGAGCGCAAGTAGGAGAAATAAAAGAATGGGTAGAACCCGTATCAAATAAAGTATAAAATTCGCTAAAGTTTATGATTAGCTTACCCGTGATCACCTCGCTTTTTGGGAGGTTACGGCAAACGCTCTCCCATGAACTACCGGTTTTGTCTTGTCTGGGACACCCTTTGATGCCTCCATCCCAGCTGGACTTGACTTTGGTGCACGACAAAATTGGGCTAGGTGACCTTCTTTTCCATAATTATAACACGCTTTGGACTGCATCGCGTAGTTTGGACTAATGTGTCCTTCCCCTCCACATTTGTAACATATGACCGGCGGTCGTTCTCCTTCCTTAACAACAAGTGCTGGTGCTGACGTCTTTTCATCATTATTGAATCTCCTCTTCTTGAAATTTCCACTTCTAATCTCATTTTGATTGTGATGTCGTTCCCCTTTTTCTTTCATTTAACCGGAACTGGCGCAATTCGCAGAATTAGAAGCCTTTGCACAATTTGCTTCTGATCTCGTCTCTTGGCCATGATTGCCACCGAAGTGGTTACCATTTCTGGCATGTTGATTCCCTCCATGTTTGTTATCACCGCTTCGATGACTGCTACCACTGGTATTATCGACTTGCCAGCTGCTCTCTCTTGGTTGGGTTGACTCATTATCACGCTCTAATAACTGAGCCCTATTTACAACATCTGAATACAAACACAGTTTATGAGAGATAAGGTATAGATGTATCTCGGGTTTTAAACCTCTTAGAAACATCCGCGTTATTCTATCCTCATTATCAACCAAGTATGACGCAAACCGGGACAACTCAACAAACTTGGCTTCGTACTGCGACACGGTCATATTGTTTTGCTCCAGCTTGATGAACTCTACCTCTTTCATGTGATGAATACTTTCGGGAAAGTACTTGTCGTTGAACAGTTCTTGGAACTTCTCCCAAGTCATCTTTAGTGTGGCAGGTTGAGTATGCTTTACAGATTCCCACCAATGAATCGCCTCATTTCATGACATGAAGGTGGAAAAGGGAACCTTTTGCTCCTCGGAGCATCCCAGGACATCAAATATCTTGGTGATCTGCTCTATCATCTCCACCTTAAATGGTTTTGGCTCTCCAAAAAACTCCGGTGGTCCCAGCTCCTTGAACTGTTTAGCGGTGACCGTTCGAGAGTTGCCGGTGTTTCCCCCTGCATTTTGAACAGGAGCCGCTCTCGCCTGATGTTGCATGAATTGCATAAAGCCTCTAAACATCCCATCGTTCACCATTTCATTGGTATTATTGTTTACCTGAGGATTATTGTCTTTCTGTTGCACATTATCCTGGGTATTGATCGTTAGTGACTCAACGGTCTCATGTGCTTCATTGTTTATCTCAACATTTTTTGATGCCATTTCCAAATAATACAACAAAACAAGGGTTAATTGACATGTCACATATTATCCCTATACTATGATCGACCAATTAAATACCAAATAAACTTAGGTAGGTCATACTAGAGAAGGAATTCCCCGTCTCTCCCCTCCTAGTTCTTGTCTCACATCTCAGCCAGGGATCATATCTCTAAGCTTTGATACCAACTATGATTCCCCCAAAATAGGTATACATCACCCATCTTCGGTCGCCAAACACATGGTATAGAATACAAATACAAACTTAATTATACAACATGAACTGTGAGTTTTAATACAAATATTGTCTTCTAGACAGTATTCAAACTCAAAATAAGTCCTCATTTATTATCACATTATTTCACAGGATAGTGAGGACTACAAATGCAAACATTTGGACCATCACTCCGTTCCCCGACTATTCCCGGCTACATTCTCATTTCCTGAAAAGAACAATGAAAGCAAAATGATGAGCTCAACTAGCCCAGTAAGAAATATTATGACTAAGATAATGCAGAATAATTTATCATTAGCCTTCAACAGTGTTAAACTGATAAAATAGAATAAACATCAAGTTTAACTGTAGCGGAACAAGCAATCCATTAGAAAAGTCAAGTAGAGCATGATATCTACTATCTTCTATGATTTAAAAAGATTTTCATCAACTTTATCGCTGAGACTCAGCTTAATAAATAAACCACATCATCGAATCATCCCTGCACCATGGCCAAGGATATTCATGTAATCATCAATGGTCATGACTATACCGAATAATCCCTGGTCATAATCATACCAACAATTGTCCCATCAATGAACTACAGTGCAATGAGGACTTTTACCACATCATTTGTAACATTACGGGTCATGATTATAATTAGAATGATCCTCGGTCATAATCATACCAATCAACAGCCTCATTTATGCACGTAAGCCAAAGATGACTTGCATCATAATATAAGCATGAGGATGATGACAATGATATAAGAATTCAATAAAATAAGTTCAAGGATAAATTTTAAAGACTTTAATAATTTAATTTATCCATAATTCAATAATGTTCAAATTGCCAACATGATACTGCTTTGTGGAGTAAAATTCAAGAATGATATTGTATCAAAAATGATTTGGACCGAAAAAAATCAATTTTTATCATGAATAGTACCCGGGT
Organism: Panax ginseng; assembly: GCA_020205605.1. Lineage (NCBI taxonomy): Eukaryota > Viridiplantae > Streptophyta > Magnoliopsida > Apiales > Araliaceae > Panax > Panax ginseng. The sequence continues at coordinate 55,209,696 of CM035149.1, read as the reverse complement.
GAATAGTACTTTATGAATAGTACTCGTGAATAGTATCTCGTGAATAGTACTTTATGAATAGTACTTTGTGAATAGTACCCATGAATAGTACTTTTGTGAATAGTACCATATAAATGAATAGTACTCATGGACAGTACTCCGGCATGAAAAGCTTAAAATTTAACAAGAATGTGCAGAAAATATCCTTGTGAAACGATACTAGATGAAGTGAAAATTTCAAGGATATTCTACTAATTTCACAAAGTATAGAAGCAATACTTTAACAAGATTAGTATAATCAGGAATACGAGACGAAATAATATTACTCACATACTACAGATTATGGAAGAATATATTATTCCTATGAATACTGAACAAAATAATATCCCTTACCTCAAAAGAAGACTAGATACTAGAATAGTGAGGTAGCAGACTTCTCTTCTTCTTTCTCTCTATAGATTCTCTCTCTATAGCTTATCTCTCTATAATTGCTCTTGTGAGACTTAGTGAATTGGTGAGAATGAAGGAAGAATGAGCTTCTATTTATAGAAAAATATAGTTTCGATAATTGCACATTTTGGGGCTTAAAATATTACAGTATAATACCTTCATCTTTTCCTTCATTTTTAATTTAGTCCTACAAGTATTATCAAACTTGCACCACCTCCCCTAATAGTACATCATGTGAATCAATAGTTCTATACATTTGAAAATACGAATTACAGTATAGTACCTCCATCTATACCTCCATTTTTAACTTAGTCATGCAAGTATTATCAATCTTGCACCACCTCCCCTAATAGTACATGAATGTGAATCAATAGTACACACATGTGAACAAATAGTTATAAGCATGTGAATTAATAGCAATTAATTGCTCATTTATCCGATTAATTACCCGATTGGTCAGTATAACTTTCAGACATCAATTATTATCGAAATAATGTCGATTTCCACTAACACTAATAATCCCAACATAATGGAACTATCAATTTCATCCTTATTCAACACGAACTTATTCATCATTAATAGTATAACTCATAATATTTAACAACCAGGTCGTTCCCAGGACAGAGGGGGCTTTCCGATAAAGATTTTTCCTTATTGGCGTGCAATTAGGTGACCAAACCTCTCATTGACAGAACTTCTAGACATTGACAATATTGCAAATAATAATATGAATAACTTTGTCGTCTCAATTATTGATTTAATAATATAAAATATTATGCAGATTGTGACGCCCCAAAAATAGGTATACATCACCTATTCTGAGTCGCCAAATACATGGTACAGAATTCAAATACAACCTTAAATATACAACATGAACTGTGAGTTTTAATACAAATATTGTCTTCTAGACAGTATTCAAACTCAAAATAAGTCCTCAATACATTTATTATCACACTATTTCATAGAATAATGAGGACTACTAATACTATCATCTGGACCATCACTCCGTTCTCCGACTAGTCCCTGCTACGTTCTTATTTTCTGAAGAGAACAATGAAAGCAAAAGGGGTGAGCTCAACTAGCCCAGTAAAAAATATTATGACTAAGATAATGCAGAATAAATTATCATTAGTCCTCAACAATGTTAAACCGATAAAATACAATAGACATCAAGTTTAACTCTGCAATGAATAAACAATCCATTGTAAGAGTCAAGTAAAACATGATATCTACTATCTTCTATGATTTAAAATGTTTTCATCAATTTTTATCATTTGAGACTCGACAATAAATAAACCACATCATCTAGTCATCCCCGCACTACGGGCCAAGGATATTCATTAAATCATCAATGGTCATGACTATACCGAATAATCCACGGTCATAATCATACTAAAAATGTCCATCAATGCACTACAACAATCGAGGACTTTTACCACATCATTTATAACATTACAAGTCATGATTATCTGACTAATCCCTCAATCATAATCATACCAAGTCCATCTATGCACTACAGGCCACAGATGACTTTCAACATAATATAAACATGAGGATGATGACAATGACATAATAATTCAATAAAACAAGTTCAAGAATAAATTTTAAAGATTTATAAGTTAATTTATCCTCGAACTCATTAATGTCCAAATTGTCAACATGATACCGCTTTATGGAGTAAAATTCAAGAATGCTCAAAAAATATTTCATGATGAAAAGATACTTTGGAAAGGATACTATGCAATAAAATATAATATAATATATATATATATATATATATATATATTATTTAAAATCTAATAAAACAAATAACTTTATAAAAAGTATTACATTTTATATAAAAAGATTTTACTATACAAAACACTATCTGCAGTCTTATCTGAACACTATACATAATAAAATATAATATATTCTATTTATAATCTAATAAAACAAATAACTTTATAAAAGTATTCTATTTTATATAAAAACATTTTACTATGACAACACTATGCAGGCACTATGCATAATAAAATATATTATATTTTATTTATAATCAAATAAAACAAAACTTTATAAAAAGTATTTTGTTTTATATAAAAAGTTTTTTGTTTTATTACATTTATAATAATAATAAAATAAAATTCATCATCATTATTATATTCACACTATTAATCGACTAGGTCGTTCCTAGGAAAGAGGGGGCTTTCCAATAAGGATTTCTCCCTATTAGCGTGCAATTAGGTGACCAAACCTCTCCTTGACAAAACTTCTAGACATCGTTAATATTGCAAATAATAATATTAATAACTTTGTTATCTCAATTATTTATTTAATAATATATAAAATATCGACAATAATTGAATCAAATAACGTGAGATACTATGCAACAATTACTGTAGCAATAATTGAACAAAATTAAGTGACTTCTCACGTAAGCATCAATAATCAATACCGTGTATTACTACTTTTATCGCCAGACATTCTGCACTTTTTAACACCGGTGTTTCAACAGTTAAAGGTAAAACTTCCGCCGTTATTTTCATAAAAATATTTTTGTCATTTTCTCAATTTGACAATAATTCCGTTGTGGGGTCCACCAATGATTGTACCATCGTACGGATATTCTTCGACAAAAAGAATATTTTCCGATCAATCGAATATTATATAACAACTTGCATACTTTTCAAAATTTCTAAATATTACCCACAACTATAACATTATCTCAAATCCATGCCATAATTTTGAAAAAAATATTTGGAGAAAATTAAATCTTTATTCGTAAAATTTGGGATTTTACAATCTCCCCTCCTTATGAAATTTCGCCCTCAAAATTTACGTACGTACCTGGTATACAGAACAAATGAGGGTACTTCGTCAGATTCTAACTCTTGAGGTATAACCTTTGAGTGTTGAATACTATCCTTCTTATCCAAGATTTTATCACGTATCTCCTCATACGTTAAATCTTCTACTATCTCGTTTAGTTTTAATTCAATAATGTGGTTCGGGTCGTCCACATATTTACGTAACATCGATGCGTGAAAAACGTTATGAACACGCGACATACTTGGCGGTAAAACAAGTCTATAGGCCACAGTTCCTACTTGATCGAGAATTTCAAATGGGCCAATTAAATCGAGGGTTGAGATTTCCTCTCTTCATCGATTCTTGCTTCTAGAATAACGCCCTCTTGAACCTTCTTCTTCACATTCATCAGCTCTGAGTATGTAGCTTGAACGGCTTTAACTTTATCGATTAAAGTCGATTCTACTCGTATATTCGCTATCTTCATGTGGATCTCTAAAGTCTTTAACTCTATCTTCATCATTTGTAAGTTATACAAAATAGGTTTTTGTGTTAACAACATCGCACTCATAAACGCATACGATCTTCTACTCAACGCGTCAGCTACCACGTTTGCTCTTCTATAAAGATATTGAATGGTATAGTCGTAATCTTCAACAGCTCGAGCCAACGTCTTTGGCGCATTATACGTTCGTTTTAGTTGAAGAAATATTTAAGGGTTTTAGAAATGGGTTTTGTACTGGGGTCAGTAAAAAAATTCGATTTCACGCTCTGGGGTAGGCCAAGAAGTCTTCAGAAATACGTCAAGAAATTTATTAACGATAGAAATATCATTCAAAACTGTGACCCTCATCCAAGACTTGGATAGCACGTCACATTGATACCTATCAACTTGCCACCGTCATTCACAGCGTCCCCTACGGAAAGTTCGGCTTCGGTGCATTCCACACAAGGAAGTTACCAGCGAAAGGCTCGAGGCTCTTTACTTATGGCTTGATATAACAATGATTAACTTTAGTGGTTTGGTTGCTTGAATTCGCATAACAGGTTGATTAGGAATATAAAAGCTAACAACCTTACGAAAAGCATGATGAGTAGTTAACCAATTGATTCATAAAATCACATCAAAGGCAAATATTTTCAAAGAGATAAGATCGACAGGTAACGTGAAAGTGTCGATTTGAATCAAACAAGATTTATAAACAGTGGAGGTAACGAAGGTTTCTCCTAACCGAGTTTCAACCAATAAGTCAAAGTCTAATTTCTCTGGGGTCAAATTTAAACATTGAGCACAAGCAAGAGAGATAAAAGAATGGGTAGAACCGGTATCTAATAAGGTATAGACTTCGCAAAAATTTATAATTAACTAACTCGTGCTAACTTCGTCTAGATTACTCGCTTTTTGAGAAGTCACGGAAAACGCTCTTCCTGAAAGCACCGACTTTGTTTTGTCTGTATCCGCCTTTGGTGCCACCGTCCCAGCTGGACTTGATTTTGGTGCACGACAAAATTGGGCTAGGTGACCTTCTCTTCCACAATTGAAACACGATTTGGACTGATGTGTACAGTTTGGACTGATGTGTCCTTTCCCTCCACATTTGTAACATACGACCGGCGGTCGTTCTCCTTCGTTAACAACAGGTGCTGATGCTGACGTCTTTTCATCATTGTTGAATATCCTCTTCTTGAAATGTCCATTCTTATTGTTTTGGTCATGATTACCACCGAAGTGATTACCATTTCTGGCATATTGATTCCCTCCACGCTTATTGTCGCCGCTTCGATGACTGCTATCACTGGAATTATCATTTTATCGGCTGCTCTCTTTTGGTTGGGTTGACTCATTATCGTGCTCCAATAACTGAGCCCTATTAACAACATCTGAATACAAACATAAAATATTGAAGCATCTCGGGTTTTAAACCTCTTAGAAACATTTGCGTCATTCTCTCTTCATTATCAACAAATGGGACGCAAACTGGGACAACTCGGCAAACTTGGCTTCGTACTGAGACACGGTCATGTTGTTTTGTTCCAACTTGATGAACTCTACCTCTTTCATGTGACGAATACTTTCGGGAAAGTACTTGTCGTTGAACAATTCTTGGAACTTTTCCCAAGTCATCTTCAGTGCGGCAGGTTGAGTACGCTTTATAGATTCCCACCAGTAATCTGCCTCTACTCGCAACATGAAGGTGGAAAACGGAACCTTTTGCTCCTCGGAGCATCCCAAGACATCAAATATCTTGTTGATCTACTTTATCCACGTCTGCGCCTTAAGTGGTTTTGGCTCTCCAAAAAACTCCGGTGGTCCCAGCTCCTTGAACTGCTTAGCGGTGACCGTCCGAGAGTTGTCGGTGTTTCCACCGCATTTTGATAGGAGCTGGCTCTCTGCTTTGATGTTGCATGAATTGCATAAAGCCTCTGAACATCCCATTATTCACCATTTCATCGGTGTTATTGTTTACATGAGGATTATTGTCTTCCTGTTGCAAATTACCCTGGGTATTGATCGTTGGTGACTCAACGGTCTCATGTGCTTCATTGCTTATCTCAACATTTTCGGATGCCATTTCCAAATACTGCCACAAAACAAGGGTTAATTAACATATCACATATTATCCCTATACGCTAACCGACCAATTAAATACCAAATAAACTTAGGTAGGTCATACTAGAGAATGAATTCTGCCTCTCCCTCCTAGTTCTTATCTCACATTTCAACCGGAGATCATATCCTAAGCTTTGATACCAACCTGTGGCGCCCTAAAATAGGTATACATCACTATTCTCGAGTCGCCAAATACATGGTACGTAATACAAATACAACCTTAAATATACAACATAAACTGTGAGTTTTAATACAAATATTGTCTCCTAGACAGTATTCAAACTCAAAATAAGTCCTCAATACATTTATTATCACACTATTTCATAGAATAGTGAGGACTACTAATACTATCATCTGGACCATCACTCCGTTCTCCGACTAGTCCCTGCTACGTTCTCATTTCCTGAAGATAACAATGAAAGCAAAAGGGGTGAGCTCAACTAGCCCAGTAAGAAATATTATGACTAAGATAATGCAGAATAAATTATCATTACTCTTCAACAATGTTAAACTGATAAAATACAATAGACATCAAGTTTAACTGTAGAGGAATAAGTAATCCATTAAAAGAGTCAAGTAGAGCATGATATCAACTATCTTCTATGATTTAAAATGTTTTCATCAATTTTTATCACTAAGACTCAGCTTAATAAATAAACCACATCATCTAGTCATCCCTGCACTACGGGCCAAGGATATTCATTAAATCATCAATGGTCATGACTATACCGAATAATCCCTGGTCATAATCATACCAAAAACTATCCATCAATGCACTACAGGCCACTGAGGACTTTTACCACATCATTTATAACATTACAAGTCATGATTGTACCGACTAATCCCTGGTCATAATCATAACAAGTCCATCTATGCACTACAGGCCACAGATGACTTTCAACATAATATAAACATGAGGATGATGATAATGATATAATAATTCAATAAAACAAGTTCAAGAATAAATTTTAAAGATTTATAAGTTAATTTATCCTGAACTCATTAATGTCCAAATTGTAAACATGATACTGCTTTGTGGAGTAAAATTCAAGAATGCTCAGAAGAATATTTTCATGAAAAGATACTGGATGAAGCGGAAATATCTAGGATATTCTACTAATTTCATGGAGTATAGAAGCCAAAACTTTAACCAACTGAGTATAATAGAATATATGAAACTGCAAATGGATTTTCGCCCGCTATGTGGTAATCCACGTAGATAGATCATTTCCACAATTTAATAAGGAATGAATACAAAGGATCATTCACCATGCATGCGGTAATCCACATAGACAGGTTATTCCAACAGAATAATAAAGAATGGAACGGTGTCATATATAAGCCAAGCATCTGAGATATTCCAACGTAATAATAAAGAATGAAACCAGTCATGCATAATCCACACGCATGCAGATATTCCTACGTAATAATAAAGAATGGAACCAGGTCATGCGTAATCCGCACAGACGGTGATATTCCTACGTAATAATAAAGAATGGAATAACAACAAATTCACTGAGCATCGATAGATCAGACTTGCATGGCGGTTTATTCCAATGAGAATAATAAAGAATGGAATAATGTAAAAATTTCACCATGTATGCGGTACTTTGCATGTAGGCAAGTTATTCCAACAGAATAATAAAGAATGGAATAATGTAAGAATTTCACCATATATGCGGTACTTGCGATGTAGGCAAGTTATTCCAACATAATAATAAAGAATGGAATAATGTAAGCTCTCTTCATGAATCTGAAAAAGAAATAATACCCTTTACCTTAGAAAGAAGAGTATTCCAATTTAGTAGAGGCGAGGATATTCTTGAAGAAAACTTATCTTTGCTTTTCTACGCTCAAAACTTCTTAAAACTCTAAAGAAACACGCTCAAGATTATAGAAGAAGATTTCTCTGAATTTTTGGTGTGATTTTCCATTCTAACTAAGCATCCTATTTATAGGAGAATGGAAAGGATACTATGCAATAAAATATAATATAATATAATATAATATAATATAATATAATATAATATAATATAATATAATATAATATATATAGATATATATATATTGTAAGACCCCAACTTTTATGAATAAAAATGAATTTTTTTAAATATCATTTTTGAATATTATGGAATAAATTTGATATAATGTTATAGTTGTGGGTAATATTTATAAATTTTTGCAAAGTACGCAAGTTGTTATATAATATTCGATTGGTCGGGGAATATTCGTTTTAACAGGTAATATTCGTATGCGAAGACAATCATTAGTGGACCCCATAATGTAATTATTGTTTGGATTGAGAAAACGAAAAAAATATTTTATTAAAAATAATGGCGGAAGTTTTATCGTTAATCTTTGCTGAACTACTTCGGTAGTAAAAGTACGATGTCTGGCGTGGTTGCATAGTAGCATAGTAACACGGTATTGATTATTGATGCTTACGTGAGAAGTCATTCAGTTTTATTCAATTATTGTCGATATTTTATATATTATTAAATCAATAATTGAGATGATGCGAGTTATTAATATTATTATTTGCAATATTAGCGATGTCTCAAGTTACGCCAGGAGAGGTTTGGTCACCTAATTGCGAGCCAATAGGGAGAAATCCTTATTGAAAGCCCCTCTTTTCTCGGGAACGACACAGTCGATTAATAATGTGAATAATAATAATGATGATGAAGTTTTGTTTTATTAGTATTATTAATGTAATAAACCGGAAAAGCTTTTTATATAAAATGTAATACTTTTATAAAGTTATTCGTTTTATTAGGCTAATAGTAAAATCTTTTATATAAAATGTAATACTTTTATAAAGTTATACATTTTATTAGATAATAATTAGATTATATTATATTTTATTATGCATAGTGTTTGCATAGTGCCTGCATAGTGTTTGCATAGTAAAATCTTTTTAAAAGTTATTCGTTTTATTAAATTATAAATAGAATATATTATATTTTATTGTAAACCAATCAGGACCGTCCGTTTAAAGTAAATTGATCTGGACCGTTCATGGATTGGTTACTATTCAGTCCATTCTTCTATAAATAGAAGCTCATTCCTTCATTATTTCTTACGAATTCACCGAAACTCTAGAGAGAAAACGTAGAGAGAATTATTCTTCTATCTTGAGCGTATTTCTTTAGCATTTAAGAAAGCTTTGAAGCGTAGTGCAAGTTTCTTCAAGTATATTCCGCCCTACCGCCGTAGTACTCTTCTTTATAAGGTAAGGGATATTATTTGTTGCTACTGTAAGGGTATTTTTTTTTTTTATATTCATGAAGAGAACTTACATTATTCTATTCTTTATTATTCTCATTGGAATAACTTTGTATCTGCCATTTCACCCTATACTTGGTGATTTCTTTTGTTATTCCATTCTTTATTATTCATTGGAACATCCTCGTCTGCTGCGTTTTTACGCCTTAACACGTTCCGTTTTTATTATTCTGTTGGAATATCCTGTCTGTGCATTTTACGCCGACCTGATTCCGTTATTTATTATTCTGATTGGAATAACTCGTCTATGCGAAGTACCGCATGCATGGTGATTTCAGTTGTTATTCCATTCTTTATTATTATTCATTTGGAATATCTTGTCGGTTACGTATTACGCTTTGACCGGTTTCGTTATTAATTATTACATTGGAATAACTTTAATCATGCTAAATCTGGCATGCATGGTGATTTCTTTTGTTATTCCATTCTTTATTATACTCAGTTGGTTAAAGTTTTGACTTCTATACTCCATGAAATTAGTGGAATATCCTTGATATTTGCGCTTCATCCAGTATCTTTTCATGGAAATATTCTTCTGAGCATTCTTGAATTTTACTCTACAAAGAAGTATCATGTTGACAATTTGGAAGTTATTAGTTCCTAGATAAATTAATTCTTGAACTTGTTTTATTGAATTCTTATATCATTGTCATCATCCTCATGTTTATATTTTATTGAAAGTCATCTCGGCATTCAGTGCATAGATGGACTTGGTATGATTATGACCAAGGATTATTCGGTATAATCATGACCGTAATGTTACAAATGATGTGGTAAAAGTCCTCATTGGCCCCTAGTGCAATGATGGACAATTGTTGGCATGATCATGACCATTGATGAATACACGAATATCCTTGGCCCGTAGTGCATGGATAATTTGTGGTTGTGATACTAATGAATATCCTTGGCCGTAGTGTAGGGATGATGTGGATTATTTATTAAGCTGAGTCCCAGCGATAAAAGGGATGAAAAACTTTTTAAATCATAAAAGATAGTAGATTTTATTCTTTACTTGACTCTTTTAATAGATTGCATATTCCGCTGCAGTTAAACTTGATGTCTATTGTATTTTATCAGTTTAACACTGTTGAAGACTAATGATAATTTATTTTGCATTATCTTAGTCATAATATTTCTTACTGGGCTAGTTGAGCTCACCCTTTCTTTCATTGTTCTCTTGAGAAATGAGAACGTGGCGGGACTAGTCGGGGAGCTGAGTGATGGTCCGGATGATAGTATTAGTAGTCCTCACTATTACATTAAATAGTGTGACAATAAATGTAATGAGGACTTATTCGAGAGTGAATATTATCTGAAGACAATAATTGTATTAAAACTCACAACTCTCTGTTGTATATTAAAGATTGTATTAAGTATTCTATACCATGTATTTGGCGACTCAAGATGGGTGATGTATACCTATTTTGGGGGCGGCATAACAGTATCAAAGCTTAGGGATATGATCCTGGCTAAGATGTGAGACAAGAACTAGGAGGGGAGAGACGGAATTTCTTCGCTAGTATGATGACCTACCTAAGTTTATTTGATATTTAATTGGTCATTCGAGTATATAGGTGTAGGACCCCAAATTATTATTAATGAAATTGAATTTCCTTTATTTATTATGTTGAAATAGTAAGGGTTGATTTGATTAATGTGGTGAGTTATGGTAAAATATACGCAATTATTTCAAACATGCAAGTGGTTATAAAATATTCATTGTTGTTGGGGAATATTCGTTTGGTCGTGGAATATTCTTCTTTGTCGGGAATATTAAACAATGCCGCCAGACCTTTTGTGTGCCCCATAACGAAAAAGCGATTGGAGGAAGAAAACGACAAGAATAAGTTGTTTATAAATAATCTGCGTAGTTATTCTGTATTATCTTGTTAGAATACCCTTGGTTTAAACACAAAGAAGCATACCAGTATTGCACCAATTATTGATTCTTACGTAAGAAGGCATTACTCAATAATTGTTACAAGAATTCTTGCTCAATATTATATTTTATTGATTCAATAATTGCTACGTTGATATTATTGTTATTTTAATAATTGTCAACGCACAATATTTTCATTATCGGATCAATAATTCATATTATTTGAATAATATTATTAGATAACATTATTGGCAATGTCTAGAAAGTTACATCAAGGAGAGGTTTGGTCATCTAATTGCTGGCGTCGAAGGGAAAATCCTTATTGAAAGCCCCCTCTTTCTAGAACTGCACAGTTGTCGATATTGTGATTCTGTAATATTATTTGTGAATAATTAATTATTGATTTATATGATGAGGAAAATATTGATTTTATGTGGATATAGAAGGAGAAAATTTTTAATGTGACAATTGTTGAAAATTAATATTTTATCTTTTTCTAATAAAATAATTCATTTAAATATATTATTTTAATAATATAATAATGGTGATATTTTTATAATGAATGTGGGATATATGAGTATATGAGGAAGAAGAGTATTTTTATTGCATTAAATGATTAACACATGTTTTGTGTGTCGGTAGACCCCAATTCTTGATGAAATTTGATTATATATTTTTATAAAATCGTCCGTTTGTAGATTTCGGTCAATTTTTGTTTGGAATTTGGAAAAACTTTCTTCTGTAAAGTTTTAGAGAATGAAATTTTCTATGAAAAAGACATGTGGTTCGAATTTTTCTGATAAAAGGGCTATTTATTATGAATTATTAAAATTCAAGTTCTCAAATAATTGATTTTTGAAGTTTTATTTATTTTTTGATAAAAATGTTTTTTGTATTTTGTGGACATCATTAACATGTGCAAAGTGCTTTGAAATCAGATGTCTAGAGGTGGGCTAAGGAAAATTTGATAAATATATTAATATTATATTAAATTTTACGCTTTTTAAGTTCTAACCATTTTCCTATAAATAGGGTGCTTAGGTTAGAATTGAAAATCACATCAGAAACTGAAGTTTTCTCTCTATTTCTCTCTCGATATATTGAGCGTATTCTTGTGAGTATTTTGATACCTTGAGTGTTGCTTTATCTGATGCAAGTTCCTTCAAAGACTATATCTAGTATTCCAATCAGAGAATGCAAATCTTTTCGAGGTAAGGGATGTTATTTTTTCATATATGATATTATTTCTTTCAATATCATTATGCCGAAGTATTGATCTGAACTTTTAATCAAATTTGGAACTTTTTGTGTCGGGGTTACTATTCACATATACGATATTATTCACGTATACGGCACTATTCACAGAAAAATTAAATTTTTGTATTTTGTCCAAAATATCTATTATGGATACTAGCTTTGATTGTATTCATGTTTTGATCATTCTTGAATTTTACTTCACCATGATTGTTTATGAAGTATTCTTGAACTCGAATTGTTTAAAGTACGAATCCATAATACTTGTTCTTTTTTATTTCACTTTAGATTCGTTTTCTTTAAAATTATTTTCATCATCCTCAGATCTAAATGATGATGTTCTTGAATATCTTTGGCTGTAGTGCAAAGATGGTTGATTTTATGATGAATATCTCATAGCCTTCGTAGTGCAAAGATGTACATGTGTTGAGATGAACATGATCGATGATGAATATCTTTGGCCTCAGAAAGTGCAAAGATGAATATATGATTCAAGATGTGCATTGATTGATGTTACAGGATAAAATAATGATGATGGACTTTTAAATTCATAGATTATAGTAGATTTCATTCTCTCGTAACTCATCTATGAATTATTATTTCATTACTTGATCCGAAACTTGTTGTCTATTGTATTCTATCGATTTTTCCTGTTGAAGACTAACGATAATTTGTTCTATATTATCTTAGTCATAATATTCTTTATTAGGCTAGTTGAGCTCACCCTTTCCTTTTGTTCCATTTTTCTTCTCGGGAGGCGAGAATGTAATGAGTACTAGTGGGGTACCTGAATGAAGGTTCTAGGAAGTTGTTTTAGTAGTCCCTCACCATTTTGTAAAGTATTGTATCAATAATTGTAATGAGGACTTAGTTGGGTATGTATATTGTCTAGATGACAATATTTATATTTAAACTCACAGTTTATGGGTTGTATTAATAAAGTTGTAGTTATTTCTGTACCATGTTATTGACGACTCAGAATGGGTGATGTATACCTATTTTGGGGGCGTCACAATAGGGATAATATGTGATATGTTAATTAACCCTTGTTTTGTGGCAATATTTGAAAATGGCATCCGAGAATGTTGAGAACATCAATGGAGCACAGGAGACCGTTGAGTCTCCACAGATCAATAACCAGGACAATGTGCATCAGGAAGGCGGCAATCCTCATGAAAATAACAACACTAACCAAATGATGAACGATGAAATGTTCCGAGGCATCATCACAATTCATGCAACATCGAAGTAGAGCGGCTCCGTCCCAAAATGCGGGTGGAAACATCGGCAACTCTCGAGACAGATCCGCCAAACAGATTCAAGGAGCTGGGACCACCGGAGTTTTTTGGAGAGCCAAAACCACTTAAGGCGGAGACGTGGATAAAATAGATCAACAAGATATTTGATGTCTTGGGTTGCTCAGAGGAGTAAAAGGTTCCCTTTGCCACCTTCATGTTGCGGGCAGAGGTAGATTACTGGTGGGAATCTGTAATGCGTACTCAACCTGCCGCACTGAAGATGTCTTGGGAAAAGTTTCAAGAACTGTTCAACGACAAGTACTTTCCTGAAAGTATTCATCACATGAAAGAGGTAGAGTTCATTAAACGGGAGCAAATCAACATGACCGTGTCGTAGTACGAAGCCAAGTTTACCGAGCTTTCCCGGTTTGCGACCCATTTGGTTGATAATAAGGAGAGAATGACGTGAATGTTTCTAAGAGGTTTGAAACCTGAGATACATCAATATCTTATCTTTCATAAACTGTGTTTGTATTCAGATGTTGTTAATAGGGCTCGATTATTGAGCGATAATGAGTCAACCCAACCAAAAGAAGAGCAAATTGACAAAATGATAATATCGGTGATACTTGATCATCAAAGCGGTGACAATAAGCGTGGAGGAATCAACATGCGAAAATGGTAACCACTTGGTGGTAATCATGGCTAAAGCAATAAGAATGGACATTTCAAGAAGAGGAGATTCAACAATGATGGAAAGACGTCGAAGATCGGCACTTTGTTGTTAAGGAAGTAAAACGACCACCTATCATATGCTTCAAATGCGAGGGAGGGACACATCGGTCAAAGCGTGCGATGCCGTCAAAGCATGTTATAATTGTGGAAGAGAAGGTCACCTAGCCCGATTTTGTCGTTCACCAGAAGACAAGCTCGGCTAGGATGGAGGCACCAAAGGGCGCCCCTGAAAAAGTCAAAGCCCAGATGGTGCAAGGGAGGCGTTTGTCGTGACCTCCTAGAAAGCAAGGAACCCGAATGAGGTCATCACGGGTAAGCTTATCATAAATTCTAGCGAAGTATATACCTTATTTGATACCGGTTCTACCCATTCCTTTATTTCTCCTACTTGCGCTCAACGTTTAAATTTGACTCCAGAGAAATTGGACTTTGACTTATCTATTGAAACTCCGTTGGGAGAAACATTCATTACATTCACTGTTTATAAGTCTTGTTTGGTTCAAATCGGTACCCTCACATTACCTGTCGATCTTATTTCATTGAAAATACTTGCATTTGACATAATTCTAGAGATTGATTGGTTAACCACTCATCATGCAAAAATTGATTATTTTCGTAAGGTTGTTAGCTTTCCTATTCCTAATCAACCTATTATGCGAATTCAAGCAACCAAACCATTAAAATCAATCACAGTCATCTCAAGCCATAAAGCTATTTGTTTATTGAAAAATGGATGTCAAGCTTTCTTAGCTCATGTCACGGATCTAAACAAAAATACGTCAGTTTTAAATGATATTTCTATTATTAATGAATTTCCTGACGTATTCCCTGAAGAACTTCTTGGCCTACCCCCAGAATGTGAAATTGAATTTTGTATCGACCTTGAACCCGGTACAAAACCCATTTCCAAAGCCCCATATCGAATGGCTCATATTGAACTTCGGAGTTAAAGACCCAATCAGAGGAATTGTTAGACATTGGCTTTATTCGTCCCTAGTACTTCTCCTTGGGGTGCTCTGTTACTATTCGTGAAGAAGAAAGATAGGAGTATCGACTTTGTATTGATTATCGGGAGTTGAATCATGTCACCATCAAAAATAGGTATCCATTGCCACGTATTGATGACTGTTTGACCCGATTGCAAGGCGCCAAATTCTTTTCAAAGATTGATCCTCGTTCTGGATATCACCAATTGAAGATTAGAACCGATGACATTCCAAAGACGGCTTTTAGAACTCGGTACGGGCATTATGAATTCCTAGTCATGTCTTTTGGATTAACTAATGCTCCTGCTGCCTTCATGGATATGATGAACCGAGTATTCAAGGAATATTTGGATCACTTTGTGGTCATCTTTATTGATGGCATCCTTATTTATTCTAAAAGTCGTGAAGATCATGAGCAACACTTGAGGCTGATACTCCAAAAGCTTCGTGAATATAAGCTTTATGCTAAGTTGAAAAAATACGAGTTCTGGCTTGAGGAAGTAGCATTCCTTTGGCACGTGGTATCAAGTCATGGAATATTTGTTGACCCAACAAAGATTGAAGCTATTCAAAGCTGGGAGCAACCTAAATCAATGACCGAAGTACGTAGCTTTCTCGGCTTAGCTGGTTATTATCGGAGATTCGTGGAAGGGTTTTCTCAAATCGCTACTCCCTTAACTCAGCTGATTGGGAAAGATACAAAATTCGGTTGGAGTGGGGAATGCAAGAAGAGTTTTAAAGAACTCAAGAGGAGGCTCATTTCTGCACCTGTTCTAACAATACCATCTAGCTCGGAGGGATTTGTCATCTACAGTGATGCTTCGAGCAAAGGGTTAGGATATGTTCTCAAGCAACATGGGAAAGTCATAGCCTATGCCTCTCAACAACTCAAAGAATATGAGAGGAATTATCCTTCTCATGATCTAGAGTTGGCAGCTGTTATCTTCGCACTTAAAATTTGGAGGCATTACTTGTATGGGGAGAAAGTGGAGATCTTTACGGATCATAAAAGCCTCAAATATTTCTTCACTCAAAAGGAACTAAACATGCGACAGCGACATTGGCTTGAAGCTGTTGAAAGATTATGGTCATACCATCCAATACCATCTGGAAAAAGTGAGCGTGGTAGGTGGCGCATTGAGTAGAAGATCATATCTGATGCGAGTGCGATATTGTCAATGAAAGGCCCATTTTGTATGACTTGCAAAGGATGGAGATAGAGATAAAGATTCTAGGGACCCAAGTGATGATGGCGAATATCACGAGTGGAACCAGACTTTAATCGATAAAGTTAAAGCTACTCAAGCTTCTGGACACGGAGTGATGCATATGAGGAAGAAAGTACAAGAAGGTGCTATGCCGGAGGTAAGAATCGATGAAGAAGGAATACTTCGAGTCAACTCCAGACTTTGTGTTCCTAACGACCCTGATTTAAAGTATAAAATCATGATGGAGGCGCACAACACACCATTTGCAATCCATCCTGGGAGTACTAAAATGTATCATGATCTTCGACATACATTTTGGTGGGGCAATATGAAGAGAGAGATAGCGTTGTTTATCTCAAGGTGTCTAACGTGTCAACGAGTCAAGGCGGAGCATCAAGTACCAAAAGGTCCATTGCAACCACTTGAAATTCCAAAATGGAAGTGGGAGCACATTACCATGGATTTCGTTACTGGTCTTCCTAAGGTTTCTCAGGGTATAGATGCAATTTGGGTCATTGTTGATAGATTGACCAAGTCTGCTCATTTCTTACCTATCTGTCGGCTTATACACTTGAGCGTCTTGCTCAGATGTACATAAACGAGGTTGTAAGATTACATGGTATGCCAGTATCCATAGTTTCTGATCGAGACCCAAGATTTACTTCACGATTTTGGGTTAGTTTGCAAAAAGCTATGGGCACGGATTTACGATTTAGTTCGGTATATCATCCTCAAACAGATGGACAATCAAAGAGGACTATTCAAACTCTTAAAGATTTATTAAGACTCTGTGTCCTTGACTTCAAGAGAAGTTGGGACAAGTTCTTACCATTAATGGAGTTTTCCTACAACAACAGTTATCAAGCAAGCATTGGCATGGCTCCATTCGAAGCGTTGTATGGAAGAAAGTGTCGTTCTCCAGTATGTTGGGATGAGGTGGGTGAAGTAACGTTGTTGGGACCGGAGTTGGTACATATGACTATTGAAAAGATTCAAACGATCCGACAACGTAGAAAAACCTCACAAGACCGACAAAAGAGTTATGCTGATCTTCATCGAAAGGACGTGGAATTCGATATTGGAGATCTTGTGTTGTTACGTGTTGCTCCATGGAAAGGAGTTACGAGATTTGGAAAGAGAGGAAAGCTCGATCCTCGATTCATTGGCCCATTTTAATCCTCGATCGAGTAGGATCAGTAGCCTATAGACTTGCTTTACCACTTAAATATGTCTCGTGTTCATAACATTTTCATATATCCATGTTACGTAAATATGAAAGACCCGAACCACATTATTGAGTTAGAATGGGCGAAATAGCGAAAGATTTAACGTATGAAGAGGTTCATGTTCAAATCTTGGAATAAGAAAGAACATATTCTACGCTCCAAGGTTATACCTCAAGTCAAAGTTTTATGGAGGAACCACGATGTTGAGGAAATGACACAGGAGTTAGAATCGAATTGAAATCAAGGTATCCTTACCTCTTTGACATACCAGTGCGTACCCTAATTTCGAGGGCAAAATTTCATAAGAAGGGAGATTGTAAGACCCCAACTTTTATGAATAAAAATGAATTTTCTATAAATATCATTTTGAATATTATGGAATAAATTTGATATAATGTTATAGTTGTGGATAATATTTATAAATTTTACAAAGTACATGAGTTGTTATATAATATTCGATTGGTGGGGAATATTCGTTTTAAAGGGGAATATTAAATGCGACGGCACAATCATTAGTGGATCCCACAATGAAATTATTGCCGGATTGAAAAATGACAAAAATATTTTATTAAAAATAACGGCGGAAGTTTTATCGTTATCTTTTTGAACTACTCGGTAGTAAAAGTGCGATGTCTGGCGTGGTTGTATAGTAGCACACGGTATTGATTATTGATGCTTACGTGAGAAGTCATTCGATTTTATTCAATTATTGTCGATATTTTATATATTATTAAATCAATAATTGAGATGACGAGTTATTAATATTATTATTTGCAATATTAGCGATGTCTAGAAGTTACGCGAGGAGAGGTTTGGTCACTAATTGCGAGCAGCCATAGGGAGAAATCCTTATTGAAAAGCCCCTCTTTCTTGGAGCGACACAGTCGATTAATAGTGTGAATAATAATAATGATGATGAAGTTTTGTTTTATTAGTATTATTAATGTAATAAACCAGAAAAGCTTTTTTTATAAAACAGAATACTTTTATAAAGTTATTCGTTTTATTAGGCTAATAGTAAAATCTTTTTATATAAAACCGAATACTTTTATAAAGTTATCTATTTTATTAAACAATAATTAGATTATATTATATTTTATTATGCATAGTATTTGCATAGTGTCTGCATAGTGTTTGCATAGTAAAATCTTTTTAAAAGTTATTCGTTTTATTAAATTATAAATAGAATATATTATATTTTATTGTAAACCAATCTGGACCGTCCGTTTAAAGTAAATCGATCTGGACCGTTCGTTTAAAGTAAATCGATCTGGACCGTTCATGGATTGGTTACTATTCAGTCCATTCTTTTATAAATAGAAGCTCATTCCTTCATTATTTCTTACGAATTCCTTTGAAACTCTAGAGAAGCGTAGAGAGAATTATTCTTCTATCTTGAGCGTATTTCTTTAGTGTTTAAGAAAGCTTTGAGCGTAGTGCAAGTTTCTTCAAGTATATCCCCGCCCTACCGTCGGAGTAGTCTTCTTTATAAGGTAAGGGATATTATTTGTTGTACTCGTAAGGGGTATTATTTTTTTTATATTCATGAAGAGAACTTCTGTTATTCCATTCTTTATTATTCTATTGGAATAACCTATATATCTGTGATTCACCCTATACTTGGTGATTTACATTTGTTATTCGATTCTTTATTATTACATTGGAACATCACGTGCATGCATTTCTGTGGGACTGGTTTAAATTCTTTATTATTACTATTGGAATATCACATGCATGCGTTTCTGTGGGACTGGTTTCGTCTTTATTATTATGTTGGATATATCACATGCATGCGTTTCTGTGGGACTGATTCCGTTATTTATTATTACATTGGAATAACTTTTACATCTGCGGTACCGCATACATGGTGATTTCATTGTTATTCCATTCTTTATTATTACATTGGA
Organism: Panax ginseng; assembly: GCA_020205605.1. Lineage (NCBI taxonomy): Eukaryota > Viridiplantae > Streptophyta > Magnoliopsida > Apiales > Araliaceae > Panax > Panax ginseng. The sequence continues at coordinate 55,190,151 of CM035149.1, read as the reverse complement.
ATATCACATAGAATTAATATTACGCTGACTGATTCCGTTATTTATTATTACATTGGAATAACTTTACATCTGAATCTACCGCATGCATGGTGATTTCTTTTGTTATTTCATTCTTTATTATACTCGGTTTGGTTAAAGTTTTGACTTCTATACTCCATAAAATTAGTGGAATATCCTTGATATTTGCGCTTCATCCAATATCTTTTCATGAAAATATTCTTACGAGCATTCTTGAATTTTACTCTACAAAAAAGTATCATGTTGACAATTTGGGCGTTATTAGTTCTGGATAAATTAATTCTTGAACTTGTTTTATTAAATTCTTATATCATTGTCATCATCCTCATGTTTATATTTTATTGAAAGTCATACATGGCACATAGTGCATAAATGGACTTGGTATGATTATGACCGAGGATTATTCGGTATAATCATGGCCGTAATGTTACAAATAATGTGGTAAAAGTCCTCATTGGCCGTAGTGCATTGATGGATGATTGTTGGCATGATCATGACCATTGATGAATACACGAATATCCTTGGCCCGTAGTGATGGATAATTTGTGGTTGTGATACTAATGAATATCCTTGGTAGTAGTGCGGGGATGATGTGGATTATTTATTAAGCTGAGTCCCAGCGATAAAAGTGATGAAAAACTTTTTAAATCATAAAAGATAGTAGATTTTATTCTCTACTTTACTCTTTTAATAGATTTCATGTTCCGCTGCAGTTAAACTTGATGTTTATTGTATTTTATCAGTTTAACATTGTTGAAGACTAATGATAATTTATTACGCATTATCTTAGTCATAATATTTCTTCTTGGGCTAGTTGAGCTCACCCTTTCTTTCCTTTATTCTCTTGAAAATGAGAACGTGGCAAAGAGACTAGTCGAGGAGCGGGTGTGCCAGTCCGGATGATAGTATTAGTAGTCCTCACTATTCTGTTAAATAGTGTGACAATAAATGTACTGAGGACTTATTCTGAGAGTGAATATTGTCTAGAAGATAATATTTATTTTAAAACTCACAGCTTTCTTGTTGTATATTAAAGATTGTATTTGTATTATGTACCATGTATTTGGTGACTCAGAATAGGTGATGTATTTGGTGACTCGGAATAGGTGATGTATACCCATAAACACAAGTATGAGATGGAGCGTAATACAGTATTAGTATTATGAATTGCCTGATCAATAGTTCTTTGTGGACTTGTATGGATTCGAGAGAGGAAGTACGAGTCTAGACTTAGTTAATATAGCATGTGTTCTTGAATTTTGTGAATAAATAGAATCTTGATGAATGTTAAGGTAGAGATATGCTTGACATGGCATGTAATCATATAAAGGGCTTAAGCTTAAACCTTCTTTAATTATAATTCACATAGAGATATAGTGAGTTAGTTGATTAAGGTGTTTAACTTGTTTCTATCTAAATTGTGGATTTGAGTTAATACAGTATTAGTACATCGAGAGGTGGCTAGTGCTACATTCGTGTCCTTGATTAATAAACAGGGATAATGAATTGAACTGGAATAAAGGTGTAAAAATCAGAGTGAAGCTTAGGGTGAAGTCGTAAGACTAATTCTCCAATAATTGTTTGAAATTTCAGTTTTTAAGATTTATGATTTTTTCGTGGTCGTAGTATTTTTAACAATTTAGTTTTTATAATTTTTAATCATTGATTTGGATAGTTTGATAAAATTTGGATTAATAAGAAATTGGTAATTGTGAGGGTTAAATTCTTACTAAATTTCTCTGTGGGAACGATACTCTACTTACTATTATATTACTTGTTGACCACGTATACTTGTGTGTTGTGCGTAATTAGATTTTACCCAACATATATTGATGATAAAGAACATTGGTTGGATTTTCAAGTGGTTGAAGAAGATGTTTTCTTTACTAGGAAATAAGTGTAAGGTCAATTGCATAATAATTAATTTTTCATTTAAAGGCTCTAGGACATATCATTGGCATTTAATTTTATTTGTCTTAAAATTAGATGAAAAAGATTTTTAAATATTAGATATATATATATATATATTGTACACGAGCCACTAAATTTGTACGACTTGATTACCTTTTGCACTCGATTATCAAACAAACTTGATTTTATTGGTGTAAACTTTGAACAAATATTCTTTTAGCTAGTATTCTAAAGATTTAATTGTTTAATCTTTTGTGTGCTAATTGATCATTGCATATAGTTGAGCCTTTAATTGTTAAATTGATTATTCTTGCATTGATCATAGACCTCTATATTTGTATTTAATTTTCTATTTAGACTAAGTGTAGTCTAAAAGGTGTTAATCCTAGTGGATTAGAGAAAAGGTTTACAAATGGGTTCAAGGAAGCAAAGGTGCTTGAAGAGTGCATAGGTGCACAAGGAGCAAAGAGTGCTCAAGAGAAATTAATTGTTATTAATTCTTGTAAGAATCATTTTGTAATCGGTGTTTATTTATAAAGAAATAAATAAAGTGAGTCTCCAATACTAGTTGGTATTGGACGTGGACTAGGCTATTATTATAGAGGGTAATAGCTGAACCACGTAAAAAATCTTGGTGTTGATTTTATTATTTTGCTTTATTTTAATTACTCACATAAGTTATTTAATTATCTTAATAATTAAAATTTGAATACTTGCATTATATTAAGATAATTCTTTAACACTAAGTATTTATTCTAAGTTATAAATTCATTTATTTTCTTAAAAATAATCGATTAAATTAGATAGCCATATTAATTCAGCAAGCTAAATTCATCAATCTAGTAGCCTGAAACTAATAGTTTGTTTTAAAGTTTAAAAATTGGTCATAGATTGCTCCCACACTTATTCAACCCCCCTTCTAAGTGTGCCTAGTTAAATTTCATTTGGTATCAAAGCTTGGCTCTACTTATCTTGGTCTTAAAGGTGACTTGTAGGGAAAGATTCTGACATGGCACAGTTCGGGAACAACAATCAAGAAGGACAATCAACCAATAGACCTCCTTTGCTGTTTGGAACAAAAAATTACAACTTCTGGAAATTTCGAATGAGGATCTATCTCAAAAGAGATCCTTCGGAATGGTGGGTTGTGGAGAACGGACCAGTTATTCCACGAAGAGATGATGGGACACCAAAGACTCTGCTAGAAATGGATTCAACCAAAACCTACATGGTTTTATATGATTCAAGGGCAATGAACACACTTCTCAGTGGTATGGTACAGTCCAAAATTGACAAAGTTTCCTCATACAGCACAATTAAGGAAATTTGGGATACTCTAGTGGTAAGTCATGAAGGAACATCCAAAGTACGAGAAGTTAAACTAAGCATGCTTATGCACGATTATGAAATGTTCAAGCTCAAAAAAGATGAAACCATTAAGCTAGCTCAAGCAAGATTTCTAGTCCTTATTAACTCCTTGAAATTGCTGGACAAAACTATTCCTCAAAGTGAGATCAACCAGTAAGTTGCTTGCTATATGCCCAAAAGGTTTGCTTCTAAAATCACTACTCTTCAAGATTCTACTACTATTTCTTCCATGGATACTTTAACTTTGTTTGGTGAATTAGAAGAATATGAACATCGATTAAAGAGATATGATGATGAGGAAGAAACTCCTCGAAGAAAGGTCTTAGCTCTTCTGCAGAGATAATGAGGAGGAGCTTGATGATGACTCGAGATGAAGAAATAGCTATGATGTCAAGAAGACTCAAGGGGCTATTACAAAGGAAGAACAAGAGAAGAAACACTTTCAATTCAAATAAGTCCAAAGGAAAGCAAACTAAGAGACGTGCTTTTGATGTGGACGTCCGTGTCACTTCAAGAAAGATTGTTTTCAATTAAAGAATAAGGGGAAGACAAACTACAAAGACAACAAGAAGAACAAAGCCTTTGTTACTTGGAGTGATGAGGAATCCGAAGTGGAGATCGATGCTAAAGATGAGATTGCTCAAGTATGCTTCGTAGGTATTGAAGGTGAATCTAATCAGGTACCTCTTCATGAACTAAATTCACTAGAACAAGAAAATAAGAAATTAAAAGAAAAGAATGCATGCTTGAAAGGTTTAGTTAATACATTAATGAGTGAAGTAGATTCACTAATAGATGAAAAGAAGGAAATTGAAAAAGAGTCATCATGTAAAGATGAAAAGATTTTGATTGCTAAAATTGATTACCTAGATAATTATAACAAAATACTTTTCAACAAGGTAAATTATTTAAATAGTGAGGTTCAAAAATTAACAAATGAACTAAAAATGAGAGATGTATGTATTGATGCATTTAGTGATAAATCACATGATAAAATTCTTCCTAATAATGAACTTCAAAAAGAAATTGATTCACTAAAATTATCTCTTTCTAAATTTGTTCAAGGTGAAGAAAATTTGAATGTCATATTAGGTAAACAAAGACCTAGCTTTGAAAAACAAGGAATTGGTTATAATCCTATGTATAAAAAGGAAGATGTGAAAATGCTAAAATCAAAATCTCGTTTTAAATTAAATTATTGTTCTCCTTTCACAACATGTAAAAATTGTGGTATAAAAGGTCACTTGGATATAAATTGTTTTAAGAAAAATAAGATTAAAAAGGTATGTGTTAAAAAGATGATTTATGTTCAACTAACATTAAAGGACCCAAAAAGATGTGGGTACCAAAAGGATGAATTATTTTTCCTTGACAGGTGTGTCTCAAGGTAAGGGTTCTATCTCAAAAATGGATTCTCGATAGTGGATGCTCTCGTCACATGACCGATGATAAATCAAAGTTCATGGAACTAAGTGTCAAGAAGAAGAATGGAACGATCACTTTTGGAGACAATAAAACCTGCAAGATAATCGAAAATGGTAAAATTAGTAACTGCAAGGTAAGTATAAATAATGTTCATCTTGTTAATGGTCTAGAATTTAATTTAATTTGTATCAGTCAATTAATGGATAATGTTCATCAAGTTAATTTTGAAAAAGATAAATGCACAATATTTCATGGTACTAACAATACTACTCTAGTTGCACAAAGAGAGGGAAATATATATACTATTGATTTTGAGCAACAGGATGAAGAGCTATGTCTTACATCTGTACAAGATGAGGCTAAATTATGGCATAAAAGGATGGGACATGTTCACATGGACCTAATCAAGAAATTATCTTCAAATAATCTCGTCAAAGGATTGCCAAAAATCAGGTTTGAAAAGAAAGGGATATGTATCCCTTGTCAACTGGGAAAACAAGTAAGAACTTCTTTTACAGCAAAGAATATGGTATCAACATCCTCTCCCTTGCAACTACTTTATCTTGATTTATTTGGACCGAAAGACATTCTAGTATTAATGGTAAATTTTATGCATTTGTAATAGTTGATGATTTTTCAAGATACACATGGGTATTATTTTTTTTGAGACTAAGGATGAAGCATTTAAAGAGTTTGAAAAATTAATAAGGAATCTTGAAACTAAGTATAGCTACAAACTCATTAGAATTAGAAGTGATCATGGTACTGAATTTCAAAAAGATTTCATAACTTTTTGTGATCAAAGAGGTATTAGCCATGAATTTTCAGCCCCAAGGACTCCTCAACAAAATGGGGTGGTGGAAAGAAAGAAGAATAGAACTCTTCAAGAGACGGCAAGAACTCTACTGCAAGAAAGTAAGCTTCCAAAGAAATTTTGGGTCAAGCAGTAAGTACATCATGTTATGTTTTAAATAGAGTACTCATTCGTCCTATTATTTTGAAAACACCTTATGAGCTTTTAAATAATAAAATTCCAAACATAAGTTATTTCAAAATATTTGGTTCTAAATGTTTCATCTTAAATACAAGTGATAATTTGGGAAAGTTTGATGCTAAATCATATGAAGGAATATTCCTTGGTTATTCTCAAAATAGTAAGGCTTATCGTATTTTCAATATTAGAAAATTATGTGTAGAAGAGTCTGTTCATGTTACTTTCAATGAGACTAACAATGATCTTCCAAAAGAAAGTGAAGATGATGCAGGAAATCTGGAGATAGTCAGGAATTCAGCAAACCAAAAAGAACAAAACAGGAGATCGAATGAACAGTTTCAGGAAACTGAAATTGATGACCGAAATGAACATGAACCTGAAAATTTACAAGATGCTGAAGATGATTCTCATGATCAAGAGGAAGTTATACATGATATCCAAATGCCAAGAACAACTAGATATATCAAGAATCATCCTCCTGAAAATATCATTGGAGATATCAACAAAGGCATAACCACACGAAGAGGTTTACAAAATCATTGTGCATTCTCTGCATATTTGTCACAGGTTGAGCTAAAGAATGCAAAGGATGCAGTCCTTGATGAAAACTGATTATTGGCAATGCAAGAAGAACTTCAACAATTTGAGAGATGCCAAGTGTGGGAACTTATGCCTCCTCCAAAAGATGCTTCCATCATTGGTACTAAATGGGTATTCAAGAACAAGCTTGACGAGCACGTGACAATCATTCGTAACAAAGCAAGGCTAGTAGCTCAAGGTTATAACTAACAAGAGGGGATCGACTATGAAGAAACCTATGCACCAGTTGCTAGGCTGGAATCAATCAAATTTTGTTGGCTTTTGCATGCTACAAAAAGTTTAAGCTTTATCAAATGGACGTAAAGAGCGCTTTCCTCAACGGATACATCAATGAAGAGGTATATGTAAAACAACCTCCTGGATTCGAGCACGAAAAGTATCCTAATCATGTTTACAAATTAAAGAAAGCACTTTATGGCTTGAAACAAGCTCCAAGGGCTTGGTACGAAAGGTTGAGTAAGTATCTCTTGTCAAACGGATTTATTAGAGGTAAAATAGATTCTACATTTTTTATTAAACATAAAAATATAGATATCATTATTGTTCAAATATATGTAGATGATATAATTTTTGGTGCTACTAATGATCATCTTTGTGAGTGGTTTTCCAAGTGCATGCATAAAGAATTTGATATGAGCTTGATGGGAGAGCTTAATTACTTTTTGGGACTTCAAATTAAGAAAATAAAGGAAGGAATCTATATCCATCAAACCAAATACACAAAAGAATTACTCAAGAGATTTGGATTTAAAGGATCCACCTCGAAAGGTACACCCATGAGCACTTCAATAAAGCTCACAATCGATGAGAAAGGTATTGATGTTGATATAACGAAATATCGAGGTATGATTGGATGCTTATTATACTTAACTTCCTCTAGACCTGATATAATGTATAGCATTTGTTTGTGTGCAAGATTTCAGGCTAAACCCAAAGAATAACACTTAAATGCTATTAAAAGAATTTTGAAATACTTAAGTGGTACAATTAATTTAGGGATATTTTATCCAATTTGTAATCACTTTGAACTAATAGGTTATTCAGATGCTGACTATGCAGGGTGTCAAATTGATAGAAAAAGTACAAGTGGTGCCTGTACTTTCTTGGGACAAAGTCTCGTATCATGGCATAGTAAAAAGCAAACCTCAGTGGCTCTATCAACTACTGAGGGTGAATACCTAGCTACAGGAAGTTGTTGTTTTCAGATTTTATGGATGAGACAAACCCTATGTGATTTTGATATATTATGTGAATGTGTGCCCATATACTGTGATAATTCTAGTGCTATAGATATCTCTAAAAATCATGTGTTACATTCACGTACAAAACACATAGAAGTAAGGCATCATTTTTTAAGAGATAGTGTGTCAAAAGGTTTAATTAAATTAATTTTATTCCTACTAAAATCAAATTGCGAGATATTTTTACTAAACCATTAAAGTGAAGATAGATTTTGTATATCTCTGCGAAGAGAACTTGGAATGTGTATCATGGTAATTTTTTTAAATTCGCATTATCATTATCCTATTCTCGCATGTATTATTTTACTAACTGCTAAAATTTAGGATAATTGATTATGTGATTTTTTTGGTTGCTCATTTAAATCCTTAATTCATGGATGCGATATTCTAAATGTCATAATGATGATTTTTTTTTAAACCAAAAGACAGGATCGCACAGGGGTTTCTCGGGAGACGTAAGTGGATATGAGTATACATACATGCATCCGTTCATTTTATTTTACTCATCTATCTCTCTCTCTCTCTTTTCACATCTCAAACCTTTTTTCTCGCTTCTTTTCTCTCTCACTCTATACTTTCATCTTCTCTATTCTCACCAACAAACCCCAAGAACTATGAGAACCCTGGACTCATAAGCGATCGATGATCGATTCGATGACGATCGACGCCGATTCCTCCCCAATCTTCTGCTTTGGTCCTTCACACAAACAAAGAAAAACTAAAGAAGGTGGTTGTCTGTGAAAACGGAATCTTGGACTCTTCATCATCCGATGAGTCAAACTTTAGTCCATCTTTCTTTGAAATCATCAGGACCTCTCAAAGACGAAGTCAACTATTCCATCCTGTAAGCTTTGAGTTTACTCCACCATCCGATTCGATAAAATCCTATCCTCTCTTCTCGATCTTCCCCGAAAATTTCTTTCGTAGTAATACCTATGAGGTACGGTTTAAGACTGTCGTGTTTCCAAAACAATTTGTTTATGAAAAGTCTGTCGATTAAATCTGCTATCAACAATCTCATCTGAAAAATTTGTTTGAATCTTGTGGTATTTCTTCCATATTTTTCCTCCATCAGTTGCATATCCTAGACTAGTCCAACAGTTTTTTACTAATCTGGAGTGTCATGGGGATTTTTATATAACTTTTATTAAAGGAAAATCTTTATATTTTACTGTCATAGATTTTGGTAGCATTCTGAACATTCCATCCTCTGGTGTTTGTCCATTTACTAGAAAAGGGGCTGTCCATTTCCCGTTTACTCCTTTGGAATAGTTATAGATTGTTATGAATAATCCTATGTTGAATGATGTTTTTACTCAAAAATAGTAGATGTTTCTCCTATTGCTTGTGTGCTTCATCATCTGGTTAGGTACAATCTGTTGCCTCATTTAGGTGGAGGAGCAGATTTTACCTATCAAGATTTGATAATAGTTGCCATGATTTTGAAAGGTGTGTCTTTTAATCTATCCCAAATATTACTTCATCAAATGACAAGTTATTTACGAAAAACCAAAACGTGTCTGCCTTACGTTGCTCATCTCACCACTCTTTTCAATCATTTTAAAATTTCTTTTGAAAATGAAATCTTTATTCTTTATTCTTGATTCCATCAAGTGTTGGTACTTTGAAAATGTGTCGTATTGCCTTAATTGATGGTAAGTTTGTTTGTAGCACTTCTGATAATCCTATTCCCCCTCCTGTTTCAAATCCATCTTCACCTGTTCTGCCCCCAACTCAATCTTCTCCTGAAATTGTTGATATGTTGAAAGTCATTCTTAGTAATCAAGAGAAAATGCAAATCAAAATGTCTGGTCTCCACCATCGTATGTCTCTGTTGGAAAAAGGCAAGTTGCCTTTAGGTGCACCTAAAATTAATAAACTTTATCAAAACATTGAGGATGAGTTTATTGACTTACAAGCAGGTTTTGAATTGCAAACCACTGCTTTGGCAGAGGTCATTTAACGGAGACTCAACCGGAATGCTTGTCAATTGAGTTAGGAGATCAAATTTGTTAGCAATCAGGTTGGCGAGTTAGCTGAGTTCATGTCTATGCGCTTCAATGATGTAGGATCTAAGTTACATATGCAGCGTAAGCACTCAATTTATTATGGAATGGGTTCATTATAATTGGTTAGCCGAATATCTTGGTGATTTCCTTGACGTACCACTACCACACATGCAACTTATTATTCCCCGTCCTCCTCAATTTCTTCATTGATCTTACCATTCATTGAAAAGGTTCACCGTGCCAATCATCGTCCTTACTTCACACATGAAGGTGCGCTTTCTTTCGAAATAACGGTGGTGGTAGATCTTGATTGATAACGCTTCCTTCCTTTTTGTTTGATGACAAAGGGGAGAAGTTTAAGTTTAATTATTTTTGGATTTCTGGTTTCGATGGTGAAAAGACTTATGTTGGTTTTTGATGCTTCACAAGACTTATTTATTATTTTGGGATGTTTTAAAATTTTTAAAACTGATATGTTTGATATGTTAGCATTTAATATTTGACAAACTAACATGATTGCAGGTAGCAGGTTGCTGAAAATCAAAATTTTCAGTTAGATTAATATTATAAAATTCCTGAAATGATAATGAATTGCATGGATTTAGGGGGAGCTAATTATATTGTATGCATGATTTTAGGGGGAGCTAATGGGAATTCAATATTTTTGGTTGTCATCATCAAAAAGAGGGAGAATGTTGACTTAGTCATATTCCATCCTTGAGTTTTGATAATGATTTGTTAATATACTAAATTGTTTTATAGCATTTCGGTATATTGATGATAAAGAACATTGGTTGCATTTTCAAGTGGTTGAAGAAGTTTTTTTTTACTAGGAAAACCAAGTGTAAGGTCAATTGCATAATAATTGATTTTTCATTTAAAGGCTCTAGGACATATCATTGGCATTTAATTTTATTTGTCTTAAATGAAAAGTTTTGAAAAGTGATTTAAAATTAAAATAAAAAGATTTTCAAATATTAGATTAAATATAAATGTATATCATATACAAAGTTTTTTAATGCATTATTTTATCAATATTTTATTACTGATATATGTTTCATGTGTATATCCTTTTATAAATACTTATTTTTATGCTACACGTGGATATATATATATATATATATATATATATATATAAATGAATTACTATATACCTTAAAACTTGTAGCTATATATATAAGTGTTTCACGATATGATGAGCATAGCTACCCATTTTCAAGGATAGTGATTATAAATGTTTTGGGACTATAATAATTATGGTATCTTGGAAAGATAAAGAAAAGAAGTGTGTTGTCACACGTCAAGCTTTTTAGTGTAGCATGCCATTTTAAAAGATAAGAAGAGAGAAAAGTCAAAGTTGTTATGGGGGTTATCTTTTAAAGAGTCTTTGAAAATTATTGGAACAAATATAACAAAGAGTTTGATTTGTTTCAAGATATATTAATATATATTAAACAAATATTTTTTCATTTTGAGTTTGTTACATGATTGATGATGTATTATCTAGCGATTGTTTTGGATTAATTAGAACTAATATATATCTTCTTATAGGAACTATGTAACGAGAATTTATTTAATGGATAATAAATTGGTGTGTATAAATTGTGTCTTATGTATAATTTAACACGACTCACTCAATATTATTTTTGCACTAATTTATTTATATTATTATCGAGCAAACTTGATTTTAATTGGTGCAACTTTGATCAACTAAGCAATTATATTCCTGATATTCTTTTAGCTGGTATTCGGTAAGATTTAATTGTTTAATCTTTCTGTGCTAATTGATCATTGCATATAGTTGAGCCTTTAATTGTTAAATTGATTATTCTTGCATTGATTATAGACCTCTATATTTGTATTTAATTTTCTGTTTAGACTAAGTGTAGTCTAAAGGTGTTAATCCTAGTGGATTAGAGAAAACGTTTACAAACAGGTTCAAGGAAGCAAAGGTGCTTGAAGAGTGCATAGGTGCACAAGAAGTAGGAGTGCTCAAGAGAAATTAATTGTTATTAATTCTTGTAAGAATCTGTTTTGTAATCAGTGTTTATTTATAAAGAAATAAATAAAGTGAGTCTCCAATACTAGTTGGTATTGGACGTGGACTAGGCTATTATTATAGAGGGTAATAGCTGAACCACGTAAAAAATTTTGGTGTTGATTTTTATTGCTTTACCTTAATTACTCACATAAGTTATTTAATTATCTTAATAATTAAAATTTGAATACTTGCATTATCTTAAGATAATTCTTTAACACTAAGTAGTTTATTCAACAAAATATTTTATTAAAAGAATAATTAGTAAATTCAAGTAAATTCATCATTAGTTCAAACTAATAGTAAATTTAAAATTATCAATCTAGTAGCTTAAACTAATAGTTTGTTTTAAAGTTTAAAATTTATGTGTAAAATGAGAATTGTGTATATATTGAGTTATTCAATAAATGAAGAATGTTTGTGTTAAGATTCAAATAAAGTTTGGCAATTACCTTATAAAGTAATGTTTTATAGAATAATATGGTATAAGACAAGATATGAAGTTACTTAAATGAGTTATATATATATATATATATATATATATATATATATATATATATATATATATATATATATATATATATCACTATGATAAAAGGAATCATTTAATAAATATGATTCCGTAATATATGTAATCGTAAGGTTGCGATTCAGGGAACGAAAAAAATGAAGACATAGAAGTTTTAATTATTCCGTATTTTTGGCTATTATCTCATATTGATATGACATAAAGCTGAATCAAGATTGTTTTGACGAACAAGGTCGAGCTTACGTTAGTCCTGATTTTGATTAAGTTGGTCTCAATTTTTGGGTCGTCACAGTTGGTATCAGAGCTAAGGGTTATAAACTTTAGGTAAGTGTACCCTAGGTTATAACCGTAAACAAGGTAGATGAAAAGAAAGAACATGTTAAAACTCAAATGAAGTTTAAATGATCTTAAAATGAATGCAGAAATTCATAAAGAATGCGTTAATATAATCATCAATAATATGATTAAAGAGGAAAGAAAAGAAGATCGTAAAAATGAAACGATCTTAGAATGAGAAAGAATCATAATATAACACGATTATAAGATGAGATCACGATGTGATCTGATCAAGTCAAAGAAGAACAAGCAATCAATCGAATGATTGAAAGTTATTTTAAAATGGTTATATGGAAATGGTACTATGAGATAGTACAGAGAATAAAACTTGGAAAGAGTTATGAATGATGAAATATAAATTAAATAAAATTTGTATTGAGCAAAGAACAAGATACGATTTGATGGGACTAAATGGAATTTCAATTGAGGACTTGTGTGGTAGCTGAGTTGTACAATCTTTTGCATGGGCAGAGGTTTTGTGTTTGGTTTAACGACCACTTAGTTTATCATATTGATAATCGTTGAAATGTTGGTGTCGCGCTATCGATATACATACGGTGAGAAGGTGGTTCTTTTCTTATATATATCTTTGATAATTAGAGAATAATAAGATTAGGTGCGAGTTCTTAAAACTCATGCTTATAATAAGTTTGTGACTCATAATCATATGGTATGTTTTTGAACACCTAAGCATATGGATAGTCCCTGATTGGTTCTTGGACTACGTATTGTTAAAACAAGTTCATAAACTCATATTTTTACGACAAGTTCCTAAACACATAATGTGTAGTAAGTTTAATGAACTGTCCCAGCGTGGGTTTAGAACTGATGGTTTTTAATATAGTAGAAGTTAATGGTGTTAGAGATGAACAGAATTGTATGGTGAAGTTTTGGAAACAGTTAAACTGGATGAAGAAGAAATGGATATTCTCAAATCGTCTAGTTATGCTAGATTTCGAAACTTATTGGCATCGTGCTGATAATTGCTCTGTTGTATTTTAAAGAAAAGAAAAAATATATAGCGAGGAAGGATCAAAAGTATTTCCCTTATCTAGTACTTCTGCTTAAATATTATTACTTTATTAAAACTATGTCGTTTTGAAGATTGGTCTCATTTGCTTTTCTTTTAAAAGATTCTTTTATACATATTAAGGATAATTTAGTCTTTTTAAATATTTACACTACCCTAAACATTTTTAGCTGTGCATATATTGGCGGAATCCAAAGCTACTTTATACTACTAGCTGGAGAGCGGACAGCACTTCCCCCCTTTATGCAGATTTCATTTTAATGGCGTAACCTAGGCTTCTTCGCCGGGATCCTGAAGATTGGAATCCGACTCCGTGATAGCAATCATGTACAATCCTTTTGGAATGAACAATCGATCTACGTGAGTGGCTTTGCATAAAACTAATTTATTACTGGTTTGAGTTTCTATTTATACAGTAGCTGTTCTTGTTCGTTAATTTTAATTGTTTGTTTCTGCCGGTAGGTTTTGATCGTTTCGTCAATGTTTATTTGAGAAAAAGAACATGCTTGAAACAGCATAGATGTTTAAAAGACAGACAAATCGGCTGTGGCTGGGAAACATTCGCGCCTTTAGGTATATATTCTGTTTATATAAGGCTTTTGGATTCTGATTTGATGATGATTGTATGATTTTGTGTTCTATCTATGATTAATTTAATTTTTTCCCTTTATTATTTTGTTAATATTAAAATTTTAAATGATTTGGCATACCAAAACAAATAGAGAAAGCCTGAAAATTCTGTTGTACCACCTCCTAAACCCAATGTTCTGAAAACTTCAAAAGGGAAAACCCAAAAGTCAATATTTTTACTAAATTAAATATCAAATGATTACTTCCTCCAATCAAGTTAAGCTGACATTGCAATTTTTTAATTTTTTTCTATATATGACGAGATTATTAGCTGGTCCATGGACTTGACCATATATACAGTGAGGGGTTTTGTATATCATTAAAATCTAAGAGGGAGCAGTGTAAATGGGTAAAACCTAGCCGTTACTTTTTCTATATATACTGCGTTGGCCCCTATATTCAATGTTTAGACACTGATAATTAATTTTATATACTCACTCTTGTTCTCTCTGTCATCTCTCTTTCCTTTGGCGTATTTTGGACTTAGGATTTTTGTTAATGGTATTTATGACTTAAAGCATGGTTTTTATACACTGATTAATCTCCATCACTTGTAGCCTTAAGCTCTTTCATCATAATGCCACATTTGTGTATATCATAATTCTCTTTATTAGGGTCCACCTTTTGGTTACAAGGCAGAGCATTTAATGTTTCACTATTCATGAGTTTAGATTAAATTTTCAACAGTTTCCTTTCTAACAAAATATTAGTGCATGTAAAATATATCTTCTCAAAACTAACAATTTTTATGAGGAAGACAGGATCCTATTGTGAATTTCTTTTTTTCCCATTTACTTTGATTGGTCTGAATGGTTCTTACTACTAATGTGTGTTTTCTCCCACTCCCTCTTTTTGTTTCCTAGTTTTAATATTAAAATAAAGTAGAAGAGAGAGTATAAAATAAGTTCCAAGACTATCCATAGTTGACTCCACTTTTGAGGGTAAGCTAGCCTTTATAACACATTTAATATTACTTGTGTACTTTAAGACATCTTTTCATGGACAAAATTTGTTTTACTTTTAGACATACTTTCAGAGATGGAGGTTGTATTATGAAGTGTAGAAATATCTAGAATTTGACAAACATGGCATCTAATTGAATAATCCATATGACTATTAAGAGAGAATAATAATTAAAGCATCTAATTTGACAAACTTGACATGTAATTGAGTAATATTATAGGAGAGAGCACTATAACTAATTTGTGCAGGAGAAAGTGATCTTGATCACAAAATATTTATATTTACTCGTGCACAAATTGCAAAGAATTACATGGCATTCTTATTAAGTGCAACAACAAATGAAATAGGTTATAGTCTTATATATGTGCAGTAAAATGAAAATAGATTAATTTAGCTATGAGTGCCTTCTTATTGAACTTTTAGTGCTTTTACAGAACTGGTGTGTACATTTTATTTGTAGCAAATGTTTCTACAAACCACAATTGATTTCGATTTTTGCAGGTGCTCGTTCTGATGTTCTTCTGCCATCAAAGATAAATCTGCATAATTTCTGCTAAATTCCCATTCATGAAGCTGCATAACAGGAACAACTAATTTCGCGAGCTAAAGTCGACAAGGTTGCAAATATAACTGGTGTGGTTTATAAATGTTTTTTTGTTGACGCTGTTATTTTTTAGGAATTTTTTATTATTAAAAAGCATCTAGATGATGTTCTTATACTGGCGCGTGTGGTTAACCAGAAATTAGTACCAGCAATAGTTCATTTGGCGTATGTTGTCATGGAGAAGGATTGTATTCTTGTCTCATACGCATCATTTGTTGCTTTAATACATGATGATTCAATGGAGAAGGGTAACTGTGTTCAAGGCCGGCCCATATGTTAAGTTATTTAAGCAATGGCTTGAGGCCTCCAAAATTTAGAAGGACCCCAAATTTTAATAATTCATATATGTTAGAGTCCATTAAAAAAGCCCAAATTTTTTTTCCTAACAAAGCAGTAGCCCCAAATACAAGATATTTTTCTCTCTCCGTTCGCTAAAATCTATTCTTCTTTTTCCCAAGGCTGAAATTTATTCTTCTTTTTTCCCAATGCCAACAAAAAGTTTGGATAGGCCTGTGTTTCCTCACACTCAATTCTTTTAGCCATTTAAAAAGAACCTAATTATTGACTTGCCATTTTTTGAGCATATTCTTTTTCTTTAGGTACATCTACTATTGGAGGAGGTGTTTCCATGGCCAGATGTGCCTCTTTTAAAGATTTTTGCTGTTTCATACATGTTCTTTTTCATCAAATAAACATAACGATCAAAGCACTGATCTATTGTTCAATCCAAGAGGGCTGCTCATGATTGGTATCACAACTAGATC
This sequence comes from Panax ginseng, assembly GCA_020205605.1. Lineage (NCBI taxonomy): Eukaryota > Viridiplantae > Streptophyta > Magnoliopsida > Apiales > Araliaceae > Panax > Panax ginseng. The sequence continues at coordinate 55,173,691 of CM035149.1, read as the reverse complement.
TCCTACTTTATGATTGCGGCGAAGAGCACAAGGTTTGCCAATAAAGAAAGTTCGCTTCATGTTAAAAATAAGTAGCATTGCAAAGAGAGAAAAAGAGTATTACTAGGATTGCAAAACAGGGGTTAAAGTAAATGCAAAGCTTCACACACTGCTAAGGAGAGGGCTAACACAAATATATTTGATTAGAAGGTACAAATTGTTTCTATTGGTTACCATGCAGCTTGCTATCAACCAAAATTCTATAGTCTTGTTGCCTCTTGGGGTAGTTTTTACTTTTCTTGGTTATGTTTTTAGTACTTATTTTCGCGACCATATAGAGTTCTCTACTTGTTTACTACAATGCTATGATATCTTTGAAGTTTGTTTTTCACCCCTTGGTGTGCTGTAAGTTTTTATATTCTTTTCTTTTTTCCTCCTTAAGGCTAAGATGAGTGATCTACACTTTGGAGTAGGGTATTTATCTTTGTTTATCATCTCTCCTAGATTTTGCATAATCTTGTGACTTGCTGAATATCTTTTTTTTTTTTCAATCTTGTTCTTGTTAGTTTTAATTATTGGTTATTGTGCCTTTTGTTCTTCCTATTTGGTAGCAATTATTCTTAATCAGGGGGCACTTATCTATGAAGTTTCATATGCATTCTAGATTGTTCAGATTGTTTTTTTAATGAGTCAGTTGTAATCACTAGATTGTAGGTACTCCTGTGCTAATAGTAGAGATACAATTAGCTGTAAAGCTTTACCATCTCTACTAGATTGGTTCTGAGTTCGTCACTTCTGATTTCATTTTTCCTATACTTGATATGAACCTTGTAATCTTGCACTCCCACCACCTTTCCCCGAAAGAGTCTCAACTAACTTTTTTTTTGAAATCCAAAAATTCGGAATTAATATGAATTTATTTGACTTAGATTAATGCAATAGTTAATAGTGTAAACTACCAAAAAAGTACTACCCATTGTTGTTTCAAAAACTAAAATAAATTCACATCACACTTCGAGTTGTAGGATTTTGGAATTTAACTAGGATGAAAACCAAATGGTGCTCTTTTTGTGGAATGAGGGAGTATTTTGTTATCTAGTGTTGTAAAATCTTGCCGCCTGAAACATGACAGGACTCTTGATATTTCCTAAGTTTTGTAATATTTATGTCATCTGATCATTGTGATGGGAGCTTAAATTAGCATTGCGGGCTAGTTATCCATATATAATTTGCATTAATTTTATACAGCCCTCGATGTGCTTCTCACCAAGTTCTGTTCATTATACTATCTTCTTGTTGAAGCCTTCATTATACTATCTTCTTGTTGACGGCTTCAACAATTTCTTTCAAATTGAAGGTGACGCAAAGAAAGGTGGGAGAAATGTGCTGCTCTGAAACTGCAGTTAGTTATTCTACCAGAGCTAATTATAGAAGGCATCATTGATATCAGTGTCAGTCTGCAGATTGCCCCAACCCCATTTCCCAATGATTTTTCAGTAGTGATGAAGCTCTTGCAAAAAATGATCGTTCTATTTATAGTTCTATTTATAGTTTTTAAATTCGTTGAATATAAACTCATTTTATTTTTTGGTAGATTAATTATGAAGTTTAATTATACGTGACGAGTAATAATGTTGATTTAGATTTTTAATCTATTGGATGAGTAAATTAGAGATCCTTCCATGGATTAATTAGCCTTCTTTCTTCTTGATCACACAAGCACAACTTTCTCGCTTCAAATATGCAAGTTGAGCTCTAATCCATGCAAGTTGAGCTCTAATCCGCTTCTGTTTTTTTGAAAGCTTTTAAAACTCTTTTCAAATCCTTGACTTTTTTTTCCTTTTTTCCATACGGAACAAAACCATCAGCTTCACTTAAATCAGTGTAGAAACACACACAAACACACACACGCGCACACACACACACATATATATATATATATATATATATATATATATATATATATATAGCCAGGTTTTAAAACGGACCAAAAGCAACGGACTAAAGACGGACAAAGCAAAAAAAGCAAAACTAAAGCTGAAACAAAAAATACGCGGATCAAATCGGAGGCGGGTCAAAAATCCATTTCAAATCACTTTCAACCATTTGTTATCTATCACTGCCGATCGATTCTCTCTCAAAGCCCCTCTCCCCGATTCTCTCTCAACGCGACTCTGATGCTAGGCTTTCAACGATGCTCTTATTTATTTCATGTTCCCTCTGCGAGAGTGCACTTGTTCAGTCTGAAGCCATCACCAACGTCTGGTGTATATTCGTCACACAGGCCCACAAATTTGCTGTAATCGGTAGAGACCGAGAGGTGTAGTAGGTGTCGAAACTCTAATTTCTCCTTGTTCTTTGAAATGTTCTTCTGAGACCTCCTGTAAGCCTATTCTCTCTCTACATGTAACTGGGTGTTTTTGTATTTAGAATTTTAAAAAATATAACAAAATATTTCACCAGGTATTTACTTTTTATTTTTTTTGGAGGAAGACTTATTTTGTTGAATGTTCTGCAGAAATGTATGTTAATATACAATTAATTTTGTGTTAAATTTCGTAATTTTTTAATTGTGGATATGCACGACCTGTTGTAGTGTAGTTGAAAGATAAGGGCCGAGTGGTAGTGTAGTTGAAAGGTAAGGGATGTGTGTTTTTTTTGATTTTAGCATTAGGTAAGGGATGTGTGGTTTTTTTTATTTTAGCATTAGGGTTTTGCACGACTTGCAGAAATGTATGATTTTAGCATTAGGGTTTTTTTTACATATTTGAGAAGGAGCTGATCGTTGCTGTAGGAAAAGGAGAACCTGCTGCTGTGATGACTGAAATTGACTTTTAAGTAATAGAGGAACCTTGTTTTCATGCTCCTCCCTTTTATGATTGCAAGGCAAAGACATGAATAGATACAGGTGAGACATTCTGAGGATATGAGTTGGGGACTTAAGCTGGTTGACGCTCACAATGAGTTTTGTAGTAGTAACAGCAATTTGTCATTGTAATCTGTCATTAATGTAGCACACCTCAGACGGTTTTGGTCCCTTCTTGATATAAATTTCTACATTCTTTCTTTCCATTTTTAAGGAAAGTTAGCAATAATATGTTTTGTACTAAAGTCCAGCTGTAGTTCTGTTTTTTCCTTGCGGTGTTGTTAAAGAAAGAGGCAAAGGTGAGTGTGCAAGTACAATTTATTAATGTCAAAGGAATGCTTTGAGTATATACATATCTGTAATTTGTATGGAATTCTGATTCATTTTTATCTTTGCATGTCTCAACTAACCAGGCTCATTCAAATTTTTGAAGGAATAGTGAACAAGAAGATGGTATTGATAATAGAGAAAAGTGAAATACAACTCAGCTTCAAAAATATGACTAACTAGGACCCAATACTAGACGTGTAGACAAAACTTATTTGAATCAACCAACACCTTCTATATATATTTGAGCAATAAAACTGGAGCAAATCGTATTCTACTCACAATAGCAACCTTAAACACCATGTGCTTTACACCACAAAAACGTACAACGGTACAAAACGTTCTATTGATGTCCATCTCAACATATATAATATTGTAAACCACAAATTATACACTGCATACATAACGTGTTGGTTAGATAATGAAAATTATCAAAATTACAACCGATTTAATAACATTAACAACAACACCGCATACATAACATTACATTGGAATTAGTATCCATTTTGAGATCAAGAGTGACATTCTTTTTCTTCACCACAAGCGTATGTCATAAGAAAGATTAGTTCTCCTTTCTTGGTTCTATTTCACACATATAAATTGAAATGAAAGGGAAAACATGAATATCACTAATGGATGAGATAAATATAATTCAGATATATCTCAAGCTTCATGACAAAATAAAGCCCGAAACATAGAACCTATAAAAAAAAGATCACATACCTATCAGAAATCTCCAAAGCAAATCACATAAATCTAAAAAGTCTGGTTTATAAAATTGCATTCAGAGACACAAAATGAACTGATAATGTAAAAGTAATAGGAAAATAAAAAAGGATAAAAGGATGATTTTGTAGAAGAAGGAAAACATTAGATAGTGATGTAAAAACAATGAACAAAATGATTATAAAATATATAATAGAAAAATGTAAATGTAAAAACAATGAACAAATTGATTATAAATTATATAAAGAACCCATAAAGAATTCAGAACCACGTCTCAAATAGAGGTTTTAAACTTCAACCAACACAGGTAATTTGCTAGAGTTCGATAAAAATGCCAAACATAATTCACAGTACTTTAAGAGCCACAACCACAAAAGGCTTTCATCAGTTATTTTTCTATCATGCCTAGTCTTCAATTATAGATACTTCATATAATCGAATTTTGATTGGGTGTATATAAATAAAATTAAGTTAAGATTGAACTAACTTGAAAAAATTAATAAATTCTCTTCAATCTTGACTATTTTCTAACATTATCTATTGTTTTATGTTAAGACAACTTTCATGATTTTGTAATGGGTCCTATCTGTGTCATTTTAACAATCTGAATGCCCATAAAATTGTTGATTTACTTTCAGTTCAAAAGAAGTGCATTTGGTGTTTAACCCAAATTTGTTCAACTCCTTAAACAGGCAAAAATGTAAATTTCTGCTTAAAAGCCTTGAAATCAGACTCAAAATGGAATGACCCAACAACTTCAAAATTCAAATGGTCAAAAATGTAACTTTTTCAAAAATATAATTTCATCATGTATGTTTTTTCAATAAAGAAGATATTCATAACAGAGAACAAAATCACCAATACACTTCCCCAAAAACAAACCCTAGATCTTTGAAGCAAAACAAACCCTAGATCTTTGTATATACTCAAACCCCAAAACAAAAATTGCAAAATTAAGTAGCAATTTTTACCTTCCGATTCTCTTTGTAACAAGTTCTGTTCGATCTTCTTTTTGCCTTCCAGTTTACTTCAGATCTTTACCTTCCGATCGTTGAGACGGACATACGAGAATCGTTTCTTTTCAAATGGGAAGAAAGAATCGAGGAGAGAGAAAATTAGATTTAGCTCTCAAATGGGGTTAGATTGAGCTCTCAAATGGGGAAAGAGATTGTGACCCGGGTTTTCCCCCTTTTTTGCTATATGACCCGTTTTTTTTATGTAGTCCATTGTTTGGTCCGCTTAAATGTCCCGTTTCTGAACGTGGCTATATATATATATATATATATAGGGGTTCCATCCACAGCAACCGATTAATGTGGAGCAACCCTTTTTCGACTTCAGAAAAATTAGTTGGAGCAAAAAAAAAAAAAAAAAAATTCCAGGTAGAAAAGGGGTTGCTGCCCACAAAGAACTGATTCATTGTGGATGGAACCCCATATATGTGTGTGTGTGTGTGTGTGTGTGTGTGTGTGTGTGTGTGTGTGTGTGTGTGTGTGTGTGTGTGTGTGTGTGTGTGTGTTGTGTGTGTGTGTTTGTAAATAAATTAAAGTAACAAATAATATTATGCAAGACGATTTTATTTTGATTGTTTTTTTATAAGGCAATGTTACTAATTCCATGTAATTAAGATCATGTGATGGAGGGAGTACTTCATAACTTTAGTTCGGAGAACTATTAATCATATTGAAATGTCGAAAAAGAAAAGATAAATAAAAAGAAATTAAAAAATTGGTGTTACGATAACATACCTAAAAGAAATTAATTTTTATCAAACTTTTACAATACAAAATAAAAATAAAAATAAAAACTAAGGTTTTCACAAAACTTCTCCCATTTTTTATGATCTATAATTTTTAGAAGTGTCCCAAAAAATGACAGAATTACTGGGGAAAAAAATGGTACCTTTCTCAATATTTAATCAGCCAATTAGTTTGTCTTTGAAAATCAAAACAGATCGATCAAAATTACAAAATCAATAAAACAATAATATCATCATCATCTATTCATAATTCAGGCTACTTATTGATCAAAATAAACTAATTAAGACAATGAACATGACATAAATGATCTTAGATTTAGAATTAAAAGATCGTTAATGGTTCAAAGGACCTAATCAACAAAATTAATGATATATTTGTAACTACTATTTGTACACAAAACAATAAGAATATCATCATGTAGTCATAATATATTTCAGATTGACTACTTATAATATATTCATCAAAAGATTAAAACAATGATCATAGTCATTAACATATTCATTCCTAGCTAGTAAACAACTGGACGGAACTTCTTGGGATGAATCTTGGCGCGGTAATTCTTCATCTTTTGACACAAACTCGAATACTTTTGCGTCGATATTGTTGATTTTGATTTTGCAAGATCACGACGACATTCGATTACTTGGATTTTCTTCTTCTTCTTCTCGTTATCGATTTTTTCATATGAATCGTGTAATTTTCTCTTGGTTGACTCGAACTTGACTTGCATGGATTCTTCTCCTTTCTTCTTAATCACACAATAATTAGCACAACTTTCTTGCTTCAGACATGCAAGTTGAGTTCTAATCTCTGTACTTTCGGCTTCCGTTTTGTTGAGAGGTTTTAAAACTCTTTCCAAATCCTTGTCTTTTCTTTCCTTCTTCTTTTGATACGCAAAAAAACCATCATCGTCAAATTCATTGAAAAAGCCTGACAAATCCATAGTTGTGTTTTGTACCATCTCCAGCGCAGCTTCATCAAATGGTGGGCATGCAAGCCCTACATAATCTTCTTCTTCTTCCATGTTATGATGAATCCTAAACTTGAATTCTGAAAACCCTAGATGAATAATAATACTTGATTAATGGTTTCTATGGCTTCTTTAATATCCCATATATATATATATATATACATACTCCCTGAATCCTTCAGCAGTTCGATTTCGGAATATGCATGCCATCCCAAATCCTGATTTGCTTTTGAATAGTATAATACATATAACATATCTTAACTTCCAAAACTGATTCGGAATTCCCCAAAAACCAACATAAAGAATTAGGCCCACACGGTTTCCTAATTCCAATATTACTTTGGAATTTCAATTACTTATCAATTTCGGAAAATATAAATATCAAATTAAAATACTCCTAATTTAAATAGAATAATCTCATGAATTTAATTAACCCCACAAACCCAACACCTCTTAAATAGACTAATCTTATGGATTTAAACCCCCCACAAACCCAACACCTAGTAGTAGGGAAAGGAGCGTAAAGATTTTGTTGCCGCCATATCTGCTATATACGTCCATAACAAAACTAAAGCATGGTTTAGATTTTTATATATTTTATAATCTAAATCCTAATATTTCAGCTTTTAAGACATTCAATCTAATGTTTCAATTTATAATTACTTGAATTCCACGAATCCTAAAGTTTCTATAACGTGTATTTCTAAAAAAAAATATCCACGCACCCCATATCCGCGAATAAACAAGGCTAAAGCATGGTTTATGTTTTTATTTATTTATATATTTTATAATCTAAATCCTAATATATTTAAGCTTTTAAGACGGTGAATATTACAATTTGGAACTATATATTAATAATTGTTCGTGCCTGAAAGCACGATCTAACAAAAAATTATTAAAATTCGAAAAATACTACATTATCTAAAGATTTTTTCCAACCTAAAATAACTTAGAATCACACATAACAATTATCATAATTCACCACACCACAATAATAATTAATTTTTCTTTAAAAATAGATATACAAAAAAAATCTAAATGTGTACAAAACTTACAAATAATCAATAACAATTTTCATAATTCACCACACCACACCACCACAATAACAATTATTATTATTATTATTATTATTATTATTATTATTATTATTATTATTATTATTATTATTATTATTATTATGATTATTATTATTATGATTATTATTATTACTATTATTATTATTATTATTACTATTATTATAATTATAATAATTATTATCATTAATTAATAATAATAATAATAATAATTATTATTATTATTATTATTATTATTATCATCATCATCATCATCATCATTATTTTTATTTGATTTGGGTGGGAATTTTTAGGGGTGAATTTGATTTGGGCGAGAATTTTTAGTGTGAGATGAAATGTGAACTTTTAGATTAAGTTGGAAGAATTGATATGAAATCTGAACCGTTCTTGTGCTTTGTCAAATAAAAGATTCAAAATGAGTTTTGTTTTATTATATAGACTATTAATTGCTTGTAAGATCCCAACTTTTATGAATAAAGAATAATATTTATTGAAATAATTTTTGAATATTATGGTGTAGATTTGATATAATGTTATAGTTGTAAGTAATATTTATAAAATTTGCAAAGTAAGCAAGTTGTTATAAAATATTCGATTGGTCGGGGAATATTTGTTTTAACAGGGAATATTCGTACTACGTCACAATCATTGGTGGACCCCGCAATGGAATTATTATTTTGAAAGTTAGAAAACAATGAAATATCTTTTTATAAAACTAACTAAAAAAATTTTATTGTTAATCGTTGAAATACCCTATGATAAAGGTGCGATGAATACGCGTGGTTGCATAATAGCACACGGTATTGATTATTGATGCTTACGTGAGAAGTCACTCAGTTTTATTCAATTATTGTCACAGTAATTGCTGCATAGTATATCACATTATTGATTCAAATATTGTCAATATTTTATATTATTAAATCAATAATTGAGATACCAAGTTATTCATATTTTTATTTGCATTATTGACAATGTCTAGAAAGTTCTGTCGATGAAAGGGGTTTGGTCACCTAATTGCGCGCCAATAGGGAGAAATTCTTATCGGAAAACCCCCTCTTTACTAGAAATGATCTGGTTGTTAATATTGCAAGTTATATTATTGATGAATAAATGTTGTTAAAAATATTGAGGGGATTTTTATGAAGTATTTATTATAAATTTGGCTTATTATATAGACCCCCCCACTTACCCATTTTTTAAAACTGTCGGTAGAAAGTTATCTCATTTTTGTTTTATATATATCAGTCAAGGGAATAGGGGAATTGGGGGAAATCACCCGTGAATGTTGTTTTATATAAATATATATTTTATAAGTTTTGTTTTTTTATGAAAAATAGAATATATTATATTTTATTATGCATAGTGTTTGTATAGTAAAATCAAAAAATCATCAAAAATTTGTGAATAAGTTACTATGCAGTCCGTGATTTTTTTCTTACTGTGCATCCAAATAGTATCATGTCATTCTCCTATAAATAGGATGCTTAGTTTAGAAATAAAAATCACACCAGAATCAGAAAATTCTTCTTCTATAATATTGAGCGTATTTCTTTAGAGTTTAAGGAAACTTTGAGCGTAGAAAATAGTATAAGTTTTCCTCAAGAATATCCCCGCCCTACCAGTCAGAAGTACTCTCTTTTTAAGGTAAGGAATATTATTTTTGTTCAATATTCGTAAGAAATAATATTTTCTTCCATACTCTGTAGTATATAAGTAATATTATTTCGTTTTAAATTCCAAATTCTACACTCATTTTGATAAAATATAGCTTTTATACTCATTGAAATTAGTAAAATATCCTTGAAATTTGCGCTTCATCTAGTATCTTTTCATGAAAATATTATTCTGAGCATTCTTGATAATTTTTAATCTTTTCATGCCGGGGTACTATTCATGGGGTACTATTCCTGAAGTAATATTCACAGGGTACTATTCACTCAAGTACTATTCATCCGGGGTACTATTCATGATAAAAATTGATTTCTTTTCGGTCCTAATAATTTTTGATACAATATTATTCTTAAATTTTATTCCACAAAGCAGTATCATGTTGACAATTTGGACATTATTAAATTCTGGATAAATTAAATTATAACTCTTTAAAATTTATCTTTTACTTTAATTTAATTGAATTCTTATATCATTGTCATCATCCTCATGTTTATATTGTGATAAAAGTCTTCATTGGCCCGTAGTGCATTGATGGACAGTTGTTGGTATGATTATGGCCAGTGGATTATTCTAAGATAATCATGACTTGTAATGTTACAAATGATGTGGTAAAAGTCCTCATTGACCCGTAGTGCATTGATAGACAGTTGTTGGCATGATCATGACCATTGGTGATAACACGAATATCATTGGCCCGTAGTGTATGGATAATTCGTGGATGTGATATTAATGAATATCATTGGCCCATAGTACATGGATAATTCAGTGATGTGGATTATTTATTAAGCTGAGTTTTAGCAATAAAATTGATGATAAACTTTTTAAATCATAGAAGATAGTAGGTATCATGCTCTACTTGACTCTTCTAATGGATTGCTTGTTCCGCTGCAGTTAAACTTGTTATTTATTGTATTCTATCAGTTTAACACTGTTGAACGCTAACGATAATTTATTCTGTGTTATCTTAGTCATAATATTTCTTACTGGACTAGTTGAGCTCACCCTTTTGCTTTCATTGCTTTCATTGTTCTCTTGGGATGAATCTTGGCGCGGTAATTCTTCATCTTTTGACACAAACTCGAATACTTTTGCGTCGATATTGTTGAATTTGACTTTGTAAGATCACGACGACATTCGATTACTTGGATTTTTTTCTTCTTCTTCTCGTTATCGATTTTTTCATATGAATCGTATAATTTTCTCTTGGTTGACTCAAACTTGACTTGCATGGATTCTTCTCCTTTCTTCTTAATCACACAATAATCAGCACAATTTTCTTGCTTCAGACATGCAAGTTGAGTTCTAATCTTTGCACTTTCGGCTTCCGTTTTGTTGAGAGCTTTTAAAACTTTTTCCAAATCCTTGCCTTTTCTTTCCTTTCTTTCGATAGGCAAGAAAACCATCGTCGTCAAATTCATTGAAAAAGCCTGACAAGTCCATAGTTGTGTTTTGTACCATCTCCAGCGCAGCTTCATCAAATGGTGGGCATGTAAGCCCTACATAATCTTCTTCTTCTTCCATGTTATGAGGAACCCTAAGCTTGAATTCTAAAAACCCTAGATGAATAATAATACTTGATTAATGGTTTCTAAGGCTTCTTTAATATCCCATATATATATACATACTCCCTGAATCCTTCAGCAGGTCGGTTTCGGAATATGCATGCCATCCCAAATCCTGATTTGCTTTTGAATAGTATAATACATATAACATATCTTAACTTCCAAAACTGATTCGGAATTCCCCAAAAACCAACATAAAGAATTAGGCCCACACGGTTTCCTAATTCCAATATTACTTTGGAATTTCAATTACTTATCAATTTCCGAAAATATAAATATCAAATTAAAATACTCTTAATTTAAATAGGAAAATTTAAACCCCACAAACCCAACACCTAGTAGGGAGAGGAGTGTAAAGATTTTGTTGCCGCCATATCTGGCTATATACGTCCATAACAAAGCTAAAGCATGTTTTAGATTTTTGTTATGTTTTATATATTTTATAATCTAAATCCTAATATTTCTGCTTTTAAGACATTCAACCTAATGTTCAATTTATAATTACTTGAATTCCACGAATCCAAAAGTTCCTATGACGTGTATATATATATATATATCAGGGAGAGAAGTGTAAAGATTTCGGTATTTCCTATCCTAATTAGTCAGTAATTTCTATCCTACTAGGGGGAGGAGTGTAAAGATTTTGTTTCTAAAAAAAATTATCAACGCGGCCATATCCGCAAATAAACAAGGCTAAAGCATGATTTATGTTTTTATTAAGTTTTTATTTATTTATATATTTTATAATCTAAATCCTAATATATTTAATTAAGCTTTTAAGATGGTGAATATTACAATTTGGAACTACTATATATATATATAGGATTCCATCCACAGAGCAACCCCTTTTTGGCTTTTTAAATTTTTTTTTGTTCCATAAAAAATTTAAACAGGCCAAAAAAGGATTATTCCACAGCAATCGGTTATTATGAATGGAACCCCTATATATATATATATATAAGATTTTACATATGAGGGAGATAGTGTAAAGATTTCGTTATCTAATAAAAATTTCATATCAAGTAAGATTGATTATAACGCGGTCATAGCCACTGTGGGAATTGTTAGTTGTCATATTTGCAATATTACAAAATAACACTGTTTTGAAAAATTACAAAACATCCTTTTTTATATATATTTTATATGATCTCGTTATTGTGTGATAACTGATCCAATTATATGTTGTGTTTTTCACCTTTCTTTTTGTCTTAAATATATAATGAACAAAAGTTTACAATAACCTTTGAAATTGATGCTACCATAACTTGCCTAGAAAATAATATGAAAAATGAAAAAAAAATAATCAGAGAATGCAATTTGCTCTGTCCCCATTATAATCCCTACGCCCTGCTCCAAAGTGGGGACGGTGATTTTGACTCTACTGATGATAAGGGTTTGAAAATAAAAATCACTGAATATTATTTATGAGAATGGGGAGATGTTATTTGTTTCTCTCGCTCAATTCTCGTCCTGTACTCGTCTCCAAATAGTTATATATTAATTAAATTAATATTTATATTATTATATATTAACATGATTAAAATATATGTTCTTTTGTGTGTGTATATATCTTATATCATTTGATTTTTCTTAATTTTATTATGTATGCACTAAAATATAATTAATTTTCATATATGTATTATTGTAAATATAACTAAAATTTAATTTTTAATTATAAAAAATTCACAAAATATTAATTTCTGTGTTGATATAAATTCCCCGTGGTGATACATTCTCCGTGGAAATTTAGATTTCCCATGAGGATATGAGAATGGTTATTAAGTTATAATCCCTGCAGAGAATGGAGGCGAAAAATTTTAATCCTCGCGAAAAATGGGGGCGAGTACGAAATTTTTTATAAGACCGGGAATAAGGTGGGATGTGTAATCTGCCGCCCTCGCATCGCCCCAGCCCATGCCACCCCAGTCCATGCCACCCCAGCCCCATTGCTGTAAAACCCCAACTTTTATGAATAAAAATAAATTTTCTATAATTATTATTTTTGTATATTATGGAAAGAATTTGATATAATGTTATAGTTGTGAGTAATATTTATAAATTTTGCAAAATGACGCAAAGTTGTTATATAATATTCGATTAATTAGCGAATATTCGCTTTAACGGGGAATATTCAATGCGACAGGCGTAATCATTAATTGATACTTTCAAATCTAAATTATTGTCGATTGAAAAAACGACAAAAATATTTTTTTATTGAAAATAACGCAAGGAAGTTTTACTGCTTAATACTATTGAACTACTACTTCCAGTAGTAAAAGAAATGCAGAATACGCGTTGCATAGACAGAGCTCACCAGATTGATTATTGATACTTATGTGAGAAGTCATTTAGTTTTGTTCAATTATTGCTTCAATTGTTGCATAGTATCTCACGTTAATTGATTCAATTATTGTCAATATTTTATTTATTATTAAATCAATAATTGAGATAACAAAGTTATTAATATTATTATTTGCAATATTAACGATGTCTGTAAGTTCATCAAGGAGAGGTTTGGTCACCTAATTGCGCTACTGATAGAGAAATCCTTATTGAAAGCCCCTCTTTCTTGGGAAAATCGACCAGTGGATTAATATTGTGAATTGTAATAATGATGATAAATGTTGTTAAATAAATTGAGAGGATTTTATGAAGTATTTGATGTTATTATATGGACCCCTTATTTACCCATTTTTCAAAATAATCGCTAAAATTTATTCTTTATAATAAAGGTGGGGCCCATATGTAGGGCCCACGTGTGAAGGAAGATGTCTTGGATGGAATTTGCGAGCACGGTGAGAAATGGGGAGTGGAGATTACTTTTCAAAAGGGAATTAATATTATATATATATATATATATATATATATATATATAAACATGTGTTTATATATATATATATATATATATATATATATATTTTTTTTGTTTTTTTGTTGATTGAATGAAGTTGTCAAGTCAAATGTGCTTTATTAGTAGGCAAATTTCTGTGAAATTTTTATGTTGCGTCTGTGATAAATTCCTAACAAAGGTTCTTTGAATTCTCCTATAAATAGGATGCTTGGTTAGAATTAAAATCACACTAGAAATTGAGAGAAATTCTCTTATATAATCTTGAGTGTATTTCTTTAGAGTTTTAAGAAGCTTTGAGTAGTGAGTGTGAGTTTTCTTCAAGAATATCCTCTCCTACCAAATTTAATACTCTTCTTTTACGATAAGGGGTATTATTTCTTTTGTATTCATGAAGAGAACTTCGTTTATTCCATTCTTTATTATTACATTGAAATAACTCAGATACGCGGCTACCCTATACTTGGTGAAATTCTTCCATTATTCCATTCGTTATTATTACATTTGGAATATCCTCACATGCTGCTTTTCACGACGGACACAGTTTCGCCTTTTATTATTTTGTTGGAACATCCTGCTTGGTGAGAATTTCGCTTTGACCCGGTTCCGTTATTTATTATTCTGTTGAATAACTTTGCCTGTCTGCAAGTACCGCATGCATGGTGATTTCTTTTGTTATTCCATTCTTTATTATACTCAATTGGTTAAAGTTTTGACTTACGTATCTCCATGAAATTAGTGGAATATCCTCGACGATTTTGCGTTTCATCCAAAGATCTTTCATGAAAATATTCTTCCGAGCATTCTTGAATTTTACTCTACAAGAAAGTATCATGTTGACAATTTGACGTTATTAGTTCTGAATAAATTAATTCTTAAATTTATTTTATTGAATTCTTATATCATTGTCATCATCCGCATGTTTATATTTTTTGAAAGTCATCAGGCACAGTAGTGTATAGATGGACTTGGTATGATTATGACTCGTGGATTATTCGGTGTAATCATGACCGTAATTTTACAAATGATGTGGTAAAAGTCCTCATTGGCTAGAGTGCATTGATGGACGCTTGTTGGCATGATCATGACCATTGATGAATACACTAATATCCTCGCCCAGTGGTGCATGGATAATTTATGGTTGTGATACTAATGAATATCCTTCTCAGTCTTGGGATGATGTGGATTATTTATTGTCGAGTCCCAGTGATAAAAGTAATGAAAAACCTTTTAAATCATAAAAGATAGTAGATTTATTCTCTACTTGACTTTTTAATGGATTAGATATATTCACCTGCAGCTTAAACTTGATGTCTATTGTATTTTATCGGTTTAACATCGTTGAAGACTAATGATAATTTATCCCGCATTATCTTAGTCATAATATTTCTTCTTGGGATAGTTGAGCTCACCTTTTCTTTCACCGTTCTCTTGAGGAAATGAGAACGGCAAGGGACTGGACTCGATGAACGAATGTGGATTGTCCCGATGATAGTATTAGTAGTCCTCACTATTCATTAAATAGTGTGACAATAAATGTAATGAGGACTTATTCTCGAGAGTGGATATTGTCTAAAAGACATTATTTGTAATAAAACTCGCAGCCTCTCTCTTATCAGATATTAAAGATTGTATTTGTATTCTCAGATTATATATTTGGCACTCGTAATAGGTGATGTATACCTATTTTGGGGGGCGCCACAGTTAGTATCGAGCTTGGGATATGATCCTCGGTAGAGATATGAGACAAGAACTAGGAGGGAGAGAGAAATTCCTTCGCTAGTATGACCTACCTAAGTTTATTTGGCATTTAATTGGTCATTTAGTATAGGATAATATATTGTATGTCAATTAACCTTTGTTTTGTGGCGGATTTGAAAATGACATCCGAGAATGTTGAGATTAGAATGGAGCACAGGAGACCGCTGAGTCTCCACAGATCAATAATCGTGGATAATGTGCATCGTGAAGGCGACAATCCTTGTGCAAACAACAATCTTCGACTGATGATGAACGATGGAATGTTCGAGGCTTTATGCAATTCATGCAACATCGGCAAGAGCGGCTCTGTACAAAATGCGGTGGAAACACCTGCAACTCTTGACTGATCACCGCTAGCGATTCAAGGAACTGGGACCACCGGAGTTTTTGGAGAGCTAAAACCACTTAAAGCGAGACATGGATAAAGTAGATTTGCAAGATATTTGATGTCTTAGGATGCTCAGAGGAGCAAAGGTTCCTTTGCCACCTTCATGTATTGTGTGCGAGGCGATTATCGGTGGGAATCAGAAACGACTCAACTGCGCCTTGAAGATGACTTGGGAGAAGTTTCAAGAATTATTCAACGAAAAGTACTTTCCGAAAGTATTCGTCACATGAAAGAGGTAGAGTTCATCAAAATCGAGAAAAACAACATGACCGTGTCGCGAAGACGAAGCCAAGTTTCTTAGAGAGTTATCCTGGTTTGAGTCCCATTTGGTTGATAATGAGGAGAGAATGACGCGAATATTTCTAAGAGGTTTGAAACCCGAGATACATCAATATCTTATCTCTCATAAACTGTGTTTTGTATTCAGATGTTGTTAATAGGGCTCGATTATTGGGCGCGATAATGATTCAACCCAACCGAAAGAGAGCAATTAAGCAAAATGATAATACTAAAGTGAGAGCGGTCATCGAAGCAATGACAACAAGCGTGGAGGGAATCAACATGCCGAAATGGTAACCACTTCGGTGGTAATGTAATCGTGCAAAAACAATAAGAATGGATATTTCAAGAAGGGAGATTCAACAATGATAGAAAGACGTCAAAGACCAACACCCATTGTTAAGGAAGAGAAACGACCACCTATCATATGCTTCAAATGCGGAGGGGAGGGACACATCGGTCAAACGCACGATGTCAGTCCAAAGCATGTTATAATTGTGGAAGAGAAGGTCACCTAGCTTCGATTTTGTCGCTCACCAAGACAAGTTCACCTAGGATGGAGGCGCCAAAAGTCATCCCAAAAAAGTCAAAGCCCGGTAGTCTGAGGGAGAGCGTTTGTTGTGACCTCCCGAGCAAGCAAGGAACCCGAACGAGGTCATCACGGTAAACTTATCATAAACTCTAGCGAAGTTTATACCTTATTTGATCTCGGTTCTACCCATTCTTTATTTCTCCTACTTTGCGCCAACGCTTAAATTTGACTCAAGAAATTAGACTTTGACTTATCTGTTGAAACTCCGTTGGGAGAAACCTTCATTACATCCACGGTTTATAAGTCTTGTTTGGTTCAAATCTCCAGACCCTCATATTACCCGCGATCTTATTTCATTGAAAATACTTGCATTTGACGTAATTCTAGGGATTGATTGGTTAACCACTCATTATGCAAAAATTGATTGTTTTCGTATGGGTTGTTAGCTTTCATATTCCTAACCAACCTATTATGCGAATTCAAGCAACCAAACTATTAAAATCAATCATTTTCATCTCAAGCCATAAAGCTATTCATTTATTGAAAAATGGATGCCAAGCTTTCTTAGCTCATGTCACGGATCTAAACAAAATACGCCGCTTTGAATGATATTTCTATTGTTAATGAATTCCTGATTTATTTCAAGAACTTCCCGGCCTTCCCCAGGCGTGAAATTGAATTTTGTATTGACCTTGAACCCCAGACAAAACCCATTTCCAAAGCTCCATGCCGAATAAGCTCTATTGAACTTCGTGAGTTAAAGACCCAATCGCAGAAATTGTTAGACATTGGCTTTATTCGTCCCTAGTACTTCTCATCGGGGTGCTCTGTTCTATTCGTGAAGAAGAAAGATGGGAGTATGCGACTTTGTATTGATTATCGGGAGTTGAATCATGTCACCATCAAAATAGGTACCCATTGCCACGTATTGATGACCTATTTGACCAGGGTTATAAGGCGCCAAATTCTTTTCAAAGATTGATCTTCGCTTTGGATATCACCAATTGAAGATTAGAACCGATGACATTCCAAAGACAAATTTTCGAACTCCTATGACGGACATTATGAATTCCTAGTCATGTCTTTTGGATTGACTTAATGCTCCCCGCTTTCATGGATATAATGAACCGAGTATTCAAGGAATATTTAGATCACTTTGTGGTCGTCTTTATTGATGACATCCTTATTTATTCCAAAAGTCATGAAGATCATGAGCAACACTTAAATTTGATATCAAAAAGCTTCGTGAATATAAGCTTTATGCCAAGTTGAAGAAATGCGAGTTACGGCTCAAAGAAGTAGTATTCTTTGGGCACATGGTATCAAGTCATGAAATATCTGCTTGACCCGACAAAAGATTGGAAGCTATTCAAAGTCCGGGAACAACCTAAATCAAAGGCCATCAAGCACGAAGCTTTCTCGCTTAGGCCGGTTATTATCGAGATTCGTTGAAGGTTTTCTCGAATCGCTACTCCTTAACTCACTCAAATTCGACTTTTGAAAGTTATAAAATTTGGTTGGAATGAGGAATGTGAGAAGAGTATTCAAGAACTCAAAAGAAGACTCATTTCAAAGATCTGTTCGACAATACCATCCGGCTTTGAGGATTTGTCATCTACGGTGATGCTTCGCACAAAGGGTTGGGATGTGTTCTCATTAAACATGGGAAAGTCATAACTTATGCCTCGACAACTCAAAGAATATGAGAGGAATTATCCTACTCATAATCTAGAGTTGGCAGCTATTGTCTTCGCACTTAAAATTTGGAGGCATTACTTGTATGGGGAGAAAGTGGAGATCTTTACGGATCATAAAAGCCTCAAATATTTCTTCACTCAAAAGGAACTCAACATGCGACAACGACGTTGGCTTAAACTGTTGAAAGATTATGATCATACCATCCAATACCATCCTGGAAAAGCAAACGTGGTAGCTGACGCATTGAGTAGAAGATCATATGCGGGTACGAGTGCAATATTGTCAACGTAAAGGCCCATTTTGTATGACTTGTAAAGGATGGAGATAGAGATAAAGACTCCAGAGACCCAATGTAATGATGATTTAATATATACGAGTAGAACCGACTTTAATCGATAAAGTTAAAGTCGTTCCAAATTCTGGGACTGGAGCCGATGCGTATGAGGAAGAAAGTACAAGAAGGTGCTATGCCAGAAGAAAGAATCGATGAAGAAGGAATACTTCGAGTCAACTCCAGACTTTGTGTTCCTAACGACCCTAATTTAAAGTATAAAATCATGATGGAGGCGCACAACACACCGTTTGCAATCCATCTCTCAAGTACCAAAATGTATCATGATCTTGACATACATTTTGGTGGGGCAATATGAAGAGAGAGATAGCATTGTTTATCTCAAGGTGTCTAACTTGTCAACGAGTCAAGGCGGAACATCAAGTACCAAAAGGTCCATTGCAACCACTTGAAATTTCAGAATGGAAGTGGAAGCACATTACCATGGATTTTGTTACTGGTCTTCCCAAGGTTTCTCAAGGCATAGATGCAATTTGGGTCATTGTTGATAAATTGACAAAGTCTGCTCATTTCTTACCTATACGAGAAACTTATACACTTGAACGTCTTGCTCGTATGTACAAAAACGAGGTTGTAAGATTGCATGGTATGCCAGTATCCATAGTTTCTGATCGAAACCCAAGATTCACTTCACAATTTTGGGTTAGTTTGCAAAAAGCTATGGGCACGAATTTACGATTTAGTTCGGCATATCATCCTCGAACCATTTGACGGACAATCGAGAGGACTATTCAAACTCTTGAAGATTTATTAAGACTCTGTGTCCTTGACTTCAAGGAAAGTTGGGACAAGTTCTTACCATTGGTGGAGTTTTCCTATAACAACAGTTATCAAGCAAGTGTTGGCATGGCTCCATTGGAGGCGTTGTATGGAAGAAAGTGTCGCTTCTCCAAAGATGTCTTTGGGATGAGGTGGGTGAAGCATCGATGTTGGGACCGAAATTGAATACGTATGACTACTTTAAAAGATTCAAACGATCCGGATAACGATAAAAAGCCTCTATAAGACCAACAAAAGAGTTATCTTTGATCTTCATCGAAAGGATCGCGGAATTTGATATTGGAGATCATGTGTTGTTACGTGTTGCTCCATGGAAAGGAGTTACGAGATTTAGAAAGAGAGGAAAGCTCAATCCTCGATTCATTGGCCCATTTTTAATTCTCGATCGAGTAAGTGATAAATAGGTTTTATACCTACTTATTCGGTATTTGTTACTTGAATTAGTTGCTTATATTCATGTTCTTAGTTACTTTTCATACATTTTATGTTATTTTGTAGGCTGTGACATGACATTGGCATAAAGAAGCAAGGATAAGCTATTCGGACATCTTTTGGACTAAAATACGCAAGTAAATGCAAGAAGGGAATATTGAAAGACTTTTAACACCAAGTTAGATGCATGTTCTTAACTTGGAACTTGGATTTTATTGAAGCTCTACTTCTTAGCTTTCCGGAACATCTTGAATCATCCCAATCGGAGCTCGAATGCCAAAGTTATGGCCTTTTATCAACGAAGATCAAAGCTAAGAGTTGTCATGCTTGCCAATTACATAACATTTACTTCAAGCCCGATTTCCGCCTTGATCTAATTTGAATTTGTCAAAGCTCAAAGAAGGAAAGTTATAGATCTCGTTGATATCTTCGATTTGATAGGTGGCAGGCCCCGTAAATCTAAGTGGATCAAAAGTTATGCCTATTTTACCAAAGGACATCGCAGCAGAAACTATGCGTAGCGCGGACTCAGCGCTAGGAGTCTGCTTAGCCACCGATTTTCTCGACCTCAGAGCGCGCGCGCCCAAATGGCTTTTGAAGAAGTGGCTACCGAAAGGCTTAAGCGGCGGAATAGAGTGAAATTGGGTTATTTGATGTTCAATTTGAGCTAGAATAGGATTCTTAGTTGCTTAACTTGCTAGGGTGTCCATTAGAACTCAAAATACTTGAGTTTAACTTGGATTGGGAGGCTAATTCTAAGACTTTATAAAATCCCTCTTGGGATAGATTTCTATTATCTAATTCTTTACTTTCTTTCTTAGATTAGGAACCCTAGATTAGATTAGAAGGGGAGATTGAAGCAACTTGGACACCATTGGAGATCAAGAGCAGGAGCTTGAGAAAGATGGAGATTTGCTGACAACAGATTTATTCTTTACTCTAACCTTATCTTTGTCTTTTAATGATTATTCAATTGTGGATTCTTAGTTTTAATTCAATGAACTAATTCTTTGTTTGAGATTACAATGGATCTTATTGTGTAGTTTATTTTAATACGCTTCGCTTATCAATTATTATGTTCTATCATGAGAATTGTCTATTGTGATTTGACTTAATTTTTAATTGATTGGCCATTAATTACCGTGATAATCTATATGAACTCGAGAGATGAAGTATAGTTTTAGATCCGATCATGATAAAGATGTGTTTGTGATTTCTATAAATGGAATTCATAATTGTGTTTAGATGTAGATATGCCTTTCGCCATATGTAATCTTATAGAGAACTTGTGCTTTAAATCCTTTTTAATTGTAATTCACATAGAGATATAGTGGATTAGTTAATTAGGGTGTCTTTCTTAATTCTATCATCTGTGGATTTAAGTGAGTATGTATATTATGCATCGAGAGGTGGTTTTATCTGCTTTAGTGTTCTTGATTAACAATTCAGGATAGATAATAATTGATGAGAAGTGTGTTAACTTAAATGAAGTAATAAGTGAAGTTGTGATCTTAAATCTCCGTAATCTTAATTTAACTAGTGGTAATTAGAATTAGTTTAATTATAAATTGAAATTCATTCGCTTAAATAAGATCGAGTTGATCATGAAGTTAGTACTTGGTGATTTTTATTAAATAATTCTCTCGTGAAAACGATACTCAACTTATCACTTTATTACTTGTTGACCACGTATACTTGCGTGTTGTGCGTAATTAGATTTTACCCAACAGTAGGGACTGTAGCCTATAGACTCGCTTTACCGCCAAGTATGTCTCGTGTTCATAACATTTTTCACATATCCATGTTACGTAAATATGTGGAAGACTCGAACCACATTATTGAGTTAGAACCGGACGAAATAGCGGAAGATTTAATGTATGAAGAGGTTCCTGTTCAAATCTTGGATAAGAAGGAACATATTCTACGCTCCAAGGTTATACCTCAAGTCAAAGTTTTATGGAGGAACCACGATGTTGAGGAAATGACCTGGGAGTTAGAATCTGAAATGAAATCAAGGTATCCTTACCTCTTTGACATACCAGTATGCGTACTTCTAATTTTGAGGGCAAAATTTCATGCTAAGGGAGATTGTAAGACCCCAACTTTTATGAATAAAATGAATTTTCTATAATTATTATTTTTGAATATTATGGAATGAATTTGATATAATGGTATAGTTGTGGGTAATATTTATAAATTTTGCAAAGTACGCAAGTTGTTATATAATATTTGATTGGTCAGGGAATATTCGTACGACGGCACAATCATTGGTGGACCCCACAACGGAATTATTGTCGGATTGAGAAAACGACAAAAATATTTTTTATTGAAAATAACGACGGAAGTTTTATCGTTAATACTGTTGAACTACTTGGTAGTAAAAGTACAGGAATACGCGTGGTTGCATAGTAGCTCACGGTATTGATTATTGATACTTATGTGAGAAGTCATTTAGTTTTGTTCAATTATTGCTTCAGTAATTATTGTATAGTATCTCACGTTAATTGATTCAATTATTGTCAATATTTTATTTATTATTAAATCAATAATTGAGATAACAAAGTTATTAATATTATTATTTGCAATATTAACGATGTCTCGTAAGTTACATCAAGGAGAGGTTTGGTCACCTAATCGCTACGCCATAGGGAGAAATCCTTATTGAAAGCCCTCTTCTCGGGAACGACACAGTCGATTAATATTGTGAATTGTAATAATGATGATAAATGTTATTAAATAAATTGAGAGGATTTTTATGAAGTATTTAATGTTATTATATGGACCCCCATTTTTCAAAATAATCGGTAGAAATTTATTCTTTATAATAAAGGTGGGGCCCACATTTGGGGGCCACATGTGGGGGCCACGTGTGGAAGGAAGATGTATTGGATGGAATTTGCAGGCACGGGTGAGAAATTGGGGGAGTGGGAGATAAATTTTCATAAAGGGAATTAATATTATATATATATATGTATATAACATGTGTTTATATATATATATGTTATTTTTTTTTGTTGATTGAATGAAGTTGTCAAGCGTTCGTGCTTATTAGTAGGCAGCCTGTGAAATTTTTATGTTGCATCCGTGATAAATTCCTAACAGTGCCCCTTCAATTCTCCTATAAATAGGATGCTTAGTTAGAATTGAAATCACACCAGAAATTCAGAGAAATTCTCTTCTATAATCTTGAGCGTATTTCTTTAGAGTTTTAAGAAGCTTTGAGTGGTGGTAAGTTTTCTTCAAGAATATCCTCGCCTACCAATTGAATACTCTTCTTTTACTAAGAAGGGTATTATTTCTTTTGTATTCATGAAGAGAACTTACATTATTCCATTCTTTATTATTCATTGGAATAACTCAGATACGCTGTGCAGCTACCCTATACTTGGTGAAATTCTTCCGTTATTCCATTCGTTATTATTACGCTGGAATATCCTGTTCATGCATTTTACGCCCGACCTAGTTCCGCTCTTTATTATTCTCGTTGGAATATCACGTCTCATGCGTTTTCTTGGGACACGTTCCGCTCTTTATTATTCTCGGTTGGAACATCCTGTAGTTGCGCAATTTCACTTGACTTGGTTCCGATTATTTATTATTCGTGAATAACTGCGTTTGGCGCGGCACCGCATGCATGGTGATTTCTTTTGTTATTCCATTCTTTATTATACTCGGTTGGTTAAAGTTTTGACTTCTATACTCCATGAAATTAGTGGAATATCCTTGATATTTCAAGGCTTCATCCATTATCTTTTCATGGAAATATTCTTCCGAGCATTCTTGAATTTTACTCTACAAGGAAGTATCATGTTGACAATTTGGGCGTTATTAGTTCCCTAATAAATTAATTCTTGAACTTGTTTTATTGAATTCTTATATCATTTTCATCATCCTCATGTTTATATTTTTTTTAAAGTAATATGTGGCTCATAATGCATAGATGGACTTGGTATGATTATGACCGTGGATTATTCTTGTAATCATGATCGTAATGTTACAAATGATGTGGTAAAAGTCCTCATTGGCCCGTAGTGCATTGATGGACGGTTGTTGGCATGATCATGACCATTGATGAATACACGAATATCCTTGGCCCGTAGTCATGGATAATTTGTGGTTGTGATA
This sequence comes from Panax ginseng, assembly GCA_020205605.1. Taxonomy (NCBI): domain Eukaryota; kingdom Viridiplantae; phylum Streptophyta; class Magnoliopsida; order Apiales; family Araliaceae; genus Panax; species Panax ginseng. The sequence continues at coordinate 55,149,562 of CM035149.1, read as the reverse complement.
CTAATAAATATCCTTCGTAGTAGTCAAAAGGATGATGTGGATTATTTATTGTCAATCCCAAATAAAAAGTGAAGAAAACCATTTTAAATAATAAAAGATAGTAGATTTTATTCTCTACTGCCAGCTCTTTTAATGGATTGCATGTTCTCACTATGAGCTAAACTTGATGTCTATTGTATTTTATCGGTTTAACATCGTTGAAGACTAATGATAATTTATTCGCATTATCTTAGTCATAATATTTCTTCTTCGGGCTAGTTGGGCTCACCCTTTTCTTTCACCGCTTCTTCGTGAAATGAGAACGTGGCGGGACTAGTCTAGGGAACCAAAGTGACGATCCGTATGATAGTATTAGTAGTCCTCACTATTACTCATTAAATAGTGTGACAATAAATGTAATGGGGACTTATTCTAAGAGTGGATATTAACTAAAAGACAGTATTTGTAATAAAACTCGAAGCTCTCTTGTTGTATATTAAAGATTGTATTTGTATTTTGTACCATGTATTTGGCGACTCAGAATAGGTGATGTATACCTATTTTGGGGGCGTCACAATTGCCATTCCTACATGAAAACATAACAAAAATAAACTTTATATAATACATTTTAATTATATATATATATATATATGTTTAATTATCCTTTTTTGAATACAATACATTTTAATTATATTTTTATTTATAATTAAGACTATCTCATTTAAATTGTTAGTAACTTATAAAAAAAAATTAGTTTTATTAACACATATTTTTGGATAAGTGATACAAATATTAAAAATTTTAAATTAAATTATTAATGGAGCTATTCTAAATATTAGAGTGATTGAGTATGTTGATAGTTTAGTTGTAACTCCCTCAAACCCCAATCTACCTTCAAACCCAGGTCTGGTGTGTCACGGTGCTATTCATTCAATGCATACACCCATATAATATTAAGACATAAATATAATTTAAATATTATTACAATATATCATTTCTAATCCATGCTCTACGACTTTTACATTTTCAAATCATAATACTAATGAATATTATATCATTTATCTATTACAATAATACATTTGTGACTTTTCTCCGTCACAACAAATACATATAATTTAACATGCAATTCTTCTAATCAATACTTGATCCTTTCACTAATATTCACCAGATTCCTCTATTCGTTCTAGCTTTGCTGAAAATATTTTATTTTAAGCAAGGGTGATCATTTAATTGCTCAGCAAGTATAACCGTTAAATAAACAATCAATAACATAATGAATATCACTATATTCTTTGAAAACTTCAACAATTGAACAATAGTTGTGAAGCAGTTTCGAAAAATGAGGAACAACAATTTCCTTTCATATAACGTTTTTGAAACGACATATTGAACAATCCTCAAGACATTAACCTTTCTTCTCTGTTATTTGTTAGATTTGACATCTCTCGTGTCTACTTCATTACTATGACACAACAAGACCCCAACTTTTATGAATAAAGATGAATTTTTCTATAAATATCATTTTTGAATATTATGGTGTGAATTTGATATAATGTTATAGTTGTGGGTAATATTTATAAATTTTGCAAAAGTAAAGCAAGTTGTTATAAAATATTCGATTGGTCGGAATATTCGCTTTTAACAGGAATATTCAGACGACGACACAATCATCAGGTGGACCCCACAACGTAATTATTATCATTTAATGAGAGAAAATGATAAAAATATCTTTTTATAAAAATAACTACGAAAAGTTTTACCGTTAACTATTGAAATACCCTATGTTAAAAGTACAAAGAATACGCTGTGGTTGCATAAGAGCACACCAGTATTGATTATCGATGCTTACGTGAGAAGTCACTCAGCTTTTATTCAATTATTGCTACAAAGAATTGTCGTGATAAGATCTCACGTTATTTGATTCAATTATTGTCATATATTTTATATTATTAAAATCAATAATTGAGATGATAAGTTATTCATATTATTATTTGCATAATTAACAATGTCTAGAAAGTTCTATCGAGGAAAGGGGTTTGGTCACCTAATTGCTACCAATAGGAGAGAAATCCTTATCGAAAAGCCCCTCTTTCCGGGAAACGATCTCGTTGTTAAATATTATGAATTATAATAATGATGAATAAATGTTGTTAAAAATATTGAGGGGATTTTTATGAAGTATTTGTTGTAAATTTTGCTTATTATATGGACCCCATTTACCCATTTTTCAAAATAATCAGAGAAAGTTATTCAAGATTTATATATATATGGATATATATATATATATATATATATAAAAATATATGTTAATGAATTATATGTATATATATATATATATATATATATATATATATATATATATATATATATTATTATTTTTATATTTATATAATATATTATATTATATTATATATATATATATTATATATTGTATCAAAGATATTTTTAAAAAAAAAATTTCCGTCAAATTCGTCGTGCGTGATTTTTTTTAAAAATCCGTCTATGCAAATTTCTTTTTTTTCAAATAGTATCCTTTCATTCTCCTATAAATAGATGCTTAGTTAGAATTGAAAATCACACCGTAATCGTAGAAATTCTTCTTCTATAATATCGAGCGATTTCTTTAGAGTTTTAGAAAGCTTTGAGCGTAGAAAATAGTATAAGTTTTCTTCAAGAATATCCCCGCTTATACCAATTGGAATACTCTTCTTTTTAAGGTAAGGGATATTATTTTTGTTCAAGATTCATATGAAATAATATTTTCTTCCATACTCTATAGTATGTAAGTAATATTATTTCGCTTCGATTTTAATTCTACACTCATTTTGTTAAAGTTTTGGCTTCTATACTCCATGAAATTAGTAGAATATCCTTGATATTTGCGCTTCATCCAAAGATCTTTTCATGGAAATATTATTCTAGCATTCTTGATAAGTTTTAACTTTTTCATGCCAGAGTACTATTCACTTGGTTACTATTCCTGAAGTACTATTCACTGGGTACTATTCACTCTGCCATTATTCACCCGGGGTACTATTCATGATAAAAATTGATTTCTTTTCTATCCAAATCATTTTTGATACAATATTATTCTTGAATTTTACTCCACAAAGCAAAGATATGTCGATAATTTGACATTATTGAATTCTCGATAAATTAAATTATAAATCTTTAAAATTTATCCTTTGCTTTTTTTAATTGAATTCTTATATCATTGTCATCATCCTCATGCTTATATTATTATGAAAGTCATCTTGGCCCAGTAGTATGGGGATGGACTTGGTATGATTATGACCAGTGATTATTCTAAGATAATCATGACCGTAATGTTACAAATGATGTGGTAAAAGTCCTCATCGGCCCGTAGAGTGCATCGATGGACATTTGTTGGCATGATCATGACCATCGATGAAAACACGAATATCCTCGGCCGTAGTGCATGGATAATTTGTGGTCGTGATACTAATGAATATCCTCGGCAGTAGTGTAGGGATGATTCGATGATGTGGATTATTTATTGTCGAGTCTCAAATGATAAAATTGATGATAAACTTTTTAAATCATAGAAGATAGTAGATATCATGCTCTACTCGACTCTTCTAATGGATTGCTTGTTCCACCGCAGCTTAAACTTGATGTCTATTATATTTTATCGCTTTAACATCTGTGAAGGCTAACGATAATTTATTCTCGCATTATCTTAGTCATAATATTTCTTACTAGGGCTAGTTGAGCTCACACCTTTTGCTTTCATTGTTCTCTTCAGAAATGAGAATATAGCCGGGACTAGTCGGGAACCGGAGTGATGGTCCAGAGATGGTTGCATTTAGTAGTCCTCACTATTCTGTGAAATAGTGTGATAATAAATGTAATAAGGACTTATTTTGAGTTTGAATATTGTCTAGAAGACAATATTTGTATTAAAACTCACAACTTATGTTTTGTCGTATTTTATACACGATAATTGTATAATTAAGTTTGTATTTGAATTTTGTACCATGTATTTGGCGACTCTAAGATGGGTGATGTATACCTATTTTGGGGGCGCCACAATTGGTATCAAAGCTTAGGATATGATCCCCGGCCGAGATGTGAGACTAGAACTAGGGAGGGAGAGACGGGTAATTCCTTCGCTAGTATGACCTACCTAAGTTTATTTGTTATTTAATTGGTCAATCGTAATATAGGATAATATGTGGTATGTCAATTAACCCTTGTTTTGTGGCAAGATTTGAAAATGACATCCGAGAATGTTGAGAATAAAGAATGGAGCACATGAGACCGCTGAATCACCAACGATCAATAACTGTGATAATGTGCATCAGAAGGCAATAATCCTCATGCAAAACAACAACACCGACCAAATGATGAACGATGGAATGTTTAGAGGCTTTATGCAATTCATGCAACATCAAAGCAGAGAGACTCCTCTTCAAAATGCAGTGTGGAAACACCGGCAACTCTCTGACGGTCACCGCTAAGCAGCTTCAAGGAGCTGGGACCACCGAGTTTTTTTGGAGAGCCAAAACCACTTAAGGCGAGACGTGGATAAAGCAGATCACCAAGATATTTGATGTCTTGGGATGCTCCGAGGAGCAAAAGGTTCCCTTTTTCCACCTTCATGTTGCGAGGAGAGGCAGACATCGGTGGAATCAGAAAGCGCACTCAACCGCCGCCACACTCAAGATGTCTTGGGAGAAGTTCCAAGAACTGCTCAACGACAAGTACTTTCCCGAAAAGTATTCATCACATGAAGGAGGTAGAGTTCATCAAGTCGAGCAAAACAATATGACCGTGTCGCAAAGACGGCTAAGTTTGCCGAGTTGTCCCGGCTTATGGCCCCACTTAGTTGATAATGAGGAGAGAATGACGCGATGTTTGTTTCTAAGAGGTTTGAAACCCGAGATACGCCAATACCTTATTTCTCACAAACTTTGTTTGTATTCAGATGTTGTAAATAGGGCTCAGCTTATTGAGCGCCGATAATGAGTCAACCCAACCAAGAGAGAGCAAATTACAAAAATGATAATACCAAAGGGTAGCAAGAAACCATCGGGCTATGACAACAAACGTGAGGGAATCAACATGCCGTAAATGGTAACCACTTCTATGGTAATCATGGCCAAGATAATAAAAGTGGACATTTCAAGAAGAGGAGATTCAACAATGATGGAAAGACGTCAAGACCAAAATCCCATTGTTAAGGAAGGAGAACGACCACCTATCATATGCTTCAAATGCGAGGGGAGGGACACATCACCCAAATCAGCATGCAAAGCAATTCAAAACGTGTTACAATTGTGGAAGAGAAGGTCACCTAGCTAGATTTTGTCGCGTAGCAGAAGCCAAGTCCAGCCGGGATGGAGGCACCAAAGGCCATCCCAAAAAGTCAAAACCAGTAGTTCAAGGAGAGCGCTTTGTCGTGACCTCCCAAAAAAGCAAGGAACCCGAACGAGGTCATCACGGTAAGCTTAATCATAAACTCTAGCCAAGTCTATACCTTATTTGATACCGGTTCTACCCATTCTTTTATTTCTCCTACTTGCGCCAACGCTTAAATTTAACTCCTGAGAAATTAGACTTTGACTTATCTCGTTAAACTCCGCTGGAGAAACCTTCATTACATCCACTCGCTTATAAGTCTTGTTTGATTCAAATCGCACCCTCACATTACCTCGTCGATCTTATTTCATTGAAAATACTTGCATTTGACGTGATTTTAGGGATTGATTGGTTAACTACTCATCATGCAAAAATTGATTATTTTCGTAAGGTTGTTAGCTTTCATATTCCTAACCAACCTATTATGCTAATTCAAGCAACCAAACCATTAAAATCAATCACCGCTATCTCAAGCCATAAAGCTATTCGCTTATTGAAAAAATGGATGTCAAGCTTTCTTAGCCCATGTCACATGGATTTAAACAAAAATACGCCGATTTGAATGATATTTCTATTGTTAATAAATTTCCGATTTATTCCCCTCAAGAACTTCCCGCCTACCCCCAGAGCGTGAAATTGAATTTTGTATCGACCTCAACCCGCAGACAAAACCCATTTCCAAAGCCCCATATCGAATGGCTCCTATTGAACTTCGTGAGTTAAAGACCCAACTCGCAGAATTGTTAGACATCGCTTTCATTCATCCTAAGTACGCCTCCTCGGGGTGCTCCTGCTTCTATTCGTGAAGAAGAAAGATGGGAGTATGCGACTTTTGTATTGATTATCGGAGTCAAATCATGTCACCATCAAAAAAAATAGGTACCCGCTGCCTCGTATTGATGACCTATTTGACCAACTTGCCAGGGGGTGCCAAATTCTTTTCAAAGATCGATCTTCGTTCCGATATCATCAATTAAAGATTAAAACCGATGACATTCCAAAGATCGCTTTTTTAAACTCCTAGACGGCATTATGAATTCCTAGTCATGTCTTTTTTGATCGACTAATGCTCCCGCCGCTTTCATGGATATGATGAACCGAGTATTCAAGGAATATTTGGATCATTTTGTGGTCGTTTTTATTGATGACATCCTCATTTATTCCAAAAGTCGTGAAGATCATGAGCAACACTTGAGGTCGATATCTCCAAAAGCTTCGAAAAAACAAGCTTTATGCCAAGTTGAAGAAATGCGAGTTTCGCTTTAGGAAGTAGCATTCCTCGGGCACGTGATATCAAATCACGGAATATCTATCGACCCAAATAAAGATTGAAGCAATTCAAAGTCGGGAGCAACCTAAGTCAAGATCAAGTACGTAGCTTTCTTTTTAATGGTTATTATCGAGAGATTCAGTAGAAGGGTTTTCTCAAATCGCTACTCCATTAACTCAAATTGACTCAAAAGATACAAAATTTGCTTGAGCGAGGAATGTGAGAAGAGTTTTCAAGAACTCAAGAGAAGACTCATTTCAAAGACTGCTCGACAATACCATCCGCCTCGAGGGATTTGTCATCTACAAAGATGCTTCTAGCAAAGGGGTTAGGATGTGTTCTCATGCAACATGGGAAAGTCATAGCCTATGCCTCTCGATAACTCAAAGAATATGAGAGGAATTATCCTACTCATGATCTAGAGTCAAGCAAATTGTTGTTTTCGCACTTAAAATTTGGAGGCATTACCTCAGATGGGGAGAAAGTGGAGATCTATACTTGATCATAAAAGCCTCAAATATTTCTTCACCCAAAAGGAACTCAACATGCGGCAACGACGCTGGCTTTGAACTATTGAAAGATTATGATCATACCATTCAATACCATCCTCGAAAAGCGAACGTGGTAGCCGACGATCGAAAGTAGAAGATCATATGCGCACGTACGAAAAGCGATATTGTCAACGCAAAGGCCCATTTTGTATGACTTGCAAAGGATGGAGATAGAGTTAAAGACTCTGTGGACCCACGTGATGATGGCAAATATACGAGTAGAACCGACTTTTAATCGATAAAGTTAAAGTCGCTCAAGCTAAAGACCCGAGCCGATGCGTATGAGGAAGAAAGTGCAAGAAGGTGCTATTCCTAAGCAAGAAATCGATGAAGAAGGAATACTACGAGTCAACTCTAGACTTTGTGTTCCTAACGACCCTCGATTTAAAGTATAAAATCATGATGGAGGCGCACAACACACCACCGCTTGCAATCCATCTCGGAGTACCAAAATGTATCGTGATCTTCACATACATTTTTGGTGGAGCAATATGAAGAGAGAGATAATGAGAGTTTATCTCAAGGTGTTTAACTTGTCAACGAGTCAAGGCGAGCATCAAGTGCCAAAAGGTCCATTGCAACCACTTGAAATTCCGTAATGGAAGTGGGAGCACATTACCATGGATTTCATTATCGGTCTTCCCAAGGTTTCTCAAGGCATAGATGCAATTTGGGTCATTGTTGATAGATCGACCAAGTCCGCTTTCATTTCTTACCTATACGAGAAACTTATACACTTGAACGCCTTGCTCAGATATACATAAATGAGATTGTAAGATCGCATGGTATGCCAAGATCCATAGTTTCGATCGAGACCCAAGATTCACTTCACGATTTTGGGTTAGTTTGCAAAAAGCTATGGGCACGATTTACGATTTAGTTCAAAGATATCATCCTCAAACGGACGACAAATGAGAGAGGACTATTCAAACTCTTGAGGATCTATTAAGACTCGTGTCCTCGACTTCAAAGGAAGTTGGGACAAGTTCTTACCATTAAGGAATTTTCCTACAACAACAGCTTATCAAGCAAGTATCGCATGGCTCCATTTGAGGCGCCAGATGGAAGAAAGTGTCGCTCTCCAAAGATGTCGGGATGAGGTGGGTGAAGCAACGTTGTTGGGACCGAATTGGTACGCATGACTACGAAAAAGATTCAAATGATCCGAAGAACGATAAAAACTCACAAGATCGATAAAAGAGTTATGTTGATCTTCATCGAAAGGACGGGAATTCAATGTCGAGAGATGTGTTGTTACGTGTTTGCTCCATGGAAAGGAGTTACGAGATTTGGAAAGAGAGGAAAGCTCAATCCTCGATTCATCGCCCATTTGAAATCCTTCGAATCGAGTAGGAACTGTGGCCTATAGACTCGCTTTTACCGCCAAGTATGTCTCTGTGTTCATAACGCTTTTTCATATATCCATGTTACGTAATATGTGGAAGACCCCCAACCACATTATCGAAGTTAGAACCGATTTAAATAGCGGAAGATTTAACGTATGAAGAGGTTCCCGTTAAAATCTTGATAAGAAGGAACATATTCTACGCCCAAGGTTATACCTCAAGTCAAAGTTTTGTGGAGAAACCACGATGTCGAGGAAATGACCGGGAGTTAGAATCAAATGAAATCAAGGTATCCTCACCTCTTCGACATACCGTGTATGTACTTCTAATTTCGAGGGCAAAATTTCATAAGAAGGGAGGTCAGAAGACCCCAACTTTTATGAATAAAGATGAATTTTCTATAAATATCATTTTTGAATATTATGGTGTGAATTTGATATAATGTTATAGTTGTGGGTAATATTTATAAATTTTGCAAAGTAAGCAAGTTGTTATATAATATTCGATTGGTCGGGGAATATTCGCTTTTAACAGGAAATATTCGTATTTACGAAGACAATCATCAGGTGGACCCCACAACGGAAATTATTGTCTGAAATTAGAAAAACGACGTAAAATATCTTTTATAAAAATAATCTACGAAAGTTTTACCGTTAACTATTGAAATACCCAAATGGTAAAAGTACAAAGAATACGCTGTGGGTCGCATAAGAAGCACACACCAGATTGATTATTGATGCTTACGTGAGAAGTCACTCAATTTTATTCAATTATTGCTACAAGAATTGCCGTGATAAGATCTCACGTTATTTGATTCAATTATTGTCAATATTTTTTATATATTATTAAATCAATAATTGAGATGATAAAGTTATTCATATTATTATTTTTGTATAATTGACAATGTCTAGAAAGTTCTGTCGAGGAGAGGGGTTCGGTCACCTAATCAAGCGCCCAATAGGGAGAAAAATTTTATCTAAAGCCCTCTTTCCTCGAACGATCCGTTGTTAATATTATGAATTATAATAATGATGAATAAATGTTGTTAAAAATATTGAGGGATTTTTATATGAAGTATTTGTTGTAAATTTTGCTTATTATTTGACCCCCATTTACCCATTTTTCAAAATAATAACTCCAGAGAAAGTTATTTCATATATATATATATATATATATATATATATATATATATATATATATATATATATATATATATGGGGAATAAAGTTATATGAATTATGTGATAATTATATATATATATATATATGGATATATATATATATATATATATATATATATATATATATATATATATATATATATATATATATATATATATATATTATATATATATATATATATATATATTTTATTATATATTATATATATATATATATAGTAAATATTTATTATATAATATAATTAATATATTTAAAATTAATAATATATAAAAATTTTGTAATCAATTCATCAATTTTTTTTTTTTTTTTTACTTTTTCTGTGAAAAAAAATTCAAATAGTATCTTTCCATTCTCCTATAAATAGATGCTTAGTTAGAATTGAAAATCACACCGTAATCGTAGAATTCTTCTTCTATAATATCGAGCGATTTCTTTCAGAGTTTTAGAAAGCTTTGAGCAGAGAAAATAGTATAAAGTTTTCTTCAAGAATATCCCCGCTATACCAAATTGGAATACTCTTCTTTTTAAGGTAAGGGATATTATTTTTGTTCAAGATTCATATGAAATAATATTTTCTTCCATACTGTAGTATGTAAGTAATATTATTTCGCTTTCGATTTTGAATTCTACACTCATTTTGTTAAAGTTTTGCTTCTATACTCCATGAAATTAGTAGAATATCCTTGATATTTGCGCTTCATCCAAAGATCTTTTCATGGAAATATTATTCTCGAGCATTCTTGATAAGTTTTAACTTTTTCATGCCGAGTAGTACTATTCACTTACTATTCTAAGTTACTATTCACTGGGTACTACTATTCACTTTGCTACTATTCACCCGTGGGTACTATTCATGATAAAAATTGATTTCTTTTCATCCAAATCATTTTTGATACAATATTATTCTTGAATTTTACTCCACAAAGCAAAGATTATGTCGATAATTTGACATTATTGAATTCTCGATAAATTAAATTATAAATCTTTAAAATTTATCCTTTGCTTTTTTTAATTGAATTCTTATATCATTGTCATCATCCTCATGCTTATATTATTATGAAAGTCATCTTTGGCCCGTAGTGCATGATGGACTTGGTATGATTATGACCGTGATTATTCTAGATAATCATGACCGTAATGTTACAAATGATGTGGTAAAAGTCCTCATCGGCCTGTAGTGCATCGATGGATGCTTGTTGGCATGATCACGACCATCGATGAAAACATCGAATATCCTCGCCCGTAGTGCATGGATAATTTGTGGTCGTGATACTAATGAATATCCTCGGGTCGTAGTGTGGGGATGATTCGATGATGTGGATTATTTATTGTCGAGTCTCAAATGATAAAATTGATGATAAACTTTTTAAATCATAGAAGATAGTAGATATCATGCTCTACTCGACTCTTCTAATGGATTGCTTGTTCCACCGCAGCTTAAACTTGATGTTTATTTTTATCGCTTTAACACTTTAAGGCTAACGTCAAGGCTAACGATAATTTATTCTCGCATTATCTTAGTCATAATATTTCTTACCGGGCTAGTTGAGCTCACCCTTTTCTTTTCATTGTTCTCTTCAGAAATGAGAATATAGCCGGACTAGTCGGGGAACGGAGTGATGTCCGTATATGTTTGCATTAGTAGTAGTCCTCACTATTCTATGAAATAGTGTGATAATAAATGTATGTAATAATATTGACTTATTTTGAGTTTGAATATTGTCTAGAAGACAATATTCGTTAAAAAAATAGCCCACTAACAGTCCTCTATTAACTGTGCATAGTTCATCCTTTTGTATAGGTTCATTTTTTCCATTTTTGTTCCTCTTTTCATGTTATTTATCGGTAGTTTAAATATTTAAATCAACTTATACCTCCTAGATCCCTTCATGATCCACCATAGCCACAACAACCACCAATCAAAGCTAACAAGAGCTTGAAAATAAAAAGAGACGAATAAATAGTTTTAAGTTTCAGGCTTACCTATTGATGCTCTTTCTTGAACTTGATTAAGGCTTGCTAGATGATGATCAAAGTTTGATCCTTCTTCTCTTCCTTAATCCTCTTTCACCCGTGTACTCTCTATTATTTCTCTTACTTTCTTTTTCTCCTAATGATTTATTGGCAAAAATAAACAAATGTGGGAGACAAGCATTAAATGACTTGCTCCCTTTGACACAAAACTTACTATAAATGGAAAGTTTCCATCCTCCTTTGTCCCTTCTACTTAACCATTAAGTAAGTGACTCATCCTTTGTCTCCTCACATACATGGCCGGCTACTCCCCCCTTTTCCCCTTCATTTAGCTTTCATTTATTCCACACGCTATTTTCTAATTTTTGACACTTGTCCTCCACTTGTTTTTCATCATCTTTATTTCACATGTTAAATTGCTATTAAATGACACATGTCCCTCCACTTGCTTTGGCTCCACACATTTAGTTTATAATAAATATAGCTAATCTCAACCCTTGGCTGTAACCCTAGCCAAACCATCCCATACCCTAACCAAGCCTTTAAAATTCTAGGCTTAGTTAGACCAACTAGATTTAATTAGTCATCTCTTTTTGTGGAACGAGAGAGTATTTTGTTATTTAGTGTTGTAAAATTTTGCCGCCTGAAAAGGAAAAAAGTGTGAGATGGAATCTCATGATGGGACTTTTAATATTTCTTAAGTTTTGTAATATTTATTTCATCTGATCATTGTGATGGGAGCTTAAATTAGCGTTGCGGGCTGATTATCAATATATAATTTGCATTAATTTTATACAACCCTTGATGCGCTTCTCACCAAGTTCTATTCATTATACTATCTTCTTGTTGATGACTTCAAGAGTTTCTTTCAAATTGAAGGTGAAACGATGATGGGAGAAACACTTAAAGGTTTCAGTGTTAGTCTGCAGAGTGTTCCAACTTCATTTCCCAATGATTTTTCAATAGTGATGAAACTCTTGTAAAAAACTTGTAACCATTGATTATTCTTGCATTTATCTACATGAAAATGATTTTGAGAATACTGTCAAAGCCTCGTGTTTCATTTGGTAGAACTCTTAAACTTGATATTGTTCTGTAACTACATTTTACTTAATTCAACAAAACTTATTAATCTTTGGCTCATCCACATAAATTATTTACTACATATTTCTACAATTGACAATAAGATTGAAACTGCTTTTGATGGAGGCAAATGCCATTTTGTTTTTGCAGCTAGTTTGTGGTATGACCAGGGTTTATTTTGAATTCAGCAAAATTTGGTGAGCTTTGGCTGGTTTGTTGGTCAAATCCTAACCTTTGTTTAACCTTCTCTATTTCTATTCCCCTCAGCCTTTTGAATTTGGCATTCACCATTTTTGTTTGCTCCCTCCAGTTTTTTTGCTATAAAAGGCAGCCAAATAAGGAGGGAGAGGTACAAAAAAATAATACATACGCTCATCCGAGAGTTTAAGAGAAAGGAGGGTGAAAAAAGCTTCTTCTGAAGCTTAAGGAAAAATAGAGAGAAACATAGTTTAAATAAATGTGTCTTTATTTGGGTTCCATCACATAGTTATTGTGGTGAAGTAATTTGAGTTTGTACAACAATTAAGATATTTTTGTATTCTCTCAAATTATTATAGTGGATTTTTCAAAGATCGTCCCGTGGTTTTTATGTAATAACTCAGAAAATTCTATTTAATATTCAGTTATTATAACGTCAAATTTTGAATATAATTTTTTTTTAATTTTTACTTAATTGTTGTGGCATTATAATTATTTACTACTTAATAATTTATTAAGTGTAAGACCCCAACTTTTATAAATAAAGATTAATCTTTAAATATCATTTTGAATATTATGGTGTGAATTTGATATAATGTTATAGTTGTGAGTAATATTTATAAATTTTGCAAAGTAAGTAAGTTGTCATAAAATATTCGTTTGGTCGGAGAATATTTGTTTTATCAGAAAATATTCGTACGACGGCACAATCATTGGTGGACCCCACAACGGAATTACTGTCGAAGTTAAAAAATGACAGAAATATCTTTTTATAAAAATAACGGCGAAAGTTTTACCGTTAACTGTTGAAATACTTGGTGATAAAAGTACAGTAATACGCGTGGTTGCATAGTAACATACGGTATTGATTTAATTATTGTCACAATATTTTATATTATTAAATCAATAATTGAGATGACAAAGTTATTCATATTATTATTTGTATTATTGACGATGTCTAGAAAGTTCTGTCGAGAAAAGAGTTTGATCACCTAATTGCGCACAAATAAGGAGAAGTCCTTATCGGGAAGCCCCCACTTTCTTGGGAATGATCTGGTTGTTAATATTGTGAGTTATAATATTAATGATGAATGTTATTAAAAATATGTTTTGTGAAGCCAAGTGAGTTGAGATAAATAGAGGGGATTTTTATCAAGTAATTGTTATAAATTTTTCTTATTATATGGACCCCCACTTACCAATTTTTCAAAACTATCGGTAGAATATATTATATTTATTATATTATATATATATATTAGTTTTATTTTTTTATGAAAAATAGAATATATTATATTTTATTTGTATAGTATTGCATAGTGTTGCATAGTAAAATAAAATTTTTTTGTTGAATCTGCCGAATTCGTCATGTGAGTTTTCTAACACTGTTCACCCGTGATTATTTCTAAATAGTATCCTTCCATTCTCCTATAAATAGGATTCTTAGTTTAGAAATGAAAATCACACCAGAATTAGAGAATTCTTCTTTTATAATATTGAGCGTATTTCTTTAGAGTTTAAAGAAACTTTGAGTGTACAAAATAGTGCAAATTTTCTTGAAGAATATCTCCGCTATAACAGTCGGAATTTCTCTCTTTTTAAGGTAAGGGGTATTATTTATTTCATATTCCCTTACGATATTATTTTTCGTATTCGTAAGGAATTTTATTTTCGTTCAATATTCGTAAGGAATATTATTTTCGTTCAATATTTGTAGGGATATTGTCTTTGTTTAATATTCATAGGGAATATTATTTTCATTCAATATTCGTAAGGGATATTATTTTTATTCAATATTCGTAAGAAATAATATTTTCTTTCATACTCTGTAGTATGTAAGTAATATTATTTCGTTTCAGATTCCGAATTCTACACTCATTTTCTTAAGTTTTGGCTTCTATATTCCATGAAATTAGTAGAATATCATTAAAATTTGCGCTTCGTCTAGTATCTTTTCACAGAAATATTATTCTGAACATTCTTGATAATTTTAATCTTTTCATGCCGAGGTACTATTCACGGGGTACTATTCCCGAAGTACTATTCACTCGAGTACTATTCACCCGAGGTACTATTCATGATAAAATTTAATTTTTTTTCGGTCCAAATTATTTTTGATACAATATTATTCTTGAATTTTACTCCACAAACTAGTATCATGTTGACAATTTGGACATTATTGAATTCTGGATAAATTGAATTATAAATCTTTAAAATTTATCCTTTGCTTTCATTTAATTGAATTCTTATATCATTGTCATCATCCTCATGCTTATATTGTGATGAAAGTCATCTTTGGTCCGTAGTGCATAGATGGACTGTTGATTGGTATGATTATAATCAAGGATTATTCGGTATAATCATGACCTGTAATGTTATAAATATTGTGGTATAAGTCCTCATTGGCCCGTAGAGCATTGATGGACAGTTGTTGGTATGATCATGACCATTGGTGATAACACGAATATCCTTGGCTCGTAGTGCATGGATAATTCGTGAATGTGATATTAATGAATTGGCCCGTAGTGCATGGATAATTCAGTGATGTGGATTATTTATTGAGCTGAGTCTCAGCGATAAAATTGACGATAAACTTTTTAAATCATGGAAGATAGTAGATATCATGCTCTACTTGACTCTTCTAATGGATTTCTTGTTCGGCTGCAGTTAAACTTGTTGTTTATTGTATTCTATCAGTTTAACCAGTTGAAGGCTAATGATAATTTATTTTGCATTATCTTAGTTATAATATTTCTTACTGGGCTAGTTGAGCTCACCCTTGCTTTCATTGTTCTCTTCAGGAAATAAGAATATAACTGGGACTAGTAGGGGAACGGAGTGATGGTCCGAGATGGTGGCTATAGTAGTCCTCACTATTCTATGAAATAGTGTGATAATAATTGTAATGAGGACTCTATTTGAATTTGGATATTGTCTACGAGACAATATCCGTGTTAAAACTCTCAACTATGTTTTGTTGTATTTTATACGACAGTTGTATAATTAAGTTTGTATTTGAATTCTATATCATGTATTTGGTTACTCGAAATGGGTGATGTATACCTATTTTGGGGGCATCACATTAAGTATATTATACTATGAATATTAAAGGAATGGATGATGATATACATTAATATAATGTTATATATTTATAAAGAATAAAAATGAAAGTCAACATGACTTAATTAAGAATATTCTTGAAATAAAGATGAGTATTTATTCAATGAAATAAATACCATAAGATAGGATTGAATTCATACGTAAATGTTATCAAGTAATAAAAAAAAAGAAGCATAGTGTTTACTTCATTGAATTATTTAGAATTCATGAAACCATCATTGTTAAATAATGTATATACAACTAAAATAAAAGTAATAAATACAATTCGTGTATATTGAAATATAATGAGTTTATTGGGCCAACTTAATTTTCCATGTTTGTTGCAATCTTTTTAATTTCGTAAGTGTTAAGGGTAGTAGCATCAAGCTCAAAAACAAAGCAGTATCAACCCTTTTCTTTGACCCAATCCGGCAAACCAAATGATATGGAAAATGGGACTGTTTGAGGCCAAAGAAATAAAAACATTCCAGCCCATTTTCCTTATCCAACCCGGCAACCTACTTGGGAAAGTAGAGAACTGAGTTGGGTATGCAACCAAGAAGTTATCAGTTAGTTCATTAGCTAGAAGTTAGTCAGTTGGCTAGTATTTAGTTAGGGGCTACATTTTATAGAGTGGTTGGGAAGGGGTTAAGTGTGGCTGCTAGGGGGGAATGCAAAGGGGCAAATAGGTTGCTAAGAGATGTGTCAGGAAGCCTTATAGAGGCCATGTAATAGTTGGGTAGCAACAATTATGATTGAGAAGCTTTGGCAATCATAGTTTTTGAAAAATATTAAAATAAGAATTTAATATATAAAATTCTTATTTGTGTTAAGTTATGAAAATTGGATTGCATAAGTGGATATAAGTTGTGTAATGTTGTGACAACCCGATAATTCGTGTAATCTATTATTTGAGTTCATGAATATGAATATCTAATAAGATAAAATTTTATGGATATTATTATGTGTAAATGTGATTGAAATTCAGATAAGGCACACTTAGAAAGGGGGGTTGAATACGTGTAGGAGTAATCTATTACCAATTTTTAAACTTTAAGCTTAACTATTAAATTCAAGCTACTATATTGATGAATTATGCTTGCTGAATTAATATGGCCTACTGAATTGACTATTTGTTTTTAAGAAAGTATCCTGCTGAATTTATAACATAGATAAAATACTCGGTGTTAAAAGAATTATCTAAACATAATGCAAATATTCAAATTTTAATTATTAAGATAATTAAATAGCTTTTGTGAGTAATTAAAATAAAGCAAATAATAAAATCAACACCAAGATTTCTTACGTGGTTCAGCTATTACCCTCTATAATAATAGCTCAGTCCACGTCCAATACCAACTAGTATTGGAGACTCACTTTATTTATTTCTTTATAAATAAACACTTATTACAAAACAGATTCTTATAACAATTAATAACAATTAATTTCTCTTGAGCACTCTTGCTCCTTGTGCACCTATGCACTCCTTAAGCACCTTTGATTCCTTGAACCTATTTGTAAATCTTTTCTTTAACCCACTAGGAATAAAACCTTTAGACTACACTTAGTCTAAACAGAAAATTAAATAAAAATATAGAGGTCTTTGATCAATGCAAGAATAATCAATTTAACAATTAAAGGCTCAGCTAAATGCAATGATCAATTAGCACAGAAAGATAATCAATTAAATCTTACCAATTACTAGCTAAAAAGATATCAGAAATATAATTGCTCAGCTAATCAAAGATGCACCAATTAAATCAAGTTGCTCGATAATATCAGTAATTAGTGCAAGAAGTATTTTGTGAGTCTTGCTTTTCCATACAATAAATATGATTTATATAGCCCACAATAAAATTACCATTAATACCAGAGATTGCTTCTGTTCCATTTGTCCAAACTAATCGGATTGAAAAATATCTTATAGAAATCCCACAACGGTAAAGAATATGCACGTTAAATATTTATCCAGTTAACATATTTTAAAACAACTCAAACTCTTGTTAGTTATACTATTTGGATAAATTTAAAGACACCTTTAAGAGATAACCCACTACATAACAACTTTGACTTTGTCTCCATATTTAAAGTGGCATGTACCAGCAAAAGTTGCGTGTAACAACACTTATCTTTTCCAATAATCGAGGTCTTATAGTTCTTATAAATCTATATTCACTATCCTTGAAAACCGTACACATCATATCATAATTAAACTTTGTAGGCTACCGTCCTTTTAGCTTTTAGGCATATATTAACACGTATGTACCACAAGCACAAATCAAAATATATATAACCCAAGAGTATCAAGTAACGTTTTATAAAATAAAGCTTTTAAACCCTTTTGTACTTGATAACATATATTAAACTAATCTCAAGTAATTTATTTAATATTAGAAAAACCTTTTTTATTAGATTTAAATTGCTTTTCATTTAAGACATAAAATTTCATGCCAATGATGTGACGCCCCCAAAATAGGTATACATCACCCATCTTGAGTCGCCAAATACATGGTATAAAATTCAAATACAATTTAATTATACAACAGTCGTGTAAAATAAGACAAAACATAATCTAGGAGTTTTAATAAGAATATTGTCATCTAGACAATATCCACAATCAATGGAGTCCTCATTACATTTATTATCACACTATTTAACAGAATAGTGAGGACTACTAATGCTATCATCTAGACCGTCACTCCATTCCCCGACTAGTCCCGGCTACGTTCTCATTTCCTGAAGAGAACAATGAAAGAAAGAGTGAGCTCAACTAGCCCAGTAAGAAATATTATAACTAAGATAATGCGTAATAAGTTATCATTAGCCTTCAACAATGTTAAACCGATAGAATATAATGTATAAACAAGTTTAACTGCAATGAACAAGCAATCCATTAGAAGAGTCAAGTAGAGCATGATATCTACTATCTTCTATGATTTAAAATGTTTTCATCAATTTTATCATTTGAGACTCGACAATAAATAAACCACATCATCAAGTCATCCCCGCACTACGGGCCAAGGATATTCATTAAATCATCAATGGTCATGACTATACCGAATAATCCTCGGTCATAATCATACCAAAAAGCGTCCATCAATGCACTACAGACTCATCAAGACTTTTACCACATCATTTATAACATTACGAGGTCATGATTATACCGAATAATCCACAGTCATAATCATACCAAGTCCATCTACGCACGTAAGCCAAAGATGACTTTCATCACAATATAAGCATGAGGATGATGACAATGACATAACAATTCAATAAAACAATTTCAAGAATAAATTTTAAAGATTTATAAGTTAATTTATCTTGAAATCAATTACGTCCAAATTGTCAACATGATACTGCTTTGTGGAGTAAAATTCAAGAATGCTCAGAAGAATATTTCTATGAAAAGATACCGGATGAAGTGCAAATATCCAGGATATTCTACTAATTTCATGGAGTATAGAAGCCAAAACTTTAACCAACTGAGTATAATAGAGTATATAAAACCGCAAATGGATTTTTGCCCGCTATGCGGAAATCAACGTAGACAGATCATTTCCACAATTTAATAAGGAATGAATACGAAGGATCATTCACCATGCATGCAGAATCCACATAGGCAGTGTTATTCCAATGTAATAATAAAGAATGGAATAACGAAGAATTCACCGTGCATGCGATAGGCCGTGCATGACGGAGTTATTCCCAATGAATAATAAAGAATGGAACTGGACATCGTAATCCGCAGATGTGATGTTCCAACAGAATAATAAAGAATAGAACCAAATTAAATGCGTAATTACATGCATAAGATGTTCCAACATAATAATAAAGAATGGAACTAGGTTATGCGTAATTCGCACAGACAGGATGTTCCAACAAAATAATAAAGAATCGAATAACAACAGAATTCACCAGGCATGCGATAAACCGCACAGATAGGTTATTCCAACAGAATAATAAAGAATGGAATAACATAAGAATTTCACCATGTATGCGGTACTTCACATAGACAAGTTATTCCAATATAATAATAAAGAATGGAATAACAAAAGAATTTCACCATGTATACGGTAGTCCGTGTATACAGGTTATTCCAACAGAATAATAAGGAATGGAATAACAATAGCTCTCTTCATGAATACGAAAGAATAATACCCCTTACCTTAGAAGAAAGCGGATCTTTGGAATAGTGAGGTAGCAGACTTCTTTTTCTTCTTTCTCTCTATAATTTCTCTATAATAATTTCTCTAAAGCTTTAGTGAATTGGTGAGAAATGAAGGAAGAATGAGCTTATTTATAGGAAAATATAGTTTCAATAATTGCACATTTTGGGGCTCGAAATATTACAATGACAATACCTTCAACTTTTCTTTCATTTTTAATTTAGTCCTCAAGTATTATCAAACTTGCACCACCTCCCCCTAATAGTAAATAATGTGAATCGATAGTTCAATAATGTGAATCAATAGTTATAATCATGTAAAAATACGAATTACAGTATAGTACCTCCATCTATACCTCTATTTTTAACTTAGTCATGCAAGTATTATCAATCTTGCACCAACTCCCCTAATAGTACAAGAATGTGAATCAATAGTACACATATGTGAACAAATAGTTATAATCATGTGAATTAATAGCAATTAATTGCTCATTTATCCGATTAATTACCCAACTTGTCAGTAAAACTTCCAGACATCAATTAATATCGAAATAAATGTAGATTTCCACTAACATTAATAATTTCAACACAATGGAACTATCAATTTCATCTTTAATTAACACGAACTTATTCATCATTAATATTATAACTCATAATATTTAACAACCAAGTCGTTCTCAGGAAAGAGGGGGCTTTCCGATAAGGATTTTTCCTTATTGGCGCGCAATTAGATGACCAAATCTATCCTTGACAGAACTTCTAGACATTGTAAATATTGCAATTTAATAATATAAATAACTTTGTCGTCTCAATTATTGATTTAATAATATATCATATTATGCAGATGATACTGTGACATAATCGAATCAATAATATGAGAGATATGATCGACAATTATCGTAGCAATAATTGAGTATAACTAAGTGACTTATCACGTAAGCATCAATAACCAATACTAGTAATGCTACTATGCAACCCACGCGTAGACATGATTACTTTTACTACCGGGTAGTTCAACAGCTTTTAACGGTAGAACTTTTCGCCGTTATTTTTATAAAAGATAATTACATCATTTTTTTATTACGACAATACTTACATTGTGGGGTCCACCAATGATTGTGCCGTTGCATTTAATATTCCTCATTAAAATGAATATTCTCTGACCAATCGAATATTATATAACCACTTGCTTACTTTGCAAAATTTGTAAATATTACCCACAACTATAACATTATATCAAATCCACACCATAATATTTAAAAAAAATATTTCGAGAAATTTAAATCTTTATTCATAAAATCTGGGGTCTCACAAATGATATGTCCTAGAGCCTTTAAATGAAAAATCAATTATTATGCAATTGACCTTACACTTTGTTTCCTAGTAAAGAAAAACTCTTCAACCACTTGAATATCCCACCAATGTACTTTATCATCAGATACCTGAAATGGCATAAAACAATTTTAGTATATAAACAATTCATCATCAAAACTTAAGGATGGAATATGACTAAGTCAACATTCTCCCCCTTTTTGATGATGACAACCCAAATTTTTTTAATTCCCATTAGCTCCCCCTAAAACCATGCATACAATATAATTAGCTCCCCCTAAATCTATGCAATGCAATATAATATCATTTCAAGAATCTCAGGAAACTTAACATAATATTAATCTAACTGAAATCTGATTTTCAGTGTATTCTAAAATTTTAAACAACCTGTTACCTGCATTCATGTTAGTTATCAAATATCAAATATCATATCAGATATATCAGTTTTAAACCATTGTTAAAATCCCAAAATAATAAATAAGTCTTGTGAAGCACCAAACCAAAAACCAACATAATAATAAGTCTTTTCAGTCTACCAAAACCCAAAACCAATAAACTTAAACTTTTCCCCCTTTGTCATCAAACAAAAAGGGAAATAATGCTATCAGTCAAGATCTACCACTGCTACGCGCTGAGCAGCCCTATTTGTGAAGTAAGGGCGATGATTGGCATGGTGAATCTTTTCAGCAAGGGAAAGATCAACAACAAATTGTGGAGGACGGGGAATGAAAGTCGCATGTGGCATTTGCACGTCAAGAAAATCACCCATATACTCGGCTATCCAGTTACAATGAACCCATTCCGTAACAGAAGAGTTCCTACGCTGCATATGTAACTTAGACCCGACGTCGTTGAAACGTAGAGCCATGAACTCAGCTAACTCGCCAACCTGATTGCTAAGAAACTTGATTTCTTGACTCAATTGACAAGCATTGCGATTTATTTTCCGTTGCATGACCTCTGCCAAAGCAGTGGTTTGCAATTCAAATCCAGCTTGTAAATCAATAAACTCATCCTCAAGATTCTGATAAAGCTTGTTAATCTCAGGGGCACCGAAAGACAGTTTGCCTTTCTCTAACATAGACATTCGATTGTTGAGGCCAGATATCTCATGTTGCATTTTTTCTTGATTACCAATAATAGTTTTCAACATTTCAACAATCTCAGAAGAAGACTGAGTAGGTTGCAGAATAGGAGAAGATGGAGTTGATATGGAAAGGACAAGATTATCAAAAGTGATACGGACAAACTGACCGTCAGTTAAAGCAATACGAGACATTTTTAGAGTATTAACACTGATTGAATCAGACACAGCAACATAAATTTCATTGTCAAAGGAAATTTTAAAATGATTAAAGAGAGTGGTGAGACTCGCACTATAAGGCAGACACGTTTTTGTTTTTCGCAAACAACTCATCATTTGATGTAGCAACATTTGAGACAGATTAAAATACATACCTTTCAAAATCATAACAACAATTATCAAATCCTGATAAATAAAATCAGCACCTTCACCTAAGCGGGGCAAAAGATTATACCTAACCAGATGATGAAACACACATGCAAGAGGAGAAACATCTACCGTTTTGAGGGTAAAAACATCATTAATTAGAGGATTATCCATGAAAATCTTTAATTGTTCCAAATGGGTAAAAGGAAAATGGATAGCCCCTTTTGGAGTAAATGGACTGACACCCGTGAATGGAATATTTAGAATGCTACCAAAATCCATGACAACGAAATATAGTGATTTTCCTTTAACAAAAGTTGTCTAGAAATCCCCATGACACTCCAGATTAGTATAAAACTGATGAACTAGTCTAGGATATGCAACTGAGGGAGGAAAAATCATGGAAGAAATACCACATGGTTCAAACAAATTTTTCAGAGGAGACATCTAATAGCAGATTTGATCAACATATTTTTCATAAACAAATTATTTTGGGAAAATAACTGTCTTAAACCATACCTCATAAGCATTACTACGAAAGAAATTTTCAGGAAGGTCAGAGGTGAGGATAGGGTTTACCGAATCCAGTGGTGGTGTAACCTCGGGCTTACACGATGGGATTGTTGACTTCCGTTGTCGAGAGGGTCCTGATGATTTTAGCAAGGATGGACTGAAGTTTGATTCGTCAGAAGATGAAGAGTCCAAAGACTAAGTTTCCACAAACATAGACTTTTTCATTTTTCTTTGCTTGCGCGAAGGTCTGGCAGACGATTGAGGAGGCACCACTGTCTGATCATGGTCAGAATCAATTATCGAACGCTTTTGTGTCCGGGTTCTCATGATGTTTGAGGTTTAAAAATACATACAGAGAGGATTAGTATAAAGTGATAGAGAAAGAGTTAGAACAAAAAGTTTGAGATGTGAAGAGAATGGAGAGGGATAAAGAGTAAAATAAGAGGAACGGATGCATGTATGTACACCCCTATACATTTATGTTTCCTAAGAAACCCTAGCCGTCCTGTCTTTTCGTATTTCAAAAACATTATGATAGATACTTAGAATATCGTGTCCATTAATTAAGGACTTAATGGGCAACCAAAAAATCATACTATCAATTATCCTAATTTTAACAGTTAATAAGATAAACATGAAGAATAGGATAAAATAAAGATAATGTAGATCTTAAAATTTTCAAAAAGAGTTATGCGATACACATTCCAAGTTCTCTTCGCAACATACAAAATCTGTCTTCACTTAACGGTTTAGTAAAAATATCTGCGATTTGATTTTTAGTAGGAATAAAAATTAATTTAATTAAACCTTTTGACACACTATCTCTTAAAAAATGATGCCTTACTTCTATGTGTTTTTGTATGCGTGAGTGTAACACGATTTTTAGAGATATCTATAAAGACTAGAATTATCACACAAGATATGGGCACACATTCACATAATATATCAAAATCACGCAGGGTTTGCCTCATCCATAAAATCGGAGAACAACAAACTTCCTGCAACTAAGTATTCACCCTCAGAGTTGAAAAGAGCCAACGAGGTTTGCTTTTACTATGCCATGATACGAGACTTTGTCCCAAGAAAGTACAAGCACCACTCATACTTTTTCTATCAATTTGACACCCTGAATAGTCAGCATCTGAATAACCTATTAGTTCAAAGTGATTGCAAATTGGATAAAATAACCCTAAGTTAATATTACCACTTAAATATTTCAAAATTCTTTTAACAGTATTTAAGTGTAATTCTTTGGGTTTAGCCTGAAATCTTGCACACAGACAAGCACTATACATTATATCAGGTCTAGAAGCAGTTAAGTATAATAAGCATCCAATCATACTTCGATATTTTGTTATATCAACATCAATACCTTTCTCATCAGTGGTGAGCTTTATTGACGTGCTCATGGGTGTACCTTTCGAGTTAGATCCTTCAAAGCCAAATCTCTTGAGTAATTCTTTTGTGTATTTGGTTTGATAGATATAAATTCCTTCCTTTGTTTGCTTGATTTGAAGTCCCAAAAAGTAATTAAGCTCTCCCATTAGACTCATGTCGAATTCCTTATGCATGCACTTGGAAAACCACTCACAAAGAAAATCATTAGTAGCACCAAAAATTATATCATCTACATATATTTGTACAATAATAATATTTTTATTTTCATGCTTAATAAATAATGTAGAATCAATTTTTCCTCTAATAAAACCATTTGACAAGAGATACTTACTTAACCTTTCGTACCAAGCCCTTGGAGCTTGTTTCAAGCCATAAAGAGCTTTCTTTAATTTGTAAACATGATTAGGATACTTTTCATGCTTGAATCCAGGAGGCTGTTTTACATATACCTCTTCATTGATGTATCCATTGAGGAAGGCGCTCTTTACGTCCATTGATAAAGCTTAAACTTTTTATAGCATGCAAAAGCCAACAAAATTTAGATTGATTCTAGCCTTGCCACTGGTGCATAGGTTTCTTTATAGTCGATCCCCTCTTGTTAGTTGTAACCTTGAGCTACTAATCTTGCTTTGTTATGAGTGATTGTCCCGTGCTCATCAAGCTTGTTCTTGAATACCCATTTAGTACCAATGATGGAAGCATCTTTTTGAGGAGGCATAAGTTCCCACACTTGGCATCTCTCAAATTGTTGAAGTTCTTCTTGCATTGCCAATAGCCAGTTTTCATCAAGAACTGCATCCTTTGCATTCTTTGGTTCAACTTGTGACAAAAATATAGAGAATGCACAATGATTTTGTAAACCTCTTCGTGTGGTTACACCTTTGTTGATATCTCCAATGTTATTTTCTAGAGGATGATTCTTAATATATATAGTTGTTCTTGGAATTTGGATATCATGTATAACTTCCTCTTGATCATGAGACTCATTTTTAGCATCTTGCAAATTTTCAAGTTCATGTTCATGCTGGTCATCCATTTCAGTTTCCTGAAACTGTTAATTTTGTCTCCTATTTTGTTCTTTTCGGTTTACTGAATTCCCGACTATCTCCAAATTTTCTACATCATCCTCACTTTCTTTTGGAAGATCATTGTTAGTCTCATTGAAAGTGATATGAACAGACTCTTCTACACATGATTTTCTAATATTGAAAATACGATAAGCCTTACTATTTTGAGAATAGCCAATGAATATTCCTTCATACGACTTAGAATCAAATTTTCCCAAATTATCACTTGTATTTAAGATGAAACATTTAGAACCAATATTTTGAAATATCTTATGTTGGAATTTTATTATTTAAAAGCTTATAAGGTATTTTCAAAATAATAGGACGAAAAAGTACTCTATTTAAAACATTATATGATGTACTTACTGCTTCGGCCCAAAATTTCTTTAGAAGCTTACTTTCTTGCAGTAGAGTTCTTGCCATCTCTTGTAGAGTCCTATTCTTCCTTTCCACTACCCCATTTTGTTGAGGAGTCCTTGGGGCTAAACATCCATGGCTAATACCTTTTTCATCACAAAAGGTTATGAAATCTTTTTGAAATTCAGTACCATGATCACTTCTAATTCTAATGAGTTTGTAGCTATACTTTGTTTCAAGATTCCTTATTAATTTTTCAAACTCTTTAAATGCTTCCTTCATCTTTAGTTCTCAAAAATAGTACCCATGTATATCTAGAGAAATCATCTACTATTACAAATGCATAAAACTTACCATCTATACTAGCATGTCTTTATGGTCCAAATAAATCTAGATGAAGTAGTTGTAAAGGAAAAGAAGTTGATACCATGTTCTTTGCCATAAACGATGTTCTTACTTGTTTCCCGAGTTGACAAGGAACACAAATTTCCTTCTTTTCATACTTTATTTTTGGCAACCCTTTGACAAGATTCTTTGAGGATAATTTCTTGATTAAATCCATGTGGACATGTCCCATCCTCTTCTACCACAAATTAGCCTCATCTTTCACAGATGCAAGACATAGTTCTTCATCCTGTTGCTCAAAATCAATAGTATATATATTTCTTTCTCTTTGTGTAACTAGAGTAACATTGTTAGTAGAATGAGAAATAGTGCATTTTTCTTTTTCAAAACTAACTTGATGATCATTATCCATTAATTGACTAATACTTATAAGATTAAATTCAAGTCCACTAACAAGATGTACATTATCAATATTAACCTTACCATTTCCTATTTTACCTTTTTCGATTATTTTGCAGGTTCAATTATCTCCAAATGTAACTATCCCATTTTTCTTCTTGATTTTTAGCTCCACGAACTTTGATTTATGACCAGTCATGTGACGAGAGCATCCACTATCAAGAATTCATTTTTGAATGGAACCCTTGCCTTAAGACATACCTATCAAAGAAAATTAATTCATCCTTTTGGTACCCACATCTTTTTGGGTCCTTTAATGTTAGTTACACGTAAATCATCATTTTTAACCCATACCTTTTTAATCTTATTTTTCTTAAAGCAGTTTATATTCAAATGACCTTTAATACCACAATTTCTACATGTTATGAAAGGAGAGCAATAATTTAAACTAAAATGTGACTTTGATTTTAGCATTTTTATATTACTCTTTTTATGCATAGAATTATAACCAATTCCTTGTCTTTCAAAACTAGGTCTTTGTTTACCTAATATGACATTTAAATTTTCTTCACCATGAACAAATTTAGCAGGAGATGATTTTAGTGAGTCTATTTCTTTTTGAAGTTTATTATTAGGAAGGGTTTTAACAGGAGATTTATCACTACAATACACACACCTCTCATTTTTAGCTCATTAGTCAATTTTTTGATTTCATTATTCAAAAAATTTACCTTATTGAAAAGTATTTTGTTATAATTGTCTAAATAATCAATCTTAGCAATCAAAACCTTTTCTTCTTTACATGTAGATTCCTTTTTAATTTCTTTCTTTTCATCTATTAGTGAATCTACTTCACTCATTAAAGTATTAACTAAACCTTTTAAGCATGCATTCTTTTCGTTTAACTTCTTATTTTCTTGTTCTAATGAGTTTAGTTCATTAAGAGATACCTGATTAGATTCACCTTCAATTCCCACGAAGCATACTTGTGCTATCTCATCTTTAGCATCGATCTCCACTTCGAATTCCTCATCACTCCAAGTAACAAGGGCTTTATTTTTCCTGTTGTCTTTGTAGTTTGTCTTCCCTTTGTTCTTTAATTCAAAACAATCTTTCTTGAAGTGACCGGGACGTCCATATTCAAAGCACGTCTCTTCAGTTTGCTTTCCTTTGATCTTATTTGTATTTAAAGTGTTTCTTCTCTTGTTCTTCCTTTGTAGTAGCCCCTTGAGTCTTCTTGTCATCATGTCTATTTCTTCATCTGAGTCATCATCAAACTCTTCTTCATTTTCTGCATTAAGAGCTAAGACCTTTCTTCGAGGAGTTTCCTCCTCCTCATCACATCTCTTTAACTGATGTTCATATTCCTCAAGTTCACCAAAAAGAGTTAGTGTATCCATAGTAGAAATAGTAGAGGAATCTTGAAGAGTAGTAATTTTAGAAGCAAACCTCTTGGGCATAGCCCGAAGTAACTTACGGTTAATCTCACTTTGTGGAATGGATTTGTCAAGTAGCTTTAAAGAATTCAGAAGAACAAGGAACCTTTCTTGAGCCATCTTTATAGTTTCATCTTTCTCGAGTTTGAACATTTCATAATCGTGCAAGAGCATGCTAAGTTTGACTTCTCGAACATTGGATGTTCCTTCATGACTTACCACTAGAGTATCCCAAATTTCCTTAGTTGTGTTGTATGAGGAAACTTTATCAATCTCGGATTGTACCATGCCGCTGAGTAATGTGTTCATAGCCCTTGAATCATAGGAA
The DNA here is from genome assembly GCA_020205605.1 of Panax ginseng. Classification (NCBI taxonomy): domain Eukaryota; kingdom Viridiplantae; phylum Streptophyta; class Magnoliopsida; order Apiales; family Araliaceae; genus Panax; species Panax ginseng. Next base: position 55,120,712 of record CM035149.1, on the reverse strand, counting down.
ACCATGAAAGTCTCTGTTGAGTCCATTTCTAGCAATGTCTTTGGAGTTCCGTCATCTTTTCTTGGAATAACTGGTCTATTCTCCACAACCCACCATTCCCAAGGATCTATTTTAAGATATATCCTCATTCGGAATTTCCAGAAGTTGTAATTTTCTGTTCCAAACAGCAAAGGAGGTCTATTGGTTAATTGACCTTCTTGATTGTTGTTCTCGAACTGTGCCATGTTAGAATCTTTCCCTACAAATCACCTTTAAGACCAAGATAAGTAGAGCCAAGCTTTGATACCAAATGAAATTCAGATAAGGCACACTTAGAAGGGGGGTTGAATAAGTGTAAGTAATCTATGATCAATTTTTAAACTTTAAGCTTAACTATTAAATTAGGGTTACTATATTGATGAATTCAGCTTGCTGAATTAATATGGCCTACCGAATTGACTGTTTATTTTTAAGAAAGTATCCTACTGAATTTATAACATAGATAAAATACTCGGTGTTAAAGAATTATCTAAAGATAATGCAAATATTCAAATTTTAATTATTAAGATAATTAAATAGCTTTTGTGAGTAATTAAAATAAAGCAAATAATAAAATCAACACCAAGATTTTTTACGTGGTTCAGCTATTACCCTCTATAATAATAGCCTAGTCCACATCCAATACCAACTAGTATTGGATACTCACTTTATTTATTTCTTTATAAATAAACACTGATTACAAAACAGATTCTTACAACAATTAATAACAATTAATTTCTCTCGAGCACTCTTGCTCCTTGTACACCTATGCACTCCTTAAGAACCTTTGCTTCCTTGAACCTGTTTGTAAACCTTTTCTCTAATCCACTAGGATTAAAACCTTTAGACTACACTTAGTCTAAACAGAAAATTAAATACAAATATAGAGGTCTTTGATCAATGCGAGAATAATCAATTTAACAATTAAAGGCTCAACTAAATGCAATGATCAATTAGCACAGAAAGATAATCAATTAAATCTTACCAATTACTAGCTAAAAAGATAACAGAAATATAATTGCTCAGCTGATCAAAGATGCACCAATTAAATCAAGTTGCTCGATAATATCACTAATTAGTTCAAGAAGTATTTCGTGAGTCGTGCTTTTCCATACAAGAAATACAATTTATATAGCCCACAATAAAATTACCGTTAATACCAGAGATTACTTCTGTTCCATTTGTCCAAACTAATCGGATTGAAAAATATCTCATAGAAATCCCACAATGGTAAAGAATATGCACGTTAAATATTTATCCAGTTAACATATTTTAAAACAACTCAAACTCTTGTTAGTTATACTATTTGGATAAATTTAAAGACACCTTTAAGAGATAACCCACTACATAACAACTTTGACTTTGTCTCTATATTTAAAGTGGTGGGTACCAGCAAAAGTGGCGTGTAACAACACTTATCTTTTCCAATAATCAAGGTCTTATAGTTCCAATAAATCTATATTCACTATCCTTGAAAACAGTACACATCATATCACAATTAAACTTTGTAGGCTACCGTCCTTTTAGCTTCTAGGCATATATTAACACGTATGTACCACAAGCACAAATCAAAATATATATAACCCAAGAGTATCAAGTAACGTTTTATAAAATAAAGCTTTTAAACCCTTTTGTACTTGATAACATATATTAAACTAATCTCAAGTAATTTATTTAATATTAGAAAAACCTTTTTCATTATATTTAAATTGCTTTTCATTTAAGACATAAAATTCAATGCCAATGATATGTCCTAGAGCCTTTAAATGAAAAATCAATTATTATGAAATTGACCTTACACTTTGTTTCCTAGTAAAGAAAAAATCTTCAACCACTTGAATATCCCACCAATGTACTTTATCATCAGATACCTGAAATGCCATAAAACAATTTTAGTATATAAACAATTCATCATCAAAACTTAAGGATGGAATATGACTAAGTCAACAATGATTTAATGAGATTTAAGGTCTAATTAAGACCTAGTATGTGTGTTATGTGATTATGTGTATGTGTTGCGATTTTATAGACGAAATAAAAATATTTTTAGAGAAAAACGTTAAGCTTAAAAATAAAAACGTCAAACTTAAAAATATTTTCACCGACAAACTTCTCGGTATATTTATGAAAAACTGCTTTGTCGTGCTTAAACTGATATAGAGTGATTTGTCGCGCTTCCTAGTTAAGTAACGTGTAATCTACTTAGGCTTCATGATTAAGTAATTAAGAAACCACATTGGACCAATTGGATTAAAGGACATGGATTTGGTTTTCTATAGCTGATCAAAATCTAAAGCATGACACAAGTAGGTTGCCACTAATCAACCAAAAATTCTGACCTAGCACGAGGTGGTTTATTATAAGCATTGTCAAGCTAAAATATAGAACAAGATGGTTGATCTTAAGCATTGTCAAGTTAAAACCTAGCACGAGGTGGCTGACCATAAGCCTTGTCAAGCTAATAACCTAGCACGATGTGGCTGACTATAAGTCTTGTCAAGTTTAATTTAGCAAGAGATGTCAAGATTGCTAAAACATAAGAGGGGACCTTCATCCTTCACTTAGAACTCACCAATTCACCAAAACTAAGAGGGGAAACTCTAGAAAATTGGAGAGAAAAGAGGTAAAGTTAGCCAAATCAAGAGGGAGATGATGAAGATCAAGATCAAGGGGTGATTAAAGCTAAGATGAAGAAGAAGAACGCTTAAGGCAAGTCTTCCAGTTCCTATTTGCTATATGAACTTGACATGATTATATGATTTATCTACTACGCCATTGAAGTATGAAAGTCAACTTATGACATAAACGGATTGAGTTTTGGTACCCAATTTTGACATGATATGTGATATGTTAAATCTTATCTTTCGAGATTATAATGCATGTGTAGTACGATTATGAACTAAGCATGAAAGTATGTGCTATATGATGCATGAAAATTGTTAGATTTGCTGAGCTGTCGAGCTCAATCTTGTAAAAATAAACTTTTTGCAGGTTAATGTCATATTGAGATATTACTTGTTATACGAATGATGAGGATTGGACTATATGCGAAAGAACAATACTTTCTTTGATTTAGAAGTTGATAGTTTTGACATGTATATGTTGACAATTATGTACAATCGAAGATATTCAATAAATAAGAAAATGTTTATTTTGAAATGAGATGTATTTTGGTGAATGTTTGTATATAGAACTATACATGTAGAACAATAGTATATAAAATGATAAGCATTGGTACGTGAACTTTTATAGTTCACTTACTATGCTAATAGAGTGGATCATAAAGGTTGTGATTCAGGGAATGCATGAAAGAAGAAAGAAATTTTTTAATTATCCACACTTTCAACTGTTATTTCATCTTTGCATGATGTACATCTGATTCAAGATAGTATTAAATGCACAAGGCCGAGATTAATTTTAATCCTAATATTGGGTTAAGTTGGTCCCGATTTTGGGGTCGTCACAGTAGCAATATGTGAAGTAGGCTGATTAATTAGAGAGAGAAGCTCAGCCTTATATGGCCAAAACTTACAACCAATCTCAGTCACTATCCCAAAATAATAAACAAGAACTGTAACATCCATATAGAGTGTGAGTGGAAGAGCTTAGGCAAAAAGGGGAGAAAGGGTTGAGCAACCTGCACCAATAGAGCCCAACAAGAAGGTAAGTTAATTCAGGCCCTTTCCAATCCTTTTTCGTTCCATTTTATTGCTACTAGTGAATTGTAATGGCCGAGTGGCCTGGGATAGACATAGAGGGCTGCTACATGAATACAATGACTTTTATGTTAATTTTGGGCTATTATGTTAACTGTTAGAAGGTTTAAATGTTGCTGTGATTATTGCTTTGTGTGGTTGATTGAGGCATTACATGAAGACCTTAATAAATCAAAAGCCAAAAGGTAGGGGAAAATGGACAAAAAACTAGTTGTTCCATATAAATAAAAATCATGCTCATTAATTACATGTTTGATAAAATGCCTAAGTATTGGCTATTTGGATGTCAAAGCATATTAACTATGAATTTAAGTCCAAATCATGTCCACTTGCTTATAAATTGAAATAAATGCCTCAAACATGCTTCTATGCTTAAATAGACCATGTTGTAGTATAACTTACATGCTATGATAACTTTGTATATGAGAAAAACAAAGTAAATTTTTACTGTTTATTAGGAACTTATTATGATTAACTTGCCATGCTTCAAAGGTTATTTCATGCTTGGTATAATGTCTAAATGTACTAAAACTTGAGTGATAAAATGATAGAGCTTAAGGGGTATTTGCAACTTGAAAAGAACCTAAAACAGGGCAAGTCTAGGCTTGCTTTGAACAAGCAAGACTTAGCCCCTGTTTTAGGAGTATTTGGTATGTTATTTATGGAATCAAGAAACCTAGAAAGAGGACTGTTGTGGACTGTTATGTGTATAATGTTTGGACCATCCGAATATGAACTATTCATGCCAAATTTTAGGTGAAAGGTTAGTCAAAACTCATGTGTTGCATAACCATGCTATTTTGTTAGCTAGATTGTCAAACCATATTTTTTTGTGGAGTTTAAAATCCTATTATGGGTTGTCTTGAACTAAAGCTAGAAGCCCTACATTTAAATGTTTTAAACCATGAAACTATAGTATATTGAAGGTTCATGTTGTGATAATGTATTTACTTAAATGTCTTGGACTGTTTTGGTGAACTAGTACTAATTCATGCCTAAAATGTCTAGGAGTGGCTGTTGATTGCTAATGACTTAGCTAATTATGCAATCATGCTAAATCCCATGATAATGAGTTATAATGATGAATAGGTGCTTGCAAGAATGCTTAGATATCTAAAGAAACATAGTTTGGGACTGTTTGGGTTAAAATAAACCAAAATTGTGCTTAAAGCTCTAGAAAATGAGAACTGTTATGGCCAACTTTTGTGACTAATGATATTAGACAGTAAAGTGTACTTACATTACCCATAAATGATATTTAAAAGTTGTTCCTTAAGTTATTTGAGGTCTAGCTTATGTGTAGTTTAAAGGTATAATACAAATGTGACCACTAAACTTTAGGGGTTTTTGGGTATTGAGCCCTTTTCTTTTGGTCAACGCATTTTGAGCCCTTTTCTATTAAAAATTTTGGACTTCGAGCCCCTGTTGCCAGATATGCATTGACTTGCTCACGTGGCGCCTACGTGGCACACGTGGCATATCTGACGTGGGTATTTTTATTTTTATTTTACATGTGGCATATATGACGTGGCGAATATTGGACTTGAACCAAAAATTTTGTTACTACTCAGATTCGATCTCCAGACCTCCAACTCGAAATTTCAACCCAATGACCACCCGAGCACCACGGGTTAGCTGCTTTATTTTCGCAAGGATTATGATTTATAACTGAACAAAGAATTTCTCCCAAATTAAAACAAAACCCCTTTTCTTAGATCTGCTAAGTGTCAGTCTCTCATTTCGTTCTTTTGATCTTCATTACCTTGTCTCTCTCTATCTCGCTCGCTCGCTCTCATATTTCGCAGCCTTTCATCTCAGAAATTTGTGAGTAATGAAAAGGGGAAAGCAACTTAAAGAAAGTAGCTACCAAAAGGTTGGGAACAGTTCAATATCCACTGAAGTCAGTGGGATTTCATCACCAAGGTATTATGGCTGTGGGATACGAGCAAGAATTTGTACATCGTCAAAGGGCAACAATGTAGGGAGAAAGTTTTATGGTTGTTCAAAGTATAGTGTAAGTACTTGTATTTACTCTGATATAAAATTGAAGAATTTTAACATATAGTCGTGGTAATTATTAATTTAATTTTCTACAGATGCAAACATTTTGTGGCTTTTTTCAATGGATTGACTCCATCCACATGTTAGAAGATGCTGAGAATTCTTCGGGTCTATTAAATTTGAGGAGCGTTGAAATTGACCTACAGATGATGAAGGAGAAAGCTCATGACTTGGAAGTGAAAGTATCGGAAATGGAAAAAAAGAAAGTCAAATTAAAGAATGATTTGAAGTGTTCAAAAGAAGAAATAAGAAATTTACAAACTAGGGAGAAGTGGTTGATACTTGTAATCGGGGTGCTTTTTTTTTTGTGTTTGAGCATGTTAAAAACTCTGTTTTAGTAATTTGTGTAATTGGAGGAATCTCTGTTCAACTTGTTTTGATGTCTAGAAAAATTGATATATATAGACTAATTATGTATGGAGAAAGCTCTGTTTGTGTAATATACACTAATGATGTTTGGAGAAAGCTATGTTCTGTTTTGTTTGCTGTATTGGAGTCGGAATCTCTGTTCAACTTGTTTGCCCTGTTTTGTTTTGTTTGTTGTATGTTATGTCCGAGCATGGTGGTGAGCATGGTGGTGAATTGAAGTGTGGTAAACACAAGGGTAGATTCATGTATCAGAGTGAAATTAATTCAAAGCTTGAAAGAAACAAATCAAACACCCGTTGCTTTAGGAAACCTTTTCAGGGTCAACTTGTGGTATTTGTTATGAATAGAAATTTGTAGCTTCTAATATCACAGTTGCCATTCATATCCTAATCCATTCCATTTCCTCCCACTATTTTGAGACAAGTTAAAAAGGGTGCAAAGTGTTTGCCACTGCACACTACTATCAATAATACAACACACAACACACAAAATCAGATACAACAATTACACCTAGGATACCAAACACCTAGGATATAATTACAGTTATATAGCAGGCACCAACAGGACATAATTACAATTACACCTAGGATACCAAACACCTAGGATACAACACACAAAATCAGATTACACAAAATCATATTTATGATTATATTCCCTTCCATAAAATCAATTACACCTAGGATACCAAACGCCAAAACAGAAATACATTAGTTGATTACACTTAAAAAAATAGAGTTCCTGCAACAACAATATTATCAACTGCCATGTGAAATTAGTTGATGCATCTAAACATTTAAATTAACATAATTACAAACATCCCCAGAACAATTATCATGAGGAAACCAAACACCAAAAAAACCTTCTTAGTCAGGTTTACAAACACCCAAAATTTTGCCAGACTATCAATTTTGTGTTTGCGATAATACAAACACCAAAATACCATAAAAAGGTAAATATAAAAGGATGATATAAATTACTAGATCTTCATTTTCTAATCCTTGTTCACACTTTCTTGAGTTCCACCAGTCTTGTTCAACTTATTTGTCACTCCACTTGACTGGCCCTCGCCCTCTAGTCTTCTTACCCCTCTAGTCTCCTTGAAGCTGTTATACAAGGCTTGAGCCATCAAACGATCCCCTGTTTCAGTTTCTCCATCAAGTGCAGCTACCACCCTCATAGCTCCAAACATCAATTTTGTCGCCTTATGTGCTGTACTTGTCTTTCCCCTTGGTGGATTATATGTAGTTGTCTTTTCCCTTTCTTTTCCTTTCTCATTTCTACTAGGTGGAACTGCATGGTCTTTGGGCCACTCACTAAGTAACATTTCCTGTGTGTGCTCTAAAAAAATAAAATTTTACATAGTTATTTTACAACAATATAAAACCATAAATAAATCAATACTACTTATTCTTTGTACTAAAAAAATACAATATAGAACATCAAATTACTGAAATGTAAGTGTTGCCAGTGTTGGGGGAAATAAAACAGCTAAAACCAGGAGGTACCCATTCTCTTTGTACAGGATTTCTCCTAATTGGTAGTTTTTCTTTAACAACTGCACCTTTGATATTTTTGTCTGCCACATTTAACTATAAAACCAAACAATTAAGCCCACAAGCCCCCAATTAATAATAATAATAACATTTAATCGCATAACACAAGGCACAACTATAAATCTATTACAAAGAAATAAAATAACCTTATCTTGTTCCTTATTGGTAGTCTGTTTTCTCTTCTTCCCAATTTCTCCCTTATTTTGTGCAACTTGTTCCTGCAAAATTAGAAAAATCATGATGAAATAGAGGCTTTGATGATGACATAATATTTATTACATAGACAGTTGACAGTTGAAATCAATTACCTTGTCTTTTTCCCCTTTCATTCTTTGTTTTCTATTCTTGCCACTTTCTCCCTTATCTTGTTCAACTTGTTCCTGCAAAATTATACCAAAAAGAGAGTCATTTCAAACCATCATTGTACATTCCAGTCATTTGAAATCAATTTTAATTACATTTGATTGTGTTGTTTGTGTAGGTAACTTGCATGTAAGACGATCGTGGCCAGCTGTCTTGCAGGTACTACATACCATGATTGTACCTTTCCTAGACAATTTGTATGACTTGCTTTTTTTGTGGTTGTTTTGACTTGCAGTAGTTGACTCCTCGTGCATCTCCATCCTCCTCATCTTTTGTGGCCTTCCTCTTGGTGTCTTTAATGGAGGAGGTAATGGTGGGGTCACATTAAATCTTGGCCAAAATCTCTCCCCTCTAACCACCCTCAATATTTCTGAATATGCTCTCACATATGTTTGTGCTTTAAACCAGTGTGACACATAATCTGCAGGATTGTATCTAATGTAGAACATAGCTGCACATGCATGTGGACAAGGAATTCCACTGAGATCCCAAGCCTTACAAGCACATGTGTGAAGTTGCAAATCCACTGTGTACCCATCAGCTACAATCCTAGATGTTACCTCAAACTGCAGATCTCCATTATATAGCACAACATACTGGCAGCAGTCCTCAATGTTCTTGTACATAAATTTTTTTGGTCTTGGACAAATGTCCCATTTCTTTTTCATGGCTATATCTCTTTTCTGTTGTAGTCTGGTCATTAAGAGTTGTCTGATATCTTCTAATAATTCAATCAATGGCTTGCCTCTTGATTGAATTATATATCCATTGAAACACTCACATAGGTTGTTGTCCACTATGTCACACTTTGTATCAATCTTGAAAAATGCCTTACACCATTTCCTAGGAGTCCTAGCCATCAAGAAATCATAAGCTCCTTCATCTAACTCCTTAATTTTATCCATCTCATCCTCAAAATCAATGGTAGTTGTAGATTTTGCAGCCCTCCAAAAGGTTTTTTTCAAAGCTATACCCCTATACCTCTTTCTCAGATTGGCATAAATATGCCTTGCACAATTTCTGGTTTCTGAGTAAGGAAACAGTGTAGCTAATGCACCCTCTAATCCCTGCAATACAAACATAGAACAATATGTTAGCACATCACATGTATTAGTATTAACCCTAAAATTAAAGTATAACATGTATAACAAATAAGTAGGTTATATTTACCTTTTGTTGATCACTAATGAATGTCCACCCTTCACCATCTTCTAAGTTCAGGTCATCTTTGAGCAAGCCCTGAAACCAATCCCATGAGTCTCTATTTTCTCCCTCTACAACTGCCCAAGAGATTGGAAACATTTGGTTGTTTCCATCTCTAGCTATCAGACTTAAGAGTCACCCAATCGCAATACCTTTTTAGAAAGCAACCATCCAAATTCAATTACTTTCCTACAACCAAATAGCATGCCAACTCTAAAAGCCTTAAATCCAATATAAAGTCTTCTAAATTCAAAAGTGCCGTAATGAAATACTTGGTACAAGTCAGTTGTAATCCCAGGATTTGATCTTCTTAACTCATCGATATATCCATGCAACTTGGCATAATGTTCTTTCATGTTCACCATCAACTCTTGCAAAGCAAACTGTCTAGCCCTATAACATTTGTCAATTGACACAGAAACTAGAAAGGTCTTTTTCACATAAGACTGGATATCAATCAGTCTCCAATTCCTGAATTCTTTAAGTTCTGTATTCAAATTCTTTGCAAGCCACTTAGCATTAACCTGCCTATTCACTAAAGTTTTTGAACATTTGTGTCTTTTCCTCATTGATCTAAGTTGAAAAGTTGGTTGAAACTGAACTTTACTTCCCCATACTTTCACAGGACAATTTTTGTTATTCATACACCTCCCTTTAACCCTATGTTTTTCACTTTTCACAAATTTTAAATCAAAACCTTTTGTTAATGACCAATTAACAACTGCACTCTTGAATTCTTTCTTGTTTGCAAATAACATACCCAACTCTAAGTTTGTCCCCATGATTTTGGTGTTGGGGTTATACATCGAAAAAGGGTTTTGCCTCCACACAAGTGTATCATCCTCGTGAGTCAACTTCCTCGTATCGCCATTTTCTACTTGATCGAGTCATAATCTTCAAGATCCCCACTATCTTATTTCACTTTCATTAGAATAGTCATCATCACTCTCATTTCCTTGGTCTTCTACAGAATTTTCACCCTCAACAAAGATTCTCACCTCAACAAGATTGCCACCCTCAACAGCTTGGTTGTTTTACTTTCTTTTTCTTTTTATATTCTCTAGTTTTTTTTCGCCTCAATTATTTCTTCATCATCAGTTAGAAACATTTCTTCTTCCTCCTCATCAAGCATATCACTATCACTAGAAGAACTTGAGTCCTCATAGTTATTTTCTTCCATCACCACATAACTATCATGACTAATATCAGTTAACAAACCCACTTATTTAGCCTGTTTATCCCTATTCCTAGTATTAGTAGCATGTTTAGCATGTGTAGCCTGTTTAGTCTGTTTACCCCCTTCACAATCATGCTCAAGATGAATCTCAACATGTTTATAATCTACAACTTCATCTAACATCATATTTAGGTCATCATCATTTGCAAGATTTTTAAATTGCCCACATTTGAAAGTTCCAGGCATTCTGTAATATAAACCAATTACATCATTTTACCCAAAACCCTCACACATTATCTTCATTTTCTCAAAATTCAATTCAAAATAAGGGATTTGAAAGTTATCAATTCTCCCATAATCATAATGGAAAACAGGATGTAACCCAAATAAACCCCCATGGTGGAGTTCCACTTCCAAGTTTCTACAATAAAAAAACCATAAACATGAATTAAAAAATATAGTCTCTATTATTATTTATAACCGGACATACAATAATTGTACTGCCTGCTATGGCCTATAAATAATTTTATATCAATTTTCTTCGAAGAAGAATATGCATTTGTATATAATTTATAGAAACCTCAGGTAATCAATGCTCAACATGTCACAGATTATAAACCCCAATGAACAAATCACATTAAGATTATTGGGTAAACAAGTGTGTGAAAATACATAGGTAAACAGTTTCAGCAGATTATAGATGTCACATTGAAATATCAGGTGATTTAAGGTGCAATCCAACTTTCATAGAAGTTAGCTAATAGAAATTCAAGCAAAAGAATTGAGAAGTGATCCCAATAAATACATCAGTATGTGAAACAAATTTGGCACAATCATAAAAAAAAACTAGAAATTCCAGAAGACAGATCTTGGGTGGAGTTCCACTAACAATAATCTACAGTAAAATAAAATGTTTGACTAGGGAATAAAAAGACAGTCCACAGACAACATAAGGACCACAACAAGTTAATAACAAAATAACAAACAACAATAGACAATAGACAAGTTGATTTTTATATTTATAATGACATCAGACAAGAGAAGGGGATTAAATCAATGACAATAGACATGTGAAGGTAAATAAAGGGTGCATAATAGACAGATAAAGGGGCATAAAGAGGCGACAGATAAAAGGGGAATAAAGTTAGATTTCGAGACACTTACACCATTTCCCCACCACAAAGTACTTTCAGACCCTTTAATTAGCTAAAGAATGACCGGTACAAACCCCTAATTTGACGAAAGTAAGAAACCCTAGGTTTTCCTTTGTGCATGTGAGAGGTTCAGAGAAAGCGACAGATGAAGATAGAAAGAAATGAAATAGAGACTGAGACTTGGCAGATCTAAGAAAATAGGTTTTGTTTTAATTTGGGGGAAATTCTTTGTTCAGTTATAAATTATAATCCTTGCGAAAATAAAGCAGTTAACCCGTGGTGCTCGGGTGGTCATTTGGTTGAAATTTCGAGTTGGAGGTCTGGAGATCGAATCTGAGCAGCAACAAATTTTTTGGCTCAAGTCCAATATTCGCCATGTCATATATGTCACATGTAAAATAAAAATAAAAATACCATCGCCGATATGCCACGGTGTATTGTAGCGCCCACGTGAGCAAGTCAACACATATCTGGCAACAGGGGCACGAAGTCCAAATTTTTTAATAGAAAAAGGCTCAAAATGCGTTGACCCAAAAAAAAGGGCTCAATACCCAAAAACCCCTAAAGTTCAGTGGTCATATTTTCATTTTACCCTAAAAAAAACTACAGTTTCTAAAATTTTCTAAGTGTGAAATTTAAAATTCTGCCATTTTACTTAAAGATCAGTTTTAATACCTTAAACAATTAAGTTAGAGGTATGCTAGGTTATCCCAAGTGTTGGAATGCTAATACATATAAGAACTTGAGAAATTTATATGTAGAATCTTGAAAAAGTTTGGTTTAGAGGGTCAAAACCAAATCTATGCTTTGCAAAGTCAATTAAATGCTAAAAATAGTCTTAACTAGTAATAATTCGAGGGTTGGAATGAACCCAGGAGGCCAGAAATGAAAATGGCAAGAATTGAACAAAGTTAGTAAAAGCTAAAACTGTGATAAATAACCTAGTTTGAGCATCAGTTTCAAGAAGCATAAAAGGCTTACTTGAGAAACCAACCAATATAAAAATACATTGGTATACAGTCTAGAGGTATGCCAAGAATTCATGTCCAAAAGCCTAATACAAAAATTCATAAAAATCATCAAAGTAGCCTTTAAAATCATAAAAACTGTAGACTCTACCAAGTAAGAAAATGCGTAAAACAATCCATTTGGGGCCTATTTTTGAATTGCTTAACTTGATAGTTTTAAAGATTTAAAACAAGAATAAAATACTTTGGTATGGGGTCTATAATATTGCACAAATGGGATTTTCAATAGTTTAATATATAAATTACTAAAAATCCTCAAAAGTACCTCAAAAATCATAATTTTGTGTTTTTGAATTATATTTTAAAAGTGAAGTTTAAGGCTTGTAAATGTATTAGCATGACTAAATAAGATAATAAAAGTGTTTTATGGTCTAAGATCTATAAAACTGTTTAGGGTGAATCAAGTATGCATTGGGATATATCTAAGCTATAAATGGGTTGTGTGCATGTGTGAACCATTTATAAGAAAGTGATATATATGTATATACTAAACTGTGAAAATGAATGGTGTCAAGCTAAGTGTCTATGTGTGCTTAACTATATTTGCAAATAAAAGTTATCTATAGAACTGTTTAATGTTGGTAAGTAACTTATCTGATAGTTATTGAATATAACTTCAATAACTATAGTTGAGTTATGTAAATCAATAATGTAGACTTTGTGCAAAAGATAACTAAGTAAGCCAATACTGGATATATTCACGCTCTGGGGGTAGGCCAGGAAGTTCTTCAGGGTATACGTCAAGAAATTTATTAACAATATACATATCATTCAAATCTGATGTATTTTTATTTAAATCTGTGACATGGGCTAAAAAAGCTTGACATCTGTTTTTCAATAAACGAATAGCTTTATGGCTTGATATGACACCGATTGACTTTAGTGGTTTGGTTTCTTGGATTCGTATAATAGGTTTGTTAGGAATATGAAAGCTAACAACCTCACGAAAACAATCAATTTTAGCATGATGAGTAGTTAACCAATCAATCCCTAAAATCACATCCAATTCAAGTATTTTCAAAGAAATAAGATCGACAGGTAACACGCGGTTACCGATTTAAATCAAACAAGACTTATAAACATCGGATGTGATGAAGTTTTCTCCTAACGGCGTTTCAACAGATAAGTCAAAGTCTAATTTATCCGGAGTTAAATTTAAACGTTGACCGTAAGTAGGAGAAATAAAAAAAATGGGTAGAACCGGTATCAAATAAGGTATATACTTTGCTAGAGTTTAAGATTAGCTTACCCGTGATCACCTCGTTTGGATTCCTCGCTTTTTGGGAGGTTACGATAAACGCTCTCCCTTGAACTACCAATTTTGTCTTGTCTGGGATGACCTTTGATGCCTCCATCCCAGCTGGACTTGACTTTGATGCACGACAAAATCGGGCTAGGTGACCTTCTCTTCCACAATTGTAACTTGCTTTGGATCAGATCCACGCAGCTTTGACCGATATGTCCTCCCCTCCGCATTTGTAACATACTTACGAATCGATACTCATTTTCCTTCCTTAACAACAAAAAGTTGGTGGCCGACGCCTTTCCATCATTGTTGAATCTCCTCTTCTTGAAATGTCCACTCTTATTGTCTTGGCCATGATTACCACCAAAGTGGTTACCATTTCTGGCATGTTGATTCCCTCCACGTTTGTTGTCACCGCTTCGATGACTGCTATCACTGGTAGTATCGCTTTGTTGGCTGCTATCTCTTAGTTGGGTTGACTCATTTTCACGCTCCAATAACTGAGCCCTATTTATAACATCTGAATACAAACACAGTTTGTGAGAAATGAGGTATTGACGTATCTCAGGTTTCAAACCTCTTAGAAACATCCGCGTCATTCTCTCCTCATTATCAACCAAGTGGGATGCAAACCGGGACAACTCGGCAAACTTAGCTTCGTACTGCGACACGGTCATATTATTTTGCTCTAGATTGATAAACTCTACCTCCTTCATGTGACGAATACTTTCGAAAGTACTTGTCGTTGAACAGCTTCTTGAACTTCTCCCAAGACATCTTCAAACAAGGCACGTTGAGTACGCTTTACGATTCCCACCAAGAATCACGCCTCGATCGCAAACATGACGGTGGGGAAAGGGAACCTTTTGCTCCTCGGAGCATCCCAAGACATCAAATATCTTGGTGATCTGCTTTATCCACGTCTCCGCCTTAAGTGATTTTGGCTCTCCAAAAAACACCGGTGGTCCTAGCTCCTTGAACTGTTTAACGGTGACCGTCCGAGAGTTACCAGTGATTGCACCTGCATTTTGAACAGGAGCCGCTCTCGCCTGATGTTGCATGAATTGCATAAAGCCTCTAAACATCCCATCATTCACCATTTCATCGGTGTTATTGTTTACCTGAGGATTATTGTCTTCCTGTTGCACATTACCCTGGGTATTGATCGTTGGTGACTCAACCGGCCTCATGTGCTTCATTGCTTATCTCAACATTTTCTTTGCCATTTTCAAATACGCCACAAAACAAGGGTTAATTGACATGTCACATATTATCCCTATACTCTGACCGACCAATTAAATACCAAATAAATTTAGGTAGGTCATACTAGCGAAGGAATTCCCGGTCTCTCCCCTCCTAGTTCTTGGTTCACATCTCATCCAGGGATCATATCCCTAAGCTTTGATACCAACTGTGATGCCCCCAAAATAGGTATACATCACCCATCTTGAGTCGCCAAATACATGGTAAAAATTTAAATACAACTTAATAATACAATTGTCGTGTAAAATACGACAAAACATAAACTGAGAGTTTTAATATGAATATTGTCTTCTAGACAGTATTACAACTTAAATGGAGTCCTCATTATATTTATTATCACACTATTTAACAGAATAGTGAGGACTACTAATGTTATCATTTGGACCATCACTCCATTCTCCGACTAGTCCCGGCTATATTCTCATTTCTTGAAGAGAACAATGAAAGCAAAGGATGAGCTCAACTAGCCCAGTAAGAAATATTATGACTAAGATAATGCAGAATAAGTTATCATTTGCCTTCAACAATGTTAAACTGATAGAATATAATAGACAACAAGTTTAACTGCAGCGGAACAAGCAATCCATTAGAAGAGTCAAGTAGAGCATGATATCTACTATCTTCTATGATTTAAAAAGATTTTCATCAACTTTATCGCTAAGACTCAACTTAATAAATAAACCACATCATCGAATCATCCCTGCACCACGGCCAAGGATATTCATGTAATCATCAATGGTTATGACTATAACGAATAATCCCTGGTCATAATCATACCAACAACTGTCCATCAATGAACTACAGGCCAATGAGGACTTTTACCACATCATTTGTAACATTACGGGTCATGATTATACTGAAGATCCCTGGTCATAATCATACCAATCAACAGTTCATTTATGCACGTAAGCCAAAGATGACTTTCATCACAATATAAGCATGAGGATGATTACAATGATATAAGAATTCAATTAAAAGAAACAAAGGAAATTTTTTTAAAGATTTATAATTTAATTTATCCAGAATTCAATAATGTTCAAATTGCCATCATGATACTGCTTTGTGGAGTAAAATTAAAAAATGATATTGTACCAAAAATGATTTGGACCGAAAAAAAGTCATTTTTTGTCATTAATAGTATTTTGGGTGAATAGTACCAAGATGAATAGTACCTCATGAATAGTACTTCGAGAATAGTACCCCGTGAATAGTACTTTGTGAATAGTACTCGTGAATAGTACCTCGTGAATAGACTTTATGAATATAGATTTATGAATAGTAATCGATAAATGAATAGTACTCATGGACAAGATCTCTAAGATGATAAGCTTAAAATTTAACAAGAATGTGCAGAAAATATTCTTGTGAAACGATACTAGATGAAGCATAAATTTCAAGGATATTCTACTAATTTCACGGAGTATAGAAGCAATACTTTAACAAGATAAGGGTATAATCAGGAATACGAGATGAAATAATATTACTCACATACTATGTAGTATGGAAGAAAATATTATTCCTATGAATACTTAACAAAATAATATCCCTTACCTCGTAAGAAGATTGGATACTCGGAATAGTGAGGTAGCAGACTTTCTCTTCTTTCTCTCTATAGCTTCTCTCTATAATTGCTCTTGTGAGTCTTAGTGAATTGGTGAGAATGAAGAAAGAATGAGCTTCATTTATAGAAAAATATAGTTTCGATAATTGCATGTTTTGGGGCTCGAAATATTACAGTATAATACCTTCATCTTTTCCTTCATTTTTAATTTAGTCCTGCAAGTATTATCAAACTTGCACCACCTCCCCTAATAGTATATCATGTGAATTAATAGTACATTCATGTGAATCAATAGTTTAATCATGTGAAAAAAATAATTACAGTATAGTACCTTCATCTATACCTCCATTTTTAATTTAGTCATGCAAGTATTATCAATCTTGCACCACCTCCCCTAATAGTACATGCATATGAATTAATAGTACACACATGTGAACAAATAGTTATAAAAATCTGAATTAATAGCAATTAATTGCTCATTTATTCGATTAATTATCCGATTGGTCAATATAACCTCCAGACATCAATTATTATCGAAATAAATATCGATTTCCACTAACACTAATAATGTGACACCTCCAAATCCAGGTACTTCATTCCCACGGGATTTGGTGCTCACTTATCAAAACTATTACATCTAACTACCCATAATCAAAGGATAAAGACGCAATTTAAATAACTTAAACAATTATCTTTCCCATTAAAGGGTTACATCATAATCTCAAAATAAATCCCAGGTAATCTAACCTTAAAATTATGACATAAGTTTGCGGAATACATCATATATTAAAACAAGTCTTTAACATAAATCATTAAAATAATATTCTCATAAGTCTTCAACATTTGGACATCTTGCCCTTCCCTTTCCTAGTAGACGGCTCATCGACTTTCTCAACTTTAGCTGCAGTGTTAAATGCAAGAGTGAGCAAACAATTGCTCACTGATATAGGAAGTAGTAATAATAACAACAAGAGAATGAACAACGAATGCTAGCAATAATGAACTTGTTCTGAGAATTAAGAATAGAACATAAGTTCGAAATCAATGTCTGAGGGTCTTAAGACCACGAACTATGTCTCCGGTATATAGGTATTATTACCTTAACCTTAATAAATCATTAGACCGCATGAGACCTTCTTAGTGTACTTAGGGGGATCAACCCTTTGTATCATGTATTGTGCATAAACATCTAAACGTTACACGTACAAAAATCCCCTATATTAGGGTTGTTTGTCTCAGTTTGAATTTAGAATTTCCACACTAAAGAAAGTTTAGTTTGGAACTAGCTTATCAGTGTCTCTAGAATTTTAGAACACTATTCAACTTCCATCAATAAAAGTTTAATACGAGAATGTATAACTGAACAAGGTTATTAAAGTCAAAGATCGGATATCCACAATATATATAACTGAATAACATGATATATATGCAAAGTGCTATATTCAAAGGAGTTTAGAACAATCTTCTATGAATCAATGTATTAGAACAATATATGCTTCAAATGATAATAAGGAAAGTAAAGCTCGTTCGATGCAACGAATTATGTTACACGAGCTTGCACAAACATACTCAAGATAAACTAGGCTTGTTCAACCTTACAAGAATTTTAGGAACTTGTACAATAACGATTTAGGAATGGGAACATGTAATCAATATGAAAAGAATGAAGTTAGAAAGCTTGCTCAATGTAAAGAGTTAAGGTTTAGGAACTTGCCTTGTTCGTAAGCTACACAAGTGTAAAATAATCTTCAATTACCCTACACATATCATTACAATCGCAACAACAATTAGTTGTATGAATATTAACACTAAGGGTATTAAACCATCATTTAGGTCATAACCCAACTCTAGCACCTAACCATTTAGGTTAACATACTCAACTAATCAAATCGCATTTCGAGCCAACATAACTTACTTTCGTTCATTCCTAACTTTTGAAAACATCACTTTTAGTTTCATTATATAACTCAATTAACAATCACCTAAAACTCTTTTACACTTTGTATTACAACACCTTACAATCTGTTATTGTAGTCCACTTTAGGTTTTAATATCCTTAACATGCATGTTAAACTAACCCAAGTCCATTACGCATGACCTGAAATTAAGCAAACCTCAATTATCATGATAGCTACTCATGGCCATGTGTTGCTGCTAAGTATTATATCAATATCATCATACCACATGACACAATCTTACACAGTAAATACAACATAGGCATGTGATACACTAGGATACGCTTTTGTAACCTCAAAAATGCATCAAGCTTTGGCCAAAAATCCCAATTTTACAGAATTTCACCACACTTCAACATCTAAAACTTTGTTATATTTATAGTTATAAATGCTAAACACCATTCTATACACAAAAACATTATATACACATCATTTTGAAGAATCAAAACTATATTTTTTTTCCAAATTTCCTCATTTTTATACTTTTAACTAATTTGATCATCATGAATTCGTTTCTTAATCATTTTACACGATTCGAACTACATTGTTTTCGTTTCTTAACATATTATCACAATCCAATTTCAATTCGCAGATTACAACTCATATAAAGCATGAAATTTGGTACTTTCTAAGGCTATTTTTCAAATATGAACACTGTTAGTTATATTTCCTTCTTACAATTCAATTTCACGTGTTTGATTGCTACCCCTTTTATATATACATGCCAATAACAGACTCTACAATACTATCACACACCCATAACCCATATCTTACAATCAACACTTAACAAAACCCAATTTCAGAAAATGAAAATTACAAAACTGAGAGTTAGAGTTAGAAATAGATTATACCTTAATCCTCTAGATTATAAGCTAGCACGCGAATCTCTTCTTTCTCTTGGCAAACTCACAGAGATTACTCTCTCAATTCTTACCTCAATACTCGTAACTCTCTCTCCTCAGATTCTATGTTATCAAACCTTAGGAAAATAAATAAGACGTGTAGGAAAAATATAAGCTAACCACAATAATCCCACGTACGTCAGTTGAATAAGCCAAAGGTTTGCGTCAGTTAAAATAACCTAAAAGCCATAAGGCTATGTTTGGTTACACACTAATTCCCCATACAAGATTATTTAAATAATATTTATATTATATAGTTACACTTGTCACACATGTAACCCATTTTAATAGCTTATAATTTATAATTATAATAATTATATTCTTATCATAATTGTGCTTATAATAAATAATTATATATCTAATTTAATTATTAAATTAAAACATCACTTTATTTAATTTATTCATTTAATATTAAACAATTCACTTAATTTCATTATTTTCTTAAATATTAAGCAACCGATTTAATTTAATTATTTCCTTAAATTAAATCCTTTAAATAAAATTATCAATACTCAATTTAATTAACATTAATCAATTTAGTTACTAAATTAATTCACCATAATTCATTAATTATTTATTTTCTTTAATAAATAAATTATTTAAAATATTTATTTAATTCAATAAATAATTAAATTAAATTACAAATTTCTCGATCGTTACAAATAATCCCAACACAATGGAACTATTAATTTCATCTTTAATCAATACAAACTTATTCATCATTAATATTATAACTCACAATATTTAACAACCCGGAAAGAGGGGGCTTTCCGATAAAGATTTCTCCTTATTAGCGCGCAATTAGGTGACCAAGCATCTCCTTGACAGAACTTCTAGACATTATCAATATTGCAAATAATAATATGAATAACTTTGTCGTCTTAATTATTGATTTATAATATAACATATTATGCAAATGATACTGTGACAATAATTGAATCAATAATATGAGAGATATGATGCAGCAATTACTGTAGCAATAATTGAGTATAACTAAGTGACTTCTCAATGAAGCATCAATAATCAATACCGCAAGTACTACGCAACTAATGCCAGACATCGTGTTTTTTACTACCGGGTAGTTCAACAGTTTAACTGTAAAACTTTCGTAGTTATTTTTTAAAAGATAATTTTAGTCGCTTTCTTAACTACGACAATACCTCCGCTTATAGGGTCCACCAATAATTGTGTCGTTGTACGAATATTCCCTGTTAAAACGAATATTCTCCGACCAATCGAATATTTTATAACAACTTGCTTACTTTGTAAAATTTGTAAATATTACCCACAACTATAACATTATATCATATCCACACCATAATATTTAAAAATATATTTCGAGAAAAATTAATCTTTATTCATAAAAGTTGGGGTCTTACACATGATAACTGACATTGTGATTCCGAAAGATATGTAATGTGTCAATAAACTATTATAATATTGCACAAATGGGATGTTCAAAATGTTACTATAGAAAATACTAAAAACCCTCAAAAGTACCTCAAAAATCATAATTTTGTGTTTTTAAGTTATATTTTAAAAGTGAAGTTTAAGACTTGTAAATATCTTATGTGACAATCCAAGTTTTCATATAATATTAAAATAAGAATTTAAATTAATAAAATTCTTATTAGGTGATAATGGATTGCATAATTTAGTAAGTGTTGTGCAATATGTGACTTTTGTGAATAAATAAATATATTATTATTATATTTTTATTTTATGTAAATAAATTGATAAAAACAATTTATAAAAGAGAAAAAAATACTTATGATATACAAAATGTTTGTATGCGTAAAATGGAATGTATTAAAATAATTTATGGAAATAAATTATTTAAATATAATAAATTTATTATATTAAATAAAATATTTTATTTAATGTATAGCTTCTATTTATATGGAAAATATTTTCGAATATTACGTTTCAATATTTGATATATTTTATGTATATAAATTATACATAATCTACTTCATGATAAGTACGAAATAAATTTAATGTGTAATTTTCATTTATATGGGTAATAAGAAGAGCAGGAGCATATAATATGTATACCTTATATACATATATAAGTATGGTATATATATATATATATATATATATATAGAGAGAGAGAGAGAGAGAGAGAGAGAACTCATAATATGGCTGTCATGTCCCTTTTAAGCATGAGGTACTAGTATTTTAGCTTGATAAGAGAATTGGCATTTTATGAGTAATATGAAGGAACTATTTATTAAATTGAGGTAGAAAACTCTCATCATCTCTCAAACTCTGCTACCTCACTTCCGTCCCAAACAATTTCCTCTTAATCTCTTCTTATTACAAACTACTAGCACCCAAAGAAATTCTTTCAATTGCCAAAAAAGAAAAAAATCCAAATCCTCTAAGAAGTACTGGAGCCATTAGCTGTAATTAGCAACTACGGTGTAAGGAGGATTGTATCAATTATTGTCAATGAAGGGATTGAAACTATAATTTATGTAAACTTGAAGTAGTTACATCAAGCAAGCAAAGTAAGCCATATGTTCCCTCTATGTTCATAAAAATAAGTAAATATATATGTGTAGAATGATAGAACTGTTGTGCTTGGGTTATTAAATGTCATGATGGGATGTGGTATTGATTGTGTGGAGTAATAAGGATGGAAATACATGGTTAAACCATGTACCAATATGTGACGCCCCCAAAATAAGTATACATCACCCATCTTGAGTCGCCAAATACATTAAGATGTAATACTAATATATAATCTTTAATATACAACAAGAGAAATTGTGAGTTTTAATACAATTATTGTCTTCTAGACAATATTCACTCTCAAAATAAGTTCTCATTACATTTATTGTCACACTATTTAATGTAATAGTGAGGACTACTAATACTATCATCCGGACCATTACTCCATTCCCCGAGCTAGTCCCGGCTTCACGCTTCTCATTTCCTGAATGCAATAAAGGAAAGAAATGGTGAGCTCAACTAGCCCAAGAAGAAATATTATGACTAAGATAATGCGTAATAAATTATCATTAGTCTTCAATAAAGGTTAAACCGATAAAATACAATAGACATCAAATTTAATTGCAATGAACATGCAATCCATTAAAAGAGTCAAGTAGAGAATAAAATCTACTATCTTTTATGGTTTAAAAGGTTTTTCATCACTTTTATTCTTTTGAACTCAAATTTTAATAAATAATCCACATCATCCCCGTTTACGACCAATGATATTCATTAAGATCAAAACCACAAATTATCCAATAACTACGGCCAAGGATATTCGTGTATTCATCAATGGTTATGATCATATCAACAACTGTCCATCAATGCACTATGGCCACAATGAGGACTTTTACCACATCATTTGTAACATTACTACTATGATTACAATCCGAATAATCCTCGATCATAATCATACCAAGTCCATCTATGCATCTATAGCCCATGAGATGACTTTCAAAAAAAAAATATAAACATGAGGATGATGACAATGATATAAGAGTTCAATAAAACAAGTTCACGAATTAATTTATTCAGAACTAATAACATCCAAATTGTCAACATGATACTTCTTTGTAGAGTAAAATTTAAGAATGCTCAGAAAAATATTTTCATGAAAAGATACTGGATGAAGCACAAATATCAAGGATATTCCAATAATTTCATGGAGTATAGAAGTCAAAACTTTAACCAACTGAGTATAATAAAGAATGAAATAACAAAAGAAATCACCACGCATGCGGATTGCAGATGTATTGTGTTATTCTAACGAATAATAACTAAAGGAACCAGGTCAGCGAATATGCACCGGCGGTGATATTCCAACAGTAATAATAAAGATTTAAACCAGTCCGACGAAAAAGCATGCATATGATATTCCAATGAATAATAAAGACTTTTAACCCGAGTCCCACGTAAAACACATGTACAGGATATTCCAATAGAATAATAAAATGGAATAACAACAGAATTTCACCATGTATGCGCAGATTGATGTATTGGGCGAGTTATTCTAGCGAATAATAAATAATGGAATAATGTAAGAATTTCACCAAGTATAGGGTATCACAGTATACTGTGTTATTCCAATGTAATAATAAAGAATGGAATAATGTAAGTTCTCTTCATGAATATGAAAAAAAAATACCCCTTACCTTAAGAAGAAACTAGATACGTGAAAGGAAGGTAGCAGCACTTCTCTTCTTTTCTCTATAATTTTCTCTCTAGAGTTTCAATTGAATTCGTAAGAAATAATGAAGGAATGAGCTTCTATTTATAAGAGAATGGAAAGGCAACTGTAAGGATTTTTTTTCACTTTATCGAAATAATTTACAAGTCACTGATGCCATACGCACTAATCTGCTAAATTCAATTATCAAGTAAAACAAAAAATATAATATAAATATATATATGTAACACATGTTATATTACACATTTTCTCTACCCGTGACCAACTTTGCAAGATTCCTCTCTCTTCATCTTTTTTCTTCAATCGTGGGCCTCACATGTTCCCCTCCCACCAACATCTCACACTCACAGGTGGGTCCCATTATATTTATACTAAACAACTTTCTATCGATTATTTTTAAAAATTGGGTAAATGGGGGTCCATAAAATAAGCAAAACTTCATAAAAATCACCTTAATAATTTTAACAACATTTATCACCTTTATTATAATTCACAATATTAATCGACCAGGTCGTTCCCAGGAAAGAGGGGGATTTCCAATAAGGATTTCTCCATATCAAGCGCAGATTAGGTGACCAAATCTCTCCTCGATGTAACTTCTGTACATCGTTAATATTTCAAATAATAATATTAATAACTTTGTCGCCTCAATTATTGATTTAATAATATATAGAATATTGACAATAATTGAATCAAATAACGTGAGATACTATGCAAATTCTTCTGTAGCAATAATTGAACAAAACGAAAGTGACTTCTCAATGTAAGCATCAATAATCAATACTGTGTGTGCTTTACTATGTAACCATGCCAGATTCCTATACTTTTTTAACATCAGGTGTTTCAACAGATTATTAATCTGTGAAAACTTTATTTATTATTTTTAATAAAATATTTTTTCGCTTTCTCAATCCGACAATAATTTCGTTGTGGGGTCCACTAATGATTGTAATAGTTGTATGCGAATATTCCTATTAAAACGAATATTCCCCGACCAATCGAATATTATATAACAACTTGCGTACTTTGCAAAATTTATAAATATTACCCACAACTATAACATTATATCAAATTCATTCCATAATATTCAAAAATTATAATTATAGAAAATTCATCTTTATTCATAAAAGTTGGGGTCTTACAATCTCCCATTCTTATGAAATTTCGCCCTCGAAATTAGGGTAGATACTTGGTATGTCGAAGAGGTAAGGATACCTTGATTTCATTTCAGATTCTAACTCCCAGGTCATTTCCTCAACATCGTGGTTTCTCCACAAAACTTTGACTTGAGGTATAACCTTAGAGCGTAGAATATGATCCTTCTTATCCAAGATTTTAATAGGTAACTCTTCATATGTTAAATCTTCCTCTATCTCGTCTGGTTCTAATTCAATAATGTGGTTCAAGTCTTTCACATATTTACATAATATAGATATGTGGAAAACGTTATGAACACGAGACATACTTGGCGGTAAGGCGAGTCTATAGGCCACAGTTCATACCCGTTCGAGGATTACAAATGGGCCAATGAATCGAGGATTAAGCTTTCCTCTCTTTCCAAATCTCTTAACTCCTTTCCATGGAGCAACACGTAACAACACGTGATCTCCAATATCGAATTCCACGTCCTTTCAATGAAGATCGGCATAACTCTTTTATCGGTCTTGTGAGGTTTTTATATGTTGCCGGATCGTTTGTATCTTTTCCGTAGTCATACGTACTAACTCCGATCCCAACAAAGTTGTTTCACCCACCTCATCCCAAAGATACCGAGAACGACACTTTCTTCCATACAACTCTTGAATGGAGCCATGCCAATACTTGCTTGATAAGCATTGTTGTAGGAAAACTCCACCAACGGTAGAACTTGTCCCAACTTCCTCAAGTCAAGGACACAGAGCCTTAATAAATCTTCAAGAGTTTGAATAGTCCTCTCTGATTGTTCGTCCGTCAGAGGATGATATGCCGAACTAAATCGTAAATCCGTGCCTATAGCTTTTTACAAATTAACCCAAAATCTTGAAGTGAATCTTGGGTCTCGATCAGAAACTATGGATACTGGCATACCATGCAGTCTTACAATCTTGTTTATATACATACGAGCAAGACGTTCAAGTGTATAAGTTTCTCGTATTGGTAAGAAGTGAGCAGACTTGGTCAATCTATCAACAATGACCCAAATTGCATCTATGCCTTGAGAAACCTTGGGAAGACCAGTAATGAAATCCATGGTAATGTGCTCCCACTTCCATTCTAGAATTTCAAGTGGTTGCAATGGACCTTTTCGTACTTGATGCTCCGCCTTAACTCGTTTACAAGTTAAACACCTTGAGATAAACAGCGCTATCTCCCTCTTCATATTGCCCCACCAAAATGTATGTTAAAGATTATGATACATTTTGGTACTCCCAAGATGGATTGCAAACGGTGTATTGTGCGCCTCCATCATGACTTTATACTTTAAATCAGGGTCGTTAGAAACACAAAGTCTGGAGTTAACTCGAAGTATTCCTTCTTCATCAATTCTTGCTTCCGGCATAGCACCTTCTTGTACTTTCTTCCTCATACGCATCAGCCTGTGTCCGTAATTTGAGCGGCTTTTAACTTTATCGATTAAAGTTGGTTCTACTCGTATATTCGCCATCATCACGTGGGTCCCTGGAGTCTTTATCTCTATCTCCATCCTTTTCAAGTCATACAAAATGGGCCTTTGTGTTGACAATATTGCACTCGTGCATTCGTATATGATCTTCTACTCAATGCGCCGTACTATCACGTTCGCTTTTCCAGGATGGTATTGGATGGTATGATCATAATCTTTCAACAGTTCAAGCCAACGTCGCTGTCACATGTTGAGTTCCTTTTGAGTGAAGAAATATTTGAGACTTTTATTATCCGTAAAGATCTCTACTTTTTCCCCATACAAGTAATGCCTCCAAATCTTTAGTGCAAAAACAACAGTTGCAAACTCTAGATCATGAGTAGGATAATTCCTCTCATATTCCTTGAGTTGTCGAGTGGCATAGGCTATGACTTTCCCATGTTGCATGAGAACACATCCTAACCCTTTGCCTGAAGCATCATCAGATGAAAAATCCTCCGAGCGATGGTATTGTCGAGCAGGTCTTTGAAATGAGTCTCCTCTTGAGTTCTTGAAAACTCTTCTCACATTCCTCGCTCCAATCGAATTTTGTATCTTTCCGAGTCAGCTGAGTTAATGGAGTAGCAATTCAAGAAAATCCTTCCATGAATCTCTGATAATAACCAAATAAGCGAAAAGCTACGTCTTGATCATCGATTTGGGTTGCTCCCAGCTTTGAATAGCTTCAATCTTTGCTGGGTCAACAGATATTCCATGACTTGATACTACGTGCCCAAGGAATGCTACTTCCTCAAGCCAGAACTCGCATTTCTTCAACTTGGCATAAAGCTTATATTCACGAAGCTTTTGGAGTATCAGCCTCAAGTGTTGCTCATGATCTTCACGGCTTTTGGAATAAATAAGGATGTCATCAATAAAGATGACCACAAAGTGATCTAAATATTCCTTGAATACTCAGTTCATCATATCCATGAAGGCAGCAGGAGCATTAATCAATCCAAAAGACATGACTAGAATTCATAATGCCCGTCATCGAGTTCTAAAAGCGTCTTCTTTGAATGTCATCGCTTCTAATCTTCAATTGGTGATATCCTGAATGAAGATCAATCTTTGAAAAGAATTTGGCTCCTTGCAACCGGTCAAATAGGTCATCAATATGTGGCAATGGGTACCTATTTTTGATGGTGACATGGTTCAACTCTCGATAATCAATACAAAGTCGCATACTCCCATCTTTCTTTTTTACGAATAGAATAGGAGCACCCCAAGGAGACGTCTTACGATTTAATGAAACCGATGTCTAACAATTCCTCGCATTTGGGTCTTTAACTCCTGAAGTTCAATAGGAGCCATTCGATATGGGGCTTTGGAAATAGGTTTTGTACCAGGTTCAAGGTCAATACAAACTTCAATTTTACGCTCTGGGGGTACGCCAGAAAGTTCTTCAGGGAATACGTCAGGAAATTCATTAACAATAGAAATATCATTCAAAACTGACGTATTTTTGTTTAGATCCGTGAGATGAGATAAGAAAGCTTGACATCCATTTTTCATTAAACGAATAGCTTTATGGCTTGAGATGACATTGATTGATTTTAATGATTTAGTTGCTTAAATTCGCATAATAGGTTGTTTAGGAATATGAAAGCTAACAACCTTACGAAAATAATCAATTTTTGCATGATGAGTAGTTAACCAATCAATCCCTAGAATTACGTCAAATGCAAGTATTTTCAATGAAATAAGATCGACAGGTAATGCGACGGTGTCGATTTTAACCAAACAAGACTTATAAACAGTAGATGTAATGAAGGTTTCTCCTAATGGAGTTTCAACAGATAAGTCAAAGTCTAATTTCTCTGGAGTCAAATTTAAACGTTAAGCGCAAGTAGGAGAAATAAAAGAATGGGTAGAACCGGTATCAAATAAGGTATATACTTTGCTAGAGTTTATAATAAGCTTACCTGTGATGACCTCGTTCGGGGTCCTTGCTTTCTGGGATGTCACGACAAACGCTCTCCCTTGAACTACCGGTTTTGTCTTGTCTGGGACGACCTTTGATGCCTCCATCCCAGCTGGACTTGTCTTCGGTGCATGAAAAAATCGGGCCAGGTGACATTCTCTTCCACAATTGTAACATGCTTTGGAGGGCATCGCGCAATTTGGACTGATGTGTCCCTCCCCTCCACATTTGAAGCATATGATAGGTGGTCGTTCTCCTTCCTTAACGACAAAATTTGATCTTTGCGTCTTTCCATCATTGTTGAATCTCCGCTTCTTGAAATGTCCATTCTTATTATTTTGGCCATGATTACCACCGGTGGTTACCATTTCAGCATGTTGATTCCTCCACGCTTATTGTCACCGCTCGATGATCAAGTATCACCGGTATAATCATTTTGTCATCTCTCTTTTGGTTGGGTTGACTCATTATCACACTCCAATAATCGAGCCCCTATTAACAACATCCGAATACAAACACGCTTTATGAGAGATAAGATATTAACGTATCTCGGGTTTCAAACCTCTTAGAAACATTCGCGTCATTCTCTCCTCATTATCAACCAAATGGGACGCAAATCGAGACAACTTGGCAAACTTGGCTTCGTACTGCGACACAGTCATGTTGTTTTGCTCCAGCTTAATGAACTTTACCTCTTTCATGTGACGAATACTTTCGGGAAAGTACTTGTCATTGAACAGTTCTTGAAACTTCTCCCGAGACATCTTCAGTGCGGCAGGTTAAGTACGCTTTACAGATTCCCACCAGTAATCTGCCTATGCCCGCAACATGAAGGTGGCAAAGGGAACCTTTTTCTCCTCGGAGCAACCCAAGACATCAAATATCTTGTTGATCTGTTTTATCCACATCTCCGCCTTAAGTGGTTTTGGCTCTCCAAAAAATTCTGGTGGTCCCAGCTCCTTGAACTGTTTGGCGGTGACCGTCCGAGAGTTGCCATTGTTTCCACCTGCATTTTGGACAGGAGCCGCTCTCGCCTAATGTTGCATGAATTGCATGAGCCTCGTAACATTCCATCGTTCATCATTTGGTCAATGTTATTGTTTGCATGAGGATTGTCGCCTTCCTGATGCACATTGTACTGGTTATTGATCTGTGGAGACTCAATGGTCTCATGTGCTCCATTGATGTTCTCAACATTCTCGGATGCCATTTTCAAATACTACCATAAAACAAGGGTTAATTAACATATCACATATTATCCCTATACTCTGACCAACCAATTAAATACCAAATAAACTTAGGTAGGTCATACTAGCGAAGGAATTTCCCGTCTCTCCCCTCCTAGTTCTTGTCTCACATCTTAGCCAGGGATCATATCCCTAAGCTTTGATACCAACTGTGACGCCCCCAAAATAGGTATACATCACCCATATTGAGTCGCCAAATACATGGTACAGAATACGAATATAATTTTTAATATACAACAAGAGAGCTGTGAGTTTTAATAAAATTATTGTCTTCTAGACAATATTCACTCTCAGAATAAGTCATCATTACATTTATTGTCACACTATTTAACATAATAGTGAGGACTACTAATACTATCATCTGACTGTCACTCTGCTTCTCCGGACTAGTCCCGCTCGTTCTCATTTCCTGAATGTAGCGAAGGAAAGAAAGGGTGAGCTCAACTAGCCCAGTAAGAAATATTATGACTAAGATAATGCAGAATAAATTATCATTAGTCTTCAACAGTGTTAAACTGATAAAATACAATAGACATCAAATTTAATTGCAGCGGAACATGCAATCCATTAAAAGAGTCAAGTAGAGAATAAAATCTACTATCTTTTATGGTTTAAAAAGGTTTTTCATCACTTTTATTGCTAGAACTCAGCTTAATAAATAATCCACATCATCCCTGCACTACGACCAATGATATTCATTAGTATCAAAACCACAAATTATCCATGCACTACGGGCCAAGGATATTCGTGTATTCATCAATGGTTATGATCATGTCAACAACTGTCCATCAATGCACTATGGGCCAATGAGGACTTTTACCACATCATTTGTAACATTACGGTCATGATTACACCGAATAATCCCTGATCATAATCATACCAAGTCCATCTATGCACTATAGGCCACAGATGACTTTCAAAAAAAAAATATAAACATGAGGATGATGACAATGATATAAGAGTTCAATAAAACAAGTTCACGAATTAATTTATTCAGAACTAATAACATCCAAATTGTCAACATGATACTTCTTTGTAGAGTAAAATTTAAGAATGCTCAGAAAAATATTTTCATGAAAGATATTTGGATGAAGCACAAATATCAAGGATATTCCAATAATTTCATGGAGTATAAGTCAAAACTTTAACCAACCGAGTATAATAAAGAATGAAATAACAAAAGAAATCACCATGCATGCGGTACTTGGCGATGTATGTGTTATTCTAATGAATAATAATAACTAAAGGAACCCGGTCAGGTAATAATACGCATCTACAGTGATATTCAACAGTAATAATAAAAGATTTTAACCAGGTCCATGTAAAAGCGCATGAGCAGTGATATTCCAACGAGAATAATAAAGACGGAACCAGTCCCACGTAAAACACATGCATGTGGATATTCCAATGTAATAATAAAAAATGGAATAACAATGAATTTCACCATGTATGCGGTATCAGATGAGGCAGTTTATTCTATTCTAGCATAATAAATAATGGAATAATGTAAGAATTTCACCAAGTATAGGGTAGATCATGCATGATACTGAGTTATTCCAATGAATAATAAAGAATGGAATAATGTAAGTTCTCTTCATGAATATGAAAAAAAAAATACCCCTTACCTTAAGAAGAAACTAGATACAGGAAAAGGAAGGTAGCAGACTTCTCTTCTTCTTTCTCTCTATAATTTTCTCTCTCTAGAGTTTCAGTGAATTCGTAAGAAATAATGAAGGAATGAGCTTCTATTTATAAGAGAATGGAAAGGCACTGTGTAAGGATTTTTTTCTCACGGACGAAATAATTTACAAGTCACTGATGCCATACGCACTAATCTGCTAAATTCAATTATCAAGTAAAACAAAAAATATAATATAAATATATATATGTAACACATGTTATATTACACATTTTCTCTTCAGTGACCAACTTTGCAAGATTCCTCTCCTTCATCTTTTTTCTTCAATCGTGGGCCTCATGTTGTTCCCTCCCACCAACATCTCACACTCACGGTGGGGTCCCATTATATTTATACTAAACAACTTTCTATCGATTATTTTTAAAAATTGGGTAAATGGGGTCCATAAAATAAGCAAAACTTCATAAAAATCACCTTAATAATTTTAACAACATTTATCACCTTTATTATAATTCACAATATTAATCGACCGTGTCGCTCCTGGGAAAGAGGATTTCAATAAGGATTTCTCCATATTGGCCGCAATTAGGTGACCAAATCTCTCCTGGATGTAACTTCTAGACATCGTTAATATTTCAAATAATAATATTAATAACTTTGTCGTCTCAATTATTGATTTAATAATATATAGAATATTGACAATAATTGAATCAAATAACGTGAGATACTATGCAAAGAATTATCGTAGTAATAATTGAACAAAACCGAGTGACTTCTCACATAAGCATCAATAATCAATACCGTGTGCTCTTATGCAACCACGCCAGTATTCTCGTTTCTTTAACACCGAGTGTTTCAACATTAATAATCTGAAAACTTCCGCCGTTATTTTTAATAAAATATTTTTGTCGCTTTCTCAATCCGACAAAATTTCTTTATAAGGTCCACCATGATTGTGTCATCGTCATTTAATATTCCATGTTAAAATGAATATTCCCCACCAATCGAATATTATATAACAACTTGCAAGTACTTTTGCAAAATTTATAAATATTACCCACAACTATAACATTATATCAAATTCATTCCATAATATTCAAAATGATAATTATAGAAAATTCATCTTTATTCATAAAAGTTGGGGTCTTACAATCTCCCCATTCTTATGAAATTTCAGCCCTCGAAATTAGGGTAGATACTTGGTATGTCGAAGAGTAAGGATACCTTGATTTCATTTCAGATTCTAACTCCCAGGTCATTTCCTCAACATCGTGGTTTCTCCACAAAACTTTGACTTGAGGTATAACCTTGGAGCGTAGAATATGATCCTTCTTATCCAAGATTTTAATAGGTAACTCTTCATATGTTAAATCTTCCTCTATCTCGTCTGGTTCTAATTCAATAATATGGTTCGAGTCTTTCACATATTTATATAATATAGATATGTGGAAAACGTTATGAACACGAGACATACTTAGCGGTAAGGCGAGTCTATAGGCCACAGTTCATACCCGTTCGAGGATTACAAATGGGCCAATGAATCGAGGATTAAGCTTTCCTCTCTTTCCAAATCTCGTAACTCCTTTCCATGGAGCAACACGTAACAACACATGATTTCCAATATCGAATTCCACGTCCTTTCAATGAAGATCGGCATAACTCTTTTATCGGTCTTGTGAGGTTTTTATATGTTGCCAGATCGTTTGTATCTTTTACGTAGTCATACGTACTAACTCCGGTCCCAACAAAGTTGTTTCACCCACCTCATCCCAGCATACTGGAGAACGACACTTTCTTCCATACAACTCTTCGAATGGAGCCATGCCAATACTTGCTTGATAACTGTTGTTGTAGGAAAACTCCACCAACGGTAAGAACTTGTCCCAACTTCCCTTAAAGTCAAGGACACAGAGCCTTAATAAATCTTCAAGATTTTGAATAGTCCTCTCTGATTGTTCGTCCGTCAGAGGATGATATGCCGAACTAAATCGTAAATCCGTGCCTATAGCTTTTTGCAAATTAACCCAAAATCTTGAAGTGAATCTTGGGTCTCGATCAGAAACTATGGATTATGGCCATACCATGCATCTTACAATCTTGTTTATATACATACCGAACAAGACGTTCAAGTGTATAAGTTTCTCGTATTGGTAAGAAGTGAGCAGACTTGGTCAATCTATCAACAATGACCCAAATTGCATCTATGCCTTGAGAAACCTTGGGAAGACCAGTAATGAAATCCATGGTAATGTGCTCCCACTTCCATTCTAGAATTTCAAGTGGTTGCAATGGACCTTTTCGTACTTGATGCTCCGCCTTAACTCGTTTACAAGTTAAACACCTTGAGATAAACAGCGTTATCTCCCTCTTCATATTGCCCCACCAAAATGTATGTTAAAGATTATGATACATTTTGGTACTCCCAAGATGGATTGCAAACGGTGTGTTGTGCGCCTCCATCATGATTTTATACTTTAAATCAGGGTCGTTAGAAACACAAAGTCTAGAGTTGACTCGAAGTATTCCTTCGTCATCGATTCTTGCTTCCTAAGATAGCACCTTCTTGCACTTTCTTCCTCATACGCGACGGGCCTGTGTCCGTAATTTGAGCAGCTTTAACTTTATCGATTAAAGTTGGTTCTACTCGTATATTTGCCATCATCACGTGGGTCCCTGGAGTCTTTATCTCTATCTCCATCCTTTTCAAGTCATAAAAAATGGGCCTTTGTGTTGACAATATCGCACTCGTACCCGTATATGATCTTCTACTCAATGCGTCAGCTATCACGTTCGATTTTCCAAGATGGTATTGGATGGTTTGATCATAATCTTTCAACAGTTCAAGCCAACGTCGCTGTCGCATGTTGAGTTCCTTTTGTGTGAAGAAATATTTGAGGCTTTTATTATCCGTAAAGATCTCCACTTTTTCCCCATACAAGTAATGCCTCCATATCTTTAGTGCAAAAACAACAGCTGCCAACTTTAGATCATGAGTAGAATAATTTCTCTCATATTCTTTGAGTTGTCGAGAGGCATAGGCTATGACTTTCCCATGTTGCATGAGAACACATCCTAACCCTTTGCCTAAAGCATCATTGTAGATGACAAATCCCTCCGAGCCAGATGGTATTGTCAGAACAGGTGCTGAAATGAGTCTCCTCTTGAGTTCTTGAAAACTCTTTTCATATTCCTCGTTCCAACCGAATTTTGTATCTTTCCGAGTCAGCTGAGTTAATGGAGTAGCGATTCGAGAAAATCCTTCCATGAATCTCTGATAATAACCAGCTAAGCCGAGAAAGCTACGTACTTCGATCACTGATTTGGATTGCTCCCAGCTTTGAATAGCTTCAATCTTTGCTGGGTCAACAAATATTCCATGACTTGATACTACGTGCCCAAGGAATGCTACTTCCTCAAGCCAAAACTCGCATTTCTTCAACTTGGCATAAAGCTTATATTCACGAATACAGGTTATTCCAGGAGAATAATAAAGAATGGAATAACAAAAGTTCTCTTCATGAATATGAAAAAAATAATAATACCCCTTACCTTTAGAAGAAACTGGATACAGGAAAAGAAAGGTAGCAGACTTCTCTTCTTCTTTCTCTCTATAATTTTCTCTCTCTAGAGTTTCAGTGAATTCGTAAGAAATAATGAAGGAATGAGCTTCTATTTATAGGAGAATGGAAAGGCACTGTGTAAGGATTTTTTCTCACAGACGAAATAATTTACAAGTCACTGATGCCATATGCATTAATATGCTGAATTCAATTATCAAGTAAAACAAAAAATATAATATAAATATATATATAACACATGTTATATTACACATTTTCTCCACCCGTGACCAACTTTGCAAGATTCCTCTCCCTTCATCTTTTTTCTTCAATCGTGGGCCCCACATGTTCCCCTCCCACCAACATCTCACACTCACAGGTGGGTCCCATTATATTTATACTAAACAACTTTCTACCGATTATTTTTAAAAAATGGGTAAATGGGGGTCCATAAAATATGCAAAACTTCATAAAAATCACCTTAATAATTTTAACAACATTTATCACCTTTATTATAATTCATAATATTAATCGACCAAGTCGTTCCCAGGAAAGAGGGGGGTTTCCAATAAGGATTTCTCCCTATTGGCGCGCAATTAGGTGACAAAACCTCTCCTTGACAGAACTTCTAGACAACATTAATATTGCAAATAATAATATTAATAACTTTGTCGTCTCAATTATTGATTTAATAATATATAAAATATTGACAATAATTGAATCAAATAACGTGAGATACTATGCAAAGTGATTATCTGAGCAATAATTGAACAAAATTGAGTGACTTCTCACGTAAGCATCAATAATCAATTCCGTGTGTTACTATGCAACCACGCGTATTCCTGTACTTTTAACACCGGGTGTTTCAACAGTATTAATGGTAAAACTTTTGTCTTTATGTTCAATAAAATATTTTTGTCGTTTTCTCAATCCGAATAATAATTACATTGTTAGGGTCCACCAATAATTGTGCTTAGTCATTTAATATTCCTGTTAAAACAAATATTCTCCGACCAATCGAATA
This sequence comes from Panax ginseng, assembly GCA_020205605.1. Classification (NCBI taxonomy): domain Eukaryota; kingdom Viridiplantae; phylum Streptophyta; class Magnoliopsida; order Apiales; family Araliaceae; genus Panax; species Panax ginseng. The sequence continues at coordinate 55,084,925 of CM035149.1, read as the reverse complement.
TTATATAACAACTCTCGTACTTTGAAAAATTTATAAATATTACCCACAACTATAATATTATATCAAATTCATTCCATAATATTCTATCAAATTCATTCCATAATATTCTATCAAATTCATTCCATAATATTCAAAAATGATAATTATAGAAAATTCATCTTTATTCATAAAAGTTGGGGTCTTACACAATATATATGTATATATAATCTGTACTTTATGCATTGTAGGCAAGATGTTTGTCAAAATACCCTAATGAGAACATCATGTGAAAACATGAGAATTGATCAAAGTTATGTGTTAAATAATGTACACACCCAAGTTGAAATTTAACTCAAGTTGATGGAGTGAGTTAAAACATATTCAAATTGAGTTTTGGAGTTGGGAAATAAGTTGAGTTTAAATGATAAATTGTTGAACACATTTTTTTAGCCCTCTGTTCTATATCATAAGAATCTTTGTAAGAGTAAAACTTTAATTGGTAAGTTGTAGTATGATATAAAGATATGAGCAAGTTACAGGTCAATTGGAAGGAATCGAAAAGAAGATAGAACGAGTTTATAGTAAATGTTTTAGTAAAACATGTCAAAGTTTGAAAAACTAGTCGACTGCTAACCTTAAAAGACAAATTCGGCAATATTTAGATTGTTCAAAAAATTCTGGACTTTTGGGGAAGTATATTACTCTGAATAAGGTTTTCATAGACTCCGGAAAAGACTAATTCTGACTTCTTAGCAAAGAGTTATGACCATTCAAAGGAAGCACGTCGAATCTGTCCAAAATCTGAAAATCAGATTCTGACCAATCCCTTGCACACGTTTTCTGGAATTCTGAGTTTAAAATTTGAGAATGGTCAAAGAATAAAAGTTGTAGCCCTGAAAGTAATCTTCGCGTGGGCGCAAGAATCGCTCAAAATTGTTTTGAGATGAAAAAATTATGACTATTTTAGCGAGAGAGGGTAAAGCTGCAACAAAATTGAAAATTGTTATGAACGTACACTTTTGGCGCATTGTTTGAAGTGCCTAACGAATCTGAAATGGGATTTTAATATTTTTTTTTTAAAAATAGTCTCGTATGATATGAAAAATATACTGAAAATTGGGAATTTTTCGATAAACGACCAAAGTGTGGGAAAATCGCAAAGTGGGCGTGAGGCGGGCGACGAACCAGACAATGAAGAAGAATAAGTGACTCATTATTTATACAAGATGCCATGCATGATCTTCTAGTCTGAATCGTCTTGGCGAGCTTTTTGTGCGATGTTTTGATTGGTTTCCGTGATTTATTTTCGCAGTGTGAAATTTTTCTAAAATACTATGACATGAGGTTTATAACATATCAAAATTTAACTGTGATTCGATTAATGGTTTGAGAATTAAAAATGAGCAAAATAGCATGTCGGAACTTTAAAATGGGCGACGCCGAACATAGCTGACAAGGGCTGTTTTGACGTTCGACGTTCTGGATCGCGTTTGGGCTAGATTTTTAGTAATATTAAGTCTAATAAATTTCCAAGCGATAAGTTTTGACATTATGTGATAAATTATGCCATGAAACTTCATTTCGGGCATAATTAATGCAATAAAAATATAAAAAGAATATAAAATTTATATTTAAGCAAGAGTAAACCTAATATTATGGTTTTGTGGTGAACCGAAGAACATGAAATCTTTAAGAAGTTGTAATAATCATAAAAATGATGTAATAAAGATTTTCGAGGTTCAAAATGGGGTTTTTGAGTTGAGATTATATAGAGGGGTATATATAAATTTAAAATATGTACAAAGAATAATTGTGAGTTCTTTGCAAAACGAAAAATAAAGCTATTGTGATAACAGGATAAAATGTTTAAATATAAGACAAAGGTCTGAGTTGACTCATGAGTAGACTAACAACTATAAAATTATTTAAATCAAGAAATAACATAATAAATTGAATTTTTACTATAAAAAATTATATAATAACTATTTAAGTCCTGAATTTGCGAATCAAGGCAAAAGATATTTCTAAAGTGGAATATAGATGATTTAAGCTTCAAAGTGTAAAGTATTTACACACTAAAGTGTGAGACCTTTATTTGACATAAAAAGGTTAGAATGAATTAAGTTTCTAAAAAAACCAATATTCATTTTGAGTAAGAATAAATAATATTAGTTTGTATAAAACTAATAATTATTATTAGCAAATAAACATGCATGTTTTGTGACATATTTAATTATCTAATATGTGTGTGCATGTAAAAATAATTGTGTAGAAATTGTGGAGTAACGTTATATTAAATTTTGCGGTAATCTCCAATCAAGGCAAGTTTTTTAGTTTCTTTGTGTTATGTGATCTTGATATTACATGAAATGTTTACAAGTATGTTGAATTACAACTTATGTGCGTTAATTTATGATAGTCAACTTATAACTAAACTCGATTGAGTTTTGGAACTCAACCTTGAGATGATATGTGATGTACTGAACATATGAATTATGTTGTTTAGTATTATGCTAATCATAAGATCTGAATTGAGTATGATATTATATGTTATGTGAAGCATGAAAGATGTTAAATTTACTGAGCTATCAAGCTCAATCTTGCAAAAATAATTTTTTTGTAGGTTAACGATATAGAGCAATACTATCTGCTATCTGGATGATAAGTATGGAAGGATATGCAAAAGAACACATTATCTCAAATTAGATACTCTATAGAATTATGTTGATAGTTTTGAATATGTGTAACTGACAGTTATATAAAGTTTGAGATGTTCAATGAATAAGGAAAGTTTATTTTGAAACAAGAACATATTGTGGTGATTATTTTAAATATAAAATACTTGAGTTCTTATACATCTACTTTGATAAGATGAATCATAAAATAAATATGATTCTAAAATTTAGGGAATCATAAAGGTTCCGATTCAAGGAACGGATGAATGAATGAATAAAATTAAAGAAAAAAAATCTGTAATTTCAGCTATTTTTAACATTGAATAATGTTTTAAAGCTAGAACAAGATAGTATTAATGCACAAAATCGGGAAGGAAAATAGTCCTGATTTTGGGGTCGTCGCAGAGTGGTATCAAAGCTATGGGTTATAAACCTCAGGTAGGCGTACCTTAGGCTATAACAGTAAAAAAGGTATATAAAAAGAAAGGAAATTCTAAGTATAAACTCGAATGAGATTTTAATGATCTTAAAATGAATTTAGAAATTCATAAAGAATACGTTAAGATAATACGTAAAGATTCAAAGAAGATTTTTGAAAATCCTAAGGATCAGGGGACACTTGATTCGAAAAATCATAAAAACGTGATTAAAGAGGAAAGAAAAGTAGATCGTAAAAAGGAAACGATCATACAATGAGAAAGAATCGTAATATAACACGATTATAAGATAAGATCATAATGTGATCTTATCAAGTTAAAGAAGGACAAACAATCAATTGAATGATTAAAATTTATAGCAGAATGGCTATATGAAAATGGTACTAAGAGATAGTACAAAGAAAACTCAGAAAGAGTTATAAAGATGATAAAATACAAATTAAATAAAACTTGTATTGAGCAAAGAGCAAGATAAGATTTGATAAGATTGGGTAAGATTTCAATTGAGCACTCATGTGATAGCTAAGTTGTAAAAACTTTTGTATGGGCAGGAGTTTTGTGCTTGGTTTAACGACCACTTAGTTTATCATATTGATAATCGTTGAAATGTTGGTGTCGCGTTATCGGTATATATATGGTGAGAAGGTGGTTCTTTTCTCATATTTATATTTGATAATTAGAGTATATAAGACTAGGTGTGAGTTCTTAAAACTCATACTTATGGTGAGTTTGTGACTCATAATCATATGGTATGTTTTTGAACCCCTAAGCGTATGGACAGCCCTTGATTGGTTCTTGGACTACGTATTGCTAGGAAAAATTCTTAAACTCATATGTTTATGGGAAGTTCTTAAACACAAAATGTGTGGTAAGTTTGATGAACTAGGTATAAGAATATTATAGAATATAAGCTAATTAATTATAGTAGATTGAGCATTGATGGTGCTAGAGTTAGATAAAATTGTTTCATGGTGAGACAATGGAAGAAGTTGAAGTTGATAAAGGAGAAATGAATATTCCAAATCTTCTAGCTATGCTAGATCTCGAAAAATTTGAAATCAAGCAAAATTCGCAATGATATGCCTTTACAAATACAAATGAATTTTTGTTATCAACAACACACGGTGATAAGGATGTGGGTGTGGACTTTGAGCTACCAACACATCGTTACTTGTTGCTGTATGATAATACCAAAAAAATTTCCAATGGCTTTGAACCGTTTAAAAAAGTGTTTACACTAATTGTTTCGGCTAGACAAAAGTTAAAAATATCAAAATGTATTTTATATAGTCATCAATCCATCATTAATATGATGTAGATATGACAAATGATAAAATCATCAATGCAACATAATCTAGTGTTGGATGTGATTTATGGATCGTCAGCCCACTATGGTATGATGTAGTATAACAAAATCATAAAATGATTTTCAGTATTTTAATAATTAAAAAGATGTCGATGCCATTTGAATCGGCTAGACACGGATTCAGATATTGCTTATATTAAGCTTTTGAATTGTCCAACTAAATTGATTGAGTATGGACTCTAGAATGGATATGAACATCCCTAACTTGGGACAAGATGTTTTATGTGTTAAAGACAGATGATGAATGCAAATGTCGTTCAGATTTATATTGCATCCTGGGAACGACAAAGAGGAACTGAAAGAAATTGTTCCTTCAAGATAGTGTTGATCAACACAGAACATCCTTGAATTAGGAAATTCTGTTTGCATTAAATAACAATGGCGATGAATGTAAATGTCGTTTATATTTATATCGCGTCCTGGGGATGACAAAGAGGGATTGAAAAAGTGTTCCACTAAGATATTATTGATCAACATAGGGTGTAAACAGGCTTACCACCTATATGCCCGTAAGATATGTCGATTTGCAGATGGATTTTTGATAAAACCTTTTCAAAAACAAAGCTTATGATCTTTATGACCCTTAATAGGATTCAAAAAGCCCTTTCTAAGCGAATATTTTGAATTCTTGAATTATTCATATTGCTTCACAATTATTAATCAATTGTGGGGAATTTCTATTATGAAGATTTAGTGTATATAGAATGAAATTCCTTATGAGGAAGTAGGTCGTAGAATACGACAATGATACATGAATCCTTGAAAAAGGAAAAAGGGAGAGTTATAAGAAATAAAGATTTTCGAATAACAAAATAGACATTAGTGATGTGTCATAGCAAGTCAAACACTAGTAATGTGTAATAACAAAATAAACGTAGATGGTGTTATGATAATAAGAACAGACATATGGGATGTCGAAATTAAGATATAGGTGATGTCAAAGATGGATAGACACTGATAGAGACAAAAGAAAGTAGACTCCGAAGAGGGTTAAAGGTGAAAGATTAAGTCCGAAAATTTTAGGACCTTTCACAGTAACAAAAGATTACGTATAAAATAGCGGAAACTATTAAATATTTGGAGATACATGTTTATATGCATGTTAATATGTGCATTATGCTATGTCAAAATAATATATTTCATTATCACAGAATAAGGTCGCCAAGAGGGAATTAGCATGATCAAGGGAAAATAGATGTGAACCGAGTAAGATAGGTTTGTTATTTGTGATTCCGAGGACGGAATCCCTATAAGAAAGGAAGAATGTGACGATCCGAGTTCTCGTAAAATATTAAAATAAGAATTTAAATTAATAAAATTCTTATTAGGTGATATTGGATTGCATAATTTAGTAAGTGTTGTGTAATATATGACTTTTGTGAATAAATAAATATATTATTATATATTTATTTTATGTAAATAAATTGATAAAAACAATTTATAAAAGAAAAAAAATTTATTTATGATATACAAAATGTTTGTATGTAAAAATGGAGTATATTAAGATAATTTATGAAAATAAATTATTTTAATATAATAAATTTATTACATTAAATAAAATATTTTTATTTAATTTATAGCTTCCATTTATATGGAAAATATTTTCGGATATTATGTTTCAATATTTTGATATATTTTATTTATATAAATTATACATAATCTACTTTTTACCATTAAGTACGAAAAGAAATTTAATGTGTAAATTTCATTTAATGTGTGATTTAGGTGCACGATAACAAAACATGTATGTCTGATGCAAGCAGAAATTTGTACCACCACTTTTTGGTATAGATATTCAAAACACGCCTAAAACATTTGTATTATGAAAAATTTTGAGTTCCCATAAAATATTAAACTTTTTTTTTAGTTGTTTTAAAAAAAAACAAAAAAAAAGTCCCTCATTTTAATAAAATAAGGGATCCCTTACTTGATCATTTCTGTATATATATATATATATATATATATATAGTAGAGAACTCACAATATGGCTGAGTCATGTCCCTTTAGAAGCATGAGGTGCTAGTATTTTGGCTTGATAAGAGACAATTGACATTTTATGAGTAATATGAAAGAGCTATTTGTTAAATTGAGAAAGAAAACTCTTACCATCACTCAGCCTCTGCTCCCTCACTTCCGTCCCAAACAATTTCCTCTTAATCTCTTCTTATGACAAACTACTATCACCCAAAGAAATTCTTTCAATTGCCACTAAAGAAAAAAAACCAAATCCTCCAAGAAGTAGAGCCATGAGCTGTAATTAGCAACTAAGGTGTAAGGAGGATTGCATCAATTGTTGTCAATAAAGGGATTGAAACTATAATTTATGTAAGCTTGAAGTAGTTACATCAAGCAAGCAAGGTAAGCCATATGTTCATAAAAATAAGTTAATATATATGCATAAAATGATAGAACTGTTGTGCTTGGGTTATTAAATGTCGTGATGGGATGTGGTATTGATTGTGTGGAGTAATAAGGATGGAAATACATGGTTGAACCATGTACCAATATATATAAAATTTGTACTTTTATGCATTGTAGGCAAGATGTTTGTCAAAATACCCCAATGAGAACATCATGTGAAAACATGAGAATTGATCAAAGTTATGTGTTAGATATCAAATTGAGTTTTGGAGTTGGGAAACAAGTTGAGTTTAAATGATAAACTGTTGAACACATTTTTTAGCCCTCTGTTCTATATCATAAGAATCTTTGAAAGAGTAAAACTTTAATTGGTAAGTTGTAGTATAATCTAAAGATATGAGCAAGTTTCAGGCCAATTGGAAGGAATCGAAAAGAAGCTAAAACGAGTTTATAGTAAATGTTTTAGTAAAACATGTCAAAGTCCGAAAAACTAGTGGACTGCTGGCCTTAAAAGACAAATTCGGGAATATCTATATTATTAAAAAAATTCTGGACTTTTGGGGAAGTATAGTACTCTGAATAAGGTTTCCATAGACTCCAGAATAGACTAATTCCAACTTCGGAGCAAAGAGTTATGACCGTTCAAAGGAAGCGCGTCGAATCTGTCCAAAATCTGGAAATCATATTCTGACCAGTCCCTTGCATGAGTTTTCTGGAATTCTGGGTTTAGAATTTGAAAAATTGTCAAAGAATAAAAGTTGTAGCCCTGGAAGTTAGCTTCGCCTGGGCGTAAGAATCGCTCAAAAATGTTTTGAGACAAAAAAGTTATGACTGTTTTAGCGAAAGAGGGTAAAGCTGAAACAAAATTGAAAACTGTTATGAATGTACGATGTACGCATTGTTTGAAGTGCCTAACGAATCCGAAATGGGAGTTTAATATTTTTTAAAAAATAGTCTCGTATGATACGGAAAATATACTAAAAATTTGAAATTTTCCGATAAACGACCAAAGTGTGGAAAAATCGCAAAGTGGGTAGTAGGGCAATCGAGCGACCGCAACAATTGACAGTTGGTATTGCCTGTACCTAACGTTACCGTCGCTGGCCGAGCTTTTCATGTGATGTTTTGATTAGTTTTTGTGATCTGTTTTCGCAGTGTGAAATTTTTCTAAAATACTATAAAATACTATGACATGAGATCTATAACATATCAAAATTACATAGTATTCGATTAATGGTTTGAGAATTAAAAATGAGCGAAATAACATGTCAGAACTTTAAAATGGGCTAACACATAGCTGACACGGGCTGTTTTGACGTTCGACGTTCCGGATCGCGTTTGGGCTAGATTTTTAGTAATGTTAAGTTAATAAATTTCCAAGCAATAAGTTTTGACATTATGTGATAAAATATGTCATGAAACTTCCTCTCGGGCATAATTAATTCAATGAAAATATAAAATGAATATGAATTTTATATTTAAGTAAGAGTAAACCTAATATTATGGTTTTGTGGTGCACCGAAGAACCTGAAATCTTTAAGAAGTTGTAATAATCATAAAAATGATGTAATAAAGATTTTTGAGGTTCAAAATGGGGTTTTTGAGCTGAGATTATATAGAAGGGTATATATATTTAATATATGTACAAAGAATAATTGCGAGTTCTTCGCAAAACGAAAAATAAAGCTATTGTGATAGCAAGATAAAATTGATTATATATGAGACATATGTCTGAGTTGACTCATGAGTAGACTAACAACTATAAAATTATTTAAATCAAGAAATAATATAGTAAATTTAATTTGTACTATAAAAATTATATAATAACTATTTAAGTCCTGAATTTGCGAATAAAGGTAAAAGATATTCCTAAAGTGGAATATAGATGATTTAATCTTCAAAGTGTAAAGTATTTATACACTAAAGTGTGAGGACCTTTATTTGTCATAAAAAGGTTAAAAAGAATTAAGTTTCTAAAAAAAATCAATATTCGTTTTGAGTTAGAATAAATAATATTAGTTTGTATAAAACTAATAATTATTATTTGTGAATAACATGCATGTTTTGTGACATTTAATTATCTAATATGTGTGTGCATGTAAAAATAATTGTGTAGGAATTGTGGAGTAATGCTATATTAAATTTTGCGATAATCTCCAATCAAGATAAGTTTTTCAGTTTATTTGTGTTATGTGATCTTGATATTACATAAAATATTTACAAGTATGTTGAATTACAGCTTATGTGCGTTGATTTATGATAGTCAACTTATAACTAAAATTGATTGAGTTTTGGAACTTAACCTTGAGATGATATGTGATATACTGAACATATGAATTATGTTGTTATGTATTATGCTAATCATGAGATCTGAATTGGTTATGATATTATGTGTTATGTGAAGCATAAATTTGTTGAGCTATCAAGCTCAGTCTTGCAAAAATAATTTTTTTTTGTAGGTTAACGATACAGAGCAATACTATCTGCTATCCAGATGATAAGGATGGAAGGATATGTGAAAGAACACATTATCTCAAATCAGATATTGTATAGAATTATGTTGATAGTTTTGAATGTGTAACTGGCAGTTATATACAGTTTGAGATGTTTAATGAATAAAGAAAGTTTATTTTGAAACAAGAATATATTGTGGTGATTATTTTAAATATAAAATACTTGAGTTCTTATACATTTACTTTGATAAGATGAATCATAAAATAAATATGCTTCTAAAATTTAAGGAATCGTAAATGTTGCGATTCAGAGAACGGATGAATGAATGAATATAATTAAAGAATTTTTTATGCAATTTCAGCTATTTTAAAATTGAATAATGTTTTAAAGCTAGAACAAGAGAGTATTAACACACAAGATTGGGAAGGAAAATAGTCCTGATTTTGGTGTCGTCACATCTTAGCATGACTAAATAGATAATAAAAGTATTTTATGATCTAAGATCTATATCATGACCTGTTTAGTGTGAATCAAGTATGCCTTGGGATATATCTAAGCTATAAATGGGTTGTGTGCCTATTTGAACCATTTATAAGAAAGTGCTATATATGTATATACTAAACTGGAAAATGAATGGTGTCAAGCTAAGTGTCTATGCGTGCTTAACTGTATTTGCAAATAAAAACTATCTATAGAACTGTTTAATGATAGTAAGTAACTTATCTGATAGTTATTGAATACAACTTCAATAACCATAGTTGAGATATATAAATCAATAACGTAGACTTTGTGCTAGAAGATAACTAAGTAAGCCAATACTTGATAAATGTAGGCTACTCAGTGGCAAAACACTTTCTTAAAAAGTTTTTCGACGTGAGAGACAAGTACATCAAACTTTTTTCTCTTGAATAAGTTTATATTGCAGTATTCAACTTATTGTACTATAACACTTCAAATTCAGTTATCTTTATGATATTGAAAGTATGTCAATACCATTATTTTGGCTAGACAAATGTTGAGATAAATTGATATATTTATTCATGAAAATCTCATTTAATTTTCTCTATACTATTTTATTGTGGTGCAGATTCTTATATAATGTTGTGAATGAACAACCCTTTTTAGGGGCACATGATACCGAACATTATGATTCAGAAAAACATTTAACGTGTTAATAGACTGTTATGTTGTGCACAATATAGGGTACTTAGGCTGATCCCCTAAAGTACATGTTTAGGATATAGTTCAATTTTAATAACTGTTTGTATCCATGGATTGCAGTTTTAGTACTGTCAATTCTAGTACAAAGTTAACCTGCCATTTGACCTTACAACATGCTAAAGCTTGATTCTTTAAACTCAAAACTTATAAGGAACTGTTTTGCTCAGTATCTCATGATGTTATTTCCTTTATTGTAAATATTCTCGTTTAATTATATTCAACTGTTTATTTCCTTGCTGAGCAAGCTTTTGCTCACCCTTGCATTGAATATAATGTTTTCAGTTAAAACCAAGAACATCGCTACCTCAAGGAAGGATAAGGGAAAAGATAAAGTTGTAGAAAAGCAATTATTAAGCGCCTATGCTTATATAAATTTATGGATTTATTGTAATAATTACCTTATTATTATTGTCTTGTATTATTATTTGGTATTGTATTATGTAAAGACTTATATAACCTGATATTTAAGCTAAGTTTAATATGTAATCTAAGACATGTTTAAATTAGTAATATTTTGTGCTTGATTATTCTTCTACTCAATATTTCTTGCAGTGATTATTATTTTGATTGAACTGCAAATTTAATCTGTTTGGCATGTACTGATATTTTTTGTCATTTAATTTATCAAAGATATTAGTATTTGGGAGGTTATTTTTTCCAATAAGTGGTATCAGAGCTAAGGTTATTTACTCAATTATTTTTTATAACTTTTATAGAGGAATTAGTCCGAGTCATGATTAAATTTACCTCTTCAAATTTCTCGATCTAGAAGCCCAGAATGGAAGATATCCTTTATTGCAAGGATTTGTATGATCCGTTGGAGCTTGAGGGAAAGAAGCCCGCAGATAAATCTGTGGCTGATTGAAATAAAATGAATAGAAAGACTATTAGTCACATCCGACAATGGATTGATCAAAGTGTGTTCCACTATGTTTCACAGGAAATAGATGCTTATACTCTATAGACAACATTAAAGTCTATGTACGAGAAGAAGAATGCACAAAATAAAACTTTTGCCATTCAAAAAATTGTGAATATAAGAGCAGTGTATCGGAGCATATGAGTGAGTTCCAAGGTTTGGTGAACCAACTGTCCACCATGAAGTTGAATCTTGATGATGACATTCAGGATCTTTTTCTTCTCAGTTCGTTGCCAAATAGTTGGGAGACTTTGGTGGTGTCTCTAAGCAATTCAGCTTCAGAAGGAAAAATGACCATACAGATGGACAAGGACAGTCTTCATAATGAGGAGAAAAGGCAAAAAGAGCAAGGCGTAAATTTTGAGACACATATTTTAGGGGATCTTACAAAGGAAATTAAAGTCGCAGCAAAAGCAAAAATCACCGGAGCAAATCAAAGATCAGAAAAGGTTAAACGTATAGATGCTTCCATTGTAACAAGGAAGGTCATTATAAAAGAAATTATAGAATTTGGTTAGACAAGTAGAAAAATGGTGAGCAGGGGAATGTTGAGGAAAAGAACACTGTAGCCACAGTCACCGAAGATGTTATGATCAAGGTTTTCAGACTCTGACTGTTCATCGAACCGAAAAAGGTGCCAGGTTAATGGGTCACTGGTCCAACCAGTTGTCGAACCGTTATTAACCCATTGACGTCATTAATATGTAATAAATAATAAATAATTAAATATATTAATAATTATTATAAGTTATATATAATATTTAGTAAATATATAAAATTAATCAATTTATTTAAAAAAAACAAAACCTATTTGAACAATGAAAATTTTTGTTTTGTTTTTTAATAGATAAATATTTTAGAGGTTATAATACACTAAAACTCAAAAAGGCTCAAGGCCTTTTCCTTTTTCCGTAAGAAATTCTCTCTCCTCGAATTTCTCCATTATCGCCATTTCCTTCCAAGCCTAGTATCAAGTTATCTTCCCCAAATAAAATTCATAAAATTAAAAATAATTTATTCATCCTTCCCCAAATCAAACCCAATTTCTGTCAGGAAAATTTCTGAATAATAAAACTTTCAATCTAACTTCAATGAAGATCAACCGGTTGTAATTAAGTTATCAAGGTCAAGGGCGAAGAAGATGCATAAAAAGAGTTTCCAGTTAGAGGAAAATAAGGTAAGTAAACCTATTTTGATATTGTATTTGGTAGAATCAAAATACAACATGTATAGTAAATTAGGAGTTTATGATTGTTGTAAATTGGAGTTGGGATTTGATTTTGTTAGCGATTTTAGGTTAAAGTTTGCGAAGAGATGTCCGGGTCGGTGGTGCAATGTGAGCCATGAGAGCAGATAGATGATGACGATGGCGATGAGAAAATTTTAGGGCAACGAATAAGAAACACTCTGAAGGCTGAAGGGTTGAATCTGTCCAAACCGCGAACCAGTCTCCGGTTGTGATATCCCGAATATTAACAATATTTCTTTTAAGGGAAATGTTAAATAATTAAATAAGGATTATATATTAAATCCTAGTTTGTTATATAAAATGTGTGAAAAGAGGATTAATTTTTTTTTTCTTTTATCTATGTGCTATAAAGAGCCCATAGGGCATAAAATGATTGTGAAGAGAGACTTTTATAATAAAAGGCTCTAACTAAGAATGTTACAAAATAGTATAAATATTACTTATTCATAATGAAAAGAAAGTAATATGTGGAGTGAAATAAATTTTATGAGATGTAGTAAGTAAATGTATACATTTATTATTTAAAATGAAAAGGAAAGCCAACATGGCTTAATTGGGAAATATTCTTAAAATAAAACTACCTATGTTATCAATGAAATCATTATATTATAATATAATTAATTTAATTCAAGAAAGTGTTATTTAGTAACAAATAAGGTAAATGGTTTGTACTACCATGAGTTATTTAATTACATGGAATCATCATTTTAATGATGTATATGTGCTGACTATTTTGCTAGCCTAAATAAATGTGGTGGATAAAAACCCATGTATGTTAATATGTAATATGAGTCCATATTTAATTATTGGACCAAATTAAATTTGCTATGTATGCTTGCAAACCTTCTCTATTATTTTCTAAGTATAGGAGTCATTACCTGCTTATATGAGTACATTGAGCCCAAAACAAAGTTGTTCCCAGCATTGCATTAGGCCTAATCTGGCAGTGTAACGACCCCAAAATTCACACAATTCAAGAATCGACTCTGGTCGTTAATAATACGTCTAATTTCTGATTTTACATCATTGTTCGATGTTAAACTTAATAAAATGCGGAATAATTAAAATTTTCTATCTTCTTACTTTAATTCCCTGAATCAAAACCTTTATCATTTACACATCTCTAAATCAAGTTTATTTATGGTTCGCTTCAACAAAGTTATTTTACAAAATCTTTCATCTCAGCTCGATATCCCTTATACATTGGGTAGCTCAAACTTTACAGCTAAATATAAAGTTTCACATCATAAATTATCAAATACATTTCTCAAAACCTTTATTTTATCTACCTTTGAACCATACTTAGTTTATTACTCACTTTATCAGAGTTAATAAATAAAACTTACATCCAGGTTCAATACCCTTTATACATCAGAAAAAATTTAAACGTTATAACTCAACATCTATTAAACATCATACATTATCAAGTACATCATCCAGAACCTTAAACATGGTTCAAAATAATAATAACTCAGCCAAAGTATATAAATATTCATGCATTACATCTGATTCATGTCTTTCAAGTAACACATAGTTTTACCTTGAATCCTTAACCTGCAAAAGTGGTTATTTGCAAGGTTGAGCTCGACAGCCCAACAAATCTAACAGTTTTCATGCATCACGTAACACATAATAACATGCTCAACATAGATCTCATAATCATTGGACTAACATAACATAGATGTTGCAGTTCACATAACAAGTATAAAGATTGAGTTCCTTACTCAATTAACATTCTTTACTCAATCAACGTAGTCATAAATTGACTTTAATGTTACATACTTTCAACATATATTTAACACATCATGCTCTTTGAAATAAAGATTTAAAACAGTTAATCATCAAGTTCACATAGCAAATAGGAACTGAAAGACTTGGCTTGATCATTGTTTACCAATAACAGTTTAACAGCTTACAGTTATCTGCACTTCACGTGCCCTACAAAATTATATAATCATGCACATCAACTATTAGTCAGATACCAATGCATAGTAGTTAACTTTACTCTACATATCATAACCTTTCCTATTAATCAATACATAATATTTAATTTAACTGTGTTAACTTTCGACTTATATTTCACTATGTTTCTTCTTAGTCATACTCGAAGTTCATTCAAGTGTTTAACTCTTGCTAGGACTCCTTATTGGTTTTATATTAACCTTATTCCATATCTTATAATGTCTATTTCAATTGAATTGAAGCACTTTTTACGTTCATTAACACTTGTCACGGCGTTTCGACGTTCATTCGTCACACGCCCGATTCGTCTCTCTTGTGTATGCTTAGTATGCTTATACAACTTATCTAATACATCATTTATTAATGTTAAGCATCATTATATTTACTAATATTCATGTTTTATAACTTAGAACAACATCGTTTATCGTCAGAAGCACTACACTTGCATACGTGCATGTCAGATGCCTTCTGATTGCCTCCAAATACACATTAGTCCCAAAGATGACAATTTTTACCCTGCTAACGACCTCAAATCGAAAAACTTAAAGAATGAAAGTTGTATTTCTACTCGTTATCTTTTTGAATAATCCTAAATCACCTCAATTGGAGTTCGTATGAAAACGTTAAGGCCGTTTTACTACAGGAGGTCAAAACAATCACACATGTAAGACCCCAACTTTTTATAAATAAAGATTTAATTTTTCTCTAAATGTTATTTTGAATAATAAGGCGTGGATTTAGTATAATGCTATAGTTATGGGAGATATGTGCAAATTTTGCAAGTAAGAAAGTTGTCATAAAATATTCGTTTGGTCGGAGAATATTCTTTTTATCGGGGAATATCCGTACGACAGCACAATCATTGGTGGACCCCACAACGGAATACTGTCGAATTTAGAAAGTGACAGAAATAACCTTTTTATAAAAATAACGGCAAAACTTTTATCGTTAACTATTGAAATACCCGGTAATAAAAGTACAGTTACGCGTGGTTGCACAGTAGCACACGGTATTGTAAAGTATCTCTGATTATTGATGCTTACTTAAGAAGTCACTTAGTTTTATTCAATTATTGCCATAGTTGTTACTGCATAGTATCTCATATTATTGATTCAATTATTGTCACAATATCATCTGCAAAATATTTTATATTATTAAATCAATAATTGAGACGACATAATTATTCATATTATTATTTGTATTATTGACAATGTCTAGAAAGTTCTGTCGAGGAAAGAGGTTAGGTTATTTAATTGTGCGCTAATAAGGAGAAGTCCTTATCGGAAAGCCCCCTCTTTCCTGAGAATGATCTGGTTGTCAATATTGTGAGTTATAATATTAATGATGAATAATTGTTGAAAGATTAAAAATGTGTTTATTGAAGATAAGTGATTTGTGATAAATGTTTATTCAATTTTTGATATAAATAAAGGGGTTTGTCATGAAGTATTTGTTGTAAATTTGGCTTATTACATGGACCCCCACTTACTCATTTTTCAAAATCTCCAGTAGAAAGTTATCTCAGTTTTGTTTTATTATTATTATAATAGTAATAAAATAGAAAACTTTTATATAAAACAAAATACTTTTTATATTATATATAAATTTATTTGTTGTATTAGATTATAAATAGAATATATTATATTTTATATAAAGTTTTTATTTTATTAGAATATTTTATTGCACAATAATTAATAGTAAAAATAAAAAATTCTCGTCGAATTCTCTCGTGAAAATTTTAATGTTCATCCGTGATTAAATAGTTCCCTGCCATTCTCCTATAAATATGATGCTTAATTAAGAAATGAAAATCACACCAGAATCAGAGAATTCTTCTTCTATAATATTTTGTGTATTTCTTTCGAGTATAAGGATACTTTGAGTGTAGCAAATAGTGCAAGTTTTCCTAAAGAATATCTCCGCTATACCAGTCAGATTTACTCTCCTACTAAGGTAAGGGGTATTATTTATTTCATATTCGTAAGAGATATTATTTTTCGTATTCGTAAGGAATATTATTCTCGTTCAATATTCGTAAGGGATATTACCTTCGTTCAATATTCGTAAGGAGTATTATTTCATTCAATATTCGTAAGAAATATTATTTTCTTCATTACTCTATAGTATGCAAGTAATATTACTTTGCTTCATATTCCTAAATCTACACTTATATAGATAAGTATTGCTTCTATACTCCTTGAAATTAGTAGAATATTCTTGAATTTTGCGCTTCATCTAGTATCATTTCACAAAAATATTTTTCTGAACTTTCTTATTAAATTTTACTCTTTTCATGATGGGGTACTATTCACGGAGTACTATTCACTTGAGTACTATTCACGAGATATTATTCACTCGGGTACTATTCACGGGATACTATTTACTTGGGGTACTATTCACGGGATACTATTCTCGACAAAAAATTGTTTCTTTTCAGTCTAAATTATTTTTGATACATGAATATCATTCTTGAATTTTACTCCACAATTAATTATCATGTTGACAATTTGGACATTCTTAAACTCTGGAAAAATTGAATTATAAATCTTTAATATTTATTCTTGATCTCACTTGGTTGGTTTCTTATATCATTGACATCATCCTAATGCTTATATTGTGGTGAAAGTCATCTTTGGCCCGTAGTGCATAGATGGACTGTTGATTGGTATGATTATGACCAAGAATTATGTATTGGTATAATCATGACCTGTAATGTTATAGACAGTTGTTGGCATGATCATGACCACTGGTGATACTAACGAATATCCTTGGCCCGTAGTGCATGAATAATTCAATGATGTGAGATATTTATTGAGTTGTGTTACAAAGATAAAATATTGATGATAAACTTTTAAATCATAGAAGATAGTAGACATCATGCTCTACTTGACTCTTCTAATGGATTGCTTGTTCCGCTGTAGTTGTTGATCTAAACTTGTTGTCTATTGTATTCTATCAGTTTTTACACTGTTGACGACTAAGAATAATTTATTCTACATTATCTTAGTCATAATATTCTTTACTGGGCTAGTTGAGCTCACCATTTTCTTTCATTGTTCTCTTCAGGAAATGAGAATATAGTTGGGACTAGTCGGGGAATGGAGTGATGGTCCAAGATGGTGGCTATAGTAGTTCTCACGATTTTATAAAATAGTGTGATAATAATTATAATGAGGACTTGTTTTGAGTTTGGATATTGTCTACGAGACAATATTCGTATTGAAACTCACAGTTTACGTTTTGTCATCTTTTACACGATGGTTAATAATTGTATAAATGAAGTTTGTATTTGAATTATGTACCATGTATTTGGTGACTCGGAATGGGTTGTATGGACCTATTTTAGGGGCGTCACAACACCTGACACACCTAGAGCACAGATGCGCCAAATTAAGCCTTGGAAACAGCGCAGCTGTGCCCCAATAGACTTAGGGCACAACGTAGTTGCGCCCATTAGCAGTTTACTGTTCTTGCGATTTTTGACCTTTTTATCCTTCTAATCTTCATAACTCAAGCTATACACATTCAAATTAGTCCGTTTTAGATTATATGGATTTGTAATTCATAGAACTACAACATACCAAAGAATCAACAATTTACAAAAACATTAACAAACCCAAATCTTGACCCAAAACTCATGTTCATATTAGTTTTACATGTTTAACAAATTCATTCACTACAGATTCGTTTCTTAACTAAATTGATTCATTCAACTTGCGTTCTTTTTGTTTTTCAACGTTCTTACAACATCCATCATCAATTTAAGGTTTCCATTAAGATTTCATAACTAATTTTTGTCTCAAAATTGACCAAAATGTACATATTCAACCAAAAACTCAATTCTTCATCTTTAACATGTTTTCATGAATTTAATTATTCTAAAACTTGAATTTGGGTTACTCAAATTTCACATATGAATGAAAATATCAGATTATTCAACACTTGACATAATCCTAATTGATTTCTTCATCAATTCATACTTCCATGGTATCAATAAAAACTCAAGAATCTAAAAACTAGAGTTTTAGGATAGATTATTACCTTTGATTTGCTATAAAGCTTGAACAATTTTCTTATTTCTTCCTTATTTGATTCTCCAATTCCTCTTCTTCAATTTCACAGAACTATCAATTTTTCTCAAAGCTCTCTAACTCTCTTCTCCAACACTCTGTTTTCTTTATTCTTAGGCTTTAGGAACAAAACACGTAAAATTCATATAACTGATATAAACTTAATGCGTATACATTATGGCCTCATCAGTTACACAACCAAACATTTCATCAATTATAATAACTAAAAGCCACAAGGCCATGTTTGGCTAGCCCCTTTAAATCTCCTTTTATTTTTTTTAACTTCCTTATTATATAGTACACAATCGTCACACTTTATTTAATTTAATTACTTAATCAATATAATTCTAATTTTATTTAACAAATCATTAGCCCTCTAATTTAATTATTTAATTAAATTAGGATATCACCAACACATTAAGCGTAATAAAATATGCACAAATTATAAAATTATTTATCATCAATTTATTTAATATCATCATACTTAAATAAATTATTCCATAATAATTTATATTGAATATTTGTTTTATTCCATAAATATTTCAACTAAAATATTTATTTTATTTAATAAATATTTTAATTATTTACTTAACCTTATAATCATAACATATTAACATATTACATTTATATGTAACTTACATTACTCTCTCATTTTATTAAAACACGTCATAATAAGAATTTTATTCATTAAATTCTTATTTTAATTATTTTACATTAATTCACTATTTTAATTTAGTGAATTACTCACATAATTTATGAGATTTAATTCATAACAAATTCATTCCCATAAGGTATAATAATAAAATTATATTATTCCATAATATAATTTTCAACATAATTAAATTAACTTAATTCCCTTTTCAAACAATTTCATTTACCTTCTTCAATAGTTAAATTAAATTAACTACTAAACCTCATTCTCCCAATAAATTACTCACATAATTTATGAGATTTAATTCATAATAAATTCATTGCCACAAGAGATATAATAATCAAATTATATTATTCCATAATATAATTTTTAACTTAATTAAATTAATTTAATTCCTTTTTTAAACAATTTCATTTACCTTATTCAATAGTTAAATTAACTTAACTACAAAACCTCATTCTCCCAATATATATATATATATATATATATATATATATATATATATATATATAGTCAGACTCTAAAAGCGAACCTTAAAGAAGCGAATCAAAGCGACAACTGTCGTCTTTGGTGTCTATGGCGACGATTTATCAGATCCGCCATAGCTATAGTAGTCTTTGGCGACCTGCCGAACTGTCGCCATGAACACCAAAGACAACGGTTTGTCTTTGGTTCGCTTTAAGGTTCGCTTTAGAGCCTCTCCGTATATATATATATATATATATATATATATATATATATATATATATATATATATATATATATATATACACACACACAAATGGATCTCGTCTAGGACAGAAACTTAAAATATGAGACTTTTAATTTTTTTTTTTTTTTAAAACAACTAAAAGAAATAAAAAATTATGGAACTAGAATTTTTACATAATTTTCCAGTTCCATAAATTATTATTTTTAGTTATTTTAAAAAAAAGCAAAAAAAAAATGGTCTGTATTTTATAAAGTCCGGGATTCGGACTGGATCCGGACCCTATATATATATATTCTACATTCACACCTAATCACATATTTCACAATATATAACACATATATATACATACTCAAACTCAAAACATCTTATAATAAGAATTTTATTTATTAAATTCTTATTTTAATAATTTTCAAAATTCTGGGTTGTCACATCCTTCCCTCCTTATAAGGATTCCGTCCTCAGAATCACAGAAACCCTACCTTACTCAGTTTTCGTCAATTCTCTTTCAACATTATATCGTAAAACATCTTTAACACACTACCTTGATATAGGTTTTGTATTTATTATCTCATTAGTTACACAACCAATTCTTATAGGTTTTAATTTCTAACCTTTACTTAAACTCAATTATGTATGAGTATTGTATATTCTTTAACCAATTCATTATCTTTTCCAAGGATCATTGCCATATACTCTACTCGTCGAAATCACATACATCATAATTCATTAACTTGTAAATATTTGGGATATCACATTCACCCCTTCTTCTAAGAATTTCGTCCTCGAAATTTTATTTATTAATCTTCATTCATTCAATCAATCAAAACAAACTTTACGTTAATCTTTTATTCATTTATTGGGTTCTATAACCACTTTCTTTCCATAAAGATCATTCTAAAATTATCTACTTTTCTATTAAAATTTTACATTATTCTTCGATAACTCATCTTCTTCTCATTTTAGAATTTCTTTTCTCACTTGTTCAATATATTTGTGACTCCCCCAAAATAGGTATACAACACCCATTCTGAGTCGCCAAATATATGGTACAGAAAGCAAACTACAACTTCAATAATACAATTGTCGTGTGAAATACGACAACAACATCTACTGTGAGTTTAAATACAAATATTGTCTTCTAGACAATATCCACACCCAAATAAGTCCTCATTACAATTATTCATACACTATTATTTTACGAAATAGTGAGGGCAACTAAAACATCTTTCTAGAACCATCACTCCCATACCCAGGCTAGATCTTGCTATGTTCTCACCTCCACGAGAAGAAAATGGAACAAAAAGGAAAAGGTGAGCTTAACTAGCCCGATAAAAGAATATTATGACTAAGATAATATACAACAAATTATCATTAGTCTTCAACGGGAAAAATCGATAGAATATGATGAGCAAACAAGTTTTAGATCAACAAATACAGTGAAACAACAATCCATTAGAAGAGTCACGTAGAGAATGAATTCTACTATCTTCTAAGATTTAAGAGTCCATCATCAATATTTTATCCACAGAACATCAATCAATATACATCTTTTAATCAAATATTCATCTTTTTCACTGAGCCAAAGATATTCATTTATTTCACCATTGGTCATATTCATCTCAACACTGTTCATCTTTGCTACTGGGCCAAAGATATTCATCGATTAATCATTCATCTTTTACACTGAACCAAAGATATTCAAGAATATCATCATTTAGGACCGAGGATGATGAAAATAATTTAAAGAAAAGCGAATCCGGTGAGACGGAAGAACAAATATTAGGGATTAAGTATAACAGTTTATCCAAGATCAATAATACTTCATAATAACCAATTGTGAAACAGAATTCAAAATAAAGATCAAAACATGGATACAATCAAAGATAGTAACCATAATAGACATCTTGGATAAAAAGAAGAAAATTTCATTTTTCGGTGAATAAAGATCAGTATTAAGTGAATAGTCAAGTATCGTGAATAGTAACCCTGACACAAAAAATTCCAAATTTCATTAAAAAGTTCACCAATATTTCGGCATAATGATATTGAAGAAAATAATATCATTTGAGAAGAAAATAACATCTCTTACCTCAAAATAACTGTACTTCTAATTGGAATATCGGATATAAAGCTGAAGGAAACTTGTACCGAACAGCAACTCTCAAAGTATCAAAATACTCACAAAAATACGCTCGAGAATCTAGAGAGAAAGAAAACTTATTTTTGGTGTGATTTTCAATTCTAACCTAAGCGTCTATTTATAGGAAAATGCTAGAACGCCATAGGAGACTAAAATAATAAATTAATAATATTTCTTTTCAAACTTCCTACGCGCACCTTCACCAACCAAGCCATTGCAAATCGAAAAATAATAGCAAATTTCACATGCTTGAAAAACCAAAAGTGGGTCCCACCCATAAATTTAATAAAAATTATTTTATTTTCCAAAACTTCAATAATTCATAGAAAATAATCCGTTTATCAGAAAAATACGATTTTTATGTCCATTCTGCTTGAAATCGAATTCTCTACAACTTTGTTGCTTTAAGTTTTTCCAAATTCCAAACAGAAAATATGCAAAATCCACAAACGGGTGATTTTTAATACTTCCCTTTCGACAGAATACTGATAAAACACCTCAGCATTAATTCCTTCATTTATAACCATATAAAATAAATAAATCCATCATTTATATCCGCATCAAATAAATATTTTCTTATCATATAAATCAATAATTAATAATTCACAAATAATATTACAGAATCACACTTATGACAACCAGGCAGTTCCCAGGAAAGAGGGGGCTTTCCAATAAGGATTTCTCCTTCTTGGGCAATTAGTTAGGTGACCAAACCTCTCCTTGACAGAATTTTCTAGACATTGCCAATAATGTTATCTAATAATATTATCCAAATAATATGAATTATTGATCTGATAATGGAAAATACTGTGAAATGACAATTATTGAAATAACAATAATATAAACTATCAACGCAAAAATTATTGAATCAATAAAATAAAATATTGAACAGTAACTACTGTAACAATTATTGAGTGGTGCATTCTTACTTACGAATCAATAATTCAACAATACTGTGAAATACCTTGTCTTCTTGTGCAACCACACATATTACATCGTATTTTAACCACCGGGTAACCCAACGGTGTTAACTTCAGTAACAATTACGCCGTTATTCATAAAAACTCATACTTTGTCGTTTTCTTCATCCGACAGTTATTCCGTTATGGGGCCCACAATTGACTGCACTATCGTACGGATATTCCCGACAAAAAGAATATTCCATGACTAAACGAATATTCCCCAACAGAAATGAATATTTTATAACCACTTGCTTATTTTGCAAAATTTGCACATTTCACCCATAACCAAAGCATTATATCAAATTAACACCTTACTAATTTAGAATAATGAATAGAGGAAACATTCAATTTTATTTATAATAAGTTGGGGTCTTACAACCTCCCCTCCTTATAAAATTTCGTCCTCAAAATTGACGTACGTACCTGGTGTTTTGAACAGGTGAGGGTACCTCGCTTTTATTTCTGATTCTAACTCCCAGGTCATTTCTTCAATAGCATGGTTCCTCCGCAAAACATTAACTTGTGGTATAACCTTGGTGCGTAGGACATGTTCTTTCCTATCCAAGATTTTAACAGGTACCTCCTCGTACGTTAAATCTTCGGCTATCTCATCTGGTTCTAACTCAATAATATGGTTCGGGTCTTTCACATATTTACGAAGCATAGATATGTGGAAAACATTGTGAACACGAGACATACTTGGAGGTAATGCGAGTCTATAGGCCACATTTCCTATTCGGTCAAGAATCTCAAATGGACCAACAAACCTTGGATTGAGCTTTCCTCTCTTTCCAAATCTTGTAACTCCCTTCCATGGAGCAATACGTAACAGTACATGATCCCCAATATTAAATTCCACGTCCTTTCGATGAAGATCAGCATAACTCTTTTGTCGATCCTATGAGGTTTGAATACGTTGTCGAATCATTTGGATCTTTTCTGTAGTCATGCGTACCAATTCCGGTCCCAACAAAGTTGCTTCACCCACCTCGTCCCAACATACTGGAGAACGACACTTTCGTCCATACAACGCCTCAAATGGAGCCATACCTATACTTGCTTGATAACTGTTGTTGTAGGAGAATTCCACCAATGGTAAATACTTATCGCAACTCCCTTTGAAGTCTAGGACACATAGTCTTAATAGATCTTCAAGTGTTTAAATATTCCTCTCTGATTGTCCGTCCGTTTGAGGATGATATGCTGAACTGAATCGTAAATCTGTGCACATAGCTTTCTGTAAGCTAACACAAAATGTTGAAGTGAATCTTGGGTCACGATCTGAAACTATGGATACTGGCTTGCCATGCAATCTCACAATCTCATTCACGTACATACGAGCAAGACGTTCAAGGGAATAAGTGTAAGATCCCAAATAATTAATAAATGAAATTTAATTTCCTCTAATTATTATTTTGAAATAGTAAGGGTTGATGTGATTAATGTGGATAGTTACGGGTAAAATACGCAAATATTTCAAAATAAGCAAGTGGTTATAAAATATTCATTGTTGTCGGGGAGTATTCGTTTGGTCGTGGAATATTAAATGCGACGACGACGCAAATGCCATATGTGGGCCCATAACGAAAAGCGATTGGAGGAAGAAAATGACAAATATAAGTTGTTTAAAAATAACGGCGTAGTTATTCTGGTTTACAAGCTTTAATTGGAATACCCGGTGGTTAAAAACACGATGTCTACTGCGTTGTTGAACTCCAGTAGACTGGCATTGCACACAATTATTGACTCTTACGTGAGAAGGCACTACTCAATAATGGTTACGATAATTAATGCTCGATGTTTTATTTTATTGATTCAATAATTGTTTGCGTTGATATTTTATATTCTTTGTTGTTTTAATAATTGTCATTACACAAGATTTTCCGTTATCAAACAATAATTCATATTATCTGAATAATATTATTAGATAACATTATTGGCAATGTCTAGAAAGTTACATCTAAGGAGAGGTTTGGTCACCTAATTGCTAGCAATGAAGGAGAAATTCTTATTGAAAGCCCTCTTCCCTGAAGCGCACAGTTGTCAATATTGTGATTACGTAATATTGTTTGTGAATAATTAATTATTGATTCATATGATGAGGAAAATATTGATTTTATGTGGATATAGATGGAGAAAATTTTAATGTGACAATTGTTGAAAATTGAAATTTTATCTTTTTCTGATAAAATAATTCATTTAAATATATATTATTATATTTTAATAATATAATAATGGTGATATTTTTACAACGATTGTGGGATATATGAGTATACGAGGAGGAAGAGTATTTTGTTGCAATAAATGTTTAAAACATGTTAAACATGTCGGTGGACCCCATTTATTGACTGAAATTTGATTATAGCCTCTAAAATCACCCGTTTGTGGATTTCGGTCAATTTACGTTGGAAATTTGGAAAACTTTCTTCTCGCAAGAAGTTGTAGAGAATTGAATTTCCTATAAAAACACGCGAGATTCAATTTTCTGATAAAAGGGCTATTTATTATGAATTATTGAAGTTCAAAGTTCAAATAATTGATTTTTGGAAGTTTAAATTATTTTAAATTAGAAAAACGTTTTTTTATTTTTTTCTAGAAGGTTGGTATGTGTGAATTCTTTGAGATTAAGATTTCAAGGAATACGTATAATATTTTATATATATTAATATTATATTAAATTTTACTTTTGGTGTTCTAAGCAATTTCCTATAAATAAAGTGCTTAGGTTAGAATTGAAAATCACACCCGAAATCAAGTTTTCTCTCTATATTATCGAGCGTATTCTTGTGAGTATTTTGAGTATACTTTGAGTATTGCTATACGGTGAAAGTTCAAGATATAGTCTATATCCAGTATTCCAGTTAGAAGTCCTGATCTTTCGAGGTAAGGGATATTATTTTTTTTTTAATGATATTATTTCTTCAATATCATTATCTTTGAAATATTGATCTCAAGTTTTTATCAAATTTGGAACTTTTGGTGTCTGAGTTACTATTCACGATACGGATTATTCACGATACTCTGATCTTATTCATTCAATAATCTGACCTATTCATCGAAAAATAAAAAATTTTCTTTTCGTCCAAAATATCTATTGTGGATAATAGCTTTGATGGTATCCATGTTTTGATCATTCTTGAATTTTACACCACTATGATTATTTTTGAGGTATTTTTGGACGTGGATAAAACGAAGTACGAATCCTTAATCCTTAATCCTTGTCATTTTGTTTCACTGGATTCGTTTCTTTTAAAAAAATATATATTTTTCATCATCCTCAGTCTTAAATGATTTATGATGAATATCTTTGGCCAGTAGTGCAAAGATGAATGATTTCTGATGAATATCTTTGGCCCGTAGTGCAAAGATGAACAGGTGTTTAGATGAACATGACCAACTGGTGAATGTCCTTGGCATGTAGTGCAAGGATGGATATTTGATCCCAGATATATATTGATTGATGTTACAGGGATAAAAATAGATGATGAACTTTAAAATTCATACATAGAAGATAGTAGTTAGCATTCTCTACTTAACTCTTCTAATGAATTATTATTTTCGCTGCGAATATTGATTTAAAACTTGTTGTCTATTGTATTCTATTATATTTTTCCCTGTTGAAGACTAACGATAATTTTGTTGTATATTATCTTAGTCATAATATTCTTTACTGGGCTAGTCGAGCTCACCCTTTTCCTTTTTGTTCCATTTTTCTTCTCGGGGAGGCGAGAATATAGCAAGTACGAAGCTCTGGGGTATGGAATGAAAGTTCTAGGAGAGTTGTTTAGTAGTCCTCACCATTGTTGTAAAATAATGTATCAATAATTATGATGAGGATTTATTTGTATGTGGATATTGTCTAGATGGCAATATCTGTATTTAAACTCACAGTTTTACTATTGTAATAATAAAGTTGTAGTTGTTTCTGTACCGTGTATTGACAACTCAGAATGGGGGATGTAGACCTATTTTGGGGGTGTCACAATAAGTTTCTCGTATCGGTAAGA
This sequence comes from Panax ginseng, assembly GCA_020205605.1. Taxonomy (NCBI): domain Eukaryota; kingdom Viridiplantae; phylum Streptophyta; class Magnoliopsida; order Apiales; family Araliaceae; genus Panax; species Panax ginseng. Next base: position 55,057,759 of record CM035149.1, on the reverse strand, counting down.
AATGAGCAGACTTGGTTAATCTATCAACAATAACCCAAATCGCATCTATGCCTTGAGAAACTTTGGGAAGACCTGTGAAAAAATCCACGGTAATGTGTTCCCACTTCCATTCCGGAATCTCAAGTGGTTGCAATGGACCTTTTGGCACTTGATGCTTCGCCTTTACTCGCTGACAAGTTAAACACCTCGAGATAAACTCTGCGATCTCTCTCTTCATATTGTTCCACCAAAATGTATGTCGAATATCATGATACATTTTGGTACTTCCAGGATGGATTGCAAACGGGGTGTTGTGTGCCTCCATCATGATTCTATGCTTCAAGTTAGAATCGTTAGGAACGCAAAGTCTAGAGTTAACTCGAAGTATTCCTTCATCGATTCTTGCTTATGGAATAGCTCCTTCTTGAAGTTTCTTCTTCATACGCATCAGCCCTAGGTCCGTAGCTTGAGCATCTTTAACTTTATTGATTAAAGTCAGTTCTACTCGTATATTCGCCATCATCACGTGGGTCCTTGGAGTCTTTAACTCTATCTCCATCCTTTGCAAGTTATACAAAATGGGCCTTTGCATTGACAATATCGCACTCGTACATGCATATGATCTTCTACTCAATGCGTCAGCTACTACGTTTGCTTTTTCAGGATGATATTGAATAATGTGATCGTAATCTTTCAATAGCTCAAGCCAACGTCATTGCCACATGTTGAGTTCTTTTTGGGTGAAGAAATATTTGTGGCTTTTATGGTCTGTATAAATCTCCTCTTTCTCCCCATACAAGTAGTGTCTCCATATCTTCAACGCGAATACGACTGCTGCCAACTCCAAATCATGAGTAGGATAATTCCTCTCATATTCTTTGAGTTGTCGCGAGGCATAGGCTATGACTTTCCCATGTTGCATGAGAACACATCCTAACCCTTTGCCTGAAGCATCATTTGAGATGACAAATCCATCCGAACCGGATGGTATTGCCGTAAGCAGTGCTTAAATGAGTCTCCTCTTGAGCTCTTGAAACTTTTCTCATATTCCTCGCTCCATATGAATTTTGTATCTTTCCGAGTCAAATTTGAGTTAATGGAGTAGCAATTAGAAAAATCCTTCCACGAATCTCCGATAATAACCACTAAGCCCGTAAAAGTCACAGATTGATCACCGACTTCGGTTGCTCCCAACTTTGTATTGCTTCAATCTTCGCCGGGTCAACAGATACTCCATGTTTTGACACTGCGTGCCCAAGAAATGCTACTTCCTCAAGACAGAACTCGCATTTCTTCAGCTTGGCATATAGCTTGTTTTCACGAAGCCTTTCAAGTATCAGCTTCAAATGGTGCTCATGATCTTCACGGCTTTTGGAATAGATGAGGATGTCATCAATAAAGATAACAACGAACTGATCCAAATATTCCTTGAATACTCGATTTATCATATCCATGAAAGCAGCAGGAGCATTAGTCAATCCAAAAGATATGACTAAGAATTCATAATGCCCGTACCGAGTTCTGAAGGCAGTCTTTGGAATATCCTCAGTTTTAATCTTCAGCTGATGATATCCAGAACGAAGATCGATCTTTGAAAAGAATTTTGCTCCTTGCAATTGGTCGAACATGTCATCAATGCGAGGTAACGGATACCTATCCTTGATGGTGACATAGTTTATTTCTCGGTAGTCAATACAAAGTCACATACTCCCGTCTTTACGAATAAAATAGGAGCACCCCAAGGAGATGTACTAGGACGAATGAAACCGATGTCTAATAACTCCTTTAGTTGGACTTTTAACTCCTGAAGTTCACTAGGAGCCATTCGATATGGGGTTTTAGAAATGGGTTTTGTACCCAGTTCAAGATCAATAAAGAATTCAACATCATGTTCTGGGGGTAGACCGAGAAGTTCTTCAGAAATACATCGAAAATTCTCAACAATGATATTATCCAAATCGACTTGTCTTTATTCAAATCCATAACATGGGCTAAGAAAGCTTGGCATCCGTTTTCAATAAACGAATAGCTTTGTGGCTTGATATGACGGTGGCTGATTTTAGTGGTTTAGTTATTTGAATTCGTATGACAGGTTGGTTAGGAATATGAAAACTAATAACCTTATGAAAACAATCAATTTTGGCATGATGAGTGGTTAACTAATTAATTCCTAAAATCACATCAAAAGCAAGTATCTTTAAAGAGATAAGATCAACAGGTAATGTGATAGTGCCAACTTGGATCAATCAAGGTTTATAAACTGTAGATGTAACGAAGGTTTCACCCAATGGAGTTTCAACAGATAAATCAAAGTCCAATTTCTCCGGAGTCAAGTTTAAACGTTGAACACAAGCAGGAGAGATAAAAGAATTAGTAGAACAGGTATCTAGTAAGGTATAAACTTCGCAAGAATTCAAGATTAGCTTACCCGTGATCACCTCGTTCGGGTTCCTCATGTTTTGTGTAAGATCCCAAATAATTAATAAATGAAATTTAATTTCCTCTAATTATTATTTTGAAATAGTAAGGGTTGATGTGATTAATGTGGATAGTTACGGGTAAAATACGCAAATATTTCAAAATAAGCAAGTGGTTATAAAATATTCATTGTTGTCGGGGAATATTCGTTTGGTCGTGGAATATTCAGACTGTCGGGGAATATTCGCATGCGGCCAGCCACAGACCATGTGTGAGCCCCATAACGGCGATTGGAGGAAGAAAATGACAAATATAAGTTGTTTAAAAATAACAGCGTAGTTATTACCGCTTTACCTTCGTTGAATACCCGTGGTTAAAACACGATGTCGCAGCGTTGTTGAGAAGTAGCACATTGTATTGCACCAATTATTGACTCTTACGTAAGAAGGCACTACTCAATAATGGTTCACGATAATTACTTATTCAAAGGTTTTATTTTATTGATTCAATAATTGTCATTGCGTTGATATTTTATATTCTTTGTTGTTTTAATAATTGTCATTACACAAGATTTTCCGTTATCGAAAACAATAATTCATATTATCCGAATAATATTATTAGATAACATTATTGGCAATGTCTAGAAAGTTCTGTCTAAGGAGAGGTTTGGTCACCTAATTGCGCGCGCCAAGAAGAGAAATTCTTATTGAAAGCCCTCTTCCCTCGAACCGCCTGTTATCAATATTGTGATTCTCAGAATATTATTTGTGAATAATTAATTATTGATTCATATGATGAGGAAAATATTGATTTTATGTGGATATAGATGGAGAAAATTTTAATGTGACAATTGTTGAAAATTGAAATTTTATCTTTTCTCGATTAAATAATTCATTTAAATATATATTATTATATTTTAATAATATAATAATGGTGGTGATATTTTACAACGAATGTGGGATATATGAGTATCACGAGGAGGAAGAGTATTTTGTTGCAATAAATGTTTAAAACATGTTAAACATGCCTGCGGGACCCCATTTATTATTCGAAATTTGATTATAGCCTCTAAAATCACCCGCTTGTGGATTTCGGTCAATTTCGTTGGAAATTTGGAAAAACTTTCTTCGCAAAGTTGTAGAGAATTGAATTTCCTATAAAAACACGCGAGATTCAATTTTCTGATAAAGGGCTATTTATTATGAATTATTGAAGTTCAAGTCTCAAAATAATTGATTTTTGGAAGTTTAAATTATTTTAAATTAGAAAAACGTTTTTTTTTTTTTTTCTAGAAGGTTGGCATGTGTGAATTGCTCGAGATTAAGATTTCAAGGAATACGATAATATTTTTATATATATTAATATTATATTAAATTTTCGCTTTGGTGTTCTAAGCAATTTCCTATAAATAGGTGCTTAGGTTAGAATTGAAAATCACACCGTAAATCAAGTTTTCTCTCTCTATTATCGAGCGTATTCTTGTGAGTATTTTGAGTATACTTTGAGTATTGCTATACGGTGAAAGTTCAAGATATAGTCTATATCCAAAGATTCCAGCTTAAATCTTGATCTTTCGAGGTAAGAGATATTATTTTTTTTCAGTAATGATATTATTTCTTCAATATCATTATGTTTGAAATATTGATCTGAAGTTTTTATCAAATTTGGAACTTTTGGTGTCTGAGTTACTATTCACGTATACTGGTCTTATTCACGATATTATACTATTCACTTAATCTTTAACTATTCATCGAAAAATGAAAATTTTTTTTCGTCCAAAATATCTATTGTGGATAATAGCTTTGATGGTATCCATGTTTTGATCATTCTTGAATTTTACACCACTATGATTATTTTTGAGGTATTTTTGGACGTGGATAAAACGGTACTAATCCTTAATCCTTAATCCTTGTCATTTTGTTTCACCGGATTCGCTTTTTAAAAAAAATATTTTTCATCATCCTCGCCTTAAATGATTTATGATGAATATCTTTGGCCGAGAGTGCAAAGATGAATGATTTCGATGAATATCTTTGGCCAAGAGTGCAAAGATGAATGATTTCGATGAATATCTTTGGCCAGTAGTGCAAAGATGAATGATTTCGATGAATATCTTTGGCCCGTAGTGCAAAGATGAACAGTGTTTAGATGAACATGACCAATCGGGTGAATGTCCTTGGCATGTAGTGCAAGGATGGATATTTGATCCCGGATATATATTGATTGATGTTACGGGGATAAAAATAGATTTATGAACTTTAAAATTCATACATAGAAGATAGTAGTTTGCATTCTCTACTTAACTCTTCTAATGAATTATTATTTCATTGCTAATATTGATTTAAAACTTGTTGTCTATTGTATTCTATTATATTTTTCCTCGTTGAAGACTAACGATAATTTTGTTGTATATTATCTTAGTCATAATATTCTTTATCGGGCTAGTCGAGCTCACCCTTTTCCTTTTTGTTCCATTTTTCTTCTCGTGAGGCGAGAATATAGCAGAAATGTAATTAGCCTGGGTATGGAATGAAAGTTCTAGGAGAGTTGTTTAGTAGTCCTCACCATTGTTGTAAAATAATGTATCGAAGAATTATGATGAGGATTTATTTGTATGTGGATATTGTCTAGATGGCAATATCTCGTATTTAAACTCACAGCTTTACTATTGTAATAATAAAGTTGTAGTTGTTTACATGCAGTATCGACAACTCGTAATGGGGATGTAGACCTATTTTGGGGGTGTCACAATAAGTTTCTCGTATCGGTAAGAAATGAGCAAACTTGGTTAATCTATCAACAATAACCCAAATCGCATCTATGCCTTGAGAAACTTTGGGAAGACTCAGTGAAAAAATCCACGGTAATGTGTTCCCACTTCCATTCCTAATCTCAAGTGGTTGCAATGGACCTTTTGGCACTTGATGCTTCGCCTTTACTCACGACAAGTTAAACACCTCGAGATAAACTCACGATCTCTCTCTTCATATTGTTCCACCAAAATGTATGTCGAATATCATGATACATTTTGGTACTTCGAGATGGATTACAAACGGGGTGTTGTGTGCTTCCATCATGATTCTATGCTTCAAGTTAGAATCGTTAGAACGCAAAGTCTAGAGTTAACTCAAGTATTCCTTCATCGATTCTTGCTTATGGAATAGCTCCTTCTTGAAGTTTCTTCTTCATACGCATCAGCCCTAGGTCCGTAGCTTGAGCATCTTTAACTTTATCGATTAAAGTCGGTTCTACTCGTATATTCGCCATCATCACGTGGGTCCTTGGAGTCTTTAACTCTATCTCCATCCTTTGCAAGTTATACAAAATGGGCCTTTGCATTGACAATATCGCACTCCAGACATGCATATGATCTTCTACTCAATGCGCCGACTATTACGTTGCTTTTTTTTCGGGATGATATTGAATAATGTGATCGTAATCTTTCAATAGCTCAAGCCAACGCCATTGCCACATGTTGAGTTCTTTTTGGGTGAAGAAATATTTGAGGCTTTTATAATCATATAAATCTCCTCTTTCTCCCCATACAAGTAGTGTCTCCATATCTTCAACGCTGAATATTTAATCACGCTAACTCCAAATCATGAGTAGGATAATTCCTCTCATATTCTTTGAGTTGTCGCGAGGCATAGGCTATGACTTTCCCATGTTGCATGAGAACACATCCTAACCCTTTGCCTGAAGCATCACCGTAGATGACAAATCCATCCAACCCGATGGTATTGCCGTAACAGTCTTAGAAAATGAGTCTCCTCTTGAGCTCTTGGAAACTTTTCTCATATTCCTCGCTCCATATGAATTTTGTATCTTTCCGAGTCAGCTGAGTTAATGGAGTAGCAATTCGAGAAAATCCTTCCACGAATCTCCGATAATAACCACTAAGCCTTAAAGTCACAGACTTCGATCACCAAACTTGGTTGTTCCCAACTTTGTATTGCTTCAATCTTCACGGTCAACAGATACTCCATGTTTTGACACTGCGTGCCCAAGAAATGCTACTTCCTCAAGACAGAACTCGCATTTCTTCAGCTTGGCATATAGCTTGTTTTCACGAAGCCTTTCAAGTATCAGCTTCAAATGGTGCTCATGATCTTCACGCTTTTGAATAGATGAGGATGTCATCAATAAAGATAACAACGAATCGATCCAAATATTCCTTGAATACTCGATTTATCATATCCATGAAAGCAGCAGGAGCATTAGTCAATCCAAAAGATATGACTAAGAATTCATAATGCCCGCATCGAGTTCAAGGCGCCTTTGGAATATCCTCGCTTTTAATCTTCAAATTGATGATATCCGAATCGAAGATCGATCTTTGAAAAGAATTTTGCTCCTTGAACCTGGTCGAACATGTCATCAATGCGAGGTAATCGGATACCTATCCTTGATGGTGACATAGTTTATTTCTCGGTAGTCAATACAAAGTCACATACTCCCGTCTTTACGAATAAAATAGGAGCACCCCAAGGAGATGTACTAGGACGAATGAAACCGATGTCTAATAACTCCTTTAGTTGGACTTTTAACTCCTGAAGTTCACTAGGAGCCATTCGATATGGGGTTTTAGAAATGGGTTTTGTACCCAGTTCAAGATCAATAAAGAATTCAACATCATGTTCTGGGGGTAGACCGAGAAGTTCTTCAGGAAATACATCAGGAAATTCTCTAACAACAGAAATATTATCCAAATCTGACTTGTCTTTATTCAAATCCATAACATGGGCTAAGAAAGCTTGGCATCCGTTTTTCAATAAACGAATAGCTTTGTGGCTTGATATGACAATGATGATCGATTTTAGTGGTTTAGTTATTTGAATTGTATGACAAAGTTGGTTAGAATATGAAAACTAATAACCTTATGAAAACAATCAATTTTGGCATGATGAGTGGTTAACCAATTAATTCCTAAAATCACATCAAAAGCAAGTATCTTTAAAGAGATAAGATCAACGAGTAATGTGATAGTGCTAACTTGGATCAATCAAGATTTATAAACTCAGAGATGTAACGAAGGTTTCACCCAACGGAGTTTCAACAGTATAAATCAAAGTCCAATTTCTCCAGAGTCAAGTTTAAACGTTGAACACAAGCGGTGAGAGAGATAAAAGAATTAGTAGAATGTATCTAGTAAGGTATAAACTTCAAGAATTCAAGATTAGCTTACCCGTGATCACCTCGCTCGAGTTCCTCATGTTTTGTGTAAGATCCCAAATAATTAATAAATGAAATTTAATTTCCTCTAATTATTATTTTGAAATAGTAAGGTTGATGTGATTAATGTGGATAGTTACGGTGTAAAATACGCAAATATTTCAAAATAAGCAAATCGGGTTATAAAATATTCATTGTTGTTTGAAATATTCGTTTGGTCGTGGAATATTCAGATCATCGTGGAATATTCGTATGACGGCGAAAATGCATGTGTAGGCCCCATAACGTAAAAGCGATTGGAGGAAGAAATGACAAATATAAGTTGTTTAAAAATAACTACAGAAGTTATTCACAGCTTTACATCGTTGAATACCCTTGGTTAAAACACGATGTACGTGTTGTTGAATCAGAAGACACTACGGTATTGCACCAATTATCGACTCTTACGTAAGAAGGCACTACTCAATAATGGTTACGATAATTATCGCTCAAAGTGTTTTATTTTATTGATTCAATAATTGTCAAAATTGATATTTTATATTGTCATTGTTTTAATAATTGTCATTACACAATTTTTTTCGTTTAAAAACAATAATTCATATTATCCTAATAATATTATTAGATAACATTATTGGCAATGTCTAGAAAGTTCTGCATCTAAGGAGAGGTTTGGTCACCTAATCAATTGCCGCCAAGAAGAGAAATTCTTATTGGAAAGCCCCCTCTTTCCTGGGAACTGCCTGGTTGTCAATATTGTGATTCTGTAATATTATTTGTGAATAATTAATTATTGATTCATATGATGAGGAAAATATTGATTTTATGTGGATATAAATGGAGAAAATTTTTAATGTGACAATTGTTGAAAATTGAAATTTTATCTTTTTCTGATAAAATAATTCATTTAAATATATATTATTATATTTTAATAATATAATAATGGTGATATTTTTACAATGAATGTGGGATATATGAGTATACGAGGAGGAAGAGTATTTTGTTGCAATAAATGTTTAAAACATGTTAACCATGTCGCGGGACCCCATTTATCGAATCGAAATTTGATTATAAATTCTAAAATCACCCGTTTATGGATTTCGGTCAATTTCTGTTGGAAATTTGGAAAAACTTTCTTCTGCAAAGTTGTAGAGAATTGAATTTCCTATAAAAACTCACGAGATTCGAATTTTCTGATAAAAGGGCTATTTATTATGAATTATTGAAGTTCCGAAGCTCCGAAATAATTGATTTTTGGAAGTTTAAATTATTTTAAATTAGAAAAACGTTTTTTTATTTTTTCTAGAAGGTTGGCATGTGTGAATTGCTGAGATTAAGATTTCAAGGAATACGTATAATATTTTTATATATATTAATATTATATTAAATTTTCTGCTTTGGTGTTCTAAGCAATTTCCTATAAATAGTGTTTAGGTTAGAATTGAAAATCACACCGTAAACCAAGTTTTCTCTCTATATTATCGAGTTTATTCTTGTAAGTATTTTGAGTATACTTTGAGTATTGCTATACGGTGAAAGTTCAAGATATAGTCTATATCCAAAGATTCCAGCTAAAGCACTGATCTTTCGAGGTAAGGATATTTTTTTTTTCGTAATGATATTATTTCTTCAATATCATTATCTTCAAATATTGATCTGAAGTTTTATCAAATTTGGAACTTTTGGTGTCGAGTTACTATTCACGATATCTTGTACTATTCACGATACTTGTATCTGATTCACTTATTCATCTGACTATTCATCTAAAATGAAAATTTTTCTTTTCGTCTAAAATATCTATCATGGATACTAGCTTTGATTGTATCCATGTTTTGATCATTCTTGAATTTTACACCACTATGATTATTTTTGAGATTTTTTGGACATGAATAAAACAAAGTACTAATCCTTAATCCTTGTCATTTTGTTTCAATCGATTCGCTTTTAAAAAAAATATATTTTCATCATCCTCGCCTTTAAATGATTTATGATGAATATCTTTGGCCAGAAGTGCAAAGATGAATGATTTTTGATGAATATCTTTTGCCAAGAGAGTGCAAAGATGAATGATTTTCGATGAATATCTTTGGCCCAGTGCAAAGATGAATGATTTCGATGAATATCTTTGGCCCGTGAAGTGCAAAGATGAACAGTGTTTAGATGAACATGACCAATCGGTGAATGTCCTCGGCATGTAGTGCAAGGATGGATATTTGATCCCGATATATATATTGATTGATGTTACGAGGATAAAAATAGATTTATGAACTTTAAAATTCATACATAGAAGATAGTAGTTTGCATTCTCTACTTAACTCTTCTAATGAATTATTATTTCATTGCATGAATATTGATTTAAAACTTGTTGTCTATTGTATTCTATTATATTTTTCCTCGTTGAAGACTAACGATAATTTTGTTGTATATTATCTTAGTCATAATATTCTTTACTCGGGCTAGTCGAGCTCACCCTTTTCCTTTTTGTTCCATTTTTCTTCTCGTGAGGCGAGAATATAGCAAAGTACGAGTCTGGGGTATGGAATGAAAGTTCTAGGAGAGTTGTTTAGTAGTCCTCACCATTGTTGTAAAATAATGTATCAATAATTATGATGGGGATTTATTTGTATGTGGATATTGTCTAGATGGCAATATCTCAGATTTAAACTCACGCTTTACTATTGTAATAATAAAGTTGTAGTTGTTTCATCATATCGGTATTGACAACTCGTAATGGGGGATGTAGACCTATTTTGGGGGTGTCACAAATTGGTATCGAGCTTAGGGATATGATCTCCAATGGAGATCGGGAATAGAACTAGGATGGGAGAGACGAGTAAATCTTTTCGCTAGTGTGTCCTACCTAAGCTTATTTGATAGTTGGTCAAGATAGGGATATTATGTGATATATTGATTTCCTTAATTAACCCTTGTTTTATGACAAGATTTGAGAATGTCGACCGAGAATATTAACAATGGAAATGAGACCGTGGAGACGCTTTGTACTCACCAACGAGGAGAACGTGCAACAGTCGGGCAATGTTCCTCCCGAACAACACCACCGAAAGCGTATGATGAACGAGGGATATTTAGAAGCTTTTTGCGCTTCATGCAAAATCGACGAGGGAGACTCGTGTTCAAAACATAGGAGGAAATGATAGCAATTCACGGTTGTCACAAATGCAAGCGGTTCAAAGAGTTGGGACCACCGAATTTAAGGGAAAGCCGATCCGATCATAAGCGTAAACATGGGTCAAGCAAATTACCAAGATATTCGATGTCTTGGGATGCACAGAGAACAGAAGGTTCCATTCGCCACCTTTATGTTCCGTGGCGAGGCGGATCATCGGTGGGAGTCTGTGAAGCGTACCCATCCAAATTGCCGCCAAGATGTCTTGGGAGACGTTTGAATCTATTTAATGACAAATACTTTCCGAAAGTGTTCGTCTATACGAAGGAAGTGGAGTTTATTAGACCGAGCAGTAACAACATGACGGTGTCTCAAGATGAGGCGAAATTTGCAGAGTTATCCGTGTTTGCACCTCATTTGGTGGAGAATGAGGAACGATGACGCGGATGTTTCGAGAGGTTTGAAACCCTAGATACGCCAAGATCTCATCTCTCATAAATTTTCTCTCTATTCAGATGTTGTTAATGTGGCTCAATTGTTAGAGCGAGATAACGAGTACGGTCAACCGAGGTACCACAATCGTGGATCATACCGAGATAGCACCAACAAAACAACATTAATCAAAGGAGAAAGAAAAGGCGACAAAAATGGTAACCACTCCGGTGGTAATCATGGCCATGAAAATAGAAAAGCGAGTCGAGGAGATTTTAAAAGAGGAGATTCAACAACGATCATGTGAAGACAACAAAGGCTGCAAAGAATCGGTTCCAAGGGGAGGAGAACGACCACCCATTATATACTATAAATGCGGGAAAGAGGGACATATCACCAAACCGCCACCTGCAGCCTGGTATGCTATAATTATGGAAAGGAAGGACATATCGCTTCGAGATCGCATTTTAGAAGCGAAACCTAGTTCAAATGGGGACTATGACTCAAAAGATCGTCCCAGAAAAGTCAAAGTCAACGGTTCTCGGAAGAACGCTTTGTTGTGATCGTCAAAATGCGAGGAACCCAAACGAGGTGATCACGGGTAAGCTATTTATAAATTCTTGTGAAGTTTATACTTTACTAGATATCTTGCTACCCATTCATTTATCTCTCTCCGCTTGTGCTCAACGCTTAAACTTGACTCTCTAGAAATTAGACTTTGACCTATCTCGTGGAAACTCCGTTAGAGAAACTTTCATCACATCCACCGCTTATAAATCTTGTCTAATCCATGTTGGCACCCTTATCTTACCCATTGACCTTATCTCTTTAAAGATACTTGCTTTTGATGTGATTTTAGGGATTGATTGGTTAACTACTCATCATGCCAAAATTGATTGTTTTCAGAAGGTTGTTAGCTTTCATATTCCTAAACAACATGTTGTTCAATTCAAGCAACTAAACCATTAAAATCAATCACCGCTATATCTAATCATAAAGCTATTCGCTTATTAAAAAAAGCGGATGTCAAGCTTTCTTAGCCCATGTTATGGATTTGAATAAAGACACGCCAAAATTGAATAATATTCTCGTTGTTATTAACTTTCCCGACGATTTCAAGAACTTCCGGCCTACCCCGTAACGTGAAGTTGAATTCTTTATCGACCTTGAACTCATACAAAGCCCATTTCTAAAACCCCATATCGAATGGCTCCTATTGAACTTCAGGGAGTTAAAGGTCCAACTACGAGTTGTTGGACATTGGTTTCATTCGCCCCAGTACATCTCCTCGGGGTGCTCTGCTTTATTTGTAAAGAAGAAAGACGGGGAGTATGCGACTTTTGTATTGACTATCTCGGAATTGAACCATGTCACTATCAAGAATAGGTATCCTCTACCTCGTATTGATGACTTGTTTGACCAATTTAAGGAGCACAATTCTTTTCAAAATCGATCTTCGCTCGATATCATCAAATCAAGATTAACCGAGGATATTCCAAAGACCGCTTTTAGAACTCCTGAGACGGCATTATGAATTCTTAGTTATGTCTTTCGATTGACTAATGCTCCTGCGGCTTTCATGGATATGATGAACCAAGTATTCAAAGAGTATTTGGATCTGATTCGTTGTTGTCTTTATTGATGACATCCTCATATATTCCAAAAGCCGTGAAGATCATGAGCACCATTTGAAGTCGGTACTCCAAAGGCTTCGTGAAAATAAGCTTTATGCCAAGTTAAAGAAATGCGAGTTCGCTTGAGGAAGTAGCATTTCTTGGGCATGTGGTGTCAAAACATGGAGTATCTGTTGACCCGCCAAGATTGAAGCAATACAAAGTTGGAGCAACCAAGCTCGGTGATCAAGTACGAGCTTTTTGGGCTTAGTGGTTATTATCGAGATTCGTGGAAGGGTTTTCTCGAATCGCTACTCCCGCTAACTCATCTAACTCTAAGGATACAAAATTCGCTTTGGAGCGAAGAGTGCGAGAAGAGTTTCCAAGAGCTTAAAAGGAGACTTATTTCGCAGACTGCTCTAACAATACCATCCGGTTCGGATGGATTTGTTATCTACAAATGATGCTTCCGCAAAGGGTTAGGATGTGTTCTCATGCAACGTGGGAAAGTCATAGCCTATGCCTCGCGACAACTTAAAGAATATGAGAGGAATTATCCTACTCATGATCTAGAGTTAGCGTGAATGTTGCTACGCTAAAAATCTGGAGGCACTATCTATATGGAGAGAAAGTGGAGATATATCGCACCATAAAAGCCTTAAATATTTCTTCACTCAAAAGAACTTAACATGCTTGGCAATGACGTTGGGCTCGAGCTATTGAAAGACTACGACCACACTATTCAATACCATCCTGAAAAGCGAACGTGGTAGCCGACGCTGCTGAGTAGAAGATCATATGCGTGAACGAAAAGTGCGATGATGTCAAATATACGACAGAGCCAACTTTAATAGAAAAAGTTAAGGTTGCTCAAGCCACCGACCCTGAGCCGATGCATATGAAGAAGAAAGTACAAGAAGGAGCTATTCCTAAGCGAGAATTGATGAAGAAGGAATACTTGAGTCCACCTCCACTTTTGTGTTCCTAACGATTCGATTTGAAGTACAAGATTATGATGGAGCCACACAATACACCATTTGCAATCCATCCGGAAGTACTAAAATGTATCGTGATCTTCGACATACATTTTGGTGGAACAATATGAAGAGAGATTGCAAAGTTTATCTCAACATGTTTAACTTGTCAACGTAAAGGCAAGAGCATCAAGTGCCTAAGGGACCATTGCAACCACTTGAGATTCAAATGGAAGTGGGAACACATTACCATGGATTTCGTTTACGGACTTCCCACGGTTTCTCAAGGCATAAATGCTATTTGGGTTATTGTTGATAGATTAACCAAGTCTCGCTTTCATTTCTTGCCAATACGGAGACTTATTCCTTGAACGCCTTGCTCAAATGTACGTGAATGAGATTGTGAGATTGCATGGCATGCCAAGATCCATAGTTTCGGATCGTGACCCAAGATTCACTTCAAGATTTTGGGTTAGCTTGGAAAAAGCTATGGGTACGGATTTAAGATTCGATTCGCATACCATCCTCAAACGGACGGACAATCGTAGAGGACTATTCAAAATCTTGAAGATTTATTAAGACTCGTGGTCCTAGACTTCAAGGGCGCTTGGGATAAGTATTTACCATTGGTGGAATTCTCCTACAACAACAAGCTTATCGTAAGTATAGGTGTGGCCCCATTCAAGCATTATATGGACGAAAGTGTCGCTTCCAATATGTTGGGATGAGGTGGGTGAAGCAACATTGTTGGGACCCGAAAGTTAAGACGTATGACTCACCGAAAAGATCCAAATGATTCAACAACGATACAAACGGCACAAGATCGACAAAAGAGTTATGCGGATCTTCATCGAAAGGATGTGGAATTTAGTATAGGGATCATGTATTGTTATGCGTGTTGCCCCCATGGAAGGGAGTTACAAGATTCGGGAAGAGAGAAAGCTCAATCCACGATTTATCGGTCCATTTCAAATTCTCGACCGAGTAGCAAATGTAGCCTATAGACTCGCGTTACGCTCCAAGTATGTCTCGTGTTTCATAATTTGTTTCATATATCGTATTTCAGTAAATATGTGAAAGACCCGAATCACGTTATTGAGTTAGAACCGACGAGATAGCCAAGACTTAACGTATGAGGAAGTACCACAAGATCTTGGATAGGAAGGAGCATGTCCTACGACGAAGGTCATACCACAAGTTAAAGTCTTGTGGAGAAACCATGCTATAGAGGAAATGACCCGGGAGTTGGAAACGGAAATGAAAGCGAGGTATCCTCATCTTTTCAAACACACCAGTAATGACGCCAATTTCGAGGATGAAATTTCATAAGAGAGGAGGTCAGAAGATCCCAAATAATTAATAAATGAAATTTAATTTCCTATAATTATTATTTTGAAATAGTAAGGGTTGATGTGATTAATGTGGATATTACGTAAAATACGCAAATATTTCAAAATAAGCAAGTGGTTATAAAATATTCATTGTTGTTTGGGAATATTCGTTTGGTCGTGGAATATTCAATCGCTTGGGGAATATTCGTACGACTGCAGCCTAATGCATGTGTGTGCCCCATAACGAAAAAGCGATTGGAGGAAGAAAATGACAAATATAAGTTGTTTAAAAATAACAACAGTAGTTGTTATTACTGCTTACAATCGTTGAATACCCTTGTGGTTAAAACACAAGAATACGCCGTTGTTGAATCCAGAAGATAACACTATTGCACCAATTATCGACTTTTACGTAAGAAGGCACTACTCAATAATGGTTACAAAGAATTACCGCTCAAAGGTTTTATTTTATTGATTCAATAATTGTCAAGCGTTGATATTTTATATTGTCATTGTTTTAATAATTGTCATTACACAAGATTTTTTATCGTTGTCGAAACAATAATTCATATTATCCTAATAATATTATTAGATAACATTATTGGCAATGTCTAGAAAGTTTCGCTCTAAGGAGAGGTTTGGTCACCTAATTATGCGCCAAAGAAGGAGAAATTCTTATTGAAAGCCCCCTCTTCTCTCGAACCGCCTCGGTCATCAATATTGTGATTCTCAGAATATTATTTGTGAATAATTAATTATTGATTCATATGATGAGGAAAATATTGATTTTATGTGGATATAGATGGAGAAAATTTTAATGTGACAATTGTTGAAAATTGAAATTTTATCTTTTTCGATAAAATAATTCATTTAAATATATATTATTATATTTTAATAATATAATAATGGTGATATTTTTACAACTAATGTGGGATATATGAGTATACGAGGAGGAAGAGTATTTTGTTGTAATAAATGTTTAAAACATGTTAAACATGTCTGTGGACCCCATTTATTGATCGAAATTTGATTATACCTCTAAAATCACCCGCTTGTGGATTTCTTGGTCAATTTCTCGTTGGAAATTTAGAAAACTTTCTTCGCAAAGTTGTAGAGAATTGAATTTCCTATAAAACACGCGTGATTCAATTTTCTGATAAAAGGGCTATTTATTATGAATTATTGAAGTTCAAGTTCAAATAATTGATTTTTGAAGTTTAAATTATTTTAAATTAGAAAAACGTTTTTTTTTTTTTCTAGAAGGTTGGCATGTGTGAATTGTTTGAGATTAAGATTTCAAGGAATACGATAATATTTTTATATATATTAATATTATATTAAATTTTCGCTTTGGTGTTCTAAGCAATTTCCTATAAATAGTGTCTTAGGTTAGAATTGAAAATCACACCGAAACTCCAAGTTTTCTCTATATATTATCGAGTTTATTCTTGTGAGTATTTTGAGTATACTTTGAGTAACGCTATACTATGAAAGTTCAAGATATAGTCTATATCCAAAGATTCCAGCTTAGAAGTACCGATCTTTCGAGGTAAGGGATATTATTTTTTTTCGTAATGATATTATTTCTTCAATATCATTATGTCAAATATTGATCCAAGTTTTATCAAATTTGGAACTTTTGGTGTCTGAGTTACTATTCACGATACTCAGCATTATTCACGATACTACGATTTATTCATTTAATACGGTAAGACTATTCATCTAAAAATAAAATTTTTTCTTTTCGTCTCAAAATATCTATTGTGGATACTAGCTTTGATTGTATCCATGTTTTGATCATTCTTGAATTTTACACCACTATGATTATTTTTGAGGTATTTTTTGGACGTGGATAAAACGAAGTACTTAATCCTTAATCCTTAATCCTTGTCATTTTGTTTCACCGGATTCGCTTTCTTTAAAAAAATATATTTTCATCATCCTCGCCTTAAATGATTTATTATGAATATCTTTGGCCGATGATGCAAAGATGAATGATTTACGATGAATATCTTTGGCCAAGAGTGCAAAGATGAATGATTTCGATGAATATCTTTGGCCTGTAGTGCGAAGATGAATGATTTCTCGATGAATATCTTTGGCCCAGAGTGCAAAGATGAACAGTGTGTTTAGATGAACATGACCAATCGGTGAATGTCCTTGGCATGTAGTGCAAGGATGGATATTTGATCCCGATATATATTGATTGATGTTACAGGGGATAAAATAGACGATGAACTTTAAAATTCATACATGAAGATAGTAGTTTGCATTCTCTACTTAACTCTTCTAATGAATTATTATTTCACCGCGAATATTGATTTAAAACTTGTTGTCTATTGTATTCTATTATATTTTTCCTGTTGAAGACTAACGATAATTTTGTTGTATATTATCTTAGTCATAATATTCTTTATCGGGCTATTCGAGCTCACCTTTTCCTTTTTGTTCTATTTTTCTTCTCGTGAGGCGAGAATATAGCAAGTACGAGCCTGGGTATGGAATGAAAGTTCTAGGGAGAGTTGTTTAGTAGTCCTCACCATTGTTGTAAAATAATGTATCAATAATTATGATGAGGATTTATTTGTATGTGGATATTGTCTAGATGGCAATATCCGTATTTAAACTCACGCTTTTACTATTGTAATAATAAAGTTGTAGTTGTTTCGCAGGTGTATTGACAACTCGTAATGGGGATGTAGACCTATTTTGGGGTGTCACATTTTGGCGATTACGACAAACGCTTCTTCTAGGAACCATTGATTTTGACTTATCCGGAATGACCTTTTGAGTCACCATCCCTCATGAACTTGGTTTTGCTACAAAGAAATCTCGAGCTATATGGCCCTCCTTTCCACAGTTATAACATACCTTGGATTGTTGTGGGCGGTTTGGTGATATATCCTCTTTCCCAAGCATTTATAACATCTAATCAAGGTCAATCTCTCCCCTAGAATTTGTTGTTGGTGCCGGTGTCTTTCGCTCTTGATGTCTTCCCGTCATTGTTGAATCTCCTCTTTCAAATTTTCACTGACTCACCTCTCCTATTATCATAGCCACGATTACCACCCGGTGGTTCTGCCTTTGTCCGTATTTTTCCCCCTCATTTGTTATCATCGTTACGATGATTGTTGTCCACCGGTATGATACAGTTGTGGTCCCTCGGTTGAGTATACTCACTATCTCGCTTCTAATAATTGAGCCCTGATGACAATATCTCAATACGTAAAAAATTTATGAGAGATAAGGTATTGATGAATCTCGGGTTTAGGACTCTCGAAACATCCGCGTCATCGTTCCTCATTTTCTACCAAATGAGGTGCAAACACAGATAACTCCGCGAACTTCACCTCGTCATTGAGACACTCGTCATGTTGTTACATTCAGGTTTAATAAACTCTACCTCCTTCATATATGACGAATACTTTCGGAAAGTACTTGTCATTGAATAGTTTCAAATCTTTCCCAAGACATGTTGAGTGCATTGGTCAGTACGCTTCACGATTCCCCACGATGTCCGCCTCCCACTAACCTAAAGGTGGCGAATAGAACCTTCTGTTCCTCCGTGCATCCCAAGACATCGAATATCTTAGTAATTTACTTGACCCATGTTTTCGCCTTAATCGGATCGGGCTTTCCCCAGAAATCCGGGGGTCCCAACTCCTTGAACTGCTTGGCTGTGACATACCGCGTGTTGCCATTATTTCCACCCGTATTTTGTACACAAGTCTCCCTCGTCTGATTTTGCATGAACTGCAAAAAGCTCCTAAACATTCCATCATTCATCGTTTGCTCAGTAGTGTTGTTTGCAGGAGGAATATTGTCTTCTTGTTGCATGTTCTCCTAGTTTATGACTAAAGGTTGTTCCACAGTCTCATACACTCCATTGTTAACGTTCTCAGCAGACATTCTTAAATACTTCCATAAAACAAGGGTTAATTAAACAAATTAACATATCACATAATATCCCTATATTATGACCGACCAACAAATAAGCTTAGATAGGACACACTAGCGAAGGATTTACTCATCTCCCCCTCCTGATTCTATTCCCGATCTCTCGCTAAAGACCATATCCTAAGCTTTGATACCAACCCGTGACGCCCCCAAAATAGGTATACAACACCCATTACGAGTCGCCAAATACATGGTACGTAAAGCAAACTACAACTTCAATAATACAATTGTCGTTGCAAAATACGACAACACATCTTTGTGAGTTTAAATACAAATATTGTCTTCTAGACAATATCCGCACCCAAATAAGTCCTTATTACAATTATTCATACACTATTTTACGAAATAGTGAGGACAAATAAAAACATCTTTCTAGAACCATCACTCCATTTTCCGACTCGATCCTACTATGTTCTCACCTCCTCAGAGAAGAAAATGGAACAAAAAGGAAAAGGGTGAGCTCAACTAGCCCAATAAAGAATATTATGACTAAGATAATATACAACAAATTATCATTAGTCTTCAACAGGAAAAATCGATAGAATATAATAGACAACAAATTTTAGATCAACAAATACAGCGAAAACAACAATCCATTAGAAGAGTCACGTAGAGAATGAATTCTACTATCTTCTAAGATTTAAGAGTCCATCATCAATGTAAGACCCCAACTTTTATGAATAAAGATAATTTTTCTATGAATATTATTTTTGAGTATTATGGAATGAATTTGATATAATGTTATAGTCGGGGGTAGTATTTATAAATTTTGCAAAGTACGTAAGTTGTCTTATAAATATTCGATTGGACGGGGAATATTCTTTTTGCAGGGAATATTCGTACAACGACATAATCATTGGTGGACCCCACAACAGAATTATTGTCGGATTGAGTAAATGACAAAAATATTTTATAAATAACGGCGGAGGTGTTATTGTTAAAACTGTTGAACTACCCGGTAGTAAAAGTACAATGAATACGCTATGGTTGCAAGAGTAGCACACGGTATTGATTATTGATGCTTACGTGATAAGTCACTCAGTTGTACTGCATTATTGCTACAGTAATTGCTGCATCATATCTCTCATATTATTGATTCAATTATTGTCACAGTATCATGTGCATAATATGTTATTTTATTAAATCAATAATTGAGACGACAAAGTTATTCATATTATTAAATTGCAATATTTACAATGTCTAGAAGTTCTGTCAAGGAGAGGTTTGGTCACCTAATTGCGCGCCAATAGGGAGAAATCCTTATTGGAAAGCCCCCTATTTCCTGGGAACGACCTGGTTGTTAAATATTGTGAGTTATGATATTAATGATGATTAAGTTCATGTTAATTAAAGATGAATTTGATAGTTTCATTGTGTTGGGATTATTTGTGTTAATAGAAATTGACATCTATTCCGATGATAATTGATGTATGGAGGTTATATTGTTCAATTGGGTATTCAGGATATTTTTTCTGTCAAAGTTACTATTCACGAGTTACTATTCACTAGTTATTATTCACCCGGTTACTATTCACTCTATTATTGTGCAATCGGGTATTTGGGTACAATATTATTCCATGAGGAGATGTGCTAATTTTTCAGACCGTTGGTTGAATGAATTAATATGGACCGTTGGTGGAAAGTTATAATAGTGAATCAATATGGGTCGCTGGTTTAAAGTTTTAATAGTAAATCAGTATGAACCGTCGCTTTAAGTTTTAATAGTAGATCGATCTTGATCGTTCGTTTAAAAGTAAATCGATCTGGATCGTTCATGAATTAGTTACTATTCAATCCATTCTTCTATAAATAGAAGCTCATTCCTTCATTATTTCTTACGAATTCACTGAAACTCTAGAGAGAGAAATTATAGAGAGAAAGAAGAAGAGTATTCTGCTACTTCACTACTTTGATATCCAGTGTCTTTTACGGTAAGGGGTGTTATTCTTTCTTATTCATGAAGAGAACTTCTGTTATTCCATTCTTTATTATTCTGTTGGAATAACCTGTAAAAGTGGCATACCCTATACATAACCTGTATACACGACATACCCTATACTTGGTGAAATCCTTATGTTATTCCATTCTTATTTATTCTGTTGGAATAACCTGTATACGCGGCATACCCTATACTTGGTGAAATCCTTATGTTATTCCATTCTTTATTATTCTGTTGGAATAACCTGTATGCGCGGTTTACCCTATACTTGGTGGAATGACCTGTATATGCGGTTTACCCAATACTTGGTGATCTTCTTCTGTTATTCCATTCTTTATTATTATGTTGGAATAACCTGTTTATGTGAAGTACCGCATACTTGGTGAAATTCTTTTATTATTCCGTTCTTTATTATTCTGTCGGAATATCCTGTCGGTGTGAATTTCACCTGACTTGGTTCCATATTTATTATTCCGCATTTATTATTCTGTTGGAATATCCTGTCTGTGTGTTTTACAATCAAACTCAGTTTCGTCTTTATTATTCTCGCTCTTTACTGATTCATTGAATAACTCGCCTATCGCAATCACCGCATGCATGGTGATTTCTTTTGTTATTCCATTCTTTATTATACTCAGTTGGTTAAAGTTTTAACTTCTATACTCCATGAAATTAGTGGAACATCCTTGATATTTACGCTTCATCCAGTATCATTTCATGGAAATATTCTTCTGAGCATTCTTAAATTTTACTTTACAAAGAAGTATCATGTTAACAATTTGGGCGTTATTGGTTCCTCGGACAAATTAATTCTTGAACTTGTTTTATTGAATTATTATGTCATTGTCATCATCCTCATGTTATATTATGTTGAAAGTCATCTTTGAACTACGCATAGATGGACTTAGTATGATTATGACCGAGGGATTATTCGGTATAATCATGACCGTTATAAATAATGTGATAAAAAAGTCCTCGATGGCCCCGTATGCATTGATGAATAGTTTTTGGTATGATTATGACCCGGAGTTTATTCGGTATAGTCATGACCATTGATGATTTAATAAAATCCTTGACCGTGGTACATGGATGATTAGATGTGGTGGTTTATTTATTAAAATCGAGTCTCAAATGATAAAATTGATGAAAACCTTTTAAAACATAAAAGATAGTATCGTTATTCTCTACTTGACCCTTTTAATGGATTGCATATTCATTTATGAGCTTAAACTTGATGTCTATTGTATATTATCAGTTTAACATTGTTGAAGACTAATGATAATTTATTTTGTATTATCTTAGTCATAATATTTCTTACTGGGCTAGTTGAGCTCACCCTTTCTTTCAATGTTCTCTTCAGGAAATGAGAATATAGTTGGGACGAGTCGGGGAAAGGTGTGATGGTCCAGAAGATAGCATTAGTAGTCCTCACTATTCTGTTAAATAGTGTGACAATAAATGTAATGAGGACTCCTTGAGTATGGATATTGTCTAGATGACAATATTCCTATTAGAACTCTCAGTTTATGTATTGTCGTATGTTACACGATATTTGTATAATTAAGTTTGTATTTGTATTTTGTACCATGTATTTGGCGACTCAAGATAGGTGATGTATACCTAATTTTGGGGGCGTCACAATAAATATTTTATCCCTGTAACATCAATCAATATACATCTTTTAATCAAATATTCATCTTTGCACTACAGGCCAAAGATATTCATTTATTTCACCAGTTGGTCATGTTCATCTCAACACCTGTTCATCTTTGCACTATGGACCAAAGATATTTATCAGTTAATCATTCATCTTTGCACTACAGGCCAAAGATATTCAGTAATATCATCATTTAGGACTGAGGATGATGAAAAATAATTTAAAGAAAACGAATCCAGTGAGACAGAAGAACAAATATTAGGGATTCGTATAACAGTTTATCCAAGATCAATAATACTTCATAATAACCAATTGTGAAACAGAATTCAAAATAAAGATCAAAACATGGATATAATCAAAGATAGTAACTATAATAGACATCTTGGACAAAAAGAAGAAAATTTCATTTTTTGGTGAATAGTGCCGTATACGTGAATAGTAACCCCAACACAAAAAGTTCCAAATTTGAGTAAAAAGTTCACCAATATTTCGGCATAATGATATTGAAGAAAATAATATCATTTAAGAAGAAAATAGCATCCCTTACCTCAAAATAACGGTACTTCTGATCGGAATATCGGATATAAAGTCGAAGGAAACTTGTATCGAACAGCAACTCTCAAAGTATCAAAATACTCACAAAAATACGCTAGAGAATCTAGAGAGAAAGAAAACTTGTTTCTAGTGTGATTTTCAATTCTAACCTAAGTGTTTATTTATAGAAAAATGCTAGAACGCCATAGGAGACTAAAATAATAAATTAATAATATTTCTTTTCAAACTTCCTATGCACCTTCACCAACCAAGCCGACCAAATCGAAAATAATAGCGATTTCACATGCTTGAAAAACCAAAAGTGGGTCCCACCCATAAATTTAATAAAATCATTTTATTTTCTGAAACTTCAATAATTCATAGAAAATAGCCCATTTATCAGAAAAATACGAATTTTATGTTCATTCTGCCTGAAATCGAATTTTCTACAACTTTGTAGCTTTGAGTTTTTCGAAATTCCAAACAAAAATATCCAAAATCCACAAACGGGTGATTTTTAATATTTCCCTTCCGACAGAATACTGATAAAACACCTCAGCATTAATTCCTTCATTTATAACCATATAAAATAAATAAATCCATCATTTATATCCACATCAAATAAATATTTCCTTATCATATAAATCAATAATTAATTATTCACAAATAATATTACAGAATCACACTTATGACAACCAGGCAGTTCTCAGGAAAGAGGGGGCTTTCCAATAAGGATTTCTCCTTACTGGCGCGCAATTATTTGATCAAACCTCTCATTGACAGAACTTTCTAGACATTGCCAATAATGCTATCTAATAATATTATTCAAATAATATAAATTATTGATCTGATAATGGTAAATACGGTCCAATGACAATTATTGAAACAACAATAATATAAACTATCAACACAACAATTATTGAATCAATAAAATAAAATATTGAACAGTAACTACTGTAACAATTATTGAGTGGTGCCTTCTTACTTACGAATCAATAATTCAACAATACTGTGCAATACCGTGTACTACTGTGCAACCACGCATATTACTGTATTTTAACCACCAGGTAATCCAAAAGTGTTAACGGTAACAATTACGCCGTTATTCATAAAAACTCATACTTTGTCGTTTTCTTCATCTGACAGTTATTTCGTTATGGGGCCCACAATTGGCTACAACATTTGTCGTCATGCGGATATTCTGGAAACAAAAAGAATATTCCACGACTCAAATCAATATTCCCCAATAAAAATGAATATTTTATAACCACTTGCTTATTTTGCAAAATTTGCACATTTCACCCATAACCAAAGCATTATATCAAATTAACACCTTATTAATTTAGAATAATGAATAGAGGAAAAATTCAATTTTATTTATAATAAGTTGGGTCTTACAACCTCCCTCCTTATAAAATTTCGTCCTTAAAATTGACGTACGTTACACCGGTGTTTGAGCGGTGAGGTACCTCACTTTCATTTCTGATTCTAACTCCCAGGTCATTTCTTCAATAGCATGGTTCCTCCATAAAACCTTAACTTGTGGTATAACATTGGTGCGTAGGACATGTTATTTCCTATCCAAGATTTTAACAGGTACCTCCTCGTACGTTAAATCTTCGGCTATCTCGTCTGGTTCTAACTTAATAATATGGTTCGGGTCTTTCACATATTTACGAAGCATAGATATGTGGAAAACATTGTGAACACGAGACATACTTGGAGGTAATGCAAGTCTATAGGCCACATTTCCTATTCGGTTTAGAATCTCAAATGGACCAACAAACCTTAGATTGAGCTTTCCTCTCTTTCCAAATCTTGTAACTCCATTCCATGGAGAAA
Organism: Panax ginseng; assembly: GCA_020205605.1. Taxonomy (NCBI): domain Eukaryota; kingdom Viridiplantae; phylum Streptophyta; class Magnoliopsida; order Apiales; family Araliaceae; genus Panax; species Panax ginseng. The sequence goes on along the minus strand of CM035149.1, from coordinate 55,032,787 downwards.
TACGTAATAGTACATGATCCCCAATATTAAATTCCACGTCCTTTCGATGAAGATCAGCATAACTCTTTTGTCGATCCTGTGAGGTTTGAATACGTTGTCGAATCATTTGGATCTTTTACGTAGTCATGCGTACCAATTTCGGCAACCAACAAAGTTGCTTCACCCACCTCGTCCCAAAGATATTGGAGAATGATACTTTTCGTCCATACAACGCCTCAAATGGAGCCATGCCTATACTTGCTTGATAACTGTTGTTGTAGGAGAATTCCACCAATGGTAAATACTTATCCCAACTCCCTTTAAAGTCTAGGACACAAAGTCTTAATAGATCTTCAAGAGTTTGAATAGTCCTCTCTGATTGTCTGTCCGTTTGAGGATGATATGCCGAACTGAATCGTTAATCCGTGCCCATAGCTTTCTGCAAGCTAACCCAAAATTTTGAAGTGAATCTTGGGTCACTATCCGAAAAGTCATCTTTGGCTTACGTGCATAGATGGACTTGGTATGATTATGACCAGGGATTATTCGGTATAATCAAGACCTGTAATGTTATAAATGATGTGGTAAAAGTCCTCAGTAGCCTGTAGTGCATTGATGGACTTGGTAATATCTTTTTATGGAAATATTCTTCTGAGCATTCTTGAATTTTACTCCACAAAGCAGTATCATGTTGACAATTTGGACGTAATTGATTTCAAGATAAATTAACTTATAAATCTTTAAAATTTATTCTTGAACTTGTTTTATTGAATTATTATGCCATTGTCATCATCCTCATGCTTATATTGTGATGAAAGTCATCTTTGGCTTACGTGCAGAGATGGACTTGGTATGATTATGACCAGGGATTATTCGGTATAGTCATGACCATTGATGATTTAATGAATATCCTTGGCGTGAGTGTGGGATGACTTCGATGATGTGGTTTATTTATTAAGCTGAGTCTCAGCGATAAAAATTGATGAAAATATTTTAAATCATAGAAGATAGTAAATATCATACTCTACTTGATAGTAGATATCATGCTCTACTTGACTCTTCTAATGGATTTCTTATTCCGCTGCAGTTAAACTTGATGTCTATTGTATTTTATCAATTTAACGTTGTTGAAGACTAATGATAATTTATTCTGCATTATCTTAGACATAATATTTCTTACTAGGCTAGTTGAGCTCACCCTTTCTTTCATTATTCTCTTGAGAAATGAGAGCGTAAATTTGGGACTATTCGGGGAGCGAAGTGGCCGGTCCGAGATGATAGCATTTGTAGTCCTCACTATTACATTAAATAGTGTGACAATAAATGTAATGAGGACTCCATTGAGTGTGGATATTGTCTAGATGACAATATTCTTATTAAAACTCTTAGATTATGTTTTATCGTATTTCACACGACTGTTGTATAATTAAGTTATATTTGAATTTTGTACCATGTATTTAGCGACTCAAGATGGGTGATGTATACCTATTTTGGGGGCTTCACACAACATATTATCCCTACACTCTGACTGGCCAATTAAATAACAAGTAAACTTAGGTAGGTCATACTAGCGAAGGAATTACCCGACTCTCCCCTCCTAGTTCTAGTCTCACATCTCAGCCAGAGATCATATCCCTAAGATTTGATACCAACTATGATGCCCCCAAAATAGGTATACATCACCCATTCTGAGTCGCCAAATACATGGTACATAACTTAAATACAAACTTAAATATACAACATGAGCTGTGAGTTTTAATATAAATATTGTCTTCTAGATAGTATTTAAACTCAAAATAAGTCCTCATTATAATTATTATCACACTATTTCACAGAATAGTGAGGACTACTAATGCAACCATATCCATCATTCAATCCATTCCCCGACTAGTCCCAGCTATATTCTCATTTCTTGAAGAGAATGAAAGAAAGGGTGAGCTTAACTAGCCCAGTAAGAAATATTATGACTACGATAATGCAGAATAAATTATCCTTAGCCTTCAACAGTATAACAACTAGTAGAATATAATAGACAACAAGTTTTAGATCAACAACTGCAACGGAATAAGCAATCCATTAGAAGAGTTAAGTAGAGCATAAAATCTACTATCTTCTATGATTTAAAAGATTTATCATCAATTTTATCGCAGAGACTCAGCTTAATAAATAATCCACATCATCGAATCATCCCTGCACTACGGGTCAAGGATATTCTTTAGTATCACGATCACGAACTATCCATGCACTACGGGCCAAAGATAATCGTGTTTTCATCAACGGTCATAATCATGCCATAAAACAATTCATCTTTGCACACTTGGCCGAAGAGAATCCATGGCCACAATCATACCAAAAACTGTCCATCAATGCACTACGGGCCAATGAGGACTTTTACCACATCATTTATAACATTACGGTCATGATTATACCGAATAATCCCTGGTCATAATCATACCAAGTCCATCTATGCACTACGGGCCAAAGATGACTTTCATAACAATATAAGCATGAGGATGATGACAATGACATAATAATTCAATAAAACAAGTTCAAGGATAAATTTTAAAGACTTTAATAATTTAATTTATCCAGAATTCAATAATGCCCAAATTATCAACATGATACTGCTTTGTGGAGTAAAATTCAAGAATAATATTATATCAAAAATGATTTGGACCGAAAAGAAATTAATTTTTATCATGAATAGTGCCCCCGGTGATTAGTATCAGAGTGAATAGTACCCCGTGAATAGTACTCCGGCATGAAAAAGTTAAAACTTATCAAGAATGCTCAGAATAATATTTTCATGAAAAGATGCCGGATGAAGCGCAAATATCAAGGATATTCTACTAATTTCATGGAGTATAAAAGCCAAAACTTTAACAAAACGAATATAGAATTCGTAATCTGAAATGAAATAATATTACTTACATACTACAGAGTATGGAAGAAAATATTATTTCAAGCGAATATTAAAAAAATAACATCCCTTACGAATATTAAACGAAGATAATATTCCTTTCGAATATTGAACAAATATAATATTCCTTACGAATATTAAATGAAAATAATATTTCTTGCGAATATTGAACGAATATAATATTCCTTACGAATATTAAATAAAAATAATATTTCTTGTGAATATTGAACGAATATAATATTCCTTATGAATATAATATGAATATTAAATGAAGACAATATCCCTACGAATATTGAATGAAAATAATATTCATACGAATACAAAAAATAATGTCTCTTCTGAAAATGAAATAAATAATACCCTTACCTCAAAACGAAGAGTATTCCAACTGGTACAGCGGATATATTTTTGAATAAAACTTTCACTATTTTTTACACTCAAAGCTTCCTAAAACTCGAAAGAAATACGCTCAATATTATAGAAGAAGAATTCTCTGATTCTGGTGTGATTTTCAATTCTAACTAGGCATCCTATTTATAGGAGAATGAAAGGATACTATTTAGAAATTAAAATCACGGACCAACAATAACAGTTCACGGGCGAAGAAATCGTTTAATAATTTGATTTTTACTATTCATTACTGTGCAATAAAATATTCTAATAAAACAAAAACTTTATATAAAATATAATATATTCTATTTATAATCTAATAAAACAAAACTTATTATAATATATATATATATATATATAATAAATATATATATATAATAATAATAATAATAAAACCAACTCCCTCCCGCTCGTGTTTTCCCCCCAACCCCAACCCCAACCCCAACCCCAACCCCAACCCCAACCCCAACCCCAATTAATTTCATCACATGTATATATATATATATATATATAAACAAAACTTATATATATAATAATCCTTACCCTTCCTTGTCGTAAACCATCCCCCTCCCCCCCCCCCATTTCTCATTTCGGTTTTCAACACATATGGGCCTCATCTTTATTATATTAAATATTTTTTACCAATTATTTTGAAAAATGGATAAATGGGGGTCTATAAAATAAGTAAAATTTATAACATAAAAATCCCCTCAATATTTTTAACAATATTTATTAATATTATTATAACTCGCAATATTAACAACCAGGTCGTTCCCAGGAAAGAGAGGGTTTTCCAATAAGGATTTCCTTATTGGCGCGCAATTAGGTGACCAAACCTCTCCTCGACAAAACTTCTAGACATTGTTAATTATGTAAATAATAATATGAATGATTGTATCGTCTCAATTATTGATTTAATAATATATAAAATATTGACAATAATTGAATCAAATAACGTGAGATACTATGCAGCAATTACTGTAGCAATAATTGAACAAAACTGAATGACTTCTCACGTAAGCATCAATAATCAATACTGTGTACTACTATGCAACCACGCGTATTACTATACTTTTACTACCGGCTAGTTCAACAGTTTAACGGTAAAACTTCCGTCGTTATTTTCATAAAAAGATATTTTTGTCGTTTTCTCATTTCGACAATAATTCCGTTGTGGGATCCACCAATGATTGTGCCGTCGTACGTATATTCCCCGACAAAAAGATTATTTTCCGACCAATCGAATATTTTATAACCACTTGCTTACTTTTCAAAATTTATAAATATTACCCACAACTATAACATTATCTCAAATTCACACCATAATATTCAAAAAAAAATATTTCGAAAAAATTAAATCTTTATTCATAAAATTTGGAGTCTCACAAGTTTCATAAAATATAGATTTAAAAAAATTAAGGTGATTTTAAATTAAATTAATGTCTACTTAATTTTTTAACAGAATAACTCATTCTTAATATTAGAAATTTTTTAAAAAAAACTAAAAATAGAAATTAAAAAAATAGTAAAAGATAAATAAAAAATTGAGTCAATTTTCTCAAAAAGAAATTAAAATTTTTATAAATAAATATTATTTTCAAAAGAAAATTGGAAAATTATTCATATTTTGAAAAATGCTTAAAATTTTATAAAATATAGATTCAAAAAATAAACTTTATTTTCAAAAGAAAAAAATTAAATAAATCGAGAAGGTTTCATAAAACTTTAATTTTTTTTAAATCTATATTTTATGAAACTTTTACTCATTTTATGAAAAAAAAATAAAGTTTCTAATATTTTTTATTGAAAATAATATTTATTTTTAAAATAATAATTTTATATTAGTTTAATGGGATAATCTAAAAAATTAAAAGTTCAATGGTGTAATGAGTAAAATGTGCTAACTACAGTGGGTAATTCATTAGTTTTGTACATAAAAAATTAAGGTCCGTTTATTTTTTTTAACGGAATGACCTAATTTCAAAAAAATAATTAGTTTAGTGGTGTAATTTGAAAAATTATAAGTTCAATTGTATAATCAGTAAAACTTGCCAATTACAGTGAGTATTTCATTAGTTTTACCGATTTCATTGATATTTTTATTTGTAGGTACATGTAATGATTCTTTACTTCAATGATATTTTAAAGTGTTCTTTCTTATCTTTTATAAATTCTTATAATTTTAATAAAATTAATTAGTTGATAATTTATTTATTTTTTTTATTTAATTTGTATAAAGGGGCACACTTGAGAAAATTTATCCTGGGCCTTAGAAAACCCAAGACCGGCTCTGACTAGTGTATGTATAGAAATAGCTATATTTCATGGATTAATTACATATCTTAGTACATTTTTAGAAATAATTACAATAATGGTGCATAGATAAAATAATTACAAAAATAATACACTTTTCCATATTTATTTATAATATTAGTGCAATTAGGATTCCTTAATTTAGGGGATCATTATTGGTGGGCTGACATGGCAAATCTGGTAGTTTTTTATTTGAAACGCGTGAATCCCTTCTTTTTCTCCCAACTCTCATAATTTATGTACTGGTATTCCTCTCTCTAAAATCTTCTTTTTCTTCTTTTTCTTCTTCTTCTTCTTCTTTTTCACAGTTGTTAGACTAATTAACTAATTGGTGGCCTAAATTGATTATTTTTTAATTTACTTTTGTTGCACTTGTTGATTCACAGGTTGTTCAAGTTAGTGAGAAGAAGGTTTTGGATCAAAAAGCATTTATGTTGTTCTATTATCGAGATAATAGAAATTTTGCTTCAAACAAGTTTGTTGATGTTGCTCGGAAAGAGATCATGGCGACAGATTTCATGGGAAGAAATAAACCTTATTTAAATTTCAATCAAGAATTAAAAGGATTGTGTTTCGTATATGTTTACTTTATGTTTACTGTTAGTAACTGTAAACAAATATTGTACAATAAGTTGTAGGAAGGTAACCAATGTATTTAATAAGTAACCATCAATATAAAAAATATCAGGAAAATATACATTTAAAGTATACAGCAACCAAATAAATATTATACAATAACCAAATCAATAATAATCAGTAACCAATTTCTATGTACTTAGTAACCAAAATATAAAATGTAAGATCCCAAATAATTAATAAATGAAATTTAATTTCCTCTAATTATTGTTTTGAAATAGTAAGGGTTGATGTGATTAATGTGGATAGTTACGGGTAAAATACGCAAATATTTCAAAATAAGCAAGTGGTTATAAAATATTCATTGTTGTTTGGGAATATTCGTTTGGTCGTGTGGAATATTAAATCGCTTCAGGGAATATTAAATTTACGGCCATGACCGTGTGTGGATAACATAACGGCGATTGGAGGAAGAAAATGACAAATATAAGTTGTTTAAAAATAACTACGTAGTTGTTACCGCTTTACATTGTTGAATACCCGTTGGTTAAAACACGATGTCTGGCGTTGTTGAACCAGAAGACTACCTGTATTGCACCAATTATTGACTCTTACGTAAGAAGGCACTACTCAATAATGGTTACGATAATTACCGCTCAAAGGTTTTATTTTATTGATTCAATAATTCTTTGCGTTGATATTTTATATTCTCATTTGTTTTAATAATTGTCATTACACAAGTATTTTCGTTGTCGAAACAATAATTCATATTATCTGAATAATATTATTAGATAACATTATTGGCAATGTCTAGAAAGTTACATCTAAGGAGAGGTTTGGTCACCTAATTGCGCCGCCAAGATGAGAGAAATTCTTATTGAAAGCCCTCTTCCCAGGAACTACACCACGGTCAATATTGTGATTACGTAATATTATTTGTGAATAATTAATTATTGATTCATATGATGAGGAAAATATTGATTTTATGTGGATATAGATGGAAAAATTTTAATGTGACAATTGTTGAAAATTGAAATTTTATCTTTTCTCGATAAAATAATTCATTTAAATATATATTATTATATTTTAATAATATAATAATGGTGATATTTTACAACGAATGTGGGATATATGAGTATCTGAGGAGGAAGAGTATTTTGTTGCAATAAATGTTTAAAACATGTTAAACATGTCCGAAGGGACCCCATTTATTGACTGAAATTTGATTATAGCCTCTAAAATCACCCGTTTGGGATTTCGGGTCAATTTACATTTGGAAATTTGGAAAAAATTTCTTCCGTAAAAGTTGTAGAGAATTGAATTTCCTATAAAAACTCATGAGATTCAATTTTTTACGATAAAAGGGCTATTTATTATGAATTATTGAAGTTCAAAGCTCAAGAAATAATTGATTTTTGGAAGTTTAAATTATTTTAAATTAGAAAAACATTTTTTATTTTTTTTTTCTAGAAGGTTGGCATGTGTGAATTCTTTGAGATTAAGATTTCAAGGAATACGATAATATTTTTATATATATTAATATTATATTAAATTTTACGCTTTGGTGTTCTAAGCGATTTCCTATAAATAGGTGCTTAGGTTAGAATTGAAAATCACACCCGAAATCAAGTTTTCTCTCTATATTATCGGCGTATTCTTGTGAGTATTTTGAGTATACTTTGAGTATTGCTATACTGGTGAAAGTTCAAGATATAGTCTATATCCGATCGATTCCAGAGTTAAATCTTGATCTTTCGAGGTAAGGATATATTTTTTTTTTCGTAATGATATTATTTCTTCAATATCATTATCTTTGAAATATTGATCTGAAGTTTTATCAAATTTGGAACTTTTGGTGTCGAGTTACTATTCACGTATCTTGGTACTATTCACGATACTCTGGTACTATTCACGAATCTAAACACTATTCATCAAAAAATGAAAATTTTTCTTTTCGTCTCAAAAATATCTATTGCGATACTAGCTTTGATTGTATCCATGTTTTGATCATTCTTGAATTTAACACCACTATGATTATTTTTGAGGTATTTTTGACGTGGATAAAACGAAGTACGAATCCTTAATCCTTAATCCTTGTCATTTTGTTTCAATCGGATTCGCTTCTTTAAAAATATATATATTTTCATCATCCCTCGATCTTAAATGATTTATGATGAATATCTTTGGCGATTGGTGCAAAGATGAATGATTTCTCGATGAATATCTTTGGCCCGTAGTGCAAGATGAATGATTTCGATGAATATCTTTGGCCCGTAGTGCAAAGATGAGCAGGTGTTTAGATGAACATGACTAATCGGTGAATGTCCTTGGCATGTAGTGCAAGGATGGATATTTGATCCCGTATATATATTGATTGATGTTACTGAGGGATAAAATAGACGATGAACTTTAAAATTCATACATAGAAGATAGTAGTTTGCATTCTCTACTTAACTCTTCTAATGAATTATTATTTCATTGCATGAATATTGATTTAAAATTTGTTGTCTATTGTATTCTATTATATTTTTCCTGTTGAAGACTAACGATAATTTTGTTGTATATTATTTTAGTCATAATATTCTTTCTTTGGGCTAGTCGAGCTCACCCTTTTCCTTTTGTTCCATTTTTCTTCTTAGGAGGCGAGAATATAGCAAGTACAATTGTGGGGTATGGAATGAAAGTTCTAGGGAGAGTTGTTTAGTAGTCCTCACCATTGTTGTAAAATAATGTATCAATAATTATGATGAGGATTTATTTGTATGTGGATATTGTCTAGATGACAATATCTCATATTTAAATCACGTAGCTTTACTATTGTAATAATAAAGTTGTAGTTGTTTCGCATCGGTATATTGACAACTCGAGGAATGGGGGATGTAGACCTATTTTGGGGTGTCACAAATTGGTATCGAGCTTAGGGATATGATCTCTGGCGGAGATCGGGAATAGAACTAGGAGGAGAGACGAGTAAATCTTTAGCTAGTGTGTCCTACCTAAGCTTATTTGATAGTTGGTCAATTATATAGGGATATTATGTGATATATTGATTTCCTTAATTAACCCTTGTTTTATGATGATTTGAGAATGTCGACCGAGAATATTAACAATGGAAATGAGGCCGTGGAGGCGCTTTGTACTCACCAACGAGGAGAACGTGCAACAGTCGGCAATGTTCCTCCCGTGAACAACACCACCGAAAGCGAGATGATGAACGAGGGGATATTTAGAAGCTTTTTAGTTCATGCAAAATCGAGACGAGGGAGACTCGTGTTCAAAACATAGGAGGAAATGATAGCAATTCACGGGTTGTCACAAAAGCAAGCGAGTTCAAAGAGTTGGGACCACGAATTTAAGGGAAAGCCGATCCGATCATGGCGAGCGAAACATGGGTCAAGCAAATTACCAAGATATTCGATGTCTTGGGATGCCTGAGGAACGAAGGTTCCATTCGCCACCTTTATGTTCCTGGCGAGGAAGACTAATCGGTGGAGTCTGTGAAGCGTACCCATCCATCATTGCGCTTTCGGCATGTCTTGGGAGACGTTTGAGAACTATTTAATGACAAATACTTTCTCGAAAGTGTTCGCTCATATGAAGGAAGTGGAGTTTATTAGATCGAGGCGACAACATGGCGGTGTCTCGATGCAGAGGCGAAATTTGCGAGTTATCGGTTTTGCACCTCATTTGGTGGAGAATGAGGAACGTGTGACGCGGATGTTTCGAGAGGTTTGAAACCCAGCATACGTCGGTATCTCATCTCTCATAAATTTTCTCTCTATTAGGATGTTGTTAATGTGGCTCAATTGTTAGAAATGAGATAACGAAAGTACGGTCCAACCGAGATACCACAATCGAGATCATACAGGAGATAGCGATCAACAAAAACAACAATAATCGGTGGAGAAAGAAAAAGGCGGACAAAATGGTAACCACTCTGGTGGTAATCATGGCCATGAAAATAGAAGAAGCGAGTCGGGAGGAGATTTTAAAAGAGGAGATTCAACAACGATCATGTGAAGACAACAAAGTGCGGTGAAGAATCGGTTCCAAGGGAGGAGAACGACCACCGGTCGTATCTTATAAATGCGGAAAAGAGGGACATATCGGTCAAAGCGCCCCACAAAGTAGCCTGGTATGCTATAATTGTGGAAAGGAAGGACATATCGCTCGAGATTGCATTTAGCGAAAAACCTAGTTCAATGAGGGGCGGTGACTCAAAAGACATCCCCGAAAAATCAAAGTCAACGGTTCTGGAAGAAGCGTTTGTTGTGGTAGTCAAAATGCGAGGAACCCAAACGAGGTGATCACGGGTAAGCTATTTATAAATTCTTGTGAAGTTTATACTTTACTAGATACTAGGTGCTACCCATTCATTTATCTCTCCGCTTGTGCTCAACGTTTAAACTTGACTCGGAGAAATTAGACTTTGACCTATCTGTGGAAACTCCGTTAGGAGAAACTTTCATCACATCCACCGCTTATAAATCTTGTCTAATCCATGTTGGCACCCTTATCTTACACCGTTGACCTTATCTCTTTAAAGATACTTGCTTTTGATGTGATTTTAGGGATTGATTGGTTAACTACTCATCATGCCAAAATTGATTGTTTTCGTAAGGTTGTTAGCTTTCATATTCCTAAACAATCATTGTTGAATTCAAGCAACTAAACCATTAAAATCAATCACCATCATATCTAATCATAAAGCTATTCGTTTATTAAAAACGGATGTCAAGCTTTCTTAGCCCATGTTATGGATTTGAATAAAGACACGTCAAAATTGAATAATATTCTGTTGTTATTAACTTTCTGAACGTATTTCACTGAAGAACTTCCGGTCTACCCCGAACATGAAGTTGAATTCTTTATTGACCTTGAACACAGTACAAAGCCCATTTCTAAAACCCCATATCGAATGGCTCCTATTGAACTTGAGAGTTAAAGGTCCAACTACGGAGTTGTTGGACATTGGTTTCATTCGTCCTAGTACATCTCCTTGGGGTGCTCTGTTTTATTTGTAAAGAAGAAAGAGCGGGAGTATGCGACTTTGTATTGACTATCGGAATTGAACCATGTCACTATCAAGAATAGGTATCCTCTACCTCGTATTGATGACTTGTTTGACCGGTTGCAAAGGAGCACAATTCTTTTCAAAAATCGATCTTCGCTTACGGATATCATCGGTGAAGATTAGAACTGAGGATATTCCAAAGACTGCCTTTAGAACTCGGTACGGGCATTATGAATTCTTAGTTATGTCTTTCGAATTGACTAATGCTCTTGCGGCTTTCATGGATATGATGAACCGAGTATTCAAAGAGTATTTGGATCGATTCGTTTGTTGTCTTTATTGATGACATCCTCATATATTCAAAAGCCGTGAAGATCATGAGCACCATTTGAAGCTGGTACTCCAAAGGCTTCGTGAAAACAAGCTTTATGCCAAGTTAAAGAAATGCGAGTTCTGGCTTGAGGAAGTAGCATTTCTTGGGCATGTGGTGTCAAAACATGGAGTATCTGTTGACGTGAAGATTGAAGCAATACAAAGTTAGGAGCAACAAAGTCGGTGATCAAGTCGTAGCTTTTGGGCTTATTTGGTTATTATCGAGATTCGTGGAAGGGTTTTCTCGAATCGCTACTCCGCTTAACTCATCTAACTCGGAAGGATACAAAATTCGTTTGGAGCGAAGAGTGCGAGAAGAGTTTCCAAGAGCTTAAAGGAGACTTATTTAAGACTTTTGTTCTAACAATACCATCTGGTTCGGATGGATTTGTTATCTCTGACGATGCTTGAGCAAAGGGTTAGGATGTGTTCTCATGCAACGTGGGAAAGTCATAGCCTATGCCTCGCGACAACTTAAAGAATATGAGAGGAATTATCCTACTCATGATCTAGAGTTAGCGGCGATCGTTTATTCTAAAATGCGGAGGCACTATCTATATGGAGAGAAAGTGGAGATATATTGGACCATAAAAGCCTTAAATATTTCTTCACTCAAAAAGAACTTAACATCTGGCGGCTGACGTTGGCTCGAGCTATTGAAAGACTACGACCACACTATTCAATACCATCCCGAAAAGCGAGCGTGGTAGGCGACGCGTTGAGTAGAAGATCATATCACGAGGCAGAGTGCGATGATGTCAAATATCGCGTAGAGCCAACTTTAATAGAAAAAGTTAAGGTTGCTCAAGCCACCGGGCGGAGGTGATGCATATGAAGAAGAAAGTACAAGAAGGAGCTATTCCTGGCGAGAATTGATGAAGAAGGAATACTTCGAGTCCACTCCCGACTTTGTGTTCCTAACGATTCTGATTTGAAGTACAAGATTATGATGGAGCCACACAATACACCATTTGCAATCCATCCGGGAAGTACTAAAATGTATCGTGATCTTCGACATACATTTTGATGGAACAATATGAAGAGAGAGATTGCAAAGTTTATCTCAACATGTTTAACTTGTCAACGTGTAAAGGCGCATCATCAAGTGCCTAAGGGACCATTGCAACCACTTGAGATTCCAAGAAATGGAAGTGGAACACATTACCATGGATTTCGTTCGGGACTTCCACGGTTTCTCAAGGCATAAATGCTATTTGGGTTATTGTTGATAGATTAACCAAGTCTGCTCATTTCTTGCCAATACGGGAGACTTATTCCCTTGAACGTCTTGCTCAAATGTACGTAAATGAGATTGTGAGATTGCATGGCATGCCAGTATCCATAGTTTCGGATCGTGACCCAAGATTCACTTCAAGATTTTAGGTTAGCTTGGAAAAAGCTATGGGTACGGATTTAAGATTCAGTTCGGCATACCATCCTCAAACGGACGGACAATCGAGAGGACTATTCAAACTCTTGAAGATTTATTAAGACTACGTATCATAGACTTCAAGGCGATTGGGATAAGTATTTACCATTGGTGGAATTCTCCTACAACAACAGTTATCAGGCAAGTATAGGTGTGGCCCCATTCGAAGCATTATATGGACGAAAGTGTCGCTCTCCAATATGTTGGGATGAGGTGGGTGAAGCAACATTGTTGGGACCCGAGTTAGTACGTATGACTACCGAAAAGATCCAAATGATTCGACAACGATATACAAAGCGGCACAAGATCGACAAAAGAGTTATGCGGATCTTCATCGAAAGGATGTGGAATTTAGTATAGGGGATCATGTATTGTTGCGTGTTGCCCCATGGAAGGAGTTACAAGATTCGGGAAGAGAGGAAAGCTCAATCCACGATTTATTGGTCCATTTCAAATTCTTGACCGAAAGTAGGAAATGTAGCCTATAGACTCGCGTTACACCTCCAAGTATGTCTCGTGTTCATAATGTGTTTCACATATCGCACTTCGTAAATATGTGAAAGACCCGAATCACGTTATTGAGTTAGAACCGACGAGATAGCCAAGAAGACTTAACGTGATGAGGAAGTACTGTCAAGATCTTGGATAGGAAGGAGCATGTCCTACATACGAAGGTCATACCACAAGTTAAAGTCTTGTGGAGAAACCATGCTATAGAGGAAATGACACGGGAGTTGGAAGCGGAAATGAAAGCGAGGTATCCTCATCTTTTGAAACACCAGTATACGTCGTCCAATTTCGAGGACGAAATTTCATAAGGAGGGAGGTTGTAAGATCCCAAATAATTAATAAATGAAATTTAATTTCCTCTAATTATTATTTTGAAATAGTAAGGGTTGATGTGATTAATGTGGATAATTCTACGGGTAAAATACGCAAATATTTCAAAATAAGCAAGTGGTTATAAAATATTCATTGTTGTTTTAGGGAATATTCGTTTGGTCGTGGAATATTAAATGCCGGGCTTATTCGGGGAATATTAAATGCGACAGTATGCGACCATGTGTGGGCCCCAACGAAAAGCGATTGGAGGAAGAAAATGACAAATATAAGTTGTTTAAAAATAACAACGTAGTTATTCTGAATTTACCTTGTTGGAATACCCGGTGGTTAAAACACGATGTCTGGCGTTGTTGAGCGGTAGCACTGCGGTATTGCACAATTATTGACTCTTACGTGAAGAGGCACTACTCAATAATGGTTACGATAATTCTTTATTCGATGTTTTATTTTATTGATTCAATAATTCTTTGGTTGATATTTTATATTCTTTGTTGTTTTAATAATTGTCATTACACAATTTTTTTTTCGTTGTCGAAACAATAATTCATATTATCTGAATAATATTATTAGATAACATTATTGGCAATGTCTAGAAAGTTACATCTAAGGAGAGGTTTGGTCACCTAATTGCGGCGCCCGATGAGGAGAAATTCTTATTGGAAAGCCCCTCTTCCCAGGAACTACACAGTTGTCAATATTGTGATTACGTAATATTATTTGTGAATAATTAATTATTGATTCATATGATGAGAAAATATTGATTTTATGTGGATATAGATGGAGAAAATTTTAATGTGACAATTGTTGAAAATTGAAATTTTATCTTTTTCGATAAAATAATTCATTTAAATATATATTATTATATTTTAATAATATAATAATGGTGATATTTTTACAACGAATGTGGGATATATGAGTATCTGAGGAGGAAGAGTATTTTGTTGCAATAAATGTTTAAAACATGTTAAACATGTCGGTTGGACCCCATTTATTGGTCAAATTTGATTATAGCCTCTAAAATCACCCGTTTGTGGATTTCGGTCAATTTACATTGGAAATTTGGAAAAAAATTTCTTACGTAAAGTTGTAGAAATTGAATTTCCTATAAAAACTCATGAGATTCAATTTTTTACGATAAAGGGCTATTTATTATGAATTATTGAAGTTAGAAGCTCAAAATAATTGATTTTTGGAAGTTTAAATTATTTTAAATTAGAAAACGTTTTTTTATTTTTTTTTCTACAAGGTTGGCATGTGAATTGCTTGAGATTAAGATTTCAAGGAATACGTATAATATTTTATATATATTAATATTATATTAAATTTTACGCTTGGTGTTCTAAGCGATTTCCTATAAATAGGTGCTTAGGTTAGAATTGAAAATCACACCGTAAATGAAGTTTTCTCTCTATATTATCGAGCGTATTCTTGTGAGTATTTTGAGTATACTTTGAGTATTGCTATACGGTGAAAGTTCAAGATATAGTCTATATCCAGTATTCCAGTTAGAAGTACTGATCTTTCGAGGTAAGGGATATTTTTTTTTTTTTCGTAATGATATTATTTCTTCAATATCATTATGCTGAAATATTGATCTGAAGTTTTTATCAAATTTGGAACTTTTGGTGTCGGAGTTACTATTCACGTATACGGTACTATTCACGTATACGGTACTATTCACGAATACGGCACTATTCATCAAAAAATGAAAAATTTTCTTTTCGTCCAAAATATCTATTATGGATACTAGCTTTGATTGTATCCATGTTTTGATCATTCTTGAATTTTACACCACTATGATTATTTTTGAGGTATTTTTGGACGTGGATAAAACGAAGTACGAATCCTTAATCCTTAATCCTTGTCATTTTGTTTCACTGGATTCGTTTCTTTAAAAAATATATATATTTTCATCATCCTCGATCTTAAATGATTTATGATGAATATCTTTGGCGATGATGCAAAGATGAATGATTTCGATGAATATCTTTGGCGATAAGCAAAAGATGAATGATTTCTGATGAATATCTTTGGCCCGTAGTGCAAAGATGAATGATTTCTGATGAATATCTTTGGCCCGTAGTGCAAAGATGAACATGTGTTTAGATGAACATGACCAACTGGTGAATGTCCTTGGCATGTAGTGCAAGGATGGATATTTGATCCCAGATATATATTGATTGATGTTACAGGGATAAAAATAGACGATGAACTTTAAAATTCATACATAGAAGATAGTAGTTTGCATTCTCTACTTAACTCTTCTAATGAATTATTATTTCAATTGCGAATATTGATTTAAATTTGTTGTCTATTGTATTCTATTATATTTTCCTGTTGAAGACTAACGATAATTTTGTTGTATATTATTTTAGTCATAATATTCTTTCTTTCGGGCTAGTCGAGCTCACTCTTTTCCTTTTTGTTCCATTTTTCTTCTCAGGAGGCGAGAATATAGCAAGTACGAGTCGAGGTATGGAATGAAAGTTCTAGGGAGAGTTGTTTAATAGTCCTCACCATTGTTGTAAAATAATGTATCAATAATTATGATGAGGATTTATTTGTATGTGGATATTGTCTAGATGGCAATATCTGTATTTAAACTCACAGTTTTACTATTGTAATAATAAAGTTGTAGTTGTTTCTGTACCGTGTATTGACAACTCAGAATGGGGGATGTAGACCTATTTTGGGGGTGTCACATAAAACATATTTTTTCATGCATTTTGCTATCAAAACAGTCAGTATACTGACTTTGTTTTGACTTTGTTATCAAAACAGTTAGTATACTGACTTTGTTAATCAACATCAATTTTGGTTATTGTATACCATCAAAAATATTACCAACCATGTGGTTAATGGTTACTAACATTAAACAATTATATATTTACGTAAAAATTAATTTGTTTTGTTGTATTCTTAATCGGTCTCCATTGTATGACAACTGAATAAACATTATAAAGTAACCAAATCAATATTAAACAGTAACCAAACTACATAATCTTAGTAACCAAAAAATAAACCAAATTTTTACATGCAATTTTGAAGGCCTAAATGATGGAATTTGACCAAAAAACCATGCAGTTCACCAGCAAAGCTCGTGATTTTAGATCGTTGATCGTTGATCGTTGATCGTTGATCTTGAAGTTACTGTTGATCTTCTTCGATATTATCTGATCTCAGAGTTGCATCGTCGTTGGAGAAGTCGTCTTCTTCGATCTGTCGTTGCTCTGTTTTTTCGGATCTCAAAGTTTCTTGTTTTCTTCATTAGCGTGAATTGTTGATCGGTTGGTTGGAAATATAAAAGTCGGTAACTGACGTTTAGGGAGTTAATGACCGTAATTTTAGCAACATAATATTGTGTTGCGTTATTTTTGTAATTATTTTGTAGATGTTTTGTTTTTGTAATTACTTTCTAATTGTTAGTGTTAAGGACTCATATTTCATAAATTACTAGCACCCATCGCATACACGCACTGTGTGTGAATTATGTATAGGTAAAATTTAATTATATATTTATAATTTGTGTATATATTTATGTTACTTAATAATAAATGTTATATTATTTTTAAAGAAAAAATCAATAAACTTTTGTTAAGTTATCACAAAAAAAAAGCTATCTTTTTAAAACCGATACCCTTAAACTTTCAAACAATTATTAAAATTATTCAAAATTTGACCAAAGCTCCAATCGTAGTTAACTAAAGGGTGATGTGGCGTCAGACGTGACAATTAATATGTACATTAGTGTTGACATGGTACTGATGTAGTATCCAAGTGTATAAAAACAATTATTAAATTAAAACAACTCAAAATATTTTTTATTTAAAAAAAAAGAGAGACTAAATTACTATTTTATTCCCTCTTTTTTCACAAGAAATGTCTCATTTAATTTTGTCAAAGTCAATTTATAAAACCTTAAAGTTCAATTATTTAATTTGAATTAATAGAATAATTAATACTAGTCTATTATAGTTTGTTTTTCTAATAACTTGACAAGAGTTCATTAGTTTTTTGGTAATTAAGTTTATACATTATTACGAACTTATTTGTATTTAAATATAATATATATCAATAAATAATTAAAATATATAATATATATTAATGTGTGTATAAATAAATATATATCACATATATTAATTATCAGCAATATTTTGATCATTTCATTCCATAGTAATACAATTTTAGAGTAATAATGTACTTGTTCTAGAGCGTTTTACCTGACCCTCCTTTGGTAGAAGATTCAATACCGTAAGGGTCGAGACCAGATGGTATGAA
Source organism: Panax ginseng (assembly GCA_020205605.1). NCBI lineage: Eukaryota > Viridiplantae > Streptophyta > Magnoliopsida > Apiales > Araliaceae > Panax > Panax ginseng. The sequence goes on along the minus strand of CM035149.1, from coordinate 55,014,673 downwards.
GCCCATGAAAGTGTTGGAGGTGTTAGAATTCGGCATTTGAAACCCTCCGGACCATAAATGAACCCTTGGTCTTGTGATGTTCGGTCGGGTCTTTGAGTTCTTTGGGCGAAGCCCAGATTAGATTATAGGACCGTTTGGGCATGCGACATGAGCTCTCTCTCCGCGTGCGAGTCCTGGTACCTATTCAGATGCATATAAGGTAACTCCAAAGGTGGTAATGAGATTGGACTCTACTTGCACTTTTTAAGGAGATTGTGTTGGACCCAAGTAATGGTAACTACCATACACTAGGAGTCCTAATCCACCGGGAGAAGGATCCTAAGGTGGTGAGTACTATAAATATGAGGCCTAGGTTATCATTATGAGGTAATACCTATTTTGAGCACTAAATACTTATCCTCCATTGTTAAACCTTGTAATCTACTGTACTCATTCTCACACCGGAGCTATCCCCGTGCATAAGCCGTCAAGCTTCAATGTGATCTCACATCGAGGTTCTAGCGCTGTGGATTCTGTGATTGGGCGCCACAATAAACTTTCAAGCGTTAATAATTACTAAAAACATGAATGAATTGTTTAATTATGATTTCATTATAATCTGGTTCTGATCATCATTTCATTCTTACTACAACCCTCAAAATCATCTTGAGTCATTATCTAATTAATTTGATTTAATATATACTAATTGTGATATACGACTTACCATGAAATTAAAAATAAAATATTTATATTTTAAATACATGAATTATTGACCTGAATATCTCTTTATAAGAGTCACAATTTTATGAGTAATCTATAAACTGCATCCAATATAATTATTTTGGGTAATTACTTAAAAGTATATATAATTGTTATATATATCTTACTAGGAAACAAGAAAAAATATTAATCTTTTAAATACATGGATTACTAAATAAAAGAATTATTTATTCAAAATTATAAAATTTACTAAATTTTAATAATTGACTTATGAAAAAGGATTAGAGAAAAATAATATGTGATTTAATGTGGTCGACATCTTTTTAGAGAGAGAGAGCATGTGACATAATTTGGCCACAAATTTTTTAATAATTGGGTAGTTAGTTTTGATGTTAGAACAAGTGGTATTACATATTTTGACAAAATTTAATGTCAAACCATGTGAGCTAACCGGTTTAACAATTTACAAGTCACCCAAAAGTACACACTTTTAATATAAAATATATGATCAAGATATTCTTAAAATGATCCAATGGTTATTTTTTAAAGTGATGTATGTACATCCAAAATTACCATAATGTATGGAAGAATGTTTAAGATAATACATTTCACTAATTTGGAGCCGGTATGAAATTGATTCAATTATGGAATCATGACTAGTCATTGGTTGAGTCTGTGACGCTCCCAAAATATGTCCACACAACCCATTTTAATTTGTCAAATACATGATACAGAAACCAAATACAAACTTCATTAATACAACTGTCGTGCAAAATACGACAACACATACGCTGAGAGTTTTAATACAAATATTGTCTTGTAGACAATATTCAAACTCAAATAAATTCCTCATTACAATTATTGATATACTATTTTACAAAATAGTGAGGATTACTATTGTGACGCCCCCAAAATAGGTATACATCACTCATTCTGAGTTGCCAAATACATGGTACAAAATACAAATGTAAACTTAATTATACAACATGAGCTGAGAGTTTTTACACGAATATTGTCTTCTAGACAATATCTAAACTCAAATGGAGTCCTCATTACAATTATTATTATACTATTTCATAGAATAGTGAGGACTACTATAACACCATCTCGGACCATCACTCCGTTCCCCGACTAGTCCCGGCTACGTTTTCATTTCCTGAAGAGAACAATGAAAGCAAAAGGGTGAGTTCAACTAGCCCAGTAAGAAATATTATGACTATGATAATGCAGAATAAATTATCGTTAGCCTTCAACAGTGTTAAACTGATAAAATACAATAAACATCAAGTTTAATTGCAGCGGAACAAGCAATCCATTAGAAGAGTTAAGTAGAGCATGATATCTACTATCTTTTATGATTTAAAAAGTTTATCATCAACTTTATCGCTGAGACTCAGCTTAATAAATAATCCACATCACTAAATTATCCATGCACTACGGGCCAAGAATATTCATTAGTATCACAACCACGAATTATCCATGCACTTCGGGCCAAGGATATTCGTGTTTTCACCAATGGTCATCACCACTGTCCATCAATGCACTACGGGCCAATGAAGACTTTTACCACATTATTTGTAACATTACGGTCAGGATTATACCGAATAATCCATGGTCATAATCATACCAATCAACAGTCCATCTATGCACTACGGCAAAAGATGACTTTCGTCGTAATATAAGCATGAGAATGATGACAATGATATAAAAATTCAATTAAATGAAAGCAAGAATAAATTTTAAAATTTTATAATTTAATTTATCTAGAATTCAATAATGTCCAAATTGTCAACATGATACTGCTTTGTGGAATAAAATTCAAGAATAATATTATATCAAAAATGATTTGGACAGAGAAGAAATTAATTTTGATCATGAATAGTACCCATGGTGAATAGTACTTCATGAATAGTACTTCAGAAATAGTAATTTATGAATAGTATCTCATGAATAGTACTTTATAAATAGTACCCCGTGAATAGTACTTTGTGAATAGTATCCCATGAATAGTACTTTGTGAATAGTACCCCGTGACCAGTACTCCGGTATGAAAAGATTAAAAATTATTAAGAATATTCAAAAAAATATCCTTGTGAAACGATACTAGATGAAACGCAAATTTCAAGGATATTCTACTAATTTCACGGAGTATAGAATCAATACTTTAACAAAATGAGTGTAGAAGTAGGAATACGAAACAAAATAATATTAATTACATACTATAGAGTATGGAAGAAAATATTATTTCATACGAGTATTGAACAAAAATAATATCCCTTACCTTAGAAGAAGACTGGATACTGGAATAGTGAAGTAATAGAATACTCTTCTTCTTTCTCTCCATAGCTTCTCTCTCTATAATTACTCTTGTGAGTCTTAGTGAATTGGTGAAATGAAAGAAGAATGAGCTTCTATTTATAGGAAAACATAGTTTCGATAATTGCACGTTTTTGGGCTCAAATTATTACAGTATAGTACCTTCATCTTTTCTTTCATTTTTAATTTAGTCCTACAAGTATTATCAAACTTACACCACCTCCCCTAATAGTACATGCATGTGAATTAATAGTACATGCATGTGAATCAATAGTTTCATTCATGTGAACAAATAGTTATATGCATGTGAACTAATAGCAATTAATTGCTCATTTATCCAATTAATTACCCGATTGGTCAATTTAACCTCCAGAAATTAATTATTATCGAAATAAATGTCGATTTCCACTAACACTAATAATCCCAACATAATGAAAATATCAATTTCATCTTTAATCAACACGAACTTATTCATCATTAATATTATAACTCACAATATTTAACAACCCGATCATTCCCAGGAAAGAGGGAGCTTTCCGATAAGGATTTCTCCCTATTGGCGCGCAATGAGGTGACTAAATCCCTTTCCTCGACAGAACTTTCTAGACATCGTCAATAATGTAAATAATAATATGAATAACTTTGTCGTCTCAATTATTGATTTAATAATATAAAATATTATGCAGATGATACTGTGATAATAATTGAATCAATAATATGAGAGATATTATGCAGCAATTACTGTAGCAATAATTGAGTATAACTAAGTGACTTCTCACGTAAGCATCAATAATCAAAGATACTGTACAATATTGTGTGCTACTATGCAACCACGTGTATTACTGTATTTTTACCACATGGTATTTTAACAGTTAACGGTAAAACTTTCGTCGTTAATTTATAAAAAGATATTTCTGTCATTTTCTAACTCCAACAATAGTTCCATTATGGGGTCCACTAATGATTGTGCCGTCGTACGAATATTCCCTGTTAAAAAGAATATTTCCCGACCAATCGAATATTTTATAACAACTTATTTACTTTGCAAAATTTGTAAATATTACCCACAACTATAACATTATATCAAATCCACACCATAATATTCAAAAATATATTTCGAGAAAAATTAAGTTTTATTCATAAAAGTTGGGGTCTTACAACCTCCCCTTCTTATGAAATTTCATCCTCGAAATTGGGGTACGTACCTGGTATGTCGAAGAGGTGAGGATACCTTGATTTCATTTCAGATTCTAACTCCAAGGTCATTTCCTCCACATCGTGGTTTCTCCACAAAACTTTGACTTGAGGTATAACCTTGGAGCATAGAATATGATCCTTCTTATCCAAGATTTTAACAGGTATCTCTTTATACGTTAAATCTTTCGCTATCTCGTCCGGTTCGAATTCAATAATGTGGTTCGGGTCTTTCACATATTTACGTAACATAGATATGTAAAAAATATTATGAACATGAGACATACTTGGCGGTAAGGCGAGTCTATAGGCCACGGTTCCTACGCGATCGAGGATTTCAAATGGGCCAATGAATCGAGGATTGAGTTTTCCTCTCTTTCCAAATCTTGTAACTCTTTTTCATGGAGCAACATGTAACAACACATGATCACCAACATTGAATTCCACGTCCTCTCGATGAAGATCAGCATAACTCTTTTGACGATCTTGTGAGATTTTTATACGTTGTCGGATTATTTGAATCTTTTCCGTAGTCATACGTACCAACTCCAGTCCCAACAACGTTGCTTCACCCACCTCGTCCCAGCATACTGGAGAACTACACTTGCGTCCATAAAATGCCTCAAATGGAGTCATGCCACTACTTGCTTGATAGTTGTTGTTGTAGGAGAATTCCACTAATGGTAAGAACTTGTCCCAACTTCCTTTGAAGTCAAGGACACAGAGTCTTAATAGATCTTCAAGAGTTTGAATAGTCCTCTCCGACTGCCCGTTCGTTTGAGGATGATATGCCGAACTAAATCGTAAATCCGTGCCCATAGCTTTTTGCAAACTAACCCAAAATCGTGAAGTGAATCTTTGGTCTCGATCAAAAACTATGGATACTGGCATACCATGCAGTCTTACAATCTCATTTATGTATATACGAGAAAAACGTTTAAGTGAATAAGTTTCTCTTATAAGTAAGAAATGAGCAGACTTGGTTAATTTATCGACAATAACCCAAATCACATCTATGACTTGAGAAACCTTGGGGAGACAAGATATTCCAACAGAATAATAAAGAATGGAACCAGGTCATGCGTAATTCGCACAGACAGGATATTCCAACAGAATAATAAAGAATGGAATAATAGAAGAATTCACCATGCATGCGATGAATCGCATTGCATACGAGTTATTCCAACAAAATAATAAAGAATGGAACTAGGTCTAGCAGCGTCCGCATGCATGATATATTCCAAATGAATAATAAAGAATGGAATAACAAAGAATTCACCATGCATGCGATAGACCGCACTTACAGCATGGGTTATTCCAACGAGAATAATAAAGAATGGAACCAGTTCAGCGTAATCCTTACGATGCATGGATATTCCAACGAATAATAAAGAATGGAATAATGTAAGAATTTCACCATGTATGTGGTACTTGATGTATAGAGCGAGTTATTCCAACATAATAATAAAGAATGGAATAACAAAAGCTCTCTTCATGAATATGAAAGAAATAATACCCCTTACCTTAGAAAGAAACTGGATACTGGAGTAGAGAGGTAGCAGACTTCTCTTCTTCTTTCTCTCTATAATTTCTCTCTATAATAATTGCTCTATAACTTTAGTGAATTGGTGAGAAATGAAGGAAGAATGAGCTTCTATTTATAGGAAAATATAGTTTCGATAATTGCACGTTTTGGGGCTCAAAATATTACAATACAATACCTTCAACTTTTCTTTCATTTTTAATTTAGTCCTGCAAGTATTATCAAACTTGCACCACCTCCCCTAATAGTAAATAATGTGAATCAATAATTCAATCATATGAATCAATAGTTATAATCATGTGAAAATATGAATTACAGTATATTACCTCCATCTATTCCTCCATTTTTAACTTAGTCATGCAAGTATTATCAATCTTGCACCAACTCCCCTAATAGTACAATAATGTGAATCAATAGTACACACATGTGAGCAAATAGTTATAATCATATGAATTAATAGCAATTAATTGCTCACTTATCCGGTTAATTACCCGACTGGTTAGTATAACTTCCAGACATCAATTAATATCGAAATAAATGTCGATTTCCACTAACACTAATAATTCCAATACAATGGAACTATCAATTTCATCTTTAATCAACACGAACATATTCATCATTAATATTATAACTCACAATATTTAATAACCAGGTCATTCCTGTGAAAGAGGGCTTTTTGATAAGGATTTCTCCTTATTGGTAGCCTTGATTAGATGACCAAACCTCTCCTTAACAGAACTTCTAGACATTGTAAATATTACAATTTAATAATATGAATAACTTTGTCGTCTCAATTATTAATTTAATAATATATCATATAATGTAGATGATACTGTGACAATAATCGAATCAATAATATGAGAGATATGATGCAGCAATTACTGTAGCAATAATTGAGTATAACTGAGTGACTTCTCATATAAGCATCAATAATCAATACCGTGTGCTACTATGCAACCATGCGTATTACTGTACTTTTACTACCGGGTAGTTCAACAGTTTAACGGTAAAACTTCCATCATTATTTTTATAAAAAGATAATTATGTCGTTTTATAACTACGATAATACTTCCGTTGTGGGGTCCACCAATGATTGTGTCGTCGTACGAATATTTCCTGTTAAAACGAATATTCCTCGACCAATCGAATATTATATAACCACTTGCTTACTTTGCAAAATTTGTAAATATTACCCACAACTATAACATTATATTATATCCACACCATGATATTCAAAAATATATTTTGAGAGAAATTAATCTTTATTTATAAAAGTTGGGGTCTTACAACGTGCCCAAGGAATGCTACTTCCTTAAGCCAGAACTCGCATTTCTCAACTTGGCATACAGTTTGTCTTTACGAAGCTTTTGGAGTATCAGCCTCAAGTATTGCTCATGATCTTCACGGCTTTTGGAGTAAATGAGGATGTCATCAATAAAGACGACCACAAAGTGATCCAAATATTCCTTGAATACTCGGTTCATCATATCCATAAAGGTAGCAGGAGCATTAGTCATTCCAAAGGACATGACTAGAAATTCGTAATGCCCGTACCGAGTTCTGAAAGCAGTCTTTGGAATGTTATCAGTTCTAATATTTAATTGATGATATTCGAAATGAAGATCGATCTTTGAAAAGAATTTAGTGCCTTGCAACTGGTCAAACAGGTCATCAATGCGAGGCAACAGGTACCTATTTTTGACAGTGACATGATTCAACTCCCGATAATCAATACAAAGTCGCATACTTCCATCTTTCTTCTTTACGAATAGAATAAGAGCACCCCAAGGAGACGTACTAGGATGAATGAAACCGATGTCTAACAACTGCTGCAGTTTGGTTTTTAACTCCTGAATTTTTATAGGAGCCATTCGATATGGGGATTTGGAAATGGATTTTGTACCGGGTTCAAGGTAGATACAAAATTCAATTTCATGCTCTGGGGGTAGGCCAGGAAGTTCTTCAAGGAATACGTCAGAAACTTTATTAACAATAAAAATATCATTCAAATCTGACGTATTTTTGTTTAAATCCGTGGCATGGGCTAAGAAAGCTTGACATCCATTTTTCAATAAACGAATAGCTTTATGGCTTGATATGACAGTGATTGACTTTAGTTGTTTGGTTGCTTGAATTTGCATAATAGGTTGGTTAGGAATATGAAAGCTAACAACCTTACGAAAATAATCAATTTTAGCATGATGAATAGTTAACCAATCAATCCCTAAAATCACATCAAATGCAAGTATTTTCAAAGAGATAAGATCGACATGTAATGTGAGGGTGCCGATTTGAATCAAACAAGACTTATAAACAATGGATGAAGGTTTCTCCCAATAGAGTTTCAACAGATAAGTCAAAGTCTAATTTCTCTGGAGTCAAATTTAAACGTTGAGTGCAAGTAGGAGAAATAAAAGAATGGATAGAACCGGTATCAAATAAGGTATAGACTTCGCAAGAGTTTATAATTAGCTTACCCGTGATAACCTCGTTCGGGTTCCTCGCTTTTTAGGAGTTCATGATAAACGCTCTCCCTTGAACTACCGGCTTTGACTTGTCTGGGATGGCATTTGGTGTCACCATCCCAACTGGACTTGGCTTCACTGCACGAAAAAATTGAGCTAGGTGACCTTCTCTTCCGTAATTGTAACACGCTTTGGATTGCATCGTGCAGTTTTAACTGATGTGTCCCTCCCCTCCACATTTGAAGCATACGATCGGTGGTCGTTCTCCTTCCTTAACAACGGTTACTGGTGCTGACGTCTTTCCATCATTATTAAACATTCTCTTCTTAAAATTTCCACTTCTATTATCTTGGCCATGATTACCACCGAAGTGGTTACCATTTCTAGTATGTTGATTCCCTCCACCTTTGTTGTCACCGCTTCGATGACTGCTACCACTTGTATTATCGATTTGTCGGCTGCTCTCTCTTGGTTGGGTTGACTCATTATCGCGCTCCAATAATTGAGCTCTATTCATAACATCTGAATACAAGCAAAGTTTATGAGAAATGAGGTATTGACGTATTTCGTGTTTTAAACCTCGCAGAAACATTCGCGTCATTCTCTCCTTATTATCACTCAAATGGGATATAAACCGGAATAACTCCACAAACTTAGCCTCATATTGCGACACGGTTATATTTTTTTGTTCCAGCTTGATGAATGTGACAACCCAAAAAATTAGATTGTCCAGAATTTAAGATTTAAAGAATTAGTTATTAATAAAAGGAATTTTTATTTTGTGCTATGTGTTTATTAATCGTTCTAGAACCTAGAATGATTATTAATCGGGAGGATTCTGGCTATGAGCTAGACTGAACGAGTAAGAATTTTCAAGAAAAAAATAAAAAAAATTTGGGAATAAAATATTTCTAGGGAAAAAGACGAAATATGCATTATTCACCTGACGAAACCCTAAGGGTTAGGGTTTGAATAACCTAAGCCTTTCAGAGAGTTCGGTATGTCGAAATGACCTTCTCGTCAAAATATTTGATGATAATATATCATGAAAAGTTAAGTAAGCCGATAAAAGTTTTTCTCAAAAAACGTGCAGAAATCAGACGAAATAAAAAACGACAAAAAGTACTATTATGTACTTTTCATTCGTTTAGCTACGTTAGGGGAAACATGAAGGAAAATGCTTATCGTGGAAAGGTGTTTTTCAGTTTTTCGAAGATCCAAAGAATACGTAAAAGTTAATCGGTAAAGGAAAGACGAAATACCCAAAAATATTTGGATTCCGAGAATCGCAGTTTTTGAACCGCTTGACCGAATTCTCAAGAAGATTAAGAAGACCAAGCTTCCAAGGGAAGCTTCGTGAATAGTAAGGAGGTGTATCTAGGAGGTGTGAATAGTAAGGAGGTTGGGGCAAAATGACTAAAATGCCCCTAGCTTTGGTTTTCTATAAATAGGAAGCTTAATTCATTTGTTTAGGATTTTGAAAAATCCTATAACACTTGAGAGAGATAGAGAGAGGTCGGATGAGAAGGAGAAGAAGGAGGAAAAGCTTGCTCGTGAGCAAACTTTGTCCGACAGAAGGAGATTAAAGAAGAAAGGTAATCCGAAAACCTAACTTCTAGATAATTTTACTTTAAGTTTTTATGTTAAAAAAATAGCTTAATGAGAAAAAGAAGTAAATGATGTTAGGAATGATTTCATATGGTTGAAATCATTGATAAAAGAAGAAATAGGAATTTGAAGTTTATTCTATAAATTTCTTAAGGAAGTGTAAGATTCGTAATGAATTAGAACGATCCGAGTCAATCATATGAATGATTAGGTGAAATAAGTAAGGAATGATGTTCTATAACATCAAATTCCAAGAAAAAGTAAAATCATAATCAAAATATCGATTAAAAATGAAGAACGAACGAAGAACGCAAAGAACACGCGAAGAACGCGAAGAACGTTGTTGATGGACAAATTTAAAACCATCGTAGGATAATTGTTGTTGATGGAAAAGTTTAAAACCATCGCGTATATGTTAGTTGCTTATTTCTTGGTTAGGAACGGTAGAAATGTTCATGTGGAACGGATTAAAATTAAGCTATAACGAAGTTATGGCGAAAATTTCGTAAAAGATGAACGAGAATCAGAAAGTTAGTAAATGAACCCGAATATGTAGGGTTTCATAAGAATGTAAGAGAATGTAGAAAATGTGAGTCGTAGACTCAAGAGTGAATGAGTTCCGAGTTCGGATGACCAAACTATGGACGAACGAACGAAGAATGTTAAAAACGTAAAACGAACAAAGGGTGAAGATTAAGCCAATCGAATAGCATGTTAACGGATTCAGAACGAAGTTTTATCTGAGGGTAATCGAAGTACATAAGATAAGGAAGAGAATAGCTTTAGAACGACCACGTTCCGAGTTATAACAAATAAGATATGAGATTTCAAAGTACGCGTCTCAAATTTAATACAAGACTTCGAAAAATTTTCTAGGTTTTGTGCTCAGTTGTCAGCCAAATTTCAGCGAGCCTTAGAGGTGGTCTTTGCGGTATGAGGCAAGGTTCGCCATCACTATCACGAGTGGCACCACGGTGCGAGAGATAAAGAAGAGATTGGCGCATACACAAATTTCAGCAGCTTGACATCAGAGAGAGTAATGGTATAAATGAGGTAAAGGAAGGGGCTTTTGTGGCCATGGCGCCAGTGTGAAAAAGCGGTGATGAGCTCTTAAGTGCTCAATTACTAGGGGATGTGCAAGAAAGAAATATGAACATGTAGTTCACCAAATATAACACTTAATCAAGTGTTTTAAACCTTTAATGAAGGTTGAACGGAAAGATTAAACGAGATTAAAAGAATGTGAACGCGGGTTAGGGAACTGATATCCGGGGACCGTAGTCTCGATAAACGAACGTGGGGGATTGCTATGATTGTGATTCCTTAGACGTTGAGTAATGAGGGTAATGTATAACATTTTGATGTTATGACATGGTAATGAAGATGAATGTAAAGCGTATAAACGCTGTAAATGCAATGTTGTTGCGATGAGCGATCGGTCTTAGCATACAACGAATCGTATGGCTTTGACATTAAGAAAGAATAATGAACATGAGGTTCAGGTGATGAGTAATGAATGAAAGCAATTAAAACCTTAGGTAAATGTTGAATGAGAGATTAAGAGATGAACAATGTAAACGTTGAATACGTAAACAATTCTTGTGAATCGTATTCAAATCAGGCAAACGTTTTATGTATGCATTGGTTGTATGACTTAGATGTTGACGAAGGTAGTAAGTAAGATATGATTTATAAAGAAAGCCGTAGTGAACGGTAATAAGATTAATGAAAGCCGAATGTGAGTCGGATGGAGAATGTTAGAATGAAATGTGAACGGTGAAGAAGCTGAATTAAAGACAAGTACGTATAACATAAAGAAACCGAGTTAATATTTATAACTTGGATGACGTTCCGAGTCGAATTAATCGGACGTTGTAAGATAAGAACAAGGTAACGTAAAATGATTAACGCTATAAATGCGTAGAATGAATATTGAATGATCGTTCTGAGTATAAAAAAGACTGTATGACTTAGACGATAAAGAATGAATCCCGAGGTATGACATTTAGTTGCTAGAAAGCCATAAGGAATAAGAAATTAAATAACGAACGTTATAGTTTAATAGTTTGGATAAATTAAGATGAATTTAAGTTGTAGTACAATTATAACCTTTGATGGTTGACATATGGGAGCTGGGCTAAACAATTCCTTCAGAGAACGAAGGTATATACAAAATTGGCAACCGATCTAACTCACTATGATGGCAGTATAGACGAGACGGGAACTTGTTTGTTGGTTGTTTGTGGGAAACCACTTAGAGTACCATATTAACTACTAGCAGAGACGCGATGTGTGCTGAGTCCTAGAGAAGTTATAAGAAGAAGATAAGGATGCAAATCATCAAAGATGATGAACGTAATGAGTAAGACATCTCTGTATGTCATGAAGCCATAGAACGGTAATAAAAGTTGTCGCGTAAACTTAGATTATAAGAACGCGAACCCTAAGAAGTGAAGTTAAGTAAACCAATGTGAAAGTCATGTATATGACTAATTGGTGTATATGTTATTTCCTTATGTGCTACATAGGAATTGGAATGAGCAATTCAGCGTAAACTATAAGTTGTAGCTGTGCGTAAGGAAAGTTTCCTAACTTCATTCATATTTTAAATGAATGCTAGTTTCTAAAACTTCTCAGATGTTGAACTTGAGAAGTTCTGTCTATGTGCGAATATGTGATATTTGTACAAGGTGGTAGAATGTATGAGGCCTTGTGCCACAATGTGAACACTTTGGTGTTTCTATGAGATGAACTGTTCAATAAAAGAATGTTCTATTTATACATGATTCGTTATTGTTAAGTCTGTGCTAATGATTCTAGCTAGACAGAATGTGTATGAAAAAGGTAGAAGAATGAAAGTATTTCAAAGTGAATGTGACTAAGGTTTTAAAATGATAGGAATCAGAGTTTATTCCTATTATTCAAGCTGCTTCATAACCTTTGTTCGGTTATTGAAGTCTTAAAAGAATATTTAAGTTCTTGAGGTTGTTTATTCAACTGCTATGACTTGCTGAGCAATTGAATGCTCACACTTGCTTTAAATGAAAACCATTTCCAGCGTATGAGTAGAAGAACTTAAGGATCCCATAAAGATCAAACTGATCGGTATCCAGAAGAAGTGCCCTTCATTAGATGAATGAGCATGAAGATCAAGCGAAGACTTGTAATGTAGAATAGTTTAATTAAACTATAGACTAGTTTAATAAACTGTTATGTATCCTTGGTGACGGATAAAAGTCACTCGTGCAAGATGTAAAGAATAATGTAATTATCATTATTTGTAATGAAATAGGTTATAAGGTATTAGAACCTAGGATTTGAGAATGTATGTTGTTATATTTAGCTATATAATGATGTATGTTTGGAAGAAGATGGGATCGTGACGTACGGAATTCGGATGTGAAAATAGACCAGATTTCGGGGCGTTACAATGAACTCTACTTCCTTCATGTGACGAATACTTTTGGGAAAGTACTTGTCGTTGAACAATTATTGGAACTTCTCCCAAGAAATTTTGATTGTGGCAGGATGAGTATGCTTTACAGATTCCCACCAATAATCTGCCTATCCTCTCAACATGAAGGTGGCAAAGGGAACCTTTTGCATCTTGGAGCATCCCAAGACATCAAATATCTTGGTGATCTACTTTATGCACGTCTCTGCCTTAAGTGATTCTGGCTTTCCCAAAAACTCTGGTGGTCCCAACTCCTTGAACTGCTTAGCGGTGACCGTCCGAGAGTTATCGGTGTTTACACCTACATTTTTCACAAGAGTCTCTCTGGCCTGATGTTGCATGAATTGTAGAAAGCCTCTGAACATTCCATCGTTCATCATTTGGGCGGTGTTGTTGTTTACATGAGGATCGTTGCCTTCCTGATGCACATTATCCTGGTTATTGATCTGTGGTGGCTCAACGGTCTCTTGTGCTCCATTGTTTATCTTAACAATTTTAGATTCCATTTTCAAATACTGTCACAAAACAAGGGTTAATTGACATACCACATATTATCCCTATATTCTGACCGACCAATTAAATAACAAATAAGCTTAGGTAGGTCATACTAGCGAAGGATTTATCCGTCTCTCCCCTCCTAGTTCTAGTCTCACATCTCAGCCAGGGATCATATCCCTAAGCTTTGATACCAACTGTGACGCCCCAAAAATAGGTATACATCACCCATCTTGGGTCATCAAATACATGGTACAAAATACAAATACAAACTTAATTATACAACATGAGCTAAGAGTTTTAACACGAATATTATCTTCTAGACAATATCCAAACTCAAATAGATTCCTCATTATAATTATTATCACACTATTTTATAAAATAGTGAGGACTACTATAGCCACCATCTCAGACCGTCACTCTATTCTCTGACTAGTCCCGACTACGTTCTCATTTCCTGAAGAGAACAATGAAAGAAAATGGGTGAGCTCAACTAGCCCAGTAAGAAATATTATGACTAAGATATTGCAGAATAAATTATCGTTAGCCTTCAATAGTTTTAAACTGATAAAATACAATAAACATCAAGTTTAACTGCAGCGGAACAAGCAATACATTAAAAGAGTCAAGTAGAGCATGATATCTACTATCTTCTATGATTTAAAAAGTTTATCATAAATTTTATCGCTGAGACTCAGCTCAATAAATAATCCACATCACATAATTATCCATGCACTATGGGCCAAGGATATTCATTAGTATCACATCCACGAATTATCCATGCACTATGGGCCAAGGATTTTCGTGTTATCATCAATGGTCATGATCATGCCAACAACTGTCCATGCACTACGGGCCAATGAGGACTTTTACCACATCATTTGTAACATTACAGGTCATGATTATACCGAATAATCCCTGGTCATAATCATACCAATCAACAGTCCATCTATGTACTACAGGCCAAAGATGACTTTCATCACAATATAAGCATGAGGATGATGACAATGATATAAGAATCTAATTAAATGAAAGCAAGGATAAATTTTAGAGATTTATAATTCAATTTATCTAAAATTCAACAATGTCCAAATTGTCAACATGATACAGCTTTGTGGAGTAAAATTCAAGAATAACATTGTATCAAAACTAATTTGGACCGAAAGAAATCAATTTTTGTCATGAATAGTACCCGGGTGAATAGTACCTGAGTGAATAGTACCCCGTGAATAGCACCCCGGCATGAAAATATTAAAAATTATCAAGAATGTTTAGAATAATATTTTCATGAAAAAATACTAGATGAAACGCAAATTTCAAGGATATTCTACTAATTTCAAGGATTATAGAAGCAATACTTTAACAAAATTAGTGTATAATTCAGAATCTGAAACAAAATAATATTACTCACATACTACAGAGTATGGAAGAAAATATTATTTCTTACTAATACTGAACAAAAATAATATCCCTTACTTTAAAAGAAGAGTATTTCTGACTGGTAGGGCGAGGATATTCTTGAAGAAAACTTTCACTGTTTTCTACACTCAAAGCTTCCTTAAACTCTAAAGAAATACGCTCAATATTATAGAAGAAGAATTCTCTGATTCTGGTGTGATTTTCAATTCTAAATTAAGCATCTTATTTATAAGAGAATGGAAGGAAACTATTTGAATTTAGAAAATCACGGGTTGCACAGGAGAAAAGTTCACGGGTGAATTTCGTTCGACTGAAAAATTTTCTGATTTACTATGCAAACACTATGCAGACACTATACAAACACTGCATAATAAAATATAATATATTCTATTTTTCATAAAAAAACAAAACTTATAAAATATATATATATATATATAACCTTTGCCTTACGACAAAGGCACACCAACACAAATTCACACATGATATATATATATATATATATATATATATATATATATATATATATATATATATTACAAACTTCCTACCAATTATTTTGAAAATGAGCAAGTGGGGGTCCAAATAATATGCCAAACTTATAACAAATACTTCATAAAAATCCCTCTATTTATCTTAACCCACTTGACTTGTAAAAAAGACCCCAACTTTTATGAAATAAAGATTAATTTTTCTCTAAATATATTTTTGAATATTATGGTGTGGATTTGATATAATGTTATAGTTGTGGGTAATATTTATAAATTTTGCAAAGTAAGCAAGTAAGTTGTTATAAAATATTCGATTGGTCGGGAATATTCGCTTTAACAGGAAATATTCGTATTTACAAGACAATCATCAGGACCCCACAATGGAATTATTGTTTTGAGTTAGAAAAACGATGTAAATATCTTTTTTATAAAAATAACGGCGAAAAGTTTTACCGTTAACTATTGAAATACCCTATGATGATAAAAGTACAAGAATACGCGTGGTTGCATAAGTAGCACACCAGATTTATTATTGATGCTTACGTGAGAAGTCACTCGCTTATACTCAATTATTGCTACAAGAATTGTCGATAAGATCTCACGTTATTTGATTCAATTATTGTTAAATATTTTATATTATTAAATCAATAATTGAGATGACAAGTTATTCATATTATTATTTGCATAATTAACAATGTCTAGAAAGTTCTCACGAGGAAAGGGGTTTGGTCACCTAATCATGCGCTACCAATAGGAGAAATCCTTATCTAAAAGCCCCTTTCCGGAAACGACTCTCGTTGTTAATATTATGAAGTTATAATAATGATGAATAAATGTTGTTAAAAATATTGAGGGATTTTTATGAAGTATTTGTTATAAATTTTACTTATTATTTGGACCCCATTTACCCATTTTTCAAAAATATAATCTAGAAAAGTTATTCAAGTATATATATATATATATATATATATATATATATATATATATATATATATATATATATATATATATATGGGGGATATATATGTGAATGTGATGTGAAGTGGGGAAAATGGGGGGGAATATATGATATATATATATATATATATATATATATATATATATATATATATATATATATATATATATAATAAGTTTTGTTTTTATATAAAATATATATATATTATATTTTATATATATATATATATTTATATATATTGTTTGTTAATAAAATAGTAAAATTTATTTGAAAATCAATCTTCATATCTGCCTGTCAATTTTCCATCTGCAGAAATTTTATCGTCGCATCCGTGATTTTTTTCTCAAATAGTATCCTTCCATTCTCCTATAAATAGGATGCTTAGTTTAGAATTGAAAATCACACCGTAATCGTAGAATTCTTCTTCTATAATATCGAGCGATTTCTTTCAGAGTTTTAGAAAGCTTTGAGAGTAGAAAATAAAGTGAAAGTTTTCTTCAAGAATATCCCCGCTTATACCAAATTGGAATACTTTCTTTTTTAAGGTAAGGGATATTATTTTTGTTCAATATTCGTAGAAATAATATTTTCTTCCATACTTGTAGTATGTAAGTAATATTATTTCGCTTCGTATTCAATTCTACACTCATTTTGTTAAGTTTTGCTTCTATACTCCATGAAATTAGTAGAATATCCTTGAAATTTGTGCTTTCATCCAAAGATCTTTTCATGAAAATATTATTCTCGAGCATTCTTGATAAGTTTTAACTTTTTCATGCCGGAGTACTATTCATTCACGGGTACTATTCTCAAAGTACTATTCACTTGTACTATTCACTGTACTATTCACCCGGGTACTATTCATGATAAAAATTGATTTCTTTTCATTCAAATCATTTTTGATACAATATTATTCTTGAATTTTACTCCACAAAGCAAAGATCATGTTGACAATTTGACATTATTGAATTCTCGATAAATTAAATTATAAATCTTTAAAAATTTATCCTTTGCTTTCATTTAATTGAATTTTATATCATCATCATCATCCTCATGCTTATATTGTGATGAAAGTCATCTTTGGCCTTAGTAGTGCATAGATGGATCGTTGATTGGTATGATTATTATACCAGTGATTATTCTAAGATAATCATGACCGTAATGTTACAAATGATGTGGTAAAAGTCCTCATCGGCCCGTAGTGCATCGATGGACAAATGCTTGTTGGCATGATCATGACCATCGGTGATAACACGAATATCCTCGCCCGTAGAGTGCATGGATAATTCGTGGTCGTGATACTAATGAATATCCTCGCCCATAGTGCATGGATAATTCAAAGATGTGGATTATTTATTGTCGAGTCTCAAATGATAAAATTGATGATAAACTTTTTAAATCATAGAAGATAGTAGATATCATGCTCTACTTGACTCTTCTAATGGATTGCTTGTTCCGCCGCAGTTAAACTTGATGTTTATTATATTTTATCAGTTTAACACTGTTGAAGGCTAACGATAATTTATTCTGCATTATCTTAGTCATAATATTTCTTACCGGGCTAGTTGAGCTCACCCTTTTTGCTTTCATTGTTCTCTTCAGAAATGAGAACGTAGCCGGACTAGTCTGGGAACGGAGTGATGGTCCGAGATGGTGGTTATAGTAGTCCTCACTATTCTATAAAATAGTGTGATAATAATTGTAATGAGGACTCCATTTGAGTTTGATATTGTCTAGAAGACAATATTCGTGTTAAAACTCTCACCATGTTTTGTTTATTCGATTTTACACTTACAATTGTATAATTAAGTTTGTATTTGAATTTTGTACCATGTATTTGGCGACTCAAGATGGGTGATGTATACCTATTTTGGGGGCCACAAATTGGTATCAAAGCTTAGGATATGATCCCCGGCCGAGATGTGAGACTAGAACTAGGGGGGGAGAGACGGGTAAATCCTTCGCTAGTATGACCTACCTAAGTTTATTTGTTATTTAATTGGCTCACGTAATATAGGGATAATATGTGGTATGTCAATTAACCCTTGTTTTGTGGCAAGATTTTGAAAATGGCATCCGAAATGTTGAGATAAGCAATGGAGCACATGAGACCGCTGAGTCACCACAGATCAATAACCGTGATAATGTGCATCAGAAAGGCAATAATCCTCATGTAAACAACAACACCGACCAAAAATGATGAACGATGGAATGTTTAGAGGCTTTCTGCAATTCATGCAACATCAAAGCAGAGAGAGACTCCTCGCGCTCAAAATGCAGTGGAAACACTGGCAACTCACGGATGGTCACCGCTAAGCAGTTCAAGGAGCTGGGACCACCGGAGTTTTTGGGAAAGCCAGAACCACTTAAGGCAGAGACGTGGATAAAGCAGATCACCAAGATATTTGATGTCTTGGGATGCTCCGAGGAGCAAAAGGTTCCCTTTGCCACCTTCATGTTGCGAGGAGAGAGGCAGACATCGGTGGGAATCAGAAAACGTACTCAACCTCGCCACACTAAATGTGTCTTGGGAGAAGTTCCAAGAATTGCTTCAACGACAAGTACTTTCCCAAAAGTATTCATCACACGAAGGAGGTGGAGTTCATCAAGTCGAGCAAAAACAATATGACCGTGTCGCAAAGACGAGGCTAAGTTTGCCGAGTTATCCCGCTTGCATCCCATTTGGTTGATAATGAGGAGAGAATGACGCGAATGTTTCTAAGAGGTTTGAAACCCAAAATACGCCAATACCTCATTTCTCACAAACTTGGTTTGTATTCGATGTTGTAAATAGGGCTCAATTATTGAGCGCGATAATGAGTCAACCCAACCAAGAGAGAGCAAATGACAAAAAATGATAATACCAAAGGGTAGCAATCGGGTTGCAAGACAACAAACGTGAGGGAATCAACATGCCGTAAAATGGTAACCACTTCAAGTGGTAATCATGGCCAAGATAATAGAAGTGGAAATTTCAAGAAGAGGAGATTCAATAATGATGGAAAGACGCCAAGACCAAAGACCCGCTGTTAAGGAAGGAGAACGACCACCACCGATCATATGCTTCAAATGCGAGGGGGGGACACATCACCAAACTGCATACGCATGCAAATCCAAAACATGTTATAATTATGGAAGAGAAGGTCACCTAGCTCGATTTTGTCGCAGCAAAGAAGCCAAGTCCAGCTGATGGATGGTGACACCAAAGGTCATCCCATAAGAAGTCAAAGCCGTAGTTCAAGGGAGAGCGCTTTGTCGTGACCTCCCAAAAAGCGAGGAACCCAAACGAGGTTATCACGGTAAGCTAATCATAAACTCTAGCTAAAGTCTATACCTTATTTGATACCGGTTCTACCCATTCTTTTTTTATTTCTCCTACTTGCGCCAACGCTTAAATTTAACTCCTGAGAAATTAGACTTTGACTTATCTCGTTGAAACTCCGCTGGGAGAAACCTTCATTACATCCACTATTTATAAGTCTTGTTTGATTCAAATCGCAGAATCGCACATTACCCGTCGATCTTATCTCTTTGAAAATACTTGCATTTGATGTGATTTTAGGATTGATTGGTTAACTACTCATCATGCTAAAATTGATTATTTTCGTAAGGTTGTTAGCTTTCATATTCCTAACCAACCTATTATGCTAATTCAAGCAACCAAACCACTAAAGTCAATCATCCGTCATATCAAGCCATAAAGCTATTCGCTTATTGAAAAATGGATGTCAAGCTTTCTTAGCCCATGTCACGATTTAAACAAAAATACGCCGATTTGAATGATATTTCTATTGTTAATAAATTTCCGACGATTCCCCAAGAACTTCCTCGCCTACCCCCTGAGAGCGTGAAATCGAATTTTGTATCGACTTTAACCCGCAGACAAAACCCATTTCCAAAGCCCCATATCGAATGGCTCCTATTGAACTTCGTGAGTTAAAACCCAACTACAGGAATTGTTAGACATCGGCTTCATTCATCCCTAGTACGACGCCTCCTCGGGGTGCTCCTGCTCTATTCAGAAAAGAAGAAAGATGGAAGTATGCGACTTTGTATTGATTATCGAGAGTCAAATCATGTCACCATCAAAAATAGGTACCTTGCCTCGCATTGATGACCTGCTTGACCAACCAGGCGGCGCCAAATTCTTTTCAAAGATCGATCTTCGCTTTCGATATCATCGCTAAAGATTAAAACCGATGACATTCCAAAGACTACTTTAAAACTCCAGACGGCATTACGAATTCCTAGTCATGTCTTTTGATCGACTAATGCTCCTACCGCTTTCATGGATATGATGAACCGAGTATTCAAGGAATATTTGGATCATTTTGTGGTCGTTTTTATTGATGACATCCTCATATACTCCAAAAGTCGTGAAGATCATGAGCAACACTTGAGGTCGATACTCTAAAAGCTTCGTGAAAACAAGCTATATGCCAAGTTGAAGAAATGCGAGTTCGCTTGAGGAAGTAGCATTCCTCGGGCACGTGATATCAAATCACGGAATATCTATCACCCAAAGAAAGATTGAAGCAATACAAAGTCGAGAGCAACCTAAGTCAAGAATCAAGTACGAGCTTTCTTTGGGCTTAATGGGTTATTATCGAGATTCGTGGAAGGATTTTTCTCTAATCGCTACTCCATTAACTCACCGACTCAAAAAGATACAAAATTCGGGTTGAGCGAGGAATGTGAGAAGAGTTTTCAAGAACTCAAGAGGAGACTCATTTCAAAGACTGCTCGACAATACCATCCGTTTCGAGGGGATTTGTCATCTACAACGATGCTTCAGTGCAGGGGTTAGGATGTGTTCTCATGCAACATGGGAAAGTCATAGCCTATGCCTCACGACAACTCAAAGAATATGAGAGGAATTATCCTACTCATGATCTAGAGTCAGTAACAGAATTATTTTTGCACTTAAAATCTGGAGGCATTACCTGTATGGGGAGAAAGTGGAGATCTATACGATCATAAAAGCCTCAAATATTTCTTCACCCAAAAGGAACTCAACATGCGACAACGACGTTGGCTCGAGTCTATTGAAAGATTACGATCATACCATTCAATACCATCCTCGAAAAGCTTAACGTAGTAGCCGACGCATCGAAAGAGTAAGATCATATGCGGCACGAAAAGCGATATTGTCAACGCAAAGGCCCATTTTGTATGACTTACAAAGGATGGAGATAGAGTTAAAAGACTCAGACCCACGTGATGATGTCAAATATACGAGTAGAACCGACTTTAATCGATAAAGTTAAAGTCGCCAAAGCTACGCACTGAGCCGATGCGCGTATGAAGAAGAAAGTGTAAGAAGGTGCTATTCCGTAAGCAAGAATCGATGAAGAAGGAATACTTCGAGTCAACTCCAACTTTTTGTGTTCCTAACGACCCCGATTTAAAGTATAAAATCATGATGGAGGCACACAACACACCGCTTGTAATCCATCTCGGGAGTACCAAAATGTATCGTGATCTTCGACATACATTTTGGTGGAGCAATATGAAAAGAGAGATAGCATGAGTTTATCTCAAGGTGTTTAACTTGTCAACGAAGTCAAGGCGAGCATCAAGTGCCAAAAGGTCCATCAGAACCACTTGAAATTCCGTAATGGAAGTGGGAGCACATTACCATGGATTTCAAGCATCGGTCTTCCCAAGGTTTCTCAAGGCATAGATGCAATTTGGGTCATTGTTGATAGATTAACCAAGTCTCGCTTCATTTCTTACCTATACGAGAAACTTATTCACTTGAACGCCTTTGCTCAGATATATATAAATGAGATTGTAAGATCGCATGGTATGCCAAGATCCATAGTTTCTCGATCGAGACCCAAGATTCACTTCACGATTTTGGGTTAGTTTGCAAAAAAAGCTATGGGCACACGGATTTATTTATTTAGTTCTTCGATATCATCCTCAAACGGACGGGCAAAAATGGAGAGGACTATTCAAACTCTTGAAGATCTATTAAGACTCGTGTCCTCGACTTCAAAGGAAGTTGGGACAAGTTCTTGCCATTAGTGGAATTCTCCTACAACAACAAAGCTTATCAAGCAAGTATTGGCATGGCATGGCTCCATTCGAGGCGCAGATGGACGCAAGTGTCGCTCTCCAAAGATGTCGGGATGAGGTGGGTGAAGCAACGTTGTTGGGACCGAATTGGTACGCATGACAACGGAAAAGATTCAAATGATCCGAAGAACGATAAAAAACCTCACAAGATCGACAAAAGAGTTATGTTAATCTTCATCGAAAGGACGTGGAATTCAATGTCGAGATCATGTGTTGTTACGTGTTGCTCCATGGAAAGGAGTTACAAGATTTGGAAAGAGAGGAAAGCTCAATCCTCGATTCATCGGCCCATTTGAAATCCTCGATCGAGTAGGAACTCGGCCTATAGACTCGCTTTTACCGCCAAGTATGTCTCGTGTTCATAACGCTTTTCACATATCTATGTTACGAAATATGTGGAAGACCCGAACCACATTATTGAAGTTAGAACCGATTTAAATAGCGGAAGATTTAACGTATGAAGAGGTACCTGTTAAAATCTTGATAAGAAGGAACATATTCTACGCCCAAGGTTATACCTCAAGTCAAAGTTTTGTGGAGAAACCACGATGTTGAGGAAATGACCTGGGAGTTAGAATCTGAAATGAAATCAAGGTATCCTCACCTCTTCGACATACCATGTACGTACCCCAATTTCGAGGATGAAATTTCATAAGAAGGGAGGTTGTAAGACCCCAACTTTTATGAATAAAGATTAATTTTTCTCAAAATATATTTTTGAATATTATGGTGTGGATTTGATATAATGTTATAGTTGTGGGTAATATTTATAAATTTTGCAAAGTAAGCAAGTTGTTATAAAATATTCGATTGGTCGGGAATATTCGCTTTTAACAGGAATATTCATTTATCGGCACACAATCATCAGTGGACCCCACAACTAAATTATTGTTTGAAAGTTAAAAACGATGTAAATATCTTTTTTTATAAAAATAATCTACGAAAGTTTTTTACCGTTAACTATTGAAATACCCGTGATAAAAGTACAAGAATACGCTGCGGGTTGCATAAGAGTAGACACACTGATTGATTATCGATGCTTACGTGAGAAGTCACCAGCTTATACTCAATTATTGCTACAAGAATTGTCGATAAGATCTCTCATATTATCTCATTCTATTATTGATTCAATTATTGTCATAATATTTTATATTATTAAATCAATAATTGAGATGACAAGTTATTCATATTATTATTTGCATAATTAACAATGTCTAGAAAGTTCTCACGAGAGAAAGGGGTTTTGGTCACCTAATCATGCGCCTAATAGGGAGAAATCTTTATCTGAAAGCCCCTCTTTCCCGGGAATGATCTCGTTGTTAATATTGCAAGTTATAATAATGATGAATAAATGTTGTTAAAAATATTGAGGGATTTTTTATGAAGTATTTGTTGTAAATTTTGCTTATTATTATTGACCCCCCATTTTTACCCATTTTTCAAAATAATCTAGAGAAAGTTATTCAATATATATATATATATATATATATATATATATATATATATATATATATATATATGTATATGGGGAATGTATGATGATGAAATGGTGAGGATGATTGTTCAAAATTGAAATGTAAGTATATATATATATATATATATATATATATATATATATATATATATATATATATATATATAAAGTTTTTTTTTTATATAAAATAGATATATTATATTTTTATATTATGCATAGTATTTTATAAAGATAGAATATCATATAGTAATCAGATAGTAAAATTTTAAAAAATTTTCATTCGATTAAATTCATTTTGAATTTTATTCATCGTTTGTCCGTGATTTTTTTTTTAAATAGTATCCTTCCCTTCCATTCTCCTATAAATAGGATGCTTAGTTTAGAATTGAAAATCACACCGTAATCGTAGAAATTCTTCTTCTATAATATCGAGCGATTTCTTTCGAGTTTTAGGAAGCTTTTGAGTGTAGAAAATAAGTAAAGTTTTTCAAGAATATCCCCGCTATACCAAATGGAATACTCTCCTTTTTAAGGTAAGGGATATTATTTTTGTTCAATATTCGTAAGAAATAATATTTTCTTCCATACTTGTAGTATGTAAGTAATATTATTTCGCTTCGTATTCAAATTCTACACTCATTTTGTTAAGTTTTGGCTTCTATACTCCATGAAATTAGTAGAATATCCTTGAAATTTGCGCTTCATCTAAAGATCTTTTCATGAAAATATTATTCTAAACATTCTTGATAAGTTTTAACTTTTTCATGCCGAGTACTATTCACGGGGTACTATTCTATTCACTGGGTACTATTCACTCTGGTACTATTCACCCGGGTACTATTCATGATAAAAATTGATTTCTTTTCATCCAAATCATTTTTGATACAATATTATTCTTGAATTTTACTCCACAAAGCAAAGATTATGTTGACAATTTGACATTATTGAATTCTCGATAAATTAAATTATAAATCTTTAAAATTTATCCTTTGCTTTCATTTAATTGAATTCTTATATCATTGTCATCATCCTCATGCTTATATTGTGATGAAAGTCATCTTTGCCCCAGAAAGCATAGATGGACTGTTGATTGGTATGATTATGACCAGGATTATTCTTCAGATAATCATGACCGTAATGTTACAAATGATGTGGTAAAAGTCCTCATTGGCCCGTAGTGCATCGATGGACAGCTTGTTGGCATGATCATGACCATTATCAGTGAAAACACGAATATCCTCGGCCCGTAGTGCATGGATAATTCGTGGTCGTGATACTAATGAATATCCTCGCCCGTAGTAGTGCATGGATAATTCAAAGATGTGGATTATTTATTGTCGAGTCTCAAATGATAAAATTGATGATAAACTTTTTAAATCATAGAAGATAGTAGATATCATGCTCTACTTGACTCTTCTAATGGATTGCTTGTTCCGCAGCAGCTTAAACTTGATGTTTATTATATTTTATCGCTTTAACATCGTTAAAGGCTAACGATAATTTATTCTCGCATTATCTTAGTCATAATATTTCTTACTAGGCTAGTTGAGCTCACCTTTTGCTTTCATTGTTCTCTTCAGAAAATGAGAACGTAGCCGACTAGTCGGGAACGGAGTGATGGTCCGAGATGGTGGTTTAGTAGTCCCTCACTATTTTATGAAATAATAGTGATAATAATAATATAATGAGGACTCCATTTGAGTTTGATATTGTCTAGAAGACAATATTCGTATTAAAACTCTCACTATGTTTTGTCATATTTTACACGACAGCTTGTATAATTAAGTTTGTATTTGAATTTTGTACCATGTATTTGGCGACTCAAGATGGGTGATGTATACCTATTTATTATCTTGAAATAATAAGATGATAATTTGATATAATACTTTGGTTATGGGTGAAATGTGCAAATTTTGGAAAATAAGCAAGTGGTTATAAAATATTCATTGTTGTCGGGGAATATTCATTTGGTCGTGGAATATTCTTGTTGTTTGGGAATATTAAATGATTTACGTACAAGAGCTCATTTGTGGGCCCCATAACTTGGAATAACTGTCTTGATGAAGAAAACGACAAGTTTGAGTTTTTATAAATAACGGTAGTAATCGTTATCAATTAACAATCATTGGAATACTAGATGGTTAAAATACGAATGTCGTGTGGTTGCATAAAGATGTACATGGTATTACATAGTATTTATGAATTATTAATTCTTACATAAGAAGGCACTACTCAATAATTGTTACAGTAATTACTGTTTAATATTTTATTTTATTGATTCAATAATTGTTGCGTTGCTATTTTATATTATTGTTGTTTCAATAATTGTCAATTTGCAATATTTCTCATTATCGGATCAATAATTCATATTATTTGAATAATATTATTAGATAGCATTATTGGCAATGTCTAGAAAGTTCATCGAGGAGATGTTTGATCACCTAATTGCACGCCAAGATGAGAGAAATCCTTATCGGAAAGCCCCTCTTTCCTGGGAACGACCTGGTTGTCATTATTGTGATTCTGTAATATTATTTGTGAATAATTATTTATTGATTTATATGATAAGGAAATATTTATTTGATGTGGATATAAATGATGGATTTATTTATTTTATGTGGTTATAAATGAAGGAAACTGGTCAAAAGGACTCATAATCCAAAAAATCGATTATTCTTTGAGATATATTAAGTGAGTTATAATTTTAATCCGTGAATTGGATCGTTGTGATTTTTGGATTTGTTATGAATTTTAAGAGGTGACTAGTTCAGAAATTGTTGAAGTTTTTAAATTTATCATTTTGGTGGAAAATTCTAGAATGAGTGGGCCCCCACCTATGGTTGGTGAAGAAATATGCTAGAATTTTATTTTAAATGTGGTGAGTGGGAATAGTAGCAAGTAAAGCCATCAGGTTGCATGTGACGCCCCCAAAATAGGTATACATCACCCATTCTGAGTCACCATATATCACTCTATAAAAATCAAATACAAACTTTATTTATATAATCGTTGAATCACGTAAATGCGTATGCTGACAACGAGATGGTATGAGTTTCAATACCAAATCTATGTAAATTGCATGGTGCCTCGACCACAACACCTTATAAAGGTACTTTACATAAAAGTACAGTCAATAACTGTTTTAGAAATTAAAATATTTGGGAAATGCTCAAGGAAACCTTCGTACATAGGAGGCTATGAATCTAAGTTATGATAGATATCATATGTCCAGAGAATTATCTTTGGTTGACCCAATAGACCCCAAAGAAAAACGAGAAGATTACTATCATCTTCTTTCCAATGGTGAGTCTTCTCTTGACATATAACTATCTCCACTATCTCTAAGTGAAAATTATATTTTAAATAAACTCCAAGATCATATAGGTAGTGCTCGTAGATATACTCAGCAAGTGGATGTACACAACCCTGTCTTATGATAACACAAGGTTGTATGTCATTAGACATCTTGTATGATAGTGGCAAAACACCCTTCCAAAGTTGGGTTCACTCACCTTATTCGGTTCACCAAAATTGAATATCAAATGACGTATACAATACAACACACTTATCTAAAGTTCTCAATAAAATTATTTTCATACTATTTAGGGAGAATCTCAACAGCTATAGACCACCGTTCTATTCCCCTGTTATCCCCGCTTGACTCAACAACACTCTTATTACCTGAAAGGAATTGTGAAGCAAAAGGGTGAGCACAACTAGCCCAGTAAAGAATATTATGACTAAAGATAATTAAATTATCAATAGCATTCTTCAATAATAAATTAGAGATTTATAACATATGGTAGATGATAAAACTTTTCAACCATAGTTGCAGCGGAACGAGCAATCCATTAAAAGAGTCAAATAGACCATCAGGTCTATTATCTTCTCCATGTTAAAAGTCCACCAATAACATTTTATCCCTGTAACATCAATCAACAATTCATGTCCACAATCATAAGAATAACTCATAATCATAATTGTGATTCTTAATTCCTTTTCGCACTCAGGACGAAGATAATTTTTATCACCTATCTTCACCTGAAACATCAAAAATCATGGTTATACTAAATCACAATTCCTGCTCATAATCATACTAATAAATTCATCTTTGCACTCGGCCAAAGATATACAAATCATATAACTAATAACCAACAGTTCATCTTTACTACAGGCCAAAGATATACAAATCATAAAACCAATAACCAACAATCCATCTTTGCACTACAGGCCCAAAGATATACAACTTTAAAACCAATAATCTCGCGACTGACTTCGACTTAATAGTATCACGACCACGAATTATCCATGCACTACGGGCCAAGGATATTCGTGTTTTTCAATCTGATCATGATTATACCCAGAATAATCCCTAGTCATAATCATACCAAGTCCATCTATGCACTACGGGCCAAAGATGACTTTTACCACATCATTTGTAACATTACGGTCATGATTATACCGAATAATCCCTGGTCATAATCATACCAAGTCCATCTATGTACTACAGACCACAGATGACTTTCAACATAATATAAACATGAGGATGATGACAATGATAAAAAAAATCAATCAAATGAGATAAAGGATAAATATTAAACATTTATAATATAAATTATTCAGGGTTCAAGAATATCCCAATGTTATCAATCACTTAATAATCTCATAATCTAATATCATTAATATTATAACAATATTTTAATTATTTCTTAAACTTATAAACAATTTATTTTAATTGTTTACACTTTACCAAATAATGCATTTAATCATTCAAAAATGTCATACTCATAAGATTTCATCACCAATGATCAAATTCCTTATCAAAAATCTTCATATACCCTATATAGGATTCTCAAGCCATAAAATCCTATTTACCAATTTTCAACTTCACATAACATATTTAACTCATATACTCATAACTAGTGCATTTTCATGAAAAATATCAAATCAGTCCCAAAAATATTTCTTTTTTGGGATTTCGCAGAATATAGTCCCATATTGAACATATATTTTTCTCGGAATTTTTAAAATTTATTTACTATTTTTCATAAATCAATTTTTAATTAATTCCTTAAGAAATTAGCTACCTCAAGTTTAACTCCAGAAATTCCCAAATCTTGGCAGGATCTTACACATGTTAACGTGATCTTCCAGTTTAAATTTCATGGTCATCGGAGTTATAGAACTCCGATTATAGCATTTTTCGTTGAAAAAACCTAAATATTGAAATGGTCATAACTTGCTCATTTTAAGTCAGAATGAGCTCATTTTTGAACAGGAGGTACTTTATACCATATATTTCTATGTCCCAAAAGGCTGGAATTTTTGTCACAAATTAAGTGGCCAAAAATGCCCTTTTAAATTTCTGGGCAGTAGCTTTTTCATAATTTGCAGCTTTTGACTCCTTTGCTAAAATCAGTCTACACGAAAATCTACAACACATTTTCCAATGACTCCACCTGGATAAGTTAGAAAACTCATAGATCTAACTCTAGAACTTGACCACACTCAAAAATTCAAAATATAATAAGAGATATGGTCAATTGAATTTCATGTTCCATTTTTTCCCAAAATCTGATTTTCCACCCTTTGTGATTTCTAAGAAACTTTCATATTTTCACATAATAACCAACATAACTCCTCATAACACTTACTAATACTACATATACCCATGATTGTCATCAGTCCAATGCTTTTATTATGACTTTCATCATAATCCACGTAAACAGATCATTTCCACAATTTAATAAGGAATGAATACAAAGGATCATTCACCATGCATATGGTAATCAACATAGACAGGTTATTCCAACAGAATAATAAAGAATGGAATAACTGAAGAATTCACCATGCATGCGATAGATTGCACGCAGACGGTTATTCTCAATGAGAATAATAAAGAAGCGGAACCGGTCGGGCGTAATTACACCGCAAGCGGGATATTCAATGAAATAATAAAGAACGAAACCAGTCGTACGTAAGCGTCTGCGGATAGGATATTCAACGAATAATAAAGAATGAAATAACAACGAAATCACCATGCATGCGATAGACCGCATGCAGACGGAGTTATTCCAACGGACTAATAATTAATGGAACCAAGTCGAGCGTGTCATACGCAAATGATATATTCCAACGAAATAATAAAGAATGGGATAACAAAAGAATTTCACCATGTATGCGGTTACATTACTTACATATCTGAGTTATTCAACATAATAATAAAGAATGGAATAACAAAAGAATTTCACCAAGTATATAGGGTAGCCAGCATGATCTGAGTTATTCCAACGAAATAATAAAGAATGGAATAACAGAAGTTCTCTTCATGAATACGAAAGAAATAATATCTCTTACGAGTACAACTAATAATATCCCTTACTACAATAATGATATCACTTACCTTAGAAGAAATTGGATATTGGAAAAGTGAGGTAGCAGACTTCTCTTCTTTTTTCTCTCTATAATTTCTCTCTCTAGAGTTTCAGTGAATTCGTAAGAAATAATGAAGGAATGAGCTTTTATTTATAGGAGAATGGACTGAATAGTAACTAATTCATGAACGGTCCATATTGATTTACTTTTAAACAGACGGTCCAGATTGGTTTACTATAAAATATTCTAATAAAACAAAATCTTTTAAATAAAATATAATATATTCTATTTATAATCTAATAAAATGAATAACTTTATAAAAGTATTTTGTTTTATATAAAAAGATTTTACTATCTGCAAAACACTATGCTGGGCACTATACAAATACTATGCATAATAAAATATAACATATTCTAATTATTGTCTAATAAAACAAATAACTTTATAAAAGTATTACATTTTATATAAAAAGATTTTACTATGCAAAACACTATCATAATAGAATATAATATATTATTTATAGTCTAATAAAATGAATAACTTTATAAAAGTATTACATTTTATATAAAAAAGCTTTTACATTTTATTACATTAATAATACTAATAAAAAAACTTCATCATCATTATTATAATTCACATTATTAATGGGCCAGTCGCGTTCCCGGAAAGAGGGGCTTTCGAATAAGGATTTCTCCTATTAGTAGCGCGATTAGGTGACCAAACCTCTCCTTGGCGGTAACTTCTAGACATCGTTAATATTGCAAATAATAATATTAATAACTTTGTTATCTCAATTATTGATTTAATAATATATAAATTATCGACAATAATTGAATCAAACTGAGTGACTTCTCATGTAAGCATTAATAATCAATACCGTGTGCTATTATGCAACCACGCGTATTTTACCACCAATTATTTTATGACAACTTGCTTACTTTGAAAAATTTTCAAATGTCACCCTTAACTTTAAACTTTTATCAATTAAACTATTTACCAAAATAGAAAAATTGAATACTTTTATTTCATAAAATTCAGGGTCTCACATTGCAGGTCAAGTCTGCTTCGGCGTGCTAGCATTTTCCTATAAATAGGTGCTTAGGTCAGAATTGAAAATCACACCAGAAACAAGTTTTCTTTCTCTCTATATTATCAAGCGTATTTCTGTTAGTATTTAGATACTTTGTGAGTTACTATTCAGTGCAAGTTTCCTTCAGCTTTACATCCGATATTCCATTCAGACATACGGTTCTTTTGAGGTAAGGGATGTTATTTTTTTCGTAATGATGTTATTCTTTCAATATCATTATACCGAAATATTGATATGGATTTTATTATGGAATTTCTACCTTTTTGTGTCGAGGTTACTATTCACGTATACGACATTATTCACGTATACGGCACTATTCACCGAAAAATGAAAATTTTCCTTTTTATCCAAAATGTTTGTTATGGTTACTATCTTTGATTGTATCCATGTTTTGATCTTTATTCTTGATTTCTACTTTACACTTGGTTATTATGGAGTATTATTGAATTTGGATAAACTGAAATACGAATCCCTAATATTTGTCCTTCTGTCTCACTGGATTCGTTCTCTAAAATGTTTTTCACCATCCTCAATCCTTAATGGTGATACTTGATGAATACCTTTTGGCTTTGTGGTGCAAAGATGAATGATTACGATGAATATCTTTGGCCGTGGTGCAAAAGGCGAGCAGTGTTGAGATGAACATGACCAATTTGGTGATACAAATGAATATCTTTGGTAGTAGTGCAAAAATGAATATTTGATTCAAGATGTATATTGATTGATGTTCTGAGGATAAAATATTGATGATGGACTTTTAAATTCATAGATGATAGTAGATTTCATTCTCTACTTAACTCTTCTAATGAATTGTTGTTTTCGCTGTATTTGTTGATCTAAAACTTGTTGTCTATTATATTCTATCAGATTTTTCCCTGTTCAAGACTAATGATAATTTTTTGTATATTATCTTAGTCATAATATTTTTTACTAGGCTAGTTGAGCTCATCCTTTTCCTTTTTGTTCCATTTTTCTTCTCAGGAGGTGATAACATAGCAGGATCTAATCGGGGTATGGGTGATGGTTCTAGAAAGATGTTTTAGCAGATCCTCACTATTTACGAAAAAATAGTGTATGAATAATTGTAATGAGGACTTATTTGAGTGTGGATATTGTCTAGAAGACAATATTTGTATTTAAACTCACAGTATGTGTTGTCGTATTTTGCACGACAATTGTATTATTGAAGTTGTAGTTTGCTTTCTGTACCATGTATTTGGCGACTCAGAATGGGTGTTGTATACCTATTTTGGGGGCGTCACATCTTCTACTCAAAGCGTCAGCTACCACGTTCGTTTTTCCAGGATGGTATTGAATGGTATCGTCGTAATCTTTCAAAAGCTCGAGCCAACGTCGTTGCCACATGTTGAGTTCCTTTTGGGTGAAGAAATATTTAAGGCTTTTATGATCTGTATAGATCCACTTTCTCCCCATACAAGTAGTGCCTCCAAATCTTTAGCGTGAAAACGACTGCTTCCAACTCTAGATCATGAGTAGGGTAATTCCTCTCATATTCTTTGAGTTGTCATGAGGCATAGGCTATGACTTTCCCATGTTGCATAAGAACACATCCTAAACCTCTGTCTGAAGCATCGTTGTAGATGACAAATCCCTCCAAACCTGATGGTATTGTCAGAACAGGTGCTGAATTGAGTCTCCTCTTGAGTTCTTAGAAGCTCTTCTCACATTCCTCGTTTTATCCGAATTTTGTATCTTTTTGAGTCAGCTGAGTTAATGGAGTAGGGATTCGAGAAAATCCTTCCCCGAATCTTCGATAATAACTAGTTAATCCCAGAAAGCTACATACTTCGGTTATTAACTTAGGTTTCTCCCAACTTTGTATTGCTTCAATCTTTGCCAGGTTCACTGATATTCCATACTTTGATATCACATGCCCAAGAAATGCTACTTCCTCAAGCCAGAACTCGCATTTCTTCAACTTGGCATAAAGCTTGTTTTCACGAAGCTTGCAACTGGTCAAACAGGTCATCAGGTAATAGGTACCTATTTTTTATGGTGACATGGTTCAACTCCCGATAGTCAATGCAAAGTCGCATACTCCCATCTTTCTTCTTTACAAATAAAACAGGAGCACCCCAAGGAGATGTACTAAGACGAATGAAACCAATGTCTAACAACTCCTATAGTTGGGTTTTTAACTCCTGAAGTTCAATAGGAGCCATTCGATATGGGGTTTTGGAAATGGGTTTTGTACCGGGTTCAAGGTCAATACAAAATTTGATATCATGCTCTGGGGGTAGGGCAGGAAGTTCTTCAGGAAATACGTCAGGAAATTCATTAACAATAGAAATATTATTCAAATCTGACGTATTTTTGTTCAAGTCCATGACATGGGCTAAGAAAGCTTGACATCCATTTTTTAATAAACGAATGGCTTTATGGCTTGATATGACAATGATTGACTTTAGTGGTTTGGTTGCTTGAATTCGCATAACAGGTTGGTTAGGAATATGAAAACTAATAACCTTACGAAAACAATCAATTTTGGCATAATGAGTAGTTAACCAATCAATTCTTAAAATCACATCAAATGCAAGTATCTTTAAAGAGATAAGATCAACAGGTAATGTGATGGTGCCAACTTGAATCAAGCAAGATTTATAAATAGTGGATGTAATGAAGGTTTCTCTTAACGGAGTTTCAACACATAAGTCAAAGTCTAGTTTCTCAAGGGTCAAGTTCAAACGTTAAGCACAAGCAGAAGAAATAAAAGAATGGGTAGAACCAGTATCTAATAAGGTATAGACTTTACAAGAGTTTATGATTAGCTTACCTGTGATAACTTCGTTCGGGTTCCTCACCTGTTGGGACGTCACGACAAACGCTCTCCCTTGAACCACCGACTTTTTTTTGTTCGTAGTTGCCTTTGGTGCCACCGTCCCAGCTAGACTTGACTTCACTACAAGATAAAATTGAGCTATGTGACCATCTTTTCCGCAACTAAAACATAACTTAGAATGCTGTGAATAGTTTCGACTTATGTATCCCTCCTCTCCGCATCTGTAGCATCTAACTGGTGGATTTTCTCCTCCCCTAGAAATTGTTGCTGTTGCTGGTGCTGTCGCCGATGTCTTTCTGTCATTGTTAAATCTTCTCTTCTTGAAATTTCCACTTGAATCATTTCTTCTATTATCTTGTCCATGATTACCACCGAAGTGGTTACCATTTCTGGCACGTTGGCTATCACTACTTCGATGATTGTTGCCACTGGTATGACTATTGTCGTGCTATCGGTTGCTGTATTTTGGTTGAGCTGACTCATAATCCTGCTCCAATAATTGAGCTCTATTCACCATATCTGAATACAGACAAAGTTTATGAGAGATAAGATGTTGACGAATTTTGGATTTCAAACCTCTTAGAAACATTCGCGTCATTCGCTCCTCGTTATCTACCAAATGAGATACAAACCGGGATAACTCCGTAAACTTTGCCTCGTATTACGATACAGTTATATTGTTATGCTCTAGTTTTATGAATTCCACCTCCTTTATGTGATGAATACTTTCTGGAAAGTACTTGTCGTTGAAAAATTATTGGAACCTCTCCCAAGACATCTTAAGTGCGGACATATGAGTACGTTTTATGGATTCCCACCAGTAATTTGCCTCTCCTCGTAACATAAAGGTGGTGAATGGAACCTTTTGCTCTTCAATGCATCCCAGGACATCAAATATCTTGGTAATCTGCTTAATCCATGTCTTTGCCTTTAGTGGCAATAGCTTTCCCAAAAACTTCGGCGGTCCCAACTCCTTGAATTGCTTAGCAATGACCAGCCGTGAGTTGCCATTGTTTCTACCTGCATTTTGAACAGGAGTTTCTCTCGTCTGGTTTTACATGAATTGTAAAAAGCTCCTAAATATCCCATCATTCATCATTTGGTCGGTGTTTTTGTTTATATGAGGATTATTGCCTTTCTGATGCACATTATCCTAGTTAGGACTGAGCAAAAAACGGGTATAACCAAAC
Organism: Panax ginseng; assembly: GCA_020205605.1. Classification (NCBI taxonomy): domain Eukaryota; kingdom Viridiplantae; phylum Streptophyta; class Magnoliopsida; order Apiales; family Araliaceae; genus Panax; species Panax ginseng. The sequence continues at coordinate 54,979,024 of CM035149.1, read as the reverse complement.
CGAACCGAAATAATTTAACTGAAATTTTCTAATAATTCGGTTATTTTTAACATTTCGGTTATATCCGAATTTTTTTACGGTTTTCAGTTAATTTGTACGGGTTTTACTTTTGGGTTATTCGGGTTAACAGAATAAAGCTTTGCAAAAGTGAAATATTTACATAATCGAACAAAGCACAGTAGCACACTACAGATCTATTTTACTAAATTAATTACTACCCGATAGCCCACTCTCTGAACAAAGCACACTACAGATCTACTTTACTCTCTCAGATCTCGAATTCTCTCAGAACAAAGCACACATTAACCATTAACCAAGCTTGGCCTCTTTGTATCTGTTATGAGTGAATCTACTGCGGGTGAAACAACCACATGCGATTGCCTTTGACCATACCTTTACCTATGCCTATATGAATATCTTAAAGTTGCAGATCCAAAGCGAGTAGTTACTTGATGAGAGCCGGTTGATTCCGTGATTACGATGATAAAGCGATCGATGAAGAAAGACATGGTTGAGTCGATTAATACTTTGTTAGAGTTTATGCCTGAGGGCCAATTATTTGATATAATTGCTTAACATTTTGATATTATATTTGATTGAATAAATATATGATTTTATTATGGTTTTATTTATCATGCGTAATATAATTGTTAACATAATAAAATTCCTTAGAATAGTGATACAAATTATATAGTTTCAAGTATGTGACTTGAACATGAGATTATATATTACCATTAGTATCGGTGTTCTTAAATGTCCTAGTCGAAAGTATCATTGTTGATGGGACAACAATGATGCATGGAGACTAAGTGTGGATCGATTGATGACCAAATCTCATTGGTCATAAATATATGAGATATTAAGTCGATGCGTAGGTACATGTTAGAGAACGATGTCTTCGGATGGACCCACCATGAGAATTCTATATGGAGCATTATGCAAAGTGTCGTTAGCAATTCTCATAGTGACAATGATGTAATGGTCCTCCGACACGAAATCGCTATATTACTACCACGAGAATTTATGTACTTTGATATCATCAAATGTCACCTTTAATAGGGTGGACTATAAAGGTGATTATTGGGTTCATCATTAATCGTGTGAGAAATATGAGTGATCTAGATGGAATTTAACCATCCTATATATTATGGGCGATATCCATAGGCCTCTTGATTGAGTAGGACTATGAAATGCATAGCCATGCTCAAATAGTGATTTGTTTCATATAGATCTACTCATTGATCGAAAACTTCATTAAATTATGAAGAGTATGACACATTCCATGACTTCGAGTTTAATCTAGGATATTAAGGTTAAAAGGATTAAATTACATTGAAACATTGGTCACGAAAAGGTTGCATCGAATCATCGATCTTATTATTACTTGGGTAGCGATGATGCATTACTAGATGCTTGCTCACTATTTATAATTTTATAATATGATTTTAAAATTATTGCCAGCGTAATAATAACCTATAGGGTCACACACATAGAGCGTTATTTAAAAGGGAATTAATTTAAATTTTAAGGATTTAAATATATTAATATGATTAATAGTATTTAAATCACAATTTAAATTAAAAGGATAATTGTATATATGTATATTAATTAAGTAAGACTTAATTAAGAGATATATATATATAAATTGGATTTTATAAAATTAGGTTTTGATTTGATTAATTCCTTTTAACTACTATATATATGATATATAGCGACTACTTAGGGTAAGATATCATAATTGAAAAACCTGGCCATTTCTTAAAGAGAGACTAGAGAGAAAGCAGTTTGAAAAATCCATTCCTTTTGGTGGCTAGTCATAAGTCCTTCTTATTGCGAGAATCGTTCGACGGTTCAATGCGGCGTTCGATGTGGATACCGTAGAGGCTTAATCGGTTTGTATTGCATTGGAGATTGAGGCGCGATCGGTTTGATTCTCGTTTTTGTTTATATCTCGGTATAATCTCTAAACCTCTGAATTAATTGATTTTCGCATGGATCTTGTTTTAGGGTTTTCGGAAATTGCTTTAAAATTTTAATTTTTCTTTATGCGTTTACGTAAAGCCCAGCAATGGTATCGAGCTACTTGCGAAAAGATTAATTGATTCGTGTTTTAATTGTATTCGATATATATGATATATGATGATGCATATTTCTGGATATAAAATTGAATATATGATATTAGTTGAATGTGTATTACGGTAATATATATGATAATCTTTATTAATCGTATCTTTAATCGGTGGAATAACAATATAACTATTCTAATCGGATTAGAAGCATGAAGAATCGTTTTAATATGATTAATCGAAGCTTGGAAATATATGATAAATTACGGTGTCTTTTTATTCGTTTTAATATGATTAAATCAAAGCTGAAATATATGATAAATTAAGGTGTCTTGTTATTCGTTTTAATATGATTAAATCGAAGCTGGACATATATGATTTGTTATTATGGGTGTTTTGGTGGATTAAAATGTATGATTAAAAACCTATTTGAGATTACGTATGGAAAAATCTGCAATCTGAGAATGTAGTTCGACCACCGCTGTGAAGAGACCCCCTGGACCCCCAATAAATGGCATTTGATGGTGGTCGTGTCCCCATATTTTATATATAGTTTTCTTTAATTATATATAAATTGTTATGTGCTTATTGTGATATGCATGGTGCGCTGATTATGGCCTTTTGACCCATAGGTTAGTGGTTTTGGTTTTTGAAATACGACTTGCATGTGGTGCCTTTCTATAAATTCTAATGTAATATTCTCTTCTCATCTAAATCCCCTCGAATGTAACTCGAGGTTTCTTTATGTCATGTAATAATCAGTAATTGATGAAGATGTCAAGATGGAGAACACAATGGAAAGATGATGATGGAGAGGAGGCGCGTGCTAGAGGAAGATCCAAGGAAGTTATTTATTTTAAGATCTTTTACCACCTTAGATTGACCTTCAATCTTTCATTAGCTTGAAAAGATTAACGATGGATTGGGCCATAAGCATGACACATTTAATTTTGCACTTTATTTATGCTTGTATGTGATATGATATGATTAATAATGTGCATGCTTAACAAGATTAAAATTGGTGAGATCTAAATTAATAAAATCCCTCATTAAATTATTAAGTCTAAATCAGATGCCTTCCAATGAATAACACTCATCAAGACCTTGATCAATAGATGTAGGTTTGCCAAAGCAAAGTACCCTATTTATCTAGGTAAGATGCGATAGGATAATTGTGATATCCAAACTATTAAAATCATTGGGTCCGACTTAACTAAGTTATCTCAATAGGATTGTGGACTTAGAGGCATAGAGTTTGGTTGGTACCATTAGATGGACTAGAAACAAATGTTGTTTACCAAACTATCCATGAGTTATATATGATATAATTGACAAAGGGTTGTCTACCTAAATAATTATGTTTTGAGAGAATAGCCAAAGCTAACTTAAGGCATAATGAAATATGGATCTTGGCTCACTAGAAAGATTTAATAGAAAATGCTTTCCGAATTAATGGTGAGGGCTATTAATTTGAATAAAATAGTGGGAGGTATATTTTGAATGTACTATTATCAATTATATAATATCAACTCTGTAATTTGACTTATTATTGTTGCACTTATAAATTGTAGATATCAAATGGCAAAAACAACAACAACACAAATAGTCTTTCATTACGATCACCCTTGAAAAGGACAAGCTAAGTGGAATTAATTTCCTTGGTAGCATAGGAACTTGAGGATTGTCCTCAAACAAGAGCGTAAGCTATATGTCCTGATGGGCCCATTCACAGTAGCACCAAATTTGTCATTGCACTACGTCAAGAAGCATAATGCTTACTGAAGCATCAAGATGATGCTCTGGATGTGAGTTGTGTCATGCTAGCAACCATGAACTATTTGAGAAACTCGAAATGCAACATGAGTTGATGGATGCTTATGAGATGATCGAGCATCTCAAGAAATTGTTGAAGGGCATGCTCGACGGAGAGGTATGATACAAGCAAGGCGTTGTATCAACGCAAAATGGGTGAACGTGATCCAGTTGGTCCACATGTCTTTGAAAATGATTGGGTATATTGAGTACCTTGATAGGTTGGGTTTTCCAATCACTCCTAAGCCCAAACCGACCTTGTTTTACAATCTTTGAGCAATGACTACTCTCAATTTGTTATGAACTATCTTATGAATGAAATTGAAATCCACTTACTGAGTTGTTGAGCATGTTAAGAACTCGCCAAAACAACATGAAAAAGCGAGACCCGCTCCCCATAATGATGGTGCAAAAGGGAATGCTAAGGGAAATTGGAAAGGCAAGAAGAAGATAGGATCTAAATCTTTTGCCAAACCCAATTCCAAAACCAAGCGAGCTTTAAAACCTAAAGGTGGGGTGGCTAAAGAAGGTGAATGTCACTTCATGGAAAACTTGGACACCTGGAAAAGGAACTGTCATGCTTATCCGGAAGAAGTGAAGAAAAGAAAAGAAATCGACTTGATTCGGTATATATATGTTATAGAAGTCAACTTATCTACTTCTACATCATGGGTATTGGATCTTTGGATGTGGTTCTCACATTTGTGTTAATGTCGAGGGGACTCAGAAGGAGTAGAACTTTAATGAAAGGAGAGGTTGACCTACGAGTTGAAAATAGAGCAAAAGTTCTTTGCCCTTTGGTCGTAGGAACTTATCATTTATCTTTGCCCACCGGGCTAGTTTAGAATTAGAAGATTGTTATTTTGTACTGCTATAAGCAAAAACATTATTTCATTTCTTGTTTGGACAAGAAAGGTTTTTCATTTATAATAAAGAACAATCGTTATTTGTTTTACTTAAATGATATTTGTTATGGTGTTGCACAATTGTTTAATGGTCTCTATATTCTTGATTTAGAAATGCCTATCTATAACATAAATACAAAATGATTTAAATCAAATGATTCAAATCCGACATATCTCTGGCACTGTCGTTTAGGCCATATAAATGAGAAACGCATATCCAAACTCCATAAAGATGGGTTCTTGGATTCATTTGATTTTGAATCATATGAGAAATGCGAGTCTTGTTTATTAGGCAAGATGACTAAAGCCCCTTTCACTGGACACGATGAATTCAAGAAGCTAGCGATGTATTGGGACTTATACATAGTGATGTATATGGACCCATGAGTTCGTTAGCGAGAGGTAGATTTTATTACTTCATTACATTTATCAGTGACTTTAGTAGATATGGATATGTGTATCTTATGAGACACAAATCCAATCCTTTGAAAAGTTCAAGGAATTCAAGAATGAAGTTCAAAACCAATTTGGCAAAAGCATAAAAGCCCTTGATCCGATAGAGGAGGTGAATACTTAAGCCAAGACTTTGATGACCTTCTAAAGGAGTGTGGTATTATATCACGACTCACTCCACCGAACACCACAATGGAATGGTGTATCCGAGAGGAGGAGAATCGAACCTTGTTGGACATGGTACGATCGATCATGATGAGTCATGCAGATCTTCCAATAAGCTTACGGGGTCATGCCTAGAGGCAACCGCATTCACACTTAACAGTGTTCCTACAAAGACGGTTCGAAGACACCATATGAAATGTGGATCGGGAAGCGTCCTAGTATATCGTTCATGAAGATTTGGGGTTGCGAGGCGTTAAGTAAAACGTCCGAATTCCTCGACAAGCTCGGACCCAAATCGACAAATGTAATTTTGTGGGATACCCAAAGGAAACAAAAGGGTATTATTTCTACAAACCTTCCGAGAATAAAGTGGTTGTTGCTCGACTGGTATTTTTTCTAGAAAGAGAATTTGTCTCTAAAGGAAACAGTGGGAGGAAAGTAGAACTCAAGAAATTCGAGAACCACAAAATATCATTGAACTGAGTTGGAACATGAGCGGGAACCACAAGAAATTGTGGAAAGTGAACTCGCTCAAATTACACAAGTCATTAAATAGAACCGGTAGGACACGCCAAGAGAGCACGAGAGATATTATGGATATCTTGTGACTCAAACTTGGCGATGTGATGCTCATAGATTAAGATGAGCCTACTTTCTACCAAGAAGCTATGAATGGACCAGATTACGAGAAATGGGTTGAAGCCATGAAATCGAGATGGACTCCATGTATACTAACCAAGTATGGACTCGGTTGATCCACCCGAAGAAATAAAACCAATCGGTGCAAGTGGGTTTTCAAGAAGAAAAACCGACATGGATGGTAATGTACAAACCTATAAAGGCCGATTTGGTAGCAAAAGGTTTCAAACAAATTCAAGGTGTTGACTATGATGAAACCTTCTCTCCAATGGCAATGGTTAAATCCATCGGGATCTTACTTAATATTGCGACTTTTATGATTACGAAATCGCATATGGATGTCAAACTGCTTTCATATGGAAATCTCCTTGAGGATGTGTATATGACACAACCCGAGGGTTTTGTCACTCCAAAGGATCTTTGGAAGGTATGTAAGTGCGATGATCCATTTATGGATTGAAGCAAGCCTCTCGAGTTGGAATCTTCGATTTGATGAAGCGATCAAAGAATTTGGCTTTATTAAAAATGAAGATGAACCTTGTGTATATAAGAAGGTTAGTGGGAGTCACATTGTATTCCTAGTATTATATGTTGATGACATATTAATTATTGGGAATGACATTCCTTCCTTACAATTCAGTAAAAACATGGTTAGGAAAATGTTTCTCCATGAAAGATTTGGGTGATCTTGCCACATTTTAGGTATCAAGATCTATAGAGATAGATCAAGAAAATGCTGCTCGCCTAAAGTCAAAGTACATATATTGATAAAGTGTTGAAACGGTTCAAAGATGCAAGAGGCGAAAAGAAAACTTACCCACGACTCATGGTGTAAAGATCTCTAAGGCCCAATGTCCTAAATCACAAGATGATGAGGAGCGTATGAGAAAGATCCCTTATGCTTGAAGAATTGGATCTATTATGTATGCAATGATATGTACTTTCGTCCGGATGTCTCGTATGCTTTGAGCATGACGAGCAGATACTGATCGAATCCGGTGAAGGTCATCGGACGTGATCAAGAATATCCTCAAGTACCGAAAAGGACTAAGGATTCATTCTTGGTATATGGAGGTGAAGACGAACTAGCGATAAGGGTTACACAGATGCTAGTTTCGGACCGACAATGATGACTATAAGTCTCGATCGGGTTTTGTGTTTTGCCTTAATGGTGGTGCCATTAATTTGGAAAAGTTCAAGCAAGAGACGATGGAGTCGATTCTACAAATTTGAGTATATTGTTTGCTTCTAGTGCGACCAAGGAGGTCAGATGGATTAAAAGTTCATCAACGAACTTGGTGTTGTTTCAACCATTGTTGATCCCATTGCTTTCTATACTTGTGATAATAATGGAGCCATTGCAAAGCTAAGGAACCCAGATCTCACCAACGATCCAAGCATATACTTAAAGGCGGTACCATCTCATCCGTGAAATAATTGATGAGGGAGATGTACATATAGGAAGAGTGCTGACAGATGATAATGTTGCAGATCCACTAACCAAGGCTTTGTCGCAGCGGCTAGCACTGATTACCACACTAGTTCCATGGGTATTAGATACATGAGTGATTGGCTCTAAGTGCAAGTGGGAGACCTGTTAGAGTTTATGCCCTAGAGGCCAATTATTTGATATAATTGCTTAACGTTTTGATATTATATTTGATTGAATAAATATATGATTTTATTATGGTTTTATTTATCTTTGCGTAATATAATTGTTAACATAATAAAATTCCTTAGAATAGTGATACAAATTATATAGTTTCAAGTATGTGACTTGAACATGAGATTATATATTACCATTAAGATCGGTGTTCTTAAATGTCCCTTAATCGAGTGTCATTGTTGATGGGACAACAATGATGCATTGAGACTAAGATGTGGATCGATTGATGACCAAATCTCATTGGTCATAAATATATGAGATATTAAGTCGATGCATAGGTACATGTTAGAGAACGATGTCTTTGACGAGACCCACCATGAGAATTCTATATGGAGCATTATGCGAAGTGTCATTAGCAATTCTCATAAGTGACAATGATGTAATGGTCCTCCCACACAAAATCGCTATATTACTACGAGAATTTATGTACTTTGATATCATCAAATGTCACCTTTAATAGGGTGGACTATAAAGGTGATTATTGGGTTCATCATTAATCGTGTGAGAAATATGAGTGATCTAGATGGAATTTAATCATCCTATATATTATGGGTGATATCCATAGGCCTCTTGATTGAGTAGGACTATGAAATGCATGGCCATGCTCAAATAGTGATTTGTTTCATATAGTCTACTCATTGATCAAGAAAACTCGAGATTAAATTATGAAGAGTATGACACATTCCATGACTCGAGTTTAATCTAGGATATTAAGGTTAAAAGGATTAAATTACATTGAAACATTGGTCACGAAAAGGTTGCATCGAATCATCGATCTTATTATTACTTGGGTAGCGATGATGCATTACTAGATGCATTTCATTTGCTTATAATTTTATAATATGATTTTAAAATTATTGCCAACGTAATAATAACCTATAAGGTCACACACATAGTAACGTTATTTAAAAGGAATTAATTTAAATTTTAAGGATTTAAATATATTAATATGATTAATAGTATTTAAATCACGAATTTAAATTAAAAGGATAATTTGTAAATTGATTTTATAAAATTAGGTTTTGATTTGATTAATTCCTTTTAACTACTATATATATGATATATAAACACTACTTAGGTAAGATATCATAATTGAAAAACCTTAGCCGCTTCTTAGAGAGAGACTAGAGAAAAAACAGATTTGTAAAAATCCATTCCTTTTGGTGGCTAGTCTGTGAAGTCCTTCTTATTGCGAGAATCGTTCGACGGTTCGATGCGGCGTTAAATGGATGATATCTGTGAGAGGCGCAATCGGTTTGTATTAAGGTTGGAGATTCGAGGCGCAATGATCGGTTTCAAATTCTCGCTTTTGTTTATATACTCGTATAATCTCTAAACCTCTGAATTAATTGATTTTCGCATGGATCCTGCTTTTGGTTTCTAAATTGCTTTAAAATTTTAATTTCATTTGCGTTTTTCTATGCCAAGCCCAACACATAACGGCGGACAAAAAGAGGACATTTTGGGTAGGTTAAAATTTGGGGTTGGTGTTCTCTTTCCAATTGCTTTCACTATGTAATGTATTAGTTTTGTCACGCATATTTTGTCCTTCATGGTGTTAGAATAAAATAATTTTATTTTGGCGCTTCATCACATATGAGCGAGATTTGATTTGGATATTGTTATATAGTATTGCATGCATGACCTTTTTGTTTTTAATTGTATGATTGAACCAACCATTTAATTTAGGTAATTGATATTGACGATGGTTGGAGGCAAAACAAAAACTGAAGTGATTTGGAGCTTCTAGCTTTGCCTCTTGGTGATGAGTTCTGGACAAAAAGGGCATCAGTGATTTGGGTTTTCATTTTTTATTGTCAAAATGAACCTTCATTTTTTCATGTTTGATGCGAATCGAAATATCCTGCATTTTATGAAATTCGGCTATTAACCGAATAACCGAATAATTAGTTTGGTTATTCGGTTATCATGTAGTTCGGGTAGTTGTTCGGATATTTTAAATAGTGTAAATTCGGTTTTCGGTTATAACCGAAATGTGTGTTCGGTTCGGTTATTAACAGAATGCTCACTCCTAATCCTGGTTCTCAATGGTCGCATGTGCTCCATTGCTCATCTCAAAATTTTCAAATGTCATTCTACTGCCACAAAATAAGGGTTAATTAAAAAAATTGACAGTCCACATATTATCCCTATATTCCGACCAATCAATTAAATAACAAATAAGCTTAGGTAAGACACACTAGAGAAGAATTTACTTGTGATGCCCCCAAAATAGGTATACATCACCCATTCTGAGTCGCCAAATACATGGTATATAAATCAAATACAAACTTCTTTTATACAATACGACAACAACAGAATGGAGTTTTACACTAATATTGTCTCATGGGCGATTATTCAAACTCAAATGAAGTCCTCATTACATTTATTATCACACTATTTCATAAAATAGTGAGGACTACTATAGCCACTATCTCGGACTGTCACTCTGTTCCCCGACTAGTCCCAGCTACGTTCTCATTTCCTTAAGAGAACAACGAAAGCAAAAGGGTGAGCTCAACTAGCCTAGTAAGAAATATTATGACTAAGATAATGCAGAATAAATTATCGTTAGCCTTCAACAGTGTTAAACTAATAAACAACAAGTTTAATTGCAACAGAACAAGCAATCCATTAGAAGAGTCAAGTAGAGCATGATATCTACTATCTTCTATGATTTAAAAAGTTTATCATCAATTTTATCGCTGAGACTCAGCTTAATAAATAAACAACATCATCGAATCATCCCTGCACTATAGGCCAAGGATATTCATTAGTATCACGACCACGAATTATCCATGCACTACGGGCCAAGGATATTCGTGTTTTCACCAATAGTTATGATCATACAAGCAACTGCCCATCAATGCACTATAGGCTAATGAGGACTTTTAGCACATCATTTGTAATATTACGGGTCATGATTATACCGAATGATCCCTGGTCATAATCACACCAATCAACAGTCCATCTATGCACGTAAGCCAAAGATGACTTTCATTACAATATAAGCATGAGGATGATGACAATGATATAAGAATTCAATTAAAAGAAAGTAAAGGATAAATTTTTAAAGATTATAATTTAATTTATCCAGAATTCAATAATGATCAAATTACCAACATGATACTGCTTTGTGGAGTAAAATTCAAGAATGATATTGTATCAAAAATGATTTGGACCGAAAAGAAATCAATTTTTGTCATAAATAGTACTCCGGGTGAATAGTACCCAGGTAAATAGTACTCATGAATAGTACTTTGGGAATAGTACTTTTTGAATAGTACCCCGTGAATAGTAATTCATGAATAGTACCCTGTGAATAGTACTTCGTGAATAGTATCGTATTTATGAATAGTACTATATTTATGAATAGTACTCTGTGAATAGTACCGTATATATGAATAGTGCCGTATAAATGAATAGTATCCATGAATAGAACTCCGGCATGAAAAGCTTAAAATTTAACAAGGATGTTCAGAAAAATATCCTTGTTAAATGATACTAGACGAAGCGCAAATTTCAAGGATATTCTACTAATTTCACGGAGTATAGAAGCAATACTTCAACAAAATGAGTGTAGAATTAGGGATACAAAACGAAATAATATTACTTACATACTACAGAGTATAGAAGAAAATATTATTTACGAATATTAAACAAAAATAATATCCCTTACGAATACAAAAGAAATAATACCCCTTACCTTAGAAGATGACTGGATACTGGAATAGTGAAGTAGCAGACTACTCTTATTCTTTCTCTCTATAGCTTCTCTCTCTATAATTGCTCTTGTGAGACTTAGTGAATTGGTGAGAATGAAAGAAGAATGAGCTTCTATTTATAGGAAAACATAGTTTTGATAATTGCACGTTTTGGGGCTCGAATTATTACAGTATAGTACCTTCATCTTTTCTTTCATTTTTAATTTAGTCCTGCAAGTATTATCAAACTTGCACCACCTCCCCTAATAGTACATGCATGTAAATCAGTAGTACATTCATGTGAATCAATAGTTCTATACATGTGAAAAAAAATAGTTACAGTATAGTACCTTCATCTATACCTCTATTTTTAATTTAGTCATGCAAGTATTATCAATCTTGCACCACCTCCCCTAATAGTACATGCATGTGAATCAATAATACATACATGTGAACAAATAGTTATAAGCATGTGAATTAATAGCAATTAATTGCTCATTTATCCGATTAATTATCTGATTGGTCAATTTAACATCCAGAAATCAATTATTATCGAAATAAATGTCGATTTCCACGTAACACTAATAATCCCGACACAATGGAAATATTTTTTATCAACAATTTCATCTTTAATCAACACGAACTTATTCATCATTAATATTATAACTCATAATATTTATCAACCAGATCATTCCCAGGAAAGAGGGGGATTTCCGATAAGGATTTCTCCCTATTGGCGAGTAATTAGGTGACCAAACCCCTTTTCTCGACAGAACTTTCTAGACATTGTCAATAATGCAAATAATAATTTGAATAACTTTGTCGTCTCAATTATTGATTTAATAATATAAAACATTATGCAGATGATACTGTGATAATAATTGAATCAACAATATGAGAGATATTATGCAGCAATTACTGTAGCAATAATTGAATATAACTGAGTGACTTCTCACGTAAGTATCAATAATCAATAGAGTGTGCCACTATGCAACCACGCGTATTGCTATACTTTTATCACCGGGTATTTCAACAATTAACGGTAAAAATTTTGCCGTTATTTTTTAAAAAAAAAATTCTATCGTTTTTTAACTCCGACAATACTTCCGTTGTGGGGTCCACCAATGATTGCGCCATTATATGAATATTCCCTGATAAAACGAATATTCTCCAACCAATCGAATATTTTATAACAACTTGCATACTTTATAAAATTTGTAAATATTACCCATAACTATAACATTATATCAAATCCACACCTTAATACTTCAAAAAATATTTTGAGAAAATTAATCTTTATTCATAAAATTTGGGGTCTTACAACCTCCCCTTCTTATGAAATTTCGTCCTCGAAATTGGCATACGTACCTGGTATGTCGAAGTGGTGAGGATACCTCATCAAATTCTAACTCTTGAGGTATAACCTTTGAGCATAGAATATGATCCTTCTGATCCAAGATTTTAACAGGTATCTCCTCATGTGTTAAATCTTCTACATTCTCGTCTAGTCCTAATTCAATAATGTGGTTCGGGTCGTCCACATATTTATGTAACATCGATACGTGAAAAACGTTATGAACACGCGACATACTTGGCGGTAAAGCGAGTCTATAAGCCACAGTTCCTACTCGATCGAGGATTTCAAATAGAATAATAAAATCAAGGGTTGAGATTTCCTCTCTTCGTCAATTCTTGCTTCTAGAATAACGCCTTCTTGCACCTTCTTCTTCACATTCATCAGCTCTGAGTCTGTAGCTTGAACAACTTTAACTTTATCGATTAAAGTCGGTTCTAATCGTATATTCGTTATCTTCACGTAGGTTCTTGGAGTCTTTAACTTTATCTCCATCTTTTGTAAGTCGTACGAAATGAATCTTTGTGTTAACAACGTCACACTCGTAACCGCATACGATCTTCTACTCAACTCATCAGCTACCACGGTCGCTCTTCCACGATGATATTGAATGGTATGATCGTAATCTTTAACAAGTCGAGCCAATGTCTTCGACGCGAGTTACGTTAGTTTTGGGTGAAGAAATATTTGAGGGTTTTAGAAATGGGTTTTGTACAGGGGTTAATACAAAATTTGATTTCACGCTCTGGGTTAGGCCAGGAAGTTCTTTAGGAAATATGTCAGGAAATTTATTAACAACAGAAATATCATTTAAATCTGACGTATTTTAGTTTAAATTCGTGACATGGGCTAAAAAAGCTTGATATCCGTTTTTCAATAAACGAATAGCTTTATGGCTTGATATGACAGTGATTAACTTTAGTGGTTTGGTTACTTGAATTCTCATAACAGGTTAGTTAGGAATATGAAAACTAACAACCTTATGAAAACAATCAAATTTAGCACGATGAATAGTTAATTAGTCGATTTCTAAAATCACATCAGAGGCAAGTATTTTCAAAAAGATAAGATCAACAGGTAACGTGAGGGTGCCGATTTGAATCAAACAAGATTTATAAATAGTGGATGTAACGAAGGTTTCTCCTAACGGAGTTTCAGCAGATAAGTCAAAGTCTAATTTCTCTAGAGTTAAATTTAAACGTTGAGCGCAAGTAGGAGAAATAAAAGAATGGGTAGAACCGGTATCGAATAAGGTATAGACTTCGCAAGAGTTTATGATTAACTTACCCATGATAACTTCGTTCGGTTTCCTCAACAAACGCTCTCACTTAAACTAACGGCTTTGACTTATCTGGGACATCCTTTGGCGTCACCATCCAAGTTGGACTTGACTTCACTACACGACAAAATCGAGCTAGGTGACCTTCTCTTCCATAATTAAAACACGCTTTGGGTTTCTGCGTACAGTTTGGACGGATGTGTCCCTCCTGTCCGCATTTGAAACATATGACCGGTGGTCATTCTTCTTCCTTTGAAATGGGTGTTGGTACTACTGTCTTTCCATCATTATTGAACCTTCTCTTCTTGAAGTTGTTCTCACTTAGTTCACCTTTCCTATTATCTTGGCTATGATTACCACCGAAGTGGTTACCATTTCTAGCATGATAATTTCCTCCACGATGGTTATCATTGTTTCGATGGTCGTTGTCACCGTACGATTATTATCGTGTTGCTGGTCGTTGCCTTTTGGTTGGGCTGACTCATAATCGCGTTCTAATAACTGAGCCCTATTCACAACATCTGAATATAAACAAAGTTTGTGAGAAATGAGGTATTGACGTATTTCGGGATTCAAACCTCTTAGAAACATTCGCGTCATTCGCTCCTCATTATCTACCAAATGGGATGCAAACTGGGATAACTCCGCAAACTTTGCCTCGTATTGCGATACGGTCATATTATTTTTGTAAGATCCCGAATTTTATGAAATAAAAGTATTAATTTTTCTATTTTGGTAAATAGTTAAATTGATAAAAGTTTAAAGTTAAGGGAGATATTTGAAAATTTTGCAAAGTAAGCAAGTTGTTATAAAATATTCATTGTCTTCGTTTAATATTCGTAAGGAATATCATCTTCGTTCAATATTCGTAGGAATATTATTTTCGTTCAACAGTCGTAAGGGGTATTATTTATTTCATATTCTGAAGAGATATTATTTTTCGTATTCGTATGAATATTATTTTCGTTCAATATTCGTAAGGAATATCATCTTCGTTCAATATTCGTAGGAATATTATTTTCATTCAACAGTTGTAAGGGGTATTATTTATTTCATATTTTGAAGAGATATTATTTTTCGTATTCGTATGAATATTATTTTCGTTCAATATTCGTAAGGAATATCATCTTCGTTCAATATTCGTAGGAATATTATTTTCGTTCAACAGTCATAAGGGGTATTATTTATTTCATATTATGAAGATATATTATTTTTTGTATTCGTATGAATATTATTTTCGTTCAATATTCATAAAGAATATTATCTTCGTTAAATATTTGTTGGAATATTATTTCCGTTCAACAGTTGTAAGGGATGTTATTTTTATTCAATATTCGCTTGAAATAATATTTTCTTCCATACTCTGTAGTATGTAAGTAATATTATTTCGTTTCAGATTTCAAATTCTATACTCGTGTTAAAATTTTGGCTTCTATACTCCATGAAATTAGTAGAATATCCTTGAAATTTGCGTTTCATCCAGTATCGTTTCACAAAGATATTTTTGAACATTCTTGTTAAATTTTAAGCTTTTCATGTCGGAGTACTATTTATGAGTACTATTTATTTATACGGTACTATTCACGAAAGTACTATTTACGGGTACTATTCATAAAGTACTATTCACGGGGTACTATTCCTAAAGTACTATTCACGGGGTACTATTCACCCAGAATACTATTCATGACAAAAATTGATTTATTTTCGGTTCAAATCATTTTTGATACAATATCATTCTTGAATTTTACTTCACAAAGCAGTATCGTGTTGGCAATTTGAACGTTATTGAATTCTGGATAAATTAAATTATAAATCTTTAAAAATTTATCCTTTCTTTCTTTTAATTGAATTCTTATATCATTGTCATCATCCTCATGCTTATATTGTGATGAAAGTCATCTTTGGCTTACGTGCATAGATGAACTGTTGATTTATATGATTATGACCAGGGATCATTTGGTATAATCATGACCCGTAATGTTACAAATGATGTGGTAAAAGTCCTCATTGGCCCGTAGTGCATTGATGGACAGTTGTTGGTATGATTATGACTAGGGATTATTTGGCATAATCATGATCATTGATGATTACATGAATATCCTTGGCCCGTAGTGCAGGGATGATTCGATGATTTGGTTTATTTATTAAGCTGAGTCTCGGCGATAAAGTTGATGAAAAACTTTTTAAATCATAGAAGATAGTAGATATCATGCTCTACTTGACTCTTCTAATGGATTGCTTATTCCGCTGCAGTTGTTGATCTAAAACTTGTTGTCTATTGTATTCTATCAGTTGTTATACTATTGAAGGCTAAAAATAATTTATTCTACATTATCTTAGTCATAATATTTCTTACTGGGCTAGTTGAGCTCACCCTTTTCTTTCACTGTTCTCTTCAAGAAATGAGAATATAAATTTGGACCGAGCCTGGGAATGGAGTGATGGTCCAAGATGGTGGCTATAGTAGTCCTCACTATTTTTATAAAATAGTGTGATAATAATTGTAATGAGGACTCCATTGAGTGTGGATATTGTTTAGAAGGCAATATTCATGTTTAAACTCTCAGCTATGTTTTATCGTATTTTGCCCGACAGTTGTATAATTAAGTTTGTAGTTGTATTCTTTACCAAGTATCTAGCGACCCAAGATGGGTGACGTATACTAGTTTTGGGGGCGTCACAATTTTGCTCCAGCTTGATGAATTCCACCTCCTTCATGTGACGAATACTTTCGGGAAAGTACTTGTCGTTGAACAGTTCTTAGAACTTTTCCCAAGACATTTTGAGTGCGGCAGGCTGAGTACGTTTTACTTATTCCCGCTAGTAATCTGCCTCTCCTCTCAACATGAAGGAGGCAAAATGAACCTTTTTCTCCTCAGAGCATCCCAAGACATCAAATATCTTGGTGATCTACTTTATCCACGTCTCCGCCTTAAGTGATTTTGGCTCTCCCAAAAACTCCGGTGGTCCCAGCTCCTTAAACTGATTAGCAGTGACCATCCGAGAGTTGCCAGTGTTTCCACCTGCATTTTGAACAGGAGTCTCTCTCGCCTGATGTTGCATGAATTGCATAAAGCCTCTGAACATCCCATCGTTCATTATTTGGTCAATGTTGTTGTTTACACGAGGATTATTGCCTTCCTGATGCACATTATCCTGGTTATTGATCGTCAGTGACTTAACGGTCTCATGTACTTCATTGCTTATCTCAACATTTTCAGATGTCATTCTCAAACACTGTCACAAAACAAGGGTTAATTGACATACCACAATATACCCCTATACTCTGACCGACCAATTAAATAACAAATAAACTTAGGTAGGTCATACTAGTGAAGGATTAACCCGTCTCTCCCCTCCTAGTTCTAGTCTCACATCTCAGCCAGGGATCATATCCCTAAGCTTTGATACCAACTGTGACGCCCCCAAAATAGGTATACATCATTCATTATGAGTTGCCAAATACATGGTACACAAATCAAATATAAACTTCTTTTATACAATATGACAACAGCGTAGCTGAGAGTTTTTACACGAATATTGTCTAATAGACAGTATTCAAACTCAAATGAAGTCCTCATTACATTTATTATCACACTATTTCATAAAATAGTGAGGACTACTATAGCCACCATCTCTTGATCATCATTACCGCTCCCTCGACTAGTCCTGCCATGTTTCTTATTTCCTAAAGAGAACAACGAAAACAAAAGGGTGAGCTCAACTAGCCCTGTAAGAAATATTATGACTAAGATAATGCAGAATAAATTATCGTTAGCATTCAACAGTGTTAAACTAATAAACAAAAAGTTTAACTGCAGCGGAACAAGCAATCCATTAGAAGAGTCAAGTAGAGCATGATATCTACTATCTTCTACAATTTAAAAAGTTTATCATCAATTTTATCGCTGAGACTCAGCTTAATAAATAAACCACATTATCGAATCATCCCTGCACTACAGGCCAAGGATATTCATTAGTATCATGACCACGAATTATCCATGCACTACGGGGCAAGGATATTCGTGTTTTTACCAATGGTTATGATCATACCAACAAATGCCCATCAATGCACTACAGGTCAATGAAGACTTTTACCACATCATTTGTAACATTACGGGTCATGATTATACCGAATGATCCCTGGTCTTAATCATACCAATCAACAGTCCATCTATGCACGTAAGCCAAATATGACTTTCATCACAGTATAAGCATGAGGATGATGACAATGATATAAGAATTCAATTAAAAGAAAGTAAAGAATAAATTTTTAAAGATTATAATTTAATTAATAATGATAAAATTGCCAACATGATATTGCTTTGTGGAGTAAAATTCAAGAATGATATTGTATCAAAAATGATTTGAACAGAAAAGAAATCAATTTTTGTCATGAATAGTACTTCGGGTGAATAGTACCCAGGTGAATAGTATTTCGGGAATAGTACTCATGAATAGTACTTCGGGAATAGTACCGTACATATGAATAGTGTCGTATAAATGAATAGTATCCATGAATAGTACTCCGGCATGAAAAACTTAAAATTTAACAAGAATGTTCAAAAAAATATCCTTATGAAATGATACTAGATGAAGCGCAAATTTCAAGGATATTCTACTAATTTCACGGAATATAGAAGCAATATTTTAACAAAATGAGTGTAGAATTAGGGATACGAAATGAAATAATATTACTTACATACTACAGAGTATGAAAGAAAATATTATTTTATATGAATATTGAACAAAAATAATATCCCTTACGAATACGAAAGAAATAATACCCCTTACCTTAGAAGAAGACTGGATACTGGAATAGTGAAGTAGCAGACTACTCTTCTTCTTTGTCTCTATAGCTTCTCTCTCTATAACTTCTCTCTATAGCTTCTCTCTCTATAATTGCTCTTATGAGTCTTAGTGAATTGGTGAGAATGAAAGAAGAATGAGTTTCTATTTATAGGAAAACATAGTTTCGATAATTGCACGTTTTGGGGTTTGAATTATTACAATATAGTACCTTCATTTTTTCCTTTATTTTTAATTTAGTCCTGCAAGTATTACCAAACTTGCACCATCTCCCCTAATAGTACATGCATGTGAATCAATAGTACATTCATGTGAATCAATAGTTCTATACATGTAAAAAAAATAGTTATAATATAGTACCTTCATCTATACCTCTATTTTTAATTTAGTTATGCAAGTATTATCAATTTTGCACCACCTCCCCTAATAGTACATGCATGTGAATCAATAGTACATACATGTGAACAAATAGTTATAAGCATGTGAATTAATAGCAATTAATTGCTCATTTATCCGATTAATTACCCGATTGGTCAATTTAACATCCAGAAATTAATTATTATCGAAATAAATGTCGATTTCCACTAACACTAATAATCCCAACACAATGGAAATATTTTTTATCAATAATTTCATCTTTAATCAACACGAACTTATTAATCATTAATATTATAACTCACAATATTTAACAACCAGATCATTCCCATGAAAGAAGGGGCTTTCCGATAAGGATTTCTCCCTATTGGCGTGCAATTAGGTGACCAAACCTCTTTCCTCGACAGAACTTTTTAGACATCATCAATAATGTAAATAATAATATGAATAACTTTGTCGTCTCAATTATTGATTTAATAATATAAAACATTATGCAGATGATATTGTGACAGTAATTGAATCAACAATATGAGAGATATTATGCAGCAATTACTGTAGCAATAATTGAGTATAACTGAGTGACTTCTCACGTAAGCATCAATAATCAATACCGTGCTACTACTATGCAACCATGCAGATGATCGTACTTTTACCAATTTATTATTTCAACAGTTAACGGTAAAACTTTCGCCGTTATTTTTATAAAAAAATATTTCTGTTGTTTTCTAACTCTAACAATACTTTCGTTGTGGGGTCCACCAATGATTGCATCGTTGTACGAATTTTCTTTGATAAAACGAATATTCCTCGACTAATCGAATATTTTATAATAACTTGCATACTTTACAAAATTTATAAATACTACCCACAACTATAACATTATATCAAATCCACACCTTAATACTTAAAAAAAATCTAGAAAATTAATCTTTATTAATAAAATTTGGGGCCTTACATTACTCGTCACTCCCTTCCTAGTTCTAACCCCAGATCTCCATCAGAGATCATATCCCTAAGCTCTAATACCAACTGTAACGCCCCCAAAATAGGTCCACACAACCCATTCTAAGTCGCTAAATACATGGTACAGAAACCAAATACAAACTCCATTAATACAACTGTCGTGCAAAATACTACAACACATACACTGAGAGTTTTAATACAAATATTATCTTGTAGACAATATCCAAACTCAAATAAAGTTATCATTATAATTATTGATACACTATTTTATAAAATAGTGAGGACTGTTATAATAACTGTCTTGAACTATCACTCTACACCCCGACTAGTCCCAGCTATAATCTCGCCTCCTGAGAAGAACAATGGAATAAAAAGAAAAAGGGTGAGCTCAATTAGCCCAGTAAAGAATATTATGACTAAGATAATATAGAACAAATTATCCTTAGTCCTCAACAAGGAAAAATCTGATAGAATACAATAGACAACAAGTTTTAGAGTACAACTGCAGCAGAAACAACAATCCATTAGAAGAGTCAAGTAGAGCATGATATCTACTATCTTCTATGATTTAAAAGTCCATCATCAATATTTTATCCCTGTAACATCATTCAATAAATATTTCAAATCAACGAATTATCCATGCACTACGGGCCAAGGATATTCGTTCGTATCACCAGTGGTCATGATCATGCCAAACACCTATCCATCTATGCACTACGGGCCAAAGAGGACTTTCACCACAAACCTTATCTGTAACATTAAAGGTTATGATTATACCAATACACAATTCCTGGTCATAATCATACCAATCAATAGTCCATCTTTGCACTACGGGCCAAATATGACTTCTAATATAAGCATGAGGATGATGATAATGATATAAAGATTCAATCAAGTGAGATAAAAGATAAATATTAGAGAATTCTAATTTAATTTATCCAGAGTTTAAAATAAAATGTCCAAATTGTCAATAAGATAACTATTTGTGGAGTAAAATTCAAGAATGATCTTCATGTATTAAAAATAATTTGGACAGAAAAGAATCAATTTTTATCGTGAATTGTACCCTGTGAATAGTACTTTGTGAATAGTAACCCGACATGAAAATATAGAAATTTATCAAAAAATTCCATACCAATATTCCCGTGAAATGATATTAGATGAAGCGTAAAACTTAAGAAATTTCTAATTATTTCAAGAATTATAGACGCAATACTTACCATAGTAAGTTTAAATTTAAGAATATGAAATGAAATAATTTCATTTTCATAATATGGAGTGAAAGAAAATAATATTTCTTATGAGTATTAAAATAAAATAATATCCTTTACCTTAGTAGAAACTGAATTTGACTGGAATATCGAATATTATTCTGAAAAAATCTTGCACAAAAAGCTACACTCAAAGTATCCTTATACTCAAGAAAAATACTCACAATACCATAAAATAAGAATTTTTGATATTGAAGGTGTGTTTTAGGAAGGAGGGTTACCCCTCTATTTATAGTGCAACACGGAGGAATGAAATGAGAAACCTGCCAAACCTTTTCTCATTTCAATGCCTAACTCTTCTCATTTTCCATATGGGTGGGGGGCATCCTTTGAAAACAAAGGGTTTGGAGGCAAATCATTAAACCACCCTTTAAAAAAACGTGTAGTAAATGAATTTAGAAAAGAATAGTGCACAGAGGAATTCAGAAAAAATGATAACCTTCACTCCACTTTTATTCACACGCTTAAATTTATATATAATAATAATATTACCATTTAAATTATAAAAAAAATTATATTATTATATTATCACATTATTATAATATAATATTATAATAATATATTTGAATGAATATTTTATCGGAGAAAATAAATGCCAACCTTTCAACAAATATTTCATGTTAAATTCCTTCATTTATATCAAAATTGAACCAATATCCACCACATAATGATTATTCATAATTTATATTATAAGCTCACAATATTAACAGCCCGATTATTCCCAAGAAAGAGGGGGCTTTTCGATAAGGACTTATCCTTATTGGCATGCAATTATATAACCAACCCCTTTCTTCGACAAAACTTTCTAGACATTGCCAACAATGCTAACTAATAATATGAATAATTGTGTCGTGTCAATTAATATAAATTATTGTATACTATGACAATAATTGAATCAATTATATGAGATACTATGCAACAATTACTATGGCAATTATTGAATGAAACTGAGTGACTTCTTACGTAAGAATCAATAATAAAAAATATTGTGCAATATCGTATGCTACTATGCAACCACGCGTATTACTGTACTTTTATCACCGAGTATTTCAACAGTTAATGGTAAAAGTTTTGTCGTTATTTTTGTAAAAAGTTATTTTTGTCATTTTCTATATCCGACAGTTATTCTGTTATGTGACCTACCAATGATTGCGCCGTCGTACGGATATTCCCCGACCAAACGAATATTTTATGACCACTTGCTTATTTTGCAAAATTTTCACATTTCACCCATAACTAAAGAATTATATCAATTCAACACCTTATTAATCAAAATAATAATTCGAGAAATTAAATCTTTATTCATAAAAAGTTGGGGTCTTACAGAGTTGGTACATAGAAATATTAATTTATACCTTTTTCTTCTATACATAGATGGTAAAGATTTTTCTGAAGAAATCTTTGCAAAATCCCATAACTAACATAAATAACACGAATAACTGAATTTTTTTTAACCTGAATCTTCAAGTGACTCAATAGAAGAGATCGACTCATCTCTGACTTCTTTGAATACCAAAGATACAAATCATAAGGAATCATTCAAAATTTTTATAATTAAAAAAGTTTTCTATTTCGACATTATTATTAAAATAAAGTTTTACAGTAAATACTACACTTAATCATCATAAAAAATAAAAGAGAAATATCCCTTTCTTTTCGAATTGAAACATCAATGATTTAAAGTTGATAAATGGATTGAACAAGAAACCTATTTTTTTTTTCGTGAGATGGATAAGAAAGACTGATATAAGAGAAGATTTAGGTCCTTATTCGTTCGATTCTTATTTTATTAATTAGATGAATGAGTAGGGTTTTTTTCGTATTTATGAGTATAACAATTGCCATTGTTATGGATATTCTATTTGAAATATTGAAATATTTAAGAAATTATATATATTTTTTTCACAAAAATAGAATGTTGTCATTGAAATAGAACAAAATCTAATAATAAAAATATATCTAACAAAATATAATTGATTTTGAATTTTTCACTCACCCTAATAAATCATTTGTGCCGTCCAAAGTTTAGGATAAATCCACCGTCTATGTAATGTCGGAATTACGGTACACAACTATTACTTATATATTATATCAAAGTAGGATCATATCAAAGTATACCTAATTGCACCAACTTAGGAACCAATCTTTGACAAAAAATGTCTTTTTTAGTTAATTTATAAAATCTAAAAATTCAAATTCAATACAAAAATTTTAGATTTTAGTATATTAAACAATTATAATTATTATAAACTAATCATAAAATATTACTAATTATTATGTTTATTACTTTTCAAAATTTAACCAAATTCATAGTAATTTTAAAATTAATATTTTATTAATTAAATTTGACAAGTTAATATATCTTTACATAATCTCAACCTAACATGAGTGATGAGACCAGAGATAATTAAAAATAGTTTCATCCTAATTTATTTTATTTGTCGTATAAATTTTGTTCATGCATAAATCATTTTCCAAAATTTATTTACCATATGATAAAATTATTGGTCCAAAAGACTCTTCTAAGCTCAAAACCAGACTCCGAGAGATTGACCGAGGAAAGAGAGAGAAACAGAGAATGGAGTGTTCCAGTGTCCAAACATTACCATTATCTGTGGCATCAACAAAACAGTTTAAAAAATACCCAATATCTTCAATTCATAATCTAGGGTTTTACATTGATAAATTGAATGAGGGTAATAGAATTAGGAGACCATTTTACTTGGGTGTTTCGGGATCTGCTCTAAGCTTCTCTGCTAGGGGAAGAAGAAGGGTCATCTCCAATGGAAAATCCCATTATTATAGTCCTCGTTGCAGCTCTCAATTGGCCTCGGAGCTTGCCCCTGCAGCATCTGCAGCTTATGGAGTCTTGCTTCTTGGTGGTGGTCTATTTGCTTGTAAGATTTGCTTGTTAATTGATTTTACTTTTAGTTTCTTTCATATTGGTTTATCACTTTTATTATTTGTTTATTTTTTATATAAATTATAATCCCTTAGTCCCAAAATATATGATTATTATCGACCTTTTGAAGTCAATTTGGTACATTTTTAAACTCAAAATGGTTTAGTCAATACAAGATAAATGTTATAAACTATGTTAAAAGTACTATTAGTTATAAGATTTAATTTTTAGTAAATTTTAATGAATCATATCAATTTTGAGTTTAAAAATTTTACAAATTGACTTTCAAAAGTCAATAATGCTCTTATAATTTGGAATGGATGGAATATTTTGATATTATCCCATTGATTATGGTAATAATTTTGAATTCTACCTGCAGACACAAGAACTGGGAGTAAAGGGTCTCTTCTTGGTGGACTCACAGGAGCTGGTCTTATGGGTACCGTAAGTACTAATCTGAAGAATAAATTTCTTTATATGAAAGGATTGGTTTGGAAATTTAAGGGTGAAACTGCATTAGTGGTTCTGTTTTTATGGAATTGATCATTTTGCTTATAGTTTATTGGAAAAATATTTTTGTTGTTTTCTAGAAGTGATAACATAATGGGTATTTTGTAGAATTTAGGGAGAATGGGGGGAAGTATAGTGTACTGGAGAATTCTGTATGAATCTATTAAGAAGTCTAATATCCAGAGTACAACATCAAATTGCCTGAATTCCAATTTAACGTTAGAAAAATAAATAAATTCTAGGCAACAGAAACCAATGTTATAGTGTTCATGGAAGTTCAATTTGGTGTATGGTGGGGTTGAAACTATAGTTACCAGATACTTTCATAGACCTAGCAAACCACGTATTGGTACTTGCGTTCCCAAATTGGGTACTCTAACGTACCGATACTCTAAATTTAACATACCAAAATTTTCTTTCTTGTTTCACTATAATAGAACAAGCAATTTATTATTAATCAGTTATAAAATTACAGTACATCACTACTAATATATAGACATAATTATGAGGTGTTCTATGTGAATACAAAAACTAACAATAGTTATCCTATAATTATTCAACTAATCCTATCTTAACAAAATGATAAACATAATAATATCTAAATACAATATTTGTGAATATTTCCTAATACACCCCTTCAAGCGAAACGTAAGAGAATGTAGTTTTCACTTGTATGTGGTAGAACATCCATGTAGTTCCATTACTAGCGAGATTATAAATCCTCGAACACTAGAGAACACAAACAATTGGCACGAGAGATTAAATAGAAACATAGCATGAATGATAAGTACTGCATATAACCAATAAGACTGGAACGTGCTTGGTTGTTTGCACACTTGCAACAAATAGGAATTTTTTGTACTTCTTGTATTAGACTTCCATGAACATACTTAGAAAAATCCATTAATCCATCAAGATATGTAATGTGGGATGTATCAAGAGAAAACATTCTCTCATTTGTTAAATGAGGTGAAGACGTTGAACAAATTAAAAATGAATACTTGAAGATGTTCAAGTAAGAATGAGAATAGCCATTAGTTGCGGAGAAAAATGATGATAATAACTCAGACTTGAGACGAGTACAATTTGCAGGAAATGTTAATATAAGATTATCAGTCAACAATGAAGAACCTATTGAACTTGTTGTATCCTCAGTATGTGTAACCACAGAAAAATGAGCATTATTAGGCTCAACAATCATAGGCTCAATTTTAAATGTATCAATGAAAGTGAATTGTTGTAACATTTTTTCTTGTCCAAATAGAAGAGTTGACAAGTCATTAAAGGAAGGGTGCATCAAATGATAATAAACATGAACTCTGTTGTAAATAGTATCATCAAGACCTTGAACTGAAAAAATGGTAAACTCTGACTCTCTTAGAGAACCTTCTACGCTTTCAAGCGTATAAAGAAGCGATTTTGTTTCATCAAGATAACTTTTGATTGACTGAGTAGGTAACTTTTGTAAACAAAATATTTGATCAAAGAGGTGCTCAACGTACAAATTGGAAAGTAAAGCATCATTAAAATTGTCATAATTGTGATAATGATTATCATCAATACAAGATTCTTGCTCAAACAACGCATGGGAATTATTTACATCAGATGATTTAAAATCAGCATTGAGCCACTACTTTGAAGTTGAATCAACCATGAGGAGAGGATGCTATGTAGATTATTCAACCGAAAAATAGATAATAAAGGGAGCAAAACTCCTGCTTCGTTTACAAGAGAAGCTAGTGGTTGTATATGCGCGGAGGCGGTGCACAAGATGACAAAAGAGGGAGAATGGTCACAAAGAGGCCTGAGATAGTTACGGTACCCACAACGTAAAGGCATTGGCCAGAGAACAACTGTTGTGCAGAACGACATAAAAATAAATTTGAGTCGACGAGTTTGTGAAATACGACAACACGATTGATGTTCTTGTGCTAAAGATCTTGATGAGCGGTGATTTATGACTGGACAGAAAAAAAATCTAATGGATGATATAAGCGAGATCTAAAGAACTGAAATTATTTTGATTGGTGGAGGCAGCTTAAACTTGATGGTAGAACCTAATTTGGGTTACGGAGATTTGAGACTTACGATTGGGTTTGTAGAGTTTCTTTTTTAAATTTTAAAGATGGTGGTTTGGTGAAGTTAAAAATTGAGAATCTTTGACGACAACAATGGAAGATTTTGTCCAAAAGCAGGGTGAGAAAAAAAAAGGATCAAAGAGCTCTGACGCTATTTGGCTCTGATACCATAATAGAACAAGCAATTTATTATTAATCAATTATAAAATTACATTAAATCACTACTAATATATAAACATAATTATGAGGTGTTCTATGTGAATACAAAAACTAACAATAGTTATCCTATAATTATTCAACTAATCTTATCCTAACAAAATGATAAACATAATAATATCTAAATACAATATTTGTGAATATTTCCTAATACACTATAATTGCAAAAATATCAATATTATAACTTAGTATTGGATGCTCAAATATTACATTTGTACTAAAATATTTATAAAACAATTAACTTGTTGATTTAACCAAAAATCTTCTATAAAACTTAGGTTTATTACATTTAGATTTTAGGAGAATTCCTAACTATAAGAACTTATACAAAGATACCTTAGCTTATTGTGTTTTAGCTATGTAGCATACCGCGTATCCGTATTCGTATCGCGTACCGGAACGTACCACGTTTCAGGTAACATTAGTTGAAACTTCGATCTCAAAGTAGTTTTTACTAGTCAAATCTTGGACTTAATAATCTTTACCAATTTAATTTGCACAATGACCTATCAAAAATTCAACTGTAGAAGTAATTATTTTTCACAATTATTTTATATAAGGTAATCCCCTCAATCTTCCCCTCTTTAGATAAGGTGTTTGTTATACCTCCCTCACTTTGCCTTTATAAGATTGTCTTCTTTAAATAATTGTTGAGAACCAAATTGCATAAATAATATTAGATTAGATGAGAATCTGAACCATAAAACAAAGTGTAGAATAGATTCCACAGAGCGAGTGCCAGTCCTCATGACAACGCAATTACTCGTCAACAACTTTTGTAAGAGGCCATTCTCAATGTTTCATGTATAATAAAAGCTTTCATTGGTCCACCTCATTTGACTACTTGTTCTCCTTCATCATATGTAAATTCACATTCTCACTTTGAGATATACAACTTTCCAGTTACTATCTACTCATCCAGTTTATTATAAGATAATCAACTATCTCTTCCTTCCCTTTCTAACAAAACCAATATTGAAACCTTAACTTCTTATTCAGTTGTCCATGTTCTATAATATCTTTTTCAGAGCTTTATAACGGCAAAAATGACACATTACAATGAACTTAAAGTCCCATTTTCTAATTTGATTCCAAAAGATAAATGTGTTAGAAACTTCTATTAACATGTTTTGAAAAGAAATGACGCTAGACCTTCCATGATCTGAGTTCTTCAAAGCTGATATGATTCCATGTTTTATACTACCTCCATCCAATTTTATTTGTCTTAATCAGAAAATACACGCCTGTTAAGAAATAAATTTTATCCCCAAATTACCCATCTTAACTACTCTATTATCATCTTTTTGTGTTTTAATTAATCTCCTAACTTTTATTGGAATAACAAAATAAAGGAGAGAGAGAGAGAGAGAGGGGGGGGGGGGGGGGGATAAAAGGAGTGGAATTGGGTTTCCAATGTCAAAGTTAATAGTGCTACATTTTCTTATGTATGTTGTTTTAAATGTTTTTTTTGTAAAGTGAAATGAGGGTATTATTGGAAAAATAAGGTCAAAATAGTATTGAAATGTAAAGAGGATAATTAGATTTGGACAAACTAAAAAAATAAATTAGGACAAGTATACTTGGTCGGAGGGAGTGTTTATTAATAATTGTATTTAATTTTTTTTTATAGTAGTTAAAATATTCCTACACTTTTTATGTATTAGTGATTGTAGTGGTAAGTGGCTCATTTATAGAAGTTGTGGGTGTAATTAGAATTAGTGGTAGAAGTGGGTTAGAAGTCTGTTTTAGTAGGTAAATTTTATTGTAGGACTTTATATGCATAAATAGGTATCATTATGATGAGTGGAAGTGTTCAAGAATATTTATGAAAAACCAGAGTGCATCTCTAATGGAGGCTTGGTTCTCTATTTGAATCGAAGGTTTTTGTTCCCCTCGAAGTGGGTCTTCTTCCCTATTTCTTTTTTATTTTTATTCTTATTTTGAAGCCGATTCATAACAAGGATAGATTTCCAAGTGATGACATTCATATGCCGCTAACCGTAGCTTGAACTATATACCTCAGCTTTCATCATGTTGAAATAATTTAAGATCAAGCAATCCCAACTCTCTCTGATGCTATCATAATATATCCTCCTTTGCATCATTATTCACAATGATGCAACTAACTCCGTGGATGGACACATTGAAAGCACCATCCCATTGCCCAATTTCATGCCAAAATCCTACACTGCAACCATCTTTTATATAAACTACCTATTTGTGATGCCTTATACACATTACTCGGATGTTGTCTTTAACCTCCCTCATAGTTCAGTCCCCACTAGAATCTGACCTTTTACTTTCCTTTTATTAATAATAATAATCCTCAGAGTTGAATAATTACATAGCTAGATCCTGTTAGTGCTTCGTAGGCAATGCATGGGAAGGTAAACCATCATCCTCGACTAAAACCTCCGCTTTTGTCTAATCTTCCCTGTAACAATTTTTTGTTTTTTAGTCAACCAAATTATGACTTTGTTATCTAGTTTGCACCTTTTTCCTCATCATCTTTTTGTTTGGCATTTGGGATTATATTAAGTCTTTGTGTTTGGTGGAGAATTTATTGCTTACTTGTTTGAGATGCTTTGGAAGGATGAATATTTGAAAATGTGCAATTTTTTTTGCTCTTTGGGGAATTTGGAATAAAGTGTAATGCACAACTTTTTAGAGACAACCACTCGTCTTTTGCTTTGCTGAGATTGAGAGATAGGATCATTTTTCTTCTATAAGGGTCTTTGTTTGGGTGCTTTAGGGGCATCATCTTTGAAGGGATTGTAGAGCTTCTCTTTTTTGATTGTTTCCTTCTTTTTATTTGCTCTACTTATTTTGGAGTGCGGTTTTGAATGTTTGTCCTCCCTTAAATTGTCTATATTCTCTTAATAAATTTCTTTTTTACCTGAATAATGACAAATAAAAATGAGTTGTTCAGTCAGAAAAAGATTTGTCCCTCTTGGGTTGGCAAGTTCCTTCTCATCAGAGTTCTTGTTGCAGTTCTTCATTTTTTAACATAATTATAATTTTTCCTATCCATTATAAAGAGCCATGAAACATTTTGTCTACTTGCCAACTTTTTGTTGCATGGTACAGTTCTATGATCATTTTGACATTAGTATAGTGAAAATGATTTACTGAGGTTGCTTCTAGCCACAATAATTGTATAATGCAACAACTACTTGCATTTTGTGAACGATGACTTATGGATGCTTCTATGCCTTGGTTAGTGTGATTCCAAGGATTCAGATAATAGTTGATTCATTTCGTTTCCTTTCCTTTCCTTTTTCTTCCTAAAGTATCAAGAATGCTCTTTTTTCATTTTGTAGAAATTATATTTTGGTTTCAATTAAAGTATATCTGAATATGTTTTGAGTGTTTTGGACATTTTATTTATTTCTTCATATAATTCATCGGAGATGGTATGCTATTGTTTTTTCTTTCTTCTTAAACCATGCCTTCATGTTCTCCAGCACAACTGACTAAATAACCATATACCATTACAGCCATGCATTGTGAGTTATATCAATTTGCTCTCCATTCTATTTTGTCGGGCCATAACATTAGTTAGACCACATGCTACCATGTTTCCTCTATGATTGGACATTTGAACCCCACTACTTTCTCTCTTCCCCATTCTTTAGCTTTACTCTCCATCCTAGAACTCTTCACGTTAGGAAGCTGCTTCTTTAATGGGGAGGAGCTGCTCATTGTAAAGTTAATATAAGATATGGAGATACTCTATTTTCTTGGTCCGTTGAGATTTCTCTTTAGTTAAATTGTTGGAGAACGTGAGTGGAAGATTAGATAAGTGATCTCATATAAATCTCGTGTAAATGGATTCCCCCTTTTTTCTTTGCCTTTTGAATATAACAGAAAACAAAACGAAACAAAAAAGAGAAGGATAATAAATATCACCTTTGGCGGTATGCTTTGAAAAGACCATTCTTTATTCCCACTCTCTACTTGATAATAAAACATCTAGTACCACTCTTTACTCCTTTAATTTGAAATGTGGTAAACCTTAATTGCACTTATTTTTACTTCAACTATTTATCTTTTCCCCCCTACACACTCAAAGTTGAATAATTTTCCTTGAAACTTTAATGGTTCATTATATGAAGAATATTATGTCTTGATCGTCGCTATGTTCCCAGGCTAACTTACTATTATTTACCAACTAAAATAGCATATAAACATCGAGTACATTTGACATTGGGAAAGGGATCCTCCTGTCTCAATGTTTTGGAGTTCTAAATCACTCTATTGTGTCCGCATTACTAAAACTGTAAATTTCCTGAATAGAACGCACCCTTCTCATTATCTTTCAGGAATTGTAACAGATTAAACTATGCGTGCTCACAAGTAGGTTCAGAGACTGAAAAGATTTAACCATGCGACTCATTGGTGGGAAAAATTTAATTCTAGGTTGTCAGGAAAGGGGTAAATTGAGTAACTGAGTATATTATGGTAGATTATAATTGGAGTAAAAATACATGTGGGTGCATGTGGAAGTTAGTTGCATCCGAGTGTTGGATAAGAAAGTAGCATATGATTGCTTAATCTAGCTTTATTTCCAGCAAGTTTCCTTTTCTCAAAATAGATGTAATGTTGAAGTATTTGTAAGCATTATGAATTCAGTAATTGAAATGAAATGAAGAGAAGCTTATGAATCTTTCTCCTTATCTTTCTATTTATCTTTCTTCTGTCACGAACTCGGTGATGAACACTGAGCTTTCTCTCATTCTTTATCCCAAATTCTACCTACTTTCTATCTATATTTATTTTTGTCTTATTTTTTGGTTAGGCCTCAACCCTGACAAATTTGTATCAGAGCACAAGTTCAAAAGCCTAAACCATCTTCTTCCTCCTACTATTCTCTCATCTTAATCTCAGTTGTAATCTCTTCTTTCATCTTAATCTCATTCTAATCTTGCTATGTAATTTTTGTTCTTATTCTTCTCTCTTCAAGCTACCTCAAATTCTCATTTTTTTGGTCCTAAAATCTGTAATGACCTAGAATTTTGTATAATGAATTATTAATAGAAATGAGGAATTATTTGAAAATGTTGTGTACACTTATGTGTTCATGTGAACTTATGTGATATGAAGATATGGAAATAGAAAATTCCATAAATAAGAATTGAGAATGAATTAAATATGAGATTATAAATTATGAGAATATGGGACGAGCTTAAGTTAGGAACTAACTAAGCTTGGGAGAATAAGTCTTGTGTGACTTGATGAATAATTAAGATGATGGAATAATCAAGTGTGTGATTAATTCATGGAAGATGATGGGAAATAAATCCAAGATGATAATTAATTAATTTATGAATTAAGTGTACAATAAATAATAATTAAGTCCTATTAATTGTGTATTGGCCCAATGTAAATTAATATTGGTTGAACTAATGAATGCATGCTTGCATGGGAATTAAATAGCCCAAAGCTTTAGTTACTAATAAAATTAGTAGAATGCTAGTAGAAGTTTATTTTGGCCTAATGATTTAATCTTACAGTTGTGTGGGAAGCCCAAAATGAAAATAAAATGAGTCCATGTGCATGGCCTAATAAGGAGGCCACCTTCTAGAAGGCCCCATGTGAAGAAAAAAAAAGAAAAGAAAATAGATATAGTACTCCCTCCCCTAAATCCGGCCAAAGGGCCTAGATAGCAATGATGTCTTAAATTTTTATTTGTTTAGTCATGTGATGGAAGTGATGAGCTAGGAGGTAGCCCAAGTGTAGAATTAGGATAGCCATGATATCCTAATTTCTTTATTTGTTTAGGCCATGAGGTAGAATTGATGGGTTAGGATGTAGCATTAGGTTAGGCTTTTTACCTAATCTTGAGTGACTATTGGATAAAGCAATCTTATGATGGCTAAATACGTGTATTATACATGTATATGAATATTAAACGTATGGGAATTCTCCTACAAATAGGAGTTCCCAATTCATAAGTGAATTTGCTTGAAAATTTGCCAGGTGTTACTAGAGAGAAAATAGTGAGAGAGGGAGAGAGAAATCTAGAGGAAGTTCTTTCAAGTTGGTGGTTCAAGAGGAGTCTCGGAAGAGAAAGAAAGTGGAGGCCTTCTACAAGTTCTATCTCCAAGAGAAAAAGAGCTCATAGAAGGTATAATGCTCTCTCATTAGAATATATTCAAGTTTATAAGTATAGTTAAATATGCATATAATCTTGCATGCTTGGTTGTGGGAGTTTTGTTTGTTGTGGGATCATGAAGGATCCGAAGGTATAAGGATGGGTATTGGAAGGAGAATATGCGATTTGTATGCTTTATATGTGTTTTAGGTTAAAATAAACCATAAGAAGGCATGTGAGCATGAAACCTAAGTTATAATACTTGAAAACATGAGATTTGATGTTAAATGGCATAAAATATGTAAGCTATGTGCTTGATCTAAAAATCTTATGTTGAACATCTATAAAATACGAGAACACTCTAAGTGGAATCATCAAAATCGGAGTTAAAACGAACTCGTGACGAATCATTTAGTAAAACATGTCAAAAGTGACACCCTTGATTGGAAAAACAATAAGTTTGGCTAGATAAATATTTTGGAAAATTGTTTAAGAGATCAAATATTGAAGATATGTGAGTTTATGAGATAATGGAATTGGTTTGAACTCATTTGGATAAGAAATGAACAAGTTATACAAGATTGAATCAAAAGAGGTAGAAATCAAAAATGTTGAAAAGAAAAGAAAAGAAAAACTTAACTTGAACACCTTGACTTCCCAAATAGCCGGGGTTTGGCCCCAAAGCATAAACCAGTATTTGAGGACTCTTTGGACGGGTTTCTTAGTTGACGGATGCCCGGTCAAAAATTGGGTTAGAAAATAAAATTTTAAAAATAAAATAAAATAATAAAAATAAAAAAATTATTAATAATAAATAATTAAAATAATATTAAGAGATTATTTTAATTATACATTAAAGGTTACTTTAACTATGGTTAAACAATTAAAATACTAATAAAGATTATTTTAATTGTGGGTTAATAATATTATAATTGAGAAATTGTATTAAAGGTTATTTTAATTGTGAATTAATGAAGTATAAACAACTTGAATAATGTTGTGGATTGATAAATTGTAAACAATTAAAATAATAATAAAGACTATTTTAATTGTAAGTTAATGGTAAAGATTATCTTAATTGAAGGATAATTGTGAATTAATTACATATTAATGAAGGATGAACAATTAAATAATATTAAAAGCTATTTGATTGTGAATTAATGGAATGGAGAGATGACTCTCATTTTAGATTAAACAAATAAAGTAACTAGATTATTTTATTTGTGGGTTAATAAAGTGTGAATAGTAATTAAGAAAATTACTTAAAGGAATAATTAAATAAAGTAAGAATACTTTATTTAACGAGATATGAATACATAAAATGAAGTGTGAACCATGAATTAAATAAGTAAAATAATAAAAGAATTATTTTATTTGTAGTAAATGTAATACATGTGTGTTATTGTGAAAGACAATGAGCAAAGAAATAAAATAATAGTAGACTTATTTGTGAGTCTAGTAATATAAATCAATTAGATTTATACGTGGAGAATTATGGAGATTTAACCGTTAGAATGACTATGATAAACATAGGTTATTCAAATGATAAGAGGTCCAGGTCAGAAAGTAGTCGACTATTCAGGCAAATTCCCTAAATTACACAACTTTGTATATTGTGCAAGATCTCTAACTTAACACAACTTTATATACTGTGCAAGTTTCTTGATTGTTATATAAACTACATACATATTGAGCAAGATTTCTAACTTGTGCACTCATTGTTTTGTACAAGTAACTAGATGTTATATCAATGACAAATACTTCTTACTTGAACACTTTTATTGTTTTGTACAAGTTTGTAGTTATAGAAAATTGTTGAACTTGAATTGTTAGAGATTGAATAAGATCATTCTTATACCTATGCTTGAGAAAATTTCACAAACAAGAATATTAAACGTTGAGAACATGGATTCATATCCACTATTGAAAGAATAAGTCTATGTCATTGATTTGACTAGACTAATGACGACTTGAACTATCAATATTTTGAAAGAGCCAAATCAATTGCTTTGGTGCAGAATTCTTGTATACTGAGATGAACATTATTTATAAATCGTGGATTCGACTTGTACGCTCAGATGATTAAATGTTATGCATAACGTAAGGTACGACGAGGCTGATCACCTAATGTACCTGTTTATTCGAAGGCTTTTTCAGCAACTATACTGTTAACCTTCTCAGATTTCAACGTTCCTTAGTGACCCTCAGCCATAAAATATACTTTTGTTTTTGAATTGTCAGAATTACTCTTATTCAGATATCTAGTGATTGATTATTTAAGAAATATCTAAGCTTTGAAATTGTTCAAACCATTATTCTTGAAAAGTTATTCATGTTTGATTCATTGATAGTGTATCCTACATTATTTGAAACTCATTGAAGGATGAACCCTTATCAACGATTGTTAGATATTTTTGGCATATGCTTGCTAAGCAAACTCGTTACTCATTCTTATAACCTATCTTAT
The DNA here is from genome assembly GCA_020205605.1 of Panax ginseng. Classification (NCBI taxonomy): domain Eukaryota; kingdom Viridiplantae; phylum Streptophyta; class Magnoliopsida; order Apiales; family Araliaceae; genus Panax; species Panax ginseng. The sequence goes on along the minus strand of CM035149.1, from coordinate 54,943,296 downwards.
AATTAAGACCAAGATGGCGATAAGGTTTTAGCAAGGATAAGGCTAAGGCGGTCGAGTAGCCTCAGATTGTGTTAAATTTTTATGAGAACTTTTGTGCAAGGACAATATTAATGTTATTGTCTTAAGATTTGATATGTAAGACTAAATATTGATGAGACCTGGGACGGTAATGTAAGTTAAACATTATCATATAATGTAATTATTTACGCTTTCATGTATTATAGAAGTAGTTAGATGTACGTCAGATGATTGGATCGTGAGCACCAAGTTCGAGGTAAGAGTACCTGAATTAAGGGGTGTCACAAGTTGGTATCAAAGCTGTAGGTTAGAAACCTTAAGTTGAGGAAAATCTTAAGATATAACCGCAGAGAATATGGTAAAGTAGCAGTAGGGAAACTCATGTTGAGTATAGGCGATGAATTATGGAAATTCATCAATGGGAAAGCGTAGTTAAATTTAAAGGTTATAAATAATGTTAAAAGACATTAATAGATGTTTATGTGTTAAGATCATGATTAAGTCAATTATATTGATAGATAGATTTTATTGAGAGATACCGATACAGTTTCCTTTGTGTTTGTGGCCATAGAATGCCGGAGTATGGTGAGTCGAGTCGCTTGATGGAGGAGGAGCCCCGAGAGATACACGTAGTTTGGGAGGAGCAGCCCGTAGCTTTAGCACTTGAGGAGGATCCTGAGGAGGATTTAGAGGCTAAGGAGGACCCAACTGGTGAGCAGATGGAGGAGCCGGAGCCGTCATCTCCGGGGTAGTCCGCTTTTGAGGTGGGAGTGATAGGACAGATGACTGACCAGATTATTGAGCTTGAGGAGGAGATACATCACCGACAGGAGGTGGAGACCCAACTAGGGGTGATGGTGCACTTCTGACTGGATCAACATTGGCAGAGAGGATTGAGCGACTGGAGCAGCCTCTCCAGGCGGAGAGGGCTAAGAAGGAGGCTCTGTGAGCCCTGTTGGAGAATGAGGTTGCAGCGAGGATCTAAGTGGAGGGGCAACAGGACGCTGCTAGACTGATAGTGATAGATCTTAAGGGCGAGGTGACTAGGGAGAAGGAGAAGATGACCCGTATGGGTTATGCTTTTCACACAGCTTTTGGAAGGTGGATATAGGGCATTAGGCACTATCCAGTGGAGCAGGGACAGAAACACCACACCCTAAGTCGAGAGGTAGCTGTTCAGATAGGACAGTTGGAGTATGGCAGTGCTATGGAGCGTGACATGCTTCCATAGACTTTATTGATGTATTTATTATTATGTAGTCATGAACTTGTGTAGGTTGTTGTAAATCCCACTTTTGTGTTGCGCATGGGATGATATTTGTAAATCCTAACTTTTGTATTAATCGCGGGGTAGTATGATGGTTAATCTCCTTGTTCACTAGGGGATAGATATTAGTTGACGGTGGTTATGAGAGAGATGCTAGAGAATAGATAGATAGATGACTGTGAGGCATTTGTAGAGTATGCCCCGTGATGCTTTTGTACCATGTACCCAATCATTGGCATATTTGTCAATGAATATAAATGCATATTAGATATGTTTTATGATATTGAGCTATTTCTTTAAATATGGATGATTACAATAGATGATAGAATAATAATGTAGAAGTGTTATCAAACAGAACATGACGCCAAGACGTAGAGTACCAACACCAGAAGAGTCGGTCAACAACGAGGGGGTCAGATAGACCCTATGCAGAGTCGTAGACTTGCTAGAAAGGGTGTTCCAACTCTGAGGTCCTGAACCAGTAAATCCCAATCCCCCAATGGTTTCGATAGCCAGTTTTAAGGATTTCAAGATAGTGGGACCGCCCGAATTCAAAGGGACGACAAATCCGATTGAAGCCCAGTTCTGGGTGAATGAGATAGAGAAGGCGTTTGAGATCGCCAGTTTGGGAGAATCAGAAGACCGCATTTGCAACATATCTGATGAAAGGGGAAGCCAATTTCTGATGGGAGGCGAATAAACAACGGGTAGGAAGAGTGATAGCATGGGAGAGATTTAAGGAGCTATTCTTTGAGAACTATTTCCCGAAGAGTATGCAAACAAGAATGGAGATGAAATTTTTGGACACTTGTGGAGAGATGATGGAGCGGTGACACATTAAGATAATCGCAAGTTTAACGAACTCAAGACGCTTCACCGCATCAAGTCGACCCTTATTGCAGAGAGAGAGAGGAAAATTAGGAGATTCGAGCAAGGCTTGAAGCCATGGTTGTACAACAAAGTGGCAGTTCTACAGATCGATTCGTTTGGAACTCTATTGGAAAAGTCAATAATTGCAAAAGGGGGCAGCGAGGCACTGAGTCAGTACCACAAGGACAAGAAGAATAAGAAGTCTGGAGGTGAGAACCAGGGAGGTAGCAGTGGTGGCAGTAACACAGGCAAGAGGAAGTGGGATGTCAACAACATGAGCAACAGTAACACCCAATCAGGGAGTGGCCAGGGACCATTCAATAGGATGTCAGAACCGTGTAGGAAGTGTGGCAAAAGCCACCAAGGTGAGTGTATGAAAGGGAAGGACATCTGTTATAACTATGGCCAAGAGGGACACATTTCTCCAAATTGTCCAAACCCAAAGAAGATTAAAGGATGTTTTGCATGCGACATAGTTATTAAGGCACCAAGTTGAGGCAAAGCGACAGCCGGGAGCTGAAGCGCTTAGTTGACCAGGTCGACAAGTCGTCCGCAAGTCGATAAGTCGTTAACAATGTAAATTTTATACGTATAAAATTATATATATTTATATTTTTAATGATTTTTCATATTCAAAATGTAGGTTATAGCATATCAAATCACAAGAAGAAACGGACAAGAAAGTCAAAATGATAATTTTACTATAGTTGTAATTTTTTAAACTTTGTACCAACCGGCTAGGGAGACCAAGGAGTGGATCTAGTTCTCTTATTATGAAACGGGTACACCTTTCATTTAATCAAGTCTTCCAAGGCGACGCCTGGTCATGACGACAAGTTAGAGAACAAATCGCACACTGTTGTGCCAATCACCAAGTGACACCCTTGCCTAGCTTCCTCTGCACGATATGGAAGCCTAGTCATCGACTAGGCGACGACTAGGTAAATACTTGATAAGCATGCATTGAACTGGTTCATATAACCTATTCTCTCTCATCTTAATCTTAGTTCTAATATCTTATCTATCATCTTAATCTCAGTTCTCATCTTAACATGATAGCGAATTGCATTTTGGTATAACACTCCAAAACATGGTATACTTTTGTTTTGAAAGATCAAATGTGGCAACCCAAAACTTTTTCTCCCTATTTATTTAAACTTCTACTGCACAGGCATAATTACAACTTTCCTTTGTGATTTACAAATTAGAAACATTCTCTTAAATAGCCCTTTGATATGTAACCAATGACTAAAATCAAATCCAATGGAAGGCCAAGATTGACTAACTAGAATCATCCTATAAAATATCTAAGATATTTAAAAAGTATAATAATCACTCGAGTAAATTCTAAACACTATTTGAAATCCTAATATGTAAAGAAGATTATAGGGAATGCCAACTAATGAAGTCAAATGAGCGCCTTGTGGGTGTTAAGTAAGCTATGACATGTCATAATATCGTGAAATATGCTTATTTTGACATTACGCGTAAAAACAACTCAACCAGTTTTAACTATCAACCAATGCTAACTATATCTTAACTAATTAGCAAAGAAAAAAAAAACTATATCTTAACTAGTTTTAACTATATTTTTTTAGAAATTTATTCCCTGTGCACCATGTGACGGATAAACGTCATACCAATTAAGCGATTCAAAGAAACTTACAGTTGAATCATAACAGATTCAAATATGCACGGTCACAAGTAGGCTCAGAGAATCTGAAAAGATTTAACTATGCGTCCCATTGCTGGGGGAGTTCAATTCTGGGTTCGTCTAATAATAATATCCATTCATATCCACAATCAAGTCACTTTTACCCTCAGTACTACTTACTATCTTTTATTTTGACTCTTTATTTTTTAATTACTTTGCTATTCTAACATGAATGAAACTATTTGCTTCAATGATTGTAGTATTATACTGAAAAACCAAGGTAAAAGTTACTATTGTACATCTATACATACACAACCAATCTTTTTTGTTAATAAGACGTAGAATACTTCGTTACTAGCTCTTTATTTTAATGCAGATATACATTGTTCCCTTCATGTAGGCTTATTTTCTAATGCAAGCATCTGGAACAAAGGAAATAGGTGAAGCCCTTGCATTTGGTTCTGCTCTCCTTTTCGCCAGTGTGTTTGGTAAACCATTCTACTTAAAGTTGTTGCTTTCTTGACGTACTTTGGTGCAAGGATTGCTCAATTAGACAAGGGCTTACCTCCTATATACCCTGCATACAAATATCGATGCTTGTTATACTTATTTTACACTTTTGTTGATGAAGGTATACGATTGGCAGCTACTCGTAAGATAATGCCTGCGGGCCCTCTTTTAGCCCTTTCTATATTTGCATTAGCTTTTTTTATCTCTGCGTATCTTCAAGAAACTGTTTGACGCGAAATTGGTTTGCTGCTGAACTGGAAATATTCCTGCAAATGGAATTAACTTCGAGTTATCTCGACTTCTTGTTTCTTTCCCATGAATTCAACCCGAGCCACAGTCTGCTATTGATCCATCCGGGCTGCATTTTATCTTGGTAACTTTTTGAACATGTCCTCCAGTTCTTGTTCAGTTAGTTCTAAACGTTTGTTCATCTTGAAGTGTACCCCAAGTACAGCTATTCATCAAGATGAAAATAAGTAGAGGTATATGTTCTACCTTAAGGTTGCATTGTCTTGGACTTTTAGTATTTGTATGGTATAGTACAGTGTTGATGTGCTTTGCCAAATAAGATAGACTTAACTGACTACTCTCTAATAATTAATACTAAATCCATTCCACAAAAACTAAAAGGTCCCATTTGCTAAATATGCAAACTTCAAGGATATATATTTTTTCTTCTTGTTTATCCCTCAATATAATGAGGTCTAGTTTAGTCGTGGTGGCAATAGTGGTGAAATAGTCGGGGAGGAAAGCTGCAAACGAATCTGGAGTGCAAATGAGTTTAATATTCTATTAAATAGAAGTAAAGTAATTCATAATCAACACGTACTATACTTCTGTGTTTACGAGTCAAAATTCAAATTGTGGAGTTAAACTTGGGAACATTACGTCATTTTATATTATCATCAATATAAAGTTGAATTTTATGATTTTTTTAATGCAAATGAGACTATTATTTTGGAACAGACAGGAGTATTGTGGATGAGCGGTAATATATATTGTTTTATTTGAGAATTTCTCAGAATTGTTGGAGTTTCAATAAGAAAAATAGACATTTGAATGCATACCATGATCCTCTTCATGTAAAAGCACATTTCCAAAATCTTAGGTCTCCAAAATTTCCAAAAGTCATGTTTTCACATCTTAATAGTTGTCCCTAATTTACTTTATCTTTCTCTGTACTATATGCCCACAATATGCATAGGACTCTTCTACTCTCATCCTCTCTTCCCCTCGTGTGAAGCTTGCAATGAGATGACAAAAATTAGCACAGAATCAAGTTATATATCATAAGCACTTAGAAGTGATTAATCTCATTTGAATATATCTAGTCTTTCAGTCATCTTTAATTTCAGATTTGTGCCCCATAAATTGCCAGTACTATGGGGGCATGCTTGCGTTTACTAGACAGAAAAATCAAACATGTGTTTTAGCTATATTTTTTCAAAACACAGTTGTTTATCCGGCATATATAGCTGGACTCTAAATTTGGGTGGAAGTTAAAGCAACAATTATTCTTTTTCTATTGATTATTTTTCGATCGAATATGCAAAACTTCTACTTGCCTCTACCATAAACGTGTCTCTTTCTATTTGTTTTTGATATGTCACTTCCTTTCGCAACATCTACTAATTCAGAACTTAATTTGAAAGTCTAATTTCGACGTGCATGTTTTTGGGAGACGCTAATATAAACGAACGAATGACGAGTGCTTTTCTTTGTTTGATCTTATTCAGATGAGAACTTGACGAGTTGATTCATTTTGTTGCAGAACTTTTTTTAAGCTAAAATTGACCCTAAAATTAAAAACGAGCCAGAAGGTTCTTATTACCAACTCTACTAGTGCTGCTTGGTCAATGATCACGATGTCTAAAGTTTGGATCCGGATTCCAGGCGATTACAAATGGGCAATTCATTTGAGCAATACATAAAAATAAGTTGTATTTTATATAACAGAAAGTTGATTTGTTGATTTTTGTATAATACTTGTATAACCATGGTCATGTGAAATCTAACTCTTTTTATATTAAACTGATCAAATGGACTGTCTGTTTATCCTCCCTAAAGAATAAAATTCATAAATTTGAGAGGAATAAGAACTATTTCAATCGTAATCAAACATAATTTTTTTCATTTCATAAGAATGAGTTATTCTATTTCTATTTTTATTACCCCAATTCAAACGTAATATTAAAGTATATTGGACCTCATTCCACTTATGAGAAAAGAATGGAGGGGAAAAAAAGAGAAAAAGAAGAGTTTTTCCTAGGAATCATGTTGAGTATCTTCCAGTCAACATATCACTAATTCCGAATTGAATCTGCAATACAAAAAGGGAAAGAAAAGAAAAGAAAATGATGAACCCTATATTTAGAACTGACAAAAATAAGTGGTTCTTACATATAGAATTGAGTATTAAATTGTCAAACCACTTTAGCATGTCCCGTGAAATTGTTATTATCATTAGATATGAGTAACACTATTGACGTTTTTCCACCACCAACTCCAATGGTATCATGAATTGTGTGGGACAGAATGATTATGCTTAAAACACCTTTCTTCCTCTAACCGTAGCATAATTGATGGTTAATATTGCATATTAGTTGAATATTAGGAGATTTGATACCTTTATTTTGTAGCCTACTCTTTTGGTGGGGGTTAGTTGCAGCTCTCATTTTTTCATTGACACCCTATAGTTAAAAAATTTCATTAAAAATTATATGATTCTGAGTACAATTCTTTTTTATATTTTTTTTTATAAAAAAAGTAAAAAATATCCCAAACACAGTAAAACTACAAAAACAGAACAAAAACCCTTCACATGAACAGAGAATTAAGTTTTTACATAAACTAGGCATTAAAGCCTAAACATTCAACAACAAAAGTAAGCTAAATAACTAAGAACTAAACACTTGTATCAATCGATGAACTCAACAGTCGTTGTTTCGCAATTGATAGAAGAGGTAAGCATCTTGAACTTCTCCATCTCTTCTGAATACTCCATCTCTTTCTCGGTGAAGTTTTTATAGTCTAAATTGACCTGGTAATTCTTGTCGTCCATTGATACAATGTGGTGGTAGTGGGAGAGAGAGGAACAGAGAGGAAGAGAGAAGAATAGTGGAAAAGGAGGGAGTTGAGTAAATGTTCATGTCATGAGGTGTTTATTAGTCTAGAATTTTTTTGATAAATTATGGGGTGTGAATGAGAAAGTAAGAGGTGCAATTAATCCCCACCTACTTTTTTTTTGCCACATCATCTCCTTAATTCTAGAAAACTAAACTACTCACTTCGTCCCACAAAAGAATTATATATATATATATAGGGTTCGGTTCCTATCCGAACTTTTGCATTTTTTTAAAATGCGGATTTTTTTTTTAATTTTTTTTTAAAACAACTAAAAAAAAGTTTAATATTTTATGGAATTGAAATTTTACATAACCCAAAAATGATTTGGATATATATAACAAAATATATAATCAGATGTATATATATATATATATATATATATATATATATATATATATATATATATATATATATATATAAATATAAATATATAAAAAATAGGATCCAGATTTTATAAGTAAAAATCCGGACCTAATCCTCATTATATATATATATATATATATAAAAGTAAAGCTTTTTTGACTTTTCTATTTTACCCTTTAAACTTTCTTTATTAACTTTTAACTTGTTTTCTCTCCTATTTTTCAACATTTTATTTTTACTCTTTTAACACACGTAAACTAGTATATATAAATTTTGAAGCCTTTTTGGCTTTTGAGAATGCCCCTCAACTTTAAGATAATTTATATTTTGTCCTTTAAATTTCATAAATTTTTTATTTTACGCCATATAACTTAAACACGAAATGTTTGTGTCAGAGAGTGCTAATATATATAAAGAAATTGTTTCACTAAAAGTCCTTTATGGGTTAGTACTTTAAATTATAAATTAAACAGCTTTCATATATTTTTACTAATTTTAATATATAATTGATAAAATACAATTTATTACACTCTAGATACTTTTATTTTAACTTTAGGTCCTTAAGAATAATTATAACATAATTTTTTTGTTAAACTAATAACTTGTTTATCAATTTTTATACTTTTTAATTATTATTTATATTTATGTTAGTTATTATATGATCTGATTTTTTTGTCTTTTAAAAAATAGTTTGCTTGAACTTGTCCGTTTATAACCCTAACAAGTCACATTGTTTAATCGAATTATTATTTAATTTTGACCAAAATATTTTGATAAACTAAATTTGAAGATAAATGTAATTGGAGAAAGAAAAAACTATAAATTTTTGAGGTGAAGTTACAATTGTGTGTTTCATATCTTCAAATCTTGTGTTGAAAAATATGTAAAATAAACAAATCATATAATTTGAATTACAACCTAGGAAGAATCTTATGCCATAAATAAAAAAGGAAAAGGAAAACGAAAAGAAAAAGACAAGATTTGAGAGGATGGAAGTACCTTCATGTTACGGCATGTTACGGCATGGGCGGTTGGATTTATTCTTTACAATTATTTCTTAGGTTTAGTCTCCTAATTAATTTTTTTACGTATTTGTTCTCAAGTTATATTTATTTTATTATATTAGTCACCAAATTATAGTTGATTTATAAGTTTAGTCCCCAAATTATAGTTATTTTTTGTAAGACTTCGACTCTTATGAAATAAAAGTTTAATTTTCTTTATGATTATTTTTAAACAATAAAGTATTTAATTGATAAAATGTTATAGTTAAGGGTGGTGGTATATGCAAATTATTAGAGGAGCAATTTGTCGGAAAATATTCTTTTTGTTAGGAAATATTCTTTCTATCGGGGAATATTATATTCGGTAAAGTACGACGGCGCCGAAATAACCAATCATTGGTGACCTCCATAACGGAATAACTGTCGGATAAGAAAAGCGATAGAAATAACCTTTTTAAAAATTGACAACAAAACTTTTACCGTTAACTGTTGAAATACACAGTTATAAAAGAACAATAACACACGTTATTCCACAGTAAAACACGGTATTCCACAATAGCACACGATATTGCACAGTATTTCTGATTATTGGTTCAATAATGACTAGAGTAGTAGATACTCAGTGTTTCATTCAATAATTACTACAGTAATTCATATTATTGATTCAATAATTGTTACAGTGATAATTGTATAGTATTTCATATTATTGACTCAATAATTGACAAAGTAACAATTGCACAGTGTTTCACATTATTAAATCAATAATTGTCACGACACGGTAATTCATATTATTTGAAATGATATTATTAGTTAGCATTATGGACAATGTCTAGAAAGTTCTGTCGAGAAAAGGGATTAGGTTATCTAATTGTGCGTCAGTAAAAAAAATCCTTATCGGAAAGCCCTATCTTTCCTGGGAACGATCTGGTTGCTAATATTGCAAATCTATGATATCTGTATTATTATTACATTAATACAGTAATACGGAAACTGGATTTATAATAATAATGAGTACTAAATAATAATCTTGAAAGTCTGAAATGTGTTTAGAATAGTTATAAAATGTGTTTAAAATAGTTGTAAAATGTGTTTAAAATAGTTCTAAAATGTGTTTAACATAGTTCTAAAATGTGTTTTGAACAATTCTAAAATGTATTTTGAATAGTGTTAGGTTTTTGCTATAAATAGAGAGGTTAAGTAGAAGGATTTTCATAACTCTCTTGCTCATCCTTCCTTTTACTTTCTAAATCATTAGTGTAAGTGTCTCTGAAGTGCTAAGGTTATCTTAAGTTTTGGTGCACCAATTGTTCAACTTCATAAAGAGTAGTATCCAGTCACTTGTTAATTGAGATAAAGGATATCACTTTTTCATATTCGTAAAGAATGTTAATTTCTTTCAATACTCGTAAAAGATATCATTTTTTTAATACTCCATATTATGTAAGTGATATTATTTCTGTAACGACCCCAAAATTTATACAATTCATTTCTCGACTTTGGTCGTTAACAATAAGTTTAACTTCTGATTTTACATCATTATTCGATGTTAAACTTAATAAAATTGAGGAATAATTTAAACTTTTCTGTCTTCTTTCTTTACTATCCCTGAATTACAACCTTTATCGTTTACATATCCTTGAATCAAGTCTATTTTATGATTCACTTCATCAGAGTGATTTTATAAAATCTTTCCTTTCAACCCGATTAGCATGACAATTGGTTTTACAGTTGTATGTCTTTGGCCCGTAGTTCAAAGATGGACTATTGATTGGCATGCCCATTGGTGTTACAGTTGAATATCTTTGGCCCGGAGTGCAAAGATGAATTTATTAGCATGATTATGAATAGGAACTGTGAATTAGTATAACCATGATCTTTGGTGTTTCAGGTAAAGACAGGTGATGAAAGTTCTCTTTGCATTGGGTATAACGAAGAACTGTTGATTGGTGTTACATGAATAAAATATTGATGATGCACTTTTAATTTTGAGAATATAGTAGACATTATGTTCTACTTGACTCTTCTAATGGGTTGTTGATTCCGCTGCAATTATGGTTGAAAACTTTTATCATCTACAATATGTTCTAAATATCTGATTTATTACTAATGAAGGCAATTAATAATTTAATTATCTTAGTTATGATATTTTTTATTGGGCTATTTGTGCTCACCCTTTTGCTTTACAATTCCTTTCAAGTAATAAGAGTGTAGGTGTGTCTGGCGGGGATAGCAAGGGAATGGAGTGATGGTCCGAGACGGTTGAAGTTTCTCAATACATTATAAAATAGTGTGGTAATAATTATACTGAGGACTTAAAATATGTGTGTCGTATTTTATACATCATTTAATAATTGATTTTGGTGAACCAAATAGGGTGATGTGTAAAAATAGTATGCATACAAGCCAATCATGTATGATGATAAAGCATATACTTTGTAAACAATCTTATTTATTTATTTATTTATTAATAAAAGTATTTATTTACTAAAGACATTTGATTATCTACATGGTGTTGTTTTAATAATATGTGATAAACCCATAGTTTTAAGCAATACTTTTAGAATCATGATGAGATCATGCTAATGAGATCTAAATTCTTAGATATCTTAAAAATTAAAATGTTTCCAATCAATGGATTATTAAAAAAGGGATTAGGGAATTCGGATAGATTGGTACATACGTTGCTTGCTCATTTGATGAGGATGATTGATCTCATGATCATTTATATGGAGACACTAAAACAAGTATGTAGGTGCTTATTAGAGAATAAGTTCACTGAACGTGGCTCGCTAAGGAATACCTAATAGAGTTTTTACTTATGCATCGATAGGAATTCTGTAGTGATAGTAGTCTGAGTGATCCTTGGACTTGAGATCATCATAGTATCTTGTGTATAATAAATTATGCTTTGACTTATTTTTTAAGACCCTTAGGGTATATCAAAGGGTATGCTTGGGTGCAATTAGTTATATATGGAGATAATGAATGATAAATAAAGAATATACCACTTCTAGTAAAAGAAGAGAAATGTCCTATGTGATTCAATAAATAATAACCCAGGAATCCTTGGCTAAGGTGAAATAAAATTAGAAAGGAGTTTCTAATTTACATTCATTCGGAGTTGTGCATTTGGGAATCAAAATATATATAATTAAATAAAATAAGGCTTGACAGTAATTCCATGTCTTATATTTAATTAGGACATTGTATGGTGGAAGGATTGAATTGTACGAAAATTATTTACTCAAAGGTTTTTTTATGATTAATGTTAAAATCTATATTATCTAGAAAGTCGTTGATCGCTAAGGAGGCTTATCCTTATTGTAGAATAAATAATATTTATTTAAATAAATTAATAGTTTAATTTATTTATTTAAATGAGATTAAAATTATTCTAATTAATTTATTCACAACCAGTTTAATATGGAAAACCTAAAGGGTCACATTATAAAAGGAAGAATAATTATTTAAGAAGTTAATGACATAATCGTAATAATATGTTAGGTGTATTTAATTTAATCTATGGTGATAGAATAAATTAAATAGCTTAATATTTATTATTTAATATTTTGGAAATATTAAATATAAATTAATAAGAGGAGTTTTATTAATATTATTACAATTATTATTATTTTAATTTCTTAAGAAGTTTGGGAATTAATTTAATATAAGTACTCTCATTTATTTCTAATAAGATTCGAAAGAAAATTAATTAAAAGAGTTTAGTTAATTTTCTCTAATAAGATTAAGGAGCTAAATTAATTAAATAAAACCCTATTTCTAATTAGATTAGAAGGGTTAATTAATATCTATATAAGAGGAGTCTTATGTCAGATATCAGTAGACGTAATTCTAATTGTTGGAGAGTACTCCTTTTTCTACAGAGATAGAAAAAACTAGGGTATAGCCAACTACCCTCCTTCTTGAATAATCATTCTTCCTTAGTGGATCACCTCTTGAGGCCAAACACTTGGGTGGCTAACTTTGATCAAAGGAAGGAATCAATCCCGGAGATTCAAGGAGATCGCAGAGAACTAGGAGTTGAACTCGTATGTGTGGAAGTTCGAATCTACAAGGGTATGATTACATAACTTCTTATCCTTCGTTTTAATTAATAACATGAATAAATGATGATCCGGGTAATTGGTTTGTGAAATTTTAAATATAATTTTACCATGCTTCTGCTGTTTTATGCAATTTGATTACTCTATGATTCTCAAAAAACCTAACAGTGACATCAAAGCCAAACTTTTATATAGTTATTAATTGTTTAGATTTGATATATATGATTGATATGTGTTTTATACAAATTTTTTGGACATAATTAATAGCATAGAATTGAGTTTTTGGAGAAAAACTGCAGAATTCTTGAACTGCTGCGAACTGGCGCAGCAACGCCGGGTCGGTTTTCAAAACGAGTCAGTCGACGATGTAGCGCCTCTTCGCAGTATAAACCCGGCACTCTGTTGGCACGGAATGGGTTTTCGAACATGGGGTGATCCAACCTTCTGCGACATGAACCTAGTACATTTGAAGTGCAATGATATACGATACCAAAAGGAATATAAATTATTTTTATTTATAAAATCTGATTTCTAATTAAAATAAAAGGTTTATTTAAATTAAAAATTAGATTTCATATTTTTCTAGAAATTCTAAATTAAAATAAAGTTGTTTATTTTGTATTTAGAATATAATTTATTGATTAAAGTCCATAATCAATCCAGGTAGAATATAGTATTCTATATGCATGCTTATACTATATATATATATATGTGTGTGTGTGTGTGTGTGTGTGTGTGTGTGTGTGTGTGTGTGTGTGTTTGTGTGTCTATGTGTGTGTGTGTGTGTGTGTGTGTACATGCGCGCTAAACATGATGAGACAAATAATAACAAACCCCTCAAAGAAATTACATTAAGTTGTAACATTCAAAGATATTTGGAATATCGAACGTTTCCTTCTAGCATGATAGAAACAATAGAGTATTGAATATTTAATATGAGTTTGTTGTGCACACACAAGGCAAGTATTAAATATTTGAGATGTTGTTTTTATTGCATATGATGTTTATAAGGAATTAAACATGACCGCTTTGTTGTGCACACACAAGGGCTAAAGTTTTTTCTTCACTTATATGGAAATGTTTGGTCTGACTTAACTTAAATAATTTTAGTTCGGATGTGCACACACTTGACCATTATGATTTAAGAGGCAAAATACAAGGAGTTAAATGATGATGTAATTGACAAGAGTTGTCTACTTATTTATTTATGTATAGTTTGTTGTGCATACATAAGGCTATATACATTTGAAATAGGATCCTTATTCTCACTAGCACATCTTTAATTAGATATTACCAAACTATATAATGAGGGTAATATAGTTTGAAGAAAATAGTGGGGGATACCGATTTAAAATAAGACATAATTTATTTTGGTAATTAATGAAATGAATGTTTGCTAAAATATTATCTTTTTACATACAGAATTTTAAAAATGTCACACTCACTAATATCACTGCGTAGCATATTGGATGCTAACAAACTGACTGGACCGAATTTAACGGTCCGGTTAAGAAATCTAAGAATTGTTCTCACTACTGAAAAGATTTCTTATGTCCAAAATTTGCTTACTTTTAAGAAGTGGCAAGATGATGCATCTGTGGCTCAATACATCAAGCTCACCTTCACAAGTAACAAGCTTTAGCGTCAACATAAAATTATGGATGGTCCTGTTATATTGTTACACCTCCAAGAGTTGTATGGTGAGTAAAGTAGGACTGCTAGATATGAGATATCTAAGGAGCTCTTCCGATCTCGGATGACCAAGGGCACTGCTATTGAGACTCATGTCCTAAAGATAATCAATTTGATTGAACGTTTTGGACAGCTTGGGTTCGTCATGGATGGGGAGTTGAGTCAAGATTTAGTCTTGCAATCACTCCCTGACACCTTCTTACAATTTGTTATGAATTTTCACATTAATAAGTTGGACGTCAGCTTGCCTGAGTTACTTAACATGTTGAAAACTGCTGAAGGTCACTTCCCATCCAAGAAGAACCAAGTCTTACTGGTGGATGATTCTTCCAAGAAAAGGAAGAGGCCCAAGGTATCTTCTGGAAAAAAAATCCAAGAAGGCTAAGGGAAAGGCGAAAGGAAAGGATAATAAGAAATTTGATTCAAATAGCAAAGGAATCTGCTTCCATTGCAACAAGTCGGTTCACTGGAAGAGGAACTGCAAAGAGTTCCTTGTGGAACAAAAGCAGAAGAAGCTTGGAGAAGCTTCGACTCCTAATTAAGTTTTGTTTATGATTAAAATTAATTTTTCTAAAATTCAATCTTCTACTTGGGTATTGGATACCGGCTGTGGTTCTCACATATGTAATAATATGCAGGAACTGGTCAGAAGTAGAAAGCTGAACAAGGATGAGATTGTCCTACGAGTGGGAAATAGAGAAAAGGTTGCTGCATTACCTGTAGGGACTTATTGTTTAGCACTGCCTACGGGCAAGTCCATTAGATTAAATAATTGTTATTTTGTTCCATCACTTATTAGAAACATTATTTCAATTTCTGTATTGGATATGAATGGTTTTGACATTATAATAAAGAACAATAGTTGTTTTATTTATAATAATAATATTTTATATGGTGTTGGTAATTTGCAAAATGAGCTTTACATACTTGACTTGCATGAAAATATACTTCAAATTGAACAAACTAAGAAAAGGAAAAGAGATGATGTAAATTATACCTTTATGTGGCACTATAGACTCGGTCATATTAATGAAACAAGATTATCCAAGTTGCATAAGGATGGGCTCTTAGAGCTATCTGATTATGAATCATATCCAACTTGTGAATCTTGTCTCATAAACAAAAATACTAAATCTCCTTTTAGTGGAAAAAGGAGAAAGAGTTCTGAGAGTTATTCTGGTTGGTACACACGGTATATGTGGACCTATGACAACGAATGCACGATGATGGTATTCTTATTTTATTACTTTCACTGATGATCACTCAAAATTTGGACATGTGTATTTAATGAAATACAAATTTGACTCATTTGAAAAGTTCAAAGAGTTCAGAAATGAAGTAGAGAAACAAACTGGCAAGAGTATCAAGATTCTTCGATCAGATCGATGAGGTGAATAATTAAGTAGTGAGTTTCTCGATTTTCTCAAAGAAAATGGTATAATCTCACAATGGACTCCATCAGGAACACCATAGTTAAATGGTGTATCTGAAATGAGAAATCAAACATTGTTGGACATGGTTCGTTCTATGATGAGTTTTACCGATCTTCAAGTATCATTCTGGGGTTATGTCCTAGAAGCGGCTACATATCTACTAAATAAGGTCCCCACAAAATCTGTCCCCAAGACTCCATATGAGATGTGGACAGGGAGGAAACCTAGTCTTAAGCATGTTAAGATTTGGGGATGTCCAGCTTATGTGAAAAGGTTTCAGAATGATAAGCTTGGAACAAGATTTGATAAGTGTACGTTTGTGGGATATCCTAAAGAAAGTTTAGGATACTATTTTTATAATCCTACTAAGCAAAAGGTGTTTGTTGCCAAACATGCTGCCTTCTTGGAAAAGGAGTTTATCCTTGAAGGAGCTAGTGGGAGTAAAATAGATCTTGAAGAAATTTAAGAACCACAAACCACTACAGGTCAAATGGATGAACCTGTCCAAGTAGAGAAACCTTCTGTACCACACTCTATTCATAAATCTGGAAGAGTACTGAAGATACCTGATAGGTATGGATTCATCATAGAGGATGACGATGAGGTACGCATCATAGATGATGATGATCCATTGAATTACGAACATGTTATGAGTAGTAACGACTCAAAGAAATGGCTAGAAGCCATGAAATCCGAAATGGACTCCTTGTATGAAAACCAAATATGGACTTTGGTTTCACCACCTGAAGGCATTAAGCCTATTGGGTGTAAATGGGTTTTTAAAAGAAAGACTGAAGCGGAAGGCAAGGTAGAGACCTATAAGGTCCGACTGGTTGCAAAAGGTTTTAAATAAAGACAAGGAGTTGACTATGATGAAACCTTCTCACCAGTAGCTATGCTCAAGTCCATTCGGATTTTGCTTGCAATTGCAGCTTATTACGACTATGAAATCTGGAAAATGGACGTGAAAACGGCCTTCCTCAATGGGAAACGTGACACAACCAAAGGGATTTATTTCAACGGTTATAACAAATCAAGTCCGTAAGCTTCAACGATCCATTTATGGATTGAAGCAAGCTTCTCGTAAGTGGAACATCCATTTTGATGAGACAATCAAAGAGTTTGATTTTATCAAAAATGATGATGAACTAGGTGTGTACAAGAAGGTTAGTGGGAGCGTTGTTTCATTCCTTGTATTATATGTTGATGATATATTACTAATAGGGAATGATATTCCTATGCTACAATCGATTAAAATATGGTTATCTAAACACTTGTCCATGAAGGACTTGGGAGAAACATCCTATACTTTGGGGATAAAATCTATAGAGATAGATCTAAAATGATGCTAGGCTTATCCCAAGGAACGTACATTGACTCGATGCTAAAGAGGTTTAGCATGGAGGATTCCGAAAGAGGTCTCATCCCGATGAGTCACGAAATACATCTCTACAAGAAACATGCCCCAAAGACACCTGAGGAGAAAGACCGTATGAGTAAGATGATTCCTTATGCTTCAGCAATTGGATCTATCATGTACGGTACAATATGTAATAGACCGGATATCGCTCATGTACTTAGTGTAATAAGCAGATATTAGCCGAATCCAAGAGAAGAGCACTAGAAGGAAGTGAAAACTATCCTAAAGTACTTAAGAAGAATTAAGGATGTATTTCTTGTCTACGGTGGGTCTGAATTGAAACTAGAGGGCTTCACAGACTTTAGTTTTCAAAAGGACCAAGATGACAGTAAATTTATTTCGGGGTATTTGTTTACCTTGAATGGTGGCGTAGTGAGTTAGAAAAGTTCCAGATAACAAACAGTTGCTGATTCAGTGATAGAGGCAGAGTACATAGTTGTAAGTGAAGTGTTGGGTAAAATCTAGTTACGCACAACATGCAAGTATACGTGGTCAACAAGTAATAAAGTGATGAGTAGAGTATCGTTCCCACTGAGACAATTTAGTAAGAAACTTAACTTCACAATTATCAATTTCCTATTAATCCTAATTTTATTAAACTATCCAATTCAATGATTAAAAATTATAGAAACTAAATTAAAAACAAATAAACTACCACAAACCAATCAAAAATATCAAAATCTGGAATTTTAAACAATCAATGGAGAATTAGACTTATGACTTCACCCTAAGCTTTACTCTGATTTCTACACCTTTATCCCAATTCAATTCACTATCCCAGTTTATTAATCAAGAACACGAACGTGGTATTAACCACCTCTCGATGCACTAATACCGTATTAACGTCAATCCACAATTAAGATAGAAATCCGTTAAACACCTTAATCAACTAACCCACTATATCTCTATGTGAATTACAATTGAAGAAGGTTGAAGAACAAGTTCTCTATCCGATTACATGGGATGTCAAGCATATCTCTACCGTAGCATTCATCAAGATTAAGCTATTCACAAAATTCATGAACACATGCTATATATTAACTAAGTCTAGATTTGAATATCCTCTCTCGATTCCATACAAATCCATAAATAATTGTTGATCAGGCAATTCATAAATTCATGCTCAAATTAATATAGATAAACTGGAAAATAGCTTATTGAACTGGAAATCAAGGTTTACAAAATCATGTTTCACTTAACGATCCACCATAAGCCTAAAAAGTGAATTTGTTCATAATAAACGAAATAAACACTGAATAAATCATGCAAATCATTCTTTCAATTACAAATAATAGTCTAAGACGAAGAATATTGAAAAACACCCTTCACGTAGCCTAAGTTCGCAATCGTCTTGAAAATCTCCTTGAAATACTCCTCCAACGCTTGCTTAGAAAAACTGAGATTAATCTTCGTAAATTGCCTTGTGTGTGTTTAATCTCGTTGTTTGTTGTTAATTATATACTTCAACATGTATTCTGATTACAATTCCATGCCAATATGAGTCCCAAATTATCACCATCACTTAAGCTCCAAGTTTGTAGCATTAGAAACCAACTAGGAGACTTCTATTTTCATACCCAAGCCCCAGCTTTCCTTTTCCCTTTGTAATAGCAAGCCCCGACTTGCCTACCTGCTGCTAAACTGCCCAGGACCCCAAGCCCCGGCTTTCTTGCAAGGCCAAAATGAGCAAGCCCCAGCTTGGGTACCTTCTGTAAATCTGCTGCAATATACTCTGCTAAACCTGCCATAACTTCTAATCCGGGAGGAGTTACGGGGCCCTCTACCTATCAAATCGAAGCTATCGACGAGCTCTACAACTTTCATTCTTTGAGTTTTCAAAAATACCTAACGGATGAAGGTCGAAATTGGACTGGAAGTAGCTGCTATGTAAATGATAAACATAACAACTCTTAGCTTTGATAAAAAGGCAATAATCTCGCATCCGAACTTCCGATTGGAATGATTCAAGACATTCCGAAAAGCTAAGAAAGAGTTCTACAACATAGTCCAAGTTCCATGCCAAGAACATGAAATGATCATAAAAATGAACATGAAGGCCCGAATGATATCCGGAATTGCTTTTCCTTACGTTTTCATACCCATAGTTGCTCACTCAGCTTCCAAACATATAATCTACAAAATGAACACAAAATGCATGAAAAGTAACTAAGAAACACGAGATTAAGCAAATAACTCAAGTAATAGATACCGGATAAGTAGGTAGAAAACCTACTTATCATGAAGCTGCAAAGGAGGCTGTCTGGATAAAGAAGTTCATTACTAAACTTGGTGTGGTTCCTGGAATTAGAGAACCAGTACCTCTATTCTGTGACAACACCAGAGTTATTGCGCAGGCTAAGGAACCCATGTCTTATCAGAAATCCAAACATGTGTTGCGGCACTTTCATTTGATCAGAGAGATCATTAAAAGAGGAGACGTCACCCTAGAGCGTGTGGACTCTCAAGACAATATTCCAGATCCATTAACTAAAGCGTTAACACAACAACAGTTCGTGCAAGTGGGAGATTGAAAGTAGTATGCATACAAGCTAATCATGAATGATGATAAAGCATATACTTTGTAAACAATTTTATTTATTTATTAATAAAAATATTTATTTACTAAAGGCATTTGATTATCTACATGGCGCTCTTTTAATAATATGTGATAAACCCATAGTTTTAAGCAATACTTTTATAATCGTGATGAGATCATGTTAATGAGATCTAAATTCTTAGATAGCTTAAAAACTAAAATGTTCCCAATCCACTACAAAAAAATGGGCCTTTAGCAACGATTTTTCGGGCAACGACTTTATAAGTTGTTGCTAAAAGTATATGTTTAACAACGAAATTTGTCCTTCGTTGCAGATTGTGTCAGACTTTCACTTTTTACAACGAAATTCATAAGTCATTGCAAAATTTCGTTGCTAATTCATTGGCGGGAAAAAAGTTCATTAGAAATTCGTTGCAAAATTTTCGGCCACTTGATTTCCCGTCATCGTGGGCAACGAAAGTTTTTTGTTGCTAAAAATGGGGCTTTAGCAATGATTTTTCAGGCAACGACTCTATAAGTCGTTGCTAAATGTTTAGCAACGAAACTTGTCATTCGTTGCAGATTGTGTCAGGCTTTCACTTTTTTGCAACAAAATTCATAAGTCGTTGCAAAATTTGGAAACAAAATTCGTTGTAAAATTTCTAACCACTTGATTTCTCCTCATCGTAGGCAACGAAAGTTTTTTTGTTGCTATATTTCGTTGCCTAATATGGACCACATTCATTGGCAACAATTTTTATTTTCGTTGCATATTTTATATAACTTTTTGCAACGACTATTAAAATGTTGCCTTAAATTAAGATAATCCTAATAAGCATGTTTTTGTAAGACCATATTCTAGATTCTTAGAATTGTCAAAAAATATTAGTATATAGTATTTAAAAATTATGTCCAAATCTGGAACATATTCAAACACATGACCTATCATTTGGAACTTTGGTCATTTATTTCTTTGGAGCAACACAAATTATCTGTTATTATATCTTGCAAGGATTAATATTTATATCAAAACATGAGATTCCCCCATATATTTCTTTCTTCTCCTTCACTACATACCATTAATATAATCTCGGGGAAGATATAATAATAATAATAATAATAATAATAATAATAATAATAATAATAATAATAATAATAATAATAATAATAATAATAATAATAATAATAATAATAATAATAATAATAATAATAATAATAATAATAATAATAATAATAATAATAATAATAATAACACTATAATTTACGCTTATATATGTCAAATACTTCCAAAATTATGATATTTATTTTACCTATTCTTTAATTTATTTATTTTGCCTAGGAATATAGTATAAGTTATTCTTTTCAATTATCTTCTTCTTTTGCAGCAAATAATTAATGGGTGATCGAACACTTTTTTGATGGAAATTGGTAATGAAATAATTAAATGACATATCGATGATCATACATGATCAATATATAGAAAATTATAACGTAAATTAATAGCCAAGTTAATTAATTAGTTTTTTAATATTGGACATTTTAAAATAAGGAATAAGTAATGTTGTTGCTTCCCGAAAATCTATTGCGTTTTTTATTTTGTAAAAAAAAAGAATTGATATAATAATTAGCGCTTGTGGAAAAAAGAGAAGAAAAAAAGTCAAACAGGTCTTTCCATACTAACGATCTTATATATCACAGAATAAAACGACAAATTAGTGTGTTATTATTATAAGATAATATATTTGTATTTCATGCATAAATTGTTGTACAAATTATAAAACGTATAACCATATATATATGGATCATATGTTATGTATGCATGAAGTAACTTTTATGTATACATTGAAAACCAAAGAACTTTTATTTTTATAGTAACATTGTAAATAGCCACAGTCCTATTTTATTTTTATTATTTTTATTTATTTATTATTATTATTATTATTATTATTATTGTTTTATTTTTATATTATTATTGTTATTATATTATTATTATTATTATTATTATTATTATTATTATTATTATTATTATTATTATTATTATTATTATTATTATTATTATTATTATATCTTCCTGAGATTATATTAATGGTATGTAGTGAAGGAGAAAAAAAGAATATATGGGGGAAATCTCATGTTTTGATATAAATATTAATCCTTGCAAAATATTAATAGATTACTTGTGTTACTCTAGTGGTCAAATGACCAAAGTTCCAAATGATAGGTCACAGGTTCGAATCTATGTAGAAGCATTTTTTGGAAAAAAATCAAAAGATCTGTCACGTCAGCAGCGGACACGTGTCAATTTATAATATTAAATACCACGTCAAACCTGCCACGTGTGCCACGTAGGCGCCACGTGTACCACGTCAACAGGTCAACGTACATGTGGCATCTGGGGGTTCAAAGTCCAAATTTATGGTGTCCCTTTTTTCATATTCTTATTCTAATTAAAGTGATATATTATAATGATATCACTTAAAATTAATCAAATTATTATTCTAAATATTGTCATTAAAATATGTCATATTTAAAATTTATCTAATAAATTATTTATAAATTTAGTTGTATTTTGCACCAGTTATTAAACTTATTTATTAAAAAATAAAGTTTAAATTATTTTAAATAAACTATAATGAAGAGAATTTATATCTAGTTGTTCTATTATATCAATAATTGCATAAGATGGATCCAATCGTATATATACCCTTGTTTTTACAAATACTTTTAAAGGCTTTAGCTTCGTTTATTTTATGAAATGTATTATTATTTTTTAATTTATAATAATTTAAGATGTGTAAATGAAACACACGACTATCATTACAAAACAAGAGTTTTTTTTATAACATTTCCCCCCATTACATTTTATAATAAAAATAATTTATATTCAGTCCAGTCCCCCCATTACCCACGCCACACACCACTATTATTTTCTTCTAAAAGTAACCACTAACAAAATACTAGTTGAAAACTAGAAATCAAAAATAAAAATATATAAATAAATAAATAAAAAGAAAAGGAGAAAAACTAAGGAGTAAAGAAATACCTATCTATATACCTAACATAACCACCATGTTTATTTTTTAGAATTAAATTATTTGTTAAAATTTAACATTATTTTAAACTATTTAATTCTTTGAACAGTGATTTAGTAAGATTTTAATGTCAAAATAGAAAATTTTATTTTTTCTGATTCATTTGTTATGCCACTAAGATCTTGATGGTGGAAATTGAGATCACCCACCCACCCCCTCATTAAAATTAGGAAAAAGTTGTGAAATGTAGCAAAATTGTAGTAACAGTGTAGTATTTTAATTTTTTTGGGGGAAATGAAATGTTTTGATATAAAGATTAATTCTTGCAAAATATTAATAGTTGACCTATGGTGCTCTAGTGGTCATATGACTAAAGTTTTAAACTTGAGGTCACGAGTTCAAGCTAGTGGGGGGACAAATTTTTGAAAAAAATTGATTTTGCATTTAACCCGTGTGTAAGTTTTTTTTTAATTCCCCTTTTTCTTGACTTGTAAATTTTTTTATAATTAAATATTAATTTTTCTTTATATCTTGAATTAGAGGGTGTTTGGCAATGACTTATAAGTTGGTCAAACTAAGTTATAAGTCATTTGTTATTATTTAATGTTTGACAATAACTTAAATTTTAATTTTTTTTACTTATAAGTCATTATTAAATTTTTTTCATGCTTCATGTGCTATATTTTTTATGTATTAGATAAATTTTACTACCATATATAACTAGAATAAGAACAAAAATTTTATTAACAAAAAATAAATTATTGAGTTTTATGTTTCATGTGATAAATTTTATTAAATTCATGTGCTATATTTTTTATGTATTTTACAACTATAATTAGAATAAGAACAAAAAATATTGAGTTTTAAAAGTATAATTCATTAATGAATGAATGTTAATTTATTTATTTTTAATAAATACAATAATCAATACTCTAAATTCCAATTCAAATAAGCTTTCATCAATTTTGAAATCCTAAATTTCAAAATGAATGTTGTACTTATTAATGTTTAGATGTCCATTAATAAGTAGATGTTCATTTTATGTATGTGAAGTAATACTATTCTAAGAAATTTTATTATGTTAACATTTATATAACGCAGTAAATAAACTCATAATAAAATTATTCATTTACTCAATCAAATATAATATCAAAATATTAAGTAATTATATCAAATAATTGGTCTCTAGGACACAAACTCTAATATTTATTATGTCAAAATTATTATTTATTATTTATTATGTCAAATATTTTTTTTTCCCATAAAATTGTAACAAGAGGATAGAAGATGGTAATTGATATTTTCACAAACAAAAATGATACTTTCACAATACTTCTCCACCCCAATACCATTCTATCTCCCATCGACTTGCTGCCCACCCACTTTCTAATTCTCCATCACATCTCATTCGCTTATACTATCTGTTAGTAGCCAACCTCCAACTCTTAGCTAGATTTGATCGAAATCAATTTACTAGCCTTTTAGAAAAGTTGTGTGTTAAAGGCTATGGGATCTTTCTATATATGTTCTGTGACTAGAGGAGCTATTTCTCATTTTGGTCTTCGAGATGGTAGATCTGATCTGGTCGGTGGATGTATGATTATGGGATATTGGTGACGGTTGATTTCAGCAATCATGGAGGCTTAACATACTGATTTTTGCAGTTCAAAAGCCTCATCCTCTTCAGATATCAGTTTAATATCATTGGTTTTGAAATATTGGGATGTATTTCTCGTCATCAGCTCTAATTTTCTTGGATCTGATGATTGTTGGCTACGAATTCCATCGACTCCATGCTAGGTTTGGGGTTTTGAATGATGGATCTGCTTCGGATCTGGTTTTTTCAGATCTAGTTATGTCCTCGCTGGAATCTGGGTATGGGCTTAATGGGCATTGATTTGGTATGGGGTCCTATGATTCCAGTGATCGTTTTCTGTCCTCTGAACTTGCTCGCCGAAATCTGGGTTCAAATGGTTATTGGTCATATGTTCCCGGTGGGTATGATTTGGGTCCTTTTTCGATTTGAGTTTCTGGTTTTGCTTATCTTCTACTTATTCAGATTGGGATATTTTAAGTCATTGATGGCACCATTTTAGTTTGAGACTGTTCCTTATTGATTCATGTATTTCTCCTCCACTGAATCTGTTTGGGTGTTATTCTCTGTGTTGCTCAAATGGCCTTTTGGCACCTTTACCATTCTGGACTGGGATTCGGCAGCTCACCGATTTCTGCTAGTTGGGGCAGGTGCAGTTGTCAGTTTTTGCTAGCACACAGGTTTTAGCGTATTGGGTAGTGTAATGATGGTCTTGACTGATGCAATTTGGGCCAACTATAGGTTCAAATTTGCTGATATATCTTATAGGCCCGCCCTTTCTCTTGGGCTGCTGTTTTTGCTCCCCTCGTGGAGTACAGCTGGATTCATGTGCTTTGCTTGTCCTTCATTTAAATTAACAGCCTCACATGGGCTAAATGTTTGCTACACATTGAAGAACATGTTTGCTCCCATGTGTTTATGGATGATCATTACCCAGTTCGAAGAGCATTTTCTTTGCTCAATCAGGTGAGTCCATATACTCATCTTTTTACTATATTATTGGAGCCAATTATGTTTTAACACCAGTCTACATGTGCATGTTAGTTGGTTTTCCAATTGTTGTTTCTTTTATTTGTGTACATTTCGAGAAAGGCTAGGCAGAGCTTGCAAATATCTCCTGAGTAGACAACCATGGCCTTTTTCTTACAATAGACTTAAAACTTTAATTAGTAAAAGAACAAAATTAATGGTTTAAACAAAGTTCTATATACTATTGTTACTGTAGCAATACCTGACAGGAAAACTACTATTGCTACAGTAACAATAGTATATTCTATTGCTACATGACTCAAATACAACCAAGTGCATAGCATACCTGGTGGATTAATGATTATAGGTACCCAATATATATTCCATAAATCACTTTTTGAGAATAAACTTTTGATAAATTTTACTCATCTATATAATCCAAAAAAAATCTTATTGAAAATTATTGAATAGTTGACCTATATTAATCTAGGGAAGGGACTGCAAATTATCATTATAGTTATGAGCAAAGAACTTGGGCTGTACTTGATAAATAAGAGACCTGGCATGCTATTTTTTATTTTCAATACTGAAGCTATAGGGGTTCTTGTTGCTCATGATTTGATGGAAGGGGAGTTTGTATTGCAGGCAATTCTGGTATAATAGAATGTTCCATTTGTTGCATGATACTGTTACAAGATGAACAGTAAACCTACAATATGATGGTTGATTACTACCATGCAGATGCCTTTTTATCTACCTCAGCAGAAGCTCGAAGACTTCAGCTCTAAGGTAATTTTCTTTGCTGAATATTTCTTGCGTAAGATGCTAGGTTTCAAACTGCTCAAGTGCTAAGATGAATGGTAGAGTTAGTTTGAGTGATTGAGAAAAAAATAACACTTTGCATAAATTTGATACTCTGCATTTATGTCTTGCTGAAAAGTAAAATTTTTGAAGGATTTGTTATATCCTATGTTTTAACGGATTGGTATAATCTCCACTGTAGTTGTTCTTTTGAAGGTTTAATTTCTTGTAATCACTATACTTTGCTCCCTCTTTTCCCCCGTGTTAGTATTATTATTTTTAATGTAGAGTATATTTTAGACTAAAAGACCATTGCATTGCTTCTGCCCTGAGGATATACTGGAGGACCAGAAGTAGTCTATTTGGACCAACGAAGATGATAACAAGAAATCTTACAGTTTCTATTTTTGAGTACTCTATCATGTCATTCAGGTTTTTAGAAAATCAGAAAAGTCGTGGTTTCTAGAATTTTTTTTTTACTAGAGTGCTTGTTGTCAGGACTTCACCTGTCATCCCGAAGTATATGTATATATACACAAACATATATGTATGTGTGTGTGTGTGTATATATATATATATATATATATGTGTGTGTGTGTGTGTGTGTGTGTTAGAAATTGCAGAGAATATAGGGGTAAAGTGGGAATAGCCAGTTCAGGATAGTTCTAGAATTAAGGCAACATGTGCCATAAGAGTAGTTAGACGGAAAAATTGTCTTTTCTTTTAATTTATCAGAGAATCCCTGTGATATCTATCTTTAAATGTATTAACAATACATGAAATACAACCCATTTGATGCTATTCCCTGAGGTTGATGGTCAGAATTGGCCTACTCTTTTGATCCAACCCATTTGGAGCACTGTTTGGGAAACTAAGACTGCTTGTTTAAGAGAAGGGGTTTTCAAGACTCCTTGTGATGAGAAACTTCTTAGCGCATTGTTTCATTATCCTTTTCTCCAGGAAATGGCTGAAAAGATAGAGCGCATGGAACTTGATTTTGAATCCAGGGACAAGGTAATCTTGATATTATAACTTGCCTAGAACATTTCCTGATTCTCTTTGAGAAATTGGATTGCTTATAATTCATTTTTCTTGTAAACAACAATTTATGGAGCTCCAGGGACTTCACAATTCTCAGCTGCTACTGACAGCAGAATTAAGCGATAAACTTGAAAAAACAGAGGTAATTGTAGTAGAGTGGCATATTCTAGTAATCTATAGTTATCACCAACTATTGCATTTCCTGTCACAAAATAATTATTTTCTTTTTCTTTTCCATTTTTGTTCTTCATAAAAAGCTCCATGAAACTGTACATGATTTGGTTGATCTTGAAGAGAAACATAGACAAGCAAATGCAACCATCAAAGAAAAAGAATATCTGATATCTAATCTTCTCAAGTCTGGGGTGAGCCCAATATCATACCTTTGTACTCCACATAAAAAAGTTTTAGCCAGAAAAGTACTTGGCACCTTTGTGTTCTGAAGAAGAATGCCAACTTTTCGCATATTCATGCTTTACCATATTTCTTTATCTGAGATTACCAGTTTACCATCTTGTTTACGTAGATTGATAAGTCGATGTAATTTAACAGTTTGAAGTCTCCATTTATAAATTTTTGACATTGATGGTTGTTCTTCATCAGAAAAAATAAGAAGAAGAAGAAGAAAGAACCACTGTGATAAAATTAATCCTACATGAAATAAAGAGAATTTGCTCTGTAATTTACAACCAATGGAAAGGTATAAGATTGTGAAAGATATTGGCTCTGAAAATTTTGGTGTTGTCAAGCTTGTAAGAGATAAATGGTCTGGTGAACTTTATGCCATCAAGTATATTGAAAGAGGCCAGAAGGTATGTAGTATATATGTATACAAGTATGTATATATCTTTCTCCATTTATCTACGAATTTTTGAAGTTTTAATTACTTATTGCTGAACTGGGTTTCTTCATTTTGATATGGGTTTTGCTTGATTGGGAGGTTTTTTGGGTTTTGCAGATTGATGAGCATGTACAGAGGGAGATCATGAATCACAGGTCATTGATGCACCCTAATATAATTAGGTTTAAAGAGGTAGTATATCTACAATTGATGAACATAGCATCTTTTAACTTTTTGTGTCTTTCTCACTTTGATGATTAATTGGATTCCATAAAGCAGATGCCAAATTTGCAATTTGATTGTTGAGTTTTCTTCATATGATATATGCTTTCGGAAAGTAGCATGACAGGCAATATCAAAAGTTATTCCGATTGTAAAGAAGAAAAGATAACATTTTCTGTTTCATGACTACTAATATAATTTAAAACCTTATGATTTTATTCCGAATTCTGTCGAAATAGTGCCATCAAGTAAAGAAATGGATGGCTCACTTTTATATCATTTGAGTGGTGTCACTTCTTGTAAAAAATTTATAGTACTGTATACCTCTAGCTGTTAATCTCCTGCTTGTTACGGAAAAGAGTAGTACTATGTTCCATTTGGTATTGCCTCACAAAAAAGCAATGCATAAACTGTTAAATCAAAACGGTACTAATGGTCATGCGGTGTTGCTAACGCTAACGCATCTAGCCATTGTCATGGAATATGTTACTGGAGGAGAACTTTTCGAGAGGATATGCAATCTTGGTAGATTCAGTGAGGATGAGGTATATTAAATTTCTCTTAAAAAAATGTCCATTCTTGCACTGTTTTTTACTAAGTTCTATAACCATCCTTGTAGCAGGGTTCCATTAATATAGACAGTCTAGATTAGTAGATTATCTTATTGATCAACTCCCTTTTACAAAGGTAAACTTACCAAGTTAAAGAGACCGATTAGTTAGTTAGTTAGTTACCAATATTATTAAGGTAGATTTTCTAGTAGTGGATGCGTATTAATTTGAGAATATAGATGTGTATTAGTTTGAGAATGACTGTAAGCAGTACTATACTACTAATTTGCTGCTGTACTATATAGATCACAAAATTTAGTTTTTTTTTTTATTTTCTGTACTAGTTGATGTTTTTGCGGATGCTTCACCCATGGTGGTCTCAGTGTTAGATGGCTACAATGTTTGCATATGGGCAAACAGGGACGAGAAAGACTTTTACCATGGAGGGAACTGAACAGAATCGAGGAGTCGATTATAGAACTTTGGAGAATTTATTTAAAGTGGTCGAGGAATGGAAAGAGACTTTTACGTTCCACATATCTTTTATCGTCCTTGAAGTTTACAATGAGCAAATCAGGGATTTACTTGCTACCTCAACAACGTCAAAAAAGTAAGTATATTCTCTTGCATTTAACTCAGATGTCTTTGAGTCGGCTTTGTTGAACAACTCAATTTGGAAATTTGCTTTGTAATCTAACTAAATTGCCTAATAAATAATTACATGAAAAACTAATTTGCTTGGTTGTGTCATACACAATGCTCTCAGTATGTTTTCAGTGTTCTCTTTGATTCTTTGTTATGAAGTATCAAATAGTGCTATAACCAGGTTGGAGAGATTATGCATTGATGTGCCAATCATATTTATTGTTTAGTCACTCAAATTGAATAAGAAATTGGTGGTATTCTAAAGTATTATGAAATAGGAGCCAAGCCTTGACATTATACCACGTAGCAACTCTATTGTCTTTGTGTATTGATTTTGGCACTAAGTGCCTCTGGTGACCTATTTGCTTTATTTTCTTAACTTGCTATTATTTTTAAATGTGCAGGAAGACTGCTTTCTCGACACATCCTTACAATCTTCGGTATCAAATTTTCGTATACTCGTTACGGAGACGAGACGAAATTATGAAGTGTACTCTCTATATATGTAGATATATACTTTGATTGAAGAACTGTGGTAACTTTAGATGGTTAATTGTAAAGATAATGAATGATTATGTAGTGGATGATTTTATTAAGTTAATAATATTGTAGTTTTTTTTTTTTGTATTTTTACCATTATTTGTTATGGGGACAGTGAGCCAGTCAGGTACACAAAAAGAATGTCAAATTTTGATTTGGCAACAATATAATTCGTTATCAAAGTATTGAACAAGTTTTAATATAGCAATAAATTTTTATACATTTAACAAAAAATTTCGTTGCTAATGGCATTAAAAATATAATATTTGGCAACGAAAAATTAACCTAATAACAACGGAGAGGATATTGTTGCTAATATTAAAATAAAATGCAATATTTTTTATCGCTGCAAATCATATCAACTTTCGTTGCACATATAAAGAAACGACAACATATAATGTCGTTGCTAATCGACGACTTTCGTTGCTATTGAAAAATAACCAACAATAAATATTTTTGTTGCTGATTCAGCATAATGTTGTTGCCAAATAATATAATCAGCAACGAAAATCGTTGCTAAAAAGTTTACATTCCGCAACGAAAGCAAGCTTAGGCAACAATTTTCATAATTCACTGCAACGAAAAATATCGTTGCAAAATGGTGTCAATTGCAACGAAAATGCATGGTCGTTGTCAAAAAAAAGAGTTCATTTCGTTGCCAATTAGCAAGCTTTTGCAACGAAATGGGGTTTTTAGCAACGACATTTTAATTATTTTGCAACAATACATTTTGTTGCTAAAGGATCGATGTCTCTGTACGAAAGTCAAATTTCGTTGCAAAATGTATTACTTTTGGCAACGAAAAAATACGCTCATTCTTGAGAACAATTAGAAGCGCTTCATTCTTGAACGAAAAGACGCAACGACAGTAAAGTCGTTGCCAAAATCCTTTAACAACGAAATTTGACACCTTTAAGCAACGAAAATCGGTTGTTGCTGAAGCCCCATTTTTTTGTAGTGATCAATGGATTACTAAAAAGGGGATTAGTGAATCCGGATAAATTGGTACATACGTTGTATGCTCATTGGATGAGGATGATTGATCTCAAGATCATTTGTGTGGAGACACTAAAACAAGTATGTAGGTGCTTATTGGAGAATAAGTTCACTGAACGTGGCTTGCTAAGGAATACCTAATGGAGTTTTACTTATCTGTCAATAGGAATTCCTGTAGTGATAGTAGTACAAGTGATCATTGGACTTGAGATCATCATAGTATCTTGTGTATAATGAATTATACTTTGACTTATTCCTTAAGACCCTTAGGGTATATCAAATGGTATGCTTGGGTGTAATTAGTTATATATGGATATAATGAATGATCAATAAAGAATCTACCACTTCTAGTAAAAGAAGAGAAATGTCCTATGTGATTCGATAAATGACAACCCAGGAATCCTTGGCCAAGGTGGAATGATATTAGAAAGGTGTTTCTAATTTGCATTCATTCGGAGTTGTGCATTTGGGAATCGAAATATATATAATTAAATAAAATAAGATTTGACAGTAATTCCATGTCTTATATTTAATTGGGATATTGTATAGTGGAAGGATTGAATTGTACGAAAACTATTTACTCAAAGATTCTTTTATGATTAATGTTGAAATCTTTATTATCTGAAAAGTTGTTGATCGCTAAGAATGCTTATTCTTATTATAGAAGAAATATTTTTTTATTTAAATAAATTAATAGTTTAATTTATTTATTTAATTGATATTAGAATTGTTCTAATTGATTTATTCACAACTGATTTAATATGGAGAACTTAAAGGGTCACACCATAAAAGGAAGAATAATTATTTAAGAAGTTAATGACATAATCGTAATAATATGTTAGCTGTATTTAATTTAATCTTTGGTGATAGACTAAATTAAATAGCTTAATATTTATTATTTAATATTTTAAAATATTAAATATAAATTAATAAGAGGAGTCTTATTAATATTGTTACAATTATTATTATTTTATTTTCTTAAGAAGTTTGGAAAATAATTTAATATAAGTACTCTCATTTATTCCTAATAAGATTAGGAAAAAAATTAATTAAAAGAGTTTAATTAACTATCCCTAATAAGATTAGGGAGCTTAATTAATTAAAGAAATTTAATTAATTAAATAAAACCCTATTTCTAATTAGATTAGAAGGGTTAACTAATATCTATATAAGAGGAGTCTTATGCTAGATATCAGTAGACGTAATTTTAATTGTTGGAGAGTACTCCTTTTTCTACCGAGATAGAAAAAACTAGGGTTTAACCAATCACCCTCCTTCTTGATTAATCCTTCTTTCTTGGTGGATTACTTCTAGAGGCCAAACACTTGAGTGACTAACGTTGATCAAAGGAAGGAATCAATCCTGGAGATTCAAAGAGATTGCAGAGAACTAAGAGTTGAACTCGTACATGTGGAAGCTCGAATTTACAAGGGTATGATTCCATAACTTCTTATCCTTTGTTTTAATTAATAACATGCATAAAGAACGATCCAGATAATTGGTTTGTGAAAATTTTAAATCTGATTTTACCATGCTTCCGCTGTTTTATGCAATTTGATTGCGTCTATGATTCTCACAAAACCTAAAAATGTGAACCCAAATTTGACAGCGTCAAAAATGCACCCCATTAGAATAAGAAGGACATAAATCTTCTCGTGTTCCTTTGAGGACTTGAAATATTTGTTGCTGTATTTTATATGACATTGTAATAATTTGGGTGCATGTGAATACTGTTGTACTATACATGGTACAATATTTGTATTAAACACTTACAACATGTGTATTGTTGTATTTTGTACGACATTATAATAGTTATAAATAGAAAAATTTGCGTCTGTAGTGTTGTTGTTTTTGGCGACCCAAATTTTGGGATGGTAGTCTAGGCCCTAGATTTCGGGGGCGTCACATTTTTCATATTTAATGTTCAAAGTATAGTTATTTTTTAAATTAAGTCCCCTTTAATTATTCTATTTTTGTGAAGTTGGGACGAGATAATAGAAATTA
Source organism: Panax ginseng (assembly GCA_020205605.1). Classification (NCBI taxonomy): domain Eukaryota; kingdom Viridiplantae; phylum Streptophyta; class Magnoliopsida; order Apiales; family Araliaceae; genus Panax; species Panax ginseng. The sequence goes on along the minus strand of CM035149.1, from coordinate 54,910,103 downwards.
TAGAGTTTGAGGATGAAGTACGCAAAAATAAAAATTTGTTAAGATATTAAACGTGAAAATTAACTATAACTAGTGACTAATAAAGGAATATATATATATATATATATATATAGAGTCCGGTTCTGATCTGGACTCCCACATTTTAGTATTGTCCGGACTTTTTTTTTATTTTTTGCTTTTTTTGTAAACAACTAATTTTTTTTAAATATTTTATGGAACTGGAATTTTTTCATAATACAGTGTTTTGAGTATGATTTGGATACATATAACAAAATATGTATGTACAATACTGTACATATATATTTTGTTATATGTATCCAAATCACACCCAAAACACTGTATTATGGAAAAATTCCAATTCTATAAAATATTTTTTTTTTAGTTATTTTAAAAAAAAAGCAAAAAAAAAGAGATCCGTATCTTAATAAAATTCGAGAGTCCTGACTGGATCCTGTCTATATATATATATATATACACGTGTGTGTTAGTGTGTGTGTGTGTGAGTGTGTGTGAGATTGTACTTTTGAATTAAAGTTTTAATATACTTAAAAAGTCTACTAAATAAATGAGCTAGCTTACCGTTCATGCCAATTAATTAAAACTAGTCGGTAGCACTAGCACACACGCCTTACGTGGGCCATTATCATAAAATATAATAAAATGGTTATTAACTTTTGGAATAAATTAAAAAACATAAAACTGTAATAAAATAAAATTAATAAGGGTAAAAGGGTTATGAGTTGTGACACAGCATGAAAGAGAATGATTATTTTCTCCCCTCTTCCTTAACAACATACTTCCTCCCGTCGCCAAAAGATGATTAAAATGTTAAAAGATTTTGTTCTCAAAAGATAAGCAAAATAAATAAGTCAATTAACTTTTTTTTTTGTATCATGACATGAACTAATAATAGACTTTTTAGAAAAAAAAATTTATTTTAATTTATTTATCGTTTATAATTTTTTAAGAGAATATATTTTTTACTTTCCTATATCACCCTTTAACTTCTCTCATTATCCCACAAAATTCTCTTTCTTGTATTATTAGTTTTTAATTTCACATATAAGGATAATAATGAATTTTTACACAAGTTTTAATTATTCAATAATAATATTAAATAACTTTTTTAATTTATATATATAAAACTAAAACCACTATTATTACATAATAGGTGTAGTATATACATATGAGCAATTCTTTGATGTTTTACCTAAACCATTTTATGTTCAAGTCAACAACAAATTAAGATATGTTTTTTAGTTACACTGACCCGCGACAATTAAACCTTATAAGATACTAACGTTCATTTGAATATAAGCATCAAGTGCATGTAAAATATCCCAAAAATCACTAATACCACCGAAGGTTTATTATTTGACCACTGAATGTTAATTAGAAATATTTTCAAACTTATAATTAAGATAATTTATTAAAAATTATGAAATAATAAAATTTACAATGTGTTATATTTTTTTAAATAATTTACAACAATTATCATTGTACTGATAAAATTTAAAAGAATCTATGTTAATTTTAAATTTAAAATTTTTTTAAATTGATTTTAAAAAATTAATAATGATCAAATAATATGGACTGGAGTTTCATTTTTTGTTGTGAATATGTTCATTGGTCAATTATCTATTAACTCGTATTAGTTTAAGATTTATGTCCTTATTTTCACTTGCAATAAAAGTTAATATTGTATTAAATTAAAGGCTTAAATATGATTTATTATCCTAAATTATAGGCCATATTCCACTTCGGTGATCCACCTTTCAATTTTGTCAATGAGATGATTGAACTATTAATTTTTTTCGATTTCATTCAATTGGGCATACGCTTAATCGTAAAATTAACGGCGTGACATCCTAATAAATGCAGCGAGAAATTTATATGTGTAAAAACATTATATATTTTTAATGAGATCAAAGGACAAAAGGTAAAATAACAAATAAAACAACTAAAAATTACACAAATAATATAAATTATTTATATAATTATTATATAAATAATATAATAATTATTTTATTAAAAATATTTTTATTAAAAAAACTGCGTTTTATTATTTTTTTATTAAAAAAATTGTGTTTAATATTAATGATAATAAAAATAAAAATATTAATGATAATAAAAATAAAAATAAAATGCAGTTTTTTGTAATAATAAAAAAAACACTGTTTTTTTGTAATAATAAAAAAAGGCAGTTGGTTTTTTTTTTTAAAAAATAATTATTAAAAATAATAAAATAATTATTAAAAATAAAAACGCAGTTGGTTTATTTTTTTTAAAAAAAAGCAGTTGGTTTTTGTAATAAAACTGCGTTTGGTTTTTTTTTTAATAAAAATAAAAAAATAATTATTCTTATTAAAAAAAAAATAAGAGAGCGTTGTTTGGTTTTTTTTTTTAATAAAAATAATAATTATTTTTTTTTATTAAAAAAAAACTGCACTCTTTTTATTATTACAAAAAAACTGTGTTTTATTTTTTTATTTTTATTATCATTAATATTAAACACAATTTTTTAATAAAAAATAATAAAACACAGTTTTTTTAATAAAAATAATTATTATATTATTTATATAATAATTATATAAATAATTTATATTATTTATATAATTATAAATAAATAATTATACAACTAATTTATATTATTTGTGTAATTTTTAGTTGTTTTATTTGTTATTTTACCTTTCTGTCCTTTGATCTCATTAAAAATATATAATGTTTTTACACATAAGCACTCCCGCTGCCTATTAGGATGCCACGTCAGCAATTTCTGACGTGGCAGACCCAATTGAATGAAATCGAAAAAAATTAATAGTTCAATCATCTAATTGATAAAATTGAAAGGTGGATCACTGAAGTGGAATATGACTTATAGTTTAGGGTAGTAAATCATATTTAAGCCTAAATTATAAGATCAATATTGACTTTCTAAAAGTCAGTTTGAGATATTTTCAAATTTACAATTTACATAATTTATTTGTGTTTTGAAAACATATCTTATAACTAGTAGTATTTTTTAAGTAATTTATGATATTTATAATTATATTGATAAAAACTAAATGAAGTCATGTCAATTTTGAGCTTGAAAATATTTGAAATTGATTTTAAAAAAGTCAATATTGATTTTATAATTTGAAACGTAAGGAGTAAATTTTTATCGTTATATATATATAAAGATTGTTGATATTATCAAAACAAAAATAATATTACAAGAATAGATTTACAATTCACATAATTCATTTATGTTTTGAAAACAATAAATCTTATAACAAGTAATACTTTTTAAATAATTTATGATATTCATATAATTATATTGACAGAAACTAAATGAATTCATTATCAATTTTGAGCTTGAAAATATTTGAAATTGACTTTTAAAAATTAATATTGATTTTATAATTTGAAACGTAAAGAATATATTTGTATCATATTATATAAAGATTGTTGATATTATCAAAAACAAAAATAATATTACAAGAATAAATTTATATTTAATTATAATTTTATGATTATTCTAATGATACTTATTGATCTGACAATCTTATTTTTGCTGAAATAACTTTATGGTACTGTTTGCTATAAATATTGGACAAAATTGTCACCCAAAAAGAAAATGTGTCTCGTCCTAAACATTCACTCATTTAATTGTATATGTACAGCTTTAACGAAATTTTGCGATGTGCACTCTTCAATTAGTAATGAACCAACCTAAAGACAAGGAGGAAATCTCTGATCAAAGCTGTATGGACTGAGTGAATAACTTGAGAGTTAGGGCAAAGTTTCATGTGTTTGCCCAAAATATAAGCCTAAGCAAAGACAGGAATGACAATAATCAGGAGAGGAGGAAGTGGTTAAGAACTTATCAGTCAAATATTCTGCTATTTTTTATGCCCAACCCTTCTGAACTTGGTATAAAATAATGTAAAGTAACATTTGGCATACGAGGTTTAAGGAATCTTAACACAAGATTAGATTTGGTATTTAAGTTAAGTATGTCTTAATTCAACTACACTAACCCTGTCCCTACCTTTCTTTTACAAAAATGATGAGTAAGATATGATTATTTATTACTATTATTTTAGACTATTTTATTCTAGGACTAGTCAGTTATTTAATTTATAAATTTTTTTTGATCATTTTTAAGACTATTTGATACCTCAAAAAGTAAATTATATAATACCACATTTTTTATTCAATATTATAATCTATCATTAAATGACGGTAAAAATAATAAAATATAGTACATCTGATTAAATAACGAACTAATTATAAAACAAAATAATCCGAAATAATAATAAATTAATATAAATAAACTTATTTCACCACATTCCATTAGACATGACAATCTATCAAAAGTAAAAACAGAAAATACAAATTTGATGACATTAAATATATTTTACTTTAATATTCCTCTCGACTCTCGTCACCAGATGGAATGCTTCTTAGCGATGTCAAATTCTGTCGGACTAGATCCAATTGAATAAACAAACATATAAAAGTTTTTAAAAAATAATGCATTAGCATGAAGTTTCATAAATGCGTCTGCCTAATCACGAGAATCCACGTCTTTAGAACTTTGCACAATAACAGATCACACAGAAGCTTGACATTGCTTTGTCAGGGGGGATAGCTCGGTGTGAGAATAAGCACAATGAATTTACAAGGTTTAACAATGGAGGCTAAATATTTAGTACTCAAAAGTAGGTATTACCTGTTAATTATAACCTTAGCCTTGTATTTATAGTACTCTCTCCACCTTTAGAATCCTTCTCCGAATCGGATTAGGACTCCTAGTCATGGTAGTTACCATAACTTGGGTCCAACACAATCTCCTTAAAAGGTGCAAGTGGAATCCAATCCAATCACTACCTTTGGAGTTACCTTATTTAATTATGATTAGGATCCTGAACTCTGCATCCAGGAAAGCCCACCGCGTGCGAGGCCCAAACATCCCACCATCAGTGCAGGCTTGGCCCCGAAAGGACTCGAGGCCCCGACCACGAACACCACCTAACAGAGTGAGGCTCCTATCAAGAAGAACTCGGATCATCGAACCCGAAGACATCCACTAAGGTGAGACTCCGGCCCAAAAGGACTCGGACACCGACCCGAACAGCTCCAACCTCTCCATGGGCTTCAACCCAATGGTCTCCTAAAGCCCTTCTAAAGTCAGCCCTTTGGCCAACGTGAGGGTTGGTAAAATGCTCCCGAACATTACCCCTCAGTCTTTGATTGTAATATACTTATAATTAGAGACTTGAAAGGCCAGGTATACAAAAGGTCACGATAGCTAAGGATGAGTTGTCTAGGAAAGCCAAACGGTCTGTCCTCGATTCTTGAAACGTTGCACGCCCCTCCATGTTTGGTCCCACCTTGAGCATTTAATAGCCGCCCTTGGGTAACGTGCACCTACACCTATAAAAACCCCCTTCCCCCCATCACTGTCACTTTTCCTGAATCTTCTCGTCTCCAAATTTTCTGCTAAAATTTTTTGGCAAGGCGATTTCCGGCAAGTACTCAGCTCCTCCCCATTCTTGCTGATTTTAATCACTCTACTCGTTTTCAAGCTCCATTCTTGTCCGTTTTCTTCCTAAAAACTCACATCTGTGTCCCATTCCCATCCAATCACACCAAATGGCTGAATCTAGCACTCCTCTCCCTGCTAGTGAGTCAATTCCTCCCCCTGTCACCACCGGCGACCTGGTTCCCGTCGAATTATCGGTGGTCCCTTCCGATGTCACTCCCTCATCGGTCCTGCCTACTCTAATAAGCGTCGAGGCTAGGATCCGAAACGCTTATCACTCCAAAGAGGAGTTTTCTCATCTTCACACCCCCTCCACCATCACATCCTCTCAACTCTCCGACGTCCGAGATCTTTTTACAACATCCTCCGGAATACAAACTTGAACGCCGGCAGAAGAAGATGTTCCGAGGCGAGGCGCAGTGGGTGGCGTCCCTCTTTATATTACGAAATACGGATTCGGTTCCCCCTCCATGAGTTCATTTCTTCCTTTACGAATTTTCTTTGGAATCGGGTTCGCCTGACTCGTCCGTGCGAACTTCGTACATCCATCTAGTTTCCTTCGTTCTTGCGCTATGCCAAGAGATCGGGATCACTCTGGTCTCGATTTCTTTTCTCCTTATTCTTCATTCTTCGGTTGAAAGAACCTGGGCTGCGATATTGAAACTAAACAAACGGGCAACCAGGCCCTTCATCATTAAATCCCTTCGAGTAACAAGGGTGGCACGACAAGTGGATCTTTATCAGAGGCAGGCCTTCAACTTCTTTAACTGGGCTCATCCCGAGGACTCCATAGCCAAAGTGTCAAAGTTCCCGAAGGGTCGAGTCGACGCCTTCAAGGCTTTCTACAAAAAATGGAGCAAAACTGAGTGGAGCCTAACAGTGTTGTCCAGTGAAGCCTGGCTCTACAAGCATGGATGTAAGTATCTCCCTTCTGGCCGATCAATCTCCTCTTACATTTTCATGGTTTTGTCTCAGATGTTTTATATCTTAACCCATTCTCGTCTGTGCAGTGACAATCTTCAAGCCCAAAGGGACCGCTGAGTCCCTAGTTCCTCTTCCCATCACAATCGAACCCATCCGTCCACCAGCAATCGACGATTTTTCTAACGGAGAGACCATCCCGATCGCCGAACTTTCAGTGGGCTCCGCTACTGGACCCGATCCTCCAACCACCACCAAGCCTGCTTTGAAGATGAGTCGAGCCGAGAAAGCGGCATTGTTAAAGAAGGCGAAAAAGCCTGTCAAACCATCTCCCAAGACCACTTCGGCAGTTGTGTCAAAGCCGACTCCCCCTCCTCCTACTCAAATGGAGGTGATCGAGGACTCGGAAGGAACCGAAGAGGATCCTCTCGAACCCCGACCAAAGAAGCAACGCACTACGGAAATTCCAGGCTTCAAATCTCGAAAGCGGTAGTCGTGGAAGCCGAACCCCTCCCCACTCCAACTCCTACTCCTACTTCCCAACCGAGCTCTTCGCAAGGAACTCCAAACACTTGTTAGCCAAAGAATCCTTCGGAGGTGTTTCCCTTCAACTTGTTCGACCATTTCAAGCTACCTGGAGATGACGAACGGTTTAAGGGGTTCTCTTCTGAAGAGTATCTGGTCGCCTACGTCCGTGCCCAGTGCCAGGTAATTCTGAGTTGCAAGTCTATCTTGTTGTTACAAACTTATACTTTTATTTCGGTTACTGATGTATGTGTTTGCTGCAGGCCAACGCCATCCTTGCTTGAGCCATTCCTCCCCTCGCCCGAACCACAAAAAAAAAAGTTCAGCTGAAGGCGGATGTAGAGCTGCTCGAAGTTGAGGTCGGCGGCTTACGCTCGGACCTTAAGAAGGAACGGGATCTCCATGCGGAGACCCGAAATAAGGCGTCCCGAGCTGAACTCCATTCTGACGAGCTCGAGAAAAAGTACGCCTCGCTTCTGATGGAGAGGGATCATCTGTTCGAGGAGGTCAAGGACTGGGAGAATGCTGTTGATATCATCACCAAGAAGTTCTCCGAGATGCATGATAAGATGATGCAAGTGATCAGGGCGAACAACACTTTAACCACAACTGTCAACGCATTTCCCGAAAAGATCGTTGAGGCCCAATGAAATAGTTGTCATTAATATTAAGAGTCCGATACCTTGAACGAGAAGGTAATGGCCCAGTTTGGTGTGGGTATGAAGCTTATCGTGAAAAGGCTCGGGCCAAATTAACTGCTGCTAGGCTCGACGCCTCTATCCTTGATTCTTCCGACGAAGAATCTAATGTCGAAGATGATCTTCCTCCTGAATAGATATTGTTAGGACTTGTAAAAAATTTTGTTGTACTTTGCTCGAATCGTAAGCGATCGGGTTTGTAAAAAAATTTAAAGTATGAATGAAATAGAATATTTTTGCTTAAATTTTTGTTATCAGTTATACTCGTGACTAATCTCGATAGGTTATTTCTTCCTGAGCCTCTTGATCGGATTGTGCTTGAAGTTTGTCTGATAGAGAAAAATTTATAGTTTTCTCGGTCAGTTATACTCGTGACTTATCTCGATCAGTGGTGTCTTTCCGAACCTTCTGATCGGATTGTGTCCAAAGTTTGTCCGTTCGAGTATTAAGAGTTGTATGAATATAGATGAAGTTAAACATCTCGAAAGAAAACTTTCATTTATTTCATTTAAGATTGAAAGGTTACACGGATAAAGAAAAGAATGACATAACTATTACTGGTAAAATTTTCTAAGTCTTCCAGCATGCCATGTATTCTTCACTTCCGAACCATCCATTGCTCGAAGCCGGTATGTACCTGGCTTCAGCACCTCTACCACCTCATAAGGTCCCTACCAGTTAGGCATTAACTTGCCAGTGTTCTGGGGGGTTGATGCCTCCGACTCCTGGAGGACCAAATCGCCTACTACAAACCTCCTCAGCTTCACCTTCTGATTATAGTGTCGGGCTGTTCGCTGCTGATAGATAGCCAACCTCATCATAGCTGAGTCCCGAACTTCTTCCAGTAGATCCAAATTTATTTTTAAACCTTCGTCGTTGTATAGTTCTTTATACTGACTTACTCGAAGAGTAAGGGATCTGATCTCGACTGGTATGAGTGCATCGGTTCCGTAAGCCAGTCGGAACGGAGAGTCCCCAGTTGTAGTCCTCGGAGTAGTCTGGTATGCCCATAAAACAGATAGTAGCTCTTCGGGCCACCGACCCTTCAATTCGTCCAACCTTCTTTTAATTTCATTGACCAGGGTTCGGTTAGTCACTTCTACTTGACCATTTGATTGAGGGTGGGCGACTGAAGTCTTGCGGTGCTGAATTCCCAACTCTTTCAGAAAACCTTCGAACTTAGACCCCATAAACTGTCTGCCATTATCGGAGACCATTGTCATCGGGATACCAAAACGATAAACCACTCCTTCTTTGAAAAACTTTAGGCATTCTTTCTCGGTGATCTTCTGCAGTGGTTTGGATTTGACCCACTTTGTCATATAGTCAATAGCCACGATCACAAAGCTAACTTGTCCCTTAGCCTTCGGCAGAGGCCCTAGGATGTCGATTCCCCATATAGCAAAGGAAATCGGGGATAGGACTGAATACAACTCTTCGGGAGGCTGATGTGGGATGGTGCTGTTCAGCTGACATTTGGGACACCTTCTGACGAATTCCTTGGCCTCCGTATAGATAGTCGGCCAATAATACCCCTGCCTCAAAATCTTGTGCGCTAGTGAATTGGCCCCCATGTGATCCCCACAGATCCCTTCATGTACTTCCCGAAGTGTGTAGTCCACTTCTGATGGGGTTAAACATTTGAGTATGGGAGAACTGAAAGCCCTTCGGTACAGATCTCCGTCGATGAGTACGAAATTTGAGCTTCGATGCTTGATTTTTCTCAAGAGGATTACATGCGAAGGTAGGACCCGTGCATGCCAAGTAGGAAATATAAGGCGTGAGCCAGCAGTTAAGTCGGTCCAAAGCTAGCACTTCTGTCTTCAGAACACTGGGCCTTTTTAGAACCTCCAGGTATACCGATCCATTGAAGGAGCTTGCTTCGGTGGTTACCAATCTCGCGAGGGCATCTGCTATTGTGTTATCTGACCGATCCACCCCCTGACAACTGTGCGACGTGAAGTATGCGAGCTTATCCTTTACTTCGGCCAGATACTTTGACATTCTTGCCCCTCGAGCCTCATGCTCACCCGACAACTACTTGACCACCAGCTGCGAATCACTGTAGATGACCAACTTCTATACCTCCAAGCTTCGGGCCAACCATATTTTTGCTAGGATGACCTCATACTCTGCTTCGTTGTTCGTGGTCTTAAACTGAAATCGAATAGCCTGTTGTACCTTGAACCCTTCGGGACTTGTCAGAATGACCCCTACCCCACTGACGTCTGAAGTTGCTGATCCATCCACGTATAAGGTCCATGAGGTCGGCCTTTGTTGAGCTTCGGCCACTGTATTCACGTCTGGCTCTGTGAAAGAGCATTCCACGATGAAGTCCGCCAATGCCTGACCCTTGATCGCCGTTCGGGGATGATACTCTATAGCAAATTGTGTTAGCTCCATCGCCAATGCTGCTAGCCGTCCCGACACATCTGGTTTATGCAATATCTTCTTTAATGGCTGATCCGTGTACACCACCACCACCCGACCTTGGAAATAATGCCGAAGCTTCCTGCTCGCAACGATTAGGGCATATGCGAATTTTTCCAGATTCGGGTATCTTGTTTCTACATCTCGAAGGACATGACTGACGTAGTATACCGGGAACTATTTTCCCCCTTTGTCTCTTACCAATGCCGCTCCAACCGCCATCGGACTTGTTGCCAAGTACAAGTATAAAGGTTCCGAAGGGATCGGTCTCATCAACAACGGTACCGAACTCAGATATTTCTTGATCCCTTGGAACGCATCTTCGCACTCTGAAGTCCACTGGAAACTCTTATCGTTTTTCGGCCCCTTGAGAGTGTCAAAAAGGGTAAACATCTTTTGGCTGACCTTGACACGAATCTCCGAAGGGCAGCTATTCGACCCGTCAACCTCTGCACATCTTTGAATGTCTTTGGAGATTTCATGTCTAAGATCGCCGAAATCTTCTATGGGTTGGCTTCGATTCCCCTTTTGCTGACCAAGTATTCCAAAAACTTCCCCGAGTCCAAACCGAAGGTACATTTGGTCGGATTCAGTCTCAGTTTGTGTTTCCTTATTGTTTCGAAGCAATCTTCTAGGTCTTCCAAATGATCCCAGACTGACATGCTTTTTACGATCATGTCGTCCACGTACACTTCCATACTCCGGCCTAGCTGCTTTCTGAATACAAAGTTCATCATCCGTTGATAAGTTGCCCTAGCGTTCAAAGAATCCGAATGTCATCTTCCGATCTTGCATATATGGCTTATGATGAGTGATGAAGCTAGTCTTAGGGATATCATCCTAGTGCATCAAGATTTGGTGATTTCCCGAGAAAGCGTCCATGAAACTTAACATCCCATACCCCGAAGTGGCATCAATCAGCTGGTCTATGTTGGGTAGAGGGTAGAAATCTTTTGGGCATGCCTTGTTCAGGTCCGTGTAGTCGATGCACAACCTCCACTTCCCATTTTGCTTCTGAACCAATACCACATTCGCCAGCCATTCGGGATAGTCGATCTCAAAGATGAATCCATATCGATGGTTTACCAATCTCTTCATCTATGATCCTCTGTCTTTCCGGGGCGAAGATCCTTCTTTTCTGTATCACCGGTTTTCTCTTGAATTCAGTCACGATCTATGCGGTGCTTCTGAATTTGCTTACTCTGGGCATACCACTAGGCTCCCATGCGAAGATATCGACATACACCCGAAGAAAGTCCACCGCACACCGTCGTAATGGTTACATTAATCACCTTTAATTTTGATCGGTTCTCCGGATTCCACGTATCAATTCCACATCTTTTGTCTCTTACGCGTGCAAGGTGCCATCGGTTCGATCTTTAACTCTCAGTGAATCGCTCTATCTCGATGGCCATTATCTAGAGTTAGTTGGTCGATAAGATTCAAAGATGAATCTCGGCGAGTGTAAAGACATAGAGTTCCCTAACTCTGATTATAAAGTTAAACAGTAGTGGGGAATAGATTGAGTCTAAAAAGGACCGAAAGTGCGATTATGAGAGATCGTAAAATAAAACGATCAAGATATAGAACTAAATCGTAATATATACGATGAGATCACCCTCATGATCCGATAAGGCTATAATGACCCGAAGGAATCAATCGATGATTGGAAAGTTTACTGACAAAGATTGCGTGTATGAATTATCTTATCAATTGAATGCAGATCCGAAGAGAATTATAAATACGAATTAAATTACGTATGGAGAATGGGGTTTAGTGTTGGGGATTCAATTGAGGACTCATGTAAAGAAATGAGTTGTATGATTCTTCAGATGGAGCTGAATTGTACTTGGTGTAAAAACCACTTAGTTTAAGCATGCGATAATCATTGAAATGTCTCGTATCAGCTATTTGTTATATGCACATTAAGAGGATGACTCCATTCTCGTGTGTATAAGCCCATAGATAGGTCATAGATAGAGAATATAAGATTAAGTTAGAGTTCTTAAAACTCATACCTATGAGACATTCTTGACTCATAATTATATGAAATGTTTATGAACCCCTCTCGTGAATGGACGCCAAAAATTCCGACTAGGATAAGTTCTTAAACTCATATGATTGTGGCAATTTATGAACTCATAAATGTGGTTTGATGAATCGGGTATAGTTTTATTGTGAATGGAGTGTTATGGATTACGAGAATGCAGAGAGATTGTTAAGTAAATGATTTTTTAGTGAAGGTGTTAGGTTTTCCTAAACTCCTAGCTATGCTAAACTTCAAAATTTTTAACATCAAGCTAAATACGCATCATGTGCTTTTGAAAACAAAAATGTAGACTAAGTAATCATTTTTAAAAGCGGTTTAAAAATACGATCTATGCTACTTATTTTGGCTAGACGCAAAATGATTTAAAATATCAAAATTTGTTTTTAATTATCACTCATGTACCATGTAGCACAGTGCGAGAGATGATAAAATGTGATGGAGTTGTAAATCTGAGGAATACTTAGTGTGAATTTGACACAAGTCATTTGTTCCACTATTGTATGATGTGTTATGACAAAGTCATACAATGACTGGCATCCTCAACGGATTGTTAATACTGATGCGGCATCATGGCGTCGTTCTCGAAAATGTTTTCAAAAGTTTAATTTGCAATCGGGGTTTGGCTACATCTAAATAATTGATTGAATTGAATTATTGATATGAGTCTATGCTATTTGAATCGCCTAGACTAATGTTTATGAAAACTCTAAGTGTTCATTGAAAGAAATTTCCCGAACCAAATTGTTTGAGTGCGGAATCCTATGATAAGGCCGAGGTGAACAATGTTGTTTGGATAAATGATCCAATCTAATGGCGTAAATATTACGCTAGGTATGATTAATACGTTATGCATGGCGAGGGGTACAATAGGCTAATCACCTAAAGTACTATTAATGGTAGTTTACCTTCTTTGTGATTGTAAACATACCGAGTAATGTTTTGTTTTATTGCGGTATGAATACCATTAAAACTATGTGTTCATGGTCTATATGACCCTCAAAGACAATTTGAAAACTTTTACTCTTGTGAGAGGTGTATTGGGTAGCATGTGATGATATGTGTGAATGTTGTAAGCCGAGATAGAGTTAATGAAAGTTATGAAGGAGGTTGGAAGCGAGAGGAGATATTCAGATAAAGACAGTTGAAGGTTGAAATAGAAGCTCACTAGGAACCCAAATCGGACGAGGTGGCTATCGTGGGAAAAAATATAGCATCGATCCGAAATGTTGGATTTGACAGATAGTGATTCGAGACACTAAAGTTGAAAGCCGCTCAAGCATCAGCGGAGGTGCGAGATTTGGAGAACAAGGTTTCTTCATTGGAAAGGTTGTGGGAGATAGAAAAGTTGATGCGTCGGCGTTAATGGAAACAATGGAAGTGCGGGATAAGCTCAAAATCCAAATTAACCAGATGGAGCCTCAAGCGACACATCAAGTGAAGGACACACCTCTCCTCGTTGCCCACACTATAAGAAAGGTGGATGTTTTAATTGTGGGATGGAAGGACATCGAGCGAATGAATGTCCCAGAAAAGGCTTGGTAAATAAGTAGTATGGGTTATGTATGTAATATGTGTGATAAGTAATGAACTATTTTTTAACTTTTATGTTGGTTAAGATTTTAAATCCCGACTTTCGTAGTCACAAAGGGATAGGCGTTGATTAAAGCGGGATGTCTTTGTGTAAATATTCGATAAATGAATATGAATCTAAGTTTGAGAAATGAAACGAAGTTTAATACATTAATCTTATGCAATAAGGTTTAAAATGTAAGGGTATAGTTTATGGTTTTATTTAACCCGGATAATGCCGCCAAGACGTCAAACTTCGAAACCAAAGGATAGAAGAATCTACTAATCTTTGAGGAACGCAGCGGCGAGGCCGATGCAAACTTTGCAAACATGGTAGCTCAAAGCTATCGTGAGGAACACCGATTATGAAACCAAATAGGATAATCGTTTGGCAAAATTCAAAGACTTCAAAGTAGTAGGACCACCAAAATTTAGAGGATCACCGACCTATAGAAGCCCAGAACTTGGGTGAGCGAGATAGAGAAAGGCGTTAAAATCGCTAAAAGTAGATGAGGGGCAAAAAGACCGCTTTTGCCACTTATATGATGAAAGGGAAGTTAACTTTTGGTGGGAGGCAAATAAGACTTCAGGGCGGGAGAAGAAGAAATTACTTGGGATAGGTTTAAAGATTTATTTTTGAAAACTATCTCTCTGTTAGTATCTTGATCTAGAATGGAGGTGAGATTCACTGGAGTTAAAGCGAGGATAACATGACATTGCGGAGTATCTGTGCAAAATTTAATGAGTTGGCTAGGTTTGCTCCACATCAAGTGGATACAAAGAGGCTAGGAAGGCAAGGAGATTTGAGTGGGCTTAAAATCCACGGCTCTACAATAAGGTGTCGATCTTGCCAAATCAATACTTTTACGGCACTCATGGAGAAGGCTATCATTCTTTGAGCAGGGAAGTGAGGCCACGAGCCTCTACCATAAGGAGAAGAAGAACAAAAGCAAGTCGGGAGGAGCAAGAAAGATAGAAAGTAGTAGTGGGAATAGGGGTGAGAAAAGAATGAGGAATTTTTACGAGAAAATGCAAGTAAAGCGGAAAGGTATAAAGAAGCGGTGGTAGTGCGGTCAAGAAGCTGCGGGAAGAATCACTCTGGCGAGTGTCTCAAGGGCAAGTTTGTATGCTACAAGTGCGGGCAAGAGGGTCATATCTCTCCCAACCCGCTGAACTCAAGGATGATCGGTGGATGCTTCATATGTGGATCGATTGAGCATAAGGTGAGAACCGTCCACAGAGGGAATGGAGGCAGGGAACGTAACCACGGGGAGAAAGCGGTGGGACGTTAGCAATTTTAGGACCAAACTCAACCAAAGGATAATTACATCATTTTCTAACTACGACTATACTTTCGTTGTAGGGTCCACCAATGATTGTCTTGCCATACTGAATATTCCTGTTAAAATGAATATTCCCAAGCCAATCGAATATTATATAACAACTTGCATACTTTGCAAATTTTTTAAATATTACCCACAACTATAACACTATCTCAAATCCACACCATAATATTCAAAAAAATATTTCGAGAAAATTAAATCTTTATTCATAAAATTTGGGGTCTTTCACCGAAAGATGCTAGGACCGAAATTAGTTCAACAAATCGCAGATGTGGTGACATTGATAAGAACTCGACTAGTAGTTGTACAAGATCGCTAGAAGAAGTATGCAGACTTGCATTGTCAGGACAGCGACTTTGAAGTCGAAAGTCACGTTTTCTTGAAAGTATATCCCTGGAAAGGAAAAATACGATTCGCCAAGAATGGAAAATTGAGTCCGAGTTTCATAGGACCATTCGAGATACTGAAGTGAGTGGGCGAAGTGGCGTATAAAGTTGCATTACCACATGAGTTGGAACATATCCTGTAACGACCCCAAAATTCATACAATTAAATTCACAACTTCGGTCGTTAATAACACGTCTACCTTCTGATTTTACATCATTATTCAATGTTAAACTTTATAAAATGCAGAATAATTTAAAATTTTATGTCTTTTTACTTTAATTCCTTGAATCAAAACCTTTATCATCTATATATTTTTGAATCAATCTTATTTTATGATTCACTTTATCACTGTTGTTATATAATATTTTACATTTCAATCCGATAACCTTTACATATCAGATAACTCTAACTTTAGCTTTACAACTCAACATAAAACTATACATCATAAAACATTTAATACATCTCATGAATTTTAATCATGGTATAAAGAAATAATAACTTTAGCTAAAATATTAATCTTCGTGTATTATTTCTGATCCACATCATTCAAGTAGCACATAGTGTTACCTTGAATCCTAACTCCGCAAAAATGGTTATTTGCAAGGTTGAGCTCGAACGACCAAAGAAAATCTAACGGTTTTCATGCATCACGTAGCACATAATAACATGCTCAACATATATCTCATAACATTAGACTAACATAACATATATGTTACAGTTCATATAATCAAGAATAAAGATTGAGTTCCTTACTCAGTCAACATGCTTTACTCAATCAACGTAGTCATAAGTTGACTTTAACATTTCATAAATTCAACATATATATAACAGATCATGCTCTTTGCAATAAAGATTTAAAACAGTTAATCACCAAGTTCACATAGCAAATAGGAACTGAAAGACTTGCCTTGATCGTTGTTTACCAATAAATATTTAACAACTTACAGTTATCTGCACTTCACGTGCCCTACACAATTATATAATCATACACATCAATTATTAGTCACATAACAACACAGTAATTGTAATGTAAACTCTACTCCACATCTCATAATCTTTCCTATTAGTTAGCTACTTTACAATGTTCATTAAATTGTGTTAACTTTTCGACTTATGTAATATTCAAATTCATTCAAGTGTTTAAATCTTGCTAGGAATCATTATTGGTTTTATATTAAACCCATTTCATATTTTATAATATCTATTTCATTTGACTCAAAACACTTTTTACGTTCATTAACACGTATCACGGTGTTTCGATATTTATTCGTCACACGCCCAATTTGTCTCTCCTGTGTGTGCTTAGTATGCGTATTTAACTTATCTAATATATCATTTATTAATGTTAAGCATCATTATACTTCATAATATTCATGTTCTATAACTTAGAACAACATTTATTATCGTCAAGAGCACTACACTTGCATACGTGCATGCCTGACGCCCTCCGATTGCCTTCGAAAACACAAATGTCCTAAAGATGACCATTTTGACTCTTCCTAAAACCTTAAACTAAATACCTTAAAGAACAAAAGTTTTAGCTCTATTCGTCCTCGTTCTGGATCATCTTGAATCACCTTAATCGGAGTTCATATGAAAACGTTATGGCCGTTTTACCAAACTAGGTCAAAGCAGTCACAGTCAGCAGACATGGGGCGCAGCCACACCCCTTTTCCACGCGCCAGCGTGACAAAACATAAACTAATAATTTTAATAAGAATATTGTCATCTAGATAATATCCACACTCAATGGAGTCCTCATTACATTTATTGTCACACTATTTAGCAGAATAGTGAGGACTACTAATGCTATCATCTGGACCGTCACTCCATTCCCCGACTCGTCCTAGCTATATTCTCATTTCCTAAAGAGAACAGTGAAAGAAAGGGTGAGCTCAACTAGCCTAGTAAGAAATATTATGACTAAGATAATGCAGAATAAATTATCCTTAGCCTTCAACAGTATAACAACTGATAGAATATAGTAGACAACAAGTTTTAGATCAACAATCTACTTGGTGAAATAAGCAATCCATTAGAAGAGTCAAGTGAGAGCATAAAATCTACTATTTTCTATGATTTAAAAGTTTTCATCAATTTTATCATTGAGACTCGACAATAAATAAAATCCAATCATCCCTGAATCACGACCAATGATATTCATGTAATCATCAATGGTCATGATTTTACCGAATAATCCCTGGTCATAATCATACCAACAACTGTCCATCAATGAACTACAGGCCAATGATGACTTTCACCACATCATTCGTCACATTACGGTCCATGATTATACTAGAATAATCCACGGTCATAATCATACCAAGTCCATCTATGCACGTAAGCCAAAGATGACTTTCATCACAATATAAGTATGGGGATGATGACAATGATATAATAATTCAATAAAACAAGTTCAAGGATAAACTTTAAAGATTTATAATTTAATTTATCCAGAAATCAATAACGTCCAAATTATCAACATGATACTTCTTTGTGGAGTAAAATTCAAGAATGCTCAGAAGAATATATCCATGAAAAGATACTGGATGAAGTGCAAATATCCTGGATATTCTACTAATTTCATGGAGAATAGAAGCCAAAACTTTAACCAACTGAGTATAATAGAATATATGAAACTGCAAATTGATTTTCGCTTGCCATGCGGTAATCCACGTAGACAGATCATTTCCACAATTTAATAAGGAATAAATACAAATGATCATTCACCATGCATGCGGTAATCCATATAGACAGGTTATTCCAACAGAATAATAAAGAATGGAATAACAGAAGAATTCACCATGCATGCGACAGACCGCACAGACAGGTTATTCCCAACATAATAATAAAGAATGGAACCAGGTCATGCGTAATCTGCACAAACAGGATATTCCAACAGAATAATAAAGAATAGAACCGAGTCATCACGTAATCCGCATGCATGACGGGATATTCCAACATAATAATAAAGAATGGAATAACAACGAGAATTCACCAGGGAATGCGATAGAATACGCATGCATGGATATTCCAACAGAATAATAAAGAATGGAATAATAGAAGAATTTCACCATGTATGCGGTACTTTGCATAGATAGGTTATTCCAACATAATAATAAAGAATGACATAACAACTCTTACGAGTATTGAAAAAAAATAACTCTCTTCATGAATACGAAAGAATAATACCCCTTTCCTTAGAAAAAACTAGATACTGGAATAGTGAGGTAGCAGACTTCTCTTCTTCTTTCTCTCTATAATTTCTCTCTATAATAATTGCTCTATAGCTTTAGTGAATTGGTGAGAAATGAAGGAAGAATGAGCTTCTATTTATAGAAAAATATAGTTTTGATAATTGCACATTTTGGGGCTCGAAATATTACAGTATAATACCTTCCTCTTTTTCTTCATTTTTAATTTAGTCCTGCAAGTATTATCAAAGTTGCACCAGCTCCCCTAATAGTAAATAGTGTGAATAAATAGTTCAATCATGTGAATCAATAGTTATAATCATGTGAAAATATGAATTACAACATAGTACCTCCATCTATACCTTAATTTTTAACTTAGTCATGCAAGTATTATCAATCTTGCACCACCTCCCCTAATAGTACAAGAATGTGAATCAATAGTACACATATGTGAACAAATAGTTATAATCATGTGAATTAATAGCAATTAATTGTTCATTTATCCGGTTAATTACCCGATTGGTCAATATAACCTCTAGACATCAATTATTATCGAAATAAATGTTGATATCCTCTAACACTAATAATTCCAACACAATGGAATTATCAATTTCATCTTTAATCAACATGAACTTATTCATAATTAATATTATAATTCACAATATTTAACAACCAGGTCGTTCGCAGGAAAGAGGGGGCTTTCTGATAAGGATTTCTCCTTATTGGCGCGCAATTAGGTGACCAAACCTCTCCTTGACAGAACTTCTAGACATTGTCAATATTACAAATAATAATATGAATAACTTTGCCGTCTCAATTATTGATTTAATAATATATATTATGCAGATGATACTGTGACAATAATTGAATCAATAATATGAGAGATATGATGCAACAATTACTGTAGCAATAATTGAGTATAACTGAGTGACTTCTCACGTAAGCATCAATAATCAATACTGGGTAATGCTACTTATGCAACCACGCATATTACTATACTTTTACTACCGTGTAGTTCAATAGTTTTAACGGTAACACTTTCGCTAGTTATTTTTATATAAAGATAATTACATGCGTTTCTTTACTACGATAATACTTCTGTTGTGGGGTCCACCAATGATTGTGCAGTCGTACGGATATTCCCTGACAAAAAGAATATTCCTCGACCAAACGAATATTTTATAACAACTTGCATGCTTTGAAAAATTTGTAAATATTACCCACAACTATAACATTATATCAAATCCACACCATAATATTCAAAAAAATATATTTCGAGAAAATTATTCTTTATTCACAAAAGTTGAGGTCTTACAACCTCCCCTTCTTATGAAATTTCATCCTCGAAATTAGGATACGTACCTAGTATATCTAATAGGTGAGGATACCTTGACTTCATCTCAGATTCGAACTCCCAGGTCATTTCTTCCACATCGTGGTTTCTCCAAAAAACTTTGACTTGAGGTATAACCTTGGAGCTTAGAATATGATCCTTCTTATCCAAGATTTTAACAGGTAACTCTTCATATGTTAAATCTTCCTCTATCTCATCTGATTCTAATTTAATAATGTGGTTCGGGTCTTTCACATATTTACGTAAAATAGATATATGAAAAACGTTATGAACCACGAGACATACTTAGCGATAAAGGCGAGTCTATAGGCCACAATTCCTACTCGATCGAGGATTAAAAATGGGCCAATGAATCGAGGATTGAGCTTTCTCTCTTTCCAAATCTCGTAACCCCTTTCCATGGAGCAACACGTAACAACACATGATCTCCATATTGAATTCCACGTCCTTTCAATGAAGATCAAAGATAACTCTTTTATCGATCTTGTGAGGTTTTTATCGTTATCGGATTGTTTGAATCTTTTTAGTAGTCATCGTACCAAATTCGATCCCAACAACGTTTCTTCACCCACCTCATCCCAAATCTTTGGAGAACGACACTTTCTTCCATCTGCGCCTCAAATGGAGCTATGCCAATACTTGCTTGATAACTATTATTGTAGTAAAACTCCACCAATGGTAAGAACTTGTCCCAACTCCCCTTGAAGTCAAGGACACAGAGTCTTAATAAATCTTCAAGAGTTTAAATAGTCCTTTCCGACTGCCCATCCGTTTGAGGATGATATGCCGAACTAAATCGTATATCCGTGCCCATATCTTTTTGTAAACTAACCCAAAATCTTAAAGTGAATCTTGGGTCTCGATCAGAAACTATGGATACTGGCATACCATGCAATCTTACAATCTCGTTTATGTACATACTAGCAAGACGTTCGAGTGTAAAAGTTTCTCTTATCGGTAAGAAATGAGCAGACTTGGTCAATCTATCAAGAATGACCCAAATCGCATCTATGCCTTGAGAAACCTTGGGAAGACCAGTAACGAAATCCATGGTAATGTGCTCCCACTTCCATTCTGGAATTTCAAGTGGTTGCAATGGACCTTTTGGAACTTGATGCTCCGCATTGACTCGTTGACAAGTTAGACACCTTGAGATAAACCCCGCTATCTCTATCTTAATATTGCTCCCCCAAAATGTATGAATACAATATAATAAGAAATGAATACAAAGGTTCATTCACCATGCATGTGGTAATCCACATAGACATGTTATTCCAACAGAATAATAAAGAATGGAATCAGAGAAGAATTCACCATGCATGCGATAGACCGCATAGAGAGGTCATTCCCAACAGAATAATAAAGAATAGAACCAGGTCATGCGTAATCCGCACAGATAGGATATTCTAACAGAATAATAAAGAATGGAACCAGGTCATGCGTAATCCGCACAGACAGGATATCCTAATAGAATAATAAAGAATGGAATAACAACAGAATTCACCAGGCATACGATAGACTGCACAGACAGGTTATTCAAATAGAATAATAAAGAATGGAATAACAGAAGAATTTCACCATGTATGCGGTACTTTGCATAGACATGTTATTCCAACATAATAATAAAGAATGAAATAACAACCCTTATGAGTATTGAAAGAAAATAACTCTCTTCATGAATACGAAAGAATAATACCCCTTACCTTAGAAAAAACTGGATACTAGAATAGTGAGGTAGCAGACTTCTCTTCTTCTTTCTCTCTATAATTTCTCTCTATAATAATTGCTCTATAACTTTAGTGAATTGGTGAGAAATGAAGGAAGAATGAGCTTCTATTTATAGAAAAATATAATTTCGATAATTGCACGTTTTGGGGCTCGAAATATTACAATATAATACCTTCCTCTTTTTCTTCATTTTTAATTTAGTCCTGCAAGTATTATCAAACTTGCACCACCTCCCCTAATAGTAAATAATGTGAATCAATAGTTCAACCATGTGAATCAATAGTTATAATCATGTGAAAATATGAATTACAGTATAGTACCTCTATATATACCTCCATTTTTAACTTAGTCATGTAAGTATTATCAATCTTGCACCACCTCCCCTAATAGTACAAGAATGTGAATCAATAGTACACACATGTGAACAAATAGTTATAATCATGTGAATTAATAGCAATTAATTGCTCATTTATTCGGTAAATTACCCGATTGGTCAATATAACCTCTAGACATCAATTATATTCGAAATAAATGTCGATATCCACTAACACTAATAATTTCAACACAATGGAACTATCAATTTCATCTTTAATCAACACGAACTTATTCATCATTAATATTATAATTCATAATATTTAACAACCGAATGTCGCTCGCGAAGGAAGGGGGCTTTCAGATAAGGTTTCTCCTTATTAGGCGCACAATTAGGTGACCAAACCTCTCCTTGACGTAACTTCTAGACATTGTCGATATTGTAAATAATAATATGAATAACTTTGCCATCTCAATTATTGATTTAATAATATATATTATGCGATGATAATCACTGTGACAATAATTGAATCAATAATATGAGAGAGATATGATCACGACGAATTCATTGTAGTAATAATTGAGTATAACCGAGTGACTTCTCACGTAAGCATTAATAATTAATACAGGTAATATACTATACTTACGCCAGCATATTCTTGTACTTTTACTACTGGGTAGTTCAACAGGTTTTAACGGTAACACTTTCGTCCGTTATTTTTATAAAAGATAATTTTGTCATTTTCTTACTACGACAATACTTGGTTGTAAGTCACCAATGATTGTCTTTGTCAAATGGATATTCCTTGACAAAAAAAATATTCCCCGACCAAACAAATATTTTATAACTACTTGCATACTTTGCAAAATTTGTAAATATTACCCACAACTATAACATTATATCAAATCCACACCATAATATTCAAAAAAATATATTTCGAGAAAATTATTCTTTATTCATAAAAGTTGGGGTCTTACACCCGGACAATAATACCTAACTGCATTATTTTATTACGAGTACTTAATGTACATGGATTATATGATGTGAGTACATAAATAATCCTTAAATTTTCCTAATATGGTAAAAATTGTACATTAAAATTACATTTGGGAGTTAAAGTAACTAATTGAGCCAAATTGAAACACGTTGCTGAGATATAGAAATTATCAGTTAAGCAAATAGTACATGAATAGTGGCCTAAGGCTAATTTGTGTAACTTCCAAGATAACACTCATTGGCTAGAAGATGGCTGGTGCCGGGTTGTTAAACAACTCTCAAATAACCAATATTTTCTACCATTACACCATGAACTCTAACCTCAGTGCAATGTAATTGCCCAGTATAAGTTTCTTCTATAAATAGCAGACCAAATTTTCGGTTTACGTTGCTTTTTCTTGGCTATTGAAACACTGATAACTTTAGAGAGAGTGAGTTGTTGTCCAAAGAAGAGGTTAGCAAATTTAGAATGAGGAAACTAAGTTTATTAAGCTTCAAGAGGTATAAAATCTTAAACTTTTGTTCTTAGTTGGGTTTGTCAAATTCTTAGGAATTACTTGAAATTCTCTGTTAATCAATGTGAATTAGCATGCCATAATGTATTTATGAAGTATGTTTACATGTATGAACTCTTAAATGATAGATTGGAACATGTTTAAATTGAAAAGAATCAAAGTAGAATAAGGCTCAAGTAAAGCAGTGCCTTGACTTCTGGTATAGGCGTGGGCGTGGCTAGCGCCTATTTATACTAGGGTGCGACAAAATTTACTGCAAATACCAAATCGATGTTTGGTTTTGTTATGCTATGTGTTGCAAACTTGGTGTTATGACTTAGATATATACCTAAAAAGGAGAAATAACATGAGATATAAAACTTTCTTATGAAGTAATCAACATGAGTTAGTAAGGACACTAAATCAAACATAAGCTTAAAACATGTTTCAAAGTACTAAACAATTCTAATTATGAATTTATAATAGGAATACATTGAGCATGTGTATTAACAAATTATGTGATCTCTATGTAGACATATGATCAAAGTTATAAACCATGATGGTTGCATGACCTTTTTATGTTTTAATACCATGTAAATTGTAAGCTAAAACTTGTAAAGATAAACTCAAGGAGGGTCATATGGTTATGTGAGAACCTCTAACATGTATGTATGTTAAAATATACGTGTACAAGTGTGTTAAAGTTGGATAGAAATAGGAAGTGCAAAGCTCAACCTCGATGCGGCGGGGGGACGGTAGCATTCTTGTGATCCCTAAGCTTAGGCAGTATGCAATTGCCTTGTAATCCTGCGATCATGAATAGTTTATGTTTTTGATATGAAGTTCAAAGCATGCTTATGTGATTACTTTAACTTGTATTATATGACCAATATGCTATATAATGTGTGACACCCCCAAATCTAGGTACTTCATTCCCACAAGATTTGGTGTTCACTCTCCATTCATTTATATCTATCTACCCAAATATAATAAAATTTATTCATAAATCCTCCCTAAAAATAGGGTTACATCATTTAATCTAAAAACATCCCAGGTTATCTAACCTTAACGTCAATCAAGTGCGGAAATAAAATTATTACATCACATCATTAATTAAAAGTCTATTATCATAACAATAAACGAAATTACAAGTCTTCATCACTTGTACATTTTTCCCTTTCCTTTGCTAGTTGTAGGTTCATCTACCTTCTCAACTTTAGCTGCAATAATAATAATCATGCAAGAGTGAGCAAAGCAATTGCTCACTAGATATAGCAATGAATTAACAAGAATGCAATAACTACAAATTAATAGGCTCATCAAAATTGAATAGTACTCTATCAATGATAACCAAAGACTGGAATCAAAATATGGAATATATATAACCGAGGGTCATAAGACCACAAACTATGTCCACAGTTGCAAGTAATCTTTCAACTTCAACTTTAATAGTCATAAGACTATAAGGACTTCTCGTACTTAGGGGGATCAGCCCTCCGTACAACCCTAAGTACGAGAAGTCCTTATAGTCTTATGACTATCGAATCTTTCAATATTTGCATGGAATGCAAATGCGGGAGCTAAAAATTAGCAAGGTAACCAGCAGAAGAAGATTGATGCATGTGCTACATGCGGGAAGTTTCACTCGGGTATGTGCTTAAGGGGGAAGCGGGCATATTTTAACTGTGGCCAGGAGGGTCATATTGCCCCAAATTGTACTCAACCCAAGAAGAATGTTTGCTACACCTGCAGGTCGAAGGATCACTTTGCTCGCGAGTGTCCAAAGAAGAAAACTGGTGAGACAAATTGAAGCAAGGGGAATGCTAGTGGAGGTGCGCTGACTATTGCTGGACCAACATCAACAAATAAGCCCACAGCTAGAACCTTCAACATGACGGTACAAGATGCGGTGCAATCAAAAGAGGTCGTGTCAGGTATTATCCCAATTAATGATATAAATGCATATGTATTATTTGATTCGGGTGCTACTTGCTCATTTATATCTGATGAATTTGCTAAGAGGTTAGAAATACCTAGTGAAGAGCTGAATTTCCCTTTAAACATAGAAGTTGCGAATAGGGAAGTGATTTCTGTTAGGTTCGTATATAAGAACTGTAGGGTGAACATTAAGGGAAATGTCATGAAAGTAGATTTAATCCCGATAAAACTTGGAGAGTTTGATGTGATATTGGGAATGGATTGGCTATTTAATTATGGAGCCATAATTGATTGCCAAAAGAAGTGTGTAAACCTTATGACTCCGTCAAAGGTAGTTTTTCATTGTAGCAAATTGCCTAGACAAATGAAGTGTCTGACGATTATGCAGACCAAGAAGTTGTTGAGTCAAGGTTGTGTAGGATACTTAGCTTACATAGTCGATACTCAAAAGAAGGAGGGTTTGAAATTGGAGGAAATACCAATGGTTAGGGAATTCATGGATGTGTTTTCGAAAGATTTACCAGGACTTCCACCTGACTGAGAGATTGAATTTGTGATCAACTTAGCGCTAGGAACCGTTCCAATATCGAAGGCCCCGTACAGAATGGCTCCGGTGGAGATGAAGGAATTAATGGTGCAACTGCAAGAATTGTTAGATAAGAAGTACATTCAGCCGTACGTATCACCGTGGAGAGTACCTGTGTTATTCGTGAAGATGAAGGATGGATCAATGGGTCTTTGAATTGATTATAGAGAATTAAACAAAGACACTATTAAAAACAAATATCCATTGCTGAGAATTGATGACTTGTTTGATCAATTGAAGGGTGCTAGATATTTCTCAAAAATAGATTTGAGAAGTGGGTATCACTAACTGAAAGTAAGGAAGGATGATGTACCGAAGACGGCATTCCGAACTCGCTATGGACATTACAAATTTTTGGTGATGTCTTTTGGTTTGACAAACGCCCCTGCAACGTTCATGGATTTGATGAACAAGGTATTTAAACCATTTTTAGACAAGTTTTTGGTGGTATTTATCAATGATATTTTGGTGTACTCTAAAACTCAAGAAGAACACGTGGAACACTTACGTCTAACGCTGGAGACGCTAAGAAAAGAAAAGTTGTACGCAAAATTCTCTAAATGTGAATTTTGGCTGGAACATGTACAATTTCTTGGGCACGTAATTGACAAGGATGGAGTTTCAGTGGATCCATCAAAGGTCAAAGCTGTGATAAATTGGGAACAACCAAGAACTCCGTTAGAAGTGAGAAGTTTCTTGGGATTAGCAGGTTATTACAGACGGCTTATCCAGGATTTTCCAAGATTTCTACTCCGTTGACAAATTTGACGAGAAAATTTGTAAAATTTGTTTGGATGGAGAAATGTGAAGAAAGTTTTCAAGAATTGAAAAAGAAGTTAAGTGTGGCACCTGTGTTGTCGTTACCAGATAATACAGGAAATTTTGTTGTGTATAGTGATGCGTCACACAAAGGATTAGGTTGTGTCCTTATGAAAAACGACAAGGTCATTGCGTATGCATCAAGGCAATTGAAAGACTACGAGAAAGGGTATCCGACTCATGATTTAGAGTTTGCGGTGGTTGTGTTTGCTCTGAAGATATGAAGAAACTATCTCTATGGAGAGAAATTTGAGATCTACACAGACCATAAGAGTTTGAAGTATATTTTCACACATAAGGACTTGAACATACATCAAAGGAGATGGATGGAATTGATAAAAGATTACGATTGTGAGATCTTTTATCATCCAGGCAAAGCTAATGTGGTTGCAGATGCCTTGAGTAGGAAAGGCAGAGAAAAGTTGATGTTCTTAACCGATAAGGAGGAGCTAATTTCAGCAATGGCAATGCTAGAGTTGGAAATCAAATTTCCAAAAGAAGCTGACGAAAGATTATACCAGATAGAAGCTAGTCCAACTTTGGTAGACAGGGTGAAGAGCGCACAACTACAAGATGAGGAATGTAGAAAAATAAGAGAAAGTGTGGTTGAGGGTAAAGAAATGAAGTACAAGGTCGATACTGTAGGAATGCTAAGATTCGAGGGACGAATTTGGGTTATAGCAGTACAAGATATTAAAGAAGACATCTTGACAGAAGCTCATAGCTCAAGATATTCGATTTATCCAGGAAGTACGAAGATGTATTAAGATTTGAGGTGACATTTTTGGTGGCCAAATATGAAAAGAGACGTTGCAGAAGGCGTTGTAAAATGCTTGACATGTCAAAGAGTGAAGGAAGAACATCAAAGACCAAGAGGATTACTCCAACCGTTGGAAATACTGGAATGGAAATGGGAGCATATCACAATGGATTTTGTGGTAGGTCTTGCAGCGACTCAGAAAGGATACGATGCGATATGAGTGATAGTGGATAGACTAAAAAAATCTGCACACTTTCTGCCAATAAAGATTAGATTTAATCTTGATCAGCTGGCGAAACTATACGTTAAAAAGATCGTGTCGAGATATGTAGTTCCAGTATCTATAGTGTCAGATCGAGACCCGAGGTTCACATCAAATTTCTGGAAGAGACTACAAGAATGCATGGGAACGCAATTGAAGGTGAGTACAACATATCATCCACAAACTGATTGGCAAAGCGAACGAATGATCCAGAAGCTAGAAGATATGCTTAGAGCATGCATCATGGATTTCAAAGGAAACTGGGATGATCATCTACCGTTGGTGGAATTTGCATATAACAACAGTTACCATGCAAGCATTGGCATGCCACCATATGAGGCGTTATACAACAAAAAATGCAGAACTCCACTATGATGGGATGAAGTTGGTGAACGTCAATTGCTAGGACCAGAACTGGTACAGAAGACCACTGAAGTTATAAAACTCATCAGAGCAATACTAGTAACTGCTCAAGATCGACAAAAAAAGTATGCTAATCAACACAGGCAGAATCGCGAGTTTAAAGTAGGAAGTTTCGTGTTCCTAAATGTTTCTCCTTGGAAGGGGAAAATTCGCTTCGGCAAGAAGGGAAAGCTAAGCCCAAGGTTTATTGGACCTTTCGAGATTCTACGAAAAGTGGGAGAAGTGGCTTACGAGGTAGCTTTACCTCCAGAATTAGAACATGTGCACAACATTTTTCATGTGTCGGTGTTGCGACCGTATAAACCCGATTACAAACATGTGATCGAATATGAACCGTTGCAGTTCAGTAAAGATTTGTCTTATAAAGAGATTCTTATCCAGATAGTAGACAGGAAAGAACAAGTACTCAGGAATAAAGTGATACCTTCCGTGAAGGTGATATGGAGAAACCACAATGTCGAAGAGGCTATGTGGGAACTCGAAGCTGATATGATGAAGAATTACCCTGAGTTATTTGTTTAGTCTTTGTCTTTGATTCTAGGGATAGAATCTTTGTAAGAAGGGAAGAATGTGACGACTTGATTGTTTGAGTTGTGATTGTGGGGACAGAATCCTTGTAAGGAGGGAATGATGTAACAATCTGTAATTTTAAATTGTAATTTTAAATATTTATTGAATTATATAAATATTTATTTGAGGTGTTTATTATTGAATAAATATTTTACTGATGTGATGGTTGTTAGTAAATATTTATAAATCTAAATTTATTAGATAACATTCTAAATTAATTAGATTTATAATTTAGAGAGTTGTAATATAACATGAGTTTTATTATATTGTTGATTAATAAGTTAAATTGGTATGTTAAATTATTAAATAAAATTATAATGAAATTATAATTTTGTGTTATTTGTTTAAATGGTATATTGAATTAAAATATAGTATGTGAGTAATTTATTTGATTAATGTGGGTGTGGAATCCAAATAAATAATAGGTGATTATAAATTATAAACTAAATTGTTTATAAAAATAAATTAAAGGAGTTTAATGTGGTTTTGCCAAACAAGGCTTAAATATATTAAGTCTTTAAATTTTAAAGGGTTTTACCAAACAAAGCCTTATGACTTTTGGATTTCTTTTAATTTTTGAATTTAAATAATATAAATAAAATAAATAAAATAAAATAAATAATAAATATAATATAATTATAACACATACGTTAATAGTTTATAACTGATATTAGTTATTATGATTATTAAGGCCATATCAATTTTTTAGTTTACGTATACTTGTTATCAGTTTACTGTGGTTTATGTCAATTGTATGTGGTCTAATTTGATGCCCTCAAAACAGGTATACATCACCCATCTTGAGTCGCCAAATACATGGTACAGAAATTAAATACAAACTTCTTTAATACAACTGTCGTGTAATATACGACAAAACATAATCTGAGAGTTTTAACACGAATATTGTCTTCTAGACAATATCCACACTCAATGGAGTCCTCATTACAATTATTATCACACTATTTCATAGAATAGTGAGGACTACTAAAGCCACTTATCCTGGACCATCACTCCATTCCCCGACTCGTCCCAGCTATATTCTCATTTTCTAAAGAGAACAATGAAAGAAAAGGGTGAGCTCAACTAGCGCAGTAAGAAATATTATGTCTAAGATAATGCAGAATAAATTATCCTTAGCCTTTAACAGTATAACAACTGATAGATTATAATAGACAACACATTTTAGATCAACAACTACAACGGAACAAGCAATCCATTAGAAGAGTCAAGTAGAATATGATATCTACTATCTTCTATGATTTAAAAAGTTTTTCATCAAATTTATCATTTGAGACTCGACAATAAATAAACCACATCATCGAATCATCCTTGCACTATGGGCCAAGGATATTCATGTAATCACCAATGGTCATGATTATACCGAATAATTCCTGGTCATAATCATACCAACAACTGTCCATCAATGCACTACGGGCCAATGAGAACTTTTACCACATCATTTGTAACATTACGTCATGATTATCTTAGAATGATCCTCGGTCATAATCATACCAATCAACAATCCATCTATGCACGTAAGCCAAAGATGACTTTTATCACAATATAAGCATGAGGATGATGTAATGATATAAGCATTAATCAAACAAAATCAAGGATAAATATTAAAGACTTTAAATTTATCCAGAGTTTAAAAATATCTAAATTGTCAACATGATACTGCTTTGTAGAGTAAAATTCAAGAATAATATTCATGTACCAAAAATAATTTGGACAGAGAAGAAATATATTTTTCGGGTAAATTGTATCCCGTGAATAGTACCCTGTGAATAGTACTTCGGGAATAGTACCTCGACATGAAAAGTACCCCAAATACCCGAGTGAATAATATTTGGGTGAATAGTAATTGGGTGAATAGTAACTCGTGAATAGTACTCCAGCATGAAAAGTGTCCCGAATACCTGAGTGAATAATATTTGAGTGAATAGTAACCCATAAATAGTAACTCATGAATAGTATTCCCTCATGAAAAGATCAATAATTATCAAGAAAGCTCAGAATAATATTTTCATAAAAAGATACTGGATAAAGCGCAAATATAAAGGATATTCTACTAATTTCATGGAGTATAGAAGCCAAAACTTCAACAAAATGAGTATAGAATTCAAAATCTGAAACGAAATAATATTACTTAAATACTACAGAGTATGGAAGAAAATATTATTTCAAGCGAATATTGAACAAAAATAACATTCCTTACAACTGTTGAATGAAAATAATACTCCAACGAATATTTAACGAAGATAATATTCCTACGAATATTGAACGAAGATAATATTCTTTATGAATATTGAACGAAAATAATATTCATACGAAGAAAAAAAATAATATTTCTTCAGAATATGAAATAAATAATACCCCTTACCTCAGAAGAAGACTGGATACTGGAGTAGTGAAGTAGCAGACTACTCTTCTTTTATCTCTCTATATAGCTTCTCTCTCTATAATTGCTCTTGTGAGACTTAGTGAATTGGTGAGAATGAAGGAAGAATGAGAGTCTATTTATAGGAAAATATAGTTTTGATAATTGCACGTTTTGGGGCTCAAAATATTACAGTATAATACCTTCATCTTTTCCTTCATTTTAATTTAGTCCTCGCAAGTATTATCAAACTTGCACCACCTCCTCCCCTAATAGTACATCATGTGAATCAATAGTTCTATACATGTGAAAATATGAATTACAAAAGATAGTACCTCCATCTATACCTCCATTTTTAACTTAGTCATGCAAGTATTATCAATCTAGCACCACCTCCCCTAATAGTACATAAATGTGAATCAATAGTACACACATGTGAACACATAGTTATAAGCATGTGAATTAATAGCAATTAATTGCTCATTTATCCGATTAATTACCCGATTGGTCAATATAACTTTCAGACATCAATTATTATCGGAATAGATGTCGATTTCCACTAACACTAATAATCCCAACACAATGAAAATATTTTTATCACTAATTTAATTTTTGAATTTTTAGAGTTTGACTTTTTCTGAAAAAGTCAAATGTAGACTTTTTGACCAAAAAGTCAACCCCGGTAAATTTTTTGTTTATAGTCTATTTTTACTAATTTCATCATTTCGGACTCAAATATCACGTATGCGTCTCTAAATTCAATTCCGAGCTCAAATTTAATTTTTAATAACATTCATCATTAATATTATAACTCACAATATTAACAACCAGATCGTTCCCAGGAAAGAGGGGGCTTTCCGATAAGGATTTCTCCCTATTGGCGCACAATTAGGTGACCAAACCTCTCCTTGACAGAACTTCTAGACATCGTCAATATTGCAAATAATAATATGAATAACTTTATCGTCTCAATTATTGATTTAATAATATAAAATATTGTGACAATAATTGAATAAAACTGAGTGACTTCTCACATAAGCATTAATAATCAATACCATGTGCTACTATGCAACCACGCGTATTACTGTACCTTTATCACCGATTATTTATGATAACTTGCTTACTTTGAAATATTTCAAATATCATCCTTAACTTTAACCTTTTATCAATTTAACCATTTACTAAATAAAATAATAATTATAAGAAAAATGAATACTTTCATTTCATAAATTTTGGGGTCTCACATCTAAGACAGAGAGAATTGAGAGAGATTGAGAGGAAACCTAAGAAATTCACAGCAACTTCAGTTGATTAACATGAATTGTCAAGCTTATTGAAGGTATTGTTCATATCTTTAATATTATACATATGTGTGTGTATGTATATATATATATATATATATATATATATATATATATATATGAATTTATGGCATAAGATTCTAAGTTCGGCGAATTCTATCTCTTTCAAAATGTTGCTATACAACTGATTATGGTGATTATACGTGTTTATGATGATTATGGTTTATGTTTAAACAAGAATTTGCTATGCTAATTATAGTTAAAAGTAGAAAAATTATGACTGTGTATATATTTTGGTATGTGGCTTATGTAAGTACAATTTTTAGTGGTCAAATTGTATATAAATTGTAAATTGAAGCTTGTGTATGCTAGTTCATTAAGAAACGAAGATAACGTAATTTGAACGAAGCAATTTGGACAAGAATTGTGTTTACAGTGTTGATTTGCATGAAGGATATCAAAAAAATTGAGTTTTTATATGAAAACATGAAATTTGAGAAGTTAAACTAGTTTTAGTTGATGTTAAATTGTTCTATGTTGAGGAATATGTTGGCAAACATGTTTGTTATAGTTTTATATCAATTGTTTGTGGTAATATCACTGTCTAGTGGGTGAAATTCATGTTTGTTGGGCTAAAGCCGGCTATTATTCATAGCCTCTCTTGCTTTTAATACGTGCCTTACGCCAAATTGCTTCGGTGCTGAGGCAAAAATCTATGTGATTCTATGGCCCCAAACTTGTGTGTGGCATGCATTTGTGCCATTCCCCGTCTCTAAGACAGGTTTGTTCTCATTTCTTCATAGAGACCTTGGAATACCTTACCACTTGGTCTAAGGTTGTGTTAAGGTGTCAAACATGTCATAACATGGTTAAAATAGAATCATGTTAGGTGGTTAGTAGTTCAAAGTTTCAAATGATTATAAGTTATGAACGTGTTATGTTATAACTTAGTTTATACAATGAATGTTAGATAAGTGTTGTGATGTTAACACTTGGAAATTCTGATATTTATATGGTAGTATAAAACTGATACGGAAATAACACATCTAACTAAAAATGTATGTGTTATGGTATTTTAGTATGTCTAAGAGATATTGTGGTTCTAAACCTATGTGTAGCTGAACGTGAGTTTAATATTATAGCTTACGCTCGAGGCAAGTCTCTAAACCTTATCTTTTTACATTAAGCAAGTTTCTTATTTTAAACTTTCATTAAGCGAACTCTTGTATTCCTAATCATTATTTGAGCAAGCTAGCTATGACTTTAACTTTATTCAAACAAGTTTTGAATTCCAATGTTTATTGATGTATTCTAACTTGTTTATTGTTGGACAAATTTCTTTATTGTCATTCGTGTATTATGAATGCAATTTTCTTGGATTCTAATTTCTAATGTTGAATTATCTTATCTCATTTACTTGACACAAGCTATTCTCATAATGAGCTAGCTTTATTTTCAACTTGCTATTACTAAAGGTATATTCAATAATTCATAGTCCTAGCCTAATATTATTCAAGCCAGGTTTATTATCATTCAATACTTATGCTTTGTAGTTGTTTCTAAGCATGAGTTCAAGATATAGTTAGTTCGCTTACACTTATTCATTGTTCCATATTATGTTATTATTGATCAACTATTGTGTTATCAAACACTATTGATTTAACTAGTCCTCTAGTTGATGATCGTTGAACTTCAAATTACCCTTGAAAGCTTATCCAAACCCAACTTTCTTTGGTGCAGACTTGTACTCTAAATACTGAGATGAACAACCCTATTATTATTAGGCATAATTTACGTTTAGCGTTGAAATAGTTGTGCACAATACATTGTACGAAGGGCTGATCCCCCTAAGTACGAGGAGTCCTTATAGTCTTATGACTGTTAAAGTTGAAGTTGAAAGATTACTTGCAACTGTGGACATAGTTTGTGGTCTTATGACCCTCAGTTATATATATTCCATATTTTGATTCTAGTCTTTGGTTATCATTGATAGAGTACTATTCAGTTTTGATGAGCCTATTCATTGGTAATTATTACATTCTTGTTGATTCATTGCTATATCTAGTGACCATTTGTTTTGCACACTCTTGCATAAATATTATTATTGCAGCTAAAGTTGAGAAGGTAGATGAACCTACAACTAGCAAAGAAAAGGGAAAAATGTACAAGTGATGAAGACTTGTAATTTCGTTTATTGTTATGATAATAGACTTTTAATTAATGATGTGATCTAATAATTTTATTTTCGCACTTGATTGATGTTAAGGTTAGACAACCTGGGATGTTTTTGGATTAAATGATGTAACCCTATTTTTAGGGAGGATTTATTATTAAATTTTATTATATTTGGGTAGATAGATATAAATGAATGGAAAGTGAACACCAAGTCTTGTGGGAATGAAGTACCTAAATTTTGGGGTGTCACATAATGTGTTAAGAAGCATGCTAGGTGATAGAGATGAATGTTAGTGAGAAATTATGATGTTATGTCCAAAATAAGGTTTACAAGCTATAAAGCAATGATTTGAAAAATACGTTGTTTGATCTTGTGGTATTATATAATCTGATTTGTGCTATGAAGATGTAGGATATGTGATGTAGTATGTATAAAGTTACAACTAAGTTGTCGAGAGGCATATGCTATGACTTTCCCATGTTGCATGAGAACACATCCTAACCCTTTGCAAAGCATCATCACATGACAAATCCTCCCGGCAGGATGATATTAGCCGAGCAGGTGCTAAAATGAGTCTCCTCTTGAGTTCTTGAAAACTCTTCTCACATTCCTCGCTCCAACCGAATTTTGTATATTTTTGAGTCAGCTGAGTTAATAAGTAGCGATTCGAGAAAATCCTTCCACGAATCTCCGATAATAACCAGCTAATCCCAGAAAGCTAAGTACTTTGATCACTGACTTGGGTTGCTCCTAGCTTTGAATTGCTTCAATCTTTTCTGGGTCAACAGATATTCCATGATTTGATATCACGTGCCCAAGGAATGCTACTTCCTCAAGCCAAAACTCACACTTCTTCAACTTGGCATAAAGCTTATTTTCACGAAGCTTTTGGAGTATCAGCCTCAAGTGTTGCTCACGATCTCCACGACTTTTGGAATATATGAGGATGTCATCAATAAAAATGACTACAAAATGATCCAAATATTCCTTAAATACTCGGTTCATCATATCCATGAAGGCAATAAGAGCATTAGTCAATCCAAAAGACATGACTAGGAATTCATAATGCCCGTACCGAGTTCTGAAAGCATTCTTTAGGATGTCATCGATTTTAATCTTTAACTGATGATATCCGGAACGAAGATCGATCTTTGAAAAGAATTTGACCCCTTGCAACTGGTCAAACAAGTCATCAATGTATGGCAATGGGTACCTATTTTTGATGGTGACATGATTCAACTCCCGATAATCAATACAAAGTCGCATACTTTCATCTTTCTTTTTTACGAAGAGAACATGAGTACCCCAAAGAGATGTACTAGGACGAATGAAACCGATGTCTAACAATTCCTGCAGTTGGGTCTTTAACTCCTGAAGTTCAACATGAGCCATTCGATATGGGGCTTTGGAATGGGTTTTGTATCGGGTTCAAGGTCGATACAAAATTCAATTTCACACTCTAGGGGTAGGCTAGGAAGTTCTTCAGTGAATATGTCAAGAAATTTATTAACAATAGGAATATCATTCAAATATGACGTATTTTTGTTTAAATCTGTGATATGGGCCAAGAAAGCTTGACATCCGTTTTTCAATAAACGAATAGCTTTATAGCTTGATATGACAGTGATTAACTTTAGTGGTTTGGTCGCTTGAATTCACAGAATAGGTTGGTTAGGAATATGAAAGCTAACAACCTTACAAAAATAATCAATTTTTACATGATGAGTAGTTAACCAATCAATCCCTAAAATCACATCAAACACACATATTTTTAAGGAAATAAGATCGATAGGTAACGTGCAGTTACCGATTTGAATCAAACAAGACTTATAAATAATGGATGTAATAAAGGTTTCCCCCAATAGAGTTTCAACCGATAAGTCAAAGTTGAATTTCTCCGGAGTCAAATTTAAACATTGAGCGCAAGTAGGAGAAATAAAAGAATGGGTAGAACCGGTATCAAATAAGGTAAAAACTTTGCAAGAGTTTATGATTAGCTTACCCGTGATCACCTCGTTCGGATTCCTCACTTTTTAGGAGGTTATGACAAACACTCTCCTTTGATCTACCAGTTTTGTCTTATCTGGGATGGCCTTTGATGCCTCCATCCCAACTGGACTTGACTTGGTGCACGATAAAATCAGGCTAGGTGACCTTCTCTTCCATAATTATAACATACTTTGACCTGCTAAATGCATGCATTTGGTGATGTGTCCTCCCTTTGCATTTGTAACATATGACCAAAATCGTTCTCCTTCTTAACAACGAGTCTTTGGCGATGGCGTGTTTCCATCATTATTGAATCTCTCTTCTTGAAATTTCCACTTCTATTATCTTGGCCATGATTACCAATTTGAGCGGTTACCATTTACGGCATGTTGATTCCTCCACGTTTGTTGTCACCACTTCGGATGATCTTACCACCGGTATTATCGACTTGCTAACCGCTCTCTCTTGGTTGGGTTGACTCATTATCACGCTCCAATAACTGAGCCCTATTTACAACATCTGAATACAAACACAGTTTGTGAGAAATGAGGTATTGACGTATTTCGGGTCTCAAACCTCACAGAAACATTCGCGTCATTCTCTCCTCATTATCAACCAAATGGGATGCGAACCGGGACAACTCAACAAACTTAGCCTCATACTGCAACACGGTCATATTGTTTTGTTCCAACTTGATAAACTCCACCTCCTTCATGTGATGAATATTTTCGGGAAAGTACTTGTCGTTGAACAGCTCTTGGAACTTCTCCCAAGACATTTTGAGTACGGCAGGCTGAGTACGCTTTACTGATTCCCACTAGTAATCTGCTTCTCCTCTCAACATGAAGGTGGCAAAGGGAACCTTTTGCTCCTCAACATCAAATATCTTGGTGATCTGCTTTATCCGCGTCTCCGCCTTAAGTAGTTATGGCTTTCACCAAAACTCCGATGGTCCCAGCTCCTTGAATTGCTTAGCGGTGACCATCTGTGAGTTGCCAGTGTTTCTGCCTGCATTTTGAACAAGAGCCGCTCTCGCCTGATGTTGCATGAATTGCATAAAGCCTCTGAACATCCCATCGTTTATCATTTTATCGGTGTTGTTGTTTACCTGAGGATTATTGTCTTCCTGTTGCACATTATCCTGGGTATTGATCGTTGGTGACTCAACGGTCTCATGTGCTTCATTGTTGATCTCAACATTTTTAGATGCCATTTTCAAACACTGCCATAAAACAGGGTTAATTGACATGTCACATATTATCCCTATACTCTGATCGACCAATTAAATACCAAATAAACTTAGGTAGGTCATACTAGCGAAGAAATTCTCGTCTCTCCCTCCTAGTTCTTGTCTCACATCTCGGCCAAATGATCATATCCCTAAGCTTTGATACCAACTGTGACGCCCCCAAAATAGGTATACATCACCCATCTTGGGTTGCCAAATACATGGTATAAAATTCAATTACAACTTAATTATACAACTGTCGTGTAACATACGACAAAACCTAAGCTGAGAATTTTAAACCAAATATTGTCTTCTAGAAAATATCCACACTCAATGGAGTCCTCATTACAATTATTATCACACTATTTCACAGAATAGTGAGGACTACTAATACACCATCTCGGACCATTACTCCATCCCCCGACTAGTCCCGGCTATGTTCTCATTTCTTGAAGAGAACAATGAAAACAAAAGGGTGAGCTCAACTAGCCCAGTAAGAAATATTATGACTAAGATAATGCAAAATAAGTTATCGTTAGCCTTCAACAATGTTAAACTGGTAGAATATAATTGACAACAAGTTTAACTGCAGTGGAATAAGCAATCCATTAG
The DNA here is from genome assembly GCA_020205605.1 of Panax ginseng. NCBI lineage: Eukaryota > Viridiplantae > Streptophyta > Magnoliopsida > Apiales > Araliaceae > Panax > Panax ginseng. The sequence goes on along the minus strand of CM035149.1, from coordinate 54,871,527 downwards.
AAGAGTCAAGTAGAGCATGATATCTACTATCTTCTATGATTTAAAAATTTTTTCATCAACTTTATCGCTGAGACTCAGCTTAATACATAAACCACATCATTGAATCATCCCTACACTATGGGCCAAGGATATTCATGTAATCATCAATGGTCATGACTATACCGAATAATACTTGGTCATAATCATACCAACAACTGTCCATCAATGCACTATAGGCCATGAGGATTTTTTACCACATCATTTGTAACATAATGGGTCATGATTATATTGAATGATCCCTGGTCATAATCATACCTATGACGCCCCCAAATCCGGGTACTTGAAACCCGAACTCGGTGCTTCACGATACCATTTCTATAAGCTGAATAATACAAATAATAATACATTCAAACTTAATTTACATACATCAAAGTTTATTTTCCGTGCAGAGACCTTCAAATACATTCCTTACAATACTTGAATAGATACCAATCGACTATAACCATTAACTCATAATATAAACTCATTCGAACAGTTTTCCTTTCCCCTTGTTCGTGCCTGAGCCTTCAGGTTGCTCATACATAATTGAAAACATTTAATTTAAGCAAGGGTGAGCATTTGAGTGCCCAACAAGTAATAACAATTATATATATAAGCTGAAAGAATATAAGTATTCTCTTTACATAACACTTCTACAACGAATTAAAAGTTGTGAAGTAATCATCTTGATAAAAATTCACATAACAACTCTCTTTCAAATTCTTTAAATTTGGCTCTGGCTCTACCCATGAATAGGGTTTAAGAAACATACTATGAAAATTCTTTTCATTTTCGAAAAGGTTTAACAGAAATCCATCCGCAAACCGTCATAACTTACGGGCACGGAGGGTGTTCAGCCCCGTTGTACCATGTATTGATCAATACTACATAACCTGAACGAAATTCATCGCTCATTCTATCCACCTCATGGCAAAAATTTTCCCATATAGGGATGTTCATACATATACGGTTCCAAACCGAAGGTTTTAATCTTGCTCAACAATAATATGTAATTCAATATATATATATATATATATATATATATATATATATATGGGTAATTGACAAAAGTGTATCAACATGTGAATAGATGCCATGATTATCCAAGTGGGGACACTTGTATAACCATTTAGAAATTTTGAAACGAATATATATATCTGAATTAACATGTTGATAATCAAAGCGTACATAATCTGTACAGGAATAGAATAATTTTGAAACTTCTTACTCATGTCCATTGCATAAAGGAAATGCAAAGGTAAGATACTTACCTGTTTCGCTGATTACAAATCTCAACTTAGGTTCTATCTCTTTATATCATAACCTATCATTAATCAGATCATTCGTTCAATTAGAACAATATATAATATCACATAGTACTACCTATTACAGTCAGCACATAATCTAATCACATTATTACACATATCTAACAGTCATTGCGTCATAAACAATCCTTACACCGCTAAAATATCTAAGTTCGGGTCAATTTTTGACAATTGTCGGCGTACCGACAACTTTATCGGGTAAATACTAAGTCTAAGACTATCATTCTGTACCTCAACATCTGTAAATATCAGTCATTTTATTTTTAAATGACTTAAAATAATTTTAAAACATTTATCTTACCCTTAAATGATTTTTAAAGCAATTATAATCATTTTTAAATAATTACCATTAATATTTAAATATTAATGTACTATTTATCCAAATATTAAAAGTCATTAATTATAACTTAAAATATTTTTAAATCCTTAATATCCTTTTTAAATAATTTTTAAGTAAATAAAACCATTTTAAAACTATTTATTTAATATAAATATTAAATAGACTTATTATCATAAATCATTAAATAAATATCATTAATATATAATTATTAATGAATTTATCTTCTAAATATTAAAAGTTATCTTTTGTAACTTAAAATATCTTTATACACTTTATTTTCATTTAAAATGATTTTGAAAATAATAAAATCATTTTTAAACTAATTATTTAATATAATCAATAAATAACTTTAATATCATTAATAATAATTGATTAATGAAATTCATCCCAAAATATTAAAAGTCATGGAAATAACTTTAAATATTTTCTTATACCATAATATAATTTTTCATGAATTAAAACTATTTTTAAATTATTTATTTAATATTATAATTAAATAAATAAATACCTTTATATGCCAAAAATATTAAATATTTATGAAATATACTCAAAATAATTAAAAACTATTTTTCGGACTTTAAAATAATTTTTCAGAATTTAATAAGTATTTTTAATAATTAAAATCTAATTTTTCTAATTTTTAAATCGTTTTCAGAATTTCCAGAAATTAAAAATAAATCAAAACCATCGCTAAAGGCTTTAGCGACAGAAAACTGTCGCCTTAGGTGTTCTTGAGCCTCAAGAACACTGACAAGGCAGTTTACAAGGTACCTACTTTGACCATGAATAACTTCTTAATCTTAATGTTTCTGGGCAATGTATAACTTCCAGATTGTATTAATCATGTAATACAACAACTATCAACAAACATCATGGCTAAACAACATCAGATCTGGGAGATATTGGCCATCAAAAACTCTGACAACACTGTTCTTCAACTGAAGAACAGTCGAGGTGCCTACTTTGGATTCTTATAACTTGAAATCTGTGAACCTTTTGTGTGATCTATCAATTACAGTGTGTAGAAAACATGTAGGAATACAACCAGAAAGCATCATAACACAATTACATTATATCATGAGTAAGATCTAACCGGTCAAAGTTGAACACAGAAGTTGCTCCTAAAAAATCTGGGTTTGTGTTCTTCATTAGTTTCGGTCAACAAAGTTTGACTGCTTATAACTCCCGATCTACAACAGATATGAACATGATTCGTTTTGAAGATTAACGACCACATGTCAGGATACACATAACATCTTACAAACAACAAAAACCATGATCGAGCAAAGATCTATGGCCTCTGACATTTGACTGTCAGACCAAAATTTTCGGTTTTTCCAACTTGCTCAAATCTTCAAATTCGTGTACTTTGATGTTATGGGTCTTTGATTTATCAACTCATATCATCAATTGACATCCTCTTACACAACGTTTAACAATCAATTGCAACAATTAACATAGAATCAAAGGATTTCTAGGTTTAGTGTTTTATACCTTTTCTTACTTTGATTTCTGATTTTTTGGCTTCTGATCTGTTGTTTGTGATTGTGGGGCTTTGATTATGAGTGTATGGGCAAGATAAATTCGTAGCTAAGAGCTTGAGAGAGTGTGTCTAGAGAGTTTAGAAAAATGTTAGTGTACAAAATTATAAATCCCCTCTAATCTATTTATAGGCCAATTAGATTGCCTTGGATGCTAGAATTGAATGAATCAATTGATTGCTAGCTGATAAAATGGTAGGGTAAGCATGTTGGGCATTATTTTTGCAAGATTCCATCAACAATGTAACTAATAATACACTAATAAACCAAAAAGGGTATTTTGGTAATTTCGCTTATGATTTCAAGGGCAATCTTATACAAGGCAATTAAATGTAATATTTAATCACTAGATGGTAATTCTTATCATTTACCAATTAATTTCTATCTTTTGGTAAATTAAAACACTTATATAACAACATCGAAATTAAACCCGGTAATTTAAATTAGGGTTTTCTATAGAAAAAATAGGGTTCTATAATTAGGATTTCTTAACGTCATCAATTAGGGTTTCTAATTGACCATTAGGGTTCTCTAATTATCTGTGTGTGTTACTAACACGATTAGATACGTTTCTAACTTCAACCGATTAGGGTTATAATAATTAGGGGTTGTCGTAATTATCGGTAAAAAAACGATGAATTAGGGTTTGTCCTAATTACAAACGCGCTTATACACATGAAACTTCATATACACAATCATACTACTCGGTCATATCTCATAACCGAGTTTAATAATTAGGGTTTCACAACACGGTAATATGCTATGACCTAATGGACCGCTATTACTTCAACTTTATCTGTTATCACATACATTACATATATTTATGATATCGTAAAATCATAATATAGATAATATAATATTATTATTCTCATCTCTTGATCACAATCCCAATTCAGGGTTTGGATTCCATATCTGACTTATTCTTCGTACACAACATCAATAATCAAGTTAAAATAATTAGCTTAAATATTCTGACAATTCATATAATAAAATATTTATTATATAAATCTAATTATCACTTTATATATTATTTCCAATCATGTTTTCATGGAAAATAATTAATAAAAACATTTCGGCTTACATAAATTAATTACCATACAATATAATTTGTAGTAATTAATAATTCCAAAATTATTTCTAATTTTTCAAGTAATAAATATATTTGCGTTTATCGTTCACATTACTTGACACTTATTCTCGTCATTAAATAAATAAAAAAAAATTTATATGCAAAATTTCTTATTTATTTTATATAGAAAATCTCGGGTTATTACAATACCAATCAACAGTCCATCTATGCACGTAAGCCAAAGATGAATTTCATTACAATATAAGCATGAGGATGATGACAATGATATAAGAATTCAATTAAATGAAAGTAAAGGATAAATTTTAAAGATTTATAATTTAATTTATCCAGAATTTAATAATGTCCAAATTGTCAACATGATACTGCTTTGTGGAGTAAAATTCAAGAATAATATCCATGTATCAAAAATAATTTGGATAATAAAGAAATAAATTTTTCGGTGAATAGTACCCTGTGAATAGTACTTTGGGAATAGTACCCCGTGAATAATATCCCGGCATGAAAAGTGCCCCGAATACCCGAGTGAATAATATTTGAGTGAATAGTAACCCATGAATAGTAACTTGTGAATAGTACCCCGGCATGAAAAGTGCCCCGAATACCCGAGTGAATAATATTTTAGTGAATAGTAATTGGGTGAATAGTAATCCATGAATAGTGCCCCGGTGAAAATATTGATATTTAATAAGAGAGTTCATATCAATATTCCAATGAAACGATACTAGATGAAGCGCAAAACTCAAGGATATTCCATTAATTTCAAGGATTATAGAAGCAATATTTACCATAGTAAGTTTAGATTTAAGAATATGAAAAGAAATAACATACGAAACTGGAAATGGATTTTCACCTGTCATACGGAACATAATCCGCGTAGACAGGTTATTCCGACATATTAAAGGATGAATACAAAAAATAGTATTCCTTATGAATACGAAAGAAATAATACCCCTTACCTTAGTAGAAGACTGGATACTGCAATAGTGAAGTAGCAGAATACTCTTCTTCTTGCTCTCTATAGTTTCTCTCTCTATAGTTTCTCTTGTGAGTCTCAGTAAATTGGTGAGAATGAAAGAATAATTAAGCTTCTATTTATAGGTGAAATGACTAAATAGTAACTAATTCACGAACGGTCCAGATTGATTTACTTTTAAAACCACCATCGACAGTCCAGATTGATTTACTTTTAAAACCACCACCGACGGTCCAGATTGATTTACTTTTAAAAACATCACTGACGGTCTAGATTGATTTACTTTTAAAACCACCACTGACGATCCAGATTGATTTACTATTAAAACCACCATCTATGGTCTAGATTGATTTATTATTAAAACCACCATCGACGGTCCAGATTGATTTACTATTAAAACCACCACCAATGGTCCAGATTGATTTAACTTATTACACTTTAGTACCCCTAAAGTTTTCCAAGTTTGCATTATTCCCCTCTAACTTTTGTAATTCACTTATCTTCAATAAACAAGTAACGCACCAGAAAAATCGGATTTTTGAGAAATAAATTTTTATTTGATTATGTGGATTAAATGAATTTAATTAATTAATTGAGGGAGTAAGCTATTTGAAGGTCATTCTATGACCTAGACATATCGAAATGTCATAGTATTTTGACTACGTGGTAGAATTAATGTGTTTGAATTTTCAAGACGAAAATAAAAGCTTTCCGAGAAATTTTCTGAAAAACACTATTCATGCATTTCTGCTTGGGAATTATTTTTGAACTTCCGAGAAATAAGTAATGATAGAATATCAAGGTGAGATAGAATATCCAATAATATTTCAGTTATGGCAAACACAGTTTTTTGCCTGCGGACTTAAAACCTAACAGTTTGGAAAAATGAGTTCCGAGAAGGAATTTAAATGCGTATAATGAATTAAAGCTATGATTGTATAATACGTAAGTATTGTATGAGGTATGAATACAAGTATAATACGAGGTATTATACGAGTATGTATGAATGATGGAATGTCGTATATTAAATAAGTATACGAGTTGGAATACGAGAATTATACGTAGATTATACGTTATAGGACTTTAAGCCAAATGTAATGAATTTGTAGGAATGTGTAGGAGATTGTAATGTCCAATTGGGATAATAATAAAGCCCAATATGAAATAATGTTAAAGCCCAAATATTTGTAATGTTAAGTCCAATGTAAATTATTGAAAAAGCCCAAGTGTTTATTTAATTGCAAGCCCAGTGTATAAGTTAGGATTAATTAAACCTTAAGCCCAAAGTAAGAATCCAATGGATTAGGAGGATCCATGGGGCAACCCATGATCATATGGGTGATGAGCAAGCAAAGTGCTTAAGGCTTAAGCAAAGGATAAGTTAAGTAACTTAAAGGCTAAGTAAAGTGCTTATGTGTGATGAGCAAACAAAGTGCTTTTATGTGATGAACAAGCAAAGGATAAGCTATATGCTAAACAAGTATACTTAAGAACTAAGTAAGTGTGGTGTACAAGTTTACTTAATAGCTATGTAATGAATAGTAAGGAGGTGGAGTGGTCTTATGACCATTATACCGTAACTTAAGAAGTCCTATAAACAGGAAGCTTGCTAGCTCATTTGTTAGTTGTTAGATTTTCATCCAATAACTTATAGCTTATTGGTTAGAGAGAAAAAGCTACAAAAGCTAGAACAAGTTAGCCTTTGAGAATTCAAGAAGCAAGAAGAAGATTAAAGATTAACCAAGTGATATTCAAGGGTAAGCAATTTTAAACCATGATTCTCTTTTTCTTCCATTGTTAGAGAAGTGGGTAGTGGTAGAACATGTATGCTAAGGAATGATAAGAATGATTAATCAATGGACTTAAGCCGTGTTAGTAATGAATAAGTAATTCAAACTTAATTAAGTTATGAATTTATGAAGAGCTTATATGAACTACTCATATGTTTACTATAATAAGATTGTATGATAATAAGAAGCAAGAATGGTGGGTACAAGACTTAATCTATAATAAGTCATGAGAAAGGAAGTCATAAGTAGTTTATACTTTTATAAATTATAAACTCACAAAGAACAAGTAATAACTTATCATGTTTATAAGTTAATGAAGTATGTATGTCAAGATGTTAGTATGATGGATTGAATCCATTTGAAATGATGAACAAATCATAAGAAATGAAGTTAAGGCAAAATTTATGAGTTTGGACGATAATCGTCGAATTCGTGAAATTCTCGGAATGGAGGTCGAATTTTGATATTGAGCTTGGAAACATTAGTTTTCAATGGAGACATGTCTCATTTGGCATTATAGAGTTGCGGACTTTAAAATGACCGGATTCCGACTTAGAACGAAGAAACGAGCGTTGAACGTTCATATACGTTTACTATTTTCGTTAAAAATGGACTAATAGGTGAATTTTTAGCAAACAAAGTCAAATAGATAAACTTCTTGTATGAACGCATAGAGTATGTAATTTGTGAACCGTAGGCTTTTGAATGAGCTAATTCGAACTTATAACGAAGAAGTTATGCATCCGGGAATTTTGCAAAGTTGGAAAAGCTCACAAAATTTTTTTGAGGCACTGAGTTTAGCTTGTGCAATGCACTCGAACACAAATAAAGGTCGTTACCATGCAGTCATGAGGTACGTAGAGACATGGTACACTGCTAACTGGTGACGTAGCATGGCCATATCAAAGGAGACTTCATGCTAGCAATACCGAGTCTGGACCTTACCAACTTCTTGAAGTCACGCCAGTGGCGTGACACGAGAGAAAATAACCAGTCTTGCAGTCACCAACCATAGGGTTTGAATAGAAATAAATGATTATGAAGATAAAAGGAACGACAAATGAAGTAACACAACCTTAAAAAACATAAGGTGACATTATTAAGAAATTCTTAAACCTTAATTATGATCATTTAGGGTTGAAGTAAATCTATTGAATGTGAACGTGAACGGTATGCAATATGCGTACTTAACCAAATGATGATCGAGTAATGATTTAATAACGTAAGGACGGTAGTAAGCCATGAGGAAGGATGATTAACTCAAAACGAGTTGTATTAATGAAATAATTTCAGTTAAGTTATTGAAGAGAAAGAAGTTGGTAAAAATGGTGTAAAAGATAATGGCAAGCCGGAAACAAAAAATAACAAATCTAATACATGATTAGATTGAGAAGAAGGGTAAGATTCATTAGGAACCATTTATGTTCATTCATGACCTAATGTGGTATGTTACGTGGTTGTGTGTTGTAGAGACCGTAAAGACTAAAAGGAAAAGTTATTATATTTGTGGCGTATTTGAAGGCAAGTTTTTCTTAAACGCTTGTCTAACCTTCGTGTTAGCCAAGTTTTCTGTGATTCATGTTATGAGATGCATGAACTATTTTACTAAAAGGTCGATGCCAGTTTTACCTCGGCTAGACTAATCTTGAAGAGTTGATTGATTTATTTATAAGTCTTTCAATATAGAATTGTTAACGCTATCCTACGCCAATTATTTGGTACGGATTCAAGGTAAGCCTGAGTATGAATAAACAAATGTATTTTTCATCGATTATTAGATTGGCACGCGAGGTTGCCAAAACTTAAACGTACATACGTTTAATGAATGTAGTGTTGATCAACATAGAGTACTATGGGTTGATGACCCAGAAGTGGTCGTAAGATATACCGGACTTACGGACTTAGTGTCGGGTTGTCCTTTTCAAAGAAATTATGAAATGCTTATGGTCTTGGACCATAATTAATGTTTTACTGAATATTGTCATTGTAAAACATTTTGAAGGAAAAGAAATGCTATTTTGAATTATTGATAGTACTTCGTAACTACTATCCAGTTATTGAAGATATACGATTCCTATGTTTCAAGCATGTTGTTTGAAAGAAATCGTTGTACTTGCTAAGCTTGTTATGCTCACTCTTGCTTGAACCATATGAGTACAGCTAGGACCGAATGAACCGAGGGTTCCGACAAGGATAAAGGCAAGACGAAGATGAACGATTAGTTTACCTTGTAATAAACTAGTAAGTTGTACAGATTATAGTATGATGAACAAAGAATGTAATGGTTTCAGAACCTAGGAATGGGATGTAATATTAATAATGTTATAAGAATGTCATTGATACACACATTTTGATGTCATTTCAGTAGAATGAATGTACAGTTATGAGTACCATGTAGCACCATCTGTCGGGTTGGAAGATACCCGAATTTGGGGGAGTCACAGGTTGGTATCAAAGCATTAGGTTATAAAACTTAAGGGGGGAAGAACCTTTGGCTAATAACCTCGTAAGGAAGGTAAAGTCTGAAGGAAGTAAACTCAAGCTTTACTTAAGTTGAATGAGTTAATAAAGTATTGAGGAAACTCAGTACCGAAAGATTTAAAAGATGGAAAGTAACCCTAAATAAATTAAATGTGATATGTGCTTATACTATTGTGTGTTATCTACTAATCAACATATGTGTTATTGTAGGATATCGATCGATAGCTTGATGTATAGAGATATACACGCGGTGAACGAAGAAATTATGAATAGTGTAGAGCCTGTACCTATGCCGGTGGTGGAGGTACCATTAGTGATTCTAGAGGAGTCGGAGACAGTGGAGTACTTTTCTGAGGAGGACTACTGTAACGCCCCGGAAAATCGAACATTTTATAATTACCTTTAATAGTGAATAAAATAATATTATTTATTATTATTACGTGTTGAGAAGATGAAGGTCGTTCTATAACCTAGAAACGTCGGAACGTCGTAGTATTTTCACTACGTGGGAGAATTAAAGTGTTTGAATTTCTAATACAAAAATAAAAGTTTTTCGAGAAATTTTTTGAAAAACACTATTCATCGATTTTTGCTCGGGAACTATTTTTGAACTTCCGAGAAATATGTAACGTTATAATATCGAGGTGATATTGATTATGTAATAATAATCTAAGTATGGAAAACGTAATATTTCGCATGCGGACTTAATTTGGGAACGTTAGGTTATTAAGCGTTAAGGGAAGAGAGTTGTGATTATATAATGTGTATACATTATATGAAGTAATGGATGTAAGTATAATATGACATATTGTACTATTATGTATGAAGAATGAGATAACGTATATTAAGAATTTGTATACGAGTTAACATACGAAGATTATACGTAGGGTATAAATGTTAAGTTATTGAATTAAAGGTAATGGACTTGTAGAATTGCTAGCTTATTGGTAGAAGTCCAATGGAATGTGTTTCTTAAGCCAAGTGTTTGTTAATCATGAGTCCAAACAATGGTAGTGTAAGTCCGATAAGAAAACTAGCTAGATTAAACTAGCAAGCCCAATGATTTAGCCATGATCCATGGAGCGATCCAAGTGTAAGTGGGTAGACTTGATGGGCAAGGTTAATGTGTGGTGACCAAGTGATGTGATGAGCAAGTGTTGTGGCTAGCAAGTTTACTTAGTGGCTAGATAATGAATAGTAAGGAGGTGGGGTATGAGGAGGTGGAATGAGGAGGTGGAAATGAGGAGGTGGGATGTGTTAATGACCATTCTACCCTAGCTTTTGATAGCCTATAAATACCAAGCTCATTTCAATTTTTTTGGTTGTTATTTCATCCAACTTTCCTCTCAATATAAAGCTACTTATTGGTTAAGAAGAATAAGCCACTTAAGCACTTATAAGCCACTTCAACCTTTGCTAGTTTTCCAAAGTGAATTGAAGTCTTAGTCTTCAAGGGTAAGACTCATCTCTTTTATCTACATCTTTTCTATGATAGGATTGATAGAGAAGGGGGATGGTTTGAGGATAACATGTAATAAGTTATTAAAGAATGAACTTAAGCCGAATAAGTTGAATAAGCAACTTGAACATTAATAAGTTTCTAAGACCATGAAGAACCTATCATATGTTGTCATATGATGTTTAGTATATTGAATATAGCATGAGAACTTTGATTGAAGGACTTAAGTTATTAATAAGTCATGTGCATGAAGATTTCTAGTTCATAAGCTAAATAAGTTAATGACTTATAAAAATAAGTCAAAACCTACCTTGTTTATAAGATGGGTTAATAAGTAATTTGTAATGATCATATGTTGATTAAAATCCATTAAAAACGCTTAGTAATGAATATTTTCCGGACTTCACACGATTGGACGATTATCGTCGAATTCGTGAAATTCTTGGAATGGAAGTCGTATTTTAGTCATTATAAAGTTGAGGACTCAAAAATAACCGGATTCCGACTTAAAACAAAGAAACGAGCGTTGAACGCTCACGAACGTTTATCGTTTTCGTTAAAAATAAACTCATAGGTGAATTTTTAGCAAATGAAGTGAAATAGATAGAATTCTTACATGAACGCATAGATTATAAAATTTGTGAACCGTAGGCTTTTGAACGGAACAATTCAGACTTAAAACGAAGAAGTTATGCGTCCGGGAAGTTCGTAAAAATGTCAAAACTGAAAAATTTTCGAGGCACGAGTCGCAGCAGGTGGCGCGACTCTAAAGCTCTAGAATGGCCACGCCAGATTAGAGGCCGTAGGCTTGTGCATCGCTAACTTAGCTGCAATATGAAGTCATAGAGTAATCCTTGGCCATGCATCGCTTCCAAGAAAAAAATGATAGTGAAGAATGATTTCAAGTGTAGAAGGAAAGAGAGCTTGTTAGTAATGAATTAAGATGTAATCATAATATGGTTAAGACATTGTAAGGTACTTGTAAGACACTATTGCATGTTAATTAAGAATTTATAATCAATCAAAGATGAACGGAATGAGAATGATGTAACGAAAGCTGGAAACCCTAATAACGAATCTAAGTTAGGAATTACGTTGAGATGAAGGGTAAGATATAATAGTAATCATACTTAATGGTGTATGACTTAATGTGGTACGTTATGTGATTATGTATTGTAGAATCATAAAGACTTAAAGTACTATACGGATATTAATCAATAATCAGACGTCAAAGGTAAGTATTCTAACCCTTGTTCTAGTTCAGTCTGGACAAGCTTTGTAATTCATGTATTCTTTCACATGAAGTTTTGAATGATGAAGTCTTAAGCCATTTCTTTTGGCTAGACTTATATTATGAATCTGTCAAGCATGATTAATGTTTACCGAGTTATATTGGTATGGTTTTCAATCGAAGACCAAGTATACTAAAATGTTTTTGTCGTTTAACGACAGGCACGTGAGGTTGCCACAACTTAAACGTATACACGTTTAATGAATGTAGTGTTGATCAACATAGAGTACTATGAGTGATCACCGAAGTGCTTTCTAAGCTATATAGCGGACTTACGGACTTAGTGTCGGGTTGTCCTTTTCAAAGAAATTATGAAATGCTTATGGTCTTGGACCATAATTAATGTTTTACTGAATATTGTCATTGTAAAACATTTTGAAGGAAAAGAAATGCTATTTTGAATTATTGATAGTACTTCGTAACTACTATCCAGTTATTGAAGATATACGATTCCTATGTTTCAAGCATGTTGTTTATTAGAATGGTAGTACTTGCTGAGCTAGTCATGCTCACTCTTGCTTGAACCATACATTTAAAATCGAGCTTTAACCAATGCTCCGCAAGGATAAAGGCGTAAAGAAGACGAACCCGTAGTATACTTATGTAATAGTATATGATGAATGTTTGTAATATATTGATATTATGACAAGAACAACTGAAAGGGTTACAAAGAACCTGGGGAATGTAATATTATTTTGAATATATATAAGTTATATTAGTCCTTTTGAGACTATTCAATGGGATGTATGAATGAATGGTAGTACCATGTAGCACCATCTGTCGGGTTGGAAGAGACCCTGATTTGGGGGCGTCACAGGTTGGTATCAAAGCATTAGGTTATAAAACTTAAGGGAGGGAATTAGAAACCTTAAGTCATAACCTTAAGAGGAGTCAAAGAAGTATAAGAAGAAAATAACCTTATAAAAATGCATTATGATTATGTTATGTGTTTTTATTATTCTACTGATGTGTACTAACCAACTTAATTATTTTGTGTAGATGTCAGGAGTAAACGGGATGTATGTAGATGGCCAGGCCATTAGTGAAGAGTCGGTGAACTAAGTAGAGGTTATACCGAACCCTATAGCAGTAGAGCCAGATGTAGTGATTATTGAGTCTGGAGACTTAGAGGAAGCTGACTATATGTCAGTGTTTGACGGGATGATAAAGGAGGAGGTAGAGACAGTCTCCTTTAACCCAGTGGCTATAGCAGCTGAGATAGCTCCTGGGGGGTCGATGATGTCTCTGTTCATGTCAGAGGACATCGGTTAATACGGTGGTACCTACACTAGAGTCAATACCTCTAGATGCAATGAGAGCATTGTATCTGGCAAGATTGACAGAATGTGCAACCGAAATGCAGGTTATGCAGAATCAAAGTGAAAAGATTAATTATCTCCATGAAGCTAAGGTGTCTGCAGAAGCAGATTTTGAGTTAGAGCATGATAGGCAGGTTCTTATGACAAAGAAAGCTAGGGTCTATAAGGAAGAGGTCGATGAGCTTCATAAGAAACTGATTAAGAGAGACCGGAAGATAGCATGGATGTTTTCCATCCATAAGAGTGCTTATATGGATTTCAAGCTGAAAGTTGCTTGTCATCCCATGGAATTGGGACAAACCCGTCACACTATTAATCAGGATATTATAGCGATGATTGCGAATGAGAAACACGAGGACGCTGTTATACATTATTAGAAGTCTAGAGTTATAAATATGTGTGTAGTGACGTAAAACCCTCTTTTGTATAACAGGGTAGTCTTTTTGTAAATCCAAACTTTTGAGAAGTTTAATTGCGGGATAGAAATGCACTAGCCGTTGACTATGGAAGTAAGGTGTAAATAGTTTCAGACTATGAAGAAGCATATGAATATAATGAAGTTTTCATTTAATATGCTTTGTTATGGTATGAGTTGTTATGTGGCGAATAATAACGAAGTAAGTAAATAGATAATAATGAAATTCTATTTATTTAATCAGAAAATGCCGCCAAGAAGAAGATGACGTAATCAGGAAGTGGAATCACGTAATGATAATCAAGGGGGGCGCCAAAACAACCCTATCTGAAGAGTTCGTTAATTTATTAACGCCTGCATTTAACTAAACCGGGGGTAGAGTACCCGCCGAACCTAGGTTAACCAGAATGACTACCTTTAAAGAATTTAAAAGTGTAGGTCCATCGGAGTTCAAAGGAACGACGGACCCATTAGAAGCCCGGACATGGGTAACGGAAATAGAGAAGACATTTGTTATTACAAAACATAGGTGAGGCGCAAAAGACTTCTTTTGCAACTTACATGATGAAAGGGGAAGCCAATGTTTGGTGGGAGGCTCACCAAGGTGGGGCTAGAACAGATGCGGTAACGTGGGAACAATTCAAGATGGTTTTCTTCGACAATTATTTCCCTACAAGTATGTAGGGGAGGAAGGAGATTAATTTCTTAGAACATAAGTAAAGGGACAGGACGGTTCCCCAGTACGCGGCCAGATTCAATGAATTGGCAAAGTTTTCTTCACATCAAGTGGACACTGAGGAGAGGAAGGCTCGTAGGTTTGAGCAGGACCTGAAACCCTGGCTCTATAGTAGTATTTCAGTGTTCTAGAGTGTTTCCTACGGGACTAATCTGGAGAAGGTGATAATAGCAGAGGGTGGTAGTGAGGCGTTGACTCAATACCACAAAGAGAGGAAGAATAAGAGCAAGGGAGAGGGAGGAACCAAGGCAGAGAGTGCCAATGGTAGTGATAGTATGCCAAAAAAGAAAGAATTTTAATTCCGAGAATACTAGAGGGGGAACAAGGGGATCCTAAGCGTAGGATCGAGGTATGTAAGACATGTGGAAAGACTCATCTAGTAGTCCATCTGAAAAGGAAATCAGTTTATTATAACTGTGGACAGGAGGGTCATATATTACCCAATTGTCTTAATCCTAAGAAAAACCATGGTTGTTTTGTATGTGGGTCGTTGGACTACATGGCAAGAAATTTCCCAAAGAAGGGGTTGGAGGAAAGTAAAGGTGTTAGTAGTGGTAAGTTAGCCATGATGCGGTTGCATCAGTGGATTTAGTAGCAGGTATCATTCTGGTCAATACAATGAATGCTTATGTGCTGTTTGATTGGAGTGCTACTTTTCTTTTATAGCATGAGAGTTTGCTAAGTGATTAAGTTCATTCTCGGAAGGGATTATAAATACCTTTATACGTTAAGGTAGAGAATGGGGAAATAACTTTCGTTAATTATATTCATGGAAATGGCTTCATGAATAAGGAATGTAAGCAAGTATCGGTAGATAAGTACCGATAAAGTTGAGAGAATTTGAAGTAATTATTGGTATGTATGAGTTAATTAACTATAGAGCTTTAATAAATTGTTAAAATAAAAGTATGAATCTTCGGTTTTCTAAAGAAACCCAAGGTAGTATTTTATGATAATAAAACACCGAGACGCTCTTGTTGTCTAACCATGACGCAAGTTAGAAGGATGTTAAGGAAGAGAATGAGTTGTTACATTTGCGTATCGACTATCATAAGGGGAGTAAGTTAGCGGTTGAGAGTGAATACCCATGGCCCAGGATCGATGATCTATTTGATCAGTTGAAGAGGGTAAATAACTTTTCTAAGATAGATTTGAGTACGGGGGATAGGCGGTTAAAAGTAAGGAAGAAGTAGGAGGTACCTAAGACGACGTTCAGGACTTGTTAGGGTTATTATGAGTTTCTGGTTATGTCTCTTGGGTTAACTAATGTGCGAAAGTTAGACTTTCCGTAATGGGTGCCGAGCAAGTTAGTGGCAAATTGATAGGTACTCTTGTGAGGTGCTATGGTTGAAAGTACCATTAGCATCACAGAGTGTTCAAATATTATTTGGATGAGGGTGTCGTAATGATCATTGGTGATATTATAGTCTACTTTAAGACGTCAGAAGATCACGTTGAACATTTGAAGATAGTGTGTGAAACACTATGGAGAGAGAAGTTGGATACGGAATTCACTACGTGTGAATTGTAGCTTAAAGAGATAGACAAAATTTGTTATTGAGAAGTATGTTGGGAATGAGAAGGGAGAAAATAGTTTTTAGGAGCTAAAAGGAAGGTTAAGTGAGGCATCTGTATTGTCTTTATCAGATGATACGTGGGATTTTATAGTGTATCTCGATGTTTCACATAGATGACGGGGTTGCGTGCTCATGTAGCATGGCAAGGTCATTACGTATGCATCACATTAGTTAAAGAATTATGAGGAGACCTATCCTACTTATAATCTAGAATTGGCAGCTGTAGGTTTTGAATTAAAAATTTGAAGATAGTATTTATACGGGGAGAAGTGTGAGATATACACTGAATTTGTAAGAGAGTCTCCAAATATATCTCCACACAGAAGGAGTTGAATATGAAGTAGAGAAGATAATTGGAATGGATAAAGGATCACAACTGTGATATCTTATATCATACATGGAAGGTAAAAGTAGTAAACGACACGTTAAGTAGGAAGGGTAGGGAAAAGCTATCGATGTTAACAACTCATAATGAGTTAATAACGAAAATGAAAAAAAAACAAAGTTAGAAGTTAAATTACGGAATGAAGCGGTAGAAATGTTATTCACAATGTAGACTTAATCCACGATAATGGAACGAGTTAACTAAATACAACTAGGTAACGAGGAGTGTAAGCGAGTGAAGAAGAGGAAGCATGATAAAGAGAAGATCATGTATAATCTTGTTTTGAAGGAGGAATTTGAGTTTCAAATAATTTTGAAGTTAAAGGAAGAATTAATCAGAGGAAGATAGCGTAATATGTTAATAAGTATTTAAACTTCCAACTCAAATTATTGATAGGAAGTGACAAGTCATGAAAAATAAGATAATACCTTCGTTGAAGGTGAAATGAAAGAACTACAATGTCGAAGAAGCATTGTGAAAACTTGAGATTAAAATGATGAAGAAATTTTCTTCATTTAGTTAGATAATTGTAGTGAGATTCTGGGGATAGAATCCTTATAAGGGGGGAAGAGTGTAACGCCCCAGAAAAATCAGATTTTTGAGAAATAAATTTTTATTTGATTATGTGGATTAAATGAATTTAATTAATTAATTATGGGAGTAAGCTATATGAAGGTCGTTCTATGACCTAGACATATCGGAATGTCGTAGTATTTTGACTACGTGGTAGAATTAAAGTGTTTGAATTTCTGAGACGAAAATAAAAGCTTTTCGAGAAATTTTTTAAAAAACACTATTCACGCATTTCTGCTCGGGAATTATTTTTGAACTTCCGAGAAATACGTAATGATAGAATATCAAGGTGAGAAAGAATATCCAATAATATTTCAGTTATGGCAAACGCAGTTTTTCGCTTGCGGACTTAAAACTTAAAACCTAACGGTTAGGGAAAATGAGTTCCGAAAAGGAATTTAAATGAGTATAATGAATTAAAACTATGATTGTATAATACATAAGTATTGTACGAGGTAATGAATATAAGTATAATCTGAGGTATTATATGAGTATGTATGAATGATGGAATGTCGTATATTAAATAAGTATACGCGTTGGAATACGAGAATTATACGTAGATTATACGTTATAGCTAGGACTTTAAGCCAAATGTATTGAATTTGTAGGAATGTGTAGGAGATTGTAATGTCCAATTGGGATAATAATAAAGCCCAATACGAATTAATGTTATAGCCAAAATATATGTAATGTTAAGTCCAATGTAAATTATTGAACAAGCCTAAGTTTTTATTTAATTGCAAGCCCAATGTATAAGTTAGGATTAATTAAACCTTAAGCCCAAAGTAAGAATCCAATGGATTAGGAGGATCCATGGTGCAACCCATGATCATATGGGTGATCTTGGTAGCCAAGAAATAAGTGTGATGAGCAAGTAGACTTAAGGGTTAAGCAAAGGATAAGTTAAGTAACTTAAAGGCTAAGTAAAGTGCTTATGTGTGATGAACAAGCAAAGTGCTTTTATGTGATGAACAAGCAAAGGATAAGCTATGTGCTAAGCAAGTATACTTAAGAACTAAGTAAGTGTGGTGGCCAAGTTTAGTTAATAGCTAGGTAATGAATAGTAAGGAGGTGGAGTGGTCTTATGACCATTATACCCTAACTTAGGAAGTCCTATAAATAGGAAGCTTGCTAGCTCATTTGTTAGTTGTTAGATTTTCATCCAATAACTTATAGCTTATTGGTTAGAGAGAAAAAGCTACAAAAGCTAGAACAAGTTAGCCTTTGAGAATTCAAGAAGCAAGAAGAAGATTAAAGATTAACCAAGTGATATTCAAGGGTAAGCAATTTTAAACCATGATTCTCTTTCTCTTCCATTGTTAGAGAAGTGGGTAGTGGTAGAACATGTATGCTAAGGAATGATAAGAATGATTAATCAATGGACTTAAGCCGTATAAGTCATGAATAAGTAATTCAAACTTAATTAAGTTATGAATTTATGAAGAACTTATATGAACTACTCATATGTTTACTTTGATAAGATTGTATGATAATAAGAAGCAAGAATGGTGGGTAAAAGACTTAATCTATAATAAGTCATGAGAAAGGAAGTCATAAGTAGTTTATACTTTTATAAATTATAAACTCACAAAGAACAAGTAATAACTTATCATGTTTATAAGTTAATGAAGTATGTATGTCAAGATGTTAGTATGATGGATTGAATCCATTTGAAACGATGAACAAATAATAAGAAATGAAGTTAAGGCGAAATTTACGAGTTTGGACGATAATCGTCGAATTCGTGAAATTCTCGTAATGGAGGTCAAATTTTGATAGTGAGCTTGGAAACATTAGTTTTCAATGGAGACAAGTCTCATTTGGCATTATAGTGTTGCGGACTTTAAAATGACCGAATTCTGACTTAGAACGAAGAAACGAGCGTTGAACGTTCACGAACATTTACCGTCTTCGTTAAAAATGGACCAATAAGTGAATTTTTAGCAAACAAAGTCAACTAGATAAAATTCTTGCATGAACGCGTAGAGTATGTAATTTATGAACCGTAGGCTTTTGAACAAGCCAATTCGGACTTATAACGAAGAAGTTATGCGTCCGGGAATTTCGCAAAGTTGGAAAACTGTCAAAATTTTCGAGAGGCATGAGTCTGGCATACAGCGATGTGACTCGAGCACAAAGGTCTTGATGGCCGAGGTAGAGAGATAGGGTACATCGCTAATCGTAGTCTTGCAGTCTTGGCCAGATATCAAAAGGAGACACTTGTACCGCAATGACCGAGTCCCGACCTTACCACACCTTTATAAGTCATACCTACGTGACACGTAGAGAGAATAACCAACAATACCGCAATGCCCACCTTAGGGTTTGCATAGAGATAAATGATTATGAAGATAAAAGGAAAGACAAATGAAGTAACACAACCTTAACAAACATAAGGTGACATTATTAAGATATTCTTAAACCTTAATTATGATCATTTAGGGTTGATGTAAATCTATTGAATGTGAACGTGAATGATATACAATATGTGTACTTAACCGAATGACGATTGAGTAATGATTTAATAACGTAAGGACGATAGTAAGCCATGAGGAAGGATGATTAACTCAAAATGAGTTGTATTAATGAAATAATTTCAGTTAAGTTATAGAAGAGAAAGAAGTTGGTAAGAATGATGTAAAAGATAATGGCAAGCCAGAACCAATAAATAACAAATCTAATACAGGATTAGATTTAGAAGAAGGGTAAGATTCATTAGGAACCATGTATGTTCATTCATGACCTAATGTGGTATGTTATGTGGTTATGTGTTGTAGAGACCGTAAAGACTGAAAAGAAAAGTTATTATACTGTAGCAGATGCTGAATGCACGTTTTTCTTAAACGCTTGTCTAACCTTCGTGTTAGCCAAGTTTTCTGTGATTCATGTTATGAGATGTATGAACTATTTTACTAAAGGGTCGATGCCAGTTTTACCTCGGCTAGACTAATCTTGAAGAGTTGATTGATTTATTTATAAGTCTTTCAATATAGAATTGTTAACGCTATCCTACGCCAATTGTTTGGTACGGATTCAAGGTAAGCCTGAGTATGAATAAACAAATGTATTTTTCATCGATTATTAGATTGGCACGCGAGGTTGCCAAAACTTAAACGTACATACGTTTAATGAATTTAGTGTTGATCAACATAGAGTACTATGGGTTGATGACCCAGAAGTGCTCGTAAGATATACCGGACTTACGGACTTAGTGTCGGGTTGTCCTTTTCAAAGAAATTATGAAATGCTCATGGTCTTGGACCATAATTAATGTTTTACTGAATATTGTCATTGTAAAACATTTTGAAGGAAAAGAAATGCTATTTTGAATTATTGATAGTACTTCGTAACTACTATCCAGTTATTGAAGATATACGATTCCTATGTTTTAAGCATGTTGTTTGAAAGAAATTGTTGTACTTGCTGAGCTTGTTATGCTCACTCTTGCTTGAACCATATGAATACAGCTAGGACCGAACGAACCAAGGGATCCGACAAGGATAAAGGCAAGACGAAGATTAACAATTAGTTTACCTTGTAATAAACTAGTAAGTTGTATATATTATAGTATGATGAACAAAGAATGTAATGGTTTTAGAACCTGGGAATGAGATGTAATATTAATAATCTAATAAGAATGTCGTTGATACACACATTTTGATGTCGTTTCAATAGAATGTGAGTACCGTGTAGCACCATCTATCGGGTTGGAAGATACCCGAATTTGGGGCGTCACAAAACACATTCTTAATACTTCAACAATTATTCATCATTAATATTATAACTCACAATATTTAAAACCAGATCATTCCCAGGAAAGAGGGGGCTTTCCTATAAGGATTTCTCCCTATTGGCGCACAATTAGGTGACCAAACCTCTCCTTGACAGAACTTTCTAGACATTGTCAATATTGCAAATAATAATATGAATAACTTTGTTGTCTCAATTATTGATTTAATAATATAAAATATTATACAGATGATACTGTGACAATAATTGAATCAAATAACGTGAGATACTATGCAACAATTACTATAGCAATAATTGAGTAAATTGAGTGGCTTCTTACGTAAGCATGAATAATAAATACCGTGTGCTATTATGCAACCACACGTATTACTATACTTTTACCACCGGGTAGTTCAACAGTTTAACAGTAAAACTTTCACCGTTATTTTTATAAAAAGGTATTTCTGTCATTTTCTAACTACGACAATACTTGGTTGTAGGGGTTCAATTAATGATTGTCTTTGTCAATACATTAATATTTCTGCTAAAACGAATATTCCCCGACCAATCGAATATTTTATAACAACTTGCTTACATTGCAAAATTTGCAAATATTACCCACAACTATAACATTATATCATATCCACACCATAATATTCAATAATATATTTCGAGAAAAGATTAATCTTTATTCATAAAAGTTGGGGTCTTACATAAACTCACGAGGAGTTATAAATGATGAGGTACAAAAAATTCTTATAGATCAAAGAGCAAGTTATGAGCAAGATAGAGTTAGGTGGGATTTCAATTGAGGACTTATGTACTGGTTGAGTTGTACAAACCTTTGTATGGGCGAGGGTTTTGTGTTTGCACTCAGTTTATCGTATTGATTGAAATGTTGGTGTCGTGCTATCAATGTATATATGGCGAAAGGTGATTCTTTTCTCATGTGTATATTTGATAGTTATAGACTATTAAGATTAGTCAGATATTATTAGGATTAGGTTCGAGTTCTTAAAACTCATATTTATGGTAAGTTGATGACTCATAATCATATGTATGTTTTTGAACCCCTAAGCATATGGACAGTCCCTGATGGGTTCTTGGACTACGTATTGCTAGGATAAGTTCCTAAACTCATATTATTGTGGCAAGTTTATGAACTTCCAATGTGTGGTATGTTTGATGAGCTATACTGGGTATAGAAAGATTGTAAGTTGAGTACTAAGAATTTTTGGTATAGTAAGCATTGATGGTGCTGAAGATAGATATAATGATTAAGTAATGAAGCAGTGGAGTAAAGATTGAAGTTGATGGAGGAAAAATTGGATATTCCAAATTTTTTAGCTATGCTAGATTTTCAAAATTTATTGACTTCGTGTTGATGTTTGCACTTCTATTTTTTTGAAAATATTGGATCAAATGATTGAATAAATGAATTTTTAAAACAGTGATGTTATTCTTGTGTCTATGCTAATTATTTCAGCTAGACAAAAATAATTTTAAATTATCAAAATATATTTTGTATAATCATGTGCATCATTTAATATTGTGTAGAAATGAGAAACGATGGAGTCATCAATTCAATTAAACCTGGTGTCGGATGTGATCATCGGGTCATCAGCCCACTATGGTATGATGTAGCCTGACTGAATCCTCAACATGCCATTAAGACGATACAGTATGTTGATTAAAAAAAATTTATTTTCTTTGACTTTAAGAAGATATGCTAATAAAGATGTTTTAAAAAAAAGGGATTTTTTTTTTCTATAAGCTAAGAAAGTATGCCAATTAAGTTGGTTAAGAATGTATGTATATATATCTCGATTGATGTCCAAGTTGTTGCTAGAAGTCTATGCTGTTTGATTCAGATAGACAAATATTGAAAGATATTTATGAAATTCAAGCATTCTTTGAGAAGTTTTGCCAAACCAAATTGTTTTGGTGCGGATTCAGATATTGAGAAGTTGAGGTGAACAATCCTATAAAAGGGGACATGTTATCGAAGACAATGGTTCCAAAAGTAACGCATATAGTTGTTACAAAGAAAAACGTTGTGCACGACGTAGGGGTACGATGGGCTGATCACCTAGAGTACTTGTAGAGAGTGTTTTCAGTCTGTGTAATTGCTAAACATTCTGTTAAAGATGGTTTACAGTGGTGATGCACTATTAAACCTGGAGAAGAGTTCAAGGTCTTATGACCCCTCAACATGACTTGAAATCTTTTAAATTTCTGAGTTATTCATACTAATTCCCAATTATTGAATAATTGCGGAAGATTCTTATTATTCTGAAAGGAGAAAGTGGAAATGGGGATATTTTTTAGAAAAGAGTAAGTTGTAGAATTCAATGTGTGGTGAGAAGTAAATTAAACAAACTATAATAAATCCAAGAAAGAAATGAAATTCCAGAAAGAGAAGGGATAAATTTAGCTGATGATGAGTAATGATGAGAAACTTTTAAAAGAGAAAGATGTGAAGAATGCGATGATTTTAGAAAGATCTTTAGAGAAATAATTTGGTTATAGAACCCAATGAATGAATAGAAATTAATGATAATCCATTTTGAAAAATCAAATGAATGAAGATTAGTAAATTAAAATTTGAAGAACGAAATTTTTAGAAGATGTGGTGAATGTAATATCCCAAGTGTTTATGAATTATGTATGTGACAATGATACTATGAAAAAGATAATGAATGGGTTAAAGAATATATATATAATACTCAAAATATAATTGAGTTTAAGTGAAGGTTATAAAATAAAGCTTGCGAGAATTTATTGAAAAAAAGAATGGAATAGGAAATATAAAACCTATATTAAGGTAATGCGTTGAAGTTATTCTACAATAAAACTTTTTTGAGGGAGATGTGATGTAAACCAAGTAAAGGAGGTTTCGTTGATTCCGAGGACGAAATCCTTATAAGGAGGGAATGATGTGACAATCCAAATTTTTAAAAATTATTAAGATAAGAATTTAGTAAATAAAATTCTTATGATGAGATGTTTTGAGTTTGGGTATGTGTATATATGTGACATATATTGTGAAATATGTGGTTTGGTGTGAAGAGAATTATATATTCATATATTGGGAAAGAAAAGAGGTTTAATAGTTAATTAAGCTATTGAAGAAAATAAATGAAGTTCTTTCGAAAAATAATAATTACTTAAATAATATTAGTTAATTTAATTAAGTTAAAATTATATTGTGAGATAATATAATTTGATTGTTATGCCTTGTGGGTAATGAAAATTATTATGAATTAAGTTTCATAAATAATGTGAGTGATTCACTTAATTAAAATAGTGAATTAATGCGAATATATTTGTTTAATAAATGGGAGATTAATATATTACATTTATATGTAATATATTAATGTAGAAAGATTGTGAGTTTAAGTAAATAGTTAAAATATTTATCGAATAAATAAATATTTTAAATGGAATATTTAAGGAATGAAATTAATAAACATTTGACTGGAATGGTTATGGGGTAATTATTTAAAGTGTGATAATATTGATGGAATGAGAAATATTCTAATTTAATTAAATAATTAAATTAGAGAGATTGTGATTTATTAAATAAAGTTAGAGTTATATTGGTTAATTAATTTAATCAAATAAAGTGTAACATTTGTGAACCATATAATAAGTGAATTATGAAAATAAATTTGATTCAGAGATGTGTAGATGATAAAGGTTTTGATTCAGGGAATTAAAGTATGAAGACATAAAAGTTTAAATTATTCCGCATTTTATTAAGTTTAACATCGAATAATGATGTAAAATCAGAAGTTAGATGTATTGTTAACGACCGAAGTCGAGAGTTTAATTGTATGAATTTTGGGGTCATTACAGTTTGACTATATATAGGAGCTTCCTTTTCATTAGTTAAGTTGCTAGAAAAATTTGTTAATTTCAAATTTGAGAGTGAGTTACTGAATTGAGGGAACAATCAGAAGTTGGGAAATAAGATTTAGCATTTGCAAGCCTTGAGAAAGTAATTTCCTTATGTATGTTCTTGATTTCAAATTCAAAAATTATTAGAAATTGACATGAGCTACTTGATATTTAGTTTGGTAATTAATGTTATGATGTTATCTGAGTTTGTATGTATGTTATGGATACAATTTGGCTGGTTTGAGTTTCAATTGTTGAGTTAAACATTCTACGTTCTAAGATTCTGATGAAGCAGAGTCATATTTTTTATACTGTCCGAAATGGCGCGACCGAGTCACTTCCCCAGTAAAAAATAAGCGCGGCCGCACCGATTTTCAGTCCTTAAAAATGAATTTGGTTGTTTCTGATGCTCTGAGCATATGAGTATATCTTAGTTAGGTATAGAAATAGGTCTGATATGATGTTCAAGTTACCTTGCATGAAATAAAGGAATTTGACTTGGTTAAGTATGAGTTTAAAAGCAAACTTGAAGTTTTGAAAACAAACCTTGATGAACCTTATGTCCTTTGATATCTGACCTTTTTATCATGTGTATATGGCTTTGTTATGTGAACAAATGAGTATGAAATGTGATTCAAAGTTGCTTTTCATATACTAGGTTGCTTTATCTTGGTTTAGAAAACTTGGAACTTTTGAAAAGTAATATTGATAAGCATTGTGTTAATTATGTTCTGACCTTATGAGATAACAAGCTAGGACACTTTATGCCTATAGACATGACTGATATGCTCACTCATCTAGTTAGGCACGAAATGAACTACTTAAGCATGATTTACAATAAATTTCAAGAGTAAAGCTAAGTTAACTTTGAATGCATGAGTAGAATACATGTGAGCATGCATAGTAAAGATTTATCTAGCCTCATTATGTGGTTTAATGGATATCATAGTTAGCCTTTGTAAAATGAGCTTATTTAGCCTTTTTAAATAGAAAATTTCAAAGTAAAACCATAACGTGGGAAAATAAACTTAAAGTGAACACAAGAGACACCAAATCTAACCCAAAATCCTCTTAACATGTGTAAATAATATATATCAGTATCCTGGTATGCTAAAAAGTAAGTTAGAAATAAGAAATCTCAAAATCAACTCTAGTCTGACCAGGGAGCAGAGCGGCCACGCCACTCCCAAGTCAAAGTGTAGCGCATGCCACTTTCGACTAACTATTTTAAACTGAAATCTGAACCTCAAAGTATGTTGATATTGATATCCTAAGTTATAAAGCAGAGTTTAAGTGATGTTTTAAGTGTTCAATTGTGTAGTGGTTATATAGAATCAAGATTTCAAAAGTTTATAAAGAGTTTCTAAATGAAGCTTTCAAAGGCAAAGACAATGTTGATTATGAAACTATGTGGTTTGATGGTATATCAAATATATAAATGAATGTATGTATATGATGTAAATGATTGAAAATGTGTATAATAGGTGTGTAAGATTGTTGGTTTTACGTATCGAGCTTGTATAACTAATGAACATGTATATATACATAACTATGATACTATAGGACATTGAAGTAATGTCAAGCTATAGAACTGTAATCTACGCAAAAGGCAAGTTCCCTAACTTACACAACTTTGAATATTGTGCAAGTTTCGAATTATTTTTATACCAACCATATATATATTGTGACGCCCCCAAAATAGATCCACACAACCCATTCTGAGTCGCCAAATACATGGTACAAAAAATAACAAAAAACCTCATTATTACAATTGTCGTACTGTCGTGCAAAATACGACAACACATAGGCTGTGATTTTTAACACGGATATTGTCTCGTAGACAGTATCCAAACTCAAATTATTACAATTCAATATAAAATACAACAACAAATATTTCAAGACCCCAAAGAAAAATGAGAAGATTACTATCATGTTCATTCTAATGAGGTGCACTTTTGACGCTTTCAAAGTTGGGTTCTCATCACCCTATTGTTGTTCATCAAAATCAACGGTTAAATGACGTATAATATACGACACACCCATCTTAGGTCCTCAATACAATTATATGTTATTTTATAATGAATTGAGAAACTTCCACAGTCTCGGACCATCACAATATTCCCTTGTTATCCCCGCTCGACCCAACTACACTCTTATTACCAGAAAGGAATTGTGAAGCAAAAGGGTGAGCACAAATAGTCCAGTAAAGAATATTATGACTAAGATAAATAATTTATCAATAGCCTTCATCAGTAATAAATCAAAGATTTAGAATATATGATAGATAATAAAAGTTTTCAACCATAATTACAACAGAATCAATAATCCATTAGAAGACTCAAGTAGAACATAATGTCTACTATCTCTTCCAAATTAAAAGTCCATCGTTAATCCAAGACAGAGAACTTTCATCACCTGTCTTTACGTGAACCACTAAAGATTATAGTTAAATTCACAATTCATATTAATAATCATGTAAATCAATAGTTTCTCCTTGCCACAAAGGCTTCATAGAACGTTTACTCAATATCCTTACCCCAAAGGCTAAAGATATTTAAATGTAATAGCAATGATCATGCCAATCAGTTGTCTATCTTTGCACTATGGGCCAAAGATATTCAACTATAAAACCAATTGTCATGATCATACCAATCAATTGTCTGTCAGTGCACTACGGCCAAAGACATTCAATGGTAAAACCAATGGCCATGATCTTGCCAATCACATCATCGAATTATCCATGCACTACGGGCCAAGGATATTCGTTTGTATCACCAATGGTCATGATCATGTCATACACCTGTCCATCTTTGCACTACTGGCCAAAGCTATCAATCAACAGTTCGTCTTTGCACATAAGCCAAAGATATACAACTGTAAAACCAATAATCAACAGTCCATCTATGCACTACGAGCCAAAGATGACTTTCGTTACAATATAAGCATGAGGATAATGACCATGCTATAAGCATCAATCAAACAAAATCAAGGATAAATATTAAGATTTTTAATTTATCCAGAGTTTAAAAATATCCAAATTGTCAACATGATACTACTTTGTGGAGTAAAATCCAAGAATAATATTTACGTATCAAAAATAATTTGGACAGAAAAGAATCAATTTTTTGTCGTGAATAGTACCCCGTAAATAGTACTTCATGAATAGTTCCTTGTGAATAGTACCTTGTGAATAGTATTCTATAAATAGTACTTCATGAATAGTACCCCGTATTCATAAATAGTATCGTATACGTAAATACCGTCGTATACATAAATTGTGCCAAATACATGAATAGTGTCGTATACGTGAATAGTAACCTCAACACTAAAAAGATAAAGTTTCACAATAAAATTCATATCAATATTTCGGTATAATGATATTAAAGGAAATAACATCATTTAGTTGACAAAAATAACATCCCTTACCATCCCTTACTATCCCTTACCTCAAAAGGACAGTACTTATGACTGGAATATCGGATATAATACTGAAGAAAATTTACACTGTATAGCAACACTGTATAGCTTTCTCTTTCGGTTCCAACTCCCAGGTCATTTCCTCAATAGCATGGTTCCTCCACAAAACCTTGACTTGTGGTATAACCTTTGTGTGTAGGACATACTCTTTCTTATCCAAGATTTTGACAGGTACCTCCTCGTACGTTAAATCTTCGGCTATCTCGTCTGGTTCTAACTCAATAATGTGGTTTGGGTCTTTCACATATTTACAAAGCATAGATATGTGAAAAACATTATGAACACGAGACATGCTTGGAGGTAATGCGAGTCTATAGGCCACATTTCCTATTCAGTCAAGAATCTCAAATGGACCAATAAATCGTGGATTGAACTTTCCTCTCTTCCCGAATCTTGTAACTCCCTTCCATGGAGCAATACGTAACAGTACATGATCTTCAATATTAAATTCCACGTCCTTTTGATAAAGATCAGCATAACTTTTTTGTCGATCTTGTGAGGTCTTCATACGTTGTTGGATCATTTGAGTCTTTTCTGTAGTCATGCGTACTAATTCTGGTCCCAACAATGTTGCTTCACTCACCTCGTACCAACATACTGGAGAACGACACTTTCGTCTATACAATGCCTCGAATGGAGCCATGCCTATACTTGCTTGATAACTGTTGTTGTAAGAGAATTCCACCAATGTCAAGTGCCTATCCCAACTTCCTTTGAAATCAAGGACATAGAGTCTTAATAGATCTTCAAGAGTTTGAATTATCCTTTCTGATTGCCCGTCCATTTGAGGATGGTATGCCGAACTGAATCGTAAATCTGTGCCCATAGCTTTCTGTAAGCTAACTTAAAATTGTGAAGTGAATCTTGGGTCACGATCTGAAACTATGGATACTGGCATGCCATGCAATCTCACAATCTCATTTATTTAAATACGAGCAAGACGTTCAAGGGAATAAGTCTCCCGTATCGGCAAGAAATGAGCAGACTTGGTTAATCTATCAATAATAACCCAAATCGCATCTATGCCTGGAGAAACCTTGGGAAGACCCGTAACGAAATCCATGGTAATGTGTTCCCACTTCCATTTTAGAATCTCAAGTGGTTGCAATGGACCCTTTGGCACTTGATGCTCCACCTTTACACGTTGACAAGTCGAAGATCATGATACATTTTGGGACTCCTAGGATGGATTGCAAATGGTGTGTTGTGTGCCTCCATCATGATTCTATGCTTCAAGTCAAAATCGTTAGGAATACAAATTCTGGAGTTGACTCGAAGTATTCCTTCTTCATCGATTCTTGCTTCTGGAATAACACCTTCTTATACTTTCTTCTTCATACGCATCAGCTCTGGGTCTGTGACTTGAGCAGTTTTAACTTTATCAATTAAAGTCAGTTCTACTCGTATGTTTGATATCATCACGTGGGTACTTGGAGACTTTAACTCTATCTCCATCCTTTGTAAGTCGTACAAAATAGGTGTTTGTGTTAACAACATCGCACTCGTACCCGCATATGATCTTCTACTCAATGCGTCAGCTATAACGTTTGCTTTTCCAGGATGATATTAAATGTTATAGTCGTAATCTTTCAACAGCTCGAGCCAACGTCATTGCGGCATATTGAGTTCCTTTTGGGTAAAGAAATATTTGAGGCTTTTATGATCCGTATAAATCTCCACTTTCTCCCCATATAGGTAATGTCTCCAGATTTTTAAGGCAAAAATGACTACTGCCAACTCCAGATCATAAGTAGGATAATTCCTCTCATATTCTTTGAGTTGTCGCGAGGCATATGCTATGACTTTCCCATGTTGCATGAGAACACATCCTAACCCTTTGCCTGAATCATCGTTGTAGATAAAAAATCCATCCAAACTAGATGGTATTGTTAGAATAGGTGCCAATTCGAGAATTTTGTATCTTTTCGAGTCAGCTGAGTTAATGGAGTAGCAATTCGAGAAAATCCTTACACGAATCTCCGATAATAACCAGCTAATCCCAGAAAGCTACGTACTTCGGTCACCAACTTCAGTTGCTCCCAACTTTGTATTGCTTCAATCTTCACCGGGTCAACGAATGACACCACGTGACCAAGGAATGCTACTTCCTCAAGCCAAAACTCGCATTTCCTCAGCTTGGCATATAGCTTGTTGTCACGAAGCCTTTGAAGTACCAGCTTCAAATAGTGCTCATGATCTTCACGGCTTTTGGAATTGATGAGGATGTCATCAATAAAGACAACAACAACTAATCCAAATATTCCTTGAATACACGATTCATCATATCCATGAAAGCAGCAGGAGAATTAGTCAATCCAAAAGACATGACTAAGAATTCATAATGCCCATACCGAGTTCTGAAGGTAGTCTTTGGAATATCCTCTGTTTTAATCTTCAGCTGATGATATCCAGAATGAAGTTCGATTTTTGAAAAGAATTGTGATCCTTGTAACTGGTTGAACATGTCATCAATGCGAGGTAGGGGATACCTATTCTTGATGGTGACATGGTTCAATTCTCGGTAGTTAATACAAAATCGCATACTCCTGTCTTTCTTCTTTACGCATAAAATAGGAACTCCCTAAGGAGATGTACTAGGATGAATGAAACCGATGTCTAACAACTCCTGTAGTTGGACCTTTAAATCCTGAAGTTTAATAGGAGCCATTCGATATGGGGTTTTAGAAATGGGCTTTATACCCGGTTCAAGGTTAATAAAGAATTCAACTTCACGTTCTGAGAGTAGACCAGGAAGTTTTTCAGGAAATACGTCAGGAAATTCACTAACAACAGAAATATTATTCAAATCTGTCCATAACATGGGCTAAGAAAGCTTGACATCCATTTTTTAATAAACGAATGGCTTTATGGCTTGATATGATAGTGATTGACTTTAGTGGTTTGGTTTCTTAAATTCGCATAACAAGTTGGTTAGGAATATAAAAACTAACAACCTTACGAAAATAATCAATTTTGGCATGATGAGTAGTTAACCAATCAATCCCTAAAATCACATCATATGAATTTATCTTTAGAGAGATAAGATCAACAGGTAATGTGATGGTGCCAACTTGGATCAAGCAAGATTTATAAACAGTGGATGTAATGAAAGTTTCTCCTAATCTGAGTCTCCACGAGATAAGTCAAAGTCTAATTTCTCCGTAATCAAGTTTAACCGCTGAGCACAAGCGGAGAGATAAAAGAATGGGTAGAACCAGATTCTAGTAAGGTATAAACTCATAAGAGTTCAAAGCTTACCCGTGATCACCTCGTTCGGGTTTCTCGCGTTTTGGCCACTCAAAACGCCTCCTTGAACCACCGACTTTGTTTTGTCCATCTGTAAGCCTTTTGTGCCGCCGTCCCAACTGGACTTGACTTCTCTACCGTATAAATCGGGCTATATGACTGTTTTCCATAATGAAACACACCTTGGAAGGTCAGAAAACAATTTAGACTTATGTGTCCCTCCTCTCCGTGATCAGAAGCGTCTAACCAAGCGGTCGTTCTCCTCCCCTAGAATTTGTTGTTGGTGTTGCCGTCACTTCACGATGTCTTCCCGTCATTGTTGAATCTCCTCTTTTTGAAATTTCCACTTGACTCACCTCTCCTATTATCATGGCCACGATTACCACCCAGTGGTTACCGCTTTTGTCCGTATTTTTTCCCTCCTAGTCAAGTCATTGCTCCAATGATCATTGCACCCAAGATGACTTCGTCAGTGGTCCCTCCATCAACATACTCATTATCTCGCTCTAATAATTGAGCCCTGTTGACAACATCTGAATATAGAGAAAATTTGTGAGATATAAGGTAATGACAAGTTTTGGGTTTTAGACCTCTTAGAAACATCCGTGTAATACGTTTTTCATTCTCTACCAAATGAGATGCAAACCTGGATAACTCCGTGAACTTCTCCTCGTACTGGGATACCATCATGTTATTTTGTTCCAGTGTAATAAACTCTACCTCTTTCATATAACGAATACTTTCAGGAAAGTACTTGTCATTGACCAGTTTCTGAAATATTTCCTAAGACATGTTGAGTGCGACTGGCTGGGTACGCTTCACATATTCCAACCAGTAATCTGCCTCACCATAGAACATAAATTTGGCGAATGGAACCTTCTGTTCTTCCGTGCATCCCAAGATATCGAATATCTTGGTAATTTTCTTGACCCATGTTTTCGCCTTAATCAGATCTGGCTTTCCCCAGAACTCTGGTGGTCCTAACTCTTTGAACTTCTTGGTTGTGATAAATCAAGGCTACCGCTATCATTTCCACCCATATTTTGTACACGAGTCTCCTAGATCCGATTTTGCATGAACTGGAAAAAGCTTCTAAACATCCCATCATTCATTGTTTGTTCGGTAGTGTTGTTTACAGGAGGAATATTGCCTTCCTGTTGCACGCTCTCCTAGTTGGTGATTAAAAGTGTCTCCACGGTCTCATATACTCCATTGTTAATGTTCTCAAATTTGCCATTCTCAAATCACACAAATTAAAGAAATTGACATATCACATAATACCCTTATATTCTGACTGACCAACAAATAAGCTTAGGTAGGACACACTAGCGAAGGATTTACTCGCCTCTCCCTCCTAGTTTTATTACCCGATCTCATGCCAGAGACATATCCCTAAGCTCGATACCAATCATGACGCCCCAAAATAGGTATACATCACCCATTTTGAGTCGCCAAATACATGGTATAGAAACAACTATAACTTCATTAATACAATTATCGCAAAATATGACAACATAAATTGTGAGTTTAAATACAAATATTGTCTTTTAGACAATATCCATACTCAAATAAAGTCTTCATTACAATTATTGATGCACTATTTTACATAATAGTGAGGAATCGCTAAAATAACTATCTTGAACCATCACTCTATACCCATTTAGTTCCTCGCTAAATTCTCATTTCCTCAGAAGAAAAATGAAACAAAAAGGAAAAGGGTGATCTCAACTAGCCCAGTAAAGAATATTATGACTAAGATAATATACAACAAATTATCCTTAAGTCTTTAATAGGGAAAAATATGATAGATATAATAGATAACAAGTTTTAGATCAACAACCGCAGCGAAAATAACAATTCATTAAAAGAGTTAAGTAGAGAATGAAATCTACTATCATCTATGAATTGAAAAGCCCATCATCAATATTTTATCCCTGTAACATCAATCAATATACATCTTGAATCAAATATTCATCTTTGCACTAGGAGCCAAAGATATTCATTTATATTACCAATTGGTCATGTTCATCTCAGCACCTGCTCATCTTTGTACTACGAGCAAAAGATATTCATCAGGTAATCATTCATCTTTGCACTACAGGCCAAAGATATTCGGTTATATCATCATTTAGGACAGAGGATGATGAAAAATATTTTTAAGAAACGAATCCAGTGAGACAAAAGAACAAAGATTATGGATTCGTACTTTAGATAATTCAAGTTCAAAAAAACTCCATAATAAACCATAGTGAAGTAAAATTCAAGAATGAAGATCAAAACATGGATACAATCAAAGATAGTATCCATAATAGATATCTTAGACAAAGAAGAGAAAATTTTATTTTTTGGTGAATAGTGTCATATTCGTGAATAGTGCCGTATACGTGAATAGTAACCTTGATACAAAAAGGTAGAAATTCCACAATAAAATTCATACAAATATTTCGCCATAATGATATTGAAAGAAATAATATCATTTACAAAGAAAATAGCATCCCTTACCTTAAAAGAATAATACTTCTGACTGGAATATCGGATATAAGGCTGTAGGAAACTTGCACTGAATAACAACTCTCAAAGTATCTAAATACTCACAAAAATACACTCGATATTATAGAGAGAGAAAACTTCTAATTTTGGTGTGATTTTCAATTCTAACCTAAGCACCCTATTTATAAAAAAATGCATCGAACACCAAAGAAGAAAATTTAATAAATTCAGCACTGCTCCTTGACCATTTCATCAGCCCACACATGTGGGCCCACCTCACAAAAAACATTTTTATAAAAAAATATTTATAACCCATAAATTAATTCAGATCCAATATTCCGAAACTTCAATAATTCATAATAAACAACATTTTTATCTGAAAAATACGAATTTTATGTCCATTCCATAGGAAATTTAATTCTCTACAACTTTGTAGAAGAAAGGTTTTCTAAATTCTAAACGAAAAATGACCGAAATCCACAGACGGATGATCTTGCTGGTTATAATCAAATTTCAGTCAAAAATGGGGCCCACCAACATATTTAACATGTTTTTTGTAATAAAATTACTCCGGACCCAATTTGTTCTCTTCCTCCTCATTTATTCATATATCATGCATTCATTGTAAAAATATCATCGTTATTATATTATTATACCATATACTTATAATATAATATTACAATAATATATTTGAATGAACTATTTTATCGAAGAAGATAAAATATCAACTCTTAATAACTCTCTCTTTAAAAATTTCTCCATTAAATAAATATTTTCTTATCATTTTTTTTATCAATACTTAATTATTCACAAGTAATATTACAGAATCACAATAATGATAACCAAGTCGTTCCCAAAAAAGAGGGGGCTTTCCGATAAGGATTTCTCCTTACTGGCGCGTAATTAGGTGACCAAACCTCTTTCCTAGACAAAACTTCCTTAGACATGGCCAATAATGCTATCTAATAATAATATTCAAATAATATGAATTATTGATATGATAATGAAAAATACTGTGCAGTGAAAATTATTGAATCAATAATATAAAATATCAACATAGCAATTATTGAATCAATAAAATAAAATATTGAACAGTAATTACTGTAACAATTATTGAGTAGTGACTTCTTATGTAAGAAACAATAATTAGAATTATTGTGCAATACCGTGTGCTACTGTGCAACACCACGTATTACTGTATTTTAACCACCGGGCATTCTAACAGTTTGAATGGTAACAACTACGTCATTATTTATAAAAAAACTCATACTTGTCATTTTTTTCATCCGATAATTTTTTGTTACGGGGCCCATAAATGGCTGCGCTATCATACGAATATTCCCCAACAACAAGAATATTCCACGACCAAACGAATATTCCCCGACAACAATGAATATTTTATAACCACTTGCTTATTTTGTAAACTTTACATATATCAGCCTTAACTTTAACTTTTTATCAATTTAACCATTTACTGAATAATAATTATAAGAAAATATATGAATACTTTTATTTCATAAAATTCGGGGTCTTACATATATTGATCAAATATCTATACTTGTACAAATTATTATTCATATTCTGAAGTTCTATTTAAATTATATTCTTTGAATCATGTTGCAAGCATTGAACTTATAAATTGTTCCTAAATGCATTGTGAAAATTGTCTATGCCATTTGATTCGGTTAGACTAATATTATGTGTTAGAAAGCGATCCAAACCAATTTCTTTAGTGCAGAATCTTATAAATCTACTGAGATGAACAACCCTCATTGTGACGCCCCAAAATAGGTATATATCACCCATTCTGAGTCTCCAAATACATGGTACAGAAACAACTACAACTTCATTAATACAATTATCGTGCAAAATACGACAACACATAAACTGTGAGTTTAAATACAAATATTGTCTTCTAGACAATATCCACACTCAGATAAAGTCCTCATTACAATTATTGATGCACTATTTTACATAATAGTGAGGACTATTAAAACAACTATCTTGAACCATCACTCCATACCCCGACTAGTTCTTCCTAAATTCTCACTTCTTGATAAGAAAAATGGAACAAAAAGGAAAAGGGTTAGCTCAACTAGCCCAGTAAAGAATACTATGACTAAGATAATATACAACAAATTATCCTTAGTCTTCAACAGGGAAAAATATGATAGAATATATTAGACAACAAGTTTTAGATCAACAACCGCAGCGGAATCAACAATTCATTAGAAGAGTTAAGTAGAGAATGAAATCTACTATCATCTATGAATTTAAAAGTCAATCATCAATATTTTATCCCTGTAACATCAATCAATATACATCTTGAATTAAATATTCATCTTTTCACAACAGGCCAAAGATATTAATTTGTATCACCAGTTGGTCATGTTCATCTCAACACCTGTTCATCTTTGCACTATAGGCCAAAGATATTGATTAGGTAATCATTCATCTTTACACTACATGCCAAAGATATTCAGTTATATCATCATTTAGGACAGAGGATGATGAAAAATATTTTTAAGAAACAAATCCAGTGAGACAAAAGAACAAAGATTAGGGATTCGCACTTTAGATAATTCAAGTTCAAAAATACTCCATAATAAACCATAGTGGAGTAAATTCAAGAATGAAGATCAAAACATGGATACAATCAAAGATAGTAACCATAATAGACATCTTGGATAAAGAAGATAAATTTTTTATTGAATAGTGTCGTATACGTGAATAGTAATCCCAACACAAAAAAGTAAAAATTCCACAATAAAATTCATATAAATATTTTGGCATAATGATATTGAAAGAAATAATATCATTTACGAAGAAAATAACATCCCTTACCTCAAAAGAACAGTACTTCTGACCGGAATATCGAATATAAGGTTGTAGGAAGCTTGCACTGAATAGTAACTCTCAAAGTATCTAAATACTCACAAAATATGCTCGATAATATAGAGAGAAAAAGCTTATGATTCTGGTGTGATTTTCAATTCTAACCTAAGCACCTATTTATAGAAAAATGCCAGAACGCCAAAGCAGACTAACCTGTTACCTGATGGCTTTACCTGTTACTATTCATGCCCACCACTCTTGAAATAAAATTTTAGCACATTTCTCACCAACCAAAGGTGGGGCCCACCCATTCTAGAAATTTCCAAAATATTTTACCATTCAAACAATAATCAAAAACTTCAATAATTCATAATAGGTAGCCCTTTTATCAGAAAAATATGAATTTTATGTCCATTCCATATGAAATTAAATTTTCTATAACTTTGTAGATTTAAGTTTTTCCAAATTTTAAACGCAAAATGACCAAAATCCACATACGGACGATTTTCAACACCTCTATTCCGACAAAATACTGATAGAACACCCCAACATTAATTCCTTCATTTATAATCACATAAAATAAATATTTCCCTATCCTATAAATCAATAATTAATTATTCACAAATAATATTACAGAATCACAATTATGACAACTGTGTCGCTTCCCGGAAAGAGGGGGATTTACGATAAGGATTTCTCCCCATCAAGCGCACAATTAGGTGACCAAACCCTTTCTGAGATGAACTTCCTTAGACATTGCCAATAATGCTATCTAATAATATTATTCAAATAATATGAATTATTGATCTGATAATGGAAAATACTATGCAGTGACAATTATTGAAATAACAATAATATAACAACACAGCAATTATTGAATCAATAAAATAAAATATTGAACAATAATTATTTTAACAATTATTGAGTAGTGCCTTCTTACGTAAGAATCAATAATTCAAAAATACTATGTATATCTGGTGTATCATCGTGAAACCACGCCAGACATCGTATTTTAACCACCGTAGTAATCAACAAATTAACGGTAACAATTACGTCGTTATTTATAAAAACTCAAACTTGTCATTTTCTTTATCCGATAGTTATTCTATTATGGGTCCCACAAATGGCTGCGCAGTCGTACGAATATTCCCCGACAACAAGAATACTCCACGACCAAACGAATATTCCCCGACAACAATGTATATTTTATAACCACTTGTTTATTTTACAAAATTTGCATATTTCACCCATAACCAAAGCATTATATCAAATTAACACCTTATTATATCGAAATAATGAATATAGGAACTTCAATTTTATTTATAAAAATTTGGGATCTTACAACCTCCCCTCCTTATGAAATTTCATCCTCGAAATTGTCGTACATACCTGGTGTTTTGAAAAGGTGAGGGTACCTCGCTTTCTTTTTCGATTCCAACTCCCAGGTAATTTCCTCAATAGTATGGTTCCTCCACAAAACCTTGACTTGTTGTATAACCTTTGTGTGTAGGACATGCTCTTTCTTATCCAAGATCTTGACAGGTACCTCCTCGTACGTTAAATCTTCGGCTATCTCATCTGGTTCTAACTCAATAATGTGGTTTGGGTCTTTCACATATTTACAAAGCATAGATATGTGAAAAACATTATGAACACGAGACATGCTTGGAGGTAATTCGAGTCTATAGTCCACATTTCCTATTCAGTCAAGAATCTCAAATGGACCAACAAATCGTGGATTGAGCTTTCCTCTCTTTTCGAATCTTGTAACTCCCTTCCATGGAGCAATACGTAACAGTACACGATCTCCAATATTAAATTCCACGTCCTTTTGATAAAGATCAGCATAACTTTTTTGTCGATCTTGTGAGGTCTTTATACGTTGTCGGATCATTTGAATCTTTTCTATAGTCATGCGTACTAATTCTGGTCCCAACAACGTTGCTTCACCCACCTCGTCCAAACATACTGGAGAACGACACTTTCGTCTATATAATGCCTCAAATGGAGCCATGCATATACTTGCCTGATAACTGTTGTTGTAAGAGAATTCCACCAATGTCAAGTGTCTATCCCAACTTCCTTTGAAATCAAGGGCATAGAGTCTTAATAGATCTTCAAGTGTTTGAATTATCGTTTCTGATTGCCCGTCCATTTGAGGATGGTATGCCAAACTGAATCATAAATTTTTGCCCATAGCTTTCTGCAAGCTAACCCAAATTCGTGAAGTGAATCTTGGGTCACGATCCAAAACTATGGATACTGGCATGCCATGCAATCTCACAATCTCATTTATTTAAATACGAGCAAGACATTCAAGGGAATTAGTCTCCCGTATCGGCAAGAAATGAGCAGACTTGGTTAATCTATCAATAATAACCCAAATCGTATCTATGCCTGGAGAAACCTTGGGAAGACCCGTAACAAAATCCATGGTAATGTGTTCCCACTTCCATTTTAGATTCTCAAGTGGTTGCAATGGACCCTTTTTGCACTTGATGCTCCACCTTTACACGTTGACAAGTCGAAGATCATGATACATTTTGGTACTCCCAAGATGGATTGCAAATGGTGTGTTGTGTGCCTCCATCATGATTCTATGCTTCAAGTCAAAATCGTTAGGAATACAAATTCTGGAGTTGACTCGAAGTATTCCTTCTTCATCGATTCTTGCTTCTGGAATAACACCTTCTTGTACTTTCTTCTTCATACGACGTCGCCTCGGTCTCGCGACTTGAGCAGTTTTAACTTTATCAATTAAAGTCAGTTCTACTCGTATGTTTGATATCATCACGTGGATGCTTGGAGCCTTTAACTCTATCTCCATCCTTTGTAAGTCGTATAAAAATGGGTGTTTGTGTTAACAACATCGCACTCTTCATCACGCGATATGATCTTCTACTCAATGCGTCAGCTATAACGTTTGCTTTTCTAGGATGATATTAAATGTTATAGTCATAATCTTTCAACAGCTCGAGCCAACGTCATTGCGGCATATTGAGTTCCTTTTGGGTAAAGAAATATTTGAGGCTTTTATGATCCGTATAAATCTCCCCATAGAGGTAATGTCTCCAGATTTTTAAGGCAATGATCATCGCTAACTCTGGATCATGAGTAGGATAATTCCTCTCATATTCTTTGAGTTGTCGCGAGGCATAGGCTATGACTTTCCCATGTTGCATGAGAACACATCCTAACCCTTTGCCTGAAGCATTGCTATTGATAACAAATCCATCCAAACTAGATGGTATTGTTAGAATAGGTGCCAAAATGAGTCTCATCTTGAGCTCTTGGAAACTCTTTTCGCATTCCTCTCCCCATACGAATTTTGTATCTTTCTGAGTCAGCTGAGTTAACGGAGTAGCAATTTGAGAAAATCCTTCCATGAATCTCCAATAATAACCAGCTAAGCCCAGAAAGCTACGTACTTCGGTCACCGAATTCAGTTGCTCCCAACTTTGTATTGCTTCAATCTTCACCGGGTCAACGGATGACACCACGTAACTAAGGAATGCTACTTCCTCAAGCCAAAACTCGCATTTCTTCAGCTTGGCATATAACTTGTTGTCACGAAGCCTTTGAAGTACCAGCTTCAAATGGTGCTCATGATCTTCACGGCTTTTGGAATAGATGAGGATGTCATCAATAAAGACAACAACGAACTAATCCAAATATTCCTTGAATACACGATTTATTATATCCATGAAAGCAGCAGGAGCATTAGTCAATCCAAAAGACATGACTAAGAATTCATAATGCCCATACCGAGTTCTGAAGGTAGTCTTTGGAATATCCTCAGTTTTAATCTTCAGCTGATGATATCCAGAACGAAGATCAATTTTTAAAAAGAATTGTGATCCTTGTAACAGGTCGAACAGGTATTAGAAATGGGCCATTCGATATGGGGTTTTAGAAATGGGCTTTATACCCGATTTAAGGTCAATAAAGAATTCAACTTCACGTTCTGGGGGTAGACCAGGAAGTTCTTCAGGAAATACGTCAGGAAATTCACTAACAACAGAAATATTATTCAAATCTGACATGTTTTTGTTCAAGTCCATAACATGGGCTAAGAAAGCTTGACATCCATTTTTTAATAAACGAATGGCTTTATGGCCTGATATGATAGTGATTGACTTTAGTGGTTTGGTTTCTTGAATTCGCATAACAGGTTGGTTAGGAATATGAAAACTAACAACCTTACGAAAATAATCAATTTTGGCATGATGAGTAGTTAACCAATCAATCCCTAAAATCACATCAAATGCAAGTATCTTTAAAGAGATAAGATCAACAGGTAATGTGATGGTGCCAACTTGGATCAAGCAAGATGTATAAACAGTGGATGTTATGAAAGTTTCTTCTAACGGAGTCTCCACAGATAAGTCAAAGTCTTTTCTCTGGAATCAAGTTTAAACGTTGAGCACAGGCAGGAGAGCTAAAAGAATGGGTAGAACCAGTATCTAGTAAGGTATAAACTTTGTAAGAGTTCAAAGCTTACCTGTGATCACCTCGTTTGGGTTTCTCGTGTTTTGGCCAGTCACGACAAACGCTCTCCCTTGAACCACCAACTTTGTTTTGTCCGTAGTCGCCTTTGGTGCCGCCGTCCCAACTGGACTTGACTTCTCTACCAGATAAAATCGGGCTATATGACCGTGTTTTGCACAGCTGAAACACACCTTGGAAGGCTGTGAACAATTTGGACTTATGTGTCCTCCCGTCTAGCATCTCTAGCGTCCTAATCAAGCGGTCGTTCTCCTCCCTAGAATTTGTTGTTGGTGTTGTCATTGGCTGTGATGTCTTCAAATATTGTTGAATCTCCTATTTTGAAATTTCCACTTGACTCACCTCTCCTATTATCATGGCCACGATTACCACCCGAGTGGTTACCGCTTTTGTCCGTATTTTTCCCTCCCAGCTGGTTATCATTGCTCCAATGATCTAGCCACCACCTAGATGACTCGGTTGGGTCCTCCATTGAATATACTCATTATCTCGCTCTAATAATTGAGCCCTGTTGACAACATTTGAATATAGAGAAAATTTGTGAGATATAAGGTAATGACAAGTTTTGGGTTTTAGACCTCTTAGAAAATCCGTGTAATACATTTTTCATTCTCTACCAAATGAGATGCAAACCTGGATAACTCCGTGAACTTCTCCTCGTACTGGGATACCGTCATGTTGTTTTGTTCGAGTGTAATAAACTCTACCTCTTTCATATAACGAATACTTTCAGGAAAGTACTTGTCATTAAACAGTTTCTGAAATATTTCCTAAGACATGTTGAGTGCGACTGGCTGGGTACGCTTCACATATTCCAACCAGTAATCTGCCTCACCACATAACATAAAGGTGGCGAATGAAACCTTCTGTTCTTCCGTGCATCCCAAGATATCGAATATCTTGGTAATTTTCTTGACCCATGTTTTCGCCTTAATCGAATCCGGCTTTCCCCAGAACTGTGGTGGTCCTAACTCTTTGAACTTCTTGGTTGTGATAAACTGCGCGCTGCTATCATTTCCACCCATATTTTGTACACGAGTCTCCCTAGTCTGATTTTGCATGAACTGGAAAAAGCTTCTAAACATCCCATCATTCATTGTTTGTTCGGTAGTGTTGTTTACAGGAGGAATATTGCCTTCCTGTTGTACGTTCTCCTAGTTGGTGATTAAAAGTGTCTCCACGGTCTCATATACTCCATTGTTAATGTTCTCAGCTGCCATTCTCAAATACTGCCACAAATTAAAGAAATTGACATATCACATAATACCCTTATATTCTGACTGACCAACAAATAAGCTTAGGTAGGACACACTAGCGAAGGATTTACTCGTCTCTCCCCTCCTAGTTTTATTACCCGATCTCCGCCAGAGACCATATCCCTAAGCTCTGATACCAACTGTGACGCCCCCAAAATAGGTATACATCACCCATTTTGAGTCGCCAAATACATGGTATAGAAACAACTATAACTTCATTAATACAATTATCGTGCAAAATATGACAACACATAAATTGTGAGTTTAAATACAAATATTGTCTTTTAGACAATATCCATACTCAAATAAAGTCTTCATTACAATTATTGATGCACTATTTTACATAATAGTGAGGACTGCTAAAATAACTATCTTGAACCATCACTCTATACCCCGGCTAGTTCCTGCTAAA
Organism: Panax ginseng; assembly: GCA_020205605.1. NCBI lineage: Eukaryota > Viridiplantae > Streptophyta > Magnoliopsida > Apiales > Araliaceae > Panax > Panax ginseng. The sequence goes on along the minus strand of CM035149.1, from coordinate 54,828,363 downwards.
TTCTCATTTCCTCAGAAGAAAAATGAAACAAAAAGGAAAAGGGTGATCTAAACTAGCCCAGTAAAGAATATTATGACTAAGATAATATACAACAAATTATCCTTAAGTCTTTAATAGGGAAAAATATGATAGATATAATAGATAACAAGTTTTAGATCAACAACCGCAGCGAAAATAACAATTCATTAAAAGAGTTAAGTAGAGAATGAAATCTACTATCATCTATGAATTTAAAAGCCCATCATCAATATTTTATCCTTGTAACATCAATCAATATACATCTTGAATCAAATATTCATCTTTGCACTATGAGCCAAAGATATTCATTTGTATCACCAATTGGTCATGTTCATCTCAACACATGTTCATCTTTGTACTACGGGCCAAAGATATTCATCAGGTAATCATTCATCTTTGCACTACAGGCTAAAGATATTCAGTTTTATCATCATTTAGGACAGAGGATGATGAAAAATATTTTTAAGAAACGAATCCAGTGATACAAAAGAACAAAGATTATGGATTCGTACTTTAGATAATTCAAGTTCAAAAACACTCCATAATAAACCATAGTGGAGTAAAATTCAAGAATGAAGATCAAAACATGGATACAATCAAAGATAGTAACCATAATAGACATCTTAGACAAAGAAGAAAAAAATTTATTTTTAGGTGAATAGCGTCATATTCGTGAATAGTGCCATATACGTGAATAGTAACTCTGACACAAAAAGGTAGAAATTCCACAATAAAATTCATACAAATATTTCGGCATAATGATATTGAAAGACATAATATCATTTATAAAGAAAATAACATCCCTTACCTTAAAAGAATAGTACTTCTGACTGGAATATCGAATATAAGGCTGTAGGAAACTTGCACTGAATAACAACTCTCAAAGTATCTAAATACTCACAAAATACGCTCGATAATATAGAGAGAGAAAGCTTATGATTCTAGTGTGATTTTTAATTCTAACCTAAGCACCTATTTATAGAAAAATGCCAGAACGCTAAAGCAGACTAACATGCTACCTGATGGCTTTACCTGTTACTATTCATGCCCACCACTTGTGAAATAAAATTTCAGCACATTTCTCACCAACCAAAAGTGGGGCCCACCCATTCTAGAAATTTCCAAAATGTTTTACCATTTAAACAATAATCAGAAACTTCAATAATTCATAATAAATAGCCCTTTTATTAGAAAAATACAAATTTTATGTCCATTCCATAGGAAATTAAATTCTCTACAACTTTGTAGATTCAAGTGTTTCTAAATTCCAAACGAAAATTGACCGAAATTCACATACGAATGATTTTCAACACCTCTATTCTGACAAAATATCCTTTAAAGGAGGGGTGAATGTGATAACCCGGGATTTTAAATTTATGAATATTTTTTTTATTTTGACTATTAATATTGTAATGTGTATCTGTGATACGAGTCTCGAGATGTGGTTAATTTGTGTTTTGACTAAGAAATAAGAGTAGAGTTGTGCTTAATCTGAGAATAAAAAACCCTAACCCTAAGTCCTGGATAGAGATTCGATTGAAAATATAATTAAAATAATTATATTGATGAGTACGTGTTTGTACTGTATAGAATGTTGATCAATGATTGGTCGGGTAGGGTAAAATCTTTGTAAACCCTAATAAGGGATTGAAAACCCTAATCTCAAGATTAGAAACCCTAATGCGTAGTTAGGAACCTTAATCGAAAGCCAAGAAACCCTAATTTTTAATTTGAGAATCCTAAACCCTACTTAAGAAACCCTAATCCTAATTAGTAAGCCCTAAAGTGATTAGTAAACTTTAATGTGTATAGTAACCTTTAATATAATTAGGAAACACTAATTATATTTTAGAAATCTTACTTTTCTATTTTAAAACCCTAATTTAGAAAATCCTAGAAGCTAAGGTTATAAAACCTAAGGGTTATAACCTTAGGGTTAAACCCTAAAGGTTTGGCAAGTTACCTATATGCCATTAAAATTTCATGTCCAATGTCCAAAATACCCTTTTCTTAGATTTTAAGTTAAGAGATTTGCAAGATCTAGTGAGTCATCACTTAAGGATTATCCCATGTGCTGCAAATCCTTACCAAATCTGATCCAAAGTGCCACCTAGCAAGTATGGATTCATTGCATCTAAGATATAAATGATTTAGGAGAGAGAAAGTTCACAAAATAAGCTCATTAGCTATCTAACACCAACCAACTCTTTCTCTCACCTAAACCCATGAAATCCCTAAGTGTTTCAGTCACTAACCAAGCCTTTAGATCATCAAGATCGATGGAGAAGAGCTAGAAACAAAGATTGGACAAGAGAAGGTAAAACCCTAACTTATACTTTGATCTCGTATGCTTAAGAAAATATTTGTGTTTATGTGTTTAAATTCATGTTAAGGTGTTTTAAGATGATCTTTTTGAAAAACTGTCCCAAGAACACAAAATGTGGCCTCGACAACCCGAATGTTAAGTGGCCCTAGATTCTTTTCTATTTTTGATTTTTGTTGTTTTAAAGTTTTAATCTGTAGCTTGTCATGTGGTCTTTGATCTGGAAGTGGAATCACAACCATCCCATGTCTAGATTGTAAGTTATTAGTGGTCAAAACCCGTTGACCGAGATTGACCGGGTGAATTCTGGTAACCCAGAACGCCATGAACAGTGTCTGACAACCTTTTGCAAGGCCCGTATCTGTCAGGTTATAAGTGATTTGATTTTGTTGTTATATGCATGTTGTAGCTTGTAATATGGACTCTAGCTGCCTGGCCTTGGATCTCTTAAACAACAAATAGATCGAGGAGGTAGAGGATGGTCAAAGTAGACCATCCGGTGAATATTCTGCTTTTACGGAAATTTCGTAAAACGTAAGAATGAGTTTCGATGCCCTTTGACCGAAACAGATCCTGAGATTTTGATGTTGTTGGACCGACATAGTATTATGTATGTAAAATCCCAAATTTTACTTAATAAAGATTTAAATTTCTAATTTTTTTTTGAATATTATGGTGTGGATTTAATATAATGTTATAGTTGTGGGTAATATTTATAAATTTTGCAAAGTATGCAAGTTGTTATATTATTCGATTGGTTCAGACTATTATTTGTGTTTGGGAATATTCATTTACAAAGATAATCATTGGTGGACCCCACAATGTAATTATTGCCTGATTGAGAAAACGACAAAAATATTTTTATGAAAATAACGGTGGAAGTTTTACCGTTAATCTTTGGACTACTCCTAGTAGTAAAAAGTACAATGAATACGCGTGGTTGCATAGTAGCACACGATTATTGATTATTGATGCTTATGTGAGAAGTCACTCGCTTTTGTTCAATTATTCGCAATAAATACGATAGTATCTCAACGTTATTTGATTCAATTATTGTTGATTGTTATATATATATATATAATATAAGTTTTGTTTTATTAGTATTATTAATGTAGTAAAAAGCAGAAAAATCTTTATATATAAAATGTAATACTTTTATAAAGTTATTCGCTTTATTAGGCTAATAGTAAATCTTTTTATATAAAATGTAATACTTTTATAAAGTTATCTCTGCTTTATTAGACAATAATTAGATTATATTATATTTTATTATGCATAGTGTTTGCATAGTAAATCTTTTTAAAAGTTATTCGCTTTATTAGATTATAAATAGAATATATTATATTTTATTGTAAACCAATCCTGACCGTCCATTTAAAGTAAATCGATCTGGACCGCTTCATGGATTGGTTACTATTCACCATTCTTCTATAAATAAGCTCATTCCTTCATTATTTCTTACGAATTCAATCAAACTCTAGAGAGAGAAACCGTAGAGAGAATTATTCTTCATAATCTTGAGCGTATTTCTTTATCGCTTAAGAAAGCTTTGAGCGTGGTGCAAGTTTCTTCAAGTATACCCCGCCTCTGGGCTTTAGAGTACTTTTCTTTATAAGGTAAGGGATATTATTTGTTGTACTGTAAGGGGTATTATTTTTTTTATATTCATGAAGAGAACTTCATTATTCCATTCTTTATTATTCTGTTTGAATAACCTCAGATACGCTGGCTCTACCCTATACTTGGTGATTTCGTTGTTATTCCATTCTTTATTATTTTGTTGAATATCCTGTTTGCAGGCGTTTTACGCCGGACCGGTTCCGCTTTTTATTATTCTTGGAATATCCTCATCAGACGCTTTTACGCCGGACTTGGTTCCGCTTTATTATTCTCATTGGAATATCCTCGTCTGTGCATTTTTACCGGACCGATTCCGTTATTTATTATTCTCGTTGGAATAACTCCGTCTATGCGAAGTACCACATGCATGGTGATTTCGCTTGTTATTCTATTCTTTATTATTCTCATTGAATATCCTGGCTTGCGTATATTACGCTCCGACCTAGTTTCGTTATTTATTATTTTGTTGAATAACTCCTGCCTGCTCAAGTACCGCATGCATGGTGATTTCTTTTGTTATTCCATTCTTTATTATACTCAGTTTGTTAAAGTTTTGACTTCTATACTCCATGAAATTAGTGGAATATCCTTGATATTTGCGCTTCATCCAGTATCTTCTCATGGAAATATTCTTCTGAGCATTCTTGAAATTTACTCTACAAAGAAGTATCATGTTGACAATTTGAACGTTATTAGTTCTTGGATAAATTAATTCTTGAACTTGTTTTATTGAATTCTTATATCATTGTCATCATCTTCATGTCTATATTATGTTAAAAGTCATCTATGGCCTGTAGTGCATAGATGGACTTGGTATGATTATGACCAGGGATTATTCGGTATAATCATGATCGTAATATTACAAATGATGTGGAAAAAGTCCTCATTGGCCCGTAGTGCATTGATGGACAGTTTTTGGTATGATTATGGCTATGGATTCTCTTCTGCCAAGGGGAGCAAAGATGAATTATTTTATGGCATGATCGGGACTGCTTGATGAATACATGAATATCCTTGGCCCGTAGTGGATATAATTTGTGGTCGTGATACTAATGAATATCATCGGTCAGAAAAGGTGGGATGATGGATTATTTATTAAGGTCGAGTTTCAAATGATAAAAATGATGAAAAACCTTTTTAAATCATAAAAGATAGTATTCTCTACTTGACTCTTTTAATGGATTGCTCAAATAAAATAAATATTTCCCTATCCTATAAATTAATAATTAATTATTTACAAATAATATTACAGAATCATAATTATGACAACCTGGTCGTTCCCAGGAAAGAGAGGGCTTTCCGATAAGGATTTCTCCTTACTGGCGCGGAATAGGTGACCAAACCCCTTTTCTAGACAAAACTTCCTTAGACATTTCCAATAATGTTATCTAATAATATTATTCAAATAATAAGAATTATTGATCTGATAATGGAAAATATTGTGCAATGACAATTATTGAAACGACAATAATATAAAATATCAACGCAGTAATTATTGAATCAATAAAATAAAATATTGAACAATAATTATTGTAACAATTATTGAGTAGTGCCTTCTTACGTAAGAGTCAATAATTCAAAAATACTGTGCAATACCTTGTGCTACTGTGGAACCACGTGTATTACTATATTTTAACCATCAGGTAATCCAATAGTTGTTAATCTGTGAACAATTACTACCGTTATTTATAAAACTTAAACTTGTCGCTTTTCTTCATCCCACAGTTATTCTCATATGGGCTCACAAAATGGTCATTGTCGTCTTAATATTCCCCGACAACAAGAATATTCCACGACCAAACGAATATTCCCCGATAATAATGAATATTTTATAACCACTTGCTTATTTTATAAAATTTGCACATTTCACCCATAGCCAAAACATTATATCAAATTAATACCTTATTATATCGAAATAATGAATATAGGAACTTCGATTTTATTTATAAAAAGTTGGGGTCTTACACTCATAGAAGGGGATATATATATCTTGGGAGACCAACATACACGTGAACAACATGTTTAAATGTTATGCATAACGTAGGGTACTTTGGGCTGATAACCTATTATACTTGTTTATATTGAATTATCAGTGTAATACTGTTAATTCTAGCAGGAGTTCTTGGTCCATAGTGACTGCTCAGTATTAAAATCTTATCTATTGGAAAATGTTGAAACCTTTGAATTCTTTTGAAAATAATTTGGTCTATAATAACTTTTGGTTTGCAATTCAAAGGATAGATTTGGAACTATTGAGATTTCTTTGTTTACAACATTATTCTTTAAACTCTCGAGCTATCCTTTATCATTATACCTTTGAGATTATTATCTTGATATTTATGCATGTTCACCCTTATTGTTATATTACTTGCTTGGCAAATTTATTGCTCATTCTTGCTTTCCATAAACCTTTCAGTTAAGGCAGAACGGGGTGAAACATCAGACAAGGATAAGGGAAAGGGCAATGCTATGGAGTAGCTTGGTCCTCTATGTTAGGATTTTAATTATCATGTTGTATTAAGACTTAAGTATGGTTATGTAATAAATATATTATATTTTAAATTATGTTATGTGTTAGTTAAAGTTGTGAGACTTGGGACGAGAATATTTATATTATATCAATGTAAATTATTCTATTATTTTGTTGTTTAATTTGTTGGTATATTAGAACGTGAAGCATCAGATTCAAGAAAGAGGTATCTGAATTTGGGGGGCATTTTAGTTAGTGCATTGTACTTTAACTAAGGAAGTAACAGTCCAATAGACAGAGAGGAAGAAGGGGCCACAACTGGTAATTGCTGGAAGGGGGATGAACATCAAGGGACCACCATTCTTCTTGCCATTCCCCTATTAGAATTTGGCAGCTTAACCCTTATATTGAACTATTCATTCTTTTCATTATGGTTTGAACATGTATGGTTGGGGTTGTGTTGTTGGTTATGTTGTGTTGGAGACCAGGTAGGGTCCGGGAGTTATAAGGGGGATTATGTGAAGAAGTTAAGTGTTAATGTCATACTAGATATGCAAGAAAGCTTAAGTCATATGCTTACAAGTATGCTTAAATGTTAGTCATATGCTTACAAGTATGCTTAGAGAGTTATTCATATGCGCACAAGTATGCTCAAGTCATATGCTTACAATTATGCTTAAATATTAATCATTTGCTTATAAGTATGTTCAAGTCATATACTTACAAGTATGCTTAAGTCATATGCTTACAAGTATGCTCAAGTCATATGCTTGCAAGTATGCTCAAGTCATATGCTTATAAGTATGCTTAAATGTTAATCATATGCTTACAAGAATGCTTAAATCATATGCTTATAAGTATGTTTAGAAAGCCTGACCATGCTATAAATTAATAAGCTCATGTTGTCTTTGTAGGTATTATGGTATCATGGACTTCTATTTAGACTATAGTTGGATGAGCCGACGAAATTCAAGTGCCCAGATAAGTGCTACAACTAAATTTAGAGCTGGTTGCCAAGTGTTTCTAGAGTATGCGTATAGTCACCCAGAATGTGTGAATGGTTAAAACAAGATAAGATGCCTTTGTTTAAAGTGTAAGAATATAAATTATATGGACAGAAACATGGTAAAATATCATTTAATTGTTTCTGGGTTCATGAAAAATTACGAAGAATGTTGGTGGGTACATGGGTAGAGAAGAGATGATGGCATCGCAGAAGTACATAATCCGGGTAGCAGTACCCATTATATAAATGAAATGGTTCATGATATTGTAGGGCTAGATTTTGATTGGGAACAAGGCAGAGAGAAACCTATTAATTTTGTAACGACCGAGAAATTTATAATTTAATTTAAATATTTATTGAATTAAATAAATATTTTAAATAATTTATTTATTGAGATAAATAAATATTTGATGAATTGTGGTATAATAATTTAGTTGAGTATGTATGTGCTAACTAAATTAATGGAAGGTAAATTTATTATTTAAGGATTTAATTCAATGAAAATAATTAAATTAAATGAATTGTTTAAAAATTTAAGAAAATAAGTAAATTGGATAAAGTTATGTTTAAGTCTAATTTATTAATTTAAATTAGATATATAATTATTTATTATTCATATATATAATTATAATAGAAATTATTTTAATTACCATTACAAGTTATTTAAATTAATTAAGTTAAAATTATTTAATTAACTAGAGTGTGACACATGAAATCATATAATATAATATAATATAATACTAATAAAATAATCTAGTTTGGGGGATAAGTGGTAGCCAAACAAGATCTTGTGGCCTTTGACTTACTGTAACTTATGCCTATTGGTTTTTGTTAACTGATATTCAAGATTATCAGTTGGCTTATTTTATTTCACGTATTCATCTAAAGCCTTAGAGCAGAGAAAGAGAGTTGTGAGGAAGAGAGTGATTCTCTATTTATTTTGCTAAGGAGTTGGAGTATCAAGGTTCTTATTATTCTTCTTCCCAACAATCAAGGATTTAAGGTATAAATTTCTACTAATGTCTAGGTTTTGATTTCTTAGTGATTATCTACTATAAATTGGTAGTTGTATTAGATTGATACATGTATGTATGTTGTTATAATCTGCTAATCATCAATTGTGAGTGTTATTTGATGATTAACTACATGAAATTTGGGTTGGTAGGGAGAAAAGTAAATAACAGTGTATGTTTATGAAAAATGGCTTAATAAAGTACAAATTTTCATGTTTAATATGTATGATAATCTTAAAATTGATGTTGAATTACGTTAGTATGTTAAGAAATGAAATCGGCGTAGTTTAAATCATGTTAATTGGTTAAGTAACGAAGTCGTGGCGATCGTTTTCGCTAAAAGTGTAAAAATGATGAAATTTGGAAAATTTGGGATTTTGATCCTCCAAAATTGTATATATAGAGTTTTTACGTTGTTATTGTGTGGTATTGCATGTTTATAGATGTTATCACATAGTTTTATGTGCAGGGTTTTGTGAATTTTGTAGTGTTTGAGTTGATTTGGGTGGCTGGTGCAATAACAGAGTCAGTAATTTCGTCTGCACCACTGCAGTAGCTACTACTGTTAAGACAGATAGAAAGCGACATAGTTACTGACTTGGGGTTTCTGAGACGAGCACCAGCAAGGTAATGCATCCAAGGTGCAAGTCTTGGGACAGCCAAGTACAAGCCAGTGTCCTGAAGCCTAAGCAAAGAAGTCCGCTTCAATTGTAGGACATGACTAATGAACTTAATCTAGTTTGGCAAGCATGTTAATGATGTTAAAACATAATGTGGACTATAATAACAGATTGTAACGCGTTGTAATACAAAGTGTAAAATATTTAAGTGATTACTTAAATAGGTTATGAAATGAAACTAAAAGTGATGTTTTCAAAAGTTAAAGATGAACGATTAAGTTATGTTGGATTGTAATGAGATTTCAGAGGCGTTAAGGATGTTAACCAACATGGTTAGATGCTAAATTAAGGTTATAACCTAAATGATGGTTTAAACCCTAAAGCTAATATTTATATAACTAATTGTTGTTGCGATTTCAATGATATATGTAGGGTAATTAGAGAACAATATTACTTTTGTGTAGCTTACATACAAGGCAAGTTTCTAAACCTTATCTCTTTACAATTGAGCAAGTTTCTTTTCCTAAACTTTTATTGAGCAAGACTATTGATTCTATCCTCATGTACAATTGAATAAGCTCTTGTAAACTAATTCGTTACATTGAGCGAGTTTCACTTTTCTTATTATTATTTGAGGCATATATTGTTCTAATACATTGTTTCAAGTGAGATTGTTCTAATTCTTTGAATATAGTACTTTGCATGTATATCATATTTGTTCAATTATACATTTTTGTTATTCGGTCCTTGACTTTGATAGCCTTGTTCAAATCTTTATTGTTGTATTAAACCTTCAAGTAGTAAGCAAACCTTTATTGATTGAAGTAATCTATAATTGAATAGTGTTCTAAAATTCTAGAAACACTAATAAGTTAGTTACGAGCTAAACTTTCTTTAGAGCGGAAATTCTAAATTCAAGCTGAGACGAACAACCCTAACATAGGGGATTTTGTACGTGTAATGTTTAGATGTTTGTGCACAATACATGGTACAAAGGGCTGATCCCCCTAAGTACGTTAAGAAGGGTCTCAGATAGTCAAATGATCATATAGGCGAGGTAATAATACCTAAATACCGGAGACATAGTTCGTGGTCTTAAGACCCTCAAATATTAAATTCGAACTTGTTTTCTATTTTTGAATCGTAGAGCAAGTTCACTATTGTTCAGCATTCGTTGGTCATTCTCATGTTGTCATCATTACTACTTTCTATATCAGTGAGCAATTGTTTGCTCACTCTTGCATTTAACACTGTAGCTAAAGTTGAGAAACTCGATGAGCCATCTACTAGCAAAGGAAAGGGCAAAATGTCCAAGTGTTGAAGACTTATGAGAAATTTATTTAAATGAATTATGTTATAAGACTTGTTTAATTTTATGATGTATTCCGCAAACTTATGTAATAATTTTTAAGGTTAGATTACCTGGAATTATTTTTGAAATGATGATGTAACCCTTTAATGGGAAAGATTATTCTTTAAGTTATTTAAATTATGTCTTTATCCTTTAATTATGAGTAGTTAGATGTAATGGTTTTGAAAAGTGAACACCAAATCCTGCAGGAATGAAGTACCTGGATTTGGGGGTGTCACAGGTTGGTATCAAAGCTTTAGGTTATGAACCTTAGGTGGGGAAACCTTAGGAAGTAACCTTTAAGGAAACAGAAAACATAGAGGTGTCCAACTCTTATCGAGTTTTAAGGAATGGATTAAGGTATCCATTAAAGCTAAATAATAAAAGACATTATGTGCTATGTGTTAATAACTTATGTGCTCACGAGTATCAAAAATGTTAAGTAAAACTTAAAATATTTTGTTGTCAGGATGTCTAATGAAGGAGGATCCAGTCCAGCTAGGGAAGTGATACCACATGTACCTAGAGATAACGAACCACGTGATATTCACGTTGTGCGGAAACAGTTGATCCAAGAAGATGAGCATGTGACCGATCCCGAGGAGGATAACTCTTAGGAGATAGAGGAGGACGATGTGGAAGAGGATCCTGTGGAGTTTCCACCAAACTCCATATCAGCAGAGATGTGTGACTCTCTGTATGATCGTAACATAGAATTACAGGACAAGGTTGAGGAGCTAAAAGCGTTGGTTGAGATTTATCACGCTACGATGGAGCAGAAGGATGCGAAAATTCAAGAACTCAACTCATGCCTTGGAAACATGGAGTGGGACCTAGTTCATACCAAGGGTCAGCATGAAGACCTGTTGGCAGTAAACAAGAAGATGAAGACTGACATGAAGAAATTAAAAGATGACTTCAAAGAGGAATCAGCTAAGCGTGCAAGGGCAGAGGATGCTTGGATGAAGGCGACTCAACGTGCAGACCGTGCTGAGGCTAAGGTCCAAGTGAAGAAGGCCAAGATGAACAAGATGGATTACGCTTTTAATTCTGCGATTGATAGGGCCCAGGATTGAGTCTTTTATTATCCACCTCAGTTTGAAGATTCGCCGTGGTTCGTGATGGATCGTAGAACAGCGTATCGTATCATGGAAGAAGAACGTTGAGAAGCCTTACGACGTCTTAATATGTCTAGATAGAGAATAATAATAATAATAATAATAATAATAATAATAATAATAATAATAATAATAATAATAATAATAATAATAATAATAATAATAATAATAATAATAATAATAATAATAATAATAATAATAATAATAATAATAATAATAATAATGTGTGGTTAAGTAAATGAGTAAATAAACTATGAATCCCTTATTTTGAGATGAATAAAGGGATAGTATGAGTATGTAATCCTGAAACTTGTCTAGTTCAGGAAAGTGAATGTTAATAGTGGTTATGCTATCTTTAACATGTTTTAAAACGTTATGAATGAATAAAATATCAAAGTTTATTTGAAATGTTATGTGTTATAGCTTTAATCTTGGAATGTTTAAGTTAAACTTTAAATACCCAAGAAGTTGAGTAATGAACTAATAAGCGTATATTTTAACAGAAAATGCCTCCTAGAAGAAGATAACCACGTCAACAACCACCTCCTGAGGGGTCCACTAATAATAATAACGAGGCCAACACTAATCTGGTTCAGCAGTTGGTAGCTCTGTTAATGGGTGCATTTGCGAATCAACCACAAGCTCAAGTCACGACCTTTAAGGAATTCAAAGCGGTTGGACCGCCAGAGTTTCAAGGGTCTATGAATCCAGTGGAAGCCCAAACTTGGATCATGGAAATGGAGAAAGTGTTCGACGTTGCTAGAGTTAATGAGGATCAGAAGACTGCGTTGGCAACGTTCATGCTGAAGTCTGAAGCTAGCTACTGGTGGTAGGAAAATAAGGTTCGTGGGGGGACAAGGAGTGATATCGTGGGATAGATTTAAGGAGATTTTTTTCGAAATGTACTTTCCAGAGAGTTCTCGAAATCAGTTGGAGGTGCAATTTCTGAGTCAAGCAAGGAACTATGATTTGAATGTAATATGTCGCTGAAGTTTAACGAGTTGGCAAGGTTTGCCACTTACCAAGTTAATACTGATGAACGTAAAGTGAGAAGGTTTGAACAAGGATTGAAACCCTAGATGTATAGCAAGGTTTCAATGTTTCAGCTGAATACATTTGTGGCTGTACTAAAAAAGGCAATTATCGCGGAAGGTGGAAGCGATGCCTTGACCAAGTACAACCAAGAGCAGAAGAAGAGGAAGAACGAGAATGAGAATAAGGCTGGTGGAAGTAATGTTGGAAGTAACAATCAAAAGAGGAAGTGGAGCGATAGTTCAACTGTGGGAGGACAACAAGGAAGTCAGCAAAAGAAGAAATTTAAAGCTTGTGCTACGTGCGGGAAGAACCATAATGGATTATGTTTGAAGGGAAAGCGGGTGTGTTTCAACTATGGTGAGGAAGGACGCATTGCACTGACCTGTTTTAGTCCGAAGAAAGGAGCATGTTTTAGTTGCGGTTCAAAGGATCACATGGCTCGTGATTGCCCTAAGAAGCCAGCGGGAAGTGCAAGTGGTGGAAAAGGAAACAACAACGGTGGTGGTGCATTAACTGTCACTGGAATAGCACAGTGAAGCCGACCTACTTCAAGGACTTTCAATATGACCGTATAGGATGCTGTACAGTTTAAGGATATGGTGTCAGGTATCATTCAGATTAATGGTATTGATGCTTATGTACTATTTGATTCGGGTGCTACTTGTTCATTTATATCCAATGAATTTGCTCAAAACTTTAGATTTGCCTCAGGAAGAATTAGAATTTCCCCTAAGTATAGAGATCACGAATAGGGAAGTGATTCCTGTCAGATACATATATAGGAATTGTATAGTGGTGATAAAAGGTCATGAGTTGATGGTAGATTTGATACCAATTAGACTTGGTGAATTTGATGTTATACTGGGAATGGATTGGTTATTCAATTACGGAGCTGTAATTGATTGCCAAAGGAAATGTGTTAACTTTATGAATCTGTCAAAGGTTGTGTTCTATGGCAGCAAGTCGCCTCGACAAGCAAGTTGTCTGACAGGCTAAGAAGTTGTTGAGAGAAGGATGTGTAGGATACTTAGCCTACATAGTCAATGTAAGACCCCAACTTTTATGAATAAAGAATAATTTTCTCGAAATATATTTTTGAATATTATGGTGTGGATTTGATATAATGTTATAGTTGTGGGTAATATTTAAAAATTTTCAAAGTAAGCAAGTGGTTATATAATATTCGATTGGTCGGAGAATATTTGTTTTAACAGAGAATATTCGTACGACTGCAAAATCATTAGTGGACCCCAAAACGAAAGTATTATCGTAGTTAGAAAATGACATAGTTATCTTTTTATAAAAATAACGGCGGAAGTGTTACCGTTAAAACTGTTGAACTACACGGTAGTAAAAGTACAGTAATACGCGGGGTTATGGTTGCATAAGAAATACTACCAGATTGGTTATTGATGCTTACGTGAGAAGTCACTCAGTTATACTCAATTATTGCTACAGTAATTGTTGCATCATATCTCTCATATTATTGATTCGATTATTGTCACAGTATCATCTGTATAATATCTTATACTATTAAATCAATAATTGAGACGATAAAGTTATTTATATTATTAAATTGCAATATTTACAATGTCTAGAAGTTCTGTCAAGGAGAGGTTTGGTCATCTAATTACGCGCCAATAAGGAGAAATCCTTATCGAAAAGCCCCCTCTTTCCTGGGAATGACCTGGTTGTTAAATATTGTGAGTTATAATATTAATGATGAAAAAGTTCGTATTAATTAAAGACGAAATTGATAGTTCCATTGTGTTGGAATTATTAGTGTTAGTGGAAATCGATATTTATTTCGATATTAATTGATGTCTGGAAGTTTTACTGACCAGTCAGGTAATTAATCGGATAAATGAGCAATTAATTGCTATTAATTCACATGATTATAACTATTTGTTCACATATGTGTACTATTAATTCACATTCTTGTATTATTAGGGGATTTGGTGCAAGATTGATAATACTTGCATGACTAAGTTAAAAATGAAGGTATAGATGGAGGTACTATACTGTAATTCATATTTTTCACATGATTATAACTATTGATTCACATGATTGAACTATTGATTCACATTATTTACTATTAGGGGATGTGGTGCAAGTTTGATAATACTTGCAGGACTAAATTAAAAATGAAAGAAAAGTTGAAGGTATTGTACTGTAATATTTTGAGCCCTAAAATGTGCAATTATCGAAACTATATTTTCTATAAATAGAAGCTCTTTCTTCCTTTATTTCTCAGCAATTCACTAAAGCTTTAGAGAAATTATTATAGAGAGAAATTATAGAGAGAAAGAAGATGAGAAGTTTGCTACCTCACTATTCTAATATCCAGTTTTTTCTAAGGTAAGGGGTATTTTTCTTTCGTATTCATGAAGAGAGTTATTTTCTTTCAATTCTCGTAAGAGTTGTTATTCCATTCTTTATTATTATGTTGGAATAACCTGTCTATTTGAAGTAGCGCATACATGGTAAAATTCTTCTGTTATTCCATTCTTTATTATTCTGTTGGAATAACTTGTCTGTGCGGTCTATCGCATGCCTGGTGAATTCTTCTGTTACTCCATTCTTTATTATTCTATTGGAATATCCTGTCTGTGTGGATTACACTAGACCTGGTTCCATTCTTTATTATTCTGTTGGAATAACCTGTAATTGCGGTCTATCGCATTCATAGTGAATTCTTATGTTATTCCATTCCTTATTATTTTGTTGGAATATCCTGTCTGTGCGGATTACGCATGACCTGGTTCCATTCTTTATTATTCTGTTGGAATAACCTATCTATGTGGATTATCACATGCATGGTGAATGATCCTTCGTATTCATTCCTTAATAAATTATGGAAATGATCTATCTACGTGGATTACCGCATGGCGGGTGAAAATCCATTTGCAGTTTCATATATTCTATGACACTCATTTGGTTAATGTTTTGGCTTCTATACTCCATGAAATTAGTAGAATATCCTGGATATTTGTGCTTCATCCAGTATCTTTTCATGGAAATATTCTTCTAAGCATTCTTGAATTTTACTGCACAAAGTAGTATCATGTTGACAATTTGGACGTAATTGATTTGAAGATAAATTAACTTATAAATCTTTAAAATTTATTCTTGAACTTGTTTTATTGAATTATTATGTCATTGTCATCATCCTCATTCTTATATTGTGATGAAAGTCATCTTTGGCTTACGTGCATAGATGGACTTGGTATGATTATGACCAGGGATTATTCTGTATAATCATGACATGGAATGTTCTAAATGATGTGGTAAAAGTCCTCAGTGGCCTGTAGTATTGATGGACAGTTTTTGGTATGATTATGACCAGGGATTATTCGGTATAGTCATGACCATTGATGATTTAATGAATATCCTTGGCCCATAGTGCAGGGATGACTCGATGATGTGGTTTAATTATTAAGCTGAGTTTCAGAATTGATGAAAACATTTTAAATCATAGAAGATAGTAGATATCATGCTCTACTTAACTCTTCTAATGGATTGCTTATTCCGCTTCAGTTAAACTTGATGTCTATTATATTTTATCAGTTTAACATTGTTGAAGACTAATGATAATTTATTCTACATTATCTTAGTTATAATATTTCTTACTGGGTTAGTTGAGCTCATCCTTTTGCTTTCATTATTCTCTTCAGGAAATGAGAACGTAGCCGGGACTAGTCGGGGAACAGAGTGACGGTCCAGATGATAGCATTAGTAGTCCTCACTATTCTGTTAAATAGTTTGACAATAAATGTAATGAGGACTCCATTGAGTGTTGATATTGTCTAGATGACAATATTCTTGTTAAAACTCCTAGATTATGTTTTGTCGTATTTTACACGACTGATGTATAATTAAGTTATATTTGAATTTTGTACCATGTATTTGGCGACTCAAGATAGGTGATGTATACCTATTTTGGGGGCATCACAGTTGGTATCAAAGCTTAGGGATATGATCCCAGCCGAGATGTGAGACAAGAACTAGGAGGGAGAGATGGGAATTCTTCCGCCACTATGACCTACCTAAGTTTATTTGGTATTTAATTGGTCTCATTGTCAGTATAGGGATAATATGTGATATGATAATTAACCCTTGTTTTGTGGAAGTATTTGAAAATGGCATCCGAAAATGTTGAGATAAGCAATGAAGCACATGAGACCGTTGAGTCACCACAGATTAATACCTAGGATAATGTGCAACAGGAAGACAATAATCCTCAGGTAACCAACAACGATGAAATGATGAACGATGGGATGTTCAGAGGTTTTATGCCATTCATGCAACATCAGGCGAAGGCGGCTCCTGTCCAAATTGCAGGTGGAAACACTGATAACTCTCGGACGGTCACCGCTAAGCAGTTCAAGGAGCTGGGACCACTGGATTTTTTTGGTGAGCCAAAACCACTTAAGGAGAGACGTGGATAAAGCAG
This sequence comes from Panax ginseng, assembly GCA_020205605.1. Classification (NCBI taxonomy): domain Eukaryota; kingdom Viridiplantae; phylum Streptophyta; class Magnoliopsida; order Apiales; family Araliaceae; genus Panax; species Panax ginseng. Next base: position 54,811,336 of record CM035149.1, on the reverse strand, counting down.
ATCAACAAGATATTTGATGTCTTGGGATGCTCCGAGGAGCAAAAGGTTCCCTTTGCCACCTTCATGTTTGCGAGCGAGGCGATTACCGGGTGGGAATCAGAAAGCGTACTCAACCTGCCGCACTAAAGATGTCTTGGGAGAAGTTCAAAGAACTGTTCAACGATAAGTACTTTCCTGAAAGTATTCGTCACATGAAGGAGGTAGAGTTCATCAAGCTTGAGCAAAACAATATGACCGTGGCACAGTACGAAGCTAAGTTTGTCGAGTTATCTCGATTTGCGTCCCACTTGGTTGATAATGAAGAGAGAATTACGAGGATGTTTCATAGAGGGTTGAAACCCGAGATACGTCAATACCTTATCTCTCATAAACTGTGTTTGTATTCAGATGTTGTGAATAGGGCTCAGTTATTGGAGCGCGATAATGAGTCAACCCAACCAAGAGAGAGCAGCCGAAAAGTCGATAATACCAGTGGTAGCAGTCATCGAAGCGGTGACAACATACGTGGAGGGAATCAACATGCCAGAAATGATAATCACTTCGGTGGTAATTATGGCCATGACAATAAGAGTGGACATTTCAAGAAGAGGAGATTCAACAAGGATGGAAAGACATCAGCACCAGCACCTGTTGTTAAGGAAGGAGAATGACCACCGGTCCTATGTTACAAATGTGGAGGGGAAGGACACATAAGTCCAAACTGCACGATGCAGTCCAAAGTGTGTTATAATTATGGAAAAGAAGGTCACCTAGCTCGATTTTGTCGTGCACCTAAGTCAAGTCCAGTTGGGATGGAGGCATCAAAGGGTGTCCCAGACAAGACAAAACCGGTAGTTCAAGGGAGAGCGTTTGTTATAACCTCCCAAAAAGTGAGGAATCCAAAAGAGGTGATCACGGGTAAGCTAATCATAAACTCTAGCGAAGTTTATACTTTATTTGATACCGGTTCTACCCATTCCTCTATTTCTCCTACTTGCGCTCAACGTTTAAATTTGACTTCGGAGAAATTATACTTTGACTTATCTGTTGAAACTCCGTTGGGAGAAACCTTCATTACATCCACGGTTTATAAGTCTTGTTTGATTCAAATTGGTAACCGCACGTTACCTGTCGATCTTATTTCTTTTTAAATACTTTCATTTGATGTGATTTTAGGGGTTGATTGGTTAACTACTCATCATGCTAAAATTGATTGTTTTCGTAAGGTTGTTAGCTTTCATATTCCTAACCAACCTATTATGTGAATTCAAGCAACCAAACCACTAAAATGAATCACTTTCATATCAAGTCATAAAGCTATTCGTTTATTGAAAAACGGATGTCAAGCTTTCTTAGCCCATATCACGAATTTAAATAAAAATACGTCAGATTTGAATGATATTTCTATTGTTAATAAATTACTGACGTATTCCCTGAAGAACTTCCTAGCCTACCCCAGAGCATGAAATTGAATTTTGTATCGACCTTGAATCCTGGTACAAAACCCATTTCCAAAGCCCCATATCGAATGGCTCCTATTAAACTTCAGGAGTTAAAAACCCAACTACAGGAATTGTTAAACATCGGTTTCATTCGTCCTAGTACGTCTCCTTGGGGTGCTCCTGTTCTATTCATGAAGAAGAAAGATGGAAGTATGTGACTTTATATTGATTATCGCGAGTTTAATCATGTCACCATCAAAAATAAGTACCCATTGCCTCGCATTGATGACCTGTTTGACCAGTTGCAAGGAGCCAAATTCTATTCAAAGATTGATCTTCCTTTCAGATATCATCAGTTGAAGATTAAAACTGATGACATTCCAAACACTACTTTTAAAACTCGGTACGGGCATTATGAATTCCTAGTCATGTCTTTTGGATTGACTAATGCTCCTGCTACCTTCATGAACATGATGAACCGAGTATTCAAGGAATATTTGGATCACTTTGTGGTCATCTTTATTAATGACATCCTCAATACTCCAAAACCCGTGAAGACCATTGTAACAACCTGGGTCAAATCCCGAGTCCGGAACAAATCTCGGGTCAAATCCCAAGTCCGAATCGAACCAAATCCATCAAAATAAGGCCTCAAACTACTGGCCCAATAGTATCTTCTTGGGTCATCTTAGCCCACCACAGGCTCACCCAAAAGGTCATGACTTAAAGGTACTATTGGTAGTAACTTATTTTCTTATATGGAGACAAATTTTTCCCCTATCTTCCGATGTGGGACTGGGGTTTTACAAACTCCCCCACTTAAATTTCTGACGTCCCCGTCAGAACCGATCACACACACGGCCCAAAGATCTTTGTCTCTCTAGCCATTGTGGGATAATACCGGCTGGCTTCGTGTGTGACAACCCGAATTTTTATAGGTTATTAAAAAAAGAATTTAATAATTAAAATTCTTATTATGAGATGTTTTGAGTTTGAGTATTTATATATATGTGCTATATATTTTGAAATATGTGATCTGGTGTGAAGAGAAATATATATTCATATATTGGGAAAGTGAGGTTTAATAGTTAATTTAACTATTGAAGAAATTAAATGAATTTGTTATGAAAAAAAAATTAACTGAATAAGATTAGTAAATTAAATAAATATTTTAGTTGCTTTATTTGTTAAATAAATTGAATTCATGGATGTTGTTATGGAGTAATTTTATTAAGGTGTGGTGATGATAATTTAATTAGAGACTAATTAAATTATAGAATTATTAAATTAAAAGAATAATATAATTAAAGGGATAATTAAATTAGAAGATTAGTATTTATTAAATAAATATTGAGAATTATATTGGTTAAATAAATATTATAAGGCTAAATAATGATTGTGATTTAAATTGAATAAATGTGACAATTGAACTATATTATATAAATAATATAAAAAATAAACTAAAATGAGATTTTAAGAGGATTGCCAAACATGGCCTTGCGGGCCTTTGGCATATTATAACCGATAAAGCCTTTTTGGTTTTTAACGATATATCCGTGACGCCCCCAAAATAGGTATACATCACCTATTCCGAGTCGCCAAATACACATGGTACGTAATATAAATACAATCTTTAATATACAACAAGAGAGTCATGAGTTTTAATACAATTATTGTCTTCTGACAATATCCACTCTCGTAATAAGTCCTAATTACATTTATTGTCACACTATTTAATGTAATAGTGAGGACTACTAATACTATCATCCGGACCATCACCCGCTCCCCGACTAGAACCCTAAGCACGCTCTCATTTCCTCAAGAGAACAAAGAAAGAAAGGGTGTGCTCAACTAGCCCAAGAAGAAATATTATGATTAAGATAATGCGTAATAAATTATCATTAGTCTTCAACAATGTTAAACCGATAAAATATAATAGACATCAAGTTTAATCTGCAGTTTAACAAGCAATCCATTAAAAGAGTCAAGTAGAGAATAAAATCTACTATCTTTTATGATTTAGAAGGTTTTTCATCACTTTTATCGCTGGGACTCAGCTTAATAAATAATCCACATCATCCCTGCACTACGGGCAAGGATATTCATTAGTATCACAAACACAAATTATCAATGCACTACGGGCCAAGGATATTTGTGTATTCATCAATGGTCATGATCATGCCAACAACTGTCCATCAATGAACTACGGGCCAATGAGAAGTTTTACCATATCATTTGTAACATTACGGTCATGATTACACCGAATAATCTCTGGTCATAATCATACCAAGTCCATCTATGCACTACAGGCCACAGATGACTTTTAAAAAAATATAAACATGAGGATGATGACAATGATATAAAAATTCAATAAAACAAGTTCAAGAATTAATTTATTCAGGAACTAATAACGTCCAAATTGTCAACATGATACTTCTTTGTAGAGAAAAAATCAAGAATGCTCAAAAGAATATTTCCATAAATAGATACTAGATGAAGCGCAAATATCAAGGATATTCCACTAATTTCATGGAGTATAGAAGTCAAAACTTTAACCAACTGAATATAATAAAGAATGAAATAACAAAAGAAATCACCAGGCCTGTGATAGACCGCACAAGCAGGTTATTCCAATAGAATAATAAATAATCAACCAGTCCTACAGAAAACGCATTACAAAGGATATTCAAATTCTAATAATAAAGATTTTAACCAGTCCCACGAAAAACGCATGTGATATGATATTCCAACGTAATAATAAAGATTTTAATTCGGTCCCATGAAACGCATGTATACATGATATTCCAAATGTAATAATAAAGAATGGAATAACAAAAGAATTTCACCAAGTATAGGGTAGTCCTCATATACCGGTTATTCCAACATAATAATAAAGAATGAAATAACAAAAGTTCTCTTCATGATTATGAAAAATAATAATACCCCTTACCGTAAAAGAAGAGTATTCCGACTGGTAGGGCGAGGATAATCCTGAAGAAAACTTACACTACACTCAAAGCTTCTTAAAACACTAAAGAAATACGCTCAAGATTATAGAAGAATTCTCTGAACTTCTGGTGTGGTTTTCAATTCTAACTAAGCATCCTATTTATAGGAAAATAGAAAGGATATTATGCTGCATTATGCAATAAAATATAATATATTCTATTTTTCGTAAAAAACAAAACTTATAATAATATATTATATATAAATCCACCCACCATTCTGCCATCTTTTTCTTCTTCAATACCCGTGACAAACAAACTGAGCAACAATAACACAACGTGATGAATTTTGTTTTGAATTATAATATATATATATATATATATATATATATATATATATATATGTAATCCATGACTTTCTTACACCACCCGTGACAATTATGTTACCCCCACCTCCTGACAACTTTTCAAACATAGATATTTATACATAATATATATAATACTTATATATATATATATATAAAATAAAACTTAGATAACTTTCTACCGACAGTTTTGAAAAATAGGTAAGTGGGGGTTCATATAATAAGCAAAATTTACAACAAATACTTCATAAAAATCCTCTCAATATTTTTAACAACATTTATTTTCATTATTATAATTCACAATATTAATCGACCAGGTCTTTCCAAGGAAAAAGGGGGCTTTCCAATAAGGATTTCTCCCTATTGACGCCCAATTAGGTGACCAAACCTCTCCTTGGCAGAACTTCTAGACATCGTTAATATTGCAAATAATAATATTAACAACTCAGTCATCTCAATTATTGATTTAATAATATATAAAATATCGACAATAATTGAATCAAATAACGTGAGATACTATGCAACAATTACTGAAGCAATAATTGAACAAAATTGAGTGACTTCTCACGTAAGCATCAATAATCAATACCGTGTGCTACTATGCAACCACGCGTATTAATGTACTTTTACTACCGAGTAGTTCAACAGTATTAACAGTAAAACTTCTGCCGTTATTTTCATAAAAATATTTTTGTTGTTTTCTCAATCCGACAATAATTTCGTTGTGGGGTCCACCAATGATTGTCGCTGCATTATAATATTCCCTCGCTAAAACGAATATTCCCCACCAATCTAATATAATATAACAACTTGCATACTTTGCAGAATTTATAAATACTACCCACAACTATAACATTATAACAAATTCATTCCATAATATTCAAAAATGATATTTATAGAAAAATTATCTTTATTCATAAAAGTTGGGGTCTTACAATCTCGCCTTCTTATGAAATTTCGCTCTCAAAATTAGGGTATGTACCTGGTATGTCGAAGAGGTAAGGATACGTTGATTTCATTTCAGATTCTAACTCCCAGGTCATTTCCTCAACATCGTGGTTCCTCCATAAAACTTTGACTTAAGGTATAACCTTGGAGCGTAGAATATGTTCCTTCTTATCCAAGATCTGAACAAGAACCTCTTCATACGTTAAATCTTCCGCTATTTCATCTGGTTCTAACTCAATAATGTGGTTCGGGTCTTTCACATATTTACGTAGCATGGATATATGAAAAATATTATGAACACGAGACATACTTGACGGTAAAGCAAGTCTATAGGCTACAGTTCCTACTCGATTGAGGATTAAAAATTGGCCAATGAATCGAGGATTGAGCTTTCCTCTCTTTCCAAATCTCGTAACTCCTTTCTATGGAGCAACACGTAATAACACATGATCTCCAATATCGAATTCCACGTCCTTTCGATGAAGATCAACATAACTCTTTTGTCGGTCTTGTGAGGTTTTTATACGTTATCGGATCGTTTGAATCTTTTCCGTAGTCATACGTACCAACTCTGGTCCCAACAATGTTGCATCACCAACCTCATCCCGGCATACTGGAGAACGATACTTTATTTCATACAACGCCTCATATGGAGCCATGCCAATACTTGCTTAATAACTGTTGTTTTAGGAAAACTTCACCAATGGTAAGAACTTGTCCCAACTTCCCTTGAAGTCAAGGACACAGAGTCTTAATAAATCTTCAAGAGTTTGAATAGTCCTCTCTGATAGTCCGTCCATCTGAGGATGATATGCCGAACTAAATCGTAAATCTGTGCCCATAGCTTTTTGCAAACTAACCAAAAATCGTGAAGTGAATCTTGGGTCTCTATCAGAAACTATGGATACTGGCATACCATGCAGTCTTACAATCTCGTTTATGTACATACGAGCAAGACGTTCAAGTATATAAGTTTCTCGTATAGGTAAGAAATGAGCAGACTTGGTCTCTATCAACAATGACCAAAATTGCATCTATGCCTTGAGAAACCTTGGGAAGACCAGTAACAAAATCCATGGTAATGTACTCCCACTTCCATTCTGGAATTTTAAGTGGCTGCAATGGACATTTTGGTACTTGATGTTCCGCCTTGACTCATTGACAAGTTAGACACCTTGAGATCAAAAACGCTATCTCTCTCTTCATATTGCTCCACCAAAATGTATGACGAAGATCACGATACATTTTGGTACTCCCAGGATGGATTGTAAACGGTGTGTTGTGCGCCTCATCATGATTTTATACTTTAAATCGTGGTCGTTAGAACACAAAGTCCAGAGTTGACTCGAAGTATTCCTTCTTCATCGATTCTTGCTTCCGGCATAGCACCTTCTTGCACTTTCTTCCTCATACGCATCAGCTCCAGGTCTATAATTTGAGCAGCTTTAACTTTATCGATTAAAGTCGGTTCTACTTGTATATTCGCCATCATCACGTGGGTCCCTGGAGTCTTTATCTCTATCTCCATCATTTGAAAGTCATACAAAATGGGCCTTTGCATTGACAATAGCGCACTCGTACCCGCATATGATCTTCTACTCAATGCGTCAGCTACCACGTTCGCTTTTCCAGGATGGTATTGGATAGTATGATCATAATCTTTCAACAGTTCAAGCCAACGTCGCTATCGTATGTTGAGTTCCTTTTGAGTGAAGAAATATTTGAGGCTTTTATGATCCGTAAAGATCTCCACTTTCTCCCCATACAAGTAATGCCTCCAAATTTTAAGTGTGAAGACAACAGCTGCCAACTCTAGATCAAGAGTAGGATAATTCCTCTCATATTCTTTGAGTTTTCGAGAGGCATAGGCTATGAATTTCCCATGTTGCATGAGAACACATCCTAACCCATTGCCTGAAGCATCACTGTAGATGACAAATCCCTCTGAGCCAGATGGTATTGTCAGAATAGGTGCTGAAATGAGTCTTCTCTTGAGTTCTTGAAAACTCTTCTCACATTCCTCGTTCAAACCGAGTTTTGTATCTTTCCGAGTCAGCTGAGTTAAGGAAGTAGCAATTCGAGAAAACCCTTCTACGAATCTCCAATAATAACCAGCTAAGCCGAGAAAGCTACGTACTTCGATCATTGATTTAGGTTGCTCCCAGCTTTGAATAGCTTTAATCTTTGCTGAGTCAACAGATATTCCATAAGCCAGAACTACTTGCCCAATGAATGCTACTTCCTCAAGCCAGAACTCGCATTTCTTTAACTTGGCATAAAGCTTATATTCACGAAGCTTTTGGAGTATCAGCCTCAAGTTTTGCTCATGATCTTCATGGCTTTTGGAATAAATAAGGATGTCATCAATAAAGATAACCACAAAGTGATCCAAATATTCCTTGAATACTCGGTTCATCATATCCATGAAGGCAATTGGAGCATTAGTCAATCCAAAAGACATGACTAGGAATTCATAATGCTCGTACCAAGTTCTGAAAGCCGTCTTTGGAATGTCATCGGTTCTAATCTTCAATTGGTGATATCCGGAACGAAGATCAATCTTTGAAAAGAATTTGTCGCCTTATGGCGGGTCAAACAGTCATCAATATGTGGCAATGGGTACCTATTTTTGATGGTGACATGATTCAACTCCGATAATCAATACAAAGTCGTGATACTCCCCATCTTTTTTCTTCACGAATAGAACAGGAGCACCCCAAGGAGAAGTACTAGGACGAATAAAGCCAATGTCTAACAATTCCTGCAGTTGGGTCTTTAACTCCTGAAGTTCAATTGGAGCCATTCGATATGGGGCTTTGGAAATAGGTTTTGTACCAGGTTCAAGGTCAATACAAAATTCAATTTCACGCTCTGGGGGTAGGCCAGGAAGTTCTTCAGGGAATATGTCAGGAAATTCATTAACAATAGAAATATCATTCAAAGCTTGACATTCGTTTTTCAATAAATGAATAGCTTTATGGCTTGAGATGACAGTGATTGATTTTAATGGTTTGGTTGCTTGAATTCGCATAATAGGTTAGTTAGGAATATGAAAGCTAACAACCTTACGAAAATAATCAATTTTTGTATGATGAGTGCTTAACCAATCAATCCCTAGAATTACGTCAAATGCAAGTATTTTCAATGAAATAAGATCGATTGAGTAATGTGAGGTGCCGATTTGAACCAAACAAGACTTATAAGCAATGGATGTAATGAAGGTTTCTCCCAATGGAGTTTCAACAGATAAGTCAAAGTCTAATTTCTCCAGAGTCAAATTTAAACGTTGAGAGCAAGTAGGAGAAATAAAAGAATGGGTAGACCCGGTATCAAATAAGGTATATACTTTGCTAGAGTTTATGATAAGCTTACCCGTGATGACTTTCTACCGACAGTTTTGAAAAATAGGTAAGTGGGGGTTCATATAATAAGCAAAATTTATAACAAATACTTCATAAAAATCCTCTCAATATTTTTAACAATATTTATTATCATTATTATAATTCACAATATTAATCGACCAGGTCGTTCCAAGGAAAAGGGGGCTTTCCATTAAGGATTTCTCCCTATTGACGCGCAATTAGGTGACTAAACCTCTCCTTGGCAGAACTTCTAGACATCGTTAATATTGCAAATAATAATATTAACAACTCTGTCATCTCAATTATTGATTTAATAATATATAAAATATCGACAATAATTGAATCAATTAATGTGAGATACTATGCAACAATTACTGAAGCAATAATTGAACAAAACTAAGTGACTTCTCACGTAAGCATCAATAATCAATACCATGTGCTACTATACAACCACGCGTATTACTGTACTTTTTTTTACTACCGAGTAGTTCAATAGTATTAACGGTAAAAATTCCGCCGTTATTTTTATAAAAATATTTTTGTCGTTTTCTCAATCTGACAATAATTCCGTTGTGGGGTCCACCAATGATTGCGCCGTTGTACAAATATTTCCTACTAAAATGAATATTCCCCGACCAATCGAATATAATATAACAACTTACATACTTTGCAGAATTAATAAATACTACTCACAACTATAACATTATAACAAATTCATTCCATAATATTCAAAAATGATATTTATAGAAAAATTATCTTTATTCATAAAAGTTGTGGTCTTACAATATCAGTTAGTGTATACGTATAATTCTAAGGCTAAAGCTAGAAGAGAAAGTCAGAGAGTTTAGGGAGAGCTTGGTGAGGAAGGAGAAGTTGTTGTCACCATCTCTTGCTAGCATACAACTAGGGTTTGAAGGTATAACCTACTCTAATTTTAACTCTTATTTTTGAAATTTCTATTAATAATTATGTTGGATTGATACCTATACATGTTGGTAGGGTTTATAATCTGTCAATCATTATATATAAGGGTTGTTTGAGTATCAAACACATGAAATTGGGTTTGTAGGAAGAAAAAATAAATAATAGTGTTTATGTTTGAAAATGGCTTTAGAAAGTACAAAATTTCATGTCCTATATGTGCTATAATCTGCAAATTGGTGTTGGATTATGTTAGTACGTTACAAAACAAAAACGGCGTAGTTTGAATCATGTCAATTGGTTAAGAACCGAAGTCGTGGCGATTGAATTCACTAAATGTGTTTAAAATATGAAATAGTGTATGAACATGTGTTTTGGGTCAAATTTTAGGTTGGTTAATGTTTTTATAAACTGTTATAATTCTAGTATGTTGTAGTTTTATGAATTACAAATCCATAGAATCGAAAAACAGACTAATTTGGATGTGTATAACTCAAGTTATGAAGATTAGTAGGAGAACAGTAACCTTCAGGTTCCGTTTCTGCTAACGGGCACAACTGCACTATGCCCTAGGTCATTTGGGGCGTAGTTGCTCTATAGGGCATAGCTGCGCTGTGCCCAAGGCTAAATTGGGCGCAGCTGCGCCCAAAGTGTGTCAGGTGTGAATGCTTTGACCTGTTTTAGTAAAATAGGCATAACGTTTTCCTACAAACTCCAATTGAGGTGTTTCAAGATGATCCTGAACGAGGAAGAATAGACCTACAACTTTTATTCTTTAATATTTTCAATTTGAGATCGGGAACAGTAGTCAAAATTGTCATCTTTGTGACTAATGCGTATTCGGAGGCAATCGGAGGGCGTCGGTCATGCATATACACAAGTATAGTGATGTTGACGCTAATAGATGTTGTTCTAAGTTATAGAACATGAATATTATGAAGTATAATGATGCTTAACATTAATAAATGATATATTAGATAAGTTGAATATGCATACCAAGCACACACAAGAGAGACAAATTGGGCGTGTAATAAATAGCATCAAAACACCGTGATAAGTCATAATGAACGTAAAAAGTGTTTTAAGTCAAATGAAATGAACATTATAAGGTATGAAATGGGTTTAATATAAAACCAATAATGATTTCTAGCAAGACTTAAACACATGAATGAACTTCGAATATGAAATATAGTGAGCTATAAGTTGAAAGTTAACACAATCAAACTGACCATTGTGTATTTATGATAGGGAAGGTTATGAGATGTAGAGTAAAATTTATATTAAAAGTACTATGCGTTGTTATGTGACTAATAGTTAATGTGAATGATTATATAATTGTGTAGGGCATGTGAAGTACAGATATCTGTAAGCTGTTAAACGTTTATTGGTAAACAACGATAAGGGCAAGTCTTTTAGTTCCTATTTGCTATGTGAATTTGATTATTTTAAATCTTTGTTGCAAAGAGCATGATGTGTTATATATATGTTGAATGTATGAAATGTTAAAGTCAACTTATGACTACGTTGCTTGAGTAAAGCATGCTGATTGAGTAAGGGACTCAATCTTTATACTTGTTATATAAATTGTAAGATGTATGTTATGTTAGTCCAATGTTTATGAGATATATGTTGAGCATGTTATTATGTGCTATGTGATGCATGAAAACTGTTAGATTTTACTAGGCTGTCGAGCTCAACATTGCAAATAACCATTTTTGCAAGAGGATCGAAGGTAACACTATGTGCTACTTGAATGACGTGGATCAGAAATAATACACGAAGATTAATATTTTAGCTAAAGTTGTTATTTTTTAATACCATGATTAAGATTCATGAGATGTTCTAAATGTTGTATGATGTGTAATTTTATGTTGAGTTGTAAGGCTAAAGTTAGAGTTATTTGATATGTAAAGGTTATCGGATTGAAATGTAAAATTTTATATAATAACTATGATGAAGTGAATCATGGATTATATATGAGTCAAAGACATGTAGATGATAAAGATTTTGATTCAGGGAATTAAAGTAAAAAGATAGAAAAGTTTAAATTATTTAGCATTTTATAAAATTTAACATCGAATAAGGATGTAAAATTAGAAGGTAGATGTGTTATTAATGACCGAAGTTGAGAATTATATTCTATGAATTTTGGGGTCGTTACATCGTGTCCCCACCTCCGGACCTCCATCTCTCCATTGTGCGATAATACCACCAGCCTTTGTGTCCCCACCTCCGGCAACCCAATCGGATGGCCCGACCCGAGCTTTCGAGAGTCGGCTTTGATACCATATGTAATAACCCGGGTCAAATCCCGAGTCCAGAACAAATCTCGGGTCAAATCCCAAGTACAAATTGAATCAAATCTATCAAAATAAGGCCTCAAACTACTGGCCCAATAGTATCTTCTTGGGTCATTTTAGCCCACCACAGGCTCACCCAAAAGGTCATGACTTGAAGGTACTATTGGTAGTAACTTATTTCCTTATATGGAGACAAATTTTTCCCCTATCTTCCGATGTGGAACTGGGGTGTTACAAACTCCCCCACTTAAATTTCTGACGGCCCCGTCAGAACCGATCACACACACGACCCAAAGATCTTTGCCTCTCTAGCCATTGTGGGATAATACCGGCTGGCTTCGTGTTCCCACCTCCAGACCTCCATCTCTCCATTGTGGGATAATACCACCAGCCTTCGTGTCCCCACCTCCGGCAACCCGATCGGATGACCTGACCCGAGCTTTCGAGAGTCAGCTCTGACACCATATGTAACAACTCGGGTCAAATCCCGAGTTCGGAACAAATCTCGAGTTAAATCCCAAGTCTGAATCGAATCAAATCCATCAAAATAAGGCCTCAAACTACTGGCCCAATAGTATCTTCTTGGGTCATCTTAGCCCACCACAGGCTCACCTAAAAGGTCATGACTTGAGGTACTATTGGTAGTAACTTATTTCCTTATATGGAGACAAATTTTTCCCCTATCTTCCGATGTGGGACTGGGGTGTTACAAACTCAACTTATAAAGCCCCCCCAAATCCAGGTACTTGAAACCCGAACTTGGTGCTTTATGATACCATTTCTATGAGCAAAATAATACTAATAAAAATAACAATAATATAGATACCAACTTAATTTACATATTTATCAAAGTCTAAATCCCAAGTACACAACCTTTAATACATTCCTCACAATACGTAATAGGTAATATATATCATAATTGTCTTAATAAAGATAACTATTACTTAAAATGGCATTGAATTAATTCTGCAACCTTTCATTTCCCTTTATTCTTAGCCGAGTCTTCTACTTGTTCACATTTAGCTGAAAACATTTAAATTAAGCAAGGATGAGCATTTAAGTGCCCAACAAGTAATAACAATTATATATATATATATATATATATATATATATATATATAAAAGCTGAAAGAATTTAAATGTTTTCTTTATACTATCTTTCTACAACAAATCAAAAGTTATGAAGTAATCTGAACCGATAATATTAACATAACAACCCTCTTTCAAATTTTACAACTACGTACTGACTATATATAGGGTTAAGGGGACATACTATGAATATTATTTTCATTTTCGAATAGGTTTAGCAGAACTTCATCCGCAAACCGTCATAACTTACGGGCATGGAGGGTGATCAGCCTATTATACCTTTATTGATCAATACTACATTACAGTTATTGCATCACAAATAAACATTAATACAATCAAAATATCTAAGTTCAGATCAATTTCTGAAATATGTCGGTGTACCGACAGCTTTATCGGGTTATTATCGAGTCTAAACTCTATTCTGTAACTCAATATCTGTAAATATCAGTCATATTATTTTAAATAACTTAATAAACATTTATTAATTTATCATGAATTTTCAAACACCGAAATCATTATTAAACGATTCAAGAATTAAACAATTCTATTATCATTTAATTATTATTTAACTATTAATGAAACCATTGCCAAAATATTAAAGTTATTTATAATAACTCAAAATATTTTTAAAACATTTATATTACCCTTAAATGATTTTTAAAACATTTAAAATTATTTTTAAATAATTACCATTAATATTAAAATATTAATGTACTATTTCTTAAAATATTAAAACGTCATTAAGTATACTTAAAATATTTAATTCACTTAATATTATTAATATTGATAATATTTAAATCCCTCTTAGTATTACTAGTTCACTAATAACACTTTTATTAAACTTACTAATATTATTAACATCTTAATAATATTTTGATACTTCTAATATTATTAATCCTCTTAATAATATTTTAATCATACATTAATATTATTACTTTAATAATATCTTATTTATGCTTTAGTATCATTAATCAATTAATAATACTTTTAGTCATTTACCAATCAGATATTAATATTTTATTTATTTACTAATATTATTAATCATTTAATAATATTTTATTCATTTACTAATGTTTTTACATTAATAATATTTTATTTAATCTCTAATATTATTATTTACTTAATAATATTTTAATATTATTAATCTTTTAATAATATTTTAATTTAAGATTAATATTTTAATCTAATATTATTAATCATTTAATAATACTTTAATCATTTATTAATATTTTAAATCAAATATGATTAACCATTTAATAATATTTTAATGAAGTTTTAATCTTAATATTTTTATTTACTTAAAAATATCATATTCTAATATTATTAATATCATAATAATATTTTTAACAATTTATTGGATTAATAAATAATTTATTTCTAATTGTTCACCCTTTATAAAACCATTTATTTAATATCCATAAAAGGTCATAAATAATATTTCTTATTATAAATTACCAAAATGCCTAAAATAATCATAATATTATATATTAGGAGTATTCAAGCATTAAAATCACATTTTCTTATTTAAAACATCATTTAACTATTTATTTTATTTTATTCATAACTTCATCATTTTTAGGAAAAATAGCAAACTAATTCCAAAATTTCTTCTTTTCCGGATTTGAACAGTATATGACCAACAATGATCCCCAAATTTTTCTAGAATTTTAGAAAATGATTTACTATTTTTAAAGTGCCCAAAACACTCGGATCTTGCTTCATTTTTCATAAATCGAGTTTTGCTCAGATAAATCTAAAATTTTCAGGGTATGCTGTCATAACATATATGAACCTACTGTAAAAAGTTTGGAATTTTCCAGTGTATACACAGTGAGATATTTGAGTGTTAATATTTAGAAGTCCTTTACAGAAACAGCCATTACGCACAACCTATAAATTGAAACGCGTCCGTTCTTTTTCCTACAGGTAGATAACTTCCTAAGGTACCTCTGTAATTTTTCCCAGATTTTTAAAAGACTTATAACTGATCGAAACAGCCTGATGAAAAATGGGAACAGTAGTTATTTTAGGGTTTCAAAACCTCAATATACTATGTGGAGTGTTTTGGGGAAAACAGTCCCCATGGTTTCAATACTTGCTAGATTTTTGTTCTACCACTTGGGTTTACTAGATAACTCATGTATCTAGCACCCCCTTCGACGGATCACAAATCCAAGTTATAAAACTTGAGTTATACAACATTTAGTGGAAGAAAAACAAGGGTTTCACCCCTTAGTGAACATATGCTCATGTCCTTCCTCTAAACCTTTGATCTAACACTCAAGAGACTTAGTTCCATACATGATAATATGTATAACTATGGTATCTTGAGTATTAATCCATAATTCCAACAAATTATGCTATAACACAAAATAGAAGAAAAATAAGAAAAAGAATGGATGAGAACCTCACCTAGTTTTATTTGCTATCTTTCTTGATCTTCCAAAGTAATGTATAATCTTAGGGTGCATTAAGCAACTAGCACACCTCTCCCTCTCTCACAAAACCGAAACTCTCTCTTTCTCTCTCTCTTGTATGTTGCTAGCTTGGGAGAAAAAGAAGAAGAAGGAGAATAAGAGAAATGAAAATGATCTAGCAAATGAATGGGTGATTAACTATTATCCCCCATACTTTTATTATCCCATGGATAAAAGACTACACCTTATCTCTTCAATTAGTCTAATCATGTGATTAAGGGTGCTTAATAGATTTACAACCAATGGGAGATTGACACACATGTACTTGTGTGTAAGACTTACTATTTAAGGAACTTGATTAACATAATTTATTGCCTAAAATGGCCTAATTGGCCGGTCCCCCTTGCCCCATTACTCCTCCATTTTACTTTTATTTTAATGCACAAATTTGATTAATCAAAAGTCTAAAATACCCTTAATCAAGTGGGCTAAGTATTGGTTTGCATTTTATTTTTTTTGGGCTTCTCCTTTAATTATTTTGGGTCATGTAATGAACATAGTCTAACAATTTTAATATATGCTACCCAAATTGTTTATTTAGGGTTTCCATTTCCAATCTTATGAAATGTAATTACTTATACATGTGACTTTAGCTCATAACCTAATTAGGTTTACTAAAAATAGGTTTAAAATTATTAGTCACTTGAAATAACAAGATTATCCACTTAAGTTAGTATACATATTAAATACTAACCTTTCTTTATTACCATAACCTTTAGGTTATTTAATTGTCTCACCTAATGTATAATTAAGTTACGAAGCTTTCATTTAGGGTTTAAAATAAAATAAAATTAGTTCCTAAAATTTGTAATTAGGATTTTCTTAATTTGATTAGGGTTCTAATCATACATGAACATTAGGGTATTATATAATAATTATAATTATCCTTGCTAATCTAGCAATTAGGGTTTATAATTCATAAATAGGATTTTAAGAAATTAATAAATGTTAATTAGGGTTTCACACAGTAATACAAGGGTTTGTCACATAACACCATAATTGACCAACCCTTATCGGTCCACATATACAATACATATTTATAGCACTGAACAATCAAAATATAATTAATATTATATTATTATTCTCATGCCTTGATAAAAATCCAAAATTTAGGGTTTGTATTCCATATCTGATTTATCTGTCATACTTAACATTATTAATTAAGTTAAAAATAATTAACTTAATAATCAAATAAAATTCATATAATAAAATAATTAGTATAATAATTTAAAAATCATTTCATATATTATATAAATAATATATAATTATAATTTCATGGAAAATAATTAATAGAAACATTTCTACTATAAAATTAATTATTATAATAATATAGTTTATAACAATCAATAATTCTAAAATAAAATTATTTAAAATCATTCATGTAATAAATATATCACATAAATACATACACATATTATCTTGGCACATATTTCCCATATTTTAAAAAAAAATTATACGCAAAATTTCTAATTTATTTGTATAAAAAATATCGGGTTGTTACATTCACCCTCCCTTATAAAGATTCCGTCCCCGGAATCACCGTTTTAAAACCTACACATACAAGTGTACGTAGCATATACAATCATTGCAAGTAGATCTTGATCATAAATGATCGCACTGATCTTTAATATATTCACGTAAAGCTTGTCTATCTGATTAAACGGAAATTTGATTTCTAAAAGAACTCAAATTCCTTCTTCAAAATTTCTTTATAAAATAATTTATTAAATATATAAGAAAATCATACATAAGAAAATAAAATTTGATTAGAATACTACCTGGAGTTGCATCCTTCATTGCCACCGTATCTTGAACTTTCATACTGAAGACTCTTGTGATTGGTTCTATTATTTCTTTTGTCGAAGTTGGTCCCGTTGTTGCCAATGTCCTGCTGCCTTTTCCCTTATTCACATTTCTTGCCTCCCTTATCTTTCTTGGACAGTCTTTCACTTTATGGTCCATTAATTCACAAATAAAACATCAACTATACATTCTCGGATTGGGGCAGTTGAGAGAGATATGTCCCTTCTGCCCATACTTATAACACACAAACTTACCTTTAAGACACTCTTCTGAGTGATTTTTTTCGCAATTTCTACACTGCATAGCTTGTTTCTTTCCACCTCCTAGCCTAATCTCGGTATTCCCGAAATTATCTCCTTTCCTTTTTCCAGTCCTAGTACCACTACTCCCCTTTTTGGCTCTAGTTTGATTTGCCTCCCACCAAAAATTCGTCCCCCCTTTCATTGTATAGGTGGCAAAAGTTGTCTTTTGTCCCTCTGTTACCCCAGCTATCACAAATGCTTTCACAGGGTCAGTTGATCCTCTAAATCCTGGCGTTCTGACTGCCTTGAAGTCTTTGAAGTTCGTTAATCGATTTTTTAGCTGATTTCCCACGGCTAGTATTCCATTCTACATATCTTGAGCGACTATATTCACAAAATTCTGTATCAGGTCTGGTTGTCCTCCAGCTTTATCGACAGGCTTCTGTCCGTTGATTTCGCTTTCGTCTTGGCGGCATTATCTGATTAGTCATAATTTATCTTTCATCAACTTACCTTCTATATCTTAAGGTATTTACATAACGCGAAATTTTCTACTCGAATAATCATGTATTCAAAATATTAGATTTCAAAACTTTTGGTTTCTTCAGATTAACCAAAGGTTCGGATAATTGATTACTATCTTTATACCAACTTTTCATTAATCCATCATAGATTCATATTCATAACACTTGACATTCTATAACACATATCTTTAAACATCCGCTATCCCTTTGTGACTTAAAAGTCGGAATCATTTTCCACAACTTATCTGAAGTTGAGAGTATTACCTTATACAGACATACTTATCATATACACAACCTAGAATTATACATATTCAACTAATACTAATACCACTTATTTCTTAAGCCTTCACTAAGGATCAATTTGCTTCTTTTTAAAAAAAATAAAATAAATTTGAAACACCTATCATAATAATGTATTTATATTCATATACCACTGTTTTACTACAGACTGACTAACATCTAGCATACTTCTATAAACGCTCAAGGCATAATATGCCCACTACCAACTATCCTCTAATGGACAAAAAGTGAGGATTCGCTACCATCTACCCCTCTATCAAAATAAAAGTTGGGGTCTAACTGTCATCCTATGCATACAACAAGGCATAAGGATTTACAACAACTAAACAGTCTCTAATAGAAACAAAACGTAGGACTATATCGAACATGAATACAAATCAACGCCTGCTCTCACTGCTGGAGAGCAGCTCCATCCACTCAACGTCGAACTGCATAAAGGTGATGTCTAAAGCTTGCTCTAACGTATATATCCTCACATATTTAGCTTCCATCTCAACTCTCAACTGTCCTAGCTGTAGCTCTCTCTGCTCCAACCTCCCTCGCAACTCGGCTAACTCAACCTGTGCCTGGTAAACAGCGTCCTTGTACTGCTGCTCTAAAATCTGGAGGGTGTGGTTCTGCGACTCCACTCGCTCAGCCCTAACCTTTAGCTCGTCGTTCCTGGCCAATAAATCTCCTATCATCTCATGCTCCATGGACTCCTCACTAGAGTCCCTCAACTCTTGGTTCACTGAATAACTATCTTGACTCTCGTCAGCCATCCTATGACCACAATAAACAATCAAAACAACATCAGTACCACAATAAAATATATTCATTGATAAAATGAAAGGATATTTTATTTAGTACAACTAAAACTTGATGGATCTCCTCAACCCATCACCTAGCTAACATACTCTATAAAATTTTTCTACTAAGGTTATAACCTAGGTTTCGTAGTCCTAATGTTTATAATCTACAGCTTTGATACCAACTGATAAAGCCCCGCAAATCCAGGTACTTGAAACCTGAACTCGGTGCTTTATGATATCATTTCTATGAGCGAAATAATACTAATAATAATAACAATAATATAGATACCAACTTAATTTACATATTTATCAAAGTCTAAATCCCAAGTACACAACCTTTAATACATTCCTCACAATACGTAATAGGTAATATATATCATACTTGTCTTAATAAAGATAAATATTACATAAAATGGCATTGAATTCATTCTGCAACCTTTCCTTTCCCTTTATTCTTAGCCGAGCCTTCTACTTGTTCACACTTAGCTGAAAACATTTAAATTAAGCAAGGATGAGCATTTGAGTGCCCAGCAAGTAATAGCAATTATATATATATAAGCTGAAAGAATTTAAATGTTTTCTTTATACTATCCTTCTACAACAAATCAAAAGTTGTGAAGTAATCTGAACCGATAATATTAACATAACAACCCTCTTTCAAATTTTACAACTACGTACTGACTATATATAGGGTAAAGGGGACATACTATGAACATTATTTTCATTTTTGAATAGGTTTAGCAGAACTTCATCCGTAAACCGTCATAACTTACGGGCACGGAGGGTGATCAGCCCATTGTACACTGTATTGATTCATACTACATTACAAGAACGATATTATCGTTCACTCTGGCTGCCTTGGGCACATAAAAATTTTCCCATGAATGGGATGCTCATACTTGTCAGGGTTCCAAACCAAAGCAATTCGGTTGGATAATAGGTAGGTTTTATCTTATTCAACAATAATCTATAGTTCAACATATATATATATATATATATATACGGGTAATTAACAAAGGATTATCAACATGTGATTAAGCATAATGATTACCTAAGTGGGAACACTTGTATAACCATTTATAGAAATTAACGAACATAATATATATCTGAATTACCATATACTAACATGTTGATAATCAATGAGTGTATATAATATAGGGTTAATAATGCATGCGATAATAATATAATTACAAACATTCTTACTCATGTCCATTGCATAAAGGAAATGCAAAGTTAGGATATTTGCCTGATGCGCTGTTTACAAAACGCAACTTAGTTTTATCTTTTATATCACGACCTATCATTAATCAGATCATTCGCTCTATTAGAACAATATACTATAACATATAGTACTGCATTTCGCAGTCAGCACATAACCTAATCACATTATCACACATGTTCAACAGTTATTGCATCACAAACAAACATTAATACAGTCAAAATATCTAAGTTCAGATCACTTTCTGAAATATGTCTGTGTACCGACAACTTTATCGGGTAATTATCGAGTCTAAACTCTATTCTGTAACTCAATATCTGTAAATATTAGTCATATTATTTTAAATAACTTAATAAACATTTATTAATTTATCATGAATTTTCAAACACCAAAATCATTATTAAATGATTCAAGTATTAAACAATTCTATTACCATTTAATTATTATTTAACTATTAATGAAACCATTGCTAAAATATTAAAGTTATTTATAATAACTCAAAATATTTTTAAAACATTTATATTACCCTTAAATGATTTTTAAAACATTTAAAATCATTTTAAACAATTACCATTAATATTAAAATATTAATGTACTATTTCTTAAAATATTAAACGCGTCATTAAGTATAACTTAAAATATTTAATTCACTTAATATTATTAATCTTGATAATATTTAAATCTCCTCTTAGTATTACTAGTTCACTAATAACACTTTTATTCGCTTACTAATATTATTAACATCTTAATAATATTTTGATACTTTACTAATATTATTAATCCTCTTAATAATATTTTAATCATACATTAATATTATTACTTTAATAATATCTTACTTATGCTTTAGTATCATTAATCAATTAATAATACTTTTAGTCATTTACCAATCGTATTAATATTTTATTTATTTACTAATATTATTAATCATTTAATAATATTTTATTCCTTTACTAATGTTATTATATTAATAATATTTTATTTAATCTAGAATATTATTATTTACTTAATAATATTTTAATTATTTAATAATACTTTTATCTTTTAATAATATTTTAATCTAAGATTAATATTTTAATCTAATATTATTAATCATTTAATAATACTTTAATCATTTATTAATATTTTAAATCAAATATGATTAACCATTTAATAATATTTTAATGAAGTTTTAATCTTAATATTTTTATTTACTTAAAATATCATATTCTAATATTATTAATATCATAATAATATTTTTAACAATTTATTAGATTAATAAACAATTTATTTCTAATTGTTCACCCTTTATAAAACCATTTATTTAATATCCATAAAAGGTCATAAATAATATTTCTTATTATAAATTACCAAAATATCCTAAAATAGTCATAATATTATATATTAGGAGTATTCAAGCATTAAAATCACAATTTTCTTATTTAAAACATCAATTAACTATTTATTTTAGTTTATTCATAACTTCATCATTTTTAGGAAAAATAGTAAACTGATTCCAAAAATTCTTCTTTTCCGGATTTGAATAGTATATGACCCAACAATGATCCCCAAATTTTTCTGGAATGTTAGAAAATGATTTACTATTTTTAAAGTACCCAAAACACTCGGATCTTGCTTCATTTTTCATAAATCGAGTTTTGCTCAGATAAATCTAATAATTTTAGGGTATGCTCTCATAACATATATGAACTTACTGTAAAAATTTTGGAATTTTCCAGTGTATATACAGTGAGATATTTGAGTGTTAATATTTAGGAGTCATTTACGGAAACAGCCATTACACACAACCTATAAATCGAAATGCGTCTGTTCTTTTTCCTACACATAGATAACTTCCTAAGGTACCTCTGTGATATTTCCCAGATTTTTAAAAGACTTACAACTAACCGAAACAGCCTCAAGAAAAACGGGAACAGTTGCTATTTTAGGGTTTTAAAACCTCAATATACTATGTGGACTGTTTTGGGGAAAATAGTCCCCATGACTTCAATACTTTCTAGATTTGTATTCTACCACTTGGGTTTACTAGATAACTCATGTATCTAGCACCCCCCCTTCGACGGATCACAAATCCAAGTTGTTAAACTTGAGTTATACAAGATTTAGTGGAAGAAAAATAAGGGTTTCACCCCTTGGAGAACATATGCTCATGTCCTTCCTCTAAACCTTTGATCTAACACTCAAGAGACTTAGTTCCATACATGATAATATCTAGAACTAGGGTATCTTGAGTATTAATCCATAACTCCAATAAATCATGTTATAACACAAAATAGATGAACAATAAGAAAAAGAATGGATGAGAACCTCACCTAGTTTTATTTGCTATCTTTCTTGATCTTCCAAAGTAATGTATAATCTTAGGGTGCATTAAACAACTAGCACACCTCTCCCTCTCTCACAAAACCGAAACTCTCTCTTTCTCTCTCTCTCTTGTATGTTGCTAGCTTGGGAGAAAAAGAAGAAGGAAAATAAGAGAAATGAAATGATCTAGCAAATGAATGGGTGATTACACTACAAGAAATCACATATTTTATGACGAATTTTTTTGCCACACACAAAATTTTGTCACAATTTATTAATTAATAATTACGAAATTCATAATCGTCACTAAAACCTTTGTTTTTGTGACGACATTTAATTTGTTACTATTAATCATTTATATCGTCACTAATTTACACATTTGATGACGATTAAGAAAATTTCGTCACAAGTTATTTTGGAGGTAGAATTTCGCACCAAAATTTTGGAGGGAAACCTTTTAGTGACATTTTGTAATAAGTGATGACAATATTTATTGTCACTAAATATTTCTTTGGATGGCAACATAATAGTTTGTCATTAATTATTTGTAAAATTTAGTGACAATGTGCTTTTGTCACTAATGTTCACATTTAGTGACGCCAAATATAAATTCATCACAATTTTATTTAGAGACAAAATTATTTTTGGAGGAAAATTTTTTAAAGACGGAAAACTAATAATTTATGACAATTTGTATTGTCATAAATACCAATTTTATATGACGAGAAAATAGTTTGCCACTAATTAGATGAGTGGATAAGTGACAAAAATAGTTTGTCATAAATTCTTATATTTAGTGACAAAGGACGTAATATCATCACAATCTTATTTGGAGGCAAAATTTTTCTGAAAACTTTTGGAGTGAAATTTTTTAAAGAAGAAAAAATAATAATTTATGTCAATTTGTATTGTCATAAATACAAATTTTATATGAAGAGATAATAGTTCGCCATTAATTAGATGAGTGGATAAGTGACAAAAATGGTTCGTCATAAATTCTTATATTTAGTGACAAAGTACATAATATCGTCACAATTTTATTTGGAGGCAAAAAAATTTAAGAAATTTTGGAGGCAAATTTTGTAAAGACGAAAAATTAATAAATTATGACAATTTTTATTGTCACAAATACCAGTTTTATATGACGAGATAATAATGCGTCACTAATTAGATGAGTGGATAAGTGACAACATTGGTTCATCATAAATTCTTTTATTTAGTGACAAAGTATGCAATAACGTCACATTTTTATATGGAGGCAAAAATTTTTCCAAACAAACTTGTATCCAAGGGATGTCACCGGTCTTTCTTTTATCATTGACAGCTTCTATTTAGTCAAAAACCGACCAACCGCACCGATTAAGTTGAACTAATGGTTACGACGTAGACGCTTCCTCTTCTATTAAACCCACTACAACAAATGGACATTTGGCAACGATTTATCGGGCAACGACAACGACAACGACTTATAAAGTCGTTGCCCAAAATGCATATTTAGCAACAAAAATTTTCATTCGTTTCAGTTTTTGAAAGGCTTTTATTTTTCGTAACTAAATTCATAGGTTGTTGCAAAATTTCGTTGCCAATTTGTTAGTGGGAAAAAAAAAATAATTTTTTGCATATTTAATTTTTTTTTTGCCGATGTTATTTCTCCTCATCTTGGGCAAAAAATTGTTTTTTTTGCTATATTTCGTATCCTAACACCACACCAAAATAGGGATGTAGCGAAGGAAATTTTGTGAAGGAATTTATTCCTTTACACGAGGAG
This sequence comes from Panax ginseng, assembly GCA_020205605.1. NCBI lineage: Eukaryota > Viridiplantae > Streptophyta > Magnoliopsida > Apiales > Araliaceae > Panax > Panax ginseng. The sequence goes on along the minus strand of CM035149.1, from coordinate 54,786,561 downwards.
TTGTTTAGCGAAGGAACGGTGAAGGAAAAATATTTAGTGACAATATAGTGATTAGCGAAAGAAAAATCCTTCACATTTTTATTTTTTTCCTCGCAAAATTGAGGTGATAGAAGGATTTTTTTGCACAAATTTATAATGAAATATTGCGAGGAAAAAATATATTAATGAAGGAATTATTACTCACTATATATTATTGTTCAGAAGTTTTTGCGAGAAATAAAATTAGTCGTTTGTAAAATCCCAAATTTTACGAATAAAGATTTAAATTTCTCGATTTTTTTTTGAATATTATGGTGTGGATTTAATATAATGTTATAGTTGTGGGTAATATTTATAAATTTTGCAAAGTATGCAAGTTGTTATATTATATTCGATTGGTCGGGGAATATTCTTTATGTCAGGGAATATTTGTACGACGGCACAATCATTGGTGGACACCACAACGGAATTATTGTCGGATTGAGAAAACGACAAAAATATTTTTATGAAAATAACGGCGGAAGTTTTACTGTTAATACTATTGAACTACTTTCAGTAGTAAAAGTAAATGCGATGTACGTGTGGTTGCATAGTAGCACCACGTATTGATTATTGATTCTTACGTGAGAATTCACTCGGTTTTGTTCAATTATTGCTTTCACAATGAATCTTTGCGTAGTATCTTACGTTATTTGATCAATTATTGTTGATTGTTATATATATATATATATATATATTATATAAGTTTTGTTTTATTAGTATTATTAATGTAATAAAACAGAAAAGCTTTTATATAAAATGAATACTTTTATAAAGTTATTCTATAAATAGAATATATTATATTTTATTATGCATAGTATTTTGCATAGTAAAATCTTTTTATATAAAACAGAATACTTTTATAAAGTTATTCTATAAATAGAATATATTATATTTTATTATGCATAGTGTTGCATAGTGCTTGCATAGTGTTTTGCATAGTAAAATCTTTTTATATAAAACAGAATACTTTTATAAAGTTATTCGTTTTATTAGATTATAAATAGAATATATTATATTTTATTTAAAAGATTTTGCTTTAAATCTGGATCGTCCGATTAAAAGTAAATCAATCTGGACCGTTCATGAATTAGTTACTATGCAATCCATTCTTCTATAAATAGAAGCTCATTCCTTCATTATTTCTTACGAATTCACTAAAACTCTAGATAGAGAAACTGTAGAGAGAATTCTTCTTCTGTAATCTTGAGCGTCTTTCTTTAGCGTTTAAGAAAGCTTTGAGCGTAGTGCAATTTTTTTCAAGTATATCCCCGCCCTACCGTCGAAGTACTCTTCTTTATAAGGTAAGGGGTATTATTTCTTACCTACTTTTGGGGGCGTCACAGTTGGTATCAAAGCTTAGGGATATGATCCCTGGCTGAGATGTGAGACAAGAACTAGGAGGGGAGAGACGGGGAATTCCTTCGCTAGTATGACCTACCTAAGTTTATTTGGTATTTAATTGGTTGGTCAGAGTATAGGGATAATATGTGATATGTTAATTAACCCTTGTTTTGTGGTAGTATTTGAAAATAACATCCGAGAATGTTTAGAATAGCAATGGAGCATAGGAGACCGTTGAGTCTCCACATATCAATAATCAGGATAATGTGCATCAGGAAGGCGATAATCCTCCTGTAAACAACAACAATGACCAAATGATGAACGATGGAATGTTCAGAGGCTTTATGAAATTCATGCAACAACATGTAAGAGAGACTCATGCTCAAAATATAGGTGGAAATAATGGCAACCCACGGTCGGTCACCGCTAAGCAGTTCAAGAAGCTGGGACCACCGGAGTTTTTGGGAAAGCCAGAACCACTTAAGGCGGAGACATGGTTAAAGCAGATCACCAAGATATTTGATGTCTTGGGATGCTCAGAGGAGCAAAAGGTTCCATTTGTCTCCTTTATGTTGCATGAAGAGGCAGATTACTGGTGGGAATCTGTAAAACGTACCCAGACTGACGCACTCATGATGTCTTGGGAGAAGTTCCAAGAGCTGTTCAACGACAAATACATTTCTGAAAGTATTCATCATATGAAGGAGGTGGAGTTAATCGAGCTGGAGCAAAACAATATGACCGTGTCGTAGTACGAGGCTAAGTTTGCCGAGTTGTCTCGGTTTGCATCCCATTTGGTCGATAATGAGGAGCGAATGACGCGGATGTTTCTAAGAGGTTTGAAACCCAATATATGTCAATACCTCATTTCTCATAAACTTTGTTTATATTCCGATGTTGTGAATAGGGCTCAGTTACTGGAGCGCGATACTGAGTCAGCATAACCAAAAGGCAATGACCAACAACACAATAATAATCGTACTGGTGGCAACGGTCATCGGAACAATGATAACCATCGTGGGGGAAATTATCATGCCATGAATGGTAACCAGTTCGGTGGTAATCATGGCCAAGATAATAGAAGTGGAAATTTCAAGAAGAGAAGGTTCAATAATGATGGAAAGATAGAAGAAGAACGACCACCGGTCGTATGTTTCAAATGCGGACAAGAGGGACACATCCGTCCAAACTGTACGCAACGATCCAAAATGTGTTTTAATTGCGGAAGAGAAGGTCACCTAGCTCGATTTTGTCATATGGTGAAGTCAAGTCCAGCTGGGATGGTGATGCCAAAGGATGTCCCAGACAAGCCAAAGCCGGTAGTTTAAGAGAGTGTTTTTTTTGTGACGAGGAACCTGGATAAAATTATCACGGGTAAGTTAATCATAAACTCTTGCGAAGTCTATACCGTGTTAGATACCGGTTCTACTCACTCTTTCATTCCACTTAGTTGTGTTTAATGTTTGAATTTAACTCTGGAGAAGTTAAACTTTGATTTATCTGTTGAAACTCAGTTGGGAGAAACCTTCGTTACCTCCACTATTTATAAATCTTGTTTGATTCAAATCAACACTTTCACGTTACCTGTCGATCTTATCTCTTTGAAAATACTTGCCTTTGATGTGACTTTAGGAATCGATTGGTTAACTACTCATCATGCTTTTAATAAGGTTGTTAGATTTCATATTCCTAACCAACCTGTTATGCGAATTCAAGCAATCAAACCACTAAAGTTAATCATTGTCATATCAAACCATAAGTAAAGAGGCCCGGTCCTTTCGTTGTTGACTTCCTTGTGTGGAATGCACCGAAGCCAGACTTTCTATAGGGGACATTGTGAATAACGATGACAAGTTGATATGTATCAATGTGACGTGTTATCCAAGTCTTGGATGAGAATCATAGTTTTGAATGATATTTCTATTGTTAATAAATTTCTTGACGTATTTCTGAAGACTTCTTGGCCTACCCCAGAGCGTGAAATCGAATTTTGTACTGACCCCAGTACAAAACCCCATTTTTAAAACCCTTAAATATTTCTTCAACTAAAACGAACGTAACATGCGCCAAAGAAGTTGACTCGAGCTGTTGAAGATTACGATCGTACCATTCAATACCATCGTGGGAAAAGCGAGCGTGGTAGTACGCGCGTTGAGTAAAAGATCGTATCGTTTATGAGTGTGAATATACGAACTCACGTGAAGATAACGAATATCTGAGTAGAATCGACTTTAATCGATAAAAGTTCAAGCCGCTCAAGCTAAATACTCGTGAGTCGATGAATGTGAAAAAGAAGGTTCAAGAGGCGTTATTCTAGAAGCAAGAATCGATGAAGAGAGGAAATCTCAACCCTCGATTTTATTGACTCATTTGAAATCCTTGATCGAGTAGGAACTGTGGCTTATAGACTCGTTTTATCGCCAAGTATGTCGCGTGTTCATAACGTTTTTCACATATCGATGTTACGCTATGTGGACGACCCGAACCACATTATTGATTTAAAATCGGACGAGATAGCGGATAATTTAACGTAAGAAGATGTACCTGTTAAAATCCCAGAATGTATTTAACACTCAAAGTACAAACTAAAAGCATCCATGTATTGGATCACCCAAAATATAAATTAATGTGATTCTCATCAGTCGTCATTCGAAAACTGTAATGCTCATCAGGAAACAAGAAATGCTACAATGTTAATTCCATTGCTGGTAAAATTTCAGAACTTCTTACTCCACATAACAAAAATAGGCTAGACCAAAGGTATTATTATAATAGAAAGAGCATCTTGTTGATACCTCTAATTTACATATATCTACAACTAGTAGATATCATAGTTTAAAAAAAGACACAGTTGAGACAAGCAACTAGCTATATGTTACAACCAATTCAGATTATAATGTAATAATAATCCTTTTAAAAAAATAGCCCATATAGATGAGTAAAATAGATCGAGATGGAGGGCTTTTTTATAATTAGTAGGTATAGGAGTTGCAATTTGAAAGAGAATATTAAAAGAGTACTAGTACTAAAACTATGGTGCAGAATCAAACCCTTCATGGAAATGGAACTCAAAATTAATGGAATTACTAAATTGCAAAGTAAACAAATTCGTTAGGAAGTTTGTTCGCGACTTGCATCGATCTCCTGCTCCTGAATTCTTTCTTACTACTTATGGAAGTCTGGTTTTGTACACAGTTTAGTTTCCTTTATATTTTAGCATCCTTAATTACACGTGAAACTAGAAGAAATTGAAGAAACAGAATTGTGTTTATTGTTTAATTAATAGGTTGATACTTTTAAAATTACAAAGCTATCAAAAACTCGTGTGAATATTGTAATGACCATTTCTTCTTATTAATTATATATATATATATATATATATATATATATATATAATCCAGTAATAGTACTTGCAGTATTTTTTGGAAAAGGTCTTCTGCTCTTGACAACATGCTTTTTCTTTATTTCTTTGTATTCTACAAATAAAAATTTACCTTATAAGCTTCTTTAAGAGATTATATAGTTTAAATTTTGGATATTTGTAGGCTCAAGCTCTTCTAAACTACTTTAGAAACCAATGACGTGATAATGGTGGGAGGGGATGACTCTAAAGGTGATTATTGGATGTCATTTAATGTTTTGAAGTAAGATTACATTCTACTGTGTAAATTTGAAAAAGAGAAGGGGGTGATTTAGGGATGGTTGATTGGGCCCTCCAATTAATCACTTTATGGTGTGAGTTTAATTTTTGCAGCCTTTGTAATACAACTGGGCAGGTATATGAATCATTTTGTAAAAGAACCTTAGTTAATGTTATGCCCTTGTTTGAAGAATTCATCTTTTCCTCTTCTGCCTTCTCTCTTATTGATTAGTGGATGTTTTGTGTCCTATACTTACGAGCATATATTTGGTACACCTTTATGATATGGATTTCATGGTGGTCTATTTTTGCGTTCTCATATTTGTTTTCTTCATTCTTTGTCTTTTAGGTTTCTTTGGTGATTAATTATGATCTTCTAAACAACCAAGAGCTTTATATTCATTACATTGGTCGTTCTATACAATTCAAGAATTCAGAACAAGTTGGCAAACAATCCAAAATTCCTATGGTTGATTAAAGCACTAGCCCAGGGACAGAAAGAGTCGAAAATAATTCCTGATCAGCTTGTCGACGTTCAAAACTTCTGAACTTTCGTTATGGTCATATTTAAAAAGTTGGATATTTTGTTTAGAATGTTATCTTGATAAATTATTGATGTTAAATAGAATGGATGATACTTTGGATTCTAATTTTTTTTAATTTGGTTAAATACGATGGAAAATGAAAATTTAGTTATTCTAATATTGGTGTTTTTTATCATTACAATCATTTTGGTTAAATATTATTGCTGTAATCTTTTTTCTTATTTCTAGATCTATAATTTTATATTTAGTTTTTCATTTAGTAACAACAACTAATTTTGTCACTATTAGTAACTCTTTTTGTGACGAGATGCATCGTCACCATAAGCATTCAATTAGTGACATTGAAAAATGTGTCCCAAAAAGTATCTCTTTGGTGACAAATTATTTTGTAATATTATTTAAAATATATAATGACAATGACATAATTGTCATGTTAAATATATTATTAGGTGACGAATTGTTACGTAAATTATTTATTTTTTTATTTTTGGTGACGATAAACACAATAACATGACGAAAGAATTATCATAAATATGACAATATTGTCGTCATTAAAATTAGATGATTTAAATAGAGTAACATATTTTTGTCACTAAAACAATATCATTTAATGGCGAAAAACAATTTTTGTCATTAAATGCCCCAAGTTTTGATGACGAAACATAATATAGAGTGACGAAAGTTTCATTTAAATAGTGACGCTATCAACGTCACTAAAAGTAATTAATTATAGTGACAACGGTGTAGATCGTCACCATAAGTTAAAACATTTAGCGACGACATCAAATAGTGTCAAATAAACCTAATACCACGCTCATATGGTGACGGTCTCTGTGACGATTAACAATCGTCACCAAATGTTTTAGTGACGAAAAATAAATTTTATGTGACAAATTTTAGTGTTATTTTTGTGTAATTTCTTGTAGTGTTAACTATTATCCCCCATACTTTTATTATCCTATGGATAAAAGACTACACCTTATCTCTTCAATTAGCCTAATCATGTGATTACGGGTGCTTAATAGATTTGCAACCAATGGGAGATTGACACACATGTACTTGTGTGTAAGACTTACTATTTTAAGGAACTTGATTAGCATAATTTGTTGCCTAAAATGGCCTAATTGGCCGGTCCCCCTTGCCCCATTATCTCCTCTATTTTTCTTTTATTTTAATGCACAAATTTGATTAATCAAAAGTCTAAAATACCCTTAATCAAGTGGGCTAAGTATTGGTTTGCATTTTATTTCTTTTGGGTTTTTCCTTTAATTTTTTTGGGCCATGTAATGAACATAGTCTAACAATTTTAATATATGCTACCCAAATTATTTATTTAGGGTTTTCATTCCCAATCTTATGAAATGTAATTACTTATACATGTGACTTTAGCTCATAACCTAATTAGGTTTACTAGAAATAGGTTTAAAATTATTAGTCACTTGAAATAACAAGATTATCCACTTAAGTTAGTATACATATTAAATACTAACCTTTCTTTATTACCATAACCCTTAGGTTATTTAATTGTCTCACCTAATGTATAATTAAGTTACGAAGCTTTCATTTAGGGTTTAAAATAAAATAAAATTAGTTCCTAAAATTTGTAATTAGGATTTTCTTAATTTGATTAGGGTTCTAATCATACATGAACATTAGGGTATTATATAATAATTATAATTATCCTCGCTAATCTAGAAATTAGGGTTTATAATTAATAAATAGGATTTTAAGAAATTAATAAATGTTAATTAGGGTTTCACATTGATGTCTGAGGGTTTGTCACATAACACCATAATTGACCAACCCTTATCAGTCCACATATACAGAACATATTTATAGCACTGAACAATCAAAATATAATTAATACTATATTATTATTCTCATGCCTTGATCAAAATCCAAAAATTAGGGTTTAGATTTCATATCTGATTTATCTGTCATACTTAATATTATTAATTAAGTTAAAAATAATTAACTTAATAATTTGAACAAAATTCATATAATAAAATAATTATTATAATAATTCTAAAAATCATTTCATATATTATATGAATAATATATAATTATAATTTCATGGAAAATAATTAATAAAAACATTTTTACTATAAAATTAATTTTTATAATAATATAGTTTATAACAATCAATAATTCTAAAATAAAATTATTTAAAATCATTCATGTAATAAATATATCACATAAATACATACGCATATTATCTTGGCACATATTCCCCATATTTAAAATAAAAAAAAAAATTATACGCAAAATTTCTAATTTATTTGTATAAAAAATATCGGGTTGTTACAACCATGAGCAACACTTGAGGCTGATACTTCAAAAGCTTCGTGAAAATAAGCTTTATGCTAAGTTGAAGAAATGTGAGTTCTAGCTTGAGAAAGTTGCATTCCTTGGGCACGTGATATCAAATCATATAATATCTGTCGACCCGGCAAAGATTTAAGCAATTCAAAGCTGGGAGCAACCTAAGTCAGTGATCGAAGTACGTAGCTTTCTCGGCTTAGCTGGTTATTATCGGAGATTCGTGGAAGGATTTTCTCGAATCGCTACTCCATTAACTTAGCTGATTTGAAAAGATACAAAATTTGGTTGGAGTGAGGAATGCGAAAAGAGTTTTCAAGAACTCAAGAGGAGACTCATTTCAGCACCTGTTCTGACAATACCATCTAGCTCGGAGGGATTTGTCATCTACAGTTATGCTTCAGGCAAAGGGTTAGGATGTGTTCTCATGCAACATGGGAAAGTCATAGCCTATGCCTCTCGACAACTCAAAGAATATGAGAGGAATTTATCCTACTCATGATCTAGAGTTATAAAGCGATAAGTTTTAAACTTAAGATTTGAAGGCATTACACATATGGAGAGAAGGTGGAGATCTATACGGATCATAAAAGCCTCAAATATTTCTTCACTCAAAAGGAACTCAACATGCAAGAACATTTATGTCTTGAGTTGTTGAAAGATTATGATCATACCATCCAATACCATCCTAGAATAGCGAACGTAGTAGCTGATGCATTGATTAGAAGATCAAATGCGGGTATGAGTGCAATATTGTCAATGCAAAGACCCCTTTTGTATGACTTGGAAATGATGGAAATAGAGTTAAAGACTCCAGGGACCCATGTGATGATGGCGAATATACGAGTGGAACCGACTTTAATCGATAAAGTTAAAGCTGCTCAAACTACAGACCTGAAGCTAATGCGTATGAAGAAGAAAGTGCAAGAAGGTGCTATTCCGGAAGCAAGAATCGATGAAGAAGGCATAATTCGAGTCAACTCCAGACTTTGTGTTCCTAACGATTCTAACTTGAAGTATAAAATCATGATGGAGGCGCACAACACACCGTTTGCAATCCATCCTGGGAGTACCAAAATGTATCGTGATCTTCGACATACATTTTGGTTGAGCAATATGAAGAGAGAGATAGCGGGGTTTATCTCAAGGTGTCTAACTTGTCAACGAGTCAAGGCGGAGCATCAAGTGCCAAAAGGTCCATTGCAACCACTTGAAATTCCAGAATGGAAGTGGGAGCACATTACCATGGATTTGTTACTGGTCTTCCCAAGGTTTCTCAAGGCATATATGTGATTTGGGTCATTGTTGATAGATTAACCAAGTCTGCTCATTTTTACCAATACGAGAAACTTATACACTTGAACGTCTTGCTAGTGTGTATATAAACGAGATTGTAAGATTGCATGGTATGCCAGTATCCATAGTTTCAGATTGAGACCCAAGATTTACTTCAAGATTTTGGGTTAGTTTGCAAAAAGCTATGGGCACGGATTTATGATTTAGTTCGGCATATCATCCTCAAATGGATGGGCAGTCGGAAAGGACTGTTTAAACTCTTGAAGATTTATTAAGACTCTGTGTCCTTGACTTCAAGGGAAGTTGGGACAAGTTCTTACCATTGGTGGAGTTTTCCTACAACAATAGTTATCAAGCAAGTATTGGCATGGCTCCATTTGAGGCGTTGTATGGAAGAAATTATCGTTCTCCAGTATGCTGGGATGAGGTGGGTGAAGCAATGTTGTTGGGACCAGATTTGGTATGTATGACTACGGAAAAGATTCAAACGATCCGACAACGTATAAAAATCTCACAAGATCGATAAAAGAGTTATGCTGATCTTCATCGAAAGGACATGAAATTCAATATTGGAGATCATGTGTTGTTACATGTTGCTCCATGGAAAGGAGTTACAAGATTTGGAAAGAGAGGAAAGCTCAATCCTCGATTCATTGGCCCATTTATAATCCTCGAACGAGTAGGAACTGTGGCCTATAGACTCACCTTACTGCCAAGTATGTCTCGTGTTCATAACGTTTTCCACATATCTATGTTACGTAAATATGTGAAAGACCCGAACCACATTATTGAATTTGAACAAGACGAGATAGAGGAAGATTTAACGTATGAAGAGGTACCTGTTAAAATCTTGGATAAGAAGGATCTTATTCTACGCTCTAAAGTTATACCTCAAGTCAAAGTTTTGTGGAGAAACCACGATGTTGAGGAAATGACCTGGGAGTTAGAATCTGAAATGAAATCAAGGTATCCTCACCTCTTCGACATACCAGGTACGTACCCTAATTTTGAGGACGGAATTTCATAAGAAGGGGAGGTTGTAAGACCCCAACGTTTATGAATAAAGAATAATTTTCTCAAAATATAATTTTGAATATTATGGCGTGGATTTGATATAATGTTATAGTTGTGGGTAATATTCATTTTAACAGAGAATATTCGTACGATGACACAATCATTGGTGGACCCCACAACGGAAGTATTGTCGTAGTTAGAAAACGACATAGTTATCTTTTTATAAAAATAATGGGGGAAGTGTTACCGTTAAAACTGTTGAACTACCCGGTAGTAAAAGTATAGTAATACGCGTGGTTGTATAGTAACACACGGTATTAGTTATTAATGCTTACGTGAGAAGTCACTCAGTTATACTCAATTATTAATACAGTAATTGATGCATCATATCTCTCATATTATTATTTCGATTATTGTCACAGTATCATCTGCATAATATGTTATATTATTAAATCAATAATTGAGACGGCAAAGTTATTTATATTATTAAATTGTAATATTTACAATGTCTAGAAGTTCTATCAAGGAGAGATTTGGTCATCTAATTGCGCGCCAATAAGGAGAAATCCTTATCGGAAATCCCCCTCTTTCCTGGGAATGACATAGTTGTTAAATATTATGAGTTATAATATTAATGATGAATAAATTCGTGTTGATTAAAGATGAAATTGATAGTTCCATTGTGTTGGAATTATTAGTGTTATTGGAAATTGACATTTATTCCGATATTAATTGATGTCTGGAAATTTTACTGACCAGTCGGATAATTAATCAGATAAATGAGCAATTAATTGCTATTAATTCACATGATTATAACTATTTGTTCACATGTGTGTACTATTGATTCACATTCTTGTACTATTAGGGGAGTTGGTGCAAGATTGATAATACTTGCATAACTAAGTTAAAAATGGAGGTATAGATGGAGGTATTATACTGTAATTCGTATTTTCACATGATTATAACTATTGATTCACATGATTGAACTATTGATTCACATTATTTACTATTAGGAGAGGTAGTGCAAGTTTGATAATACTTATAGGACTAAATTAAAAATGAAAGAAAAGTTGAAGGTATTGTACTGTAATATTTCGAGCCCCAAAATGTGCAATTATCGATACTATATTTTCCTATAAATTGAAGCTCATTCTTCCTTCATTTCTCACCAATTCACTAAAGCTTTAGAGAAATTATTATAGTGAGAAAGAAGAAGAGAAGTCTACTACCTCACTATTCAAATATCCAGTTTCTTCTAAGGTAAGGGGTATTATTCTTTCGTATTCATGAAGAGAGTTATTTTCTTTCAATACTCGTAAGAGTTTTTATTCCATTCTTTATTATTATGTTGAATAACTCGCCTACTTGATAAGCGCATACATGGTGAAATTTTTCTGTTATTCCATTCTTTATTATTTTGTTGGAATAACATGTCTGTGCGGTCTATCGCATGCCTGGTGAATTCTTCTGTTGTTCCATTCTTTATTATTTTGTTGGAATATCCTGTCTGTGCGGATTACGCTAGACCTGGTTCCATTCTTGATTATTCTGTTGGAATAACCTGTCTGTGCGGTCTATTGCATGCATGGTGAATTCTTCTGTTATTTCATTCCTTATTATTTTGTTGGAATATCATATGCGTATGCGGATTCGCATGACACAGTTTCATTCTTTATTATTCATTGGAATAACTTTGTCTGTGGATTATCACATGCATGGTGAATGATCCTTCGTATTCATTCCTTATTAAATTGTGGAAATGATCTGCTCACGTGGATTACTGCATGGCGGTGAAAATCCATTTGCGCTTTCATATATTCTATGATACTCATTTGGTTAAAGTTTTGGTTTCTATACTCCATAAAATTAGTAGAATATCCTGGATATTTGCGCTTCATCCGGTATCTTTTCATGGAAATAGTCTTCTGAGCATTCTTGAATTTTACTCCACAAAGCAGTATCATGTTGACAATTTGGACGTAATTGATTTCATGATAAATTAACTTATAATTCTTTACAATTTATTCTTGAACTTGTTTTATTGAATTATTATGTCATTGTCATCATCCTCATGCTTATATTGTGATGAAAGTCATCTTTGGCTTACATGCATAGATGGACTTGGTATAATTATGACCAGGGATTATTCGGTATAATCATGACCTATAATGTTATAAATGATATGGTAAAAGTCCTCAGTAGCCTGTAGTGCATTGATGAACAGTTTTTGGTATTATTATGACCAATGATTATTCGGTATAGTCATAACCATTGATGATTTAATGAATATCCTTGGCCCATAGTGTAGAGATGACTCGATGATGTGGTTTATTTATTAAGCTGAGTCTCAGCGATAAAAATTGATGAAAACATTTTAAATTATAGAAGATAGTAGATATCATGCTCTACTTGTCTCTTCTAATGGATTGCTTATTCCGCTGCAGTTAAACTTGATGTCTATTATATTTTATCAGTTTAACTTTGTTGAAGACTAATGATAATTTATTCTGCATTATCTTAGTCATAATATTTCTTACTGGGCTAGTTGAGCTCACCTTTTTACTTTCATTGTTCTCTTCAGGAAATGAGAACGTAGCCGGGACTAGTCGGGGAATGGAGTGACGGTCCAGATGATAGCATTAGTAGTCCTCACTATTCTGTTAAATAGTTTGACAATAAATGTAATGAGGACTCCATTGAGTGTGGATATTGTCTAGATGACAATATTCTTATTAAAACTCCTAGATTATGTTTTGTCGTATTTTACACGACTGTTGTATAATTAAGTTGTATTTAAATTTTGTACCATGTATTTGGCAACTCAAGATGGGTGATGTATACCTATTTTGGGGGCATCACAGTCAATACACAGAAGAAGAGTGCAGAGCTAGAAGAAATACCGATCATAAGAGATTTTACAGATGTATTTCCAGATGATTTGCCAGGTCTTCCGCCGGATCGACAAATTGAGTTCGTGATTGAGTTACTACCAGGAACGGCCTCGATATCTAAAGCACCGTACAAAATGGCCCTGGTAGAGATGAAAGAGTTGATGGTGCAATTGGAAGAATTACTCGACAAGAAGTATATTCAGCCGAGTGTGTCGCCATGGGGAGCACCGGTGTTGTTTGTTAAGAAGAAAGATGGATCGATGCGGCTTTGCATTGATTACCAAGAATTGAATAAGGTCACGATTAAAAATAAGTATCCATTAACTAGAATAGATGACCTGTTCGATTAGTTGAAGGGAGCGAGATATTTCTCAAAGATAGACTTGAGAAGTGGTTATCATCAGTTGAAGGTGAGGCCGGAGGATGATGTACCAAAAGCAATGTTCGTAACTTCAGATGGTCATTACAAGTTTCTAGTTATGTCATTTGGTTTAACCAATCCACTGCAAAATGTGACGCCCCCAAATTCGTGTTTGAAACACGAACTCAGGTTTCACGATACCATTTCTATGAGCGGAATAATACTAATAATAATAACAATAATATAGATTATCAAACTTAATTTACATAATTATCAGAGTCTAGTTCCCAAGTATTTAACCTTTAATACATTCATTACATAGCATGATAGATAATATATATCATCCTTATCTTAATAAAGTCTAGTTATTACATAAGATATCATAAACATTCATTCAGCGACCTTCCCTTTTCCCTTGCTCTTGGCATATCCTTCAGGTTGTTCACACTTAGCTGAAAACATTTAAATTAAGAAAGGATGAGCATTTGAGTGCCCAGCAAGTAATATCAATCAATAACAGTTAGCTAAAGAAAGTAAATGTTTTCTGTGAATAACACTTCTACAACGAATCAACAGTTGTGAAGTAAGCTGAACCAATAATAAACAACATAGCATTTCGATTTCAAATTTTTGAAACTACGTACTGACTATAAATGAGGATCAGTCGATAGACTATGAACATTATTTTCTATTTTCAAAAAGGTTAAAATGAACTTCATCTCAGAAACTGTCATAACTTACTTAGTATGGGGTGATCAAATTGTTATGCCCTCAGATTGATCAATACTACATACAAGGACGATATTTTCGTCCAGCATATCCGCCTTAGGTGCATAAAAGTTTTCCCATATTTAGGATGTTCATACCAGTCTAGAATCTGAACCAAAACAATTCGGTTGGATAGCAATAAAGTTCTATCTTGTTCAACAATAATTTTAAGTTTGTGTCTAGCCGGATCAAATAGCTTAGACGACTTTTAATTCAATGTATACATATTGGACACCGATAAGTGTATAAACATGTGATAAAATATAATGATTATCCAAGTGAGGACACTTGTATAACCATATTTGGAAATTAACGAACATAATATATATCTTGATCTACAATAACATAATTAAGGAACTTGTACAACAAATTATAATTTAATAACTTACTTATACAGAATCATTGCATAAGTATATACAAAGGTTAAAATATTTGAACCATGAAAAAGAATAGTTCAGATATTATCTTACGCATGTCCATTGCATAAAGTAAATGCAAAGGGTTAGATACATGCTTGATCTGCTGCTTACAGTTATGCAACTTAGTTTTATCTTTTATATCAAGCCCTATCATTAATAAGACCATTCGTTCGATTAGAACAACATAATATAACACATAGTAATGCATTTTGCAGTCAGCACATAACCTAATCACAATGTCACATAAGTTTAACAGTCATTGGATCACAAACAAACACGTATCTAGTAAAATTATCTAAGTCCAGATCAATTTCTGAAACATGTCAGTGTACGGACAGCTTTATCGGGTAATTATCCAGTCTAAAACTCTATCTTGTAGTTCAATATAACTTGAACAGTGGTCAAATTATTTTAAATGACTTATAATAATTTTCAAAATAATTATTATAATTTGTCACAATTATTATAACACCGGAATCATTATTAAATGATTTAAATATTAAATAATTTTATTATCATTAATATTTAATTAATATTAAACTTTTAATGAAACCATTGCAAAAAAATATTAAAGTTATTTATAATAACTTAAAATATTTTAAAACTATTTATATTACCCTTAAATGATTTTTAAAACATTTAAAATCATTTTAAATAATTACCATTAATATTTAAAATATTAATGTATTATTTATCTAAATATTAAAAGTCATTAATTATAACTTAAAATATTTTTAATTCCTTTATATCCCTTTTAAATGATTTTTAAATCAATAAAATCATTTTAAATTATTTAATTAATATAATTATTAAATAAATTTAATATCATTAATATAAATTAATATCATTAATATTAAATTATTAATGAAATTATCCTTTAAATATCAAAAGTTATATTTTATAACTTAAAATATTTTTAAACACTTTATTTTCATTTAAAATAATTTTTATAATATTAAAATAATTTTTAAACTAATTTATTTGATATAATTATTAAATAATTCTAATATAATTAATATTAAATAATTAATGTAATTTACTTTAAAATATTAAAAGTTATATTTTATAATTTAAAATATCTTTAAATACCTTATTATCATTCAAAATAATTTTTAATATAACAAAATCATTTTTAATTAATTTATTTAATACATTTATTAAATAAATTAAATATCAATAATATTTAAATAAATACTAATATTTATGAAAAATATATCAAATTATTAAAAGTTATTTTTTATAACTTAAAATAATTTTTAAAATAATTTTTGGAATTTTTAATAATTTATTTCTATTTTTAAATGATTTTTAGAAAAATAAATTAAATAAAATTAAATAAACTGTCGCTATAGCCTTTAGAGACAAAAAGTGTAGCCTTTGATGTTCTTGAGCACTAAGAACATTCAAAGTTAGTGTTCAAGTTCCCTACTTTGACCAGTGATAAATGTCAGATATTAATGTTTCTAGGCAAGCTGTTGATCACATCTTGTAGTATTAATGTCATACTACAAGTGTATAACAAGTTCTAGACAAGATTATAACACATCAAAAAGATATAAAGCCATGAACAAGCTGTCAGAGCTGTTCTTCATTTTTTGGGTTACCCAAAAATGAAGAACAGTTCAACTAGCCATATTTGGGCTTTCACAACTTATGATTTAAGTGTTATTATTGTGATTTAATACATTCAGTGTGTAGCCAACATGTCCAGCAAGAGATCTATCACATAGAATTCATATAACAACAACAGAATCATTAGATCCATGCTGGTCAAACCATGTCAGACGACATGATCATGCGTTTTCTGGGTTACCCAGAAAATGCATTTCATGAACGTCCTGCTTGATTTGACCATCCACTATGATATACCTATTTAAGGTTTTAGTGATCTAACGCCATAATCTTGTAGTCCAAACAACAGACTACAACCTAAATGCAAAGATAAACACATATCATCATAACATTGTCAGATCTGAGCCCATGAAGATCTTGTCAGAGCCTTCTGGGCACGATCTGGGTTTTCCAGAAATTAAAAGTCATGGTCGGTCAACTATGTTTGACCAGCCATAACTTTTAAGAACATGCTATGGGTTTGATTCGAGTTCTAGAACAGAGATCTCCTACCACACTACAAGTTCAAACAACTAAAACACCAAAAATATACACATAATGAAATCTATGGGGTCTGACATTCATTGTCAGACAACTTTTTAAAGATTTTCCAGATTATGAAAAACTTCAAATTTGAGCCTATAGATGTTATGGATCTAACATCTATCAATCCAGATCATTGATTAACATTATAAACAACATATTTAAACAACTAAACACAACTTTTATTACAGCTAGAAAGATCAGATTGTAAGTTAGGTTTATACCTTTACTTTGATCAATCTTGATCTTAGGGTTTCTAATTTGATATGGAAGTGGTAGTGCTTTTTTGTGGGACTGATTTGCTATTATATTTCGTGGGTTAGAGAGAAAGAGGGTCTTGGTTGAGTATAAGTGAGCAAATGAGCAATAATGTACACTTTTCTCTCTCTTGATCTTATATAATACATGTATGCAATGGACTTGGCTGGAAATTAGCTGAATTGTAGAGTTTGTAGCACATGGCTATACATATGGTTGACCAATAACTACATATCTTAGCTAGATTTACAAGTTACCAATTAAATAATGTGCAAAAGGGCAATGAAGTCATTATACATGGAATTTTAATGGCAAACTTGTAAACTTGGCAAACCCTTAGGGTTTAACCCTTAGGGTTTAACCCTAAGGTTTTGTGTATTAGCATTTAAAGATTTCTTGATAAGGCTAAAAATGAAAATTTAAGTTACTAAAAATGGAAAATTTGAGTTTCCTAATTACATAAACTTATAAATTAGGTTTAAGGATTTACTAATTTAAGTTAAGATCACTAATTTAGCAATTAGGGCACCAATTTGATAATTAGGGTTAACAATTTGTAATTAGGGTTTATTAAATAGTAATTAGGGTTTTCCTAATTAACATTTAGCTGCATACATTAGCGATCAACGATTTAGTTTAGTAATTAGGGTTTTTAATTACTAAATAAGGTTTATAATTTTGAAGTTAGGGTTCCTATATAACAATTAGGGTTTTAATTTCACATTTAGGATTTTGAGTCAATAATTAGGGTTTACCTGATTAGCATTTATATTTATAATATCAGACATTGATCACATTATCACGATTACCTAATAATCTTGAACTCTAATTTGTGTTTCAAATTAGGGTTTCTCACAGTAATACTAGGGTTTGACATAATACACCATAATTGACCAACCATTATCAGTCCACATACATACAACATGTAGACACTCGAAGTTTTCTGCACTCCTATTACTAACATTGCAGGAGGGTAGATTCGTCTTTTGGAGATAACTCTGGAAGACAGCTTACATCCATTTCTTGATACTACTGGAAGTTCGGGCCCAACCCTAACACACACCAGAATGTCATTTCAATCTCTTGAGATAACCCCAAGATATGCGAGATCAAAAGACCGATAATAACACCGAGAGGACGCCTCATCTCTAAGCAATAACATTTTGACGCTTTCCCAAATTCCAGAGAGACAACATCGAGTAGAACCCCATCCTTGGTGATAGCCCCAAGAGATGTCATTGTAGTTCTGGCGATAACCCCGGAAATTCTTGTTTCAAACATATGCAATCAGCTTCAACCCCAGACATCCTATCAAGGCACACACACCTCAGACCCGGAGTTAACAAAAGGGCAGATAGGAACACCCACAGATGACAGTGAGACATATAAACAAGCAGCAGTCCAATCTCAGATATAACCCTGAGCAACGTCTGCTTTCCGCTTAAACCGACGATAACCCCGGTGAGGAGTCACAACGTCATCTTACCATCTCACCAAGATGATATCGTGGCATACCAACAAGTAGTCCAATCTCAGCTGTAACCCTGAGCAACGTCTAATTTCAACTCAAACCGGTGATAACCCCGGCGAGGAGTCAAACGTCATCTTGTTCCTTCGACAATAGCACGTCGTCTCAACACTTCATACATACATACATCCAACAATGTCCCACAAGAACCGAGGATTGACAATCCCAAGTGACTATTACGTGACAAGATTTCTTTGATAGAATTTGAAGCTTGAAGACCATAGGCATAATTCCCTCTTCCCGACTTCATACAACCTCTAATCCATGTCATCACAGAACTCTCAACACAAGCAAATCAAGAAGGTCGATATACCTCGTTCGGATGCTCGAATTGAAGTTCTGCAAGTTCGAATCGGACATTACGATGCATGAGTGCACGACACTATGAGACGACGGGACCATGATGAGGCTAGGATGCATCACGACCAATTTGTAGGTACAATCTGCGGTACGCGTGCAAGTGTACTCCGTGGCTATATGTCTATATATACAAGCCTTTGGGGTCACCTATTTGAGAAGAAGAGGAGGGAAAAGGAGAGGAAGCCCTCATCCCATTTTACTCGTGAGACACATCTTTTGAGTGTTTCCTCATCTTTAAACACTAGTTAGCTCACATATAGCTATCTTTTTATCCCATGGGAGCCGAGTGTTTATCCATTTAAAGTCATAGAAGTCTACTTTGGCGTTTCAACCGTAAGCCTTCTTATATTCTATAAAGCCTTCTTCTCATATTAGCACACACTGTTATACACATTGAGAGTCGTGTTGTGTGCGTTTTCCCGGACTTCGGTCCGTGGTTTTCATTTCTATTTGTATATATATACTTATATATGTATATATTTTATATATGGACTAACATTATCGAGTTATGCCTCGATTGAGCCTAGACTTCAGTCTGGAGCGTTTAATTGCTTATATATATATATATACATATATACTTATATATAAACTGTGGTCAGACTTTGTCAGACTTATATCCGGTGCGTTTAATTGCTTATATATATATGTATATATATATATATATAAATCGCTGTCGATTATATATTCGATGAGCCCGGATTTACATCCAAAGGCATTTAATCGCTTATATATATATATATATATATACATTTCACAGTTCGAGTTCACTTCGTGGCCTTTTACAGCTTTATTTACATTCCGTCTTGCCTGGAGTTTACTTCGTGGCAGTTGATCGCTTTTACAGCTTTATTTACATTATGTCCCGCCTGGAGTGTTTACTTCGTGGCGGTTGATCATGTTTATATATATATTTACATCTTTTATATATATATATATATATATATATATATAATCGCCATCGCTTTCCATACAAATTGCAAGATCATATGAGCCTTAGGAATCATGTGAACACAGTTCAGCCATTATCAATCTAGATTCGGTTCCCATGATGGACATTTTTCAAATTGTATGTTACTTGTATATTATTTTACGTAGTTCAATTTCCTTGGATGACTTTTAATGCCCATGAGGAGTTCGGCACTTCAGATATTATTTTCTAGAGAATGCTTCAGATCTCAAAATAAAAGCAAATAAGCCGAACATTTTATAATAAAATGGAAGCATCAAAGGCCTCAATTACTATTGAGCACAGGGTTTGAAAAACCTCTTTTACAAAACGAGATTGCTATATCTTTTTTAAAACTGATTTTTTTTATAAATTCAAACCCTATGTATATAGGTACGAACGAGGTACTGCACTACTTCCAAATAATTGCACATTGATCCACACACACACACACACACATTTATATAACAGTTTCTTCGAAGAGTGGCGGTCACCGTGGTAACACGGATGTTGGGGGGTCCCTAACACCTTCCCTCCGCATAATCAAGCCCCCGGACCTAAAATAAATCTCGGTTTCACAGACCTGCCTAGCAAGTGTCAAATCATCGGGTCAATGTGCAAACCTTTTTCATTATGTTGGTGCAACCAGCTAAATACACCAACTAGCGACTTTTAAAGTCAAATCATCGACATTATACATGTCGGACCTTTTTCACTTATTTTTTCAAACAAATCTCACATTAACATGAGAACACCAAAGAACAAGTAATGAAAAGGGACACTCAAAAATCCCGACGTCGACAGGTGGCGACTCTGCTGGGGACTCCAGTAAGAGGGCTTAAGTCGCTATTACAAGCTTTTCAAAATTGTTATATGCTTGTGTGTGAATGTTGCATTTACATTTTTGATGAATGTGTACGAATGCATCTTTATTTACTGCACTGCTAAATATCTATATGTGATATTAGTGCTTCGCACATGTCATCATTTTTGCATAAACGGTGAGACACGTTATATGTGAATGTATGTTGTGTGGTTCCTCCATCAGGAGGCTATCCTGTCGGTGTTTGATTACTGTACTCATGGGAAGAATAATTCTCCGGGGCTCAGGAAATGCACCACCCAGATTTGCTCCAGTTGAAAGACCGGATTAACTTCCCGTCAAGTAAATTGCAATGATCTGGGAACCTTCATGCCAAAAAGCCGCGAGAGAAACCCTAAAATAGGTCAACCTCTGATAAATCAAACACGGAGGAAAGTCTCTTCATACTTTCCATTTTTCAATTACTTGTAAATGCATTTACTTGTAATTTTATTCCATGTTTATCCATATATAATGGAAAATATGAAGAATAATTGTGCATGCATAACATGCTATCAATTAACAACCGGTTTTGCAGGACAAAATTCCTAAACGGACATGTTATGATAACATTTGCATTACCCTAAGACTAAACTACGTAAGTCTTTTGTAGGGAAGTAATTAGGCCTATTACCCGCTCAAAGTCCAAAAAGGCCACAGGCCTACAACCAATCATGTCTTCTTCTGACCAGTCTAATACTGTCTCCCGAGAAGAATTTGACTGATTGAGTAAACAAATCACCGGACTTGGCCGCTCACTGAAAGAATTACACCACCTACTCTGTGGCACGAAGATACCTACACATATAGAATCCTCTACACAAGGAGGAGTTCAAGGGCTGGAAAAAAAAATTATAGAACATCAGTTGGATACGACCAACAAAGACCCTAAAAACACCCATCTCAAAGGAGATTCAGACACCGGTGATATCAGGAAGAAGGTCTTCCAAATGGAGGAAACCATCCGCGTTCTCAAAGGAATTGGAACACATGTCAGTGTTTCATATACAGACCTTTGCATATTCCCTGGTGTTCAATATCCAGAGAAATTCAAGACCCTTGAGTTTGAGAAATATGACGGATTAGGGGATCCTTATACACATTTAAAAGTGTTCATTGGAGAACTTGGGTCTTACGCAGAAAATGAAAAGCTCCGAATGTAGTTGTTTCAGAAAAGTCTGACTGGAGAAGCCCGTTCATTGTATACCAGATTAGACAACTCAAAGATCTATAGCTGGGAAGAGCTGGCTCACACCTTCCTCACTCAATACAGCTTTCAATCTCAGATGGCTCCTGACCGGTACCAAATTACCAAGGTCAAGAAATAGTCTAATGAGTCATTTAGAGAGTACGCCAAAGGTGGAGGCGCCTTCTTTGCTCAAGTTATTCCTTCCATGATGTAATCGGAAATGATAATGACCTTTCCAGACATGAAGCTCCTTTCTATGAAAGAGTTCTAGTCGGTATTGGCAAACCATTCTCTGAAATGATCAAACACTATGAGATGGTTGAAATGGGATTGAAGTCCAAGAAAATTCAAGACCTAGCCGCTCTTAAAGTTGTTCTTTGAGCACATCCAAATTCAAATCTTATGGAAACAACCCCCGGAGGGTCCATAAAAAGAAAGAGGAGGATGTTTCGTTGATACTACAAGGATAAAAAGGTAATCAAAGCATGCTTATACAGAGGAGAAACTACTCCCCTTTTCCAGCACAATCTTCAAACCCTCCACTGCCTTAAAGTGGAGTAGTAAAGCAACCTCGAACGTTCACACCCTTAGGGGACTCGCCGAGAATATTCTTGCTCTTCTCGACGACTCGCTTCAAAAAATTACACGCTTCTTCCACCAGCCAACCCTAATGGGAGGGATTTTAATGCTACTCGGAAGTGTGCTTATCATGTCGGAGCACCTGGACATGATACTCAAGATTGTTGGGCCTTGAAACACAAGATTGAAGTTCTAATAGACAATGGTGAGATCGTGGTCACCAAACCAGATCAACCTCATGTGCAAGACAACCCTCTTCCTCAACACAAAGAAGAAGAGGTCAACATGATTAGTTGGAGCACTGTACAAGGTTCCAATTCTAATGGTGAATCATCCCAACCCATCATAGATGATGTTGACAAATAAAATTATGCAAAGTTCCAGTTTACCATGAAAAGAAAAATGAAAGCTCTTTGCAAACAAATTGAGCAATTGGCAGAACTAGTGACCCACCAGCATCAAGTCACATGCCAATTAATCAGGCAGGAGCATGCCTATCTCCTTCCTTTTGTTATGAATGCCTCCTCACCACCTTCAGAAAGCAAAGCTATGTAGGTTAAGGTTGCAAAACAAGTAAATGCTAAAGCCCGTCAGGATTTTGCCAATCAAAGGGAATTCACCTATTTGGGCCAATCTATGGAGGAGATACTTTAAATGTTGATCAACGAAGGAAGAATTACATTCCTTCTCCCTCCCATCAATCCCCGCTCAGGGCGGTTCAATCCTGATGAAATGTGTCAATATCATTCACATTCTCGCGGTCACAACACAGAAGAATGCTGGGAACTCCGCCATCTTATTCAGAATCTTATTGATAGCGGTGTCCTGCAAATAGCAGATGGTTACACTGTACAAGTCAAGGGTGGGAATGCACATCCTACTAAATGGAAGGGATCAGTAGCAGTTATATCCGAAGTGGATGATGAGACTGTCAAAGTATTTCCCATACAACCAATTCAACTCAAAGGAACTGACAATCCTTTGAAAGTGGCCGCACCAGAGCCAATTCCTTTACCTTTCAGACCGCAACATCCTGTTGTCAGCTTACACAAAGTTCCATGGAATTATGGAGAAGCTGAAGGATCCACGTCTCATAATACTGCTACAGTGTCGAAGGAAAATCCACTATACCTTCCTCAATGGGTTGTCAAACCTACTTGCAAAGCAAAGGGTAAGTTGCTCGTGGAGAAGATTGAAAAATTCCTTCGTACTATGGGCCACAATGAAGCCAAAGTGATTTTTAGCTTGCAAGAAGCTCCACACCAGATTTCGATACTAGATTTGGTTTTCTCTTCAGAAGATTATTGGAAGATCCTATTGAAGGTTTTAGAAGAAGCCTACTTTCCAAAATTAGTGGATGTGGAAAAATTTCAACATTTGGTTGATCACATTTTCAACAACAATGTGATACCCTTCACTGATGACGACATACCTCCCAAAGGGATCGGTCATTGTAAGCCTTTGCATATTGCAGTTTTGTCTTTCGGGTACATGCTAGCAGGAGTATTGATAGATGGAGGCTCATCTCTAAATATCTGTCTTTATGCCACCTTAGTAAAGATGAATATCAATCTTAAGCGGATCCAAAGCAGCCATACGGTCATTATAGCTATTGATGGATCCCGATGAAATTCCGTTGGAAAGATTGAATTGCCAATTGAAATTAGTCCCAATACATTCAATGTACCTTTCCACATCCTCAAGATAGAAACATGATACAACCTGCTCTTGGGGAGACCATGGATACACATGGCTGGAGCTGTGTCCCTCCACCTTACATCAACAACTCAAATACATTATCAACAACAATCTAGTCAATGTCAACGTTGAGCCGGATTGTCCTGAACAAGGAGCTCTACCAATTATCAGCTTCAATTCAGAAGTTGAACCGACCAGTTTCTATACTCTAGAAGTGAGTAACACACAATACCATTCTATTAGAACGCCACTTCCCATACCCAAGATTTTTGTCGAGGTTATATCGGCCACTCAAGAAATGTTGTTATTGGGTCATCAACCTGGATAAGGGCTTGGTAAAGATAAGAAGGGTAATAAGCACCCTATCCAAATATCCAGTCAAATCTGAATAGCCGGACTAGGCTATTCTACCAGTTCCAGTCACAGGAATCCTCATAAGCACAAACAGGTTCCTCAAGCTTCCGCCGCACGGTGATTTTCTATACCTTTACCTCATGAGTTAATGCAATCTCCAGTAAAGGTTCCAACCCATGTTGTGGCTATGCTGTTTCCAAAACTAGTACCAATCAAAGAAAAAGAGGTGCTGATTCCTGATCCCGAGGTGGAAGAAAAGGAACGAAAACATAAACATGACCTTGCCTTGATGATGGCAGGTATTCGCGTCATTGTTCATGATGAACATACAAACAGATACACCCCAGACGATGATTGCCTAGATGTCATGGTTATCATTCAGGAAAAGGAGGACAATGACGATCCTTCCATCACTGTAGTCTATTAGGACTTTGCCCTCGACAATTGGAGCAGCACTCCATGCATTAGTCGACGAGGGTAAAATAGGCAAAAAAATCCCTTTGCCCTGTAGATAACTTTATTTGCTTGCTTTCCTTTACAACACTAGCAGTTATTTTATCAAGTACATGCTAACACTTTTGTATGATCGAACAATTGCATATATTAAGTGAAAACATATGTTGTTTCAGGACTCTGAATTTAGATGTGCCTGTACTTGCTGATGAAGTGCCTTCTCTCCACGAGGACTGTAACTTTGATGCAAAGTTGGACTCAGACTTTATGGACATCCAAGAGGACATTGAGACACCTCAAGAGATTAAGGAACGGGTTGCAGACAAACTCAAACCCAATCTTGATCAAATCACTCCTTTCAATCTCGGAACCTTAGACAACCCTAAGCTAATCCAGATTGGTTCAGACTTTACCACAAATCAACGGAATAACATGGTTGCACGGTTAACCCAATTCCAGGATGTGTTTTTATGGTCTCATGAAGACATGGTGGGTTTGTCCACTGACATTGTTCTTCATTGCCTTCCTATTAAAGAAGGATTCAAGCCAATTAGGCAAAAACTCAGGCGATTGAAACCTGAGTGGAGTTTAAAGGTTAAAGAAAAAATTGTGAAATAATTTCAAGCTGGCATCATCATGGTGTCTACATATCCGGAGTGGATATCCAACATTGTTCCCATGCCTAAACTAGGGGGAAAGGTGCGAGTTTGCGTGGATTACCGGGATTTGAACAAAGCTTGCCTTAAAGATAGCTTTCCCGTGCTATTTACCCACATTTTTATTGATAATACTGCTCAATACGGCATGTACTCCTTTGCTGATTGCTTTACGGGGTACCATCAAATTATGGTCGCTGAGGAAGATCGTGAGAAAACTGCTTTCATCATGCCTTGGGGAACCTTTTGCTACAGATGGTTGTCATTCGGCCTCATCAACGCTGGGGCAACTTATCAGTGAGCTATGATGGCTCTTTTCCACGATTTAATGCACAAAGAGATAGAGATCTATGTGGATGACATCATTGTCAAATCCCGGAAGGAGGATGACCACTTAGACCATCTCACAAAACTTTTCAACAGGTTGCGTAAGTATAACTTGAAGTTGAATCCCGCCAAGTGCGCCTTTGGTGTTAAGTCAAGCAAGTTGTTAGGTTTCCTAGTCAGCCACAAAATGATTGAACTGGATCTTACCAAAATCCAGGCCATCAAGGAAATGCCCATTCCTCAGACAAAGAAGGAAATACGGGATTTTTGGGAAGGATCAACTTCATTAGCGTATCATTTCTCAACTCACAAAGAACTCATTAGCCAATCTTCAAGTTGTTAAGGAAGAACTCCTCCATAAAATGGAATGATGAGTGTCGAAAGCCTTCCTCACAATCAAAAACAACCGATTAACGCTCTGCTTTGGTACCTCCCGTGGATGATGTTCCCTGCTCATGTACTCCGCCCATAAATGACAATGCCATAGGGTCGCATCTTTGGGTAAAAAGATAATAGAGGCCAAGAACAAGCTATCTATTACCTCAGCAAAAGATTCAGCATCAGTGAACACAAGTACACTTTGATTGAGAAGACTTGTTGTGCTTTAGCATGGGCTTCCATGAGGTTAGAACATTACCTTCATGGTCACACAACCCATCTCATATCCTGAATGGATCCTCTCAAGTATGTGTTTAGTAAGCCCATACTGAATTGTCGACTGTCCAGATGGTAGTTGATCCTACAGCAATTTGACATCGTCTATGTTATGCAAAAGTCTGTCAAAGGTCAAGGAATTGCGGATCAACTGGTCGCCGCACCTGCAGGAGATTACAAACTCTTAGAAATATACTTTCCTGACGAAGGAGTAATGACAATTCAATTTCAACATCGCATTTATTTATACATCCGTGACGTGGAGAATGTATTTTGATGGAGTCGTTAACACGGAAGGCTCTTGAGCTTGAGCGCTTTTAATATCCCAGATGGGGAGCGATTCTTCTACGCCACAAATTGTAGTTTGTCAACACCAACAACACAAATGAGTATGAAGGTCAGATTATGGGGCTAAAACTTTCCTGCTCAATGGGCATCAAAGTGGTTAATCATCTTTGGGGATTCCAATTGGTAATCAAGCAATCCACAGGAGTCTATCAAACCAAAGAATTACATTTACTGCCTTACCATCGACAAGTTTTACAGATGGCTTTGGAGTTCGAAAAAATCTCCTTTCTACACATTCCTCATAATAGGAATGATTTTGTAGATGCATTAGCAATGTTGGCCTCCTTGGTTTACATACCAGACAAGGAAAACATGCCAAACATCATGTTTACTCTGCAAAGACCCCTAGTCTATGGGAATTACGTTGGAGAAGTATCGGATGAGCTACCTCCCATCCACAGTCCTTGGTATCAAAGCATCAAGGAGTATCTACGAGATGGATCTACACCCACTGAGGCGAGCCTAACTGAGAAGAGGCGAATTCATCGACTTGCTATGAAATTCTACCTGAGTGGAGATGCACTCTATAAAAGAGATGCATGATTAGGTCTCCTCAGATGTCTTGACAAAGACCAAGCTCAGAGACTCATGGATGAGATCCATGGTGGAGTATGTGGCCCTCACATGAGCAAACCCCTACTTGTCAAGAAGATCCTCGAGCGTGGCATTATCGCTTACACTCAAAGTCGATCGCGATGATCACGTAAAGAGGTGCTATCAATGCCGATTCATGGAATGCTATCCACGCCCCTCCAAGGAACTCCACAATATGAGTTCGCCATGGCCCTTCTCAATGTGGGAATGGGCGTGATCGGACCCATCGAGCCCAAAGCCGAAGAATGGACATCGATTCATATTCACTATGATCGATTACTTCACCAAATGGGTAGAAGCAGCATCCTTCCCCAAGGTTACTAAAGAAGTCATCATTGCTTTCATCAGAAACAATGTTGTTTGTCGATATGGACAACCAGAGGTCATTGTGTCAAACAATGCTAAGAACCTTAAAAATAAAATGATGGAGGAGTTATGTAGAAAATTCCACATCAAACATCTCAACTCCGTCATCTACCGTCCAAAGATGAATGGTGCTGTTGAAGCGGCTAATAAAAACATCAAAAAGATCATGCAGAAAATGTCCGCCAATCACAAAGTATGGCCTGACCTCTTGCCTCTGACTTTATTAGCATACAGAACTTCTATGCATGCTTACACTGGGGCAACCCCCTACTCACTAGTCTATGGGATGGAAGCAGTGCTCCCCATAGAAGTGGAAATGGAATCCCTCAGAGTATTGATGGATGCTCAGTTAGATGAAGACCAATGGGTAGAAGACAGGTATCACCAATTGTCTCTAATAGACGAAAGGTGATCCGCGGCTATCTTCCATGGTCAGTTATATTAGCAAAGGATCGCACGATCCTACAACAGAAAAGTCTGACTACGGCAATTCAAACAACATGACTTTGTTTTGAAGAAGATCATTGACAACCAAGATCAATCTAAGGGAAAATTCACTCATAACTGGGAAGGCCCATTTGTTGTCAAGGAAGTATTGACAGGAGGTGCTCTCAGATTGCAAGAAATGGACGGCGATGAATTTCCACAGCTTATCAACTCGGACACCTTTCCTTTTTGAATAACTCTTCTTCCCCTCAGGGAAACATACACTTCAAACCAGCAGCCTGGTATCACTTTATTTCAAACCTTTCACAATTTTGGTTATCTTGGAGATGAGATTAAACCTTTCACACTTGCAGTTTATCCTGAAGAAGGGATTAAACCTTTCACACTAGCAGTTTATCCTGAAGACGGGATTAAACTTTTCTACGCCTGCTATTTATCCTGAAGACAGAATTAAACTTTTCTACGCTTGCAGTTTATCCTGAAGACGGGATTAAACTTTTTTACGCCTGCAGTTATCCTAAAGACGGGATTAAACTTTTTTACGCTTGCAGTTTATCCTGAGGACGGGATCAAACTTTTTCACACTTGCAGTTTGTCCCCATTATGGGATCAAACTTTCTTCTCCCCGTAGTATAGCCTACACATGGGATTCACACTTCTCTTTGTCTTCAATTACCGAGAAATAAACTCACGCCGACCGATCTCCCTAATACCCAAAGGGCTACGAGGCAACCATATGCTATATATATTCCTATCGCAACAACAAAAACAACAAAAACATTTCGCCTTTCTTCACAATAAAAACAACAAAACATCTCAGACACCCATCTCGCTTCACAGATTCAAATTGAACCTCTTACACAAGGTTCAAACTACGCAGACTTGATCTCCTCTTCAATAGGAATACATAGGCAGCCATTTATAGTTCAGTCTAACCCCTACCGTAACAACATTCTTGTCATTACACAGCATCGGATCAACCTTCAATTCACCACATTTCATCGGTTTCTTGCATCAAAGGGATGGAATTACCCAACCTCTTCTCACAAATAGAAGATTTGGTGACCATCTAAGCCGTGATCGTGTCTCTCAAGAGCAATACCAACCCATAAGAGATGGAATTAACTAGGCTTCTCACAAATAGAAGTACTAGCGACCATCCGTAAAAGCGGTCAATCTCGAGAGGAAGAAACCATTCTCTCTCCACTTTTCCATACGTATACCAAATCCCAAGACACCAAAAGATAGTAGGGATTTACAAAATCAATGATCCGTTCGAGAGATCTCACGACGCCTCAATGTCCATCTATCAAGGATAAGTTCAGAATGCATCAAGATCACAAGGCCCTAAAGAAACAGACAAATATCAAGCAAGTATCAAGGCATAACTAAGAGGGAAGTGAATCAAAATATATTTCCCTGCTATACATAATACTGTTTGATATATACATATGTGTTGTACATGACAAAATGGCTAAGCTAGTCTGTACAGGAAAATACAAAGCTATCTACAGATCTGTATACATGCGAACTATCAGATCTAACATAGCATCCCTCTCTGAAGACGGAGGTATCACTGCAAGCTCCTGCCCAAGGGTATCTACACGAGCTAGCAAATCAGAGGCTAACTGCATGGTGGCATAGTGCTCATTAATGTAAGCACTCATGTCGGCAAGACTGACAGTCATCTGGGATCTCACTGAAGTGCTGTCTGCAATGGACACATCCCTAGCAGATAAGGCCGCTCCGCAATCAATGCATCCCTGACTGATCTAGCCTCATCCCTCTCTAACAGAGCAGTATCTCTCTTATTAAGAGCTGTCAACATCACGGCCCTAGCCTGATCTCTATCTTAGGTCATCAGATGTAAGCTCTGCTCCAAATGTTGTGCCGAATACTGAGTAACAATGGCACTTGGGGTGGGAGAATCCATCACAAATGCTGGCAGCCCAGCAGTCAAATCATCGATGGGAATAACAGCCTCCTCTATAGGCTCCTCATCGTCATAATCAATCCCCTACACTGTGGATACTATCGCAACCGATATACTCTCTGTCTCCATCTATGCGGAATACTCTGCAGAACAACCTGGATGACTGAAAAAAAAACTTCGCCCGACTCTTGGCGATCCCAACAGCATACAACTGGATCGCCCTCGATAAATAAGCGGTGTGACAGCGTAAGCGACTCACTTGCCGCCTCATAAGGATGAAAATCCTGAAATTGGTCAAACTGACACATCACGACCAATGGGTGATAAGTGATCATGCCCCTCAATCAAGCCAGAGGGAGATAATCCATGCTCGGAGCATGAGTAATGAAGCTGTAGGGTAAACTAAGCCCTGAACACGACAATATGGCAAACATATCCCTAATCCCTGCCAGAAAAACTGACCACGATGCAACATCTGTACACTCCACAGGCTGAAAGAAGTATGACATGGCTATATCATGGATGAAACAAAACCTCTGCCATCTAAATGTGTCAATCGGTCTCAAGTGTGACATAAACCACACGTACAGTATGACCGAGCTACCTATAAACACTTCTGTCGAATAAGTGCAGCAGTATGTAGCTGACCTCAGAGTCTTTGCAATGATCATCGGTACAATGGTATGACCCTCCCTGAGAGCTCTCACTGCCATAATGAGGCCGATATCAAGCTCATCCATGTCTTCATGACAGATGAAGACGCATGTAATAATACGCACAAAGGAGTACATCTACCACCTCCGGTTGAACGCTAATGGTCCTCCCGGTGTGGTGAAATCCCTTAATGCCGTGGATGCATAGTCGCCCCTCGTGAGCCAAACACAGTAAAACAGAAACGTTGGGATATCACGTGGCCGGATGTAATCTCGTCCTGGACCACTCTACGTCTCAATCTGGTGAGGGTCATAAATTGTCTGCTCATGTCTCCACTAGCCATATGCACGCAAGGTCCATCCAAAGAAGAACATCATCATCAAGTGCATACCCTCCAAAGTAGAGTCAACTCCACGGGTCCCAAATTGGAAAACTCCGCCTCCGATACCCAAAGGTTTCTGGCATACCCTCTACAAATCCTGTGGGAACTCGAAATATCAACAGTATTCATAGTATCTTGCGAGAAATCATCTACGATCACCATATCTGATGTTGATATACTATCATACCATGAGCGCATACCATCTACCACCACAAGGGTGGGGTATGATCAATACGGCTAACTTTCGAAGAAGACATCTGTACGGACCGTGCCATAAGACCATCCACGGGTCAATGCTGAATATCTCTGGACATACATACATATGCATAATACAATAACATGCATGATACAATAGATGGCAATATGATATAGGGAATGGAAAATTGTACATACATTCCTAAGTATATCATCATCTAATACATCTCTATACAGCTAAAATACAAGGAAATGGGGCGAAGCTACCCAACATACAACAGAGGCCTATCAAAAGAGATAGCAAAAAATACATCAAAAAAAGTCAAGAGTGTCAATGTCTACATCATCGATCCTGTCCACCTGATGTAACTCCTCCTGAGTCATTGGATCTCTATATACAGGGATGTCAGGCCGATACAAGGGAGGATCTGCGCCGAGAAAACCATATAGGTCACCTGAGGGACCAGCGCCAGAGCTGGAGGGATCTAAAGTATCTACCTCTGCAGGATCTCTGCCCAAATACCGAATGAAAAGATGTGACCCGGGTTCAAATTTCGCCGAGTCAATCATCAATCAGTGTCACATGAGTGGGATCTCACGACACGAGCTAGCAAATCCGTCATCATCACGAATCTGGAACCATATCCCCTATAAACTATGTGGCGCAGTCCGAGCTCCAATAAGACGAGGGATCCACCAATCTTTGGAACATCTCCACGAGAACAGGGGCCTCGACAATGTAAAACCGCTCAATCCCCATCAATGGGATGTCAATGACGGATGACTACTAAACAGTGCCAATAACGCTGGCAAGAGGCAAGATCGGTATCGTATCTCTCATGTAGTGTTCCGATAAAGACGCTTCTCCTAAATAGAGCTCCCATCCTCCATCTCAGAAGAGAGGAATCGTGGGTGGAAATGACGTACTCTACTCGGTTGGGTACCCATCCTCAAAACCAACTCCCAAATGCTCTCCGAGTAGGGGACTCCATATAATGACATCGACCGGCCAATAACTCCAATCAGAGGCGACAATGAGTGAAACCTCAAAGAATGAGGGGACCTCCGCCAGTATGGAATGATGCCATCTCCGTCCTCGTGGATAGGTGTCTAAACCTAACATGCTTATAGGACACAAACAAGGAAGTCTCTTATAGGCCCAAAACTGCCAACACAAAGGCAAACATCTGTTGTCAGTCAACACTCTTAACCTATACATGGGAAAAGACAAGAGAAACACTTACCAGCAGAAATGGGTAGAATCCTAACCATGCCTCGGTCAAACCCTGTGATCGCATGCGTATTCCCCTGAGGAGTAGGCAAAGGTATAGGAACCCCAATCATACTCTCATATACGGTCCACGTGTCGAGTGGCACTGATCAAAGCGAAGGACACCATAGAGGAATTATGCTCAAAGGACCTGTACGAATAGTCCTGCCCTTGAGCGCCTCTGCCGGAACTCCCAACAAGGATCCGATGGCGATAGGGTGATATTCGAGCAAGGCAAGGCACCTCCAAACTCCATACTTGTGATAAACCGCCAATCCATCGCCGTCATCATCACCTCACAGTCCAAAGAAAATGGAGTGATCGAGTGCAGGTGAAACCACCGCTTTCGAGACAATGCCCCGAGGTAACCCTCAGTGGACAATGATGGGGGTAAAATGGAGAGGAACCTCCCAAATCTGACCATGGACGATCGCTCTATAGTCATCATGCTAGGCACGATACACAAGAGTGGATGCTAAACCGATTCCTCGAGGTCAGTGTGAAGCCGGAACCTACATCAAATGCATCAACATCGAGACTCCTTGGCTCCTCATCAATAGAAATAAGGAAGATTAAAGATCTAACTTCATACCTTGTTTGCGTGCGGTATATCAAGGATGTCAACTCAAGTCACCCAGAAGATCTGGGTTCACCACTTGAATACCTGGCAATTCCCTACAGGGAACATGTACAGTAGGAGCAGGAACCTCGATTGGTGCATCCTCCTCCTCGTCCTCGACATTGGACACTTCAACCCGAATAGGATGTATCACCGCCTCCTCCAAAAGACGAGGCTGTCTAACAGAACGGCGCTGAGGCTCTTCAAAAGCCCTCCTCCGTACACCAGAAGTGGTCCTGCATGGAACTACTTCCTACCGATCCGGATCCATGATATCCCCAGACAACAAGTCTCCAAATCACCTCAGAAAGGGTGTGATAATTTCTTACCTGGAGTCTTTTCAAAATGCATTCTATGATTACATGCATGCATGCATTGTTTTCACATACATCTATAGTAGAGTTAAAAATGCATGACTACCCAATACCTACATTTTGGGAAAATTTTCCCATAGCCCCCTTTGTAAATGGGACTATCCACATGCACATAGGCATAACTAGGTGGCCATTTAGTAGCACACTTGTATACAGTCATTACATCCTATATGCATTAATACATTGTAGTAAAAAATCCATAAGTGTAGTCTAATTACCAGGATTATTTTGCTTGTCTACCTTTACTCATTTGTCCTCAGATAGGATAAGAAATGACAGTAAAAGGGGCCAATTTGACTATTTCAAAAGTCAAATTTTTTCACATCATTATGTTCAACATGGTCTAATATTAACATTTGCTATGTTGAATATTTTTTATCAAGTCATATCAGCATGCATATTCACTACTATGTGTCTAAATGCATTTCATGCGATAAGTCATTTTCCAACAGACATAAATTCGAAAAAAATACATGCATGTGTTACCGGGATGTTGAAGAAACGCTTGTACGGTGGCGAATATGCGAAAGTTGCCTGAACTCAAAGAGATCTCAAGAAGAGCTCTTGATTTCCTTCAATTTAGAACTTGAAAATGACTTATAAAAGTAACTAGCCACCTATACATAGGCACAGTTGGTCGCAGGCTAACCTACGGCTCTTGTAGGTAGACCTGCGGAACCCCTCCACGGGCCCCACACCTCTGGCTCGCTCCAGTTAGAGTTGCAAAGGAGGTCTCACAAGCTGAAAAGGCTAAATCAGGAATAAAAGTGCTACGCGATTGAGCGGAATAGCCTGAAATCCCGGTTTCTCATCGGTCAGAGTTAAACTCCCGTCATCTCAAAGGTATTCGCCTGAATGTAGGGTATACTATACCAATGAGCTTAGCTTTCACAAATCATGCTCGACAATACCCCACAAAGGTCTGATGCCGTCATTTACAGGGTCACAACCCTAAACCTCCCCGGCGGGGGTTACAACGCAAAACCACAATATATTAAACATTCCCCGGCGGGGGTTACAACGCCGAAATTATCAACATCTACGTATCCCTAGCGGGGGTCACAACGCAATGTTACCATTGACACATACATCAATGAAGGTCAATCAGCCTTGACAATACACCCATCAGGGATTTATCCGGTGATACACAAATCAGCGAAGGTCAGGCAACCCTGATAACAACAAACTGTTGGCAATAACTCCGACAGAATGAGGGAATATGTTATACACATCCTCAAACAGACAAAGCTTTATCCCCACAGATCTCTTACACACAAGAGGTACCTCTATGGAATATAAGCCAGTGTCTAGGATTCAAGACTTTGGTGATAGCCCCAACGTCAACATCCTTGGAGACATGGATCACATGTCCAAGCCATCACTGATTGTCATCCTAACAGGATTACCTGACGATCATTCATGCATTCTACATGCATTTGCATCATGTTGCTGCATATAGCATCATGTTTATCTTAATTGCATTTCAAGTGTCTAATATTCTTTATCCTATCCATGCCTTGCATTGCATGAATATGATAAAGAGGGGCATCTTTAGACACTCGAAATTTTCTGCACTCCTATTACTAACATTTCAGGAGGGTAGATTCGTCTTATGGAGATAACCCTGGAAGATAGCTTACAACCATCCTGGATACTACCGAAATTTCAGTTCCATTCCGGATACTACTGGAAGTTCAGTTCCAACCCGGAACATAAACCGGGAACATCAGTTCAAACCCCAGAACACACACCGGGAATGTCATTTCCAATCTCGGAGATAAAACTGAGATATGCAGATCAAAAGACTGGCAACAACACCGGAGAGGACAATTCTGTCTCGACAATAACACCGCGACGCTCAGTTCCAGTCCTAGAGATAACACTAGGAGTAGCAACCCCATCCTTAGTGATAGCCCCAAGAGATGCCATTGCAGTTCCAACGATAACCCCGAAAATGCTTTTTTCATACATATGCAATCAGCTTCAACCCCGAACTGACTGTCACAAGGCACACACCTCGGACCTTGGAGTTAACAAACGGGCAGACAGGAACACCCACAGATGACAGTGAGACATACAAACAAGCAGCAGTCCAATCTCAGATGTAACCTTGAGCTACGTCTACTTTCCGCTTAAACTGGCGATAACCCCGGTGAGGAGTCACAATGTCATCTTACCATCTCACCAAGATGATATCGTGGCATACCAATAAGTAGTCCAATCTCAGCTGTAACCCTGAGCAATGTCTACTTTCAACTCAAACCGGCAATAACCCCGACGAGGAGTCAAACGTCATCTTGTTCCTTCAACAATGGCACGTCGTCTCAACACTTCATACGTACATACACCCAACAATGTCCCACAAGAACCGAGGATTGACAATCCCGAGTGACTATTACGTGTGACAGTACTTTGGATAGAATTTGAAGCTTGAAGACCATGGGCATAGACCCCTCTTCTTGACTTTCTACAACCTCTAATCCATGTCATTGCGTAACTCTCGACACAAGCGGTCTGAAGAAAGTTAGATATACCTCGTTCAGATGCTCAGTTTGAAGTTCTACAAGTTCGAGCGGACATTACAATGCATGAGTGCATGTACTACGAGACGACGGGACCCACGAGGCTCGAATGCATCATAACCACTGCAGAAGTACAAGCTGCTTGTTGCCCTCAGAGTGTACCGCGCCATCCGCTCTATATACAAGCCTTGGGATTAGCCATTTGAGAAGAAGAGGGAGGGAAAAAGGTGAGGAAGCCCTGTCCATTTTACTCTGCATACACATCTTTTGAGTGTTTCCTCATCTTTAAACACTAGTTAGCTCACATATAGCTATCTTTCATCCGGCGAGAGCTGAGTGTTTATCCATTTAAAGTCATAGAAGTCTACTTTGGCAGCCCACTGTAAGCCTTCTTATATTCTATAAAGCCTTCTTCTCATATTAGCACACACTGTTATACACATTGAGAGTCGTGTTGTGTACGTTTGCCCGGACTTTGGTCCGTAGTTTTCATTTCTGTCTGTATATATATACTTATATATGTATATATTTTATATATGGACTAACATTATCGAGTTATGCCTCGATTGAGCCTACACTTCGGTCTGGAGCGTTTAATTGCTTTTATATACATATATATATATATATATAATTGCTGTCAGACATATCCGATGAGCCTGGATTCACATCTAGTGCATTTACTACTTATATATATATATATATATTTATATTTCTGTCAGGCCTAGAGTTCACTTCGTGGCCTTTTCCAGCTTTATCTACATTTCGTCCTGCCTGGAGTTTACTTCGTGGCAGTTGATCGCTTTTACAGCTTTATTTATATTCTGTCCCTCCTGGAGTTTACTTCATAGCGGTTGATCATGTTTATATATATATATATATATATTTAGAGCTTATATATATATATATATAACTACTTACTGCTTTCCATACAAATTGTAGTATCATGTGAGCCTAGGAATCATGTGATCACAGGTTCTGTTTGCTGAATCTAGATTCGAATCCCATGATGGACATTTTTCAGCTGTAAGCAGCCTGTATATTATTTTACAGTGTCTGAGTTTCCTTGGATGGCTGTTATGCCCATGAGGAGTTCGGCACTTCTGTATATTATTTTCTCGAGAATGCTTCGCATCTCGAAAATAAAAGCAAATAAGCCGAACATTTAATAATAAAATGGAAGCATCAAATGCCTCAATTACTATTGAGCACAAGGTTTGAAAAACCTCTTTTACAAAACGACATTGCTATATCTTGTTTAAAACTGATTTTTTCTATAAATTCAAACCCTATTTATATCGGTACGAACGAGGTACTGCACTACTTCCAAATAATTGCACATTGATCCACACACACACACACATTCATATAACAGTTTCTTTGAAAAGTGGCGGTCACCATGGTAACACGGATGTCGGGGGGTGCCTAACACCTTCCCTCCGCATAATAAAACCCCCGGACCCAAAATGAATCTTGGTTTCACAGACCTATCTAGCAGTGTCAAATCACTGGGTCAATGTGCAAACCTTTTTTGGTTGCGTTGGTGAAACCAGTTAAATACACCAATTGACGACACTTAAAGTCAAATCGTCGACATTATACATGTCAGACCTTTTTCACTTGTTTTTTCAAACAAATCTCACATTAACATGAGAACACCAGAGAATAAGTAACGAAAAGGGACACTCAAAAATCCCGACGTCGACACAACACATATTTATAGCACAAAAATAAAATAAATATTATATTAATGTTCTCTTTCCTTATTCCAAATCCAGAATTAAGGTTTGGATTCCATATCCGATTTATCTTGCATAAACAACATTATTAATTAAGTTAAAATACTTAAATTAATAATCTGAAATAAATTCATATACTAATCAATTATTATAATAATTATAATAATCATTCCATATATCATTTAAATAATATAATATCATATTTTCTTGAAAAATAAATAATAAAAACATTTCTACAATAAAATTAATTATTATATGAATATAGTTTATAATGATCAATAATTCTAAAATAAAATTATTTGTAATTATTCATGTAATAAATATATTTTCATTTATCACATGAATACATACGCTTTGACTTATACATATTTCCCATATTTATTTTAATAAATAAAAAAATTTTAAAAAAATTTATACGCAAAATTTCGGATTTATTTTATATAGAAAATATCGGGTTATTACAGCAGCGTTCATGGATTTGATGAACAGGGTGTTTAAACCATTTTTAGACAACTTTGTGGTGGTGTTTATTGATGATATATTGGTATATTCCAAAACCAAGGAGGAACATGTTGAACACTTAAGGGTGACATTGGAGACATTGAGAAGAGAGAAGTTGTATGCTAAGTTCTCAAAATGTGAATTTTGGTTGGAACATGTACAGTTTCTTGGACACATTATTGATAAGGACGGAATTTCGGTAGATCCATCAAAAGTTGAGGCTATAATAAACTGGGATCAGCCAAAGACACCGTCTAAACTAAGGAGTTTCTTAGGATTGGCAGGTTATTACAAGTGTTTTATTCAAGACTTTTCCAAAATCGCGACTTCATTGACGAACTTAACTAGGAAGGCGGTTAAGTTTGTTTGGACAAAGAAGTGTGAGGAAAGTTTTCGAGAATTAAAAAAAAGGTTGAGTTCTTCACCTGTGTTGTCATTGCCTGATGATACATGGAATTAGTGGTGTATAATGACGCATCGCATAAAGGACTAGGTTGTGTGCCTATGCAGAATGGTTGAGTTATTACGTATGCATCACGACAGTTGAAAGATTACGAGAAAGGGTATCCAACTCATGACTTAGAGTTGGCAGAGATGGTGTTTGCCCTAAAAATTTGGAGACATTATCTTTATGGAGAGAGGTGTGAGATATATACTGACCATAAAAGTCTGAAGTATATATTTACACAAAAAGATTTGAATATGAGACAAAGAAGATGGTTGGAGCTGATCAAAGACTATAACTGCGAGATTTTCTATCATCCCGGAAAGGCAAATGTTGTTGATGATGCTTTAAGTAGGAAGGGACGGGAGAAGTTAATGTTGTTGACTGCTCATGAGAAGCTAGTGTCGAAAATGGCTAAGATGGGGTTGGAAATTAAATATCCGACAGAATTCGATGAAAAATTGTTCCAGATAGGTAACAGTTCAACGTTAGTGGATAAGGTGAAAAATGCACAACTTCAGGATGAAGATTGCGAAAAGATAAAACAAAAAATATCTGAAGGTGAGGAAAACAAATTCAAAATCGATTCGGAAGGGTTACATCGATTTGAAGAAAGAATTTGGGTTCTGCTAGTACCAAAGGTTAAAGAAGAAATTCTGAGTGAAGCTCATAACTCAAGATATTTGATTCACCCTGGGAGTACAAAGATGTACCAGGATCTTAGACACCATTTTTGGTGGCCGAATATGAAAAAGGATGTGGCTGAGTGCGTGGCGAAGTGCTTAACGTGTTAAAAAGTCAAAGCTGAGCATCAAAGGCCAAGTGGATTATTACAACCATTGGAGATACCAGAATGGAAATGGGAGCATATCACAATGGATTTTGTGGTAGGTCTTCCAACGACCCAACAAGGTTATGATGCCATTTGGGTGATTGTCGATCGACTGACGAAGTCGGCACACTTTTTGCTAATCAAGCTTCGATTTACCCTAGATCGGTTAGCAAAATTGTACGTGAAGGAAATTGTGTCAAGACACGGTGTACCTGTGTCCATTGTATCATACAGAGATTCATGTTTCACATCTAATTTCTAGAAACGACTACAAGAGTGCTTGGGAACACTGCTGAGAATGAGCACAACGTACCATCCTCAAATCGACGGACAGAGTGAGAGAACCATCCAAACACTAGAGGATATGCTCAGAGCATGTATCATGGATTTCAAGGGAAATTGGGATGACCATCTACCATTGGTGGAA
Organism: Panax ginseng; assembly: GCA_020205605.1. Classification (NCBI taxonomy): domain Eukaryota; kingdom Viridiplantae; phylum Streptophyta; class Magnoliopsida; order Apiales; family Araliaceae; genus Panax; species Panax ginseng. The sequence goes on along the minus strand of CM035149.1, from coordinate 54,746,283 downwards.
TTTGCTTATAATAATAGTTATCACGCGAGTATTGGCATGCCGCCTTACAAAGCGTTATACAACAGGAAATGCAGAACTCCGTTATGTTGGGATGAGGTAGGTGAACGTCAGCTATTGGGTCCACAGTTGGTACAACAAACTGTCGAGATCATCAAGATTATTCGAGCGAGATTAATAGCTACATAAGATAGACAGAAGAAATATGCCGATCAACATCGACAAAATAGAGAATTCGATGTCGGTAGTAATGTTTTCTTGAAAGTGTCTCCCTAGAAGGGGAGAATTCGATTTGGCAAGAAGGGGAAATTGAGCCCTAGATTTATAGGACCTTTTGAAGTGCTTTGACGAGTTGGTTAAGTGGCGTGCGAGGTAGCTTTACCTCCAGAGTTGGAACATATTCATAATATTTTCCATGTCTCGGTATTGAGACCATATAAGCCTGACTATAAGCATGTTATAGAATATGAGCCCTTATAGTTTGAGAAAGATTTGTCATATGAAGAAGTCCATGTTCAAATTATTGACAGAAAAGAACAAGTACTGAGGAATAAGGTGATACCTTCTGTTAAGGTAATTTGGAGGAACCACAATGCTGAGGAAGCTACGTGGGAACTTGAAAGCGTTATGATGAAGAATTATCCTTAGTTGTTTGCTTGATTTTGTATAGCGATTACGGGGATGTAATCTTGTTAAGAGAGGAAAGAATGTAATCTAATAAATTTTTCGAGTTGTGATTACGGGGGACGTAATCCTTTTAAGGAGGGAAGGATGTAACGATCGAGAAATTTATAATTTAATTTAAATATTTATTGAATTAAATAAATATTTTAAATAATTTATTTATTGAGATAAATAAATATTTGATGAGTTGTGGTGTAATAATTTAGTTGAGTATGTGTGCTAACTAAATTAATGAATAATAAATTTATTATTTAAGGATTTAATTCAATGAAAATAATTAAATTAAATGAATTATTTCAAAATTTAAGAAAATAAGTAAATTAAATAAATTCATGTTTAAGTCTAATTTATGAATTTAAATTAGATATATAATTATTTATTATTCATAAATACAATTATAATAGAAATTATTTTAATTACCATTACAAGTTATTTAAATTAATTAAGCTAAAATTATTTAATTAACTAGAGTGTGACACATGAAATCATATAATATAATACTATTAAAATAATCTAGTTTGGGGGATAGGTGGTAGCCAAACAAGGCCTTGTGGCCTTCGGCTTACTGTAACTTACGCCTATTGGTTTTTGTTAACTGATATTCACGATTATCAGTTGGCTTATTTTATTTCACGTATTCTTCTTAAGCCTTAGAGTAGAGAAAGAGAGTTGTGAGGAAGAGAGTGATTCTCTGTTTATTTTGCTAAGGAGTTGGAGTATCAAGGTTCTTATTATTCTTCTTCCCAACAATCAAGGATTTAAGGTATAAATTTCTACTAATGTCTAGGTTTTGATTTCTTAGTGATTATCTACTATAAATTAGTAGTTGTATTGGATTGATACATGTATATATGTTGTTATAATATGCTAATCGTCAATTATGAGTGTTATTTGATGATTAACTACATGAAATTTGGGTTGGTAGGGAGAAAAGTAAATAACAGTGTATGTTTATGAAAAATGGCTTAATAAAGTACAAAATTTCATGTTTAATATGTATGATAATCTGAAAATTGATGTTGAATTATGTTAGTATGTTAGGAAACGAAAGCGACGTAGTTTAAATCATGTTAATTGGTTAAGTAACGAAGTTGTGGCGATCGTTTTCGCTATAAGTGTAAAAATGATGAAATTTGGAAAAATTAGGATTTTGATCCTTTAAAATTGTATATATAGAGTGTTTACGTTGTTATTGTGTGGTATTGCATGTTTATAGATGTTATCACATAGTTTTATGTGCAGGGTTTTGTGAATTTTGTAGTGTTTGGGTTGATTTGGGTGGTAGTGCAATACATGAGGCTGCTAGCTTCTTCAGACACGCGTGCAATTACAATGCAGTACCCTGTGAAAAAAGCAGCAGTACCGCACTAATCGGTTTCTCAGAGATGAGCACCAGTATAAGAATCTTGTAATTTATGAGCTTGGAGACAGCCCAGAATCGCTACTTTTTGTCTCGAGCCTAAGCGAGAAGTCTCGCTTCAATTATAGGACATGACTAATGGACTTAATCTAGTTTAGCAAGTATGTTAATGATGTTAAGACATAATGTGGACTATAATAACAGACTGTAACGCGTTGTAATAAAAAGTGTAAAATTTTTAAGTGATTACTTAAATAGGTTATGAAATGAAACTAAAAGTGATGTTTTCAAAAGTTAGAGATGAACGATTATGTTATGTTGGATTGTATTGAGATTTCAGAGGTGTTAAGGATGTTAACCAATATGGTTAAGTGCTAAATTAAGGTTATAACCTAAATGATGGTTTAAACCCTAAAGTTAATATTCATACAACTAATTGTTGTTGAGATTTCAATTATATATGTATGGTAATTGGAGAACAATATTACTTTTGTGTAGCTTACATACAAGGCAAGTTTCTAAACCTTACCTCTTTACAATTGAGCAAGTTTCTTATCCTAAACTTTTATTGAGCAAGACTATTGATTCTATCCTCATGTACAATTGAATAAGCTCTTGTAACCTAATTCGATACATTGAGCGAGTTTCACTTTCCTTATTATTATTCGAGGCATATATTGTTGTAATACATTGTTTCAAGTGAGATTGTTCTAATTCTTTAAATATAGTACTTTGCATGTATATCATGTTTGTTCAATTATACATTGTTATTATTCGGTCCTTGACTTTGATAACCTTGTTCAAATCTTTATTGTTGTATTAAACCTTCAAGTAGTAAGCAAACCTTTATTGATTTAAGTAATCTATAATTGAATATTGTTCTAAAATTCTAGAAACATTAATAAGTTAGTTCCGAGCTAAACTTTCTTTAGAGCGAAAATTCTAAATTCAAGCTGAGACGAACAACCCTAACATAGGGGATTTTGTACGTGTAACGTTTAGATGTTTGTGCATGAATACATGGTACCAAGGGCTGATCCCCCCTGAGTACGTTAAGAAGGGTCCATGTAGTCTAATAGACTCATAAGGTTGAGGTAATAATACCTAAATACCGGAGACATAGTTCGTGGTCTTAAGACCCTCTGATATTAAATTCGAACTTGTTTTCTATTTTTGAATCGTAGAACAAGTTCACTATTGTTCAGCATTCGTTGTTCATTCTCATGTTGTTATCATTACTACTTTCTATATCATTGAGCAATTGTTTGCTCACTTTTGCATTTAACACTGCAGCTAAAGTTGAGAAAGTCGATGAGCCATCTACTAGCAAAGGAAAGGGCAAAATGTCCAAGTGTTGAAGACTTATGAGAAATTTATTTAAATGAATTATGTTATAAGACTTGTTTAATTTTATGATGTATTCAACAAACTTATGTAATAATTTTTAAGGTTAGATTACCTGGGATTATTTTTGAAATGATGATGTAACCCTTTAATGGGAAAGATTATTGTTTAAGTTATTTAAATTATGTCTTTATCCTTTAATTATGGGTTAGTTAGATGTAATGGTTTTGAAAAGTGAACACCAAATCTTGTGGGAATGGAGTACCTGGATTTGAGGGTGTCACAAATTCTGATGCCAAATCATTCTTTAAGTTATTAGATGAGGGTAGTGAGCCATTGTGGCATAGTTGCACCAAGCACACTACATTGTCTGCGGTGGCGACATTACTAAACATCAAGGCTTATCACAACATGAATCATGCGTGTTTTGAGTCGCTCTTAAAGGCCATTAATCGTATGTTGTGTGACATTAAAAAATTGCCCGATAACTATTACTATTGTAAGAAAATGGTGAATAAGTTGGGTCTTGGATACCTGTTGGTCGAAATCTAATTACGCTCACACACAAGTGCACATGGTCAACAAGTAATATAATGATAAGTAAAAGTATCGTTCCCACAGAGATTAGTATGAAATTAATCCTAACAATCACCAGTTTTCTATTAGTCCAAATTTTATTAAACTAACCAAAATAATGATTATAAATATTAAAAACTAAGAACTAAAATACCAATCAATCAACACAATTTAAAAACCATAATTTCAAGCAAATATTCGAGAATTAGACTTACAACTTCACTTTAAGTCTTGTCATCGCGTGAACATCATGTTTAAATGTTATGCATAACGTAGGGTACTTTGGGCTGATCACCTATTGTACTTGTTTATATTGAATTGTTAGTGTAATATTGTTAATTCTACCAGGAGTTCTTAGTCTATAGTGACTACTCAGTATTAAAATCTTATCAATTGGAAAATGTTGAAACCTTTGAATTCTTTTGATAATACTTCGGTCTAAAATGACTTTTGGTTTGCAATTCAAAGGACACATTTGGAACTATTCAGATTTCTTTGTTTACAACATTATTCTTTAAGCTCTCAAGCTATCCTTTATCATTATACCTTTGAGATTATTTTCTTGATATTTATGCTTGTTCACCCTTATTATTATATTACTTGCTGGGAAAATTTGTTGCTCATTCTTTCTTTCCTTAAACCTTTCAGTTAAGACAGAACGAGGTGAAACATCAGGCAAGGATAAGAGAAAGGGAAAGGCTATAGAGTAGCTTGGTCCATTATGTTAGGATTTTAATTATCATGTTGTATTAAGACTTAAGTATGGTTATGTAATAAGTATGTTATATTTTAAATTATGTTATGTGTTAGTTAAAGTTACAAGACTTAGGACGAGAATATTTATATTATATCAACGTAAATTATTCTATTATTCCGCTGTTTAAGTTATTGGTATATTATAACGTGAAGCATCAAATTCGAGATAGAGGTATTTGAATTTGGGGGCGTCATAGGTTGGTATCAAAGCTTTAGGTTATAAACCTTAGGAGTGAGAATCCTTAGACTATAACCTTAAAGAGAATTTAGGAAATAGAAGGGGATAAACTCATGTAGAGTTTTTCTAGAGAGTTAGTAGCATTGCGAAATATACTTCCATTCAACACAATGAATTTATATTTTATTATGAAGTACTAATGAAGTTGTTGTTTGTTTGTTTTGTGTTTGTGGTTATAGGATGCCTTAGATAGGAGAACCTAGTAGAGTTATGAAGGAGGAACCACGTGACATCCACGTAGTGTATGAAGTACCCTTAATAGCTGACCCGATTTCGGCAGTGGCACCTGCCGAAGATGATGATGAGGATGAAGAAGTTGAGTATGACCCGAAAGAATAACCCATGGAGGATGAGCCCGTGGAAGATTTGAGGATCACACGATGGGACCACATTTGAGGATCAGATGATGGGTGAGTACGAGGAACAAATCCTGGAGTTAGGAACCAGGGTTGAAGACCTAAAGACTGAGGCGCAGGAGAGGCATACAAAGATACAGGAGATAGAGACTGAGGCACATGATAGGCAGGTTAAGATGTAGGAACTAGAAGTAGATATTTCTTATCACAAGGAAGCGGGTATACAGCTAGGAACTCTTATGCATCGTCTGTTGGCCAGGAATGTGGAGCTGATGGGTAGGCTAGAACAATCCGAGCAGAAGGAGCTAAGTGAGAATATTGAGAAGGAGGCTTTGTGGACACAGTTAGATTTGGAGGTTATGGATATGATCCATTTTGAGGAGTTGTACAAAGAAGCTTATGATAGAGCTGAGGACCTAGAAGATGAGGTGAGGTGCAAGAGGAGGAAAATGAATAAGATAGACTATGTTTTTTGCACAACAATGGACAGATGGATTGATGGTGTGTTCCATTATTTGGCAAAGCAAGGACACACCCGTCACACTTTGAGTAGAGATTTGATGGCACATATGGGACAGCTCGAGTACAAGAGCGTTGTGGAGCGTGGTATGCTGGGATAAGATTTATTTGTGTAAGATGTGGGATAGTCTATGTAAACCCTAAGTTCTGTTAGAGGGTAGTATGTTAGTATTCCCCACCTTTTGTTATAGTAGGGGATAAATGATAGTATTTATAGAAGTATGTTAGGAGATAATCATGTATGATGTACGTATTTTGGCATATGAATATAAATGTTTTTTTTATTTAAAGGTGTTATAGAATTATTAAATTAAGAATAAATACTTAAAGAATATTATGAGATAATAATATGAAGTTATTATTTCAGAAAATGCTGCCGAGACATAGACTACCAGCACCGGAAGAATCAATCAATAATGAAAGGAATCAAGTAGACCCTATCCAACGGTTAATCGACTTGTTAGGAGAAGTCATTCGAGAAAGAAACAATGAACCCGTGCGTGCCAGCCCCCAAGTGATTCCTGTAACAAACTTTAAGGACTTTACGAGTGTAAAACCTTCGGAATTTAGGGGAACAATCGATCCTATCGAAGCATGGATTTGGATCAAGGGGATGGAGAAAGCATTTATCATCGTTCGTGTGGGGAACAACCAGAAGAATGCGTACGCTACATATATGATGAAGGGCGAGGCAAACTTCTGGTCAGAAGCGAATCATCAGAGAGTGGGAGAAGGAATTATATTGTGGGATAGGTTTAAGACGTTGTTCTTCGAGAATTACTTCCCGAAGAGCATGCATAATCGAATGGAGGTTAAATTTTTGGAGCTAAAGCAGGAAGAGATGATGATGGCGCAGTATGAAACCAAATTCAACGAACTCATGTGATATACGACACACCACATAGAAGAGAGGAAACCTCGACGTTTTGAGTTAGGATTGAAGTCGTGGCTATTCAACAAGGTGTCAGTTCTCCAAATCGATTCATTTGTTACACTATTGGAGAAGGCCATCATCGCTGATGGAGGTACAGAGGCTTTGAGCCAATACAACAAGGAAAAGAAGAACAAGAATAGTGGAGGGGAAAACAAAGAAAGAAGCAGTAGTGGAGGAAGTAACTTAGGAAAGAGAAAATGGGATAATAATAACAACAACAACAACAGAAACAACAATCAAGCGGGAAGTCACCACGGAGGATTCAAGAAGAGAAGTGAGGTATGTTCGAAATGTGAAAAAAGTCATTAGGGGGAATGTTGGAAGGGATGCAATGTCTGCTATAACTGTGGCTAAGAGGGGCATATTTCCCCAAACTGCACAAAAATGAAGAAGATCATAGGATGTTTTTCTTGTGACTCGATAAAGCATCAGATTAAGGACTGCCTGAAGAAGGGAAACAGCGGAGGAAGCGACAATCAGGGAGGAGGCAACAAGCTAATGATTGGTGGACCAGCTCAACCCAACCGATCAACCGCTAGAACATTTAACATGACGGTTCAGGACACAGTAGCTGTAAAGAACGTGGTGTCAGGTATATCCCAATCAATAATATAAGTGCTTGTGTATAATTTGATTCGGGTGCTACCTGTTCCTTTGTGTTAAAAGAAAAAATTCAAATACAACTTAATTATACAACAGTCGTGTAAAATATGACAAATCATAATCTAAGAGTTTTAATAAGAATATTGTCATCTAGATAATATCCACACTCAATGGAGTCCTCATTACATTTATTGTCACACTATTTAATGTAATAGTGAGGACTACTAATGTTATCATCCTGACCGTCACCCGCTCCCCGACTAGTCCCGGCCACGCTCTCATTTCAAGAGAATAAAGAAAGAAAAGGGTGAGCTCAACTAGCCCAAAGAAGAAATATTATGACTAAGATAATGCGAGAATAAATTATCATTAGTCTTCAAATAATGTTAAACCGATAAAATACAATAGACATCAAGTTTAACTGGCAATGAATAAGCAATCCATTAGAAGAGCCAAGTAGAACACGATATCTACTATCTTCTATGATTTAAAATGTTTTCATCAATTTTATCACGAGACTAGCTTTAATAAATAAACCACATCATCGAAGTCATCCCCGCACTACTGGCCAAGGATATTCATTAAATCATCAATGGTCATGACTATACCGAATAATCCCTGGTCATAATCATACCAAAAACTGTCCATTAATGAACTACAGGCTACTAAGGACTTTTACCACATCATTTATAACATTACAGGTCATGATTATACCGAATAATCCCTGGTCATAATCATACCAAGTCCATCTATGCACGTAAGCCAAAGATGACTTTGATCACAATATAAGCATGAGGATGATGACAATAACATAATAATCCAATAAAACAAGTTTGAGAATAAATTTTAAAGATTTATAAATTAATTTATCTTGAAATCAATTATGTCCAAATTGTCAACATGATACTTCTTTGTGGAGTAAAATTCAAGAATGCTCAGAAAAATATTTCAATGAAAGGATACCGGATGAAGCGCAAATATCCAGGATATTCTACTAATTTCATGGAGTATAGAAGCCAAAACTTTAACCAAACGAGTATCATAGAATATATGAAATCGCAAATGAATTTTCACTCGCCATGCAGTAATCCACGTCAGATGAGATCATTTTCACAATTTAATAAGGAATGAATACTGAATGATCATTCACCATGCACGTGATAATACACATAGAAAGGTTATTCCAACGAATAATAAAGAATGGAACCAGTCATACGTAATCACGCATTGCATGTGATATTCCAATGTAATAATAAAGAATGGAATAATGTAAGAATTCACCATGCATGCGATAGATCGCATGCATAAAGTTATTCCAACAAAATAATAAAGAATGGAACCAGGTTTAGCGTAATTCGCACAGACAAGATATTCCAACAGAATAATAAAGAATGGAATAACAAAGAATTCACCATGCATGCGATGTAATCAAGCATGTACGATGCAGTTATTCAAAACAGAATAATAAAGAATGGAACCAGTCTAGCGTAATCCATGCATATAATATTCCAATAGAATAATAAAGAATGGAATAACAGAAGAATTTCACCATATATGCGGTACTTCGCATAGACAGGTTATTCCAACATAATAATAAAGAATGGAATAATAGAAGCTCTTTTCATGAATATGAAAGAAATAATACCCATTACCTTAGAAAGAAACTGGATACTGGAGTAGAGAGATAGCAGACTTCTCTTCTTTTTTCTCTCTATAATTTCTCTCTATAATAATTGCTTTATAGCTTTAGTGAATTGGTGAGAAATGAAGGAAGAATGAGCTTCTATTTATAGGAAAATATAGTTTCGATAATTACACGTTTTGGGGCTCAAAATATTATAGTACAATAACTTCAACTTTTCTTTCATTTTTAATTTAGTCCTGCAAGTATTATCAAACTTGCACCACCTCCCTGAATAGTAAATAATGTGAATCAATGGTTCAATCATGTGAATCAATAGTTATAATCATGTGAAAATATGAATTAGAGTATAATACCTCCATCTATACCTCCATTTTAACTTAGTGTAAGTGGCAAGTATTATCAATCTTGCACCAACTCCCCTAATAGTACAAGAATGTGAATCAATAGTACACACATTGAACAAATAGTTATAATCATGTGAATTAATAGCAATTAATTGTTCATTTATCCTAAGCATTTACCCGACGTCAAAGAGATAACTTCTAGACATCAATTAATATCGAAATAAATGTCGATTTCACTAACACTAATAATTTTAACATACGGTGGAACTATCAATTTCATCTTTAATCAACACGAACTTATTCATCATTAATATTATAACTCACAATATTTAACAACCGTGTCGTTCCCAAGAAAGGGGGCTTTCCGATAAGGATTTCTCCTTATCATGCCAATTAATTAGATGACCAAACCTCTCCTCGATGAACTTCTAGACATTGTAAATATTGCAATTTAATAATATGAATAACTTTATCGTCTCAATTATTGATTTAATAATATATCATATTATGCAGATGATACTGTGACAATAATCGAATCAATAATATGAGAGATATGATGCAGCAATTACTGTAGAAATAATTGAGTATAACTAAGTGACTTCTCACGTAAGCATCAATAATCAATACTATGTACTACTATGCAACCACGCGTATTACTGTACTTTTACTACCGGGTAGTTCAACAGTTTAACGGTAAAACTTCCGCCGTTATTTTTATAAAAAGATAATTATGTCATTTTCTAACTACGACAATACTTCCGTTGTGGGGTCCACCAATGAGTGTGCCATCGCATTTAATATTCCCCGTTAAAACGAATATTCCCTAGGCCAATCGAATATTATATAACCACTTGCTTACTTTGCAAAATTTATAAATATTACCCACAACTATAACATTATATCAAATCCACACCATAATATTCAAAAATATATTTTGAAAAAATTATTCTTTATTCATAAAAGTTGGGGTCTTACAAATCTAACAAGAAAGGCAGTGAAGTTCGTATGGACGGAAAAGTGAGAAAAAAGTTTTAAAGAGTTGAAGAAGAGTTTGAGCGAGGCGCCTATATTATCATTACTAGATGATATGAGAGGTTTTTTGGTGTATAGTGATGTGTCGCACATAGGTCTTTGCTGTGTGGTAATACAACATGGCAAGGTCATTGCATATGCGTCATGATAGTTGAAAGATTACGAGAAGCGATACCCTATCTGTGACCTGGAGTTAGCGGCGGTAGTTTATGCGTTGAAGATTTGGAGGCATTATTTGTATGGGGAGATATATCAGATATATACGGACCACAAGAGTCTGAAATATATCTTCACACAAAAGAAGTTGAACATGCAAAAAAAAGATGGTTATAATTAATCAAGGACTACAACTACAAAATTCTTTATAACCCCGAGAAGGCAAACGTGGTAGCTGACGCATTGAGTAGAAAAGGAAGGGAGAATTTGCTCAAATTGACAGCTCAGATAGAGCTAATAAGGGAGATGGAGAGACTAGAAATTAAAGTGAAGGGACCCAAAAAGCCTGAGTGGAAGTTATTTGTAATGGAAGCCTATCCGACATTATTGGATAGAATAAAGGAATCATATGAAAATGATGAAGAGTGCGAGAAGATAAAGAAAAGGATAGCCGAAAATGAAGAAGAAAGGTTTAAGATGGATAAGGATGGAATATTAAGATTCGAAGGTTGAATGTGAGTGCTAGATGTAATTGAATTAAGAGAGGATATTTTGCGAAAGGCACATAATACAACATATTCTATTCATCTTGAAAGCACAAAAATGTATCGGGATCTTCGACGACACTTTTGGTGGTACAATTTGAAACGAGAAGTTGTAGAGTACATTAGTAGATGTCTTACCTGTCAAAAAGTAAAAGCAGAGCACCAGAGGTTGAGTGGTCTACTTTAGTCGTTAGAAATAACGGAGTGGAAATGGGAGCACATTACGATGGAATTCATGGTGGGGCTTCCACCCACACAGAAGGGTTATGATGTCATTTGGGTTATTATGGATCGACTAACGAAGAAAGCTCATTTTTTACAAATAAAGATCTGATTCAATTTAAATCAGTTGGCAAAGTTGTACATAAAATAAATTGTTTCGCGAAATGGAGTGCGGTGTCAATCGTCTCCGATCGAGATCCGCGCTTCACGTCAAATTTTTGGATTAGCTTGCAAGAGAAGATGGAAACACAGTTGCGATTGAGTACTGCTTATCATCCTCAAACCTATGGGCAGAGTAAATATATAATATAAATGTTATAAGATATGCTTAAAGCTTGCGTGATGGATTTCAAAGGGAACTGGGATGATCACCTACCCTTAGTAGAATTCTCTTACAATAATAGTTATCATGCGAGTATCGGTATGCCACCGTACGAAGGCCTCTACGGAAGAAAGTGCATAACACTATTATTTTGGGATAAGGTCGAAGAATAAAGGCTTTTAGGACCTAATTAGTTCAAAAAATGGCAAACGTTGTTAATATAATAAAAGCCAAATTGGTAGCAACTCAAGATTAACAGAAGTACGCAGATTTGCACCGTCAAAGCCAAAATTTTGAAGTCGATAATTTTATGTTTTTGAAGGTGTCTCCCTGGAAAGGGAAGATAAGATTCGTTAAGAAAGAAAAATTGAGTCTGAGGTTCATAGGACCGTTTGAAGTATTGAAGAGCGTAGGCGAAATGGCATACAAGGTAGTGTTACCTTCTGAATTGGAACATATCCACAACGTGTTTCATGTTTCCGTGTTACGAACGTACAAGCCCGACTATAAGCACATGATATCCTATAAACCCATTCAAGTAGAAAAGAATATGACGTATGAAGAAATTCATGTCCAACTAATAGATATGAAAGAGCAAATATTAAGAAATAAAGTTGTATCATTTGTAAAAGTAGTTTGGCAAAACTAAAACACCGAGGAGGCTACGTGGGAGTTAGAAGATAAGATGAGAAGAGATTATCCCCATCTATTCGTGTAACCTTGTATTGATTCCGAGGACAGAATCTTTATAAGAGGGGAGGATGTAATACCCATGAATTTCATAAATAATATCAATAGTGGAAATAAAAATGTTTGAATATTTATTTCAAGTACCTATATATTGTTGTGTGACATAAAGGGTGTCAATCCAATTAAATTGAAGTAAGTATATGATATTTGAGAAATATGTAGGAAATAATGATGGCTTAATTAAGCTTATATGGTATGCCTGGTGTGGCATAACAATGGATAAATTATTTTTATTATTTTTTTTTGGGTGCAAATTATATGTGTGGTGTGATCATATGGATACTTAATAAAATTGCATCATACCTGAAAGATCGAATGTGATATTAAGAACAATATTATAATACGAGAATTAATTTTAAGAAAATCAATATTTAATATTAATTATCATTATGATGTTTGGGTGTAACGTGAATAATAAGTTTTATGAAAAATAATGAGATACTAATACCCAACTAATTTATATTCTAGCCCAATTCAAATATTATGTGGACTAACCCAATGTACATGAATTATATGATGTATTTAAAGTATGAGTATACTTATATATATGTGAGTGTGTGTATATGTATATAAGTATAGATGTATATGTGCCCATAACTTAACATAAAGTAATAATATTAAGTCATTAAAACTGAACTTGTGAACCCAAAAGGAATTAACCTTAGTATACTAGTAACCTTTTTGGCTAATGCAGTAAACTAAAATGCTTTTCCCAAAATCATAGTCCCACTCTTTATTTCTACCGTGTATAGGCCAATGTCCTCTCCCTACATTGTTGAGAAACAAGAAAAGGCTAGAGTAATCATGGTGATGATGTCTGAGGGTGTGGGCTAAATAGGAGTTCCTACCAACTTCTCCTTAACCATCATCTTCTTCTATATTTTGTTGGTTTAATTACTAGGGCAAAACCCAACAAATGGACAATAGTTTGGCTATATATAGGAGCTTCATCTTCATCAGTCAAGTTGTTAAAAAAAAAATTTAATTTCAAATTAGAGAGTGAGTTACTGAATTGAGGGAGCAATCAGAAGTTGGGAAACAAAATTTAGCATTTGCAAGCCTTGAGAAAGTAATGTCCTTATGTATATTCCTGATTTCAGATTCGAAAATTCTTAGAAATTGGCATGAGCTACTTAATAATTAGTTTGGTAATTGATGTCATGATGTTATCTGAGTTTGTATGTATGTTATGGACACAATGTGGTTGGTCTAAGTTTCAATTATTGAGTTAAACGTTTCATGTTCTGGGATTCTGCTGAATTAGAGTCATTTTTTTGAAACTGTCCGAACTTGCGCGACCGCGCCACTTGCTATAATACCTGAGATTTTTTGAATATTATCAATGAATAAATTAATAATAGTCGAATATTTATTTGAATATAATTAAGTATTATTGTGGCATGAGTTATAAAACCTCGATTCAATTAAATAAGTATTGAGATCTATATGACAGCGAAGCATGGTGATGAGACTAGTGAGGATCTTAACATAAAGTTATGAGAATTGCCTAGTGTGGCATAATGAGGAACTAAGAAATTCACTAAATTAATTAGAAAAAAAAGAGTTTAATAAGGGAAAGATTTAATTATGTGTAATTGTATATTTCCGTGTATGAAATGAATAGAATCTTTAACTAGTAGTATTATCAATTTGGAATTTAATTCATGTTATGTGAAACTAGTATGGTGATAAAAGTCAGAACTGGCATGAAGCTAAACCAGTTTGACACTACCGGGGGCCCAAGACTGATTCGCCCTCCTCAGTAAGACAAGCTGGCGCAAATTGCGCCGATGTGAGAAACTTGAGAAGAGTTAGTTATTGCAGTTGGTGTTAAATGGAACATTATTGTAATGTGTGACATCATTAAAATCATATGATAAAAGTACATTTAAATGGTATGAGGTACCTAGTAGCCCAATAAAATCATATGCGACATGTTAATATAGAATTAATTAATTAACTGTGTATTCTAGAAATTCGAAAAGGGATTAAATGTTTAAAATGGACTTTTAATATGGATAGTGATATAATATTGATATATGTGCAATAATAATATCTATGGGGAATACCCGGACAATAATATCTAACTGCGTTATTTTATCTGCATTAAATATTAAATTATGTGGATGAAATGTACATGGATTATATGATATGGGTATATATTAAATCCCTAACTTTTCATAGTGTAGTAGCATTAACACATTAAAATTATATTTTAGAAATAAAAGTAACCAAACTAAGCATTATTTAACCAAGTTGTTGAGCACTTAAACCATTGTCCCAAAATCAGTTACCAAATAGTAACCTATATTTTACTTTGCATGATCTGCTAAGCTATGAACAGTAAGCTACAATGGACTCAGACTTTAGTGTAAAATAAGTAACTGGTCAAGTATTCCTCTATATAAGGCAGCTTCAATTCTCATTTCCCGTTGTTGTACATTGTCTGTCAAAATCCAAGAATTAGAGTCTGAGTTGCTTATTGTTTAAGGAGGAGTTTAACAATTGCAGAAGGTAGAAACTAAGATAACTAAGCTTCTAAGGAGGTAAATTCTTGTTTTCAATACTTAATTTCAAAGTTGGAAAATCATGGAAATTCTACTAAATTCTTGCAAATTAGATTTTGAATTGTTCTACCAAAGTGTTTGTGAAGTGTGTTTACATATATGGAACCTTTAATAATGAACTTGAGCATGTTAAAACTGAAGAAATAAAAGTTAGGATGATACACCTGCAGACGGAGCACCTTTCCGGTTTACGGTCCGGAAGGGAAATTGTGAGCCTAGTTTGTACTAGGTGCTTGTAAGCATTGTGCCGATCCCGAACCAGATTCTGGTTTACCCATGTTGTCTTCGTTGTTTCTAACTTGGTGTTATGACCTATACATGCATGAAAAGATGTATAACATGTGGTATAAAACATTCTTATGCGATATGAATTGTTCAACATGGTGTAGTAGGAATTCTATAACAATAACTTAAAGTTTCAAAAATGAGTTTTGATGGAACTTGTATTCTAAAAATTCTGAGCATGATAGTATACATATATGAATGATTTTTGAACATAAATGAGCATGAGTGGTGATTTATAGTTCCTTTGTTCATGACCATCTTTTTCAGGCTTGGAGTTAAATGACTTTTTCAAAGAAAACTTGACATATTTAGACTAATATCCATGAATACGACATGGAGTATGTTCTGACCTTGTGAGTATGTAAACATGACCTAACTACACATGAAAAGAGATTTAAAGATGTTTTAGATTTCATTCTTCAAGTTTAAAATGATTTCAAAAGCAAACTCGGATATTTTTCGAACTAAGTTGCATTTGTGTGAGTAGTTAAGTTTTGAAGATTTAAGATGGCATGTTTATGTTCATTGTTTCTCTAAACATGATTCTTATATGTTAGATATAATTAAAGTTAACCAAGCATGAGTTTAAGCATGTTTTAAAGTGATAAACAATGCCAGCTAATGTGAACAATTGTGAGCATGTATATTATAGTTATATGACCTTCTCACTTGTACATATGGTTAACCTAGTAGGTGTGACAACCCGAATTTTTATAAGTTATTAAAATAGGAATTTAATAATTAAAATTCTTATTATGAGATGTTTTGAGTTTGAGTATGAAATACTATAATTTGATTATTATACCTTATTGGAAATGGAATTGTTATGAATTAAATTTCATAAATATTGAGAGTAATTCACTTAATTAAAATAGTGAATTAATGTAAATATATTTATTTTTGAGAGGGGTAATGTGTTACATGTAAATGTAATATGTTAATGTAATTTAATTGTGAATTTTACAAATAGTTAAGATAATTATCGGGTAAAATAAATATTTTAGTTGAGATATTTATTTTATAAAGTAAATATTTGATGGGAATTATTATGGAATAATTTATATGATAATATTAAGTTAATTGATGATAAACAATTTTATAATTGGTGCGTATTTTATTACGCTAATGGAATGAGAAGGCTCTAATTTAATTAAAATAATTAAATTAGAGGATGAATAATTTATTAAATAAATTTATTACGATGATAAGGAGTGATTTGATAAATTAAGTTATTAATAAACACAATGTAACTTAATATGAAATTATAAGATTAGGTTTGGTTATGTGTGACAAATGTACCATATAATAGAGGAGTAATAAAATAAATTGAAAAAAAGAGATTTTGGGTGCTAGCCAAACATGGCTTAGTGACCCTTTGTTATTGTAACTGAAGAACCCATAATGCATACACATTATGTTTATATCAGTTATATTGATATACGTGTTTTGTTCCTAAAGCCTAAGAACAGAGAAAACAAAGAATAGGAGAGAAATTGAGAGAGAAAGAGAAGAAATCCTTTGTTAAATTGACAAAAGGGTGATTGTGAGAATCAAAGAAGGAAGAGGAAGGATAATCAAGCTATTCTCATCCTATAATTAAGCTTATGGAGAAATTAAAAAGGTAATATTCTAGCCCTAGTTCTTAGTTGTGTTTTATCAAAACTTCTTTCTTTAATTGGTTATGGTGCATGATTTGATTAAAGAATTGGTTTATAAAGATTATTGGGTATGTATAATCTGTTAACCATCATATATGATTCATACTTGTTTGTCAAATTCGTGAGAATTAGGATTGTAGGAAGGAATTGTAAAAATAGTGTTCATATTTATAGGATATGGCTTAGAAAGTACAAAATTTCATGATCAATACTTGCTATAATCTGTAAATTGGTATTGGATTATGTTAGTATGTGAAGAAACGAAAACGACGTAGTTTAAATCGTGTTAATTGGTTAAGAAACAAAGTCGTGGCGATCGAATTCGCTAATTGTGTTTAAAACATGAAAATATAGCATGAACATTGAATTGGAACCATTAAATTGATGTGTTAAAGTTTTTGAAATGTTAAAATTGTTCTGTAGATGAGTAGTTCAGTGTTTCATGAGTTCATAGAATCGAAAACAAACTAATTCCGACTTAAAACGAAGAAGTTATGAAGGTTTGAAGTAAAAACATTACAAAATCTATAATCTGGGCGTAGCGTAGCCATCTTGGCATCAGCGCATCCCGGAAAGCCTTGAACGCAGCCTTTGCATATCGTCTGTCTGGTATGAATCTATGAAGGAGTTGGGCGTGGCCGCGCGCCTAGTGTGCAAGGTGTGACTGCTTTGACCTATTTTGGTAAAACGGTCATAACGTTTTCATATGAACTCCAATTAAGGTGATTCAAGATGATCCGGAATGAGGACGAATAGACCTAAAACTTTTGTTCTTTAAGTTATTTAATTTGAGGTCTTTAGGAAAGGTCAAAATGGTCATTTGTAGGACTGTTGTGTTTTCGGAAGCAATCGGAGGGCGTCGGGCATGCACGTATGCAAGTGTAATGCTCTTGACGATAAGAGATGTTGTTCTAAGTTATAGAACATGAATATTAGGAAGTATAATGATGCGTAATATTAATAAATGATATATTAGATAAGTTGTATACGCATACTAAGCATACGCGAGAGAGACAAATTAGGCGTGTGATGAATAAACGTTGAAACGCCGTGATAAGTGATAATGAACGTAAAAAGTGTTTTAAATTAAATGAAATGAATATAATAAGATATTGAATAGTGTTAATATAAAACTAATAAGTAGTCTTAGTAAGACTTAAACATTTGAATGAACTTCAAATATGAAATACAGTGAGATATAAGTTGAAAGTTAACACAATAAAATTGAACATTATGTATATATAATAGGAAGGGTTATGAGATTTAGAGTAAAGTTTACATTAAAACTACTATGCGTTGCTATGTGAGTAATAGTTGATGTGCATGATTATATAATTGTGTAGGGCACGTGAAGTACAGATAACTGTAAGCTGTTAAACTAGTATTGGTAAACAACGAGCAAGGTAAGTCTTTCAGTTCCTATTTGTTATGTGAACTTGATGATTAACTATTTTAAAGTTTTATCGCAAAGAGCATATATATGTGAATGTATAAAAAGTTAAAGTCAACTTATGACTACGTTGATTGAATAAAGTATGCTGATTGAGTAAGGAACTCAATCTTTATACTTGTAATATGAATTATAACATGTCTTTTAGGTTAGTTCAATGTTTATGAGATATATGTTGAGCATGTTATTATGTGCTACGTGATGCATGAAAACTGTTAGATTTTGCTGGGCTATCGAGCTCAACCTTGCAAATAACCACTTTTGCAGGTTAAAGATTCAAGGTAAGGATATGTGTTAAATGAATTTTAGAGAACCATATTCATGTAGATTATCTATGTTTTACGAGAAATGTATTTGATATTTTGTATGTAACATGTTGTTAAATTGTAAGTTGAGCTATCTGGTGTAACGATTTCATGATATAAATTTGAATCGAGGAAATGTATTGTAAAGGTTGCGATTTAGGGCAATACGGAAGGGAAATATATAAAATTTTAATTATTCCGCAAATTTCAATGGTTGTATTATTGTTTAATAATGTAAAATTAGAGGTTGAATGTATTATTAATGACCGAAGTCGAGAAATAAATTGTATGAATTTTGGGGTCGTTACAGTAGGCCTTGTGATTCCATGACCCTATTTGGCCTTAATACCTTAGAAATCCCAAAATAGGACCATGACATATAAAGGTGAACTTAAGATGGTCATACGTATATGTAAAGTCCTCTATCATGGGTGCATGATAATTGTTAATGTCTTGGTATGTTATAATTTGGATTAAAATCGAGAAATGCAAAGCTCACTCTAAAGTGGGGCTAGAGGGGACAACCACAATTTTATTGTCATCCCTAACCCTAACTAGAGGCGGAACAAGCCACCTCGCAATGTTGTCTATCTAATCTGTTTGTGATCTGAGATGTGATGCATGTTTGTATTGTTGTCTTAATCTGTAATACATGTCTAAATATAGTATTCCAAGTTTAAATAAGAATGCTAACGATAGAATCATATAATTGATGAGTGCTTATAAACTTTCAAACGTTAAGTCAAAAGATGATTAAGAACTATGTTAATTGATTCCATAGTCTTACAAACTGATTTTGTGTTACGTGTATGTAAGGTACGTGATGACATATGTATGGAATTATAAGACTAAATTTGACTCTTATGTATGCATTCGAACTTACATATCAAGTATGAATATTGAATATACGTAACTAATGAATATCTTATACATGTAATTATGTTATAATAGGGTTCGAAAAGTGTTGATAAGCTATACTTTGGTAAACTACGCTTGAGGCAAGTTTCCTAAGTTACACAACTTTTGATTTTGTGCAAGTTCTCGAACTTCATTTGATTCTCATATTGAATGCAAGTTTCCTAAATTCTTTACACTTTATATATATTGTATAATTCGAATTTTTGCCATATCAACCATATTTATTTCTAACAAATGCCTAGTACTATTCGAAAATCATTGGTATATCTTGATGATTGTTGCAAGCATTGAATTTATCGTCCTTGAATGTATTATAAAAGCTATCTAAGCCATTGATTCGGCTAGATTATTATCATATGTTAGAAAGCTATCCAAACCAAATTGACTTATTGCGGACTCTTATAATCGACTGATATGAATAACCCTCCTTGAAAGGGAAAGTATATAATTGTCGGGAGACCGACGTGCGCACATGAGTATGATTAAATGTGATGCATAACGTTGGGGACTTTTGGCTGATCACCTGTTGCACTCATTTTTGTTGGATTTTCAGTATAATACTTTTAATTATAGTATAAGTTCATAGTCCTTAGTGACTGCTCAGTATTCTTTACTTTGAAGTCTAGAAATGGTTAAGCATTGATATCTTTTAGTCCATAGTGACCTTTATTGGGAATTGTTGATAATTCTTGAATTATTATTCACTGTCATACCCTTGAAGATTTGAACTCTATATATGATTACCCTTATTGCGATATTACTTGCTGGGAAAATTTGTTGCTCATCCTTGTTTTCCTTAAAACTTTTAGTTAAGGCAGACCGTGGTGAACCCTCGGGAAAGGACAATGGTCAAGAGAAGGCTTCAGAATAGCTTTATTTACTAGTATTAGGAATTTACTATTATTATGTTGTAGAAGGATTTATTTACTATGATGTATTAAGCTATGCTTAATTTAAGTTGTAATGTAATAGTAGACCTTGAGATGAGAATAATTATGTTATAGCAATGTAATTTATTCTATTTTCCGTTGTGTAAGACTTTGATTTATTATTAGGGTTAGTATGTGACGAACCAAATTTGAGATATGAGTGTCTAATTTTGGGGGCGTCACAGGTTGGTATCAAAGCATTAGGTTATAAACCTTAGGAGCAGGAATCCTTAGACTATAAACTTAGAAGAACTTAGAGAATAAAAGGAGATAAAACTCCTACAGAGTTTTCATGGAGATATAGTAACATGATGAAATGTATTTTCATTCTATACAATGAATTTATGTTTGATTTTGACGTTCTAATGGAGTTGTTGTTTGTTGTCTTGTGTTTATGGTTGTAGGATGTCGAATTTGGGAGGACCTAGTAGAGTGGTGGAGGAGGATCCATGTGACATACACGTAGTGTGTGAGGCACCTCTAATAGTAGAGCCCATCTCGGTGGTAGCCCCTATAAATGACGAGGATGAGGAGGAGGAGATGGATTCGATCGTCGTAGAGTCAGATTCCGAGGAAGATCCAATGGAGGATGAGTCGTGGAAGACTCTGACGAGGCTACATTTGAGGATCAGATGTTGGGAGAATACGAGAAGCGGATTTTGGAGTTTGAGTGTCGAGTTGAGGAACTAGAGACCCAAGCTCAGGAGAGAAAAACTGAGATGTAGAAGCTGAAGGAGGAAGACCTTAAGAGGAAGCTGGAGATGTAGGAGTTGGAAGTAGAACTTGCATATCACAAGGAAGCAGGCGTACAGATGGGAACCCTTTTACATCGATCGATGGCTAGGAATGTGGAGTTGACAGGTAAATTAGAGGAGTCTGAGCAGAGGGAGATGAGTGAGAAAGCTGAAATGGAGGTTCTTCGTATCCAGTTAGAGATGGAGGTCATGGATAGGATCCACTTCGAGGAAAAGTGGGAAGAAATCAATGATAGGGTTGGAGACCTGGAAGATGTGGTGAGGTGTAAGAGAAGAAGGATGAACCAAATAAGCTATGCTTTTACCACAACAATGGAGAGATTGATTAATGGTGTGTACCATTATCAAGCGGAACAAGGGCAGACCCGCCATACCTTGAGTAGGGAAATGATGGTTCACATGATCCAGGATGAGTACAAAAGCGCTGTGGAGCGCGGGATGTAGGAATAGCTTAATGGTTCAGTGTCCAGTAGTATAGGTTTGTTATGAATGAAATGTAATCCCAGTCTTTTGTGTGAGATATGGGATAGTTATGTAAACCCGAGTAGGTTCATGTTAGAGGGGTAGTGTAAGACCCCAAAATTTATGAATAAAGATTATTTTTTCTCGAAATATTTTTTTGAGTATTAAGGTGTGGATTTGATATAATATTATAGTTGTGGGTAGTATTTACAAATTTTTCAAAGTATGCAAGTTGTTATAAAATATTCGATTGGTCGAGGAATATTCATTTTATCAAGGAATATTCGTACAACGGCACAATCATTGGTGGACCCCACAACGAAATTACTGTTGGAATTAGAAAATGACAGAAATATCTTTTAATAACAATAACGACGAAAGTTTTACCGTTAAACTGTTGAACTATCCGGTAGTAAAAGTACAGTAATACGTGTGGTTGCATAGTAGCACACAGTATTGATTATTGATGCTTACGTGGGAAGTCACACAGTTATACTCAATTATTGCTACAGTAATTGCTGCATAGTATATCACGTTATTGATTCAATTATTGTCACAGTATTTTTATTATTAAATCAATAATTGAGACGACAAAGTTATTCATATTATTATTTGCATTATTGACAATGTCTAGAAAGTTCTGTCGAGGAAAGGGGTTTGGTCACCTAATTGCGCGCCAATACGGAGAAATCCTTATCGGAAAGCCCCCTCTTTCCTGGGAATGATCTGGTTGTTAATATTGCAAGTTATATTATTGATGAATAAATGTTGTTAAAAATATTGAGGGGATTTTTATGAAGTATTTGTTGTAATTTTGCTTATTATATGGACCCCCCCCCCCCCACTTACCCATTTTTTTAAATTATCGGTAGAAGTTATCTCATTTTGTTTTTTATATATATATATATATATATATATATATATATATATATTTGTTTGAAAAAGAGTCAGGAGATGGGGGGTGGAAAGTGAGTCATGGGGGAGTTACTATTTGATTATTATTATAAAAAGTTTTACTTTTTTATGAAAAATAGAATATATTATATTTTATTATGCATAGTATTTGCATAGTGTCTTCATAGTATTTTCATAGTAAATCAGAAAAAAAAAATTCAGCCGAATTCTGCACGCCTGTGATTCCTACTGTTGGTCCGTGAATTTTTTTTCTAAATAGTATCGTTCCATTCTCCTATAAATAGGATGCTCAGTTTAGAAAAGAAAATAACACCATAATCAGATAATTCTTCTTCTATAATATTGAGTGTATTTCTTTAGAGTTTAAGGATGCTTTGAGTTTAGAAAACAGTAAAAGTTTTCTTCAAGAATATATCCGCTATACCAGTCAGAATTGCTCTCTTTTTGAGGGAAGGGGTATTATTTATTTCATATTTGCTTACGATATTATTTTTCGTATCCGTAAGAAATTTTATTTCGTTCAATATTCGCAAGAAATATTATCTTCGTTTAATATTCGTAAGGAATATTATCTTCATTCAATATTCGTAGGAATATTATTTTCGTTCAACAGTTGTAAGGGATATTATTTTTGTTCAATATTCATAAGAAATAATATTTTCTTCCATACTCTGTAGTATGTAAGTAATATTATTTCGTTTCAGATTTTGAATTTTACACTCATTTTGTTAAGTATTGCTTCTATACTCCTTGAAATTAGTAGAATATCCTTGAAATTTGCGCTTCATCTAGTATCGTTTCACAAGGATATTTTTCTGAACATTCTTGTTCATTTTTAAGCTTTTCATTTCGAAGTACTATTTATGGGTACTATTCATTAATACGACACTATTTATACGTACAACAGTATTCATACGTACGATACTATTCGTACGTACGGGTACTATTCACAAAGTACTATTCACGGGGTAATATTCACTCGGGTACTATTCACCAGAGTTACTATTCATGACGAAAATTGATTTCTTTTCTGCCCAAATTATTTTTGATACATGAATATTATTCTTGAATTTTACACCACAAAGTAGTATCATGTTGACAATTTGGACATTTTTAAACTCTGGATAAATTTAAGGACTTTAATACTTATCCTTGAATTTGTTTGATTAAATTTTTATATCATTATCATCATCCTCATACTTATATTGTGTTGAAAGTCATCTTCGGCCAAGGGTGCAAAGTGAACTGTTGATTGGTATGGTTATGACCAGGGATTATTCGGTGTAATCATGACCTGTAATGTTACAAATGATGTGGTAAAAGGCCTCATTGGCCCATAGTGCATTGGTGGATAGTTGTTGGTATGATCATGACCATGCGTTCTCTTCGGCCAAGGGTGCAAAGATGAATTGTTGTTTGGCATGTTCATGACCATTGGTGAAAACACGAATATCCTTGACTTGTAGTGCATGGATAATTTGTAAAATCCCAAATTTTACGAATAAAGATTTAATTTTCTCGAAATATTTTTTTTCAAAATTATGGTGTGGATTTGAGATAATGTTATAGTTTTGGGTAAAATTTATAAATTTTGAAAAGTATGCAAGTTGTTGTATAATATTCGATTGGTTCGTGAATATTCTTTTTGTCGGGGAATATCAAATGCGATGGTACAATCATTGGTGGACCCCAAAATGGAATTATTGTCGGATTGAAAAATATAAAAATATTTTATGAAAATAAGCGGCGGAAGTTTTCACCGTTAAAAGCTGTTGAAATACTCATTAGTAGTAAAAATGTGACGATGTCTGGCGTTGTTGCATAGTAGTACGGTATTGATTATTGATGCTTACGTGAGAAGTCACTCGATTTTGTTCAATTATTATTACTGATAATTGTTGTATAGTATCTCACGTTATTTGATTCAATTATTGTCAATATTTTATATATTATTAAATCAATAATTGAGGCGACAAAGTTATTAATATTATTATTTACAATATTAACGATGTCTAGAAGTTACATCGAGGAGAGGTTTGGTCACCTAATTGCGCGCATGATAAGGTGAAATCCTTATTAAAAGCCCTTCTTTCACGAGAGACGACACAGTCGATTAATAGTGTGAATTATAATAATGATGATGAATTTTGTTTTTATTATTATTATAAATAAATGAAAGATTTTTTATATAAAATGTAATACTTTTTATAAAGTTTTGTTTTATTTGATTATAAATAGAATATAATATATTTTATTATCATGTAGTATTTGTATAATGCTGTAAAATAGTATTTAAATAGTAAATTCTTTTTTTATATAAAATAGATACTTTTATAAAGTTATTTGTTTTATTATATTTTAAATAATATATATATATATATATATATATATTATAAATAGAATATATTATATTTTATTACATAGTATCCTTTTCATTCTCCTATAAATAGGATGTTTAGTTAGAATTGAAAACACACGAGAAATTGAGAGAATTCTTCTTTATAATCTTGGCGTATTTCTTTAGAGTTTTAAGAAGCTTTGAGCGTAGAAAAAGCGATATAAGTTTTCTTCAAGAATATCCTCGCCCTACCAATTGTAATACGCTTTTTCTAAGGTAAGGGTATTATTCTTTCGTATTCATGAAGAGAGTTATTTTCTTTTCAATACTGCGTAAGGGTTGTTATTCCATTCTTTATTATTATATTGGAATAACTTGTCTAAGAAATACCGCATACATGGTGAAATTCTTCATTATTCCATTCTTTATTATTACATTAGAAATAACTTTGTTTATGCGATCTATCGCATGCACAGTGAATTCTGTTGTTATTCCATTCTTTGTTATTTTTTGTGAATATCCATTCTTTATTAATACATTGGATTCTGCATGACTGGTTCCATCCCTTATTATTCTTTTGGAATATCTTTATGCGTGCGCGATTACGCATTACACAGTTCCATTCTTTATTATTACGTTAGAATAATCATCTGCATGGATTACCGCATGCATGGTGAATGATCCTTTGTATTCATTCCTTATTAAAATTTGTGGAAATGATCATTTACGTGGATTACTGCATGTGGGCAAAAAATCCATTTGCGAGTTTCATATATTTTATTATACTCAGTTGGTTAAAGTTTTGGCTTCTATACTGCATGAAATTAGTAGAATATCCTAGATATTTGCGCTTCATCTAGTATCTTTTCATGGAAATATTCTTCTGAGCATTCTTGAATTTTACTCCACAAAGCAGTATCATGTTGACAATTTGGACATTATTGAGTTCAGGATAAATTAACTTATAAATCTTTAAAATTTATTCTTGAACTTGTTTTATTGAATTATTATGTCATTGCCATCATTCTCATGTTTATATTATGTTGAAAGTCATCTGTCGCCTGTAGTGCATAGATGGACTTGGTATTATTATGACCAGGGATTATTCGGTATAATCATGACCGTAAAGTTACAAATGATGTGGTAAAAATCCTCACTGGCCTGTAGTGCATTGATGCACAGATGTTGGCATGATCATGACCATTGATGAAAACACTAATATCCTTGGCCCGTAGTGCATGGATAATTTGTGGTCATGATACTAATGAATATCATTGGTCGTAGTGCAGGGATGATGTGGATTATTTATTAAGCTGAGTCTCAGCTATAAAAGTGATGAAAAAACCTTTTAAATCATAGAAAATAGTAGATTTTATTCTCTACTTAACTCTTCTAATGGATTGCTTGTTCCGCTGTAGTTAAACTTGATGTTTGTTATATTTTATCAGTTTAACACTGTTGAAGACTAAAGATAAATTATTCTGCATTATCTTAGTCATAATATTTCTTACTAGGCTAGTTGAGCTCACCCTTTTTTCTTTCATTGTTCTCTTCAGGAAATGAGAACGTAGCAGGGACTAGTCGGGGAACGGAGTGACGGTCCAGATGATAACATTAGTAGTTCTCACTATTCTATGAAATAGTGTGATAATAAATGTATTGAGGACTTTTGTTGAGTTTGAATATTGTATAGAAGACAATATTTGTATTAAAACTCACAGCTCATGTTGTATATTTAAGGTTGTATTTGTATTCTGTACCATGTATTTGGCAACTCAAAATAGGTGATGTATACCTATTTTGGGGGCGTCATAGTTGGTATCAAAGCTTAGGGATATGATCCTGGTGAGATGTGAGACAAGAACTAGGAAGGGAGAGACGGGGAATTCCTTTTAGTAGTATGACCTACCTAAGTTTATTTGGTTTTTAATTGGTGGTCGAGTATAAGGATAATATGTGATATGTTAATTAACCCTTGTTTTGTGGCGGTGTTTGAAAATGACACTAAGAATGTTGAGAATAACAATGGAGCACGGGAGGCCGTTTGAGTCTCACATAGATCAATAATCGGGATAATGTACATCGAAGGCGACAATCCTCATGCAAACAAAAACATTGACCAAATGATGAACGATGGAATGTTCAGAGGCTTTATGCAATTCATGCAACATCAGGCAAGAGCGGCTCCTGTTCAAAATACAGGTGGAAACACTGGTAACTCTCGAATGGTCCACCGCTAAGCGAGTTCAAGGAATTGGGACCACCGGAGTTTTTGGAGAGCCAAAAACCACTTAAAGGCGGAGGCGTGGATAAAGATCCGCAAGATATTTAATGTCTTGGGATGCTCTTCAGGAGCAAAGGTTCCTTTTCCACCTTCATATTGCGACGGGGCGTAGATTCTTGGTGGGAATCATAAGCGGACTCAACTTTGCCGCTTGAAGATGACTTGGGAGAAGTTCGAAGAATTGTTCAACGACAAGTACTTTCCAGAAAGTATTACGTCACATGAAAGAGGTAGAGTTCATCAAATTTGGAGCAAAACAACATGGTATGTATCGCAATCTGAAGCCAAGTTTGCTTGAGTTGTTACGATTCGTCCCCCATTTGGTTGATAATGAGGAGAGAATGACGCGAATGTTTCTAATAGGTTTGAAACCCGAGATACGTCGATATCTTATCTCTCATAAAGCGTGTTTGTATTTAGATGTTGTTAATAGGGCTCGATTATTGGGCGCGATAATGAAAGTCAACCCAACCAAAAAGGCGGTAGCAAAATGATAATACTAGTGATTGCGAGTCATCGAGCGGTGATAATAAGCGTGGAGGAATCAACATGCGAAAATGGTAACCACTTGGTGGGAATCATGACCAAAATAATAAGAATGGACATTTCAAGAGAGAGATTTAACAATGATGGAAAGGCGTCGACATATTTTTAGTTGTTAAGGAAGGAGAACGACCACCTATCATATGCTTCAAATGCGAAGGGAGGGACGTATCGGTCAAAACATATGACAATCCAAAAAGCGATGTTACAATTGTGGAAGAGAAGGTCATCTAGCTCGATTTTTGTCGTTCGGGAAAGGCAAGTTCAATTTGGGATGGAGGCACCAAAGGTAGTCCTAAAAAGTTAAAGTCGATAGTTCAAGGAGGCATTTGTTGTGACCTCCCAAAAGAAAGGAATCTGACGAGGTCATCACGGGTAAGCTTATCATAAACTCTAGCTTAATCTATACCTTATTTGATCTGGTTCTACCCATTCTTTTATTTCTCCTACTTACGCTCAACGTTTAAATTTGACTCCGGAAAAATTAGACTTTAACTTATCTATTGAAACTCCGTTGGGAGAAACCTTCATTACATCCACTGTTTATAAGTCTTGTTTAGTTCAAATCGGCACCCGCACATTAACTGTCGAACTTATTTCTTTGAAAATACTTGCATTTGATGTGATTCTAGGGATTGATTGGTTAACTACTCATCATGCAAAAATTGATTATTTTCATAAGGTTATTAGCTTTCATATCCCTAACCATCCTATTATGCGAATTCAAGCAACCAAACCATTAAAATCAATCACTGTCATCTCAAGCCATAAAGCTATTCGTTTATTGAAAAATGAATGTCAAGCTTTCTTAGCTCGTGTCACGGATTTAAACAAAAATACATCAGTTTTGAATGATATTTCTATTGTTAATAAATTTCCTGACGTATTTCCTGAAGAACTTCCTGGTTTACCCCAGAGCGTGAAATCGAATTTTGTATTGACCCCAGTACAAAACACATTTCTAAAACCCTTAAATATTTCTTCAACTAAAACGAACATAACATGCGCCAAAGACATTGGCTCGAGCTGTTGAAGATATGATAATACCATTCAATACCATCGTGGAAAAGCGAACGTGGTAGCTGACGCGTTGAGTAGAAGATCATATGCGTTTACGAGTGCGAATATACGAACCTACATGAAGATAACGAATATATGATTAGAACAGACTTTAGTCGATAATGTTAAAGCTGCTAAAGCTACAGACCTTGAGCTGATGAATACGAAGAAGAAGGTTCAAGAGGGCGTTATTTTAAAAGCAAGAGTTGCTGAAGAGAGTAAATCTCAACCCTTGATTTAATTGGCCCATTTGAAATCCTCGAACGAGTAGGAACTGTGGCTTATAGACTCGTTTTACCGCCAAGTATGTCGCATGTTCATAACGTTTTTAACGTATCGATATTACGTAAATATGTGGACGACCCGAACCACATTAATTTAGAACCGAACGAGATAGCGGATAATTTAACGTATGAAGATGTACCTGTTAAAATCTTGAAATATATTTTACGCTCAAAGGTTATACCTCAAGAGTTAGAATCGTGAAGTGTCCTCATTTGTTCGAAGCATACCGAATGCGTCACGTAAATTTCGAGGTGAAATTTCATAAGGAGGGGAGATTGTAAAATCCCAAATTTTACAAATAAAGATTTAATTTACTCGAAATATTTTTTTTCAAAATTATGGTGTGGATTTGAGATAATGTTATA
The DNA here is from genome assembly GCA_020205605.1 of Panax ginseng. NCBI lineage: Eukaryota > Viridiplantae > Streptophyta > Magnoliopsida > Apiales > Araliaceae > Panax > Panax ginseng. The sequence continues at coordinate 54,716,782 of CM035149.1, read as the reverse complement.
GTTGTGGGTAAATTTATAAATTTTGAAAAGTATGCAAGTGGTTGTATAATATTCAATTGGTTGGGGAATATTTTTTTTGTCGGGGAATATCCAAATACGACGGTACAATCATTAGTGGACCCCTGGCGAAATTATTATCGGATTGAGAAAATGACAAAAATATTTTATGAAAAATAAGCGGTGGAAGTTTTGGTTAAAAAGCTGTTGAACTACTTCGGTAGTAAAAGAAATGCGATGTCTGGCATTAGTTGCATAAGTAGCACGCGGTATTGATTATTGATGTTTACGTGAAAGTCACTCGGTTTTATTCAATTATTGCTACGATAATTCTTTGTATAGTATCTCACGTTATTTGATTCAATTATTGTAAATATTTTATATATTATTAAATCAATAATTGAGACGACAAAGTTATTAATATTATTATTTGCAATATTAACGATGTCTAGAAGTTACATCGAGGAGAGGTTTGGTCACCTAATTGCGTGCCAATAGGGAGAAATCCTTATTGAAAGCCCTCTTTCACGAGAAACGACACGAGTCGATTAATAGTGTTAATTATAATAATGATGATGAATTTTGTTTTATTATTATTTTAAATGTATTAAAACAGAAAGCTTTTTATATAAAACAGAATACTTTTTATAAAGTTTTGTTTTATTTGATTATAAAAAGAATATAATATATTTTATTATGCATAGTGTTTGCATAGTGCCTGCATAGTGTTTGTATAGTAAAATCTTTTTATATAAAACAGAATACTTTTATAAAGTTATTTGTTTTATTAGATTTTAATATATATATATATATATATTTATATTTTATAAATAGAATGTATTATATTTTCTTGCATAGTATCCTTTCCATTCTCCTATAAATAGGATGCTTAGTTAGAATTGAAAACACACCAAAATTCAAAGAATTCTTCTTCATAATCTTGAGTGTATTTCTTTAGAGTTTTAAGAAGCTTTGGCGTGAAAAGCAGTATAAGTTTTCTTCAGAATATCCTTGCCCTACCAATGGAATACTCTTCTTTCTAAGGTAAGGGTATTGTTCTTTTCGTATTCATGAAGAGAGTTATTTTCTTTCAATACTCGTAAGGGATATTATTCCATTCTTTATTATTATGTTGAAATAACTTTTAATCATCGAAGTACCGCATACATGGTGAAATTCTTACATTATTCCATTCTTTATTATTACATTGGAATAATCATGTCTATGTCTGCCTATCGCATGCCCGTGAATTACATTGTTATTCCATTCTTTATTATTCTATTGGAATAACCTCTCTATGTGGTCTATCGCATGCCTGGTGAATTTTGTTGTTATTCCATTCTTTGTTATTTTGTTGGAACATCCTGTCTGTGCGGATTACACATGACCCGGCTCCATTCTTTATTATTCTGTTGGAATATCTTGTCTGTGCGGATTACGCATTACCTGGTTCTATTCTTTATTATTATGTTGGAATAACCTGTCTATGTGGATTACTGAATGCATGGTGAATGATCCTTTGTATTCATTCCTTATTAAGCTATGGAAATGATCTGTCTACGTGGATTACCGCATGGCGGGCGAAAATCCATTTCCAGTTTCATATATTCTATTATACTCAGTTGGTTAAAGTTTTGGCTTCTATACTCCATGAAATTAGTAGAATATCCTGGATATTTGCGCTTCATCCAGTATCTTTTCATGGAAATATTCTTCTAAACATCCTTGAATTTTACTCCACAAAGCAGTATCATGTTGACAATTTGGACATTATTGAGTTCAGGATAAATTAACTTATAAATCTTTAAAATTTATTCTTGAACTTGTTTTATTGAATTATTCTGTCATTGTCATCATCCTCATGTTTATATTATGTTGAAAGTCATCATGGCACATGGTGCATAGATGGACTTGGTATGATTATGACCGAGGGATTATTCGGTATAATCATGACCATAAAGTTACAAATGATGTGGTAAAAATCCTCGTTTGGCCCGTAGTGCATTGATGGATGAGTTGTTGTTTGCATGATCATGACCATTGATGAAAACACTAATATCATTGGCCCGTAGTGCATGGAAAATTTGTGGTCGTGATACTAATGAATATCCTTGGTAGTGCTTGAGGATGATGTGGATTATTTATTAGTTTGAGTCTCAAATGATAAAAGTGATGAAAAATCTTTTAAATCATAGAAAATAGTATAATTTATTCTCTACTTAACTCTTCTAATGGATTGCTTGTTCTGCTGCAGTTAAACTTGATGTTTGTTATATTTTATCAGTTTAACATTGTTGAAGACTAAAGATAAATTATTCTACATTATCTTAGTCATAATATTTCTTACTGGGCTAGTTGAGCTCACCCTTTTTGCTTTCATTGTTCTCTTCAGGAAATGATAACGTAGCAGGGACTAGTCGGGGAACGGAGTGACGGTCCAGATGATAGTATTAATAGTCCTCACTATACTATGAAATAGTGTGATAATAAATGTATTGAGGACTTATTTTGAGTTTGAATAATGTCTAGAAGACAATATTTGTATTTAAACTCACAGCTCATGTTGTATATTTAAGGTTGTATTTGTATTCTGCACCATGTATTTGGTGACTCAGAATAAGTGATGTATACCTATTTTGGGGGCGTCACATAATTTGTGGTTGTGATACTAATGAATATCCTAGGCCCGTAGTGCATGGATAATTCAGTGATGTGTATTATTTATTAAGCTGAGTCTCAGCGATAAAATTGATGATAAACTTTTTAAATCATAGAAGATAGTAGATGTCGTACTCTACTTGACTCTTCTAATGGATTGCTATTTTCGCTGCAGTTGTTGATCTAAAACTTCTTGTCTATTGTACTCTATCAGTTGTTATACTGTTGAAGGCTAACTATAATTTATTCTGCATTATCTTAGTCATAATATTCTTTACTTAGCTAGTTGAGCTCACCCTTTTCTTTCAATATTCTCTTCAAGAAATGAGAATATAGCTGGGACGAGTCGGGGAATGGAGTGATGGTCCAGGATAAGTGGCTATAGTAGTCCTCACTATTCTATGAAATAGTGTGATAATAATTGTAATGAGGACTCCATTGAGTTTGGATATTGTCTAGAAGATAATATTCGTGTTAAAACTCTCAGCTTATGTTTTGTCGTATTTTACATGATAGTTGTATAATTAAGTTGAATTTGAATTTTGTACCATGTATTTGGAGACTCAGAATGGGTGATGTATACCTATTTTGGGGGCGTCACAGTTGGTATCAAAGCTTAGGGATATGATCCATGGCTGAGATTTGAAACTAGAAGTAGGAGGGGAGAGACGGGTAAATCCTCCACTAGTACGACCTACCTAAGCTTATTTGTTATTTAATTGGTCTGTCAGAATATAGGAAAAATATGTGGCATGTCAATTAACCCTTGTTTTGTGACAGTAAAATGGCATCTAAAAATGTTGAGATAAGTAGTGGAGCACATGAGACCGTTGAGTCACTGACGATTAATAACCAGGATAATGTGCATCAGGAAGGCAATAATCCTCCTGTAAACAACAACACCGATCAAATGATGAACGATGGTACGTTTAGTAGTTTTTTAGAATTCATGTAACACCAAACGAGATAGACTCTTGTTCATAATTCAGGTGGAGATAATGTCAACTCACGGCTGGTCACTGCTAAACAGTTCAAGGAGCTGGGACCACCGGAGTTTTTGGGAAAGCCAGAACCACTTAAGGCAAAGATATGGAAAAAGTAGATCACCAAGATATTTGATATCTTGAGATGCTCCGAGGAGCAAAAGGTTCCCTTTGCAACCTTCATGTTACGAGGAGAGACAGATTACTAGTGGGAATCTATAAAACGAACTCATCTTGCCGCACTGAAGATGTCTTGGGAGAAGTTCCAAGAATTGTTCAACGAAAAGTACTTTCCTGAAAGTATTCGTCTCATGAAGGAAGTAAAATTCATTAAGCTAGAGCAAAACAATATGACCGTATCGCAGTACGAGGCTAAATTTGTGGAGTTATACCAGTTTGCATCCCATTTGGTAGATAATGAGGAGCAAATGACACGAATGTTTCTGAGAGGTTTGAAACCCGAAATACGTCAATACCTCATTTCTCACTAACTTTGTTTATATTTAGATGTTGTGAATAGGGCTCAGTTAGTGGAGCATGATAATGAGTCAGCTCAACGACCATCGGAACAATGATAACCATTGTGGGGGAAATTATCATGCCAAGAATGGTAACCCCTACGGTGGTAATCATGGCCAAGATAATAGAAGTGGAAATTTCAAGAAGAAAAGGTTCAATAATGATGGAAAGACAACAGCATCAACAACCATTACTAAGGAAGAAGAACGACCACCGGTCGTATGTTTCAAATGCGAACAGGAGGGACACATCCGTCCAAACTGTACGCAGCAACCCAAAGCGTGTTTCAATTGTATAAGAGAAGGTCACCTAGCTCGATTTTGTCGTGTAGTGAAGTCAAGTCCAGCTGGGATAGTGACACCAACAGATATCCCAGACAAGTCAAAGCTGGTTGTTTAAGTGAGAGCATTTGTCGAGGAACCCAAACAAAGTTATTACGGGTTAGTTAATCATAAACTCTTGTGAAGTCTATACCTTATTTGATACCGGTTATACCCACTCTTTTATTTCACCTAGTTGCGCTCAACGTTTAAATTTGACCCTAGAGAAGTTAGACTTTTACTTATCGGTTGAAACTCTAATAGGAGAAACCTTTGTTATATCCACCATTTATAAATCTTGTTTGATTCAAATCGACACCGTCACGTTACCTGTCAATCTTATCTCTTTAAAAATACTTGCCTTTGATGTGATTTTAGGAATCGACTGGTTAACTATTATTTTTGTAAGGTTATTAGCCTTCCTAACCAACCTGTTATGCGAATTCAAGAAACCAAACCACTAAAGTAAATCACTGTCATATTAAACCATAAATAAAGAACCCTGAGCCTTTCGCTGGTTACTTCCTTTTGTGGGATGGACCGAATCCAGACTTTCCGTAGGGGACGCCGTGAATAACGGTGGAAAGTTAATAAGTATCATTATGAGGTGCTATCCAAGTCTTGGATGAGAGTCACAGTTTTAAATGATATTTCTATTGTTAATAAATTTCATGGCGTATTCCCCGAAGAACTTCCTAGCCTCCCCCCAGAGCGTGAAATCAAATTTTGTATCGACCGTGAACCCGGTACAAAACCCTCAAGTATTTCTTCACCCAAAACGAATGTAACATGCGCCAAAGATGTTGGGTCGAGCTGTTGAATGATTACAATAATACCATTCAATACCATCTTGGAAAAGCTAACGTAGTAGCTGACGCGTTGAGTAGAAGATCGTATGCAGTTACGAGTGCGACGTTATTAACACAGTGACCCATTTCGTACGACTTATAAAAGATGGAGATAGAGTTAAAGGCTCCAAGAACCTACGTGAAGATAGCGAATATACGATTAGAACCAAATTTAATAGATAAAGTTAAAGTTGCTCAAGCTACAGACATGGAGTTGATGAATATGAATAAGAAGGTGCAAGAAGGAGGTATTCTAGAAGCAAAAATCAATGAAAAGAGGAAATCTCAACCCTCAATTTTATTAGTCTAATTGAAATCCTCGATTGAGTAGGAACTATGGCCTATAGACTCGCTTTATCGCCAAGTATGTCGTGTGTTCATAACGTTTTTCACGTATCGATGTTACATAAATATGTGGACGACCCGGACCACATTATTGAATTAGAACTAGACGAGATAGCAGAAGATTTAACATATGAGGAGATACCTGTTAAAATGTTGGATAAGAAGGATCATATACTGCGCTCAAAGGTTATACCTCAAGAGCTAGAATCTGACGAGGAATCCTCATCTCTTCGATATATCAGGTACGTACATCAATTTCGAGGACGAAATTTCATAAGAAGGGGAGGTTGTAAGACCCCAAATTTGATATAATATTATAGTTGTGTGTAGTATTTATAAATTTTGCAAAGTATGCAAGTTGTTATAAAATATTTGATTAGTCAGGGAATATTCGTACAACGACGTAATCATTGGTAGACCCCACAACAAAATTATTGTCAGAGTTAGAAAACAACAGAAATATCTTTTTATAAAAATAACGGCAAAAGATTTACCGTTAACTGTTGAAATACCTGGTGGTTAAAGTACAATAATACGCGTGGTTGTATAGTAACACACGGTATTGATTATTGATGCTTACGTGAGAAGACACTCAGTTATACTCAATTATTGCTACAGTAATTGTTGCATAGTATCTCACATTATTGATTCAATTATTGTCACAGTATTTTATATTATTAAATCAATAATTGAGACGAAAAAGTTATTCATATTATTATTTGCAATATTGACGATGTCTAGAAAGTTTCGTCGAGGAAAGGGGTTTGGTCACCTAATTGCGCGCCAATATGGAGAAATCCTTATTGGAAAGCCCCCTCTTTCCTAGGAATGATCTGGTTATTAATATTGCAAGTTATATTATTGATGAATAAATGCTTTTAAAAATATTGAAGGGATTTTTATGAAGTATTTGTTGTAAATTTTGATTATTATATGGACCCCCACTTACCCATTTTTTAAACTGTCGGTAGAAGTTATCTCAGTTTTATTATATATATATATATATATATATATATATATATATATGTCGACATCGGGATTTTTGAGTGTCCCTTTTCATTACTTGTTCTTTGGTGTTCTCATGTTAATGTGAGATTTGTTTGAAAAAACAAGTGAAAAAGGTCCGACATGTATAACGTCGACAATTTGACTTTAAGAGTCGCTAGTTGGTGTATTTAACTGGTTACACCAACGCAACCGAAAAGGTTTGCACATTAACCCAGTGTTTTGACACTGCTAGACTGGTCTATGCAACCGAGATTCATTTTGGGTCCGGGGGCTTGATTATGCGGAGGGAAGGTGTCAGGCACCCCCCAACATCCGTGTTACCATGGTGACTGCCACTCTTCAAGAAAACTGAAAGTAGTATGCACACAAGCCAATCATGTTTGATGATAAAGCATATACTTTGTAACAATCTTATTCATTTATTAATAAAAAGTATTTATTTATTAAAGACTTTTAAATTATCTACATGATGCTGTTTTATAATATGTGATAAACCCATAGTTTTAAGCAATGCTTTTAGAATAATGATGATGATCATTCTAATGAGATCTAAATTCTTATAAAGCTTAAAACTAAAATTAGTTCCCAATCGTTGGATTACTAAATTGGGGATTAGTGAATCCGGATAGATTGGTACATACGTTACTTGCTCATTGGATGAGGATGATTGATCTCATGATCATTTGTGTGGAGACACTAAAGCAAGTATGTAGATGCTTATTAGAGAATAAGTTCACTGAACGTGGCTCGCTAAGGAATACCTAATGGAGTTTTACTTGCCTTGTCAAATGTGAATTCTCTGTAGTGATAGTAGTACAAGTGATCCTTGGACTTGAGATCATCATAGTATCTTGTGTATGATGAGTTATACTTTGACTTATTCCTTAAGACCCTTAGGGTATATCAAAGGGTATGCTTGGGTATAATAAGTTGTACATGGAGATAATGTATGATCAATAAAGAATCTACCACTTCTAGTAAAAGAAGAGAAATGTCCTATGTGATTCGATAAATGATAACTCAGTAGTCCTTGGCCAAGGCAGAATGAAATTAGAAAAGGAGTTTCTAATTTACATTGTTTGGAGTTGTGCATTTAAGAGTCGAAATACATATAATTAAATAAAATAAGACTTGACAGAAATTCCATGTCTTATATTTAATTGGGTCATTGTATGGTGAAAGGATTGAATTGTACGGTAAGTATTTACTCAAATGTTCTTTTATGATTAATGTTGAAATCTATATTATCTGGAAAGTCGTTGATCGCTAGGGAGGCTTATCCCTATTGTAGAATAAATATTATTTATTTAAATAAATTAATTGTTTAATTTATTTATTTAAATAAGATTAGAATTGTTCTAATTGATTTATTCACAACCAGGTTTAGTATGGAGAACCTAAAGGGTCACACCATAAAAGAAAGAATAATTATTTAAGAAGTTAATGGTATAATCGTAATAATATAGTTAAGTATATTTAATTTAATCTATGGTGATAGAATAAATTAAATAGCTTAATATTTATTATTTAATATTTTAGAAATATTAAATGTAAATTAATAAGAGGAGTCTTATTAATATTATTACAATTATTATTATTTTAATATTATAAAGAGTTTAGGAATTAATTTAATATAAGTACTCTCATTTATTCCTAATAGGATTAGGAGGGAAAATTAGTTAAAAGAGTTTAATTAATTATCCCTAATAAGATTATGGAGCCATTTAATTAAAAGAGTTTAATTAAATAATACCTTATTTTAATAGGGTTACTTGATATCTTTATAAGAGGAGTCTTATATCAGATATCAATAATACGTTAGTTCCAATTGTTGGAGAGTACGCTCCTTTTCTATAGAGATAGAAAACAAGGGTTTTGCCAAATACTCATCTTCTTGAATTCTTCTTCTTCCTTGGTGGATCACCTCTAGAGGCCAAACACTTGGGTGGCTAACGTTGATCAAAGGAAAGAACCAAACCCGGTGGATTCAAGTTGAACGCGAAAAGGATTGGAGGTGAACTTGTACCTGAGGAAGCTCGAATCTTCAAGGGTATGATTCTTGTTCTTTTCTTTTCATTTAATTAATAATTGTGAATATAGGATGATCCGGGTTTATGGTTTGTAAAATTTTAAAACTCTGATTTTCCATGCTTCTGCTTATTTTGTGCAATTTGATTGCGTTCATGAATATTACAAACCTAACAGGTTATATGAATATGTGTGTGTGTGGATCAATGTGCAATTATTTGAAAGTAGTGCGAGGCCTCGTTCGCACCTATATACACAAGGTTTGAATTTTATAAAAAAAAAATCAGTTTTAACCAAGATATAGCAATGACGTTTTATAAAAGAGGTTTTTCAAACCCCGTGCTCAATAGGAATTGAGACCTTTTCATACTTCTATTTTATTATTAAATGTTCGACTTGTTTGCTTTTATTTTCTAGATGCGAAGCATTCTCGAGAAAATAATATATAGCAAATCTTAGAACTCCTCATGGGCATAATGACCCATCCAAGGAAATTTAGACACCGTTGTAAAATAATGTATAGTCGCTACGACTAAAAATGTCCATCATGGGAACTGAATCTAGATTCGATGAACCTGAACTTGTGATCACATGATTCCTAGGCTCACATGATAACGCAATTTATATGGAAAGCGATGGCGATTATATATATAAAAGCTATAAATATATATATGATACATGATCAACCACCACGAAGCAACTCCATGGGGATCGTAAATGTAAATATATAAAAGCGGTAAATATATATATATATGGACATGATCAACCACCGCGAAGTAAACTCCAGGTGGGATGTAATGTAAATAAAGCTGTAAAAGCAATTAACTGCCACGAAGTAAACTCCAGGCAGGACGAAATATAAATAAAGCTGTAAAAGGCCACGAAGTAAACTCCAGGCCGGACAGGAATATAAATATATATATATGTACAAATATATATATAAAAGCAGTAAATGCACCGGATATGAATCTAGGCTCATCGGATATGTCCGACAACAATTATATATATATATATATATAAGCAATTAAACGCACTGTATATAAAATCTGTGCTCATCGATGAGTTCGACCACGCTTTATATATATAAGTGTGTATATATATATATATAAAAGTAATTAAACGCTTCAGACCGAAGTCTAGGCTCAATCAAGACATAACTCAATAATGTTAGTCCATATATGAAATATATACATATATATAAGTATATATATACAGATAGAAATAAAAACCACGGACTGAAGTTCGGGCAAACACACTCACACGACTCTCAACGTGTACAACAGTGTGTGCTAATATGAGAAGAAGGGTTTATAGAATATAAGAAGGCTTACAGTGGGCTGCCAAAGTAGACTTCTATGACTTTAAATGGATAAACACTCAGCTCCGGATAAAAGATATCTATATGTGAGCTAACTAGTGTTTAGAAGTGAGGAAACACTCAAAAGATGTGTATACAGAGCAAAATATACAAGGCTTCCTCACCTTTTTCCCTCCCTCTTCTTCTCAAATGGCTGACCCCAAGGCTTGTATATATAGATGGATGGTCATTTGGTATACCAAGGCAGACGCAGAATTGTACCAAGGGCCGTGTCGTGGTGCATCCGAGCCTCATGGGTCCCGTCGTCTCGTAGTACGTGCACTTATGCACTGTAATTTCCACTCGAACATGCAGAACTTCAATCCGAGCATCTGAACGAGGTATATTTCACCTTCTTTGGACCACTTGTGTCGAGAGTTACGCAATGATATGGATTAGAGGTTGTACGAAGTTAGGAAGAGGGGTCTATGCCCATGGTCTTCAAGCTTCAAATTCTATCCAAAGTACTGCCACGCGTAATAGTCACTCGGGATTGTCAATCCTCGGCTCTAGTGGGACATTTTTGTATGTATGAAGTATTGAGATGACGTGCCATTATCGAAGGAACAAGATGATGTTTGAATCCTCACCGGGGTTATCGCCAGTTTAAGCAAAAATTAGACGTTGCTCAAGGTTACAGCTGAGATTGGACTACTTGTTGGTATATCGTGATATCATCTTGTTGAGATAGTAAGATGACGTTGTGACTCCTCACCGGGGTTATCGCCAGTTTAAGCGGAAAACAGAAGTTGCTCAGGGTTACAGCTGAGATTGGACTCCTGCTTATTTGTATGTATCACTGTCATCTGTGGATGTTCCTGTCTGCCCGTTGTTATCTCTGGGTCTGAGGTGTCTTCTAGACAATATCCACTCTCAGAATAAGTCCCCATTACATTTATTGTCACACTATTTAACAGAATAGTGAGGACTACTAATGCTATCATCTGGACCGTCACTCCATTCCCCGACTAGTCCCTGCTACGTTCTCATTTCCTGAAGAAAACAATGAAAGCAAAAGGGTGAGCTCAACTAGCCCAGTAAGAAATATTATGACTAAGATAATGCAGAATAAATTATCATTAGCCTTTAACAATGTTAAACTGATACAATATAACAAACATCAAGTTTAATTGCAGCGGAACAAGCAATCCATTAAAAAAGTCAAGTAGAGAATAAAATCTACTATTTTCTATGATTTAAAAGGTTTTTCATCACTTTTATCGCTGGGATTCAGCTTAATATATAATCCACATTATCCCTGCACTACGGCCAAGGATATTCATTAGTATCACAACCACAAATTATCCATGCACTACGGGCCAAGGATATTCGTGTATTCTTCAATGGTCATGATCATGCCAACAACTGTCCATCAATGCACTACGAGCCAATGAGGACTTTTACCACATCATTTATAACATTACGGTAATGATTATACCGAATAATCCCTGGTCATAATCATACCAAGTCCATCTATGCACTACAGGCCACAGATGACTTTCAACATAATATAAACATGAGGATGATGACAATGATATAAGAATTTAATAAAACAAGTTCAAGAATTAATTTATTCAGGAACCAATAACGTCCAAATTGTCAACATGATACTTCTTTGTGGAGTAAAATTCAAAAATGCTCAGAAGAATATTTCAATGAAAAGATACTGGATGAAGCGCAAATATGAAAGATATTCCACTAATTTCATGGAGTATAAAAGCTAAAACTTTAACCAACTGAGTATAATAATGAATGAAATAACAAAAGAATTCACCAAGCAAACGATAGACCGCACAGACAGGTTATTCCAATAGAATAATAAATAATCGAACCATGTCATGCGTAAAAGCATGCATGTGGATGTTCCAACGTAATAATAAATAATGGAACCAAAGCCACGCGTAAAGCCACGCATGTGATGTTCCAACAAAATGATAAATAATGGAACCAGGTCATGCGTAAAGCACAGACAAGATGTTCCAACAGAATGATAAAGAATGAAATAATAGAAGAATTTCACCATATATGTAGTACTTCGCATTGACAGGTTATTCCAACATAATAATAAAGAATGAAATAACAGAAGAATTTCACCAAGTATAGGGTAGTCCACGTATACAGGTTATTCCAACGAAATAATAAAGAATGGAATAACAGAAGTTCTCTTCATGAATACAAAAGAAATAATACCTCTTACCTTAGAAGAAACTGGATATAGGAGTAGTGAAGTAGCAGAATACTTTTTTTCTTTCTCTCTATATAGTTTCTCTGTCTAGAGTTTCAATGAATTCGTAAGAAATAATGAAGGAATGGGCTTCTATTTGTAGGAGAATGGACTGAATAATAACTAATTCATGAACGGTCCAGATTGATTTACTTTTAAACGGACGGTCCATATTAATTTACTATGCAGTATTAATAAAATATTCTAATAAAACAAAATCTTTTAAATAAAATATAATATATTCTATTTATAATCTAATAAATCTAATAACTTTATAAAAGTATTCTGCTTTTATATAAAAAAGATTTTACTATGCAAACACTATGCAGTAACTATATAAATACTATGCATAATAGAATATTATATATTTTATTTATAGTCTAATAAAATGAATAACTTTATAAAAGTATTGTTTTATATAAAAAGATTTTACTATGCAAATACTATGCAGACACTATGCAAACACTATGCATAATAGAATATTATATATTCTATTTATAGTCTAATAAAACGAATAACTTTATAAAAGTATTCTGTTTTATATAAAAAGTTTTCTATTTCATTACATTTATAATAATAATAATAAAACAAAACTTATCACCTTTATTATAATTCACAATATTAATCGACCAGGTCCTGCCCAAGAAAGAGGGGGCTTTCCAATAAGGATTTCTTCCTATCAGGCGCCGCAATTAGGTGACCAAACCTCTCCTCGCGTAACTTCTGACATCATTAATATTGCAAATAATAATATTAAGAACTTTGTTATCTCAATTATTGATTTAATAATATATAAAATATCGACAATAATTGAATCAAATAACGTGAGATACTATGTAACAATTACTATAGCAATAATTGAACAAAACTGAGTGACTTCTCACGTAAGCATCAATAATCAAAACTGTGTGCTACTATGCAACCACGCGTAATACTGTACTTTTAACACTGAGTGTTTCAACAGTTAACGGTAAAACTTCCGCCGTTATTTTTATAAAAAGATATTTTTATTGTTTTCTCAATCTGACAATAATTCCGTTGTGGGGTCCACCAATGATTGTGCCATCGTACGAATATTCCCTGTTAAAACGAATATTCCCCGACAAATCGAATATTATATAACAACTTGCGTACTTTGCAAAATTTATAAATATTACCCACAACTATAGCATTATATCAAATTCACTCCATAATATTCATAAATGATATTTATAGAAAATTCATTTTTATTCCTAAAAGTTGGGGTCTTACATATGCACGTAAGCCAAAGATGACTTTCATCACAATACAAACATGAGTATGATGACAATTATATAAGCAATAAGCAAACGAAATCAAATCAAACGAAATCAAGGATAAATATTAAAGGCTTTAAATTTATCCAGAGTTTAAAAATATCCAAATTTTCAACATGATACTGCTTTGTAGTGTAAAATTCAAGAATAATATTCATGTACCAAAAATAATTTGGACAGAAAAGAAATATATTTTTCAAGTAAATAGTATCCCGTGAATAGTATTCTATGAATAGTACTTCGGGAATAGTACATCGTGAATAGTATCCTGACATAAAAAGTACCCCAAATACCCGAGTGAATAATATTTGGGTGAATAGTAACCTGTGAATAGTAATTTATGAATAGTATTCCGGCATGAAAAGTGCCACAAATACCCGAGTGAATAATATTTGAGTGAATAGTAACCCATAGATAGTAACTCATGAATAATATTCCGTCATGAAAAGATCAATAATTATCAAGAAAGCTCAGAATAATATTTCCATGAAAAGATACTGGATGAAGCGCAAATATCAAGGATATTCTACTAATTTCATGGAGCATAGAAGCCAAAACTTCAACAAAATGAGTATAGAATTCAAAATCTGAAACGAAATAATATTACTTACATACTACAGAGTATGGAAGAAAATATTATTTCAAGCGAATATCGAACAAAAATAACATCCTTGAACGAAAATAATATTCCAACGAATATTTAACGAAGATAATATTCCTACGAATAATGAACGAAGATAATATTCTTTATGAATATTGAACGAAAATAATATTCATGTGAATACAAAAAATAATATCTCTTCAGAATATGAAATAAATAATACTCCTTACCTCAGAAGAAGACTGGATACTGGAGTAGTGAAGTAGCAGACTACTCTTTTTCTTTCTCCCTATAGCTTCTCTCTCTATAATTGCTCTTGTGAGTCTTAGTGAATTGGTGATAATGAAGGAAGAATGAGCTTCTATTTATAGGAAAATATAGTTTCGATAATTACACGTTTTGGGGCTTGAAATATTACAGTACAATACCTTCATCTTTTCCTTTATTTTTAATTTAGTCCTGCAAGTATTATCAAACTTGCACCACCTCCCCTAATAGTATATCATGTGAATTAATAGTACAATCATGTGACTCAATAGTTCAATCATGTGAAAAAATTAATTACAGTATAGTACCTTCATCTATACCTCCATTTTTAATTTAGTCATGCATGTATTATCAATCTTGCACCACCATAGTACATACATGTGAATCAATAGTACACACATGTGATCACATAGTTATAAGCATGTGAATTAATAGCAATTAATTGCTAATTTATCCGATTAATTATCCGATTAGTCAGTATAACTTTCAGACATCAATTATTATCGAAATAAATGTCGATTTCCACTAACACTAATAATCCCAACACAATGGAATTATCAATTTCATCTTTAATCAACACAAACTTATTCATCATTAATATTATAAATCACAATATTTAACAACCAGGTTATTCCCAGGAAAGAGGGGGCTTTTCGATAAGGATTTTTCCTTATTGGCGCGCAATTAGGTGACCAAACCTCTCATTGACAGAACTTCTAGACTTTGTTAATATTGCAAATAATAATATGAATAACTTTGTCATCTCAATTATTAATTTAATAATATAAAATATTATGCAGACGATATTGTGACAATAATTGAATCAATAATATGAGAGATATGATGCGTTAAATTCATCGTAGCAATAATTGAGTATAACTAAGTGACTTCTTTTACGTAAGCATCAATAATCAATACCGCAGTGCTACTATGCAACCAATGCCAGACATCGTATTTTTACTTTACTACCGGGTAGTTCAACAGTTTAACGATAAAACTTTCGCCGTTATTTTTATAAAAAAGATAATCCTGTCGTTTTCTAACTACGACAATACTTCCGTTGTGGGGTCCACTAATGATTGTGTCGTCGTATGAATATTCCTTGTTAAAATGAATATTCCCTGACCAATCAAATATTATATAACCACTTGCTTACTTTGCAAAATTTGTAAATATTACCCACAACTATAATATTATATCAAATCCACACCATAATATTCAAAAATATATTTCAAGAAAAATTATTCTTTATTTATAAAAGTTGGGGTCTTACAACTATGCATCAACTACTGTTGCAATAATTGAATAAAATTGAGTGACTTCTCACGTAAGCATCAATAATCAAAGATATTGTATAATACCGTGCTCTTTGTGGCAACCACGCCAGACATCGCATTACTTTTATCACCGGATATTTTAACAGTTAACAGTAAAAGTTTTGTCGTTATTTTTATAAAGAGGTTATTTCTCCCACTTTCTAAATCCGACAGTAATTCCGTTGTGGGGTCCACCAATTATTGTGTCATCATACAAATATTCCCTGATAAAACGAATATTCCTCGACCAAATGAATATTTTATGACAACTTGCTTACTTTGCAAAATTTATAAATATTACCCAAAACTATAACATTATATCAAATCCACACCTTGTTATTTAAAATAACATTTAGAGAAAATTAATCCTTTATTCATAAAAGTTGAGGTCTTACATTCATTATTTATTAAGTTGTGGAAATGATCTGTCTACGTGGATTACCGCATGACGGGTGAAAATCCATTTGCAGTTTTGTATATTCTTTCACACTCGTATGGGATATCATTTCTTTTGTACTCATCAAGGGATATCATTTTCTTTCATATTTTACTCTATTTATGGTACAAAGATATTTTTTGTTTCTATAACCTTATTGTTAAATGGTGAAAATCCCTGAAATTAGTAGAATATCCTTAATAGTTTGCTCTTCATCTAATATCATTTCATTGGAATATTGGTCTGAACTTTCTTATTAAATTTTAATCTATTCATCTGGGTACTATTCATGTCGGGGCACTATTCATCCGGGGTACTATTCATGCCAGAGTACTATTCATAACGAAATTTAGTTTCTTTTCTTTGTTTAAATTATCATAATTTGAAATTTGAATATTAAATATCATTCTTGAATTTTATTCCATAATTGGTGATTATGTTGACAATTTGGGCATTTCTTGAACGCTGAATAAATTAAATTATAAATCTCTAATATTTATCCTCGATCTCACTTGATTCATTCTTTATATCATTGTCATCATCGTCATGCGAATATTTTTGTGAAAGTCATCTTTGGCCCATAGTGCAAAGATGGACTGTTGATTGGTATGATTATGATAAGGAATTGTGTATTAGTATAATCATGACCTTTAATGTTATAGATAAAAGTTTATGGTGAAAGTCTTTTTTGGCCCGTAGTGTATAGATGGACAAATGTTTGGCATGATCATGATCACTGGTGATACAAACGGATGTCTTTGGCCCGTAGTGCATAGATAATTCGTTGATTGGAAATAATTATTGATTGGTTTTACAGGAATAAAATATTAATGATGAAATTTTAAGTCATATAAGATAGTAGACATCATGCTCTACTTGACTCTTCTAATGGATTGTTATTTCTGAGTCGCCAAATACATAGTACGTAATTTAAATACAAACTTAATTTACACAATACGACAAACGCAAGCTGAGAGTTTTAACACGAATATTGTCTCGTAGACAATATCCAAACTCAAATGAAGTCCTCATTACAATTATTATCACACTATTTTATAGAATACTGAGGACTACTATAGCCACCATCTTGGACCATCACTCCATTCCCTGACTAGTCCCAGCTATATTCTCATTTCCTGAAGAGAACAATGAAGGAAAAGAGTGAGCTCAACTAGTCCAGTAAAGAATATTATGACTAAGATAATGTAGAATAAATTATCCTTAGTCTTCAACATTATAAAAACTGATAGAATATAATAGAAAACAAGTTTAACTGCAGCCGAACAAGCAATCCATTAGAAGAGTCAAAGAGCATGATGTCTACTATCTTCTATGATCTAAAAGTTCATCATCAATATTTTATCTCTGTAACACATCTCAATAAATAATCCACATCACCGAATTATTTTAACAGTTTAATGGTAAAAGTTTTATCGTTATTTTTATAAAAATATTATTTTTGTCGATTTCTATATCCGACAGTTATTCTGTTATGGGGTCCACCAATGATTGCTCCGTCGTACGAATATTTCTCGACAAAAAGAATATTCCTCGACCAAACAAATATTCCCCAACAAAACGAATATTTTATGTCAACTTGCTTACTTTGTAAAATTTGCACATATCACCCATAACTATAGCATTTATTAAATTATCACCTTACTATTTAGAAAAAAATTAAATTTTTATTCAGTTTAAAGATTATTTTTTTCATTTATGAGAATTTTTCGATTCGCGGATCGTTGACGATAGTTTTTATCAGAGGGGTAGGGTTAACATGACGATTTGTTATCTTGTTACTTGTGTTGACAAACTATTCATTTTTTGTATATTTGATTTTTATTTTGAAATATAAATGTTTTTCATATGACTGCAAATAAACTGAACCGAACTGAACTCAAACATTGATAGTCAAACTCAAACATGTTAATTCATGTAAGAAAAACCAGAACACTTATACTAGCTCGGTTCGTTAAGTGTTCGAGTTCGCAAACACATTTGACTCACGAATTTATTCATGAACATAGTAATCGCAAACATGATCATGAATGTATTTAAATCACAAATAGAGTACATTCAAGAACATAAAAAGTATAATAATAAAATTATTTTTTTTCATTTGTGAGTGATACTTTCCATTATCTAATTTAAAACGATAACAATTTTTAGATTTAAGTGTGGAGTTATTCTTAGGGTGATTTGTTATTTCATTACTCGTGGTAAAAAATTGATCAAATTTACATGATCTATTTTTTTTAATAATTTGGTTGTATTTAGGGTTTTGTATTGTGCTAGCTTATTTGATTTCTTCCTACCATTACAATTAATTTTTCTATCACACTACAAAAAAAAAGTTTTTTCAGCGACCGCACATGAGCGACCGCATTCGGTCACCAATGGACATCAACGACCAAATGTGGTCGCTAATAGAGGTCGCACATAATCTAGTCGCTGGTGTGGACATCAGCAACCAGTTTTAGCTACCGCAATATCATCGACCGTCAAATAGCGACCGATTTCGTCGCTAAGATGAGTCGCCATGAGTCAGGTGTTAGAGGTGATGTGACCCACGTGTAAGCGACTGACATGATCGCTAACACCCTCGAGCCATATGCGATCGATGAAAAGTATTAGCGACCACATGCGGTTGCTGATGATTAATATAATTTTTTTGCCTGTTTTGTGGATTTCCCAAAATTTCTTTACCTATTTTGTACCTGCTTTATATCCCAACACACAACAATATATATAAATAAACCAAGATCCATAGAAATCCATCGATATATATCCATCCATATATATAATTTAATAAAACCAACACAGTAATATAAACATCCATGCATATTGTTCTCATATATATAAACAAGTACTATTCGAGTAAAATTTATATAAAAATGTCATAACTTATAATATAAACATGCATTCAATTATTCAGTGGGTAAAAATAATAATCAAATGTTGATTAACAAGACAAAGAGGGAATACAAATGCCTTCACGGAGCAATAATATCTTCCAGATGGGGCTGTAATAAAAGAATAAAACATGTATTATTGAATGTAAAGTTAAACAAAACATGAAAAGTAGTAAATAAAGCTAAAGTACATAAAGTTAAACAATGACAAGATTACCTCAGGCTCATCCTGCTGCTGTGCTGCTCTCGCCACAGCATCTGCTAACTCATTAGGACTCAAAGACTACAGATGCCTGCCAAGTGTGAGAAGAAGATTCTGATCTTGACATATTGCTCTCACACAATCAGCAAGAGTGTGCGGTGTCGGATGACATGAGGACTAAATAGACTGACTAGTAGAGCTGTCTGTGCCACTGATAGTCGATCTTCGTCGTTGTCCTAAGCCTTTGACATATTTTTTCTTCACAACCGACGCCCTCTCCCACAATTCTTAATCAATCGGTGGCTACGGGGTGCCTTCAGGATAACACTCATTCATTAGGCTCTCATAAGTGTCCTGTCAGCAGATTAGAAATTAAATAGTTAACAATAAATATAAGATGCTTAAGAATAACATAAAAATTTATAAACATATCAAAGTATACCGCTATTTGGATAGCCTCAGGCAAACCATCACGGGTGGCCACATATACATCCAGCCACTGGATAGGCTAACCCTGAGACAATGTCTCCTACAAAATTAATATGCTTATATATTAATAAGTAAACATGTGTAATATACTAAAATAAAAGCTTTGCAAAATGCGTACCTTGTGTTAGAGTTTATGCCCCAGAGGTCAATTATTTGATATAATTGCTTAACGTTATGATATTATATTTGATTGAATAAATATATGATTTTATTATGGTTTTATTTACTGCGTAATATAATTGTTAACATAATAAAATTCCTTAGAATAGTGATACAAATTATATAGTTTCAAGTATGTGACTTGAATATGAGATTATATATTACCATTAGTATCAGTGTTCTTAAATGTCCCTAGTCGAGTATCATTGTTGATGGGACAACAATGATGCATTGAGACTAGTATGTGGATTGACTGATGACCAAATCTCATTGGTTTATGAGATATTAAGTCAATGCATAGGTACATGTTAGAGAACGATGTACTGGACAAACCCACCATGAGAATTCTATATAGAGCATTATGCGAAGTGTCATTAGCAATTCTCATAGTGACAATGATGTAATGGTCCTCCGACCTGAAATCGCTATATTACTACACGAGAATTTATGTACTTTGATATCATCAAATGTCACAATTAATAGGGTGGACTATAAAGGTGATTATTGGGTTCATCATTAATCGTGTGAGAAATATGAGTGATCTAGATGGAATTTAACCATCCTATATATTATGGGTGATATCCATAGGACTCTTGATTGAGTAGGACTATGAAATGCATGGCCATGCTCAAATAGTGATTTGTTTCATATAGTCTACTCATTGATCAAGAAAACTCAGATTAAATTATGAAGAGTATGACACATTCCATGACTCGAGTTTAATCTAGGATATTAAGGTTAAAAGGATTAAAATACATTGAAACATTGGTCACGAAAAGGTTGCATCGAATCATCGATCTTATTATTACTTAGGTAGCAGAGATGCATTACTAGATGCCGCTCAACGCTTATAATTTTATAATATGATTTTAAAATTATTGCCAACGTAATAATAACCTATATAGGTCACACACATAGAACGTTATTTAAAAGGAATTAATTTAAATTTTAAGGATTTAAATATATTAATATGATTAATAGTATTTAAATCACTAAATTTAAATTTAAAAGGATAATTTGTATATATGTATATTAATTAAGTAAGACTTAATTAAGAGATATATATATATATATATATATATAAATTGGATTTTATGAAATTAGGTTTTGATTTGATTAATTCCTTTTAACTACTATATATATGATATATAGCAGCCTACTTAGGGTAATATATCATAATTGAAAACCCTAGCCGCTCTTAGAGAGAGACTAGAGAGAAAACAGCTTCGTAAAATCCATTCCTTTTGGTGGCTAGTACCGCAAGTCCTTCTTATTGCGTAATCGCTCGACGCCAGTAAGTGGGCGTTCGTGGTGGATACCGTGAGAGGCTAATCGGTTTGTATTGCGTTGGACATTCGAGGCGCAATGGGTTTGATTCTCGCTTTTCATATCCGTATAATCTCTAAACCTCTCGAATTAATTGATTTTTCGCATGGATCCTGCTTTTAGGGTTTCTGAAATTGCTTTAAAATTTTAATTTCATTGTATGCTTCGCGTCAAGCCCAACACCTTGACAGTAGTAATATGCTACAACTATGATATATTGTCGCTCTTATAGGTGTCTTTTGCCTTTTCACTTTCAAGTACACCTGAAGATCTGTTCGAGGTGACAGTCTTGTGTCTCTTGACCCAGCTCTTAGCTCTCCACTGGGCACACATCTCAGCCCATGTGGTCTGTACGCACCACCAAGGGCTATGCTCATGCATGAACTGCTCACCCTGTCCTGGATGGTCGATCTCTACATTATGCATGACTCTTTGTCTTTCCTTGTTCAAATTATCTTTGGTTCGAACGGTGAACTGTGGCCATAACAATGTCTGAATAACTGATGCCTTCACGTCGTCCCATCTATACCCTTTCTATAAATAAAAAACAATAATATTAATAAAATAGTTATGCTAACATAATCTAACACTACTAAAAAATATTAGTTTATTAAGTATATTATCTGTCAGAATTAAAAATATATACCTAAAATTCAGCCCAAATTGCATCCTTGTGGGCGATAGGTGTGCTCGCCCACGTAATCACTAGCGTAGGCCAGTTCTGTAAGCATAATTGTGAAATGCATTTCACAATTTTGTTATCACTAAAATCACTACAATATATAAAAATTTAGATTAAAGATAATTCATTTTATTGTAAATTTAAAGAAATTTACATTAGTATATATCTACAACAATGGAAATAAAAAATGCTTATATATAAATGTTGTTTAACGTACATGTTGTTCGGAAGAGGACAAATCTATATGAGAATCCGCTCACCCGGATTAGCCGGGGTCTTCAACACATGATTCAGACCCTTACCTAAGCTGTGTTTTCTTGCAGCTGGTTTAGAAGCCATCTATAAATAAAAATTTCACGATGTTATTATAAGTTATATTTGATTACATATACAAATAAAATGAAAATAATGATAGATAATTGTATGAAATAGTTAACTACGACAACTATAAATGAAAGGTACATAAACAAGATAATTATATAAAGGACATGTATATATGTAATTGTATGTAATACAAGTAATACTAAACATATATTTTATTTTTTTAATCACTGTTTCAGTTAGAATCATTTTATATTTGTATTGGAGATTCATAATCATAATCATCATCATCTTCAGATTCAGTGTCAGTGTCAGTCAATAACTCTTCCTCCTAAGTATCAATGTCATCTGGCACAAGTACTGACTCAGGATTCAATTCATTAGGTTCATCTCCACCCTCTAACTGGATTACTTCATTTTCGTCCTCCACATTTATTATAGTAGATCTATGAAACATCTTCTCTTAGTAGAACTCCCCGTCTACTACTTGTACATGACTGCGCGCAGGAGTATGAATTATAACTTGTCAATCTGCAGGCGGTTTATCCCTTTTCCTAACAAGACTAGGAGTGTAGAATACTTGTACTGTTTGAGTTGGGAACACAAATGGTGCATTGGCGTACATGAACCTGTGGAGGTCAATATCTACGATTCTTTATCGATCGACAATTATCCCTTTTTCTGAATCAAACCAATGACATTTGAACAAGTTAATATGACCCCCGTAAGTGCCCTTGTACGACAACTCTATGATTTCCTCTAACTCCCCATAAAAGGAACGACCAAGTTCATTGTAACAATCTCCTTGTACACATACTCCATTATTCGTTGTTCTTTTACCGCGAGCATATGCCTTTGTATGAAATTCACAACCATTTATTTTGTAACCAATGCGGCTGGCTTGGTCCCTATCTGGGCCCATAGTTAGGACTTATACATTATTTGGAATTGTTCCCTTAGTAAAAGCCTACAAAAACTCTATTACATTAAATGAAGTCATAAATTAATGGAGTATATATGTTGTGCTTAATTAACTAAACTTACTTTGTCCTTTAGCCAAAGTGTAAATTTTTTATCACGATTGATTTGAATATCTTTATCAGTTATGTCGGGCTAATTCGCTTTTAACTCATCATCGTATAATCTATACAATTTTATAAATATTAACATATTGGAATGTATGTTATTTCAGGTTAAGATATAGATAGGTCCAATAAATATGAATTTTACATGTGTACCTCACAAATTCGTCAATCTCCGCGCAATTTAGAAGAATGTAAGTATGTGCAGCATGTAATTCTTGCTCATAGAGGAATATGTGCTTCCTTTTTCCATAAGTGCGACCCGATAGACCAAATACATAAAGCCGACCATTTAGTTTAATATTTCCCCCATCATCATGTCTCGGGACTCAATTGGCCTTTGTCAAGACTTCGTCGGGAAAATAGTTTGAGACAAACGTAAATATCTCATCGAAACTGTATGCCTCTCATATTGACCTCTCGACATAATCTCTATCCTTCACATTCCTCTTAAGGTTTCCCATCACCCTCTCGAAAAGGTACATCCATCTATATCGAACTGGACCCCCAACACGAGCTTTATATTGAAGTTGGATTTGCAAATACTCTATGGAGTCAAAAAAAACCAGGTAGGAATATTTTTTTCAAGCTTACACGTGATCTCAATGCTCTTCTCAAGTACGGACATGTCCTTCTCATTTAATGTTTTTGAACATAAGTCTTTGAAGAAATGACTAAGATCAGTTAAAGCATCCCATATTGGTTTATCAAATAGATCCCAAAATGCTATAGGCATGAGTCTCTCCATGAACATATGACAGTTATAAATTTTCATCCCTTGCAATTTCTCACCCGTAATCCATCTGGTAGTTTCAGTGACTTAATCCTTGTGCACATATGTTCAACTTTCTTTTTCGATAATGTGTACCTTTGCATGGGGTTTGACCATCTTACCATTAGGAGATTCATAAAGTTCTAATCCAAGACACTTACAAATATCTTTCATGTCCAACCGTGCCTTATCATTATCCTTTATCTTCTCCATAAAACTCATCATGGTGTTAAACACATTTTCGAACACATTCTTTTCAATATGCATCACATCTAGATTATGACGAATCAAATTTGTAGACCAATAAGGTAGTTCCCAAAAGATGCTTCTCTGAACCAAAATTATAAGATTCACCAAACCCATTGATTATGTTTGCGACGATGATTTTAATAGGATGATTGGCAATCTCATCACACGGTCTCGTATCTCTGCCTCCGATAATCGCGGTGCAGGCATATCATTGTCTACATTCCCTTTCTTGAAGTGTTCTCTATTTTTTTGAAACGGGTGAGCTACCGGTAAAAAACGAAGATGATAGTCAAACTAGTAAGGCTTTCGACCTTTTGATAGATTGAAAGACTTTGTATTCTCCATACAATACGGAAAAGTCAATTTCCCGTGTGTACTCCATCCAGCTAACATACCGTAAGTCAGGAAGTCACTTATAGTCCACATAACCGCTGCCCTAAGGTTGGAATTTGTTTTCATGGAAACATCCTATGTCTATACTTCATCCATCCATAATACCTTCAACTCGTCTGTAAGAGGTCTCAAGTAAACATCTAAGTTCTTTTTAGGGAACCACGAGTGAAAGAAATAAGTATGGTTGTTTCATACACATCCAAGGAGTCAAGTTATACGAAGTTACAATCACAGGCCAGCATGAGTACGGGACAGCTAAGTGGCTGAACAGGTTGAAACCATCAGTGGACAATCCAAGCCTCAAATTTTTAGGTTCCAATGCAAACCCAGGATGTGCTAAGTTAAAATCTTTCCAAGCCTACCCATCTAAGGGATAGTTTAGTTCTCCATCTTTAGATGGAGATTTCACATGCCAAGTCATATGTTCAGCTATTTTTGAAGACATGTACAACTTTTTTAGCCGATGTGTAATTGGAAAATACCTTAGAATCTTAAAAGGCATATTTGTTTTTTTTGTAGTCACGCTCTCTTTATTAGGCCTGAACCGATCATAACTGTAAAACGTGCACCTTGTCTTATGTTCATTTTCCTTATAAAATAACATGCAATCGTTCAGACAAGCATCGATCTTTTGGTATCCAAGACCCAAATTATTCACCATTTTCTTACAATAGTAATAGTTATCGAGCAATTTTTCACTGTCAGGCAACATACTCTTAATGGCCTTCAAGAGCGTCTCAAAACACTTATGGCTCATGTTGCGATAAGCCTTGATGTTAAGTAATGTCGTCACTGTAGACAATGTAGTGTTCTTGGTGCAACTATGCCACAACGTCGCTACCCTCGTCTAACAACTAAAAAATACTTTGGCATCAGAATTCATAGGTTGCTCTCAACCTTATTCTCAATCAAAATCTAGCCCTACAATATCATGAACCATTTCATATGATGGGTACTGCTGCCCGGATTATGAACTTCTGCAATGCCATCATCTCTTCTTTTTGCCCATGTGCCCACCAACATTCTTCGTAATTTTTCAGGAATTCAGAAACAAGTAAATGATAGTTTACCATGTCTATTTCCAAATAATTACATTTTTATAATTCAAACAAGGGCATCTTATCTTGTTCTAACCATTCACACATTCTGCATGACTATACGCATACTATAGAAACACTTGGCAACCAACTTTAAATTCAGTTGTAGCACATATCTGGACACTTGACTTTCGTCGGCTCATCCAACTACGGTTTGAATAGAGGTCCATGATACCACAATACCTATTATAGACAACATGAGCTTATTAATATATAGCATGGCCAGGCTTTCTAAGCAAACTTATAAGCATAGGACTTGAGCATTCTTGTAAGCATATGATTAACATTTAAGCATACTTGTAAGCATATGACTTGAGTATACTTGCAAGCATATGACTTGAGCATACTTGTAAGTATATAACTTGAGCATACTTATAAGCATATGATTAATATTTAAGCATAATTGTAAGCATATGACTTGAGCATACTTGTAAGCATATGACTTGAGCATACTTGTACGCGTATGAATAACTCTTTAAGCATATTATTAACATTTAAGCATACTTGTAAGAATATGACTTGAGATTTCTTGCATATCTAGTATGACATTAACACTTAACTTCTTCATATATTCCCCCTTATAACTCCCGGACCTTACGTGGTTCCCAACATAACATAACCAATAACACAGCCCCATCCATACATGTTCAAACCATAATGAAAAGAATGAACATCTCAATATAAGGGATAGGCTGCCAAATTCTAATCGGGGAATGGCAAGAAGAATGGTGGCCCCTTAATACTTATCCCCTTTCCAACAGTTACCCGCCGTGGCCATCTCTTCCTCTCTCGTTATTGGATTGTTACTTCCTTAGTTCAAGTATAATGCACTAACTGTGATGCCCCTAAATTCAGATACCTCTATCTCAAATCTGATACTTCACGTTCTAATCTACCAATAACTTAAACAACATAATAATAGAATAATGTACATTTATATAATATAAATATTCTCGTCCCAAGTCTCTCAACTTTAACTAACAAATAACATAATTTAAAATATAACATACGTATTACATAACCGTACTTAAGTCTTAATACAACATAATAATTAAAATCCTAACATAGAGGACCAAGCTACTCTATAGCCTTGCCCTTTCCCTTATCATTGCCTGATGTTTCACCCCGTTCTGCCTTAACTGAAAAGTTTAAGGAAAGCAAGAATAAGTAACAAATTTACCGAATAAGTAATATAACAATAAGGGTGAACATGCATAAATATCAAGATAATAATCTCAAAGGTATAATGATAAAGGATAACAAGAGAGTTTAAAGAATAATGTTATAAACAAAGAAATCTCAATAGTTCCAAATCTATCCTTTCAATTGTAAATCAAAAGTTATTATAGATCATGGTATTATCAAAAGAATTCAAAGGTTTCAGCATTTTCCAATAGATAAGATTTTAATACTAGGCAGTCACTATGGACCAAGAGTTCCTGCTAGAATTAACAGTATTGCACTGAAAATTCAATATAAATAAGTACAATAGGTGATCAACCCAAAGTACCTTACGTTATGCATAACATTTAAACATGTTGTTCACGCGTGTGTTGGTCTCCCAACACACACACACACACACACACACACACACACACACACATATATATATATATCCCCTTCTATGAGGGTTGTTCATCTCAGCAGATTTATAAGATTTCGCAGCAAAGCAATTTGTTTGGATCGCTTTCTAACACATGATATTAGTCTAGTTGAATCAAATGGCTTAGACAGTTTTCACAATACATTTAAGAACAATCTATAATTTCAATGCTTGCAACATGATTCAAAGAATATAATTTAAATCTAACCTTAGAATATGAATAATAAATTGTACAAGTACAAATATTTTCTCAATATATATGGTTGATATAATAATAATTTGAAACTTGCACAATATCCAAAGTTGTGTAAATTAGGGAACTAGCCTTTTATGTAGATTACAGTTCTATAGCTTAACGTTACTTCAACTTGCATAATATTCAATGTTGTCTAAGTTATGTTCTATATACATGTTCATTAGTTATACAAGCTCGATACGTAAACTAACAATCCCACACACCTATTATACACATGTTCAATCACCTACATCATATACATACATTTAGTTATATATTTGATATACCATTAAACCACGTAGTTTCATAATCAACATTGTCTTTGCCATTGAAAGCTTCATTTAGAAACCCTTTATAAACTTCTGAAATCTTGATTCTATATAACCGCTACACAATTAAACACTTAAAACATACTTAAACTCTGATTTATAACTTAAGATATCAATATCAACATACTTCGAGGTTCATATTACAGTTTAAAATAGTCAGTCAAAAATGGTATATAGCGTGACCGTGCTACATTTTGACTTGGGAGTGGCGAGTCGCGCTGTTCCCTGGTCAAACCAGAGTTAATTTTGAGATTTCTTGTTTCCAGCTTACTTTCTAGCATACCAGGATACTGATACATATTATTTACACATGTTAAAAGGATTTTGGGTTAGATTTGGTGTCTCTTGTGTTCACTTTAAGTTTATTTTCCCACGTTATGGTTTTAATTTGAAATGTTCTATTTAATAAGGTTAATAAGTTCACTTCACAAAGGCTAATTATGATAACCATTAAACCACATAATGAGGCTAGATAAATCTTTACTACGCATGCTCACATGTATTATACTCATGCATTCAAAGTTAACTTAGCTTTACTCTTGAAATTATTGTAAATCATGTTTAAGTAGTTCATTTCGTGCCTAACTAGATCAGTGAGCATATCGGTCATTTTTAGAGGCATGGAGTGTCTTAGCATGTTATCTCATAAGGTCAGAACATAATTAACACAATGCTTATCAATATTAGTTTTCAAACCAAGCTAAACAACAAAATATATACAAAGCAATTTTGAATCACATTTCATACTCATTTGTTCACATAACTAAGACATATACACATGATAAAAAGGTCAGAACTCAAAGGACACAAGGTTCATCAAGGTTTGTTTTCAAAACTTTAAGTTTTCTTTTAAACTCACACTTAACCAAGTCAAATCCCTTTATTTCATACAAAGCAACATGAAAATCATATCAGACATATTTCTATACCTAACAAAGTTATACTCATATGCTCAGAGATTTAGAAGCAACCAAAAAATCATTTTCAAGGACTGGCAAACGGTACGACCGCGCTGGGGAAGTGTGACGCCCCCAAAATCAGACACTCATATCTCAAATTTGGTTTGTCACATATTAACCCTAATAATAAATTAAAGTCTCACATAATGGAAAATAGAATAAATTACATTGCTATAACATAATTATTCTCGTCCTAAGGTCTCACAACCGTTACTATTACATTACAACTTAAATTAAGCATAGCTTAATACATCATAGTAAATAAGTCCTTCTAAAACATTATAATAGTAAATTCCTAATACTAGGAAATAAAGCTATTCTGAAGCATTCTCTTTACTCTTGTCCTTGCCCGAGGGTTCACCACGTTTTGCCTTAACTGAAAGTTTTAAGGAAAGCAAGGATGAGCAACAAATTTGCCCAACAAGTAATATTGTAATAAGGGTAATCATATATAGAGTTCAAATCTTCAAGGGTATGACAGTGAATAATAATTTAGGAATTATCAACAATTCTCAATAAAGGTCGCTATGGAATTAAAGATATCAATGCTTAACCATTTCTAGATTTCAAAGTAAAGAATACTGAGCAGTCACTAAGGGCTATGAACTTCTACTAGAATTAACATTATTATACTGAAAATCTAATAAAAATGAGTACAACAGGTGATCAACTTAAAGTACCCTATGTTATGCATAACATTTAATCATACCCATGTGCGCACATCGGTCTACCGACAATTATATAGTTTCCTTTTCAAGGAGGGTTGTTCATCTCATTCAATTATAAGAGTCTGCGCCAAGTCAATTTGGTTTGGATAGCTTTCTAACATACGATAATAGTCTAGCCGAATCAATGGCTTAGATAGCTTTTATAATGCATTCAAGCCAAGGACGATAAATTCAATGCTTGCAACAATCATTAAGATATACCAATGATTTCTGAATAGTACTAGACATTTGTTCGAAATAAATATGGTTGATATGGCAACAATTCAGATTATACAATATATATATACAATGTAAAAAATTTAGGAAACTTGCATTCAATATGAGAATCAAATGAAGTTCGAGAACTTGCACAAAATCTAAAGTTATGTAAGTTAGGAAACTTGCCTCAAGCATAGTTTACCAAAGTATATCTTATCAACACTTTTTGAATCCTATTATAACATAATTACACGTATAGGATATTCATTAGTTACATATATTAAATATTCATACTTGATATGTAAGTTCGAATGCATACATAAGAGTCAAACTTAGTCTTATAATTCCATACGTATGTGATCACATACCTTACATACATGTAACACAAAATTAGTTTGTAAGACTATGGAATCAATTAACATAGTTCTTAATCATCTTTTGACTTAACGTTTGAAAGTTTATAAACACTCATCAATTATATGATTCTATCATTAGCATTCTTATTGACACTTTGAATATTGTATTTAGACATGTATTGCAGATTAAGACAACAATACAAACATGCATCACATCTCAGATCACAAACAGATTAGATGTACAACATTACGAGGTGGCGCATACATACTACCGGTTAGGCTTAGGGATCGGGGCAGAATTGCTACCAATCCTTCTAGCCCCACTTAAAGTTGAGATTTATATTTCCTGGTTTTAGACCAAATTTTAACATACCAAGACATTAACAATTATCTTGCACCCATGATAGAGGACTTTACATATACATATGACCATCTTAAGTTCACCTTTATATGTCATGGTCGTATTTTGGGATTTCTAAGGTATTAAGGCCAAATACGGTCATGGAATCATAAGGCCTACTATGTTAACCATATGTACATGTGAGAAGGTCCTATAACTGTAATATACATGCTACAATTGTTCATATTAGCTAGCATTGTTTATCACTTTAAAACATGCTTAAACTCATGCTTGGTTAACTTTAATTATATCTAACACATAAGAATCATGTTTAGAGAAACAAGAACATAAACATGCCATCTTAAATCTTCAGAACTTAACTCTATTCACATAAATGCAACTTAGTTCGAAAAATATCCGAGTTTGCTTTTGAAATCATTTTAAACTTGAAGAATTAAATCTAAAACATCTTTAAATCTCTTTTCATGTGTAGTTAGGTCATTTTTTCATACTCACAAGGTCAGAACATACTCCATGTGGTATTCATAGATATTAGTCTCAATATGTCAAGTTTTCTTTGAAAAATTCATTTAACTCCAAGCCTAAACAAGTTGGTCATGAACAAAGCAACTATAAATCACCACTCATGCTCATTTATGTTAAGAAATCAGTCATATATGTATAGTATTATGCTCAAAATTTGCAGAATACAAGTTCCATCAAAACTCATTTTCAAAACTTTAACCTTTTGTTATAGAACTCCTACTAAACCATATTGGACAATTCATTAAGAATGTTTTATACCACATGTTATACATCTTTTTATGCATGTATAGGTCATACTATTAGGTTAGAAATAACACAGTACCCTAGAAACCAGAATCTTCAGTTTTAATATGCTCAAGTTCATTATTAAAAGTTCCATACATGTAAACACACTTCACAAACACTTTTGTAGCATAATTCCAAATCTAATTTGAAAGAATTTAGTAGAATTTCCATGATTTGCCAACTTTCAAATTAAGTATTGAAAACAAGAATTTACCTCCTTAGAAGCCTAGTTAGCTTAGTTTCCACCTTCTGCAATTGCTAAACTCCTCCTTAAATAACAAGCAACTCAGACTCTAATTCTTGGATTTTGACAGACAATGTACAATAATGGGAAATGAGAATTGAAGCTTCCTTATATAGAGGAATACATGACCAGTTACTTGTTTTACACTAAAGTCTGAGTCCATGAAGTAGAAGAAGAACACAATGGTTATGGAATGGTTGTTCAACCACCACTCCCAGCCATTTGCCTTGCAATGATAACTTCCAATGTAGCTTATTGTTCATAGCTTAGCAGATCACATAAAGGAAAATATAGGTTACTGTTTAGTAACTGATTTTGGGACAATGGTTTAAGTGCTCAGCAACTTGGTTAAATAATGCTTAGTTTGGTTTCTTTGATTTCCAAAATGTAATTTTAATGTGTTAATGTTACTACACTATGAAAAATTAGGGATTTAATATATACTCATATCATATAATCCATGTACATTAGGACCACATAATTTAATATTTAATGCAGATAAAATAACACAGTTAGGTATTATTGTATGGGTATTCCTAATAGATATTATTATTTCACATATATCAATATTATATCACTATCCAATATTAAATATCCCTTTTAAACATTTAATCCCTTTTCGAATTTTTGGAATATAGAGTTAATCAATTAATTCTGTATTAACATGTCACATATGATTTTATTGGGCTACTAGGTAACTCATACCATTTAAATGTACTCTTATCATATGATTTTAATGATGTCACACATTACAATAATGTTCCATTTAACAGCCACTGCAATAACTAACTCTTCAAGCTCACATTTGGCATAATTGAAGCGCTTTTTGTCTCAAGTAGGAGGGCACAAATTTACCTGGCCCTCTAGCAGTTGTCAAATCGGTTTAGTTTCATGCCTGTTCCAACTTTTATCACCATACTAGTTTCACATAACATGAATTAAATTCTAAATTGATAATACTACTAGTTAAAGATCCTATTCATTTCATACATGGAATTCTACACATAATTAAATCTTTCCCTTATTAAACTCTTTTTCTTCTAATTCACGTTGTGAATTTCTTAGTTCCTCATTATGCCAAACTAGGCAATTCTCATAACTTTATGTTAAGATCCTCACCAGTCTCATCACCATGGCTTCACGATACCATTTCTATGAGCGAAATAATACTAATAATAATAACAATAATATAATATTAAACTTAAATTTATATATTCATCGAATAGTCTATTCCCTGTTCACGATGCAAATCTGCTGTGATTTCTTCTACGATATTGTGCGCCTAGACCTTTAAACATTCATTACATGTCATAATATATAAATAGATATCATAGTCTTCATAATCTTAAACTTTCTATTACAAACTATAGTATTGAAATCAATACATATATCTTTCCCTTCCCTTGTTTTTAAATAGCATAGTCTTCATAATCCTTTACAGTTTGTTCGCTCTTTCTTAGCCTAAAAAAAAAATATTTAAATTAAGCAAGGATGAGCATTTGAGTGCCCAACAAGTATTAATAATATATATATATATATATATATATAAAGAAAAAAGAATTTAAATGTTTTCTTTATACTATCCTTCTACAACAAGTCAATAGTTGTGAAGTAATCTATACCAAGGATAATAATAACATAACAACCCTCTTTCAAATTTTTGAAACTACATATTGACTATATATATGGTTTATGTGACATACTATGAACATTGTTTTCATTTTTGAAAGGGTTAAATAGAAATTCATCTGCAAACCGTCATAACTTACGGACACGGGGGTGATCAGCCCGTTGTGCCCTGCATTGATCAATACTACATTTCAAGAACGATGTTATCGTTCATTCTGTCCACCTTGGGTGCATAAAAGTTTTCCCATGTATGGGATGTTCATACTTGTCGGGGTTCCATAACAAAGGTCTTATCTTGTTCAACAATAATCTATAATTCAACATATATATATATATATATATATATATATATATATATATATATATATATATATATATATATATCAACATGTGATTAAATACAATGATTATCCAAGTGGGGACACTTGTATAACCATTTATAGAAATTAACGAATGTATATATGTATCCGAATTACCATATACTAACATGTTGATAATCAATGAGTGTATATAATATAGGTTTAACAATCTATACAATAATAATATAATTACGAACTTCTTACTCATGTCCATTGCATAAAGAAAATGCAAAGGTAGATATACTTTTTTGACGACGCGCTATAATTTCTCAACTTAGTTTTATCTTTTATGAAATCACCTATCGAAGAATAAGATCATTTCTTTATTAGAATTATATCATATCACATAATACTTGCTTATTGCGATCAAGACATTCCTAATCACATTGTCACATAACTTTAACAACCATCAATCACAAATAAACAGCTTAACAAGTCAACCTATCTAAGTCCAGATCAATTTCTAAAACATGTCGGTCTACCGACAGCTTTATCGGATAATTATCGAGTCTAAGACTCTATCTCGAAGTTCAACATCCGTAAATATCACTCATATAATTTTTAAATGACTTATAATTTTAAAACATTTATTATAATTTATCATAAATTTTTGAAAATATCGTAATCATTATTAAATGATTTAAATATCAAACAATTCTATTATCATTAATATTTAATTAATAATAAACTATTAATGAAACCATTGCCAAAATATTAAAGTTATTTATAATAACTCAAAATATTTTTAAAACATTTAAGTTACCCTTAAATGATTTTTAAAATATTTAAAATCATTTTAAATAATTACCATTAATATTTAAATATTAATGTACTATTTATCCAAATATTAAAAGTTATTAATTATAACTTAAAATATTTTTAATTCATTTATATCCCTTTTAAATGATTTTAAATTAATAAAACCATTTTAAACTATTTATTTAATATAATTATTAAATAAATTTAATATCATTACTATTAACTTAATATCATTAATATTAAATTATTAATGAAATTATCCTTTAAATATTAAAAGTTATATTTTATAACTTAAAATATCTTTAAACACTTTATTTTTATTTAAAATGATTTTTATAATAATAAAATCATTTTTAAAAACTAATTTATTTAATATAAATATTAAATAACTATAATATCATTAATAATAATTAATTAATGAATTTAACCTTTAAATATTAAAAGTTATATTTTATAACTTAAAATATTTTTAAATACCTTATTATTATTTAAAATGATTTTAATATAATAAAATCATTTTTAATTTATTTATTTAATTCATTTAATAAATAACTTAATTATCATTAATATTAATTTATTAATGAAAATTATCACATAATATTAAAAGTCATTAAAAATAACTTAAAATATTTTCTTATATCATAATATAATTTTAAATGATTTTTCATGTATTAAAATCATTTTTAAATAATTTATTTAATATTATAATTAAATAAATTAAATACTTTTAATATTCCAAAAATATTAAATATTTATGAAATATATTTAAAATAATTAAAATATAATTTTGGACTTTAAAATAATTTTTAATAATTTATTTTGTATTTTTCGAAATTAAAACTAATTAATACTAATTATTTAATAAAAATAATTAATTTTGTACAAAAATCGTTGCTAAAGACCACCTATAGCGACAGTAAACTGTCATTATAGGTGTTCTTCTTACGTGTTCTTGGCCAAACCCGTAACCTTCAAGCTTGTTATTGAGTAGGCATGTTTTGACCAACAATAATTCATAACTTATAATGTTTCTGGAACAATAAACATCAGATCATGTAGTTCAAATTCAACACTACATTATCTAACAAGAAACATGGCCAAAACATAAGAAACCAAAAAGATCTAGGTCATAGAAAAACTCGTCGAAAAAGTATTTCTTCATTTCTGGGTTTCCAGAAATGAAAAACAGTCCGAGTAGTCAACTTACGATCCTCATAACTTGCAATACATGAAATGTTTTTGCGATCTATCAATTCCAGCTTGTAGACAACACCTACGACTACAGATCTATCACATAACCTTGTCATAAAATCAACAAATAAAGCAGATACACGACGGTCAAACTATGTCAGAGAACTCGTTCATACAATTTTTGAAAATTCCAGAAAATGGAAAATGTTACCGGATGGTCTACTTTGACCATCCACTACAAAGATTCTGTTAATATATTACGGAATCTAGAGGCATAGATCTAAAGTTTATACAACATACAACAATCTAAGTACAACAACACCAACAAATCGTACAAAACCTGTCAAATCAAAGCAATTAAAAACGTTGTCAGACTCTGGAAATGACCTTCTGGGTTGCCCAGAAATGGTTTGGTCATGGTCGGTCAACGACCTTTGACCAACCATATCTGACAATCTGTTCATGATATGAGCTTGATTCAACTTCCAGAGTAAATATCTCATATCATACTACAATACTCAACACTTAAAACATCAAATCAATAAACACACTAAGATTTAAACGATCTGACATTCGGTTGTCAGACCCAAAAATAAATTTTCCAGATTTTGAAAAATCATCAATTAGAAGACTTAGATGTTATGAATATGTAAACTACCAACCCAGATCATCAAAATAGACTATAACTAACATATTTTAACAATCAAAATTAACATCTAACACAGAATTTTTGGACAGATTTCGAGGTAGGGTTTTATACCTTTCTAAGATTAATTTCTGATTTCTGGCTACTGATGTTGTTATGAAATTCGTGGGGCTTGATTTTGTGACTTTAAAACTTAAAATTTTCGTTGGTTCTGGTGAGAGAAGCTCTTGGTTGAGTGTTATACAAAAATGGCTAACAAATGCATTTCTCTCTCCTTCAATCTATAAATAGACCAACAAGGTGCATGAATTGGTTGACATAGGTGGCTTAAATCAGTGTTTTTAAGTCACAAGAGTTAGTAAGAGTTGGTTAACAACTCAAAATATATCTAGATCTACAAGCAAGCTCATAAAAAAAATTTAAAAAGGGCACTATAGTCAATATGCATTGCATTTTTAATGGCCATTTAATAAATGACAAACCCTTAAGGTTTAACCCTAAGGTTTAGCATAAAATAATTTGGAGAAATTTAGTAACTAGGGTTTGTAAAGTATAAAATTTTAGTTACTAAATGTTATAATTAGGGTTTTCTTAATTAGATTAGGTTAAAAAATTATATTATACATGAACATTAGGGTTTAGTACCACTAATCGTATTTAACCTTGCTAATAAAACAATTAGGGTTTAGGGTTTTTATAATTAGGGTTTCCAAAATACAATTAGGGTTTTATAAATATCAAATTAGGGTTCTAATCATTAGGGTTTTAATTTACTAATTAGGTTTACCTTAATTAGTAATTAAAGTCTATCATCCGTGTTATTAATCACAGTAACACAATTTCTCGATCGATCAAAATCTCCTGTTTAGGTTTTCAATTAGGGTTTCTAATTTACAAATTAGGGTTTTCATTCATTAGCTTATGGTTTTCCATTAAAAAATAAGGCTCGACCAAAAATACCAATCGTATAACACATATTACGATGTTCTTGATGATTTTTCCATCTTCATTTGACTTTTAATTAGGGTTTAATAAATTATATCTGAGGTTTGGTCAATATACACCATAATTGACCAACCATCAATAGTTCACACATATACAGTACATATTTATAGCACTGAAAAATTAAAATATATTTAATATTATAATATTATTCTCATACATTGATCAAAACCCATAATTAGGGTTTGGATTCCATATCTGATTTATCTGTCGTAATTAATCTTATTAATTAAGTTAAAATAATTAACTTAATAACCTGAACAAAAATCATATAATAAAATAATTATTATTATAAATACTCTAAAATTATTTCATATATTATTTAAATAATATATACTTATATTTTCATAGAAAATAATTAATAAAGACATTTTCAATATGGAATTAATTATTATAAGAATATAATTGATAATAATCAATAATTCTAAAATAAATTTATTTATAATAATTAATGTAATAAATAAATTTTATTTATCACACATATATATATATACATATTACTTGGGACATATCACCCATATTTATTTTAATAAATAAAAAAAATTATACGCAAAATTTATGATTTATTTATATAGAATTTCCTCTCCTTGTTGTAGAGGCTCATAGCCTCACTCCCTTCTTCAAAGAAATAATTGCCTTCTCCATGAGTGATGCTGAATGTTGGGATCTACAACACCGCCACCTTATTATAGAGCTAGGTTTTAATCCCACTCAAATCTCCTCGCCTTCCTAGCCTCAGATCAACTTGATGCGAGTAAACCTAGCTAACTCATTTCAATTTCGCAAGATATTCAAAGAATCGACATATCCCCTTGCTTCAACTCCAAAAATTTCACCTCCATCCTAGCCTGCATACTAGCTGAAAAATAATTTTCGAAAAATAAAGTCTTAAACTTATCCCATGTTACCACGCCTGCTCCTACCCTCGCCTGATTCGCTTCCCACCAAAAATTCGCCTCACCCTTCATCATGTAGGTGGAAAAAGCTGTCTTCTGTCCCTCAGCTACCCTAGCTATTATAAACGCCTTTTTAATTTCCTTAACCCAAGTTTGGGCTTCTACAGGGTCAGTTGTACCTTTGAATTCTAGTGGTCCTACAACCTGAAAGTCTTTGAAATTTACCAAGTGATTACCGAGATGGTTTCCTGCGGCTGGTACTCCTTGTTGCATAGCCTGAGCTACCATATTCGCAAATTGCTGCATCGGGTCTGCTTGTTGTTGTCCCTCCATGTTATTGACAGATTCTTCTGCCTTTTGGTTTCGAGTTTGACGTCTTGGTGGCATTATCTGGTTAAGTAAAACCATAAATTAACTTAAATTCTAAACCTTATTATATAAGTTTATTATATTAAACTTGTTTCATAACTCAAACTTAGATTCATATTCATTTAACGAATATTTTACATGGCATAGCACAATTGCTTTATACATCATTCATCCCTTTGTGACTATAAAAGTCGGGATTTACTACACCACTTATACAAAAGTTTTAGAATAATACATTACACAGACATACTAAGCACACAAATTATATTAAACACGCATATACAACAAAACCTATACTACCTATTTACTAAGCCTTTTTCTTGGACAACTCTTCGCCTGATGATCTTCCTTTCCACAAATAAAACATGCTCCCGGTTTATAGTCAGGACAATACAGAGTAGTATGTCCCTCATAGCCGAAAAGATAACAAATTCTTTTCCCTTTTTCTTATCAGGTTTTCCTAAATCATGGTCTTCTATCTTTCTTTTCCCCTTCTTGCTCGGAGCTGCACACGAAGTGTTGCTTGAGGCTCCCATCTGGTCAATTTGGATTTTAAGCTTATCCTGTTCTTCCATTGTTTCTATTAACGCCTGACGCAATTGACTATTAAGCAGCTTTTCTATCTCCCACAGCTTTTCTAGAGAAGAAACCTTGTTCCTCAGATCCTGCACCTCCGTTGATGCTTGATCAGCTTCAACTTTAGTGTCCGAATCACTATCTATCAGCTCTACCATCTCCAGATCTGGTACTACATTTTCTACAATGACCACCTTATCCAAGTCATTTTCATTGTGAGCTTCTATTTCAGCTATTGGCTTCGATATTAGCTCGGGTGTATAGGTTTGATCCTTCTTCATGCTATAAGCATATAACAAGCCTTTTCCACCAGACATCTACACACATAAATTATACTGATTAGTATATACTATATACATACAACAAATAATAGTTTTATACAAGTTATCTTTTATTTTGTTTGACGATGAATTTATTCAACTCATCTCTTTTTAAACTCTATCTGAGTTATTTATATTTTCAACGTTTCCCTCTTTTCTGACGTTTTAGCCTAAGGTCTAACCCACCTAAGGTTTTTAACCCTAAAGCTCTGATACCAACCTGTGACGCCCCCAAATTCAGATACTTGAAACCCAAACTCGGTGCTTCACTATACCATTTCTATGAGCGAAATAATACTAATAATAGTAACAATAATATAATATTAAACTTAAATTTACATATTCATCAGAGTATATTCTCCAAGTATGAG
The DNA here is from genome assembly GCA_020205605.1 of Panax ginseng. Classification (NCBI taxonomy): domain Eukaryota; kingdom Viridiplantae; phylum Streptophyta; class Magnoliopsida; order Apiales; family Araliaceae; genus Panax; species Panax ginseng. The sequence continues at coordinate 54,676,955 of CM035149.1, read as the reverse complement.
ACCCTTAAACATTCATTACATGTCATAATATATAAATAGATATCATAGTCTTCATAATCTTAAACTATTACAAACTATAGTGTTTAAATCAATCAGCCATCTTTCCCTTCCCCTTGTTTTTGGCAGAGCCTTCAGGTTGTTCGCTCTTAGCTGAAAACATTTAAATTAAGCAAGGATGAGTATTTGAGTGCCCAGCAAGTATTAACAATATATATATATATATATATATAAGCTGAAAGAATTTAAATGTTTTCTTTATACTATCCTTCTACAACAAGTCAATAGTTGTGAAGTAATCTATACCAAGGATAATAATAACATAACAACCCTCTTTCAAAATTTTAAAACTACATATTGACTATATATATGGTTTATCTAACATACTATGAACATTGTTTTCATTTTCGAAAGGGTTAAACAGAAATTCATCTGCAAACCATAACTTACGGACACGGGGGTGATCAGCCCGTTGTGCCCTGCATTGATCAATACTACATTTCAAGAACGATGTTATCGTTCATTCTGTCCACCTTGGGTGCATAAAAGTTTTTCCGTGTACGGGATGTTCATAGTTGTTGGGGTTCCATAACAAAGGTCTTATCTTGTTCAACAATAATCTATAATTCAACATATATATATATATATATATATATATATATATATATATGGGTAATTGACAAAGGTGTATCAACATGTGATTAAATACAATGATTATCCAAGTGGGGACACTTGTATAACCAATTATAGAAATTAACGAAGAGAATATATGTATCTGAATTACCATATACTAACATGTTGATAATCAATGAGCGTATATAATATAGGTTTAACAATCTATACAATAATAATATAATTCTGAACTTCTTACTCATGTCCATTGCATAAAGAAAATGCAAAGGTAGGATACTTGCCTGATACGCTGCTTACAATTCTCAACTTAGTTTTATCTTTTATGAAATCACCTATCAGTAATAAGATCATTTTATTGATTAGAATTATATCATATCACATAATATTACTTATTGCAGTTAGCACATTCCTAATCACATTGTCACATAACTTTAACAACCATTGAATCACAAATAAACAGTTAACAAGTCAACCTATCTAAGTCCAGATAAATTTCTGAAACATGTCGGTCTACCGACAGCTTTATCGGGTAATTATCGAGTCTAAGACTCTATCTCGAAGTTCAACATACATAAATATCAGTTATATAATTTTTAAATGACTTATAATTTTAAAACATTTATTATAATTTATCATAAAATTTTAAAATATCAGAATCATTATTAAATGATTTAAATATCAAACAATTCTATTATCATTAATATTTAATTAATAATAAACTATTAATGAAACCATTGCCAAAATATTAAAGTTATTTATAATAACTCAAAATATTTTAAAAACATTTAAGTTACCTTTAAATGATTTTTAAAATATTTAAAATTATTTTAAATAATTACCATTAATATTTAAATATTAATGTACTATTTATCCAAATATTAAAAGTTATTAATTATAACTTAAAATATTTTTAATTCATTTATATCTCTTTTTAAATGATTTTAAATTAATAAAACCATTTTTAAACTATTTATTTAATATAATTATTAAATGAATTTAACATCATTACTATTAACTTAATATCATTAATATTATATTATTAATGAAATTATCCTTTAAATATTAAAAGTTATATTTTATAACTTAAAATATCTTTAAACACTTTATTTTTTATTTAAAATGATTTTTATAATAATAAAATTATTTTAAACTAATTTATTTAATATAAATATTAAATAACTATAATATAATTAATAATAATTAATTAATGAATTTAACCTTTAAATATTAAAAGTTATATTTTATAACTTAAAATATTTTTAAATAACTTATTATTATTTTAAAATGATTTTAATATAATAAAATCATTTTAAATTTATTTATTTAATTCATTTAATAAATAACTTAATTACCATTAATATTAATTTATTAATAAAATTATCACATAATATTAAAAGTCATTAAAATAACTTAAAATATTTTCTTATATCATAATATAATTTTAAATGATTTTTCATGTATTAAAATCATTTTAAATAATTTATTTAATATTATAATTAAATAAATTAAATACTTTTAATATTCCAAAAATATTAAATATTTATGAAATATATTTAAAATAATTAAAATATAGTTTTTAGAGACTTTAAAATAATTTTTAATAATTTATTTTGTATTTTTCAGAATTAAAATAATTGTTGTTTGGCATGATCATGACCATTGATGATAACACGAATATCCTTGGCCCGTATGTAAGACCCCAACTTTTATGTATAAAGAATAATTTTTCTAGAAATATATTTTTGAATATTATGGTGTGGATATGATATAATGTTATAGTTGTGGTAATATTTGAAAATTTTGCAAAGTAAGCAAGTTGATATAAAATATTCATTGTGCCGGGGAATATTCGATTGGTCAGAGAATATTCGTTTTAGCAGGGAATATTCGTACGACGGCACAATCATTGGTGGAACCCACAACGGAAGTTTTGTCATAGTTAGAAAATGACAGAATTATCTTTTTATGAAAATAACGACGAAAGTTTTACCGTTAAACTGTTGAATTACTCGGTGGTAAAAGTACAGTAATACGCATGGTTGCATAGTAGCACGCGGTATTGATTATTGATGCTTACGTGAGAAGTCACTTAGTTATACTCAATTATTGTTACAGTAATTGTTGCATAGTATCTCACGTTATTTGATTCAATTATTGTCACAGTATCATCTGCATAATATTTTATATTATTAAATCAATAATTGAGACAACAAAGTTATTCATATTATTATTTGCAATATTGATGATGTCTAGAAAGTTCTGTTGAGGAGAGGTTTGGTCACCTAATTGCTTGCCAATAGTGAGAAATCCTTACTCGGAAAGCCCTCTTCCTGGGAATGATCTGGTTGTTAAATATTGTGAGTTATAATATTAATGATGAATAATTGTTGAAGTATTAAGAATGTGTTTATTGAAGGTAAATGAATTACAAAAGTTAGAGGAGAATAATGTAAACTTGGAAAACTTTAGGGGTACTAAAGTGTAATAAGTTAAATCAATCTGGACCATTGTCTTAGATTTGTAATATTCATGAACGCAATCAAATTTCACAAAATAAGCGGAAACGTGGAAAATTAGAGTTTTAAAATTTTACAAACCATATACCCGGATCATCCTTTATGCATAATTATTAATTAAACGAAAAGATAAAGAACAAGAATCATACCCTTGAAGATTCGAGCTTCCTCAGGTACAAGTTCACCTCCAAATCCTTTCGTGTTCAACTTGAATCCACCGGCTTTGGTTTCTTCCTTTGATCAACGTTAGCCACCCAAGTGTTTGGCCTCTAGAGGTGATCCACCAAGGAAGAAGAAAGATTCAAGAAGATGGGTGTTTTGGAAAACCCTAGTTTTTCTATCTCTCATAGAAAGGAGCGTACTATCCAACAATTAGAATAACGTCTGTTGTGAAAAAGGCAACAACCACCTCACCCATAATAAGACTCCTCTTATTTATAGATGTGGGCAACCCTCCTTAACAATTAAGGAATTGGGTTTTATTTTAATTAATTAAAATCCTTTAATTAATTAGCCTCCTAATCTTATAAGGAATAAATGAGAGTACTAATATTAAATTAATTTCCAACTCTTTAGAAATTAAAATAATAATAATTGTAATAATATTAATTAGACTCTTCTTATTAATTTATATATTTAATATTTCCAAAATATTAAATAATAAATATTAAGCTATTTAATTAATTCTATCACCATAGATTAAATTAAATACACTTAACATATTATCACGATTATGCCATTAACTTGTTAAATAATTATTCTTCCTTTTATTGTGTGACCCTTTAGGTTCTCCATATTAAACCGGTTGTGAATAAATCAATTAGAATAATTCTAATCTTATTTAAATAAATAAATTAAACTATTAATTTATTTAAATAAATAATATTTATTTTACAATAGGGATAAACCTCCCTAGCGATCAACGACTTTCCAGATAATATGGATTTTAACATTAATCATAAAAGAACCTTTGAGTAAATAGTTACCGTACAATTCAATCCTTCCACCATACAATGTTCCAATTAAATATAAGACATAGAATTACTGTCAAGTCTTATTTTATTTAATTATATGTATTTCGACTCTTAAATGCACAACACCAAATAATGCAAATTAGAAAATCCTTTCTAATTTCATTCTGCCTTGGCCAAGGACTATTGGGTTGTCACATAAGACATTTCTCTTCTTTTACTAGAAGTGTTAGATTCTTTATTGATCATACATTATCTCCATGTACGACTTATTATACCCAAGCATACCCTTTGATATACCCTAAGGGTCTTAAGGAATAAGTCAAAGTATAATTCATCATACACAAGATACTATGATGATCTCAAGTTTAAGGATCACTTGTACTACTATCACTATAGGAATTCCTATTGACAGGCAAGTAAAACTCCATTAGGTATTCCTTAGTGAGCCACGTTCAGTGAACTTATTCTCTAATAAGCACCTACATACTTGCTTTAATGTCTCCACACAAATGATCATGAGATCAATCATCCTCATCCAATGAGCAAGCAACGAATGTACCAATATATCCAGATTCACTAATCCCCAATTTAGTAATCCAACGATTGGGAACTATTTCGGTTTTAAGCTTTCTAAGAATTTAGATCTCATTAGAATGATCATCATCATTATTCTAAAAGCATTGCTTAAAACTATGAGTTTATCACATATTATAAAATAGCATCATGTAGATAATTAAAAGCATTTAATAAATTAATAATTTTTATTAATAAATGAATAAGATTGTTACAAAGTATATGCTTTATCATCAACATGATTGGCTTATGTGCCACAACACATGGTATCTCATACCCTTCTTCTCTAAGTGACGATTATCCTGCTGTTGGATAAGCTTTAGTTAATGGATATGTAATGTTCTTTTTGAGAGTCCACTATCTCTATAGTGATTTCCCATCTTTCAATGATTCCTATAATCAAATGAAAGTGCCACAACACATATTTAGATCCAAGATGAGACTTAGGAACTATTCCTAGTTCTGTAATGAACTTTTCATCCAAACAATCAACTTGCAGCTTCATTTATAGCTATATACTTTGTCTTTATCACTAAATCAATAACTCTTTGCTGTTTGGAACCTTTCCAATTTCACTGCACCACCGTTCAAGGTAACGCTTTACCTTAAAGTAGATTTTATGTCCTCTTGGTCTATCTAAAAAACTTGAGTCTGTTAAGCCCTCTAGTTTTAATTTAGACCCACCATAAACATGATCACATCCTTAATGCCGGTTAAGTAATTTAAGATGTGTTTCACTGACTCACAATGAACTTCTCTAGAATATGATTGATTAATATCAGGTCTCATATATTTCATTGCATACATGATAGTTACTCATGTGATCTCTCTTTTTGGAGTCTTTGTGGACTATTAAGAGAGATACACTCCATGGCTCATCAACATGAGACAACTCTTGGAGTTTGCCATACTAAACGACTTTAGCATCAAATGAATATACGTTTCATGGGTTAAGTCGAGCATCCTCTTTAATCTATCTATATAGATTTGTATCCCCAATTAATATACTCTTCCCAAATCATTCATGGAGGAATGTTTAGACAACTTTATCTTTACTAATTGTAGCATTAGTATGTCATTCCTTATCCATAGTATATCAACATATAATATTAAGAATGTCATGGTTCTCCCACTGACCCTTTTGTACACACTAGGTTCATTCTTATTTTTGATAAAATCAAACTCTTTTGATTGTCTCATCAAAACGAATGTTCCATATTTGAGAAGCTTGCTTCAATCCATTTCTCTGAGTGTCTACAACTCTTACCTCATCATATGTAACTGGATCATCATCTTCTATATATGATGTGTACCTCATCATCATCATCTATGATGAATCCATACCTCCTTGGTATCTTCGATATTATTTCAAATTTATGATTCGGTTATGGTAAAATAGGTCTATCTATAGGTTCCTCTTATTTAACTAATAGTATTTTGTGGTTCTTGAACTCTTCAAGATCTATTATCCTCCCACTAGCCACTTCAATGATAAACACCTTTATCTTAGAAGGTAGCATGTTTCGTAACAAACACCTTTTGTTAAGTAGGATTATAAAACATATACCCTAAACTTATTTTAAGATGTCCCATAAATTGTACTTGTCAAATCTTGTCCCAAACTTATCCTTTGAAACCTTTTCACATAAGCTGGACAACCCCTTATCTTAACTTACTTAAAATTAGGAATCCTTCCTGTCCATAACTTTTATGGAGTCTCGTGGCCGGATTTTGAGGATACCTTTTCGTAGATATGTAGCCATTTCTAGGACATTATCCCAGAAGGATACTGGAATGTCGGTAAAATCATTATGGACCGCACCATATCTAACAAGGTACGATTTTTCCTTTCAGATACATCAATTAATTATTTCATATCAGGAGGCGTCCATTATGAGAAAACCATTTGAGATGATCTAGAAACTCATTGCACAAGTATTCCTTCCTTGATCCGATCAAAGAATCTTAATACTTTTCAAATGAGTTTCACTTTTGAATTCTTTGAACCTTTCAAATAATTCATACTTGTATTTCATCAAATACAAATATTCAACTCTTTGAATGATCATCTCCTTTTCTTATACTAGTTTGTTCAATTTGTAAAATAATTTTTATGTAAGTCAAGTATACAAAATCCATTAAGTAATATTCCAGTTCTATAAAAACATTATTATTATAAATAGAACAAAAATTGTTCTTAAATATAATACCAAAGATTTCATTATCCAACAACAAAATGGAAATAATATTTCTAACGAGAACTAGAATACAATAACAACTTATTGACTTAATAGATTTTTCCCGTAGGCAATGCTAAACTATAAGTTTCTATGGCTAATGCAGCAACATTTGCTTCATTTTCCATACATAGGATTACTTATCTTTGTTTATCTTTCTACTTCTGCTCGGTCCCTTCATAAATCTATATTTATGATAACCAAAGTTGGTATCCAATACCCAAGTAGAATCTTGACTTAAAGAAAAATTTATTTTAAATCATGAAAAAAATTATATTTTTAACCGAAACTTCACTAAGCTTGTTTTGGTTAGCCTCTGCAAGATGCTTCTTGCAATTTCTTTCCAGTGTCTAGGCTTATTCTAGTGGAAGCAAACTCCTTTGCTATCCGTATCAATTTTGTTCTTATTATCCTTTATTTTTGCCTTTTTATTTACCTTCTTTGAATCGTTCTTCTTTTCAGAAGATCCTTTGGCCCGTACCAGTAAGACTTGGTCTTTATTTGTTGGAAAGTGACTCTCAACATTTTTCAACATGTTAAGCAAATCAGCGAGGTTGATATCTAGCTTTTTCATATGAAAAATTCACAACAATTGTGAAGGAGTCCGGGAGAGTGCAAGATCAAATCTTGGCTCAACTCTACATCCATGACAAAACCTGTTGTCCTAATTGTTCAATCAAATTTATCATGTTTAGGACATGTGTCTGTACTATAGTGTCGTTTGTCATTCTAGACCGGAAGAGCTCCTTAGATATCTAATATCTATTAGTCCTACTTTCCTCAACATCAACTACTTGATGTACAGGAATATAGTAGGAGCATCCATAGTTTCATTCTGACGCTGAAGCACGTTACTTATGGATGCGAGAATGATGCATTGAGCCAACTGTGAATCATCTTGTCACTTTCTAAAAGTAGCATTCTCTTCCTCAGAGGCATTGTCTGCAACCATTGCAGGGATAGGCGTATTAAGGATATAAGATAACTTTTCAGCCATGAGAACTATTCTCATATTCCTTAACCAATCAATTTAATTCGGTCAGGTTAAATATAACATCTAATATGCCACGCAGTGATAGTAATTTAGACATTGTAAAATTCTAAAATGAATTTAAAATTAACAACATTCATACATTCTTTTATTAATTACCAAAATAATTTAGGTCTTGTTTTAAATTAGTATCTCCCACTATTTTCTTCAAACTATATTACCCTCAATATATATAGTTCGACAATATCTAATTAAAGATATTCTAGTGAGAATAAGGATCCCATTTCAAATGTATATAGCCTTGTGTGTGCACAACAAACTATATATAAATAAATAGGTTGACAACTCTTGTTAATTACATCAACTATGCAACTCCTTATATTTTGCCTCTTAGATCATAATGGTCAAGTGTGTTCACATCCGAACTAAAATGATCTATGTTAAGTCATACCTAGCACTTTCATATATTCAAAAGAAAAACAATATCCTTGTGTGTGCACAACAAAATAGCATTGTTCAGTCTATTTATAAGCATTAAATGTGATAAAACAACATCTTAAATATTTAATACTTGCCTTATGTGTGCACAACAAACTCATATTAAATATTTAATACTCTATTGTTTTACCATGCTAGAAGGCGACGTTCGATATTCCAAATATCTTTGAACGTTACAACGTAATATAATTCATTTGAGGGTTTTGTTATTAATTTGTCTCATCTTATTTAGAGCGCATGCACATATATATATAAAATACGTGTCATATTAATTAACATGCGAAGCATGTTTGCATAATATATAATATATGTAGTATAAGCATGCACATATAGAATACTATATTTTATCCGGATTGATTATGGACTTTTATTCTAGTTTGGTTCACTAGAGTCACCAAGTGAACCACAAAGGTCAAACCCTAGGGGTGCAAGAATTAATATTTAAATATAACTATTACATTTAAACCCGGGCTCCATTACAAACGGGTCTTCAAGCGCTCATTGCTCCTTGATCTCCAATTCTTCAAAATTAATTATAACTATTCCTATTACAAAAATATTTAAAATAAATAGAAACTTTGATTAGCAGTCAAGGGAAAGTACATAAAAGGGAGTTAGAATTTATATTAAGAAAAATTAGAGAAAATGAGGTACGCAGACCCCATTTAATAAAACTCATACATTCATGCATCCAACTAAAATAAAATCCAATTATATTGGTCAATAGTCCATAAATAATCCCATTTATTATCATACACATCACTATATGCATCAATAAATAACATTCATCTCATGAATAATAAACATTCAATATATATATATATATTGATATCATTTAATGGGAAATTTAATTAGTATAAAATCTAATTTTGAATTTGTAACGATCGAGAATTTGTAATTTAATTTAAATATTTATTAAATTAAATAAATATTTTAAATAATTTATTTGTTGAGAAAAAATAAATAATTGATGAATTATGGTGAATTATGGTGAATTAATTTAGTAACTAAATTGATTAATTAAATTGAGTAATGATAATTTTATTTGAAGGATTTAATTTAAGGAAATAATTAAATTAAATCAATTTCTTGATATTTCTGTGAAATAATTAAATTAAATGAATTGTTTAATTTAAAGGAAATAAATAAATTAAACAAAGTGATGTTTCTAATTTATTAATCAAATTAGATATATAATTATTTATTAATTATAAGGTATAATGATAATAAGAATTTTATTACTATTATAAGTTATTTAAATTAGCTAAAACTAAAGTTATTTAATTAACTAAATTAATGGCGTGACATGAAAACTATATAATATAAATAATATAATAAGGCCTTGTGGCCTTTGGCTTATTCCAACTGACGTCTTTTGTTTTCTTTAACTGAAAGAGAATGTGGGAGTCAGTATATGTGGGTTATGCGTAACTTAAGACATCATTTAACTATTTATTTCCTTTTATTCGTAACTTCATCATTTTTAGGAAAAATACCAAAATGATTCCAAAAATTCTTCTTTTCTGGGTTTAGATAGTATATGACCCAACAATGATCCCCAAATGTTTTTGAAATTTTAGAAAGTGATTTACTAATTTTAAAGTGCCCAAAACACTCGGATGTTGCTTCATTTTTCATAAATCGAGTTTTGTTCGGAAAATTCTGAAATTTTAAGGGTATACTCCCATAGCATATATGAACATACTGTAAAACTTTCAGATTTTTCCCATGTATACACTATGAGAAATGCGGGTGTTAATATTTAGGAGTCCTTTACGGAAATAGCCATTACGCACAACCTATAAATCGAAATGTGTCTGTTCTTTTTCCTACATGTAGATAACTTCTCAACGTACCTCTGTGATTTTTCCCAGATTTTTAAAAGACTTGAAACTATCCGAAACAGCGATAAGAAAAACAGGGACAATAGCTTTTTAGGGTTTTAAAACTTTAATACTCTATGTGGATTGTTTTGGGAAAATAGCCCCCATGGCTTCAATACTTGCTAGTATTCTACCACTTGGGTTTACTAGATAACTCATGTATCTAGCACTCCCCCTTCGACGGATCACAAATCCAAGTTGTAAAACTTGAGTTACACAAGATTTAGTGGAAGAAAAATAAGGGTTTAACCCCTAGGAGAACATATGCTCATTTTCTTCCTCTAAACCTTTGATCTAACACTCAAGATACTTAGTTCCATACATGATGATATGTAGAACTAGGGTATCTTGAGTATTAGTTCATAACCCCAACAAATCTTGCTATAACACAAAATAAAAGAAGAAGATGAAGATTTAGGTTATACCTTGATCTAGTAGCAACCTTCCTTGATTTACCAAAGTAATATATAATCTTAGGGTGCACTAATCAAGCTAGCACACTCCTCTCTCTCTCTCTTCAAAACCGAACCCCTCTCTCTCTTTTCTCTCTTTGTATCTTGCTAGCTTGGGAGAAAAGTAGAAGAAGAAGAATAATAGAAATGAAATGTCTAGCAAAATGAAATGGGATTATTAACTCATATCCCCCATACTTTTGTTGTCCCTTGAATAAAAGGCTTCACCTTATCTCTTTCAAATGAGCCTAATCATGTGATTAAGGGTGCTAAGTAGATTTTCTACCAATGGGAAAGGGACACACTTGTACTTGATGTAAGAGTTACTAATTAAGGAACTTGATTAACTTAACTTTATTGCCTTAAAAGGCCTAATATGGCCGGTCCCCTTGCCCCCATTATCTCCTTCATTTTGCTTTTATTTTAATGCACAAATTTGATTAATCAAAAGTCTAAAAATACCCTTAATCAAGTGGGCTAAGTATTGGTTTGCATTTTATTTCTTTTGGGCTTCTCCTTTAATTGTTTTGGGCCATATAATGAACATAGTCTAACAATTTTTTAATATATGTTACCCAAATTGTTTATTTAGGGTTTCCATTCCCAATCTTATGAAATTTAATTACTTATACATGTGACTTTAGCTCATAACCTAATTAGGTTTACTAGAAATAGGTTTAAAATTATTAGTCACTTGAAATAACAAGATTATCCACTTAAGTTAGTATACATATTAAATACTAACCCTTCCTTATTACCATAACCCTTAGGTTAGTTAATTGTCTCAACTAATGTATAATTAGGTTACGAAGCTTTCATTTAGGGTTTAAAAATAAAATAAAATTAGTTCTTATAATTTGTAATTAGGGTTTCTAATCACATTATGCATGAATATTAGGGTTTCGAGTCAATGATCAGGGTTTACCTAATTAGCGTTTATATTTATAATATCAGACATTGATCACATTATCACGATTACCTAACAATTTTGAACTCCAATTTGTATTTTAAATTAGGGCTTCACACAATAATATAAGGGTTTATCACATAACACCATAATTGACCAACCCTTATCGGTCCACATATACAGTACATATTTATAGCACTAAAAAATCAAAATATAATTAATATTATATTATTATTCTCACGCCTTGATCAAAATCCAAAAAAATAATAATTAGGGTTTGGATTCCATATCTGATTTATCTGTCGTACTTAACATTATTAATTAAGTTAAAAATAATTAACTTAATAATCGAACAAAGTTCATATAATAAAATAATTATTATAATAATTTAAAATCATTTCATATATTATATAAATAATATATGATTATATTTTCATAGAAAATAATTAATAAAACATTTCTACTATAAAATTAATTATGATAAGAATATAATTTATAATGATCAATAATTCTAAATTTAAATTTTTTGTAAATATTCATATTTTTATTTATCACATAAATACATATACACATTATCTAGGCACATATTCCGCATATTTAAAATATAAAAAAAAATTATACGCAAAATTTCTAATTTATTTGTATAGAAAATATCGGGTTGTTACACATATTGATTCTATCTCGTGTATGATTGTACAAGCTCTTGTAACCTAATTCGTTACATCGAGCGAATATTACTTTCTTTATTATTATTCGAAGCGTATATTGTTCTAATACATTGATTCAAATGAGATCGTTCTAACTCTTCTGAATATAGCGCTTTGTATGTATATCATGTTTACTCAATTATACATTGTTGTTATTTAACCTTTGACTTTAATAACCTTGTTCAAAGCTTTATTGTTGTATTAAACCTTCAAGTAGTAAGTAAACCTTTATTGATTGAATTAATCTACAATCGAACAGTGTTCTCGTTGACTTATGTCACAATCCATGTTTTGATGATGACCATATTTGTTCACTAACCATGTTCTATAACATTTCAGGAACATCAAGGAAGAAGGTCCAAAGTCAAGATGTCTTTGAAGAAAGGAAAGCTAATTTGAGTCCTAGGAATATATGTAAGATCTTAGCAATTATGACTTTCCAAAATAAGGCTCTAGGACATGTGCATTGCATATATATACTTGTATTCACAATTAATGATGCACGTTAAATAACTAGCTCATAATATTCATGGCCAAATTTGCTCAACATAAGGAATCAAAATCCTGTTAAATAAACCCACACAGTAGAGCAAGGAATGGGGTAAATAAATTATCATAAGTTATGCATTAAATCTCTCCATCAATCTAAGTTCCCGAGTAAGACAACAATGGGATAGCAGGACTCAAGCATTACAATTTAAGGAATCTAATTGGGTGTCTCCAACGGTCCAATATATATGGACACCGGCCAGCAGCTAATTATGGTAAGCACAAATTATGACATCATAAATCACGCTACACAAACTATGCGTCATAATTCTAGGCAAGTAATTAAGAAATCTAGTTGATTGATTACCATATGCGGTACAGGATTCATGGGCCATGATTTGGAAAATCTAATTGGTTGATTCTAACGGTCCAATATATATGGAAACATGTATGCAAAGGTTTATGGTAATACAAAGTGTTAACTTCTAGCATTTTAGACATTGGGGAAGTAGAAATTTGTAACAGGATTATCTCCCATAAAAAGGAAATCAATTAGCCCTAAAATACTGATAGCGTGATATCTCAGTAAATAAAATCTCAGTGTTGAAAAACAAATCGAGAATATCATGTTTGAAAGAGAACTGCAAGATTTGAGCAAAAAGTATTTCCAACGTGTATATCAAAATTCTTGGAACGGAAATATGCTGGTGAAGCCTATATAAACTGAGCTCTTTAACAACTTTAGAAAATAAAAGTCATTTTTACAGTATCGAAAATCCTACAAGTTACAAAAGTGTTTTTCATCGTGATCGATTGCATTAAAAAAGCGATGTGTCGACTACGAAAGAATATATAAGAACATATTCTGGTAATATTCTTCTTGCATATCATTTCATCTCATACTAGAGCCTTAAGTTGGTAAGCGATACATTGCTTGATCATTAGACCTCTAGTGTGTATCTTATATTTTGACCTCTCAATCAATACTTTATTATGATTAATTTTGTTTGAATTGATAACTCATTATACTCAAGTTTGGGGAAAGCATAGGTGCTTAAGAGTGCATAGGTGCACGAGGGAACAAAGGTGTTGGAATTGCTAGAACTTGTATTGTAATTGAAAGAGTTAATAAAGTGAGTCTCCAATACTAGTTGGTATTGGGCGTGGATTAGCTACTATTCTAGAGGGTAGTAGTTGAACCACGTAAAAATTACAGTGTTCGTGTGATTTATTGATTATCTTATTATTTATCCGATGCTTTGCATTATATTCATATCGATGGCCGGTTAACTCAATAATATCCTAATTTGGTAATCCAGCTTGCTGCATTAAACATCCAAAGGACTTTTTATAAGAAATAATAATTGGACATAGTTTGTGCCTACACTTATTCAACCCTCCCTTCTAAGTGTATCTATTTAAATTTCATTTGGTATCGAGCTTGGCTCTACTTATCTTAGTCTTAAAGGTGACTTGTAGGGAAGATTACGACATGGCACAACTTGAAGCACTCATCACGAAGGTCAATCAACAAACCGACCTCCACTACTCCTTGGAACTGAAAACTATAACTTCTGGAAATTTCGGATGAGGATATATCTTAAGCGAGACCTATGGGAATGGTGGGTGGTAGAGAATGGACCGGTAATCCCAAGGAAAGATGATGGCACTCCAAAAACACTACTCGAGATGCACTCAATCGAAACATACATGGTGTTATACGATTCAAAAGAAATGAACACTCTCCTCAGCGGCATTGTGCAATCCGAAATAGATAAGGTTTCCTCATGCAACACATCGAATGAGATTTGGGATACCCTAGTGGTAAGTCACAAAGGAACTTCCAAAGTACGAGAAGTCAAGCTAAGTATGCTCATGCATGACTATGAAATGTTCAAACTGAAAAGAGATGAAATGATCAAAATGGCTAAAGCACGATTTTTGGTACTTATCAATTCCTTAAAGTTACTCGACAAGACAATTCCACAAAGCGAAATCAATCGTAAGTTACTTCGGGCTATGCCCAAAAGGTTTGCATCTAAAATTACTACTCTTCAAGACTCCGTCAATATTTCTTCTATGGATACATTAACTCTCTTTGGTGAACTAGAAGAATATGAACATCAATTGAAAAGATACGATGACGAGGAAGAAGTTCCTCGAAAGAAGGTACTAGCTTTAAATGCAGGAATTGAAGAAGAGCTTGAGAACAACTCGGACGATGAAATAGCCATGATATCAAGAAGACTTAAGGGCCTACTTCAAAGAAAGAATCAAAGGAAAAATACATTCAGCGCAAACAAATTTAAAGGAAAGCCAATGAAGAAACCTATTTTAGTGTGGACGACCAGTCACTTTAAAAGGATTGCTTCCAACTCAAAAACAAAAGGAAAGCAAAGGCAATAAGGAGTTCAAAAAGCATAAAGCATTCCTAATTGGAGTAATGATGAAGAATCTGAAGTGGAAATAGATGCAAACGATGAACTGGCTCAAATATGATTCATGGGACTTGAAGGTGAAAGTGAGGTAACTCTTTCTGATAGTATTACTTTGAAACAAGAAAATGAAAAATTAAAAGAAAAAAAATATGTACTTAAAAGATCTAGTAAACACTCTAATGAGCGAAGTGGAAGTACTGATAGATGAAAAGAAAGAATTAGAAAAAGTAACACACACAAATGAGGAAAAGGTATTAGCAGCAAAGAATGATTATTTAGATAATTACAATAAAATATTGTTCAACAAGGTAAATTAGCTAAATAATGAAGTTGAAAAATTAAAAAAAGTGATAGAGATGAGAGATGTGTGCATTGATGCATTTGGCGATGAATCGAGTAATAAAAAACCTCCAACTAATGACCTACAAAAAGAAATAGAGTCTTTAAAAATCTCTCTAGCTAAATTTATTCATGGGGAAGAAAACCTAAATGTCATGCTAGGAGCACAAAGACCTAGTTATGATAAACAAGGCATAGATTACAACCCAACATATAGAAAAGAAGTTGAAATGCTAAAATCTAAATCATCATTTAAATTAAATTATTGCACACCTTTTACCTCTTGCAAAAATTGTGGCATTAAAGGACATCTAGAGATAAACTGCTCAAAAAAGAAAAATTGAAGTAAAGCCGTATGGATAAAGAAAAGTGATTTGATTTTAACTAACACAAGTGGACCCAAAAAGATATGGGTACCAAAAATATAAATTGTATCTCTCTTATACAGGTACGTTTCAAAGCCAAAGTATCTTCTCAAAAGTGGATCCTTGACGGCGGATGTTCACGTCATATGACGGAGACAAATCTAAGTTAAATGAAACTAAATGTCAAAAGAAATATGGAAGCTGTCACATTCGGAGATAATCGGTCATGCGAAATAATTGGGAAAGGTAAAATTGGTAATGGTAAGGTTAACATTAATAATGTTCATCTTGTTAACGGTCTAGAATTCAATCTTATCGGTGTTAGTCAATTAATGGATAATGGACATCAAGTAAAGTTTGAAAAGATAAATATACAATTTCACATTGTACTAACAATCTTTGCTTTAGTTGCGAAGAGAAGGGAATATATATACTCTTGATTTTGAAGCGACGAGGAGGAAGAATTATGTCTTATGACCATTCAAGATGAAGCGAATCTATGACATAGAAGGATGGGGAATGTTCATATGGACCTCATCAAGAAGTTGTCATCAAAGAACTTAGTAAAGGATTACCCAAAATGAATTTTGAGAAGAAAGGTATGTCGAACCTGTCGACTTGGAAAATAAGTAAGAACATCATTCACGACCAAAAACATGGTATCAACTTCTTCTCCCTTACAATTGCTTCATCTCGATTTATTTGGACCTGAAAGGCATGCTAGTCTAAATGATAAATTCTATGCTTTTGTGATAGTCGATGATTTCTCTAGATATACATGGGTACTCTTTCTTAGAACAAAAGATGAGGCATTTAAAGAATTTAAAAAACTGATTAAAAATTTGGAGACTAAATATAGTCTTAATCTTATAAAAATCAGAAGTGATGGTACAGAATTTCAAAAGGATTTTATTGTATTTTGTAATCAAAAAGGAATCACTCATGAATTTTCAACACCTAGAACTCCACAACAAAATGGAGTGGTAGAAAGGAAGAATCGAACATTACAAGAAACAATTTAGAACTCTAATTCGGAAAGTAAACTCCCTAAGAAATTTTGAATTTCGAAATTTGTTAACATAACATGTTATGTGCTAAATAGAGTGTTGATTAAATCCAATCATTTTGAAAACACCATATGAATTATTAAATAATTGGCTTCTTAACATAAGCTATTTCAAAGTGTTTGGATCTAAATGTTTTATTCTTAACACTAATGGAAATCTAGGCAAGTTTGATGCTAGATCATATGAAGGAATATTCATTGGGTATTCACAAAATAGTAAAGCATATCGCATTTATAATGTACAAAAGATATGTATCAAAGAATCTATACATGTCAAATTTAACGAATCTAACTATGATATTCCACAAGAAAGAGAAGAAGATGCAGGAAACTTAGAGACTACTGTAAATCCAGCCTACCAAATAAAGCAAAACAGCAAGATCATGGAACCAATCCAGAAAGATGAATTAGAAGAGCAGCATGACCAAGACTCTATCCAGCAAGATGAATACGAAAATCAGGAACATATCCAGCAAGCTAAAATAGATGAACATCAAGACGATAATCCAGAAACTACTGAAGAAGTTATACATGATATTCAACTTCCAAAATCTGCAAGATACATCAAAAACCATCCTCCTGAGAACATCATTGGAAACATAAATGACAAAGTTATTACAAGAAGAAAAACATAAAATATGTGTGCTTTCTCAACATTCCTATCCCAAATTGAACCAAAGAACGCCAAAGAAGCCATACTTGATGAAAATTGGCTTCTAGCAATGCAAGAGGAGCTACAACAATTTGAAAGATGTCAAGTGTGGGGTTAATTCCTCCCCCAAAGATGTGTCCATTATTGGAGCGAAATGGGTCTTCAAAAAAGCTCTCACGAATGCACGGAACAATTATAAGAAACAAAGCTAAACTAGTCGCTCAAGGGTACAACCAGCAAGAAGGAATAGACTATGAAGAAACATTTACCCCAGTGGCCCTCATGGAATCCATTCATATATTACTAGCATTTGCCTGTTTTAGAAAGTTCAAGCTACACCAAATGGATGTCAAAAGCGCCTTCCTCAATGGGTACATAAACGAAGAAGTCTATGTAAAACAGCCACCTAGATTTGAGCATGACAAGTTCCCACATTACATATACAAACTCAAGAAGGCACTCTATGGACTCAACCAAGCCCCAAGGGCCTGGTACGAAAGACTAAGTAAGTACCTCCTATCAAATGGGTTCATACGAGGTAAAATCGACTCCACGCTGTTTATTAAATGTCAAAATAAAGATATTATTATTGTACAAATATATGTAGACGATGTAATATTTGGTGCTACTAATAATTTTTTTTGTGAGTGGTTTTCCAAATGCATGCACAAGGAGTTTGACATGAGCTTGATAGGAGAACTCAACTACTTTCTAGGCCTTCAAATTAAACAAAATCATGAAGGTATATTCATTCATCAAACCAAGTACACAAAAGAGTTACTTAAGAGATTCGGATTTGACAATTCAAACTCAAAAACCACACCAATGAGTACATCAATAAAACTCACATCAGATGAAAAAGGTACGAATGTAGAGGTAACAAAATACAGAGGTATGATTGGATCCCTTCTATATTTAACTACTTCTAGACCTGATATAATGTACAGTGTATGTCTATGTGCTCGGTTTTAGGCCAAACCCAAAGAATCCCACTTACAGGTTGTTAAACGAATTTTTAAATATTTGAGTGGTACTACTAATTTAGGATTGTTTTACCCAAAATGTGACAATTTTAATCTAATGGGTTATTCATATGCTGACTATGCAGGTTGTCAAATAGATAGAAAAAGCACAAGCGGTGCTTGTAAATTTTTGGGCCAAAGTCTTGTCTCATGGCACAGCAAGAAGCAAACGTCAGTCGCTCTATCCACCACTGAGGGTAAATATTTAGCAGCAGGAAGTTCTTTGCTCCCAAATTCCAATGGATCGTCGAACATTTGTGTGACTTTGACATCATATGTGAAAATGTGCCCATATCTTTGTGATAATACAAGCACCATAGACATCTCTAAAAATCCATTACTACATTCTCGCACAAAACATATAGAAGTACGCCACCATTTTCTTAGAGACAATGTGTCCAAAGGGTTAATAAGATTAATATTCATTCCCACTGAGCATTAACTAGCAGATATATTTACAAAACCTCTAGGGGAAGACCATTTCTGTACCTTAAGAAGAGAACTTGGGATGTGTCTGATATAAATATTATCTGCATGCTTTAAGTAAAGTAGACAGTCATGGCGTATCTAGGTGCCATAATAACACTCATTGTATCTGCCCAAGATCTTCATTCCCAAAACACAGCGACACGTCTTTCCAAATCTCGATAACACACATCCTTTAAAAGACAGACTCTCTTTACTAATCCAAGCTCTCTCTCTCTGTCCTCTTTATATCTTAACCCTCTCTGCGCCTCTACACATCCCTTAAACCCCAACTGTGAAGATAAAAACACGGCGATCCAAACAAATACGTGACGAATCGAACGACGAGATGTCACTACCATCATCACCTCCTCATCCTACTACTACTCGGCCTTCAAAGCAGGCGAGCCCTCGGTCAAAACCATCTTGGCGATTCATCTCCCACAAAATCGAAGCCATGACACTCTCTCCTCCACCGATTGGGACGTCAACAATCACTAAATGGAGAGTAGTCAAGGAATCTTCACTCAGTTCTCTTCCTATGCCGCTAAACCCTCTCTCTGTTTCAATGCATGATGTTCCTGATGACTTCTTTAGAGGTCACAACTTCGAACTTCGCTTTAAGTCATCTATATGTCACAAAACTTTTGTCTATAAAAAATCAATAGACATGTTTTACCACCAAAACTCTTCTCTTCATCGTCTTTTTGAGTCATGTGGTCTGTCTTCCTTAAACACTCCTCCCTCGGTAGCTTACCCAAAATTAGTTCGGCAGTTTTATACAAATCTTGAGAATAATGGTGACTGCTACACCTCCTTTGTTAAAGGTTAATCCTTGTTCTTCACAGCTATGGATTTAGGGAGTATACTATCAATCCCATACACCGGTGACTTCCCCTTCACTCTCAAAGGGCCTATCTCTACTCCTTTGTCTCCCCTAGTATAGCTTCGCATTATTTTGGATGATCCAACAGTGTCCTCTGTCACCCTTCCTAAAACCACCGAAGTGTCTCCACTTGCAATTGTTCTTCACAAACTGTTACGGTACAATCTCCTCCCACATCTCGGTGGTGGAGCTAATTTCACGTATTAGGATTTGGTCTTAGTGGCCTTAATATGAACAACCGAACCATTTAATTTTTTTTCATGATGATGCTCAAACACATGGTTCACTATGTCAAACACTCCAAAAAGTGTCTGCCCTACAGCTGCTTTCTCACCAAACTATTTACCCACTTCCAAATTCCACTCGACGATGAGGGTTCTATCCACTTGATTGATTCTATCAATTGAAACTATCTCAAAGGGACTCATATCACTCTGCTTAAAGGGAAGTTCATACGTGTTGTACCAAAAATTCCCAAACCGATACCTCCTACTTCACTGCCTTCTCCCCTTGAAATTCTCACTATTCTTCACACCATCGCAAACAATTAAGCCCAAATTACTTCTGATGTCAAAGACATCCAACTCCGTCTCTCCGTCCTTGAAAAAGGCAAACTCCCCATTCGTTGTGATGATCTTCATGCTATGTTTCGAAATGTGGAAGATTAGTTTATTGACCTCCAAGATGGTTTCGAGTTGCACACTCGGGCGATGGTTGAAGCCCTACAACGGAAGATGAACCGCAATGCCTGTCAATTGAGCACTGAGCTAAAGTTCATCAGCAATCAAATTGGGACTACTGGGACGTTTCTAGAAGCGCCGCGCAGAATGACTGAGTGAGGAGCTGCAAGCTGATCAAGTCCAGTCACGCATCCCTGAATGGCCACAATGCAATTGGATGGAAGAATATCAAGGCGACTTTCTGGACCTGCCTCTCCCACCTCCTACCTTCATTGCTCGTCCTCCTAGATTTGCCAACACCATGTCCCTTGAAGAGATCGCACACCGCAGGCTTCACCGGCCCTATTTCACAGCCTGCGAAGCCAATCACGTTAATCTTGAGGAAGAGGATGACTAGCTACCCTGCTCTCTTTTGGCCTTCTACGTACACCTTTTTGATAGATGCCAAAGGGGGAGAAGAATTATTATGTCTGCGTTCTGCTTTTCCTATTCCGATTTGACTATCTTTTAAATTTTCATGCATGGTAACCTGTGTTGTTAAGACGATGGTTTAATTTTTTTTTTGGATGATGGTTTAACTGGTTTACTATAATTTCTGCCTCTGCTTAACATATTGTGGACTAACCAGAAAATGCAGGTTCTTTATTAAACTTTTCATAAATCACAAAGAAGCGTGGTTACTCAAACATTGCATATATGCAGTTAATAGTATGCATGAATTAAGGGGGAGTTGTAACTTTCTTGAAATGCATGGTTTTAGGGAGAGCCATAATTATTTTGTTGTCATCATCAAAAAGGGGGAGAATGTTGACTTATGTCACACTCCATGTTTTGATGATGACCATATTTGTTCACTAATCATGTTCTATAACATTTCAGGAACATCAAGGAAGAAGGTCCAAAGTCAAGATGTCTTTGAAGAAAGAAAAGTTAATTTGAGTCCTAGGAATATATGTAAGATCTTAGCAATTATGACTTTCCAAAATAAGGCTCTAGGACATGTGCATTGCATATATATACTTGCATTCACAATTAATGTTGCATGTTAAATAACTAGCTCATAATATTCATGGCCAAAATTTGCTCAACATAAGGAATCAAAATCCTGTTAAATAGACTCACACGGTAGAGCAAGGAATGGGGTAAATAAATTATCATAAGTTATGCATTAAATCTCTCCATCAATCTAAGTTCCCGAGTAAGACAACAATGGGATAGCAGGACTCAGGCATTACAATTCAAGGAATCTAATTGGGTGTCTCCAACGGTCCCATATATATGGACACCGGCCAACAGATAATTATGGTAAGCACAAATCATGACATCATAAATCATGCTACACAAACTATGCGTCATAATTCTAGGCAAGTAATTAAGAAATCTAGTTGATTGATTACCATATGCGGTACAGGAATCATGGGCCATGATTTGGAAAATCTAATTGGTTGATTCTAACGGTCCAATATATATGGAAACCTGTATGCAAAGGTTTATGGTAATACAAAGTGTTAACTTCCGCCATTTTAGACATTGGGGCAGTAGAAATTTGTAATAGAATTATATCCCATAAAAAGGAAATCAATTAGCCCTAAAATACTGATAGCGTGATATCTCAGTAAATAAAATCTCAGTGTTGAAAAACAAATCGAGAATATCATGTTTGAAAGAAAACTGCAAGATTTGAGCAAAAAGTATTTCCAACGTGTATATCAAAATTCTTGGAACGAAAATATGCTGGTGAAGCCTATATAAACTGAGCTCTTTAACAACTTTAGAAAACGAAAAACATTTTTACAGTATCGAAAAGCCTACAAGTTACAAAAGTGTTTTTCATCGTGATTGATTGCATTAAGAAGAGTGTGTCAGCTACGAAGAATATATAAGAACATATTCTGGTAATATTCTTCTTGCATATCATTTCATCTCATACTAGAGCCTTAAGTTGGTAAGCGATACATTACTTGATCATTAGACCTCTAGTGTGTATCTTATATTTTAACCTCTCAATCAATACTTTATTGTGATTAATTTTGTTTAATTGATAACTCAGTACAGTCAAGTTTGGGGAAAACATAGGTGCTTAAGAGTTCATAGGTGCACAGGGAACAAAGGTGTTCGAATTGCTAGAACTTGTATTATAATTGAAAGAGTTAATAAAAGTGAGTCTCCAATATTAGTTGGTATTGGACGTGGATTAGGCTACTATTCTAGAGGGTAGTAGTTGAACCACGTAAAAATTTTGGTGTTCGTGTGATTGCTTGATTATCTTATTATTTATCCAGCAGCCTGCATTCTATTCATATTAGTAAACTGGTTAACTCAATAATATCCTGATTTGGTAATCCAGCTTGCTGCTTTAAACATCCAAAGGACTTTTTATAAGAAATAAAAATTGGACATAGTTTGTGCCTACACTTATTCAACCCCCCCCTTCTAAGTGTATTTATTTAAATTTCAGTTCTAAAATTCTAGAAACACTAATAAGTTAGTTCCGAGCTAAACTTTCTTTAGTGCGGTAATTCTAAATTCAAGTTGAGACGAACAACCCTAGCATATGAGATTTTGTACCTGTAATGTTTAGATGTTTGTGCACAATACATGGTACAAAGGGCTGATCCCCCTAAGTAAGTTAAGAAGGGTCTGTATAGTCTAAATGACTGTTAAGGTTGAGGTAGTAATACCTAAATATCGGAGACATAGTTCGTGGTCTTAAGACCCTCGGATATTGATTTCGAACTTGTTTTCTATTTTGATTCGTAGAAGAAGTTCATTATAATTCAGCATTCGTTGTTCATTCTCATGTTGCTATCATTGCTACTTCCTATATCAGTGAGCAATTGTTTGCTCACTCTTGTATTTAACACTGCAGCTAAAGTAGAGAAAGTCGATGAGCCATCTACTAGCAAAGGAAAGGGAAAGATGCCCAAGTGTTGAAGACTTATGAGAATTGTTATTTTAATGAATAATATTAAAGACTTGTTTTAATATATGATGTATTCCGCAAACTGATGTAATAAATTTATGGTTAGATTACCTGGGATTTATTTTGAGATTATGATGTAACCCTTTAATGGGAAGGATTATTATTTAAGTTATTCAAATTATGTCTTTATCCTTTATGATGGGTAGTTAGATGTAATGTTTTGGATAATGAACACCAAATCCTGTGGAAATGGAGTACTTGGATTTGAGGGTGTCACATGTTGGTATCAAAGCTTTAGGTTATGAACCTTAGGTGGGAAAACCTTAGGAAGTAACCTTTAAGGAAATAGAAAACATAGAGGTGTTCAACTCTTATCGAGTTTTAAGGTATGGATTAAGGAATCCATTGAAGTTAAATAATAAAAGACATTATGTGCTACATGTTAATAACTTATGTGCTCGCAAGTATTGAAAATGTTAAGTAAAACTTAAAATATTTTGTTGTCAGGATGTCTAACGAAGGAGGATCCAGTCCAATAGTGGAAGCGATACCTCGGTACCTGGGGAGATTCCATTAACCCCTGGATATTCACATAGTGCGGAAGCAGTTGATTTAGGAGAATGAGTCTGTGACCGATCCTGAGGAGGATAGTTCTAAGGAGATAGAGGAGGATGATGAGGAAGAGGATCCTGATGAGTTTCCACCAAACTCCATATCAGCTGAGATGTATGACGCTCTGTACGATCGTAACATAGAACTACAGGACAAGGTTGAGGAGCTGAAGGAGATGGTCGAAATGCATCACGCTTCGATGGAGCAGAAGGATGCGGAGATTCAGGAACTCGACTCACGCCTTGGAAACATGGAGTAGGACCTAGTTCATACCAAGGGTCAGCATGAAGACCTGTTGGCAGTAAAAGAAAAGATGAAGACTAACATGGAGAAATTGAAAGATGATTTCAAGGAGGAATCAGCTAAGCGTGCAAGAGCAGAGGATGATTGGATGAAGGTGACTCAACGTGCAGACCGTGCTGAGGCTAAGGTCCAAGTGAAGAAGGCCAAGATGAACGAGATGGATTACGCCTTTAATTCTGCGATTAATAGGGCCCAGGATCGAGTCTTTTATTATCCACCTTAATTTGAGAATTCGCCGTGGTTCGTGATGGATCGCAGAACGGCTTATCGTGTCATGGAGGAAAAGCGTCGAGAAGCCTTACAACATCTTAATATGCCTAGATAGAATAAGGAGTGATGATAATATGTGGTTAATTATGTGAATAAATAAATTTTGAATCCCTTAGTTTGAGACGAATAAAGGGATAGTATGAGTATGTAATCCTGAAACTTGTCTAGTTTAGGAAAGTGAATGTTTATAGAGGTTATGCTATCTTTAACATGTTTTAAAACATTATGAATGAATAAAATATCAAAGTTTATTTGAAATGTTATGAGTTATGGCTTTAATCTTGGAATGTTTAAGTTAAACTTCAAATACCCAAGAAGTTGAGTAATGAACTAATTAAGCGCATATTTTAACAGAAAATGCCTCCTAGAAGAAGACAACCACGTCAGCAAGCACCTCCTGAGGGGTCAACTAGTAATAATAATGAGGCCAATGCTAAACCAGTTCAGTAGTTGGTAGCTCTGTTGACGGGTGCACTTGCGAATCAACCGCAAGCTCAAGTCACGACCTTCAAGGAATTCAAAGCGGTTGGAACGCCAAAGTTTCAAGGGTCTATGAATCCAGTGGAAGCCCAAACCTGGATTATGGAAATGGAGAAGGTGTTCGATGTAGCTAGAGTTAACGAGGATCAGAAGACTGCGTTCACAATGTTCGTGCTGAAGTCTGAAGCTAGCTACTGGTGGCAGGCAAATAAGGTTCATGGAGGACAAGGAGTGATAGTGTGGGATAGATTTAAGGAGATGTTCTTTGAAATGTACTTTCCAAATGAGTTCTCTGGAATCGATTGGAAGTACAATTTACGGAGTTGAAGCAAGAACGATGGCGGTGCGTTTTAATATCTTTTAAAAGTTTAACTTTAATTGACAAGGTTTGCCACTTACCAAGTTAATACTAACGAGCGTAAAACGAGAAGGTTTGAACAAGGATTGAAACCCTAGCTTTACAGCAAGGTCTTGATGTTCCAGCTGAACACATTTACGGCTGTACTGGAGAAGGCAATTATCGCGGAAGGTGGAAACGATGCCTTGACCAAGTACAATCAAGAACAGTAGAAGAGGAAAAATGAGAATGAGAATAAGGCGAGTGGAAGTAACGTTGGAAGTAATAATCAGAAGAGGAAATGGAGCGAGAATTTGACTGCGGGAGGACAACAAGGAAATCGGCAGAAGAAAAAGTTTGAAGCTTCGCATAACGTCTAAGGAAGAACCATACCGGGATATGTTTGAAGGAAAGAGGGTGTGTTTCAAGCTGTGGTCGTCGAGGGACATATTGCAATCAACTATTTTAGTCCAAAGAAAGGAGTATGCTTTACTGCGGTTCAAGGATCACATGGCTCGTGATTGCCTAAGAAGCCGGTGGGAGTGCAAATGGTGGAAAAGGAAACAACAACGGTGGTGGTGCATCGACTATCATCGACCAAAGACAACAAGCCGACCTCTTTGTGAGGACTTTCAATATGACCGCATAAGATCTTTTGCATATCTAAGGATGTGTTGTCGTGTATCATTCCGATTAATGGTATTAATGCTTATGTACTATTTGATTCGGGTGCTACTTGTTCATTTATATCCGATGAATTTGCTCAGAACTTAGATTTGCCTCAGGAAGAATTAGAATTTCCCTTAAGTATAGAGATTGTGAATAAGGAAGTGATTCCTGTCAGATACATATATAGGAATTGTAGAGTGATTATAAAAGGTCACGAGTTGAAGGTAGACTTGATACCAATTAGACTTGGTGAATTTGATGTTATACTGGGAATGGATTGGTTATTTAATTACGGAGCAGTAATTAATTGCTAGAAGAAGTGTGTTAACCTTATGACTCCATCAAAGGTTGTGTTCTTTGGCAGCAAGTCACCTCGACAAAGCAAGTTGTCTGACGGTGATGCAAGCCAAGAAGTTGTTGAGATAAGGAAGTGTAGGATACCTAGCCTACATAGTCGATACACAGAAGAAGAGTGCGAAGTTAGAAGAGATACCGATTATAAGAGATTTTGCAGACGTATTTCCAGAGGATTTGCTGGGTCTTCCGTAGGATCGACAAATCGAGTTCATGATTGATTTACTACTAGGGACGACCCCGATATCTAAGGCACCATATAGAATGGTCCCGATAGAAATGAAAGAGTTGATGGTGCAATTGCAAGAATTGCTTGACAAGAAGTAAATTCAGTCGAGTGTGTCGCCATGGGGAGCGCCGGTGTTGTTTGTTAAGAAGAAAGACAGATCGATACGGCTCTGCATTGATTACCAAGAATTGAATAAGGTCACGATTCAAAATAAGTATCCATTGCCTAGAATCGATGACCTGTTTGATCAGTTGAAGGGAGCGAAGTATTTCTCTAAGATAGACCTGAGGAGTGGTTATCATCAGTTGAAGGTGAGGTCGG
This sequence comes from Panax ginseng, assembly GCA_020205605.1. Classification (NCBI taxonomy): domain Eukaryota; kingdom Viridiplantae; phylum Streptophyta; class Magnoliopsida; order Apiales; family Araliaceae; genus Panax; species Panax ginseng. The sequence goes on along the minus strand of CM035149.1, from coordinate 54,649,687 downwards.
AGGATGTACCAAAAACAACGTTCATAACTCGGTATGGTCATTACGAGTTTCTGGTTATGTCTTTTGGTTTAACCAACGCACCTACAACGTTCATGGATTTGATGAACAGGGTGTTTAAACCATTTTGGACAAATTTGTGGTGGTGTTTATTAATGATATATTGGTATATTCCAAAACCAAAGAGGAACATGTGGAAGACTTAAGAGTGACATTGGAGACATTAAGAAAAGAGAAGTTGTGAAATCCCAAATTTTATGAAATAAAAATATTCAATTTTTCTATTTTGGTAAATAGTTAAATTGATAAAAGTTTAAAGTTAAGGGTCATATTTGAAAATTTTTCAAAGTAAGCAAGTTGTCATAAAATAACCGGTAGTAAAAAAATACAGTAATACGTGGTTTGCATAGTAGCTTTACGGTATTGATTATTGATACTTATGTTCACTTTCGATTATTGAGGTCAATTCTTGCTTTTATTCAATTATTGTCACGTGATCATCTGCATAATATGTTATATATATATTAAATCAATAATTGAGACAACAAAGTTATTCATATTATTATTTGCAATATTGATAATGATGTGCAGAAGTTACATCAAGGAGAGGTTTGGTCACTAATTGTGCGCCAATAAGGAGAAATCCTTATCGAAAAGCCCCTCTTTCACAGGAGCGACACGGTTGTTAAATATTGTGAGTTATAATATCAATGATGAATGTTATTAAAAATCAAAGTTGAGTTCGGAGTTGAATTTGGAGACGCAGAAGTGATATTTAAGTCCGAAATGATGAAATTAGTAGTAATAGACTATAAACATAAAATTTGTTGGGGTTGACTTTTTGGTCAAAAAAAGTCAACAGTTGACTCTTTCGGAAAAGGTCAAACTTCAAAATTTCAAAAATGAAATTTTTGGGAAAAATATTTTCATTGTGTTGGGATTGTTAGTGTTAGTGGAAATCGACATTTATTTCGATAATAATTGATGTCTGGAGGTTATATGGACTAATCGGGTAATTAATCGAATAAATGAGCAATTAATTGCTATTAATTCACATGATTATAACTATTTGTTCACATGTATGTACTATTGATTCACATTCATGTACTATTAGGGGAGGTGGTGCAAGATTGATAATACTTGCATGATGAAGTTAAAAATGGAGGAATAGATGGAGATCTTTATCAGTAATTCAGTATTTTCACATGATTATAACTATTAAGTCACATGAATGAACTATTAATTCACATGATTTACTATTAGGGAGGTGGTGAAAGTTTGATAATACTTGCGGGACTAAATTAAAATGAAAAGAAAAGATGAAGGTATTGTCTTTGTAATATTTGAGCCCCAAAATGTGCAATTATCGAAAACTATATTTTCCTATAAATAGAAGCTCATTCTTCCTTCATTTCTCACCAATTCACTAAAGCTTATAGAGCAATTATTATAGAGAAATTATAGAGAAAAAGAAGAAGTCTACCTCACTATTCCAATTATCCAGGTTTTTTTAAGGTAAGGTAAAGAGGTATTATTTCTTTCGTATTCATGAAGAGAGCTATTATTATTCCATTCCTTATTATTATGTTGGAATAACTTTATCTATCTGTCAAATCTTCACGCATACATGGTGAAATTCTTCTATTATTCCATTCTTTATTATTCTATTGGAATATCACATGCATTGCGGATTACGCATTTACTGGTTTGCTTCTTTATTATTATTATTACATTGGAATATCACATGCATGACGGATTACGCATGACTGGTTCCATTCTTTATTATTACATTGGAATAACTTTATACTGCATGCGGTTTATCGTGACACCGGTGAATTCTTTTGTTATTCCATTCTTTATTATTACATTGGAATATCACATGCATACATGCGTTACATCGCGTGACACAGTTCCATTCTTTATTATTATGTTGGGAATAACTTTGTATGCATGCGGATCTATCTCATGCATGGTGAATTCTTACATTATTCCATTCTTTATTATTACATTGGAATAACTTTTGTCTATGTGGATTACTGCATGCATGGTGAATGATCCTTTGTATTCATTCATTTATTAAATTGTAGAAATGATCTGTCTCACGTGGATTTACCGCATGGCGATGTGAAAATCAATTTAGGTTTAAGTAATTTTTTCGACCCTCAAAAATTCTGGAAAAATTTGAAATGATAATTTGATGAGTTTTCTATATTGTGTCCAAAGATGGCGATTTTTGGATGTATAGATTAAGAGTTATGGATTTTATGGGAAAAGACTATTTTAAAAGTAAACCCTTATAACTCCTTGTGGTTAACTCCAAAATTGGTGAAATTTTATTGGGAGTACATGTATATAATAGGAGTATACCACAGTAAATTTGGAATTTTGGACAAAAGTACAATTTATGATAAATGTCTAAATATTAGCGATTTGGCCATATGAAAATAGTAAATAAATTTTAAAAATTAGAAAAATATATATTCAATATGGGACTATATTACACTAAATCCCGAAAAAAGAAATATTTTGGGAATTGATTTGGTATTTTTCATGAAAATGAACTAGTTATGAGTAAATGAATTAAATATGTTATGTGAAGTAACAAAATTGGAAAATAGGATTTTATGGCTTGGGAATCCTATATAGGGTATATCTGATTTTGATGAGGGATTTGATCATTGGTGATGAAATCTTATGAGTATGGCATTTTGAATGATTAAATGCATTATTTGGTAAAGTGTAAACAATTGAAATAAATTGTTTATAAGTTTAAGAAGTGATTAAAATATTGTTATAATATTAATAATATTAGATTATGAGTTTATTAAGTGATTGATAATATTTGGATAAATTTAAAATCTTTAATATTTATCCTTATTTTTTGATTTGATTAATGCTTATATCATTGTCATCATCCTCATGCTTATATTGTGATGAAAGTCATCTTTGGCTTACGTGCAAAGATGGTTTGTTGATTATTGATTTTACAATTGTATATCTTTGGCTTCGTGCAAGATGGATGGACTGATTATTAGTTTCTGATTTGTATATCTTTGGCTTACGTGCGAAGATGAACTATTGATTGATTAGTATCTGATTTGTATATCTTTGGCTACGTGCAAGATGGCATATATTGATAGATGAACCGCTTATTATTATGATTTGTGCGTATGATTATGACGAGGATCATTCGGTATAATCATGACCCGTAATGTTATAGATGATGTGGTAAAAGTCCTCATTGGCCGTGGTGCATTGATGGGCGATTATTGGTATGATTATAACCGAGGATTATTCGGTATAATCATGACCATTGATGATTACATGAATATCCTTGGCCATAGTGCGAGGATGATTCGATGATGTGGATTATTTATTAAGTTTGAGTCTCGGCGATAAAATATTGATTATACACTTTTAATTAAGTAAAAGATAGTAGATATCATGCTCTCTTGACTCTTTTAAAATACGGATTGTATGTCTTTGGCTGTAGTGCAAAGATGAATTGTTAATGAATATCTTGGTGGTAGTGCAAAGAAGATGAATTTATTAAATATGATTATGAGCGAGAATTGTGATTTGGTATAACCATGATTTTTGATGTTTCGGTGAAGATAGGTGATGAAAATTATCTTAAATCACAGGTGCGAAGAGAATTTAGAACCACAATTATGATTATGAGTTATTCATATGATTGTGGACAAGAACCGTTGATTGATGTTACAAGGATAAAACATTATTGGTGGACTTTTAACATGGAGAAGATAATAATCCTTATGGTCTATTTGACTCTTTTAATGGATTGCTTTCGTTCATTTGCAACTATAGTTGAAAAGTTTTATCATCTACCATATGTTCTAAATCTCGATTTATTATTGATGAAAAGCTATTGATAATTTAATTATCTTTAGTCATGATATTCTTTCTTGGGCTAGTTGTGCTCACCTTTTTTGCTTCACAATTCCTTTTCGGGTAATAAAGGTGTAGTTTGGGTCAGGCCAGAGGTATTAAGAGGATTAGAGCGGTGGTCTATAGGTATTGAGGTTCTCCTAAATAGTATGGAAATAATTTTATTGAGAACTTTAGATAAGTGTGACGTATTGTATATGTCATTTGATATTTAATTTTGGTGAACCGAATAGGGTGAGGTGAACCCAACTTTGGAAGAATATTTTGTCACTATCATACAAGATGTCTAATGACATACAACCTCGTCTTATCATAAGACAGGGTTGTGCAAATCCACTTGCTAAGTATATATCTCGAGCACTACTATATAATCTTGGAGTTTATTTGAAATATAATTCTCACTTGGAGACAACAGAGAGATAATTATATGTCAAGAGAAGACTCACCATTGGAAAGAAGATGATAGCAATCTTCTTATTTTTCTTTGGGGGACTATTAGGTTAACCATGATAATTACGTGGACATATGATATCTATAATAACCTGACACATGGCCTCCCATATACGAAGGTTTCCTTGAGCATTTTCCAAAGATTTTAATTTCTAAAAGCAGTTATTGGTAGTACTTTTATGTAAGGTACCATTGTAAGGTTGTGGTCAAGGCACCATGAGAGTTACATACATTTGTATTAAAACTCACGGTTTAAGCTGTGGTCCTATTACGCACGACAGTTCAGCGATTGTATAAATGAAGTTTGTATTTGATTTTTATAGTATGATATCTGGCGACTCGGATGGGTCGTGTGGATCTATTTTGGTGTACGGTTTCTCGCACGTTATTGATAAGGATGGAATTTCGGTAGATCCATCAAAGGTTGAAGCTGTAATAAACTGGGATCAGCCGAAGACACCATCATAAGTAAGGAGTTTCTTAGGATTGGCAGGTTACTACAGGCGTTTTATTCAAGACTTTTCCAATATTGCGACTCTGTTGACGAATTTAACTAGGAAGGCGGTTAAATTTGTTTTGGACAGAAAAATGTGAAGGAAGTTTTCGAGAGTTAAAGAAGAGGCTAAGCTCTGCACCTGTGTTGTCGTTGCCTGATGATATAGGAAATTTTTTTGTGTATAGTGACGCATCGCATAAAGGACTAAGTGTGTGTTTTGCGCAGAATCTATGACGAGTTATTGCGTGATGCATCACGACAATTGAAAGATTACGAGAAAAGGTATCTGACTCATGACTTAGAGTTGGCGGCGGTGGTGTTTGCACTGAATATTTGGAGACATTATCTTTATGGAGAGCGGTGTGAGATATATAGTGACCATAAAAGTCTGAAGTATATTTTTACACAAAAAGATTTGAATATGAGACAAAGAAGATGATTGGAGCTGATCAAAGATTATGACTGTGAGATTTTCTATCATCTCAGAAAAGCAAATGTTGTTGCTGATGCTCTAAGTAGGAAGGGATGGGAGAAGTTAATGTTGTTGACTGCTTAGGAGAAGCTAGTGTCGAAAATGTTTAAGATGGAGTTAGAAATTAAATATTCGACAGAATCCGATGAAAAGTTGTTCTAGATGGGAAATAGTTCAACGTTGGTAGAAAAGGTGAAAAATGCACAACTTCAGGATGGAGACTACGAAAAGATAAAACGGAAAATATCTGTAGGTGAGGAAAACAAATTCAAAATCGATTCGGAAGGGTTACTTCGATTCGAAGGGAGAATTTGGGTTCCACAAGTACTAAAAGTTAATTAGGAAATTCTGAGTGAAGCTCATAATTCAAGATATTCGATTCACCCTGGGAGTACAAAGATGTACCAGGATCTTAGACATCAGTTTTGGTGGCCGAATATGAAAAAGAAAGTGGCTGAGTGCGTGGAGAAATGTTTAACGTGTCAGAAAGTCAAAGCTGAACATCAAAGGCCAAGCAGATTATTACAACTGTTGGAGATACCAGAATGGAAATGGGAGCATATCACAATGGATTTTGTGGTAGGTCTTCCAATAACCCAACAAGGTTACGATTCCATTTGGGTGATTGTCGATCGACTGACGAAGTCGGCACACTTTTTGCCAATGAAGCTTCGATTTACCCTAGATCGATTAACAAAATTGTACGTGAAGGAGATTGTTTCAAGACACGGTGTACCTGTGTCCATTGTATCAGACAAAGATCCACGTTTCACATCTAATTTCTGGAAATGATTACAAGAATGTTTGGGGACACAGCTAAGAATGAACACAGCGTACCATCCTCAAACCGACGGAAAGAGTGAGAGAACCATCCAAACACTAGAAGAAATGCTCAGAACATGTATCATGGATTTCAAGGGATTGGGATGATCATTTACCATTGATAGAATTTGCCTATAATAATAGTTATCACGCGAGTATTGGCATCTTGCTACGGACGAAGCGTTATCTGTTGAGGAAGTCTGCGAACTCCGTTATGTTGGGACGAGGTAGGTGAATGTTAGATATTGGGTCCAGAATTGGTACAACAGACTATCGAGATCATCAAGGTTATTCGAGCGAGATTGATCGCTGCACAGGATATACAGAAGAAATATGCCGATCAACATCGATAAAATCGAGAATTTGATGTCAGTAGTTATGTTTTCTTGAAAGTATCTCCTTGGAAGGGGAAAATTCAATTTGGCAAAAAAGGGAAATTGTGCCCTAGATCTATAGGACCTTTCGAAGTACTTCGACGAGTTGGTGAAGTGGTGTACGAGGTAGCTTTAGCTCCAGAGTTGGAGCATATTCATAATATTTTCCATGTATCAATATTAAGGCTATATAAACCTGATAATAAACATGTTATAGAATATGAGCCCTTACAGTTTGAGAAAGAGGTGTCATATGAAGAAGTCCCTATTCAAATTGTTGACAGAAAAGAGCAAGTATTGAGGAATAAAGTGATACCTTCTGTTAAGGTAGTCTGGAGGAACCACAATGCCGAGGAAGCTACGTGGGAACTTGAAAGCGTTATGATGAGTAATTATCCTCCGTTATTTGCTTGATCTTGTATAACGATTCTGAGGACAGAATCTTGTTAAGGAGGGAAGAATGTAACGAAGAATAAATTTTTCGAGTTGTGATTCTGGGGATAAAATCCTTTTAAGGAGGGAAGGATGTAACGATCGATAAATTTATAATTTAATTTAAATATTTATTGAATTAAATAAATATTTTAAATAATTTATTTATTGAGGAAAATAAATAATTGATGAATTATGGTGAATTAATTTAGTAACTAAATTGATTAATTAAATTGAGTAATGATAATTTTATTTGAAGGATTTAATTTAAGAAAATAATTAAATTAAATCAATTTGCTTGATATTTAAGGAAATAATTAAATTAAATAAATTGTTTAATTTAAAGGAAATAAATAAATTAAACAAAGTGATGTTTCTAATTTATTAATCAAATTAGATATATAATTATTTATTAATTATAAGGTATAATGATAATAAGAATTTTATTATTATTATAAGTTATTTAAATTAGCTAAAACTAAAGTTATTTAATTAACTAAATTAATGGTGCGACATGAAAACTATATAAATTAAATAATATAATAATAATTTAATTTGGGGAGAAAAGGTGTCAACCAAACAAAGCCTTGTGGCATTTGGCTTATTCCAACTGACGTCTTTTGTTTTCTTTAACTGAAAGAGAACGTGGGAGTCAGTATATGTGGGTTATGCGTCTTATTTTTCCTAAGGCTTGATAACATAGTGATACAGAGATGAAGGAATCACAGAATATTGAGAGTGAGAAATTGAGAGAGTAATCTCTGTGAGTTTGCCAAGAGAAGAAGAGATTCACTATCTTTTGCTAGCATTCGATCAAGGATTTAAGGTATAATCTACCCCTAATTCTAATTCTCAGTTTTGTAATTTTCATTTTCTGGAATTGGGTTTTTGTCAAGTGTTGATTGTAAGATATGGGTTATGGGTGTGTGATAGTATTGTAGAATCTGTTATTGGGATGCATATATAAAAGGGGTAGCAATCAAACACGTGAAATTGAATTGTAAGAAGGAAATATAACTAACAGTGTTCATATTTGAAAAACGGCCTTAGAAAGTATAAAATTTCATGCTCTATATGTGTTATAGTCTGTAATTTGTTATTGGATTATGTTAATATGTTAAGAATCGAAAGCAGCGTAATTCGAATCGTGTCAAATGATTAAGAAACGAATTCGTGGCGATCAAATTCGTTAAAAGTGTCAAAATGGAAGAAATTTGGAAAAACTATGGTTTTGATTCCTCAAAATGATGTATATGTAATGTTTTGTATATAGAATGGTGTTTAACATGTGTAACTATAATATTACAAAGTTTTAGATGTTGAAGTTTGGTGAATTTATGTAGAATTGGGATTTTTGGCCTATAGCAGAGTCTAAGTTCGCGTTCTACAAAAATCCTTGAAATTGATGCACGAACACGCCAACATTGTCTGGCCTTGTCATCATGCGCAGCAGCGCTATAACTAATGTAAAACCGGCGCGCTAAGCGCCGAATGGTCGATCGTAGACCAAAGTCTTTGAATGTTATTAACGACATAGCTTGGAAATTGTTAACCTAACTTATTTGATGATTGTAGAGGAACCTAAAATGTTTTATAAGATATAACAGCATGTTGTAATCACAACGATGAAACTATAGATTATGAATTGGTAAGTTATGTGATGAACCAAATGTGATGTTTTTCAAAAGTTCAAAAATAAATGATAAGGTTTATGTTAGTTTGTAGTGAGATTTCAGATTTGTTAAGGATGTTAACCAACATGATTAGACATTAGGATAAAGTTATGATTTAAATGGTGGGTTAAATCCATAAAGCTAATATTAATACAACTAATTGTTATTGCGATTTCAATGATATGTGTAGGGTAATTGGCGAACATTATTATTCTTGTGTGGCTTACATACAAGGCAAGTTCCCTAACCTATATGCTTACCTTATTATTCGCAAAGGTTTACCTATCGTTGTTATGTTATACTTGTGCAAGATTTTTATTCCTAGATTATGATTGTATAAGTTCCTAAATTCTATGTTAAAGTTCAGCAAGCCTATTAATTCTATTTCGTGTATGATTATACAAGCTCTTGTAACCTAATTCGTTACATCGAGCGAGTATTACTTTCTTTATTATTATTCGAAGCGTATATTGTTCTAATACATTGATTCAAAGGAGATCGTTCTAACTCTTCTGAATATAGCGCTTTGCATGTATATCATGTTTACTCAATTATACATTGTTGTTATTCAACCTTTGACTTTAATAACCTTGTTCAAAGCTTTATTATTGTATTAAACCTTCAAGTAGTAAAAAAACCTTTATTGATTGAATTAATCTACAATCGAAGAGTGTTCTAAAATTCTAGAAACACTAATAAGTTAGTTCCGAGCTAAACTTTCTTTAGTGCGGAAATTTTAAATTCAAGCTGAGACGAACAACCCTAGCATAGGTGATTTTGTACGTATAACGTTTAGATGTTTGTGCACAATACATGGTACAAAGGGCTGATCCCCCCAAGTACGTTAAGAAGGGTCTGTATAGTCTAAATGACTGTTAAGGTTGAGGTAATAATACCTAAATACCGGAGACATAGTTCGTGGTCTTAAGACCCTCAGATATTGATTTTGAACTTGTTTTTTATTTTGATTTGTAGAACAAGTTCATTATAATTCAACATTCGTTGTTCATTCTCATGTTGTTATCATTGCTATTTCTTATATCAGTGAGCAATTGTTTGCTCACTCTTGCATTTAACACTACAGCTAAAGTAGAGAAAGTCGATGAGCCATCTACTAGCAAAGGAAAGGGCAAGATGTCCAAGTGTTGAAGACTTATGAGAATTATTATTTTAATGAATAATGTTAAAGACTTGTTTTAATATACGATGTATTCTGCAAACTGATGTAATAAATTTAAGGTTAGATTACCTGGGATTTATTTTGAGATTATGATGTAACCCTTTAATGGGAAAGATTATTGTTAAGTTATTTAAATTATGTTTTTGTCCTTCATGATGGGTAGTTAGATGTAATGTTTTGGATAGTGAACACCAAATCCTGTGGAAATGGAGTACCTGGATTTAGGGGTGTCACAGAATTAAAATAAACTCCTTTATTTTAATCCAAATTTAAATCAAAATAAACCTCTTTTATTTTAATTTATCAAATTTTGAATAAAATAAACTATTTTATTTTAATCAAAATCTTTAATCAAATTAAACTCATTTATTTTAATTAATTGTGGAATCCAATTCCAAGAAAAAAAATCCTTTATTAAAGAAAACACAGATTCTCTTTCCTATTCACAAATAAACTCTTTATTTTGAATAATATGAAATCTTATTCCATATATAAATAAACTCCTTTATTTTAGATAATATGAAATCCTATTTCATATCTAAATAAACTACTTTATTTAAGGAAAGATGGATTCACTTTCCTATTCACAATTAAACTCCTTTATTTTAAAAAACATAGAATCCAATTTGAACTCCAATTAGTTATCATGGAATCCAATTCCAACTCTAATTAGTTAGCATGAAATCTAATTTTAAAATTAAAACAAATCTTTTATTTTAAAATTAAAATAAACTTTTTATTTTAAGATTAAAATAAACTTTTATTTTAATTATAAAATAATTAAGAATATATATATATATATATATATATATAACATAATCGTTCTGTACATTATAATATATATTATAATATATATTATATATAATGTGAATCCAATTCTGATCCTGTAACTTATTAGCTTTCATATCACGATTCACATTAATATATATATATATATATATATATATATATATATATATGGTTTTTTAATCTATGGCAAGCGTTTGTTATGGGCATCTTTATTGCTGTTGTGACAATGTTGATTACCGTTGACGAGGACAATGGAAGGCTTTGATTGATCGAGATTATTCCCCTATAAGCTACACACATGTAGCGGTCCTTTTCTTTTTATCAGATTAGCTTTACATTCACGCTTAACAATTTAATATATCCGCTATGCTACATGCGTGGCGGCGATGTGTAGGGTCTCACTCATATGGCTAAGGTTCATTTGATAAAGTATATATGATTTAAAAATAAAAGATAATGTAAAGATGAGTTTATTTTTATGTATACATAATGTAAAAATAAAAGATAATGTAAAGATACATAATGTAAAAATAAAAGATAATGTAAAAATAAGTCTGAACATCTTTACATTATGGGTGAGACCCACACCGTCATTACATGTACTGTCATTCTAGAGGCATGTTACATTGTTAGGGGACAAGAATGTAATAAGCTAACTGGACAAAAAGGAAAAGACCTATTGCTACAAGTCAGAGCGACAGGGGAATAATCAACCAATTCCAGCCTTCCATTGTCCTGATCAACCAGAATCAACTCGTTTCTTTAATGCAGGCCCATAACAAACGTTTGCCATGGATTAAAACCTATATATATATATATATATATATATATATATATATATATATATATATCAAATAATTAAGCGCGTGCGTGTCAACATACTGATCTTCAAAAAACATTGACCCTATATTATATAATATCGAGTTCCGTGAAGCATAAAGCATGTTTGTAGCGAAATTGATTATAATTTTTTTTTCATAAAACAAATTTTATACAACAAATTATGCCAATTAAATTATTCTAAACTCATATCAATATACATATTAAATTAAAATAATTAATAATTCGCATAAAGGTTTTGCTCTGATGCCACTGTTAGGTTTGTAATATTCATGAACGCAATCAAATTGCACAAAATAATCAAAAACGTGAAAAATCAGAGTTTTAAAATTTTACAAACCATATACCCGGATCATCCTTTATGCACAATTATTAATTAAACGAAAAGATAAAGAACAAGAATCATATCCTTGAAGATTCAAGCTTCCTCAGGTACAAGTTCACCTCCAAATCCTTTCGCGTTCAACTTGAATCCACCGGGTTTGGTTTCTTCATTTGATCAACATTAGCCACCCAAGTGTTTAGCCTCTAGAGGTGATCCACCAAGGAAGAAGAAAGATTCAAGAAGATGGGTGTTTGGCAAAACCCTAGTTTTTCTATCTCTCATAGAAAGAATAGTACTCTCCAACAATTGGAATCACGTCTGTTGTGAAAAAGTCAACAACCACCTCACCCATAATAAGACTCCCCTTACTTATAGATGTGGGCAACCCTCCTTAATAATTAAAGAATTGGGTTTTATTTTAATTAATTAAAATCTTTTAATTAATTAGCCTCCTAATCTTATTAGGAATAAATGAGAGTACTAATATTAAATTAATTTCCAACTCTTTAGAAATTAAAATAATAATAATTGTAATAATATTAATAAGACTCTTCTTATTAATTTATATATTTAATATTTCCAAAATATTAAATAATAAATATTAAGCTATTTAATTTATTCTATCACCATAGATTAAATTAAATACACTTAACATATTATTACGATTATGCCATTAACTTCTTAAATAATTGTTCTTCCTTTTATGGTGTGACCCTTTAGGTTCTCCATATTAAATCGGTTGTGAATAAATCAATTAGAACAATTCTAATCTTATTTAAATAAATAAATTAAACTATTAATTTATTTAAATAAATAATATTTATTCTACAATAGGGATAAACCTCCACAATGATCAACGACTTTCCGAGATAATATAGATTTTAACATTAATCATAAAAGAACCTTTGAGTAAATAGTTACCGTACAATTCAATCCTTCCACCATACAATGTCTCAATTAAATATAAGACATGGAATTACTGTCAAGTCTTATTTTATTTAATTATATGTATTTCAACTCTTAAATGCACAACACCAAATAATGCAAATTAGAAACTCCTTTTTAATTTTATTCTGCCTTGGTCAAGGACTACTGGGTTGTCATTTATCGAATCACATAGGACATTAAAGTGGTAGATTCTTTATTGATCATACATTATCTCCATGTACGACTTATTATACCCAAGCATACCCTTTGATATACCCTAAGGGTCTTAAGGAATAAGTCGAAGTATAATTCATCATACACAAGATACTATGATGATCTCAAGTCTAAGGATCGCTTGTACTACTATCACTATAGGAATTCCTATTGACAGGCAAGTAAAACTCCATTAGGTATTCCTTAGCGAGCCACGTTCAGTGAACTTATTCTCTAATAAGCACTTACATACTTGCTTTTGTGTCTCCACACAAATGATCATGAGATCAATCATCCTCATCCAATGAGCAAGCAACGTATGTACCAATCTATCCGAATTAACTAATCCCCAATTTAGTAATCCAACGATTGGGAACTATTTTAGTTTTAAGCTTTCTAAGAATTTAGATCTCATTAGAATGACCATCATCATTATTCTAAAAGCATTGCTTAAAACTATGGGTTTATCACATATTATAAAACAACATCATGTAGATAATTAAAAGCCTTTAATAAATTAATACTTTTTATTAATAAATGAATAAGATTGTTACAAAGTATATGCTTTATCATCAACATGATTGGCTTATGTGCATACTACTTTCACATTTATGGTGGTCTTAGTAGTTAATCAATTTGGACCATTGATAGTGGTTTTAATAGTAAATCAATTTGGACCATTGATGGTGGTTTTAATAGTAAATCAATCTGGACCGACGGTGGTGGTTTTAAAAGTAAATCAATTTGGACCGTCGGTGGTGGTTTTAAAAGTAAATCAATCTAGACCATCGATTATGATTTTAATAGTAATCAATATGGACCGTCCGTTCTAATAGTGAATCATTACGACCGTTAGGAATTAGTTACTATTTAGTCCATTCTCCCATAAATAGAAGCTTAATTCTTCTTTCATTCTCACCAATTCATTGAGATTCACAAGAGACACTATAGAGAGAGAAACTATAGAGAGCAGAAGAAGAGTATACGCTACTTCACTATTACGATGATACAAATTTTCTACTAAGGTAAGGGTATTATTTCTTTCAGATTCATAAGGAATACTACTTTTCGTGATTCATCCTTTAATATGTCTAATAACCTATCTACGCTGGCAATTACGTCTTGTATGACGGTGAAAAATTCATTTGCAGTTTCGTTTGTTATTTCTTTTCATATTCTTAAATCTAAACTTACTATGGTAAGTATTGCTTCTATAATCCTTGAAATTAGTGGAATATCCTTGAGTTTTGCGCTTCATCCAGTATCGTTTTATTGGAATATTGATATGAATTTTCTTATTAAATATCAATATTTTCACCCGGGGTACTATTCACAAGTTACTACTCACCCAGTTATTATTCAATATAATATTATTCACTCGGGTATTAGGGGCACTTTTCATGCCGGGGTACTATTCACAAGTTACTATTCATGGGTTACTATTCACCTAATTACTATTCACTCAAATATTATTCACTCGGGTATTTGGGGCACTTTTCATGTCGGGGTACTATTCACGGGGTACTATTCCTGAAGTACTATTCACAGGATACTATTCACGGGTTCACCGAACAATTTATTTCTTTTCTGTCCAAATTATTTTTGATACATGGATATTATTCCTGAATTTTACTCCACAAAGCGTTATCATGTTGATAATTTGGACATTATTAAACTCTAGATAAATTAAGATATAAATCTTTAAAAATTTATACTTTGTTTTCTTTTAATTGAATTCTTATATCATGGTCATCATCCTCATGCTTATATTTTGATGAAAGTCATCTTTGGCTTACGTGCATAGATGGACTGTTGATTGGTATGAATATGACTAGGGATAATTCGATATGATCATGACCATTGATAATTACACGAATATTCTTGGCCCGTAGTGCAAGAATAATTTGTGGACGTTATACTAATGAATATCCTTGGCCCGTAGTACAAGGATGATTCGATGATGTGATTTATTTATTAAGTTGAGTCCCAGCAATAAGTTAATGATAAACTTTTTAAATCATAGAAGATAGTAGATATCATGCTCTACTTGACTCTTCTAATAGATTGCTTGTTCCACTGCAGTTAAACTTGTTGTCTATTTTATTCTATCAGTTTAATATTATTGAAGGCTAATGATAATTTATTCTGCATTATCTTAATCATAATATTTCTTATTGGGCTATTTGAGCTCACCCTTTTACTTCCATTGTTCTCTTTAGGAAATGAGAACGTAGCCGGAACTAGCCGGGGAACAGAATGATGGTCCGAGATGGTGTTATAGTACTCCTCACTATTCTATAAAATAGTGTGATAATAAATGTAATGAGGACTCCATTTGAGTTTGGATATTGTCTAGAAGACAATATTCGTGTAAAAACTCTCAGCTCATGTTGTATAATTAAGTTTGTATTTGTATTCGGTACCATGTATTTGGTGACCTAAGATGGGTGATGTATACCTATTTTGGGGGCGTTGTAGTTGGTATCAAAGCTTAGGGATATGATCCTTGGCTGAGATGTGAGACAAGAACTAGGAGGGGAGAGACGGGGAATTCCTTCGCTAGTATGACTTACCTAAGTTTATTTGGTATTTAATTGGTCGGTCAGAGTATAGGGATAATATGTGACATGTCAATTAACCCTTGTTTTGTGGCAGTGTTTGAAAATGGCATCTGAAAATGTCGAGATAAGCAATGAAGCACATGACATCGTTGAGTCACCAACGATCAATATCCAGGATAATGTGCAACAGGAAGACAATAATCCTCAAGTAAACAACAACACCGATCAAATGATGAACGATAGAATGTTAAGAGGCTTCATGAAATTCATACAACATCAGGCGAGAGCGGCTCCTGTTCAAAAAGCAAGTGGAAACAATGGCAACTCTCGGATGGTCACTGCTCAGTAGTTCCACTACAAGAAAAAGGTCTATCAGCGACCAATTATATCAGCGACCACATATTCGGTCGCTGATATTCTTAATAGAGACCAACATCAGTGACCAGTTTATAATCCAGTCGCTAAGTGATATCCGCGACCGCAGTTGGTCGCTAGAACAAATTTCCCACCCAAAATTTGGCAGGAAATGTTGGCGCGTAGTTTTTTGTGACCACTTATAATCAGCGACCGCATGCGGTCGCTGATAAGTCCATGTTATTAAAAATTAGCGGTACCGTGCTGATCACCGATCAACCTAAATGAAATCGATGATCGTGCATTCGCCGACCACGCAGCGAGAGAAGGAAAAAAAAGTGGGAGCTCCAAAATAGAGAGAAGAGGGAGAAAGGGGGGAGAGGAAGAAGAGTTCGATCGCCGCCACCTGCCACCTACCACCTGCCACCGGCCACCTACCACCTACCACCTACCTAAGGAGATCAAAATTTTCAAACGAGTTTGATTGAATCTTCTAAACAGGTATTTATCTTTATTCATTGTAATTTCTTGAATCGTGTTTGAAATTGTATGTGAATTCTTTGGATTTGGCGATTGTGTACATGAATACACTGTGTATTGGGTAATTCGTTTAGTCATCTATCGAAATGGGTAATTTTTTTTTGTTTTAAAATAGGTTTTTGTCATCAAATCTGGTAACCCTAATCTGGGTATTGGGTAATTCGTTTAGGTTTTTGTTGTAATTTGTTTTTAGTATCACAATTACTCCACACAAATAGAATTTGATTATTATTGCTTGCTTACCATTGTTGTGCTAGTGCTTAGTGATATTGATAGTATAACAAACTTGATAGCAGTATAGGAATGGTTCCAACCATACATTATCTATTGTAGAATGAATAAGAATACACTGCGCACCTAAAATATAAAGTAATAATTTTGTCACGTGAAAGTTTTAAATTTGACTATCCCTCTAATTTGAAATTCATGTAATTAATATCTTAATACTGGTTATGAACTTGTAATAGATCTTTGTACAATAAATCACAATATTATTGGAATGAAATCCTATCTAATCTATCTTTCATCTTGAGATACATGTTTCCAAGTCATAAAAACACTCCTCTAAATAACTGAAATAGAAATAATTCATGTTTTGACAATTGCTTATAAACAAAACTGCATTCCATATCACTTCTCAACAAAAATTTACATATTCCTACACCTTGACATTATCGGGCACAAGTATTTCCGTAACAATACACATTGAGATTTTAAAATATTAAATTATTTACGGATAAGACTATATCAAATCAAACTTCAGATGATACAGTTCAAACTGCAGAACACACATATGGTTATCATTCTAAGGTATTTTCCAATAACACATCGGCTAAAAAGATTGTACATGTCTTTAAGAACAGCTGAACATATGAGTTAGCATGCGAAATCTCCAGCTAAAGATGGAGAACTAAATCATCTCACAGATGGGAAGGCTTGGAAAGATTTCAACTTAGCACATCCTGGGTTTGCATTGGAACCTACAAATGTGAGGCTTGGATTGTCCACCGATGGTTTCAATCCGTTTGGCCACTCATCTATTCCGTACTCATGTTGGCCTGTGATTGTTACTCCGTACAACTTGCCTCCTTGGATGTGTATGAAACAACCATACTTATTTCTTTCACTCGTGGTTCCTGGTCCTAAGAGTCCTGGAAAGAACTTAAATGTTTACTTGAGACATCTTATAGACGAGTTGAAGGTATTATGGGAGGATGGAGTACAGACTTGGGATGTTGCAACGAAAACAAATTTCAACCTTAGGGCAGCGGTTATGTGGACTATAAGTGACTTCCCAGCTTATGGTATATTAGCTGGATGGAGTACACACGGGAAGTTGGCTTGTCCATATTGTATGGAGCATATAAAGTCGTTTAATCTATCAAAAGGTCGAAAGCCTTGCTAGTTTAACTGTCATCGTCGGTTCTTGCCGGTAGATCACCCGTTTCGAAGAAATAGAGAACACTTCAAGAAAGGGAAAGTAGACAATGATATGCCTACACCGCGATTATCGGTAATAGAGATGTGAGATCGTGTGATGAGATTGCCGGTTATCCCATTTGGTAAGATTGATGCCACAAACATAATCAATGGGTTTGGCGAATCTCATAACTGGGTTCGGAGAAGCATCTTTTGGGAACTGCCTTATTGGTCTACAAATTTGATTCGTCATAATCTAGATGTGATGTATATTAAGAAGAATGTGTTTGACAATGTGTTTAACACCATGATGAATGTTACGGGGAAGACAATAGATAACGATAAGGCACGTTTGGACATGAAAGATATTTGTAAGCGTCCTAGATTAGAACTTTATGAATCTCCTAATGGTAAGATTGTCAAACCGCATACAAGGTACACATTGTCCAAAAAGCAAGTTGAAGATGTGTGCACATGGGTTAAGTCTCTGAAACTACCAGATGGATATGCGTCAAACATTGCAAGGTGTGTTACGGGTGGGAAATTACAAGAGATGAAGAGTCATGACTGTCATGTGTTCATGGAAAGACTCATGCCTATAGCATTTCGGGATCTGCTTGATAAACCAATATGGGATGCTTTGACGGATCTTAGTCGTTTCTTCAAAGACTTATGTTCAAAATCATTAAATGAGAAGGAGATGTCTATACTTGAGAAGAACATCATAGAGATCACGTGTAAACTGGAAAAAATATTCCCACCTAGTTTTTTTGACTCCATGGAGCATTTGCAAATCCATCTTCCCTATGAAGCTCGTGTTGGGGGTCCAGTTCAATATAGATGGATGTACCCTTTCGAGAGGGTGATGGAAAACCTTAAGAGGAAGGTGGAGAATAGAGTTTATGTCGAGGGGTCGATATGTGAGGCATACAGTTTTGATGAGATATCTACGTTTATCTCAGACTATTTTTCGGACGAAGTCTTGACAAAGGCCAATCGAGTATCGATACACGATGATGGGGGAAATGTTGAACTAAATGGTCGGCTCTCCGTATTTGGTCTATCGGGCCGCACTTATGGAAAAAGGGAAACACATATTCCTCTCTGAGCAAGAATTACATGCTGCACATACTTACATTCTTCTTAATTGCGAGGAGATTGACGAATTTGTGAGGTACACATGTAAACTTGATAATTTATCTTTTAAGTCGAAAATTAATTATTCCAATATGTTAATGTTTATAACATGGTATAGATTGTACGATGAAGAGTTAAAAGTGAAGCATCCCGGCATAACTGATAAACATATTCAAATCAATCGTGATAAAAAATTTGCACTTTGGCTAAAGGACAAAGTAAGTTCAATTTCTTAAGCATGACACACACACACACACACACACATATATATATATATATATATATATATAGATATATATATACTCCATGTTAACTATGACTTCATTTAATAAGATGAGTTTTTGTAGGCTTTGACTGAGGGATTAATGATTCCGGCTAATGTACAAGTCCTAGCTATGGGACCAGACAGGGACCAAGTCAGCCGCAATGGTTACAAAATAAATGGTTGTGAATTTCATACAAAGGCATATGGGTGCGGTAAAAGAACAATAAACTCTGGAGTGTGTGTCCAAGGAGATTGTTACAATGAGCTTGGTTGTGCCTTTTATGGGGAGTTGGAGGAAATCGTAGAGTTGTCGTCTGCTGAAGGAGCGTTAGGGGTTATATTCACTTGTTCAAGTGTCGTTGGTTTGATTCAGAAAAAGGGATACGTGTTGACAGACATGGAATCGTCGATATTGACCTCCATAGGTCTGCATACTCCAAAGAACCTTTTGTTTTACCAACTCAAATAGTACAAGTATACTACACTCCTAGTCTGTTAGGAAAAGGGATGTAGCCACCTCTGATTGGCAAGTTGTAATTCATACTCCCTTGCGTGATCGTGTAGAAGTAGTTGATGGGGAGATTTACCAAGAGCAGATGCTTCATAGTCAAACTATAATAGATGTGGAGGACGACAATGAAGTAATCCAGTTAGATGGTGGAGATGAACCACATGAATTAGCTCCTGAGTTAATACTTGTGTCAGATGACATTGATATTGAGGAGGAAGAGTTATTGACTGAATCTGACACTAAATCTGAAGCAGAAGATGGTTATAAATCTGCAACACGTATACAGGATGATTCTGAATCAGACATTGACACTTGAAGAAATGAAATGTATGTTTAGCATTACATATTTTTTATATCATTGTCATGTTTATGTACTTAACTATTTAAATGCAATTTTTGTTTATTGTCAATTTATATTCATATATAAACATGTTTATATCACTATCATGTTTATATCATTGTCATGTTTTTGTAATATACAGATGGCGTCTGAAGCAGCGCAGAAAAAGAGTGGCTTGGGTAGGGGACCTAATCATGTGCCCAAGGCCCTTACTAATCCGGATGATCGGATTCTTATTCAGATTCGCCCTCCTCCGAATAACACGTACGTCCCGCATCATTTATATATATATAAGCATTTTAGATTTTATTTTAGATGTAAATTGCTTTAATATATCTACTTATTGATGTAAATTGTTGTATACTATAGTGATTTTTTCGGATAAAGAAGATGGTCAAGTGCATATCACGGTTGTGTTTACTGAGATTGGCTTACACACAGCCCAGATTACGTGGCACACCTATCACCCATAAGGATGTTGTTTGGGCTGAATTCCAGGTATATTTTTTTTAATTATGACAGATAATATAATATTCTAATTAAGGATAATTGTTTAGTAATGTTATTGTTGTTGTTTTATTTGCAGAAAAGGTATAGATGGGAGGATGCACAGGCTTCAGTGATTCAGACATTATTCTGGCAGAAGTGCGCCGTTCGCACCAAGGATAATTTGAACAAAGAAAGACAAAAAGCCCTTCACAATGCTGAGATCGACCATCCAGGCCAAGGAAAGGATTACATGCATGAGCATAGCCCCTGGTGGTGCACCCAGTCCATATGGGCTAAGATTTGTGCCCAATGGAGAGCTAAGAGCTAGGTGAAAAGACGAAAGACTGCCGCCACCAACAAATCCTCTAAAAAACAGATGTGAAAAAAGGCTAAAGGGACATACAAGAGGCGACGATGTCTGATTCTGACATATCATGCCGAGTGCGTGTTACAAGTTTTAATATGTTTATAATCATGAATTGTAGAAAATATATCACATTTTTACTTAGTAATATTGTGCTATTTTTTGTATAGGAGTCTCAGTCTCAAGGTCGGCCTATTAATTGGCTGGATGTGTACATGGCCACCCGTGATGGTCTGCCTGATGCTATCCGAATAGCGGTAATAAGTTTTAACAACTTGATCTTGTTTATCAATGCTTACAGAATTTTTTTTTAACTATTTAATTGTTAACATGATGACAGGATACTTATAAGCATTTATTAAATGAGCGCTATCCTGAAGGCACTCCACGTCCACCTATTGATCAAGAGTTGTGGGAGAGGGCGTCTTTTGTAAAGAAGAACTACATTAAAGGTCAAGGACAACGACGATGCCCATCCTTCAGTGGCTCAGGCTGCTCTTCCACCCAGTCTTCCCAGTCATCGAGCCATCCAGTTGTTCATACTCCGGTTGACTGTGTGAGAGCTATATGTCGAGATCGAGATCTTCTGAAGATACTAGGCGGGCATCTGGGGGCTCTGAGTTTTGAGGAGTTAGCTGAAGCAGTAACGGCTGCAGCAGCAGAACATCATGGGGATGGCGACGAGGTATAAAATCAATTTGTTATGTATTGTCGTAATATATACCAGTATCAACATAGTTACTATATTTGTAACTTGTTTTATTATTTTGTTAATTACAGGGTGATCAAGGAGGCGATGATGCTTGACGTACCTGTTTTAGATCAGTTTTGTAGTTATAGTATAAGCTTGTACTTGTATATTTATTCTTTGGATGTTTGTATGTTACTTAAAAAAGTTTTGAAATGCTATTATATTTATTCAAATCATATTGGTTTTTAAAGGTTTATATAGTTTATATAATAGTTTGATTCATATGTTGGTGGACGATAGATGTTTATATTGTTATGTATGATGCTTGTCTTGTTGTGTATGTGTGTTGGGATAAAGTAGGTACAAAATAGGTACAGGTTTTTGGGAATTCTGCAAAACAGCAAAAATCTGGTTTTCATTTTTTTTCATATCAGCGACCGCATGAGGTTGCTGATAGTTATTAGCGACGGATAAACATCTAAGGGTATCAGCGACCGCATACAAACGCTGATAGTGGTCGCTGCCACATCAGCTTTGGCCCTGGACCATGCTGACTCAGATTACCAACCGAAATTGTCATTTCGGTCGCTCATAATGGGCGCCGATATATCGGTCGCTAATAGTGGTCGCTGATGTACATCCCAATGACCTGAGATTTTATAATGAAGACTATCGTGACCGTGATCCGTCACCGAGAGTCATCTCATTACATGTGCGGTCCAGCGATATGCGGTCGATGATAAACCTTTTTCTTGCAGTGTTCAGGGAGCTGGGACCATCAGAGTTTTTGGGAGAGCCAAAACCACTTAAGGTGGAGATGTGGATAAAGCAGATCACCAAGATATTTGATGTCTTGGGATGCTGCAATGAGCAAAAGGTTCCCTTTGCCACCTTCATGTTGAGAGGAGAGGTAAATTACTGGTGAGAATCAGTAAAATGTACCCAACCTGCAGCACTCAAAATTTCTTAGGAAACATTTCAAGAATTGTTCAACGACAAGTACTTTCCCGAAAAGTATTCGTCACACTAAGGAGGTGGAGTTTATCAAGTTGGAGCAAAACAATATGACTGTGTCGCAGTACGAGGCTAAGTTTGTCGAGTTGTTCCGGTTCGCATCCCATTTGGTTAATAATGAGGAGAGAATGACGCAAATGTTTCTACGAGATTTGAGACCCGAAATACGTCAATACCTCATTTCTCATAAACTGTGTTTGTATTTAGATGGTTTAAATAGGGCTCAGTTATTGGAGCGCAATAATGAGTCAACCCAACCAAGAGAGAGTAGCCGACAAGTCGATAATACCAACGGTAGTAGTCATCAAAGTGGTGACAACAAACGTGGAGGGAATCAACATGCAAGAAATGGTAACCACTTCGGTGGTAATCATGGCCAATATAATAGAAGTGGAAATTTTAAGAAGAGGAGAATCAATAATGATGGAAAGACGTCAGCACCCAAACCTATTGTTAAGGAAGGAGAACAACTGTCGGTCGTATGTTACAAATGCGGAGGAGAGGGACACATCAGTCAAAACTGTACGCAGCAGTCCAAAGCATGTTATAATTGTAGAAGAAAAGGTCACCTAGCTCAATTTTGTCATGCACCAAAGTCAAGTCAAGCTGGGATGGAGGCATTAAAGGCCATCCCAGATAAGACAAAATCGGTAGTTCAAGGGAGAGCGTTTGTCGTAACCTCCCAAAAAGCGAGGAATTCGAACGAGGTGATCACGGGTAAGCTAATCATAAACTCTAGCGAAGTATATACCTTATTTGATACTGGTTCTACCCATTCTTTTATTTCTCCTACTTGCGCTCAACGTTTAAATTTGACTCCAAAGAAATTAAACTTTGATTTATCTGTTGAAACTCCGTTGGGAGAAACCTTCATTACATCCACTATTTATGAGTCTTGTTTGATTCAAATCGGTAACCGCACGTTACCTGTCGATCTTATCTCTTTAAAAATACTTGCATTCAATGTGATTTTAGGAATTAATTGGTTGACTAATCATCATGCTAAAATTGATTATTTTTGTAAGGTTGTTAGCCTAACCAACCTATAATGCGAATTCAAGCAACCAAACCATTAAAGTCAATCACTGTCATCTCAAGCCATAAAGCTATTCATTTATTGAAAAACAGATGTCAAGCTTTCTTAGCTCATGTCACGAATTTAAATAAAAATACGTCAGTCTTGAATGATATTTCTATTGTTAATAAATTTCCTGATGTATTCCCTGAAGAACTGTGACAACCCGATATTTTCTATATAAATAAATCTTAAATTTTTCGTATAATTTTTTTTTTTTTTTTTTTACTTTAAGGATGAGGATTTGTACAAGACTATGTGTATATGTATTTATGTGGTAAATAAAAATATATTTATTACATGAATATTTACAAGTAAATTTATTTTTGAATTATTGATTATTATAAAGTATATTTTATAATAATTAATTTTAAGATAAAATGATTTTATTAATTATTTTCATGAATATATAATCATATATTACTTAAATAATATATGAAGTGATTTTTTAAATAAATATAATAATTATTTTATCATATGAATTTTTGTACAAATTATTAAGTTAATTATTTTACCTTAATTATTAAGGTTAAATATGAAAGAATAATCAGATATGGAATCCAAACCCTAATTTTGGATTATTGTCAAGGTATGAGAATAATAATATAATATTATTTATATTTTAATTTTTCAGTGCTATGAATATGTATGGTATGTCCGTATTGATAATGGTTGGTCAATTACGGTGTATTTTGACCAAACCCTAGTAATAATGTTAAACCCTAATTTGAGATCCAAATTAGAGTGTGAGATTGTTTTATAAGTGTGTAATGCAATTTATGTTGTGTATTAAATGTATTAATTAGGTAAACCCTACTTAAAATTAAACCCTAATATTTAGAAAACCCTAATAGTAATTTGGTAACCCTAATTACCAAAAAAGAATAAATCCTAATTGCTAAATTAGCAAAGTCAATGATAATTATATGATCTAAACACTAATGTTCTTCATATAAAGTAATTAGAAAATTAATCTAATTAACAAACCTAAATTGTCAAATTTTAGAAACTAAAATTTGGTTATAAACCCTAATTGTATTTCTAAAAGCGTAATTATCGATATTTTAAACCCTAATTGCTTTATTAGCAAAGTTCATTATGATTAAGGGTAATAAACCCTAATGTTCATGTACTTACAAACTTAATTTAATTAACAATATTAATTTTGCAAAATTTTAGAAACTAAAAGTTATTTAATTTTATTTATTTAATTTTTTGTGTGCAAACCCTAAATTGAAAATCCTAGATTTTTGTTTACTTATAAAACCCAAATTGGCTCAAACCCTAAACACTAAAATGTCTAAACCCTAAACCCTAAGGCAATTTTCTAGAAATTTAAGAAAATGACAAAAATGTCCCTCTTATATAATTAAAGCTACAATCTAGGTTTTGACATTAGGGTGGTGGTTCACCAAACCAACAACTCCATTGATAAAAAATGGCCAACAAATCGACCATTATACCAAATTTATTCATGCATCAAGTTGCTATATAAATAGATTTAAGGAGAGAGAAAGTGGGTTGTTTACTAAAAATTGCACAAACACTCTCTACTAATTCTCTTAAAGCCCCAAACCTCCTAAAATATCAAGCTTTATAGTCCCTTATTGAAGCCCCACGAAATCCAACAACAAATCAATAGCCAGAAATCAAGAATTGAGCATAAAAGGTATGAAACCCTAGTTCAAATTCTGTCCAAAATTTTGTTGTTAGATGTTAGAATTTGTTGTTAAAACTTGTTGTTTATAAAATATTATGATGATCTGGGTTGGTATTTATAAAATCCATAACATTAAAGTGCTCGAAATTAAATATTTTCAAAATCTGGAAAATTATTTTTTTGTGTTCTAACATCAAATGTCAGACGCTGTAGATTGTTGTGTGTTTAATATTTTTGTTGTTTAAGTGTTTAATGTTGTAGCTTTGTATGAGATCTTTCATCTGTAGCAAGAATCAAGCTTAGATCTGTTTTAGAATTCAAGTTATTCTGGTTCAAACATGGTTGACCGACCATGACTATCAATTTCTGGAAAACCAGTTAAGCGAAAATGGTCGACAACCGATTTGCGATCTTAGATCGTGCGGTGTTTTTATGATATGTGTTTGTTCTTGAACCTATGTTGTAGTATGTTATATTAGCTTTGAACCATGCTTTCATTACCTTTATATGTCTTATACATTTGGATTTGATGGATGGTCGAACTAGCAGGTCGAGCGTATTCTGCTGTTTACGGGTAACCCAGAAAAACATATGAACATGTCGGTATCGATATTTAATCAGAATTATCGTAACTTTTGGATTTTGTTCATGATAGTTGTATTTTATGTAATAGATCTACTCTCTTGCATGCTAGCTACAACCTGAACCCTTTATATCACAAGAACAGTTCATGTGTTGCGTTATAATCGATCAAAAGTGGTCGCATTGAATTGTTCTTCATTTACTGGTAAACCAAATGAAGAACAGCTCTGACAACCGACATCTTGGAACAACTTAGATCTAGCTTATGTTAGGTTGTTTGATCATTTTGTTTGTTAGAAAATGTAGTCTTGAACTTTGTCTACAACATCTAGCTTTTTGTAATTCCGAGAAACACAATACACGAGAGAATTAAAGTTAGATTGAAATATGGCCACTCGTAAGAATCGCCTATGAAGATCTCGGGTTTATGTATGAACATGAAGAACACCTATATAAGCGAGTTACGCTTATAGGTGGCCTTTAATGACGAATGATTATTATTTTCCGAGAAATTAATTAATAATTATAGAAAATTAGCTTTAAATTACGAAAAATACAAAATAAATTATAAAAATTATTTTAAATTACGAAAATTAGTTTTAATTATTTTAAATATATTTCATAAATATTTAATATTTTTGGAATATTAAAAGTAATTAATTTATTTAATTATAATATTAAATAAATTATTTAAAATGATTTTAATTCATGAAAAATCATTTAAAATTATCTTATGATATAAGAAAATATTTTTGAGATATTTTGATAACTTTTAATATTATGTGATAATTTTCATTAATAAATTAATATTAATGATAATTAAGTTATTTATTAAATGAATTAAATAAATGAATTAAAAATGATTTTATATATTAAAATCATTTTAAATAATAAGAAGGTATTTAAAAATATTTTAAGTTATAAAATATAACTTTTAATATTTAAAGGTAAATTTTATTAATTAATTATGATTAATGATAATAAAGTTATTTAATAATTATATTAAATAATTTAGTTTAAAAATGATTTTATTGTTATAATAATCATTTTAAATAAAAGTGTTTAAAGATATTTTAAGTTATAAAATATAACTTTTAATATTTAAAGGATAATTTCTTTAATAATTTAATATTAATGATTATTAAATTATTATAAATAATATTAAATTTATTTAATAATTATATTAAATAAATAGTTTAAAAATGGTTTTATTTATTTAAAATCATTTAAAAGTATATTAATGATTTAAAAATATTTTAAGTTATAATTATTAACTTTTAATATTTGATAAATAGTTCATTAATATTTAAATATTAATGGTAATTATTTAATAATGATTTTAAATGTTTTAAAATCATTTAAGGGTAATATTAATATGTTAAAAATATTTTGAGTTATTATACATAACATTAATATTTTGGCAATGGTTTCATTAATAGTTTAATACTAATTAAATATTAATGATAATAGAATTGTTTAATATTTAAATTATTTAATAATGATTCGATATTTCAAAAATTATAATAAATGATAATTGTAATAACCCGAGATTTTCTATATAAAATAAATAAGAAATTTTAAGTATAAATTTTTTTTTAATGACGAGACTAAGTGTTAAGTAAAGTGAGCGATAAATGCGAATACATTTATTACTTGAAAAATTAGAAATAATTTTGGAATTATTAATTACCACAAATTATATGGTAATAAATTTCTCGTAAGTTTAAATATTTTTATTAATTATTTTCCATGAAAACATGATTGGAAATAATATATGAAGTGATAATTAGATTTATATAATAAATATTTTATTATATGAATTGTTCGAAATATTTAAGTTAATTATTTTAACTTGATTATTGATGTTGTGTAATAGAAGAATAAGTCGGACATGAGATCCAAACCTCGGATTGGGATTGTGATCAAGAGATGAGAATAATAATATTATATTATTTTACGATACCATAATTATGTAATTTGGTATGTGCGAACGATATAATATTGAGCAATGACGATCAATTAGGTCATAACATATTACCGTCTTGTGAAACCCTAATTATTAAACTCGGTTATGGGGTATTTACGAGTAGTGATCGTATATGAAGTTACTTGTGAATAAGAATATCGGTAATTAGAAGAAACCCAATTATCATTGTAGACATCGATAATTAGGACAAACCCTAATTATTATAACCTAACCGGTTGAAATTAGAAACCGTAACGACCGTGTTAGTAAAAATACAGATAATTAAAGAACCACTAATGGTCAATTAGAAACCCTAATTTTAATTACTGGGTTTAATTTCGATGTTATTGTATAAGTGTTTTAATTTACCAAAGGATAGAAGTTAATTGGTAAATTATAAGAATTAAATCTAGTGATGAAATATTACATTTAAGCGCCTTGTACAAGATTGCCCATACACTCTTAAACAAAGCCCAACCATCACCCATAACAAATCGAAGCAAGAATCAAGAATTTTTTGGCAAAAAGGGTATAAGAACACTAAACCTAGAAATCCTTTGATTCGATGTTATTTGATACAATTGATTGTTTAAAGTTGTGTAATAGAATGTTAATTGATGATATGGGTTGATAAATCAAAGACCCATAACATCAAAGTGCACGAATTTGAAGATTTAAGCAAGTTGAAAAACCGAATTACATTATTTTTTCACCAAATGTCGAGGCCATAACTCTTTGCTCGATCATGAGTTTTGTTCTTCAAAAGTTGTTATGTGTAGCCTTTGATATGTGGTCTTTAATGCAAAAAAGAATCAAGTCCATATCATGTATAGATTAGAAGTTATAGATGGTCAAACATGGTTGTGCGATCATGATAAACCTGCTTTTTAGGGCGATCAGAATGGGGCATTCTCGTCCACTTTTGTGCTTTAAAAGGTCTGGACTTTTGATATGTTGTAGTGCACTGAGTTAGGAAGCCATAGGCTTTAGAATGACCTCATTCAATTCCTCGGATGAGGAATTACTGATGATTGGAAGGAAATGTGTCAAATTTCTCAAAACCGAAAGTCAGTGAAGCGGGATGTGCTATTCGGGACACTGTTTCGATTAGTTAATGTTTCCAAAACCTTCTGGGCTTTTAGTATGTTATAGTACACCGAATAAGTTTTCCATAGACTCAAACGGACTAAATCCGATATCGGAGGAGAGAGTTATGACATTTCAAAGTAGTAGTGTCAAAACTTCCCAACAAGTGCGGTGCAGTCCATTTGAATGGAATTTCTGGGCTGATGTGTTCGGAATTTGGAAATGGTCAAAGAATAAAAATTGTAGCCCCAGAAGTTAGCTTCGCGTGGGCTCAAGAATCGCTCAAAAATGTTTTAAAATGAAAGAGTTATGACTGTTTTAGCGGAAGAGGGTAAAGCTGAAACGAGATTGAAAACTATTATGAACGTCCACTTTTGACGCACTGTTTGGGCTACCTAATGAACCCGAATTGGGTAATTCAGTATTTTTAAAAATAGTCTTACATACCAAGTATAACATATCCCAAAATCAGATTAATCGGAGTTATGAGCAATGCGTTAGAAAATCGCAAAGTGAGCTATTAAAAATTAGTATAAACCAAGTCCCACATCGACTAAATTGAGAACTTCACCATTTTCTAAACCTATAAATAGGAGGGCTTGGCCTTTGTTTCATTCACCAACAATAAGGCCTCCAATTTTTGAGAAAAGGCTTTGTTGTGGGGAGAACTTTTTATAAAGATCTCCTTAGTTAAATTTTTAGGCGTGGAAGTGCGTATTCACCGTGCAGAAATTACGATTTAGCATATGTTTCTTATTTAATTTTTGTAATGTTATTATTTTTAATTGTTAGTTAAAGTTTGAATTTTGAAGTTTAGTTAGTGTTGTTAATAAACTAGTTAGTTTACTATGTTTATTTTGGCTTGGAATTGATTATGTAAATGAGTTATTTGTGATGACTTTTAATATTTTGTGATGAATTTCATTAATTAACAATTATTAATGATATTAAAGTTATTTAATGATTATATTAAATAATTTAGTTTAAAAATGATTTTAATATTATAAAAATCATTTTAAATGAAAATAAGGTATTTAAAAATATTTTAAGTTATAAAATATAACTTTTAATATTTAAATGATAATTTCATTAATAATTAAATATTAATGATATTAAGATAATATTAATGATATTTAGTTTATTTAATGATTAATATTAAATAAATAGTTTAAAATGGTTTTACTTATTTAAAAACCATTTAAAGAGGATATTAAGGATTTAAAAATATTTTAAGTTATAATTAATGACTTTTAATATTTGATAAATAGTACATTAATATTTAAATATTAATGGTAATTATTTAGGTAATATAAATGTTTTAAAAATAGTTTGAGTTATTATAAATAACTTTTATATTTTGGCAATGGTTTCATTAATAGTTTAGTATTAATTAAACTATTAATGATGATGGAATTGTTTAATGTTTAAATCATTTAATTATGATTCCGATATTTGAAAGTTATAAATTTACCAAACTAGTGACTTGAGAACCGATTATGAAGTTCGAATTTGAAGAAGAACACCTATAGTAATGTGATTATATCACTATAAGCCCTTTAGTGATGATTTGAATTATTTTAAATTTTTCAATTTACGGAAATTGCAAAATGATTAAAAATAAGATGTCCGATATTTACAGATGTTGAGGTATAGATTAAGAGTCTTAGACTCAGATTTACAAATAAAAAAATTTTAAGTCGATGCAAACAAATGTCGAACTTTATAAAAAGAAAGAAAAGACTATCTGAAGAGCATGGATGAGATATTTGAAAAATGTATAAAATATTTCAAGTATAGAATAGAACTAAAAGTATGATCAACGTGATTATGTGATTAGACTACGTCTTCGATCGTAATAGTATAGAGACTATGTGTTAAGATATATTGTTCTAATCGAACGAATGATCTGATTATTGATAGGTTGTGATAAAGAGATAAAACCTAAGTTGAGATTTGTAATCAGCGAATCAGTCAAGTATCTTACCTTTGCATTTTCTTTATGCAATGGACATGAGTAAGAAGTTTCAAAATTATTCTATTCACTGCATGCATTATTATATGCGCTTTGATTATCAACATGTTAGCTCGGATATATATTACGTTAAGTTGATTTCTAAATGGTTATACAAGTGTCCCCACTTGGATAATCATGGCATTTATTCACATGTTGATACACCTTTGTCAATTACCCGTATATATATGTTTGAATTACATATTATTGTTGAGTAAGATTAAAACCTTCTGTTTGGAACCGGTGCATGTATGAACATCTCTATATATGGGAAGATTTTTGCATAAGGCGATAGAGTGAGCGATGAATTTCGTTCAAGTTATGTAGTATTGATCAATACAGGTACAATCGGGCCGATCACCCTCCGTGTCTAGTAAGTTATAACCGGCCGAGGATAGAATTCCGCTAAACCTTTTCGAAAATGAAAAGAATGTTCATAGTATGATTCTTAAACCCTATTCATGGGTAGAGCTGAGCCAAATTTAAATAATTTGGAAGAGATTTGTTATGTGAATTTTTATCAAGACAAATTACTTCACAACTTTCGATTCGTTGTAGAAGTGTTATGTAAAGAGAATACTTATATTCTTTCAAATTTATATATATAATTGCTATTACTTACTTTGGCACTCAAATGCTCATCCTTGCTTAAATTAAATGTTTTCGATTATGTATGAGCAACTCAAGGCTCAAGTACACGAACAAAGGAAAAGGAAAGTGATCGAATAAGTGTGTATCATGAGTTAATGGTTATAGTTGTATTGGTATCTATTCAAGTATTATAAGGAATGTATTTGAAGGTCACGTGCACAGGGAAGTAAACTTTGATGTATGTAAATTAAGTTCAATGTATTATTATTTTAGTATTATTCAAATTTTAAAGAAATGGTATCGTGGAGAACCGAGTTCGGGTTTCAAGTACCTGGATTTGGGGTCGTCACAATAATAATTATTATAAGGCCATGAAAAATAGTGTGACTAATGTTTAAGTTATCCAAATGGATATTGAACTACAGAATAGAGTCTTAGACTCGATTATTACCCGAAAAAGCTGTCGGTAGACCGACATGTTTCAAAAATTGATCTGGACTTAGATAATTGGCTAGATAAATGTTTGTTTGTGATTCAATGGTTGTTAAAGATTGTGTGGCAATGTGATTAGGAATGTGCTGACTGCAATAGGCAGTGTTATGTGTTACGTTATGATATACTAATCAAGAAAATGATCTCGATTAATGATAGGTGATTTCATAAAAGATAAAACTAAGTTGAGAATAGTAAGCGGCATCGTCGAGTAAAGTATCCTAACTTTGCATTTTCTTTATGCAATGGACAAGTGTAAGAATGTTTCAAAGTTATATTATTATACAGATTGTTAAACTTATATTATATAAGCCCATTGATTATCAACATGCTAGTATATGATAATTCTGGATAAATATATTCTCATTAGTTAATTTCTATAAATGATTATACAAGTGTCCCCACTTGGACAATCATTGTTTTTCATCGTATGTTGATACACCTTTGATATACATATATGTTGAATTATATAAGACCTTTGTTATGAAAACCCGACAGATATGAACATCCCAAAAATGGGAAAATTTTATGTTTCAAAGGCGACAGAGGCGAAACGATAACATCGTTCATGTAAATGTAGTATTGATCAATCACAGGTACAACAGTGATCACCCTCCGTGTCTGTAAGTAAGTCATGACGGTTCTGAGATGAATTCTCAAAACCTTTTCAAAATGAAAACAATGTTCATGGTATGTCATGAAACCCCATATACAACAATACGTAGTTTGAAAAGTTTGAAAGAGGGTTGTTATGAATTATTATTGGTATAGACATTACTTCACAACTCTCGACTAGTTGTAGAAGAATATTATTAGAAAACATTTAAATTCTTTCAGCCTATATATATATATAATACTTGCTGGGTACTCAAATGCTCATCCTTGCTTAATTTAAATGTTTTCAGCTAAGTGTGAAGGATCGTAAGGATCTCATCTAAGAACAAGGGAAAAGAGAAAGTTGCTGAATGACTTTTTATGCTACTGTTTGTAATAGTTTTAGATTATGAAGACTATGATATATATATATATATATATATATATTATGACATGTAATGAATGTTTAAAGGTTACGTACTTGGGAGAATGACTCGATGTATATGTAAATTTAAGTTTAAGTTTTATATTTTTGTGATTATTATTAATATTTATTCCGCTCATAGAAATGGTATCGTGATGTACCGAGTTCGGGTTTCAAGTATCCGGATTCGGGGACCTTACGTAATGGTATCGAGCTATAGGGTTAGAAACCTTAGGTGGGATAGACCTTGAGGCTATAACCTTAGAAACGTAGAGGGAAACGTTGAAAATATAAATAACTCATATAGAGTTTAAAAGAGATGAATTGAATAAATTCATCGTCAAACAAAATAAAAGATAATTCATACAAAACTATTATTTGACTATGTGTATATAATATATGCTAATCAGGATAATTGCTGTGTGTAGATGTTAGGTAAAAAAGGATTAGGATATCCGCGGATTGTAAAGAAGGAGCTACTATCGAAGCCAATAGCGGAAATAGAAGCTCACAATGAAACAAACTTCAGACGAGGTGGTTATCGTGGAAAACATAGTACCGGATCCTAAATAGTGGATCCGACGGATAATGATTCGGACCTAAAGTTAAAAGTTTGATCAAGCATCATTGGAGATGCAAGAATTGAGGAACAAGGTATCTTCTCTAGAAGGGTTGTGGAACACGTAAAAACCGCTAATATCAATTGCGTCCAAGCGTTAATAGAAACAATGGAAGATCGTGGATAAGCTTAAACTCAAAATCAATCGATGGGAGCCTCAAGCAACACTTCGTGCGTGCGTACTCGAGAGATAAGGGAAAAGGAAGGTAGAAGACCATGATTTAGGAAAACCGGGGAAGAAGAAATGGAAAAGAATATGTTATCTTTGCGGTTATGAAGGGCATACCACTCTGTATATTCCTGACTATAAACGGGGAGCATGTTTTGTTTGTGGAAAGGAAGATCATCAGGCAAGAAGCTGTCCAAGAAAGAAGACTTAGTAAATAGATAGTATAGGTTATGTTGTGTGAGCATGTTTAATATTATATGTGTGTTTAGTATAAAACTTTTGTACAAACGGTAAAGTAAATCCCGACTTTTGTAGTCACAATGGGATGACTGATGTTTAAAGCACTTTGTGCTGTGATATGTAAAATATTTTGAAAGCAATGAATGAATATGAATCAAAGTTTGAGTTATGAAACAAGTTTAATAAGTTTAAACTTATATGATAAGGTTTAG
Source organism: Panax ginseng (assembly GCA_020205605.1). Taxonomy (NCBI): domain Eukaryota; kingdom Viridiplantae; phylum Streptophyta; class Magnoliopsida; order Apiales; family Araliaceae; genus Panax; species Panax ginseng. Next base: position 54,615,382 of record CM035149.1, on the reverse strand, counting down.
AATGTAAGTTAATTTATGGTTTTTATTTAATCAGATAATGCCGCCAAGACGTCAAACTTCGAAATCGAGGGGCGTAAGAGTCTGCATCAACAACGTTGAAGGACAACAACAATGGACCCAATCACGGCGATTCATGAATATGGTAGCTCGAGCCATGCAACAAGGGAACCAAATAGGATAATTATTTGGCAAATTTCAAAGACTTTAAGGTCAGTAGGACCTTGAAATTCAAAGGTACAACTGACCTGTAAAGCCCAAACTTGGGTTAGGGAAATTGAGAAGGCGTTTGTAATAGCTAGTAGGTAGCCGAGGGGCAAAGACCTCTTTTTCCACCTACATGATGAAGGGTGAGGCAAATTTACGGTGGGAAGCGAATCGGTGAGGGGTGGCGGTGTGGTAACATGGGATAGATTTAAGACCTTATTTTTCGAGAATTATTTTTCACTAATCTGTGAGCTAGAATGGAGGTAAAATTTTCCGAGTTGAAGCGAGGGGATATGTCGGTGTGGCGTAATATGCCACAAAATTTAATGAGTTAGCTAGGTTTGCTCATCAAGTCGATACGGAGGCTAGGAAGGCGAGGAGATTTGAGCCGGGATTAAAACCACAGCTCTATATAATAAGGTGGCAAAGTTGCAAAAATCCCAACATTTGGCAAAGACTCATGGAGAAGGCTATAATTGCATGGAAGAGGAAGTGAGGCTATGAGCCTCTGATAAGAAAAGGAAAAACAAGGGCAAGGTCGAGGGAGCTGAGAAGGTGAGGATTAATAGTGGAAGCAGGAGTGTTGATGGAAAAAGGAAGGGGAACTACTTTGGTAATGTTCAGGTGAAACAAGAAGATGTTAAAAAGCAGGCAGTTCAGTGCAAAATGTGTGGAAAGAACCACTCCGGAGAATGTTTGAAAGGAAAATTTGTGTGTTATAAGTGCGGGCAGGAGGGTCACATCTCTCCCAACTGCCCAAATCCTAGAATGAACAGTGGTTGTTTTATTTGTGGATCATTGGAGCATAGGGTTAAGGATTGTCCGAACAGGAGGGTAGAGGCTAGTAGTGTGAATACTGGTAAGAATAGTGGGACATTAGCAATAGCAGGACCGACATCATCGAACAAACCAACAAAGTCAACATCAAGGGTCTTCAACATGACGGTTCAAGACACGGCATGGTACCGCAATGCGCGCCTGTAATATTCAAATAACTTTTATTTGCGTAATTAGAATTTTTCTATTTATAGTAAATTATTTTATAAAGAAATTTTTGAGGAGAAATTTGAGTTCTTTAGAAATCAAATTTCCGCTTAATCAAAAAACAAGCTTAATGTGATTAATTAAAGATCGGTTCGATTAAAGTTAATCGAGATCTATTTACAAGATTGTGTATGTTATGAATCCGCTTATGTGTAGGTTTTTAAGTGGTGATTCCGGGACTAATCCTTATAAGGGAGGGTGAATGTGACAACCCGATATTTTCTATATAAATAAATCTTAAATTTTTCGTATAATTTTTTTTTTTTTTTACTTTAAGGATGAGGATTTGTACAAGACTATGTGTATATGTATTTATGTGGTAAATAAAAATATATTTATTACATGAATATTTACAAGTAAATTTATTTTTGAATTATTGATTATTATAAAGTATATTTTATAATAATTAATTTTAAGATAAAAATGATTTTATTAATTATTTTACATGAATATATAATCATATATTACTTAAATAATATATGAAGTGATTTTTTTAAATAAATATAATAATTATTTTATCATATGAATTTTTGTACAGATTATTAAGTTAATTATTTTACCTTAATTATTAAGGTTAAATATGAAAGAATAATCAGATATGGAATCCAAACCCTAATTTTGGATTATTGTCAAGGTATAAGAATAATAATATAATATTATTTATATTTTGATTTTTCAGTGCTATGAATATGTACGGTATGTCCGTATTGATAATGGTTGGTCAATTACGGTATATTTTGACCAAACCCTAGTAATAATGTTAAACCCTAATTTGAGATCCAAATTAGAGTGTGAGATTGTTTTATAAGTGTGTAATGCAATTTATGTCGTGTATTAAATGTATTAATTAGGTAAACCCTAATTAAAATTCTGGAAACCCTAATATTTAGAAAACCCTAATAGTAATTTGGTAACCCTAATTACCAAAAGAATAAATCCTAATTGCTAAATTAGCAAAGTCAATGATAATTATATGATCTAAACACTAATATTATTTGAAAAGTAATTAGAAAATTAATCTAATTAACAAATTCTAAATTGTCAAATTTTAGAAACTAAAATTTGGTTATAAACCCTAATTGTATTTCTAGAAACCGTAATTATCGATATTTTAAACCCTAATTGCTTTATTAGCAAAGTTCATTATGATTAAGGGTAATAAACCCTAATGTTCATGTAATTACAAACTTAATTTAATTAACAATATTAATTTTGCAAAATTTTAGAAACTAAAAGTTATTTAATTTTATTTATTTAATTTTTTTTTTGTGTGCAAACCCTAAATTGGAAATCCTAGATTTTTGTTTACTTATAAAACCCAAATTGGCTCAAACCCCAAACACTAAAATGTCTAAACCCTAAACCCTAAGGCAATTTTCTAGAAATTTAAGGAAATGACAAAATGTCCTCTTATATAATTAAAGCTACAATCTAGGTTTTGACATTAGGGGTGGTGGTTCACCAAACCAACAACTCCATCGACCAAAATGGCCAAAGAATCACCCATTATACCAAATGCATTCATGCATCAAGTTGCTTATAAATAGATTTAAGGAGAGAGAAAGTGGGTTGTTTACTAAAATTGCACAAACACTCTACTAATTCTCTTAAGCCCCAAACCTCCGAAAATATCAAGCTTTATAGTCCCTTATTGAAGCCCTGATTTAAATCCAACAACAAATCAATAGCCGTAAATCAAGAATCGAGCATAAAAGGTATGAAACCCTAGTTCAAATTCTCATCCAAAATTTTGTTGTTAGATGTTAGAATTTGTTGTTAAAACTTGTTGTTTATAAAATATTATGATGATCCAGGTTGGTATTTATAAAATCCATAACATTAAAGTGCTCAAATTAAAGATTTTCAAAATCGGAAAATTATTTTTTTGTGTTATGACATCAAATGTCGACGATTGATTGATTGTTGTTTTAATATTTTGTTGTTTAAGTGTTTAATGTCAGTAGCTTTGTATGAGATCTTTCATCCAGAGCAAAAATCAAGCTTAGATCTGCTTTTAGAATTCAAGTTATTCGTTCAAACATGGTCGATCGACCATGACTATCGGATTGAAAACCCAGATTCATTCGTAAACTATGCCCGACAACCGATTTGCGCCTTAGATCGTCAAGGTGTTTTTATGATATGTGTTTGTTCTTGAACCTATGTTGTAGTATGTTATATTAGCTTTCAACCATGCTTTCATTACCTTTATATGTCTTATACAATCGGATTTGATGGATTCATCAAACTAGTGAGTCGAAAGCATGTTCTCTCGCTTTTCCTGGTAACCCGTAAAACATATGAACATGTCGAATCGACATGGTTCGACCGAGTCGTAACTTTTGGATTCTCGCTCATGATAGTTGTATTTTATGTAATAGATCTACTCTCTCGCATGCTAGCTACAACCTCAACCCTTTATATCACAAGAATTTCATGTGTCAGACGTTATAATCGATCAAAGTGGTCATTGAATCGTTTCTTCATTTCGGGTAAACCTGTAAATGAAGAATGTACCGACAAAGATCTTGGAACGCTTTTAGATCTAGCTTATGTTAGGTTGTTTGATCATTTTGTTTGTTAGAAAATGTAGTCTTGAACTTTGTCTACAACATCTAGCTTTTGTAATTCCGGTAAACACAATACATACGTAGAATTAAAGTGGTCAAATACGCCACACTCAAGAATCGCCTATGTAAGATCTCGGGTTTATGTATGAACATGAAGAATTTATATATGATGACCAGTTACTGCTTATATAGTGGCCTTTAAATGACAGATGATTATTATTTTCCTAAATTAATTAATAATTATAGAAAATTAGTTTTAAATTACTGAAAATACAAAATAAATTATAAAAATTATTTTAAATTCTAAAAATTAGTTTTTAATTATTTTAAATATATTTCATAAATATTTAATATTTTTGAATATTAAAAGTAATTAATTTATTTAATTATAATATTAAATAAATTATTTAAAAATGATTTTAATTCATGAAAATCATTTAATATTATCTTATGATATAAGAAAATATTTTTGAGATATTTTGATAACTTTTAATATTATGTGATAATTTTCATTAATAAATTAATATTAATGATAATTAAGTTATTTATTAAATGAATTAAATAAATGAATTAAAAATGATTTTATTATATTAAAAATCATTTTAAATAATAAGAAGGTATTTAAAAATATTTTAAAGTTATAAAATATAACTTTTAATATTTAAAGGTAAATTTCATTAATTAATTATGATTAATGATAATAAAGTTATTTAATAATTATATTAAATAATTTAGTTTAAAAATGATTTTATTGTTATAATAATCATTTTAAATAAAATAAAGTGTTTAAAGATATTTTAAGTTATAAAATATAACTTTTAATATTTAAAGGATAATTTCTTTAATAATTTAATATTAATGATTATTAAATTATTATAAATAATATTAAATTTATTTAATAATTATATTAAATAAATAGTTTAAAAATGGTTTTATTTATTTAAAAATCATTTAAAAAGTATATTAATGATTTAAAAATATTTTAAGTTATAATTATTGACTTTTAATATTTGGATAAATAGTTCATTAATATTTAAATATTAATGGTAATTATTTAATAATGATTTTAAATGTTTTAAAAATCATTTAAGGGGTAATATTAATATGTTAAAAATATTTTGAGTTATTATACATAACATTAATATTTTGGCAATGGTTTCATTAATAGTTTAATACTAATTAAATATTAATGATAATAGAATTGTTTAATATTTAAATCATTTAATAATGATTTTGATATTTCAAAAATTATGATAAATGATAATAATTATTATAAGGCCATGAAAAATAGTGTGACTAATGTTTAAGTTATCCAAATGGATATTGAACTATAGGATGTAGTCTTAGACTCGATTATTACCGAAAAAAAGTCATTGCAGAATCGGTTACATGTTTCTTAAATTGATCCGACTTAGATAATTGGCTAGATAAATGTTTATTTGTGATTCAATGGTTGTTAAAGATCAGTGTGGCAATGTGATTAGAATGTGTCAATTACAATAAAAGTGTTGTTATGTGTTACGTTATGATATACTAATCAAGAAAATGATCCGATTAATGATAGTGATTTCATAAAAGATAAAACTAAGTTGAGAATAGTAAGCGGTAGATCGAATAAGTATCCTAACTTTGCATTTTCTTTATGCAATGGACAAGTGTAAGAATGTTTCAAAGTTATATTATTATACGATTGTTAAACTTATATTATATAAGCCCATTGATTATCAACATGCTAGTATATGATAATTCGATAAATATATTCTGCTTCACATTTCTATAAATGATTATACAAGTGTCCCCACTTGGACAATCATTATTTTTCATCGCATGTTGATACACCTTTGATATACATATATGTTGGATTATATAAGACCTTTGTTATGAAAACTTGACGATATGAACATCCCGAAATGGGAAAATTTTATGCTACTAAAGCGACAGAAATAACGATAACATCGCTCATGTAAATATAGTATTGATCAATACAGGTACAACAGGTATGATCACCCTCCGCGTGCCGTAAGTCATGACGGTTTATGATGAATTTCGCTCAAACCTTTTCAAAAATGAAAACAATGTTCATGGTATGTCACGTAAACCCCATATATAAATAATACATAGTTTCAAAAGTTTGAAAGAGGGTTTTATGAATTATTATTGGTACAGACATACTTCACAACTACTTCGACTAGTTGTAGAAGAATATTATTAGAAAACATTTAAATTCTTTTTCAAATTATATATATATATATATATATATATATATACTTTGGCACTCAAATGCTCATCCTTGCTTAATTTAAATATTTTCACTAAGTGTGAAGGATCGTAAAGGATCAAAGAACAAGGGAAAAGAAAAAGTTGTTTGAATGACTTTTTATGCTACTGTTTGTAATAGTTTTAGATTATGAAGACCATGATATATATATATATATATATATATATATATTATGACATGTAATGAATGTTTAAAGGTTACGTACTTGGGAAAATGACTCGATGTATATGTAAATTTAAGTTTAATTTTTATATTATTGTGATTATTATTAGTATTATTCCGCTTAGAAAATGGTATCGTGATGTACCGAAGTTCGGGTTTCAAGTATCCGGATTCGGGACCTCACAAGAACTTCTGTACCTACCCCAGGCGTGAAATTGAATTTTGTATCGAACTTGAATCCAAAGATAAAACCCATTTCCAAAGCCCTATATCGAATGGCTCCTATTGAACTTCGAGAGTTAAAACCCAACTACGAATTGTTAGACATCGGTTTCACTTTCGTCCCAAATACGTCTCCTTGGGGTGCTCCTCGCCTATTCGTGAAGAAGAAAGATGGAAGTATGCAACTTTGTATTGATTATCGGAGTTGAATCATGTCACCATCAAAATAGGTACCGTTACCTCGTATTGATGACTGACTGTTGACGAAATACAAGGCACCAAATTCTTTTCAAAGATTGATCTTCATTCGAGATATCATCGCTAAAGATTAAAACCAGATGACATTGCAAAGATCGCTTTTAAAACTTCCCAGCAGTATTATTACGAATTCCTAGTCATGTCTTTTGGATTGACTAATGCTCCTGCTGCCTTCATGGATATGATGAACCGAGTATTCAAGGAATATTTAGATCACTTTGTGGTCGTCTTTATTTATGACATCCTTATTTACTCCAAAAGATCATGAGCAACACTTGAGGCTGATAGTCCAAAAGCTTCGTGAGAACAAGTTATATGCCAAGTTGAAAAAATGCGAGTTCTGGCTTGAGGAAGTAGCATTCCTTGGGTACGTAATATCAAATCATGGAAGATCTGTTGACCCGATAAAGATTGAAGTAATTCAAAGCTGGGAGTAACCTAAGTCAGTGACCGAAGTACGTAGCTTTCTCAGCATAGCTGGTTATTATCGGAGATTCGTAGAAGGGTTTTCTCGAATCGCTACTACATTAACTCAACTGACTCAGAAAGATACAAAATTCAGTTGGAGCGAGGAATATGAGAAGAGTTTTCAAGAACTCAAGAGGAGACTCATTTCAGCACCTATTCTGACAATACCATCTAGTTCGGAGGGATTTGTCATCTACAGTGATGCTTCAGGCAAAGATTTAGGATTTGGAGGCATTACTTGTATGGAGAGAAACTGGAGATCTATACGGATCATAAAAGCCTCAAATATTTCTTCACTCAAAAGGAACTCAATATGCGTCAACGACGATGGCTTGAGCTATTGAAAGATTATGATCATACCATTCAATATCATCCTGGAAAAACGAACATAGTAGTTGACGTATTGAGTAAAAGATCATATGCGATTACGAGTGCGATATTATCAATGCAAAGGCCCATTTTATATGACTTACAAAGGATGGAGATAGAGTTAAAGACTTCAGGGACCCATGTGATGATGGCGAATATACGAGTAGAACCAACTTTAATCGATAAAATTAAAGCTGCTCAAGCTACAGACCTGGACCTAATACGTATGAAGAAGAAAGTGCAAGAAGGTACTATTCCAGAAGTAAGAATCGATGAAGAAGGAATACTTTGAGTCAACTCCAGACTTTGTGTTCCTAACAATTCTGACTTGAAGTATAAAATCATGATGGAGGCGCACAACACACAAGGCTTGTAATCCATCACAGGAGTACCAAAATGTATCGTGATCTTCGACATATATTTTTGGTGGAGCAATATGAAGAGAGAGATAACGGGGTTTATCTCAAGGTGTCTAACTTGTCAACGAGTCAAGGCGAAGCATCAAGTGCCAAAAGGTCTATTGGAAGCACTTGAAATTCTAGAATGGAAGTGGGATCAATGGATTTTGTTACTGGTCTTCCTAAGGTTTCTCAAGGCATAGATGCAATTTGGGTCATTGTTGATAGATTGACCAAGTCTGCTCATTTCTTACCGATACGAGAAACTTATAAACTTGAACATCTTGCTTGTATGTACATAAACGAGATTGTAAGATTGCATTATATTTCAGTATCCATAGTTTTTGATCAAGACCCAAGATTCACTTCAAGATTTTGGGTTAGTTTACAAAAAGCTATGGGCATGGATTTATGATTTAGTTCGGCGTATCATCCTCAAATGGATGGGCAGTCAGAGAGGACTATTCAAACTCTTGAGGATTTATTAAGACTTTGTGTCCTTGACTTCAAAGGAAGTTGGGACAAGTTCTTACCATTGGTGGAATTTTCCTACAACAACAGTTATCAAACAAGTATTGGCACGGCTCCATTTGAGGCGTTGTATGGAAAAAAGTGTCGTTCTCCAGTATACTGGGATGAGGTGGGTGAAGCAACATTGTTGGGACCAGAGTTGGTACATATGACTACGGAAAAGATTCAAACGATCCAACAACGTATAAAAACCTCACAAGATTGATAAAAGAGTTATACTGATCTTCATCGAATGGACGTGGAATTCAATATTGGAGATCATGTGTTGTTACGTGTTGCTCCATGGAAAAGAGTTACGAGATTTGGAAAGAGAAGCAAGCTCAATCCTAGATTCATTGGCCCATTTGTAATCCTCGATCGAGTAGGAACTATGGCCTATAGACTCGCCTTACCGCCAAGTATGTCTCGTGTTCATAACGTTTTTCACATATCTATCTTACGTAAATATGTGAAAGACCCGAAGCACATTATTGAATTAGAACCGGACGAAATAGCAGAAGATTTAACTTATGAGGAGGTTCTTGTTAAAATCTTGGATAAGAAGGATCATATTCTACACTCCAAGGTTATACCTCAAGTCAAAGTTTTGTGGAGAAACCACGATGTGGAGGAAATGACCTGGGAGTTAGAATCTGAAATGAAATCAATGTATCCTCACCTCTTCGACATATCAGGTACGTACCCTAATTTCGAGGACGAAATTCCATAAGAAGGGGAGGTTATAAGACCCCAACTTTTATGAATAAAGAATAATTTTTCTCGAAATATATTTTTGAATATTATGTTGTGGATATGATATAATGTTATAGTTGTGGGTAATATTTGAAAATTTTGCAAAGTAAGCAAGTTGATATAAAATATTCGTTGTGTTGAGGAATATTCGATTGGTCGGAGAATATTCGTTTTAACAGAGAATATTCGTACGACGACACAATCATTGGTGGAACCCACAACGGAAGTTTTGTCGTAGTTAGAAAACGACAGAATTATCTTTTTATAAAAATAATGGCAAAAGTTTTACTGTTAAACTATTGAACTACCCTATGGTAAAAGTACAGTAATACGCGTGGTTGCATAGTAGCACACGGTATAGATTATTGATGCTTGCGTGAGAAGTCACTCAGTTATACTCAATTATTACTACAGTAATTGTAGCATAGTATCTCACGTTATTTTATTCAATTATTGTCACAGTATCATCTGCATAATATTTATATTATTAAAGCAATAATTGAGACAACAAAGTTATTCATATTATTATTTGCAATATTGACAATGTCTAGAAAGTTCTGTCGAGGAGAGGTTTGGTCACCTAATTGCGCGCCAATAGGGAGAAATCCTTATCGGAAAGCCCCCTCTTTCCTGGGAATGATCTGATTGTTAAATATTATGAGTTTTAATATTAATGATGAATAATTGTTGAAGTATTAAGAATGTGTTTATTAAAGATAAGTGAATTATAAAAGTTAGAAGGGAATAATGCAAACTTGGAAAACTTTAGGGGTACTAAAGTGTAATAGGTTAAATCAATCTGGAATATTGATGGTGGTTTTAATAGTTAATCAATCTGGACCATTGATGGTGGTTTTAATAGTAAATCAATCTGGACCATTGATGGTGGTTTTAATAGTAAATTAATCTGGACCGTCAGTGGTGGTTTTAAAAGTAAATCAATATGGACCGTCGGTGGTGGTTTTAAAAGTAAATCAATCTGGACCGTCGGTGGTGGTTTTAAGAGTAAATCAATCTGGACCGTCGGTTGTGGTTTTAATAATAATTAATATGGACCGTTCGTTCTAATAGTGAATCAATCTGGACCGTTCATGAATTAGTTACTATTTAGTCCATTCTCCTATAAATAGAAGCTTAATTCTTCTTTCATTCTCACCAATTCACTGAGATTTACAAGAGTAACTATAGAGAGAGAAACTATAGAGAGCAAGAAGAAGAGTATTCTGTTACTTCACTATTGCAGTATATAGCCTTCTACTAAGGTAAGGGGTATTATTTATTTTGTATTCATAAGGAATACTACTTTTTCGTATTCATCCTTTAATATGTTGGAATAACCTATCTACGCGGATTACGTACCGTATGACAGGTGAAAATCCATTTGCAGTTTCGTATGTTATTTTTTTTTCATATTCTTAAATCTAAACTTACTATGGTAAGTATTGCTTCTATAATTCTTGAAATTAGTGGAATATCCTTGAGTTTTGTGTTACATCTAGTATCGTTTTATTGGAATATTGATCTGAATTTTCTTATTAAATATCAATATTTTCACCCGGGGTACTATTCACGGGTTACTATTCACTATAATATTATTCACTCGGGTATTCGGGGCACTTTTCATGCCGGGGTACTATTCACAAGTTACTATTCACGGGGCACAATTCACCCAATTACTATTCACTCAAATATTATTCACTCGGGTATTTGGGGCACTTTTCATGTCGGGATACTATTCACGAGGTACTATTCACAGGGTACTATTCACCAAAAAATTTATTTCTTTTCTGTCCAAATTATTTTTGATACATGGATATTATTCTTGAATTTTACTCCACAAATCAGTATCATGTTGACAATTTGGACATTATTGAACTCTGGATAAATCAAGTTATAAATCTTTAAAAATTTATCCTTTGCTTTCTTTTAATTGATTTCTTATATCATGGTCATCATCCTCATGCTTATATTGTGATGAAAATCATCTTTGGCTTACGTGCATAGATGGACTGTTGATTGGTATGATTATGACCAGGGATAATTTGATATGATCATGACCATTGATGATTACACGAATATTCTTGGCCTGTAGTGGAAGAATAATTTGTGGACGTGATACTAATTAATATCCTTGGCCCGTAGTACAGGGATGATTCGATGATGTGATTTATTTATTAAGTTGAGTCCCAACAATAAAGTTAATGATAAACTTTTTAAATCATAGAAGATAGTAGATATCATGCTCTACTTGACTCTTCTAATATATTGCTTGTTCTGCTGCAGTTAAACTTGTTGTTTATTATATTCTATCAGTTTAATATTGTTGAAGGCTAATGATAACTTATTCTGCATTATCTTAGTCATAATATTTCTTACTGGACTAGTTGAGCTCACCCTTTTACTTCCATTGTTCTCTTTAAAAAATTAGGACGTAGCCGGAACTAGTCGGGGAACGAAGTGATGGTCCGAGATGGTGTTATAGTAGTCCTCACTATTCTATAAAATAGTGTGACAATAAATGTAATGAGGACTCCATTTGAGTTTGGATATTGTCTAGAAGACAATATTCGTGTAAAAACTCTCAGCTCATGTTGTATAATTAAGTTTGTATTTGTATTCAATACCATGTATTTGGCGACCCAAGATGGGTGATGTATACCTATTTTGGGGGCGTCACACCGTAGTGCATGGATAATTCGTGGACGTGATACTAACGAATATCTTTGGCCTATAGTTCATGGATAATTCAGTGATGTAGATTATTTATTAAGCTGAGTCTTAGCGATAAAGTTGATGATAAACTTTTAAGTCATAGAAGATAGTAGATATCAAGCTCTACTTGACTCTTCTAATGGACTATTTGTTTCGCTGTAGTTAAACTTATTGTCTATTGTATTCTATCAGTTTAACACTATTGAAGGCTAACGATAATTTATTCTGCATTATCTTAGTAATAATATTTCTTACTGGGCTAGTTGAGCTCACCCTTTTTCTTTCACTGTTCTCTTCAGGAAATAAGAATATAGCTGAGACTAGTCGGGAAATGGAGTGACGGTCCAGATGGTTTCTTTAGTAGTCCTCACTATTCTATGAAATAGTGTGATAATAATTGTAATGAGGACTTATTTTGAGTTTGGATATTGTCTAGTAGACAATATTTGTATTAAAACTCACAGCTTATGTTTTGTCATATTCTGAACGACACTTAACAGTTGTATAAATTAAGTTTGTATTTGAATTTTGTATGATGTATTTGGCAACTCAGAATGGGTTGTGTATACCTATTTTGGGGGCGTCACAGTTGGTATCAGAGCTTAGGGATATGATCCCTGGCTGAGATGTGAGGCTAGAACTAGGAGGGGTAAGACGGGTAAATCCTTCACTAGTATGACCTACCTAAGTTTATTTGTTATTTAATTGGTCGGTCAGAATATAGGGATAATATGTGACATATCAATTAGCCCTTGTTTTGTGATAGAATTTGAAAATGGCATCTGAAAATGTTGAGAGAAGCAATGAAGCACATGAGACCGTTGAGTCACTAATGATTAATAACCAGGATAATGTGCAACAGAAATGTAATAATCCTCGTGTAAACAACAACACCGATCAAATGACGAACGCTGGTATATTTAGGAACTTTCTAGAATTCATGCAAAACTAAATGAGAGAGATTCCTGTTCAAAATGCAGGTGGAAACATGCGACTAGTCACCGCTAAGCAGTTCAAGGAGTTGGGATTGCTGGAGTTTTTAGAAAACCAGAACCACTTAAGGCAGAGACGTGGATTAAGCAGATCACCAAGATATTTGGTGTCTTGGAATGCTTAGAGAAGTTAAAGATTCCCTTCACCACCTTCATGTTGCGAAGAGAGGCAGATTACTAGTGGAAATCTGTAAAGCGAACTCAACCTTCCGCACTAAAGATGTCTTGGGGGAAGTTCCAAGAATTGTTCAATGACAAGTACTTTTCTGAAAGTATTCGTCATATGAAGGAGGTGGAATTCATCAAGCTGGAGCAAAACAATATGATCGTATCACAATACGAGGCTAAATTTGCAGAGTTATCTCAGTTCGCATCCCATTTGGTATATAATAAGGAGCGTATGACATGAATGATTCTGCGAGGTTTGAAACCCAAAATACATCAATACCTCATTTCTCACAAACTTTGTTTATATTCAGATGTTGTGAATAGGGCTCAGTTATTAGAATGCGATTATGAGTCAGCTCAACCAAAAGGCAACGACCTACAACATGAAAATAATCGTACCAGTGGCAATGGCCATCGGAACAACGATAACCATCGCGGAGGTAATTATCATGCCAAAAATGGTAACCACTTCGATGGTAATCATAGCCAAGATAATAGAAGTGGAAATTTCAAGAAGAGAATTTTTAATAATGATGGAAAGACAACAACACTAACACCCGTTTCCAAGGAAGAAGAATGACCACTGGTCATATGTTACAAATGCGGACAGGAGGGACACATCCGTCCAAACTTTACGCAGCAACCCAAAGCGTGTTTCAATTGAAGAAGAGAAGGTCATCTAGCTCGATTTTGTCGTGTAGTGAAGTCAAGTCTAACTGGGATGGTGACGCCAAAGGATGTCCCAGACAAGTCAAAGTTGGTAGTTTAAGTGAGAGCGTTTGTCGAGGAACCCGAACAAAGTTATCATGGGTAAGCTAATCATAAACTCTTTCAAAGTCTATACCTTAGTAGACACCAGTTCTACCCACTCTTTTATTTCACCTAATTGCGCTCAACGTTAAAATTTTACTTCAGAAAAATTAGACTTTGACTTATCAGTTGAAACTCCGTTGGGAGAAACCTTCGTTACCTCCACTGTTTATAAATCTTGTTTGATTTAAATTGATACCCTCATGTTAACTGTCGATCTTATCTCTTTGAATATACTTGCGTTTGATGTGATTTTAGGAATCGACTGGTTAACTACTCATCATGCTACAATTGATTGTTTTTGTAAGATTGTTAGTTTTCATATTCTTAACCAACCTATTATAAGAATTTAAGCAACCAAACCACTAAAGTTAATCACTGTCATATCAAGCCATAATTAAAGAGCCCCGAGCCTTTCGCTGGTGACTTCCTTGTGTGGGATGCACCGAAGCCAAACTTTCCGTAGAGGACACCATGAATATTAGTGGCAAGTTGATAGGTATCAATGTGAGGTGTTATCCAAGTCTTGGATGAGAGTCACAGTTTTGAATGATATTTCTATTGTTAATAAATTTCCTGACGTTTTCCCCGAAGAACTTTCTAGCCTACCCACAGAGCGTGAAATTGAGTTTTGTATTGACCTTGAACTCGATACAAAACCCTCAAATATTTCTTCACCCAAAACGAATGTAACATGCGCCAAAGATGTTGGCTCGAGCTATTGAAGGTTACGACTATACCATTCAATACCATCATGGAAAAACGAATATGGTAGCTGACGCGTTGAGTAGAAGATCGTATGCGTTTACGAGTGCAATATTGTTAACACAAAGACCCATTTCGTACGACTTACAAAAGATGGAGATATAGTTAAAGACTCCAAGAACCTAAGTGAAGATAGAAAATATACGATTAGAACTGACTTTAATTGATAAAGTTAAAGCCGCTCAAGCTACATACTCAGAGCTGATGAATGTGAAGAAGAAGGTACAAGAAGGCGTTATTCTAGAAGCAAGAATTGACGAAGAGATAAAATCTCAACTATCGATTTTATTTGTCCATTGGAAATCCTCGATAGAATATGAATTTTGGCCTATAGACTCACTTTACCGCCAAGTATATCTCGTGTTCATAACGTTTTTCACGTATAAATGTTACATAAATATGTGGATAACTCGAACCACATTATTGAATTAGAACTAGACGTGATAACAGAAGATTTAACGTATGAGGAGATACCTGTTAAAATCTTGGATAAGAAGAAACATATTCTACGCTCAAAGGTTATACCTCAAGAGTTAGAATCTGAAATGAGAACAAGGTATCCTCACCTGTTCGACATACCAGATGTGTAACCCAACTTTGAGGATGAAATTTCATAAGAAGGGGAGGTTGTAAGACCCCAACTTTTATGAATAAAGATTCATTTTTCTCCAAATATCTTTTTGAATATTAAGGTGTGGATTTGGTATAATGTTATAGTTGTGGGTGATATTTATAAATTTTGCAAAGTAAGCAAGTTTTTATAGAATATTCGTTTTATTCGGGAATATTCGTACGACGGCGCAATCATTGGTGGACCCCACAACGGAATTATTATCAGAGTTAGAAAACAGATGAAATAACTTTTATAAAATAACAAAAAAGTTTACCGTTAACTGTTGAAATACCCGGTGATAAAAGTACAGTAATAGGCGTGGTTGCATAGTAGCACACGGTATTATACAATATTTTTGATTATTGATGCTTACGTGAGAAGTCACTCAGTTTTATTCAATTATTGCCACAGTAATTGTTGCATAGTATCTCACTTTATTGATTCAATTATTGTCATAATATTTTATATCATTAAATCAATAATTGAGACGACAAAGTTATTCATATTATTATTTGAATTATTGACAATGTCTAGAAAGTTCTGTAGAGGAAAGGGGTTTGGTCACCTAATTGCGCGTCAATAAGGAGAAGTCCTTATCGGAAAGCCCCCTATTTCTTGGGAATGATCTGGTTGTTAATATTGTGAGTTATAAATGATGAATAAAAGCTATTAAAAATGTGTTTTAAGAAGCCAAATGAATTGAGATAATTAGAAGGGATTTTTATGAAGTATTTTTTTAAAATTTGGCTTATTATATGGACCCTCACTTACCCATTTTTCAAAACTATTGGTAGAAATTATCTTAGTGTCGACGTCGGGATTTTTACTGTCCCTTTTCTGTTCTTGTCATTTGGTGTTCTCATGTTAGGTGAGATTTATTTGAAAAAATAAGTTGTGAAAAGGTTTGACATTTATATATCGACGATTGGACTGTAAGATTTGCCAGTTGGTATTTTTAAATGGTTGCACCAACTCAACCGAGAAAAGGTTTGCACATTGACCACATGATGTAACACTGCTAAACTGGTCTGTGAAACCAAGATTCGTTATGGTCTGGGGACTTGCTTATGCAGAGGGAAGGTGTTAGGCACCCCCCGACATCCGTGTTACCACGGTGACCGCCACTTTTCAATTAAACTGTTATATGAATGTGTGTGTATGTATGGATCAATGTGAAATTATTTGGAAGTAGTGTTATACCTCGTTTGCACCTATATACAAAGGGTTAAATTCAGTTTTAACAAGATATAGCAGTGATGTTTGGTAAAAAAGGTTTTTCAAACCCTTATGCTCAATAGTAATTGAGGCCTTTAATACTTCAATTTTATTTAATGTTTGGATTGATTGCTTTTATTTTCGAGATACAAAGCATCATCGAGAAAATAATATATATAATAGTGCCGAATTCCTTGTGGGCATGAGAGCCATCTAAGAAAATTCAGACACCGTGAATAATGTACAAGTTATTTCAAATATAGAAAATGTCCATCACGAGAACTTAATCTAGATTCAAGAGATCAAATCTATGATCACATGATTCCTAGGCTCACATGATGTAGCGAGTTTATATGAAAGTTGTAAGCGATTATATATATAAAAGTCAGAAATATATATATATATATATATATATATATATATATATATATATATATATAGACACGATCAACCACCACAAAGAACCTATATGGGGGATCAGAAATGTAAATAAAGTAGTAAATACGATCAACCGCCACGAAGTAAACTCCAGGTGGGACAAAATGTAATTGAAGCAGTAAAACGATCAACCGCTACGAAGTAAACTTCAGGCGGGACAAAATTTAAATAAAGCAGTAAAAGGCCACGAAGTAAACTCTAGGCCTAACAGAATATATATATATATATATAAGCGGTAAACGCACCGGATATTATATCCAGGCTCAATCAAACAGAGTTTGATGGGTATAATATATATATAAGTATTTATATATATAAAAGCAGTAAATGCTCTGGATATAAAATCTAGGCTCATCGAACAGAGTTTGACAATAGTTTATATATATATATATATATATATATATATATAAAAGAAATAAAAGCCACGGACCAAAGTCCGGGCATTCACACTCTCAACGTGAAGAAAAGGCTTTGAAAGGTGTAAGAAGGCTTATAGTGGACTGCCAAAGAAGACTTCTATAGATTTAAATGGATAAACACTCGGCTCCCGCCGGTAAAAATATATCAGTATATGAACTCACAAATGTTTAAAATGAGAAAGCACTCAATTTACGGTGTGTACAGAGAAAATTCGACAGGGCTTTCTCGTTGTTTTCTCTTACAAAATGGCCACCCCAAGCCCTCTATTTATAGATTAGATGCACCTACGACTGCCCGGGGTGCCCCGAGCTCCGCGGGTCTAGCCATCTCGAAGTACGTGTACACGTGCAACGTGATGTCCGCTCAAACTTTCAAAACATCAATTTGGGCCTCCGATTGAGGTGTATAAGACCTTTTACGGAGTGCTATTGTCGAGAGCTACACAAATGATATGGGATTAGAGGTTGTAAGAAGTCAAGAAGATGGGACCATGCCCTTGGTCTTCAAGTTTAAAATTCTATCCAGTGTGTTGTCATGTGTAGTAGTCACACAGGATTATAGCTATTTGGTTCTTGTAGTACACTGCTGTGTAGAATGTATGTTAAAATGTGTTGAGATGGTGCGCGTGTGGAATCGAGGTGGCAAAATAATGATTTTTCCCCTCACCAGGGTTATCTCCGGTTTGGGATGATAAAGTAGTCGTTGCTCAGGGTTATCTCTAAGATTGGGATGCTGCAAGTACTGGATGTCCTCAGGGTTTTCTTTGAGGTGTGCCTGACCTCCCGGGGTTATCTTCAAGGTTGAAGCTGATTGCTAGAGGTTGAAACGAGCTTTGCTGGGGTTATTTCCGGAACTGCAACTGCACTCCTCGGTGTTATTTCTGAGGTTAACACTAAAACTCCCGATGTCATTTCCGGGATTAAATATCTCGGGGTTATCTCTGAGATGGAACAGGTTGCTTCGGTGGGATTTCTAGAACTGGAACTTTCTTGTCCTCCAAGGTTATCTCTGAAAGATGATTCTGCCCTCCTACAATGTTAGTAACAAGAATGCAAAATTTAAAGTGTCTACAAATGCCCCTCTTTATCATATTCATGCAATGCAATGGAACGGATAGGATAAAGAATACTAGACACTTGAAATGTGATAAGATAATCATGATGCAAATTTATGTGGTTTGTTGGACTGTTCTCCAATAGGATGGGATGATTGTCGGCTCCCTTGACTTCTACCGAGGTTTGCAGTCATTATTGATAACCATGATGAACTGTCTTGGACGTGAGATCCAAAGCTACCAGGAACTTCCAGGATGTTGACATTGGAGTGATCACCAAAGTCTTTAATCCTTGATACAGACTTCACATTGAAGATGTATCTCTTATGTACAAAAGACTCTGTGGGGATGTGTTTTGTCTGTTGATGATGTGTATAACATATTCCTTCATCGGTCCTCCCCGATGAGGATGTTCTTCCCTGGTTTATACCTCCAGGTCTTTTCGCTGTTCTGTTGGAGTTACTGCCAACAGTCTGCATCATGAAGGTTACTTGACCTTCATTGACATGTACTTAAACGGATGAGATCCCTACTGAGGATATTGTCAAGGCTGCTTGACCTTCATTAACATGTGTATCAACGGATGATTTGGATAGAGTTTCTGCTGGGGAAGAAAGGTTTTGGGGTTCCGACCCCGAATAGATGGCATTCGGACCTTCGTGAGGCATTGCCAAGTGTGGTTTGCAACTATTGTGATCATCAGTATAGTGAACCCTATGTCTGGACGAATACCAATGAGTGACATGTAGACCCACATTTTGGTCTCTGAAAAACCAGGATTTTAGGCTATTCCGCTCAATCGCGTAGCGTTTTTATTCCTGATTTGGCCTTTTCAGCTTGTAAGATCTCCTTTGCAACTCGAACTGGACCGAGCCAGAAAGGTGGGACCCACCTAAGGGAGCCGCAGGTACACTTGCCGCTAACCGTGGGTGGTTTTAAGCTGCAGTTTGCTTTCAAAATTCATTTTCACGTTGCGCTGCATAGGAAATCCCAGAGCTCTTTTTCAGATCTGCTTAGTTCGGGCGTCTTTTTGCAAATTGTGTTACCGTACAAGTGTTCTACACTACTCTAGTAACCTATGCATGTATTCTTTTCTAGTTTTTATCCGTTGAAAAATGACTTATCACATGAAATGCATCTAAACACATAGTAGTGAATATGCATGCTTATATGACATGATAAAAAATATTCAACATAGTAAATGTTAGTATTTAACCATACTAAACATAATGATGTGAAAAAATTTGACTTTTGAAACCGTCAAATTGGCACCTTTTTCTGCTATTTCTTATCCTATTTGAGGACAAATGAGCAAAGGGGGAAAAACAAAGTAATCCTGGTAATTAGGCTACCCTTATGGATTGTGAATTTGATGTATGAATACATATAGGATGTTTATGATTGTGGGCAGGTGTGCTACTGAATGGTCACCTAGTCATGCTTATGTGCATGTGGATAGTCATATTTATAAAGAAGACTATGGCAAATTTTTTCCAAAATATAGGCATTGGATAGTCATGCATTTTTAACTCTACTGTAGGCATATGTTAAAATAATGCATGCATGTATATAGTAATAAAATGCATTTGAAAAAGCTCCATGTTAGAATTTATCACACCCTTTTTGAGGTGATTTGGAGACTTATGTCCATATATATGGATCCAGAATAGCCGAGTAGTTCCCGCATGACCACTTCAGGTGTGTGGAAGAGGGCTTCTGATGTGCCTTGACCCTGTTCAATTAGACAGCCTCGTCGTCTGGCGAAGGCGGTGATACGTCCTGTTCGGGTTGAGGTACTGGATGTTGAGGATGAGGAGGAGGATGTACTGGTTGCGGACCCCGCTCCTGCTGCTCATGTTCCCCGTAGGGATTTCCCAGGCATTCAGGTGATGATCCCAGAGCTTCTGGGTGATTTGAGTCGACACCCCTCAGTTTACTTGTATGCAAATGAGGTACCAGCTGGATTTTAATCTTCCTTTTTTCCTATTGATGAGAAGTAAAGGTTTTGATGTTAATATGCTTTGTAATGTAGGTTCCTGATAATCATTATTGGAGAGTATCATTGGGGTTCCTACACCTTCGCCTATTTCCTCAAGGGTATGCGCATGCGTTCGTAGGGCTTGAAGGAGGCTTATCTAGGATTTTACCCATTTTTGCTGGTGAGTATTTCTCTTATGATTTCCCATGTTTAGGTTAAGAGTGTTGACTGACAACAGATGTTTTCCTTTGTGTTGGCAGATTTGGGCCTACAAGAGACTCCCATGTTTGCGTCATGTGAGTGTGCTAGGCTTGTAGACCTATCCACGAGGATGGCGATGGCATCACTCCATATTGACGGAGGTTCCTGTAGTGGAGGGTTTCACCCATTGTTGTCTACAGTTGGAGTTGTTGATAGCTGATGTCATCATTTAAATTCCCTAATCTGGGGAGCATTTATCCATTGGGTTTGAGGATGAGTACCCGACTAGTGTCGAGTACATTATATCCACCCGTAAGGTTCCTTTCTTTACTGATGGAGGATAAGAGCTCTATTTAGGAGAGTGTGTTATCAGGAGCACCACAGGAGAGATTAGTATACTGATCTTGCCTCCTGCTAGGCATTATTGGCCTGTTCAGAGTCGCCCGCCATTGATATCCCATTATTGGGTGTTGATGATTTTATACTGTCAGAGGGTCCTCATTCACAAAAGGTGTTCCAGCATTGGTGGTCCCCTCGTACCATCAGAGCCCAAACCCGTGCCACGTAGTTTATGGGGGATATGGTTCCTGGATCTGTGATGATGATGGATTGGATGGCCTGTGTCAGAGATCCGACTCATTTGACACAGATTGACAGTTTGACCCGGCAGTTGGACCGGGCACATTTCTTTATCCGACACTTGGGCAGAGATCCTTCAGAGGTAAATACTTTTGATCCTTCCAGCTCAGGCACTGGCCCCTCAGGTGACCTATATGGTTTTGTCGGTGCAGATCCTCCATTGTATAGGCCTGACATCCCCGTTGATGGAGATCCAGTGACTCAGGAAGAGTTACATCAGGTGGACATGATTGATGATGTAGATATTGACACCATTGTCTTCTTCTGATGTGTATTCTTGCTATATCTTTTGATAGATACTAGGTGGCTGTGCCCCATTCTCGCTATATCTTTTGATAGGCCTCTGTTAGTTTTTGGGCGTATGTGCCCCATTTCCCTATATTTTTAGCTGTACAGAGATGTATTAGATGATGATGTACTTAGGAATGTATATACTATTATTCCCTACATCATATTGCCATCTATTGTTTATCCAGCATGTATCATGTTATGTATATGTATGTATGTCCAGAGATATTCAGCATTGACCCCCTGGATGGTCTTATGATACGGCCCACATAGATGTCTTCCTCGACAGTTAGCCACATTGATCATACCCCACCAGTGTTTGTGGCATCCCGTGTGAGATTATGGTATGATAGTATGTGTTGGGTAAATTCTATATACATACAACACACAAGTATACGTGGTCAACAAGTAATAGAGTGATAAGTAGAGTATCGTTCCCTCAGAGACTAACTAGCAATAACCTTAACTTACAATTACCAATTTCCTATTAATCCTAATTTTATTAAACAATTAAACTCAATAATTAAAACTAAAGATTCTAAATTAAAGAATAATTAAACTATCATAGAACAATCACAAATATCAAAATCTGTAAATTCAAACAATCAATGGAGAATTAGACTTATGATTTCACCCTAAGCTTCACTCTGATTTTAACACCTTTATCCTAATTCAATGCACTATCCAAGTTTATTAATCAAGAACATGAATGTAGTATTAGCCACCTCTCGATGCATTAATACCATATTAACGTAAATCCACAATTAAGATAGAAACATGTTAAACACCTTAATTAACTAACTCACTATATCTCTATGTGAATTACAATTAAAGAAGGTTTAAGAATAAGTTCTCTATCCGATTACATGTGATGTCAAGCATATCTTTAGCTTAACATTCATCAAGATTAAGCTATTCACAAAATTCATGAACACATGCTATATTAATTAGGTCTAGATTTAAATATCCTCTCTCAATTCCATCCAATTCCACAAAGAATTGTTGATCAGACAATTCATAGGTTTAAGCTCAAATCAATATAGATAAACTGGAGATAGATTATTAAATTGGAAATTAAAGTTTACAAAATCATTGATTCACTCAAAGATCCATCATAAGCCTAAAAAGTGAATTAGTTCATGATAAACGAATTAAACACTGAATAAATCATAGAAATCATTATTTTGATTACAAATAATAGCCTAACACGAAGAATATTGAAAAACACCCTTCACGTAGCCTAGAATCGCAATCGTCTCGAAAATCTCCCTGAAATACTCATCCACGCTTGCTATGAAAAACTGAGCTTAGATCTTCGTAATATCCCTTGTTGTATATTTCAAGTTGTTGCTTATTGAGTATATTATATCCAACTCACAAGTCCCAGCCGAAATTCCCCTCAATTAGAGTTACATTTCCATACAAATAGCTAAGATTCGTGCCCAAAAAGAATTACAAACATAACAGGACACTTCAAAATCGACACCCCCGCCCCGGCGGAGGTGTATAGTACAAATTTGCCCGCCCCAGCGGGCTACCTTCCTTTTAACTAAGTAAGAAGACCCTCTCCTAGGGGTGTATAAATATAACCGAGCACTTTTCGTGAAAGACTACTATTCTTCTTCATCGACATGTTTGAACTTCTAACTTTCTTCCAATCATGCTCCAATTGACTTCAAATCACACCGAATAGTTCCAAATGTATGTTGAATGCTACAACCACCATTCTACACATGAAATAACATAAAACAAGTAAAAATGAACATGATCACAAGAATTTAGCAACACATAAGCATGAAATGAATATTGAATCGCGTATATAAAATACACTTATCAAAATCCCCCAAACTTAAACTGTGATAGTCCTCAAGCACAAAACAACTACATGCAATGCAATAAGATGAATTGAATATGACCTAACTTATATGCTTACGAATCCAACAATATCATAGAATCAAGATTATCTCAACGGCCTTAGCAAAAACAAGCAACTATACAATATCAACCACCAAAAACAAATCTATAATTCCGTTTTAATCCTTAAATCTCAAGCCATCATCACTGGTATAGTGTGTGTGTGTGTGTGCAACATCCATGATAACCGATACTGACTCAAATTTCAATACATAACCAATCTCTTAGAAGGAACCATGCAGCGCAAACTTAAAAATTTCAAAAATAGACAGTTCCAACTAAAACTAAACAATCACTAATCTCAGGGGTTCAAGCAAGGTACTTATACTTTATTCATATACTTCCTCTTTTTTTTTCTTTTTTTTACATACAGGGGATTTTTGCTCTTATTTCCCGATTTATTCTTTTTTTTATACACATAGCTAGGCAATGCCTTATTCCCTTAGGCTTATCAATGCTACCTTAGCGAGCTTTCGACCAACGACTCCTAGACCATTAAGACCTTAGGGCGCTAGGTGTAAAGACAATCCCTTCGGACTTACTTACTCAAGTAACAAAGGCCACAAAACTAGACAAGCACGCCACGGTGTTTATTCATACTTTTTTTTAGATAACTGGATAAAGTTTATATACCCCACATATCATCCCCCAAACTTAGGTTATTGCCTAACTTTAGCCTTTACTGTCTATCCTAGTCATTTTGTCATTTACTCTAGCATTATCCTTTAGAGACCATTTTTGTATCAATTTGAACTGATCAATCAACACAAATGTTTGTTAATCGTGTTATCCTTTTATACCAGTTTCAAACACGCTCAAGATTCAATTTATAACAGGAATTGTATCACAGTTCTAATAATCAATACTATATTTGGTAACTTATTGTCAATCACATCATTGGCCTACAAACAATATAGAATACAACTTTGATGGACTTACAAAACACAATATTTACTAACTAATTTTTATATATATATATATAAGGATAACAAAATGCATTACAAGATTATCTACTTTCTAATGACAAACATTAACCTAAACTATCATGCAATACTGAAATTAAAATGCAATACAGAAATTTAAATGATAAAATGCAAAATGCAACCTAAATAAGCTAAATGCATGCAAACATGTATTTAAATGCCCCAAACTTAAGTAATGCAATGTCCTCATTGGATTCATAGTCAAAATAAGTACGTGAGGACTTCCCTGCTATCGCTTAAGTCTGCGGAGGTAGTTGTTGTTCTTCTTCGTCCGAATCACTTGGTGGAAACCTTGGCATTGGCATGGGCTGTTGATATGGAAATTGGGCCGCCGGGTTGAAGCTTTGTAGAGTTGTGTTGAGCGAGGTGAAAGATGCGTTCATAGCATCAAACATATGATCCTGCCTCATTGCCAATCGCCTCATTTCCCGACGTGTTACGTTGTTGTGTACATTCAATTGATTTTGAAAATCAAGGAACTGAGAACTTGATATGGCTTCGGCCTGCGGTACCTGTTCATCCCCTTGATCGCCCATTGCTTCATCGTCATCCCCCGACGTCTCTGTAGCATCAACGTCATCTTTCGAATCTGACAGGAAAATGAATCCCAGACCACGTGGATATGATTCGCCCCCCTGCCCATACGGAATACCGCGCTATCATTCTAGAATCAAGTAATGCAAGCGACATTTATGTGGGCTCGTCATCGGACCATCTAACCCTGACATTGCAACACAACCCATATATGAGCGATGGGTGTGGCAAGCCTCTAGAAAAATTCCCACGTAAGTACCGGTGGATTGATGCACAGATTATAGCCCCGACGTCGATGATAAAATCTTGCACAATGGCGTACAACAGTAACGCCTTCTCTTTAGTGACGTCTGAGGTATGTTGAGATGGAAGCAATTTTCCACATAGGAAGGCATACCAGATTTTTCCATACTGGCTAAGGTCTTTGCTATGAAACACGGTGCCTCCCTTTCGACCCTTGATCCAAGATGTTCCCGACTTTGTCATCTCCGTGATTATAGCATCATAGTCCAGGTCAGAATTATGGAGATGAGCATAATGGCAGTGGCGAGGTACCCTCAGTTGGTAATAGGTGTTGATGGCGTCGGCACTGAATGGAACCAACCGACCTCGCACAAATGCATGGAATGGTTCTTTATCCTCAACATTTGCGTAGAATTCTTTGACAATGTTCACAACAGCTTGTTCCGGCTCCTCGGTGAATTTGGTCCATTCTTTTTGGTATATTTGAGGCATAAGCTCCCCATCGTTAGGATCCGGTGCCAACCCCTGCTCCGGTGTAAGGGCTTTGGTGAGCATGTAGTCATACCGGTTGGTGGCGGCGGCACTTCCAAATTTTTGACGATCGAAGGTGCGGGTTGGTTGAGATGGTAGTGAACTCTCCCCCCTTTGGCGTTTAGAAGATAATTGTGAAGCCATGTCTCTCCTTATTGCTGGACTTGCCTTAGCTCTCTCCCAAACCTTTTAATTTTATCCTCTCTAGCTCACAAGTATACTCTATGTTTGCTTTATATCAATTGTTATGGGAGATTTGGTATGAGATGTTGTGTTATATATAGAGGTGGAAAAATATGGTCTATTTGTGGATTGAAGAGGTGGGGTAATTAATGGAGTTAATGTGGTAATGGTAGTAGTGGATGGAGGTTATGAGGTTTAATGGAGATAGTGGGTGATTGGTTATGGGAGGAGGTTACCTAACTATCACCTTTGTCTCTTGAATTTCTGGACCCCCGCCCCAGCGGGGGGTATTGCTCTTGTAAGGCCCGCCCTAGTGGGCTATGCCCCTTCTAGCTGAGTTTAGGGACCCCTACCCCGGCAGGGGTTGTAGTGTTAAAAGGGCCCGCCCCGGCGGGCTATGTTACTGTCAAACTCCTTATTTTTGCTTCAATGTAACTCACCTCTGCTTCAATATAATGCTTGATCATCCTTTATCCATCCTGCGTGACATAAAACATGAAGTTTAGTTGGTTGTTTATAACATGAACTATTGTTGAGAGATTAACTAGACTTTCAATGTATGCTACTAACTATTAATTGAATAAAAACTATATTGTAACGACTATAAATGAAAAATACGATAATAAACTAAAGATTGGGTTGCCTCCCAATTAGCGCTTGGTTTTAAGTCATTCAGCCTGACTACTTCCTGCTCATGTTGTGTCGGTCAATGTGATGGTGATCACGTCAAAGTTGGCTTTTCCACCCCAATAATTCTTCAATCGGTGTACGTTTACTTTGAACGTATCTAGTAGATTACGACTGTAGAGTTCTACTGCGCCATGAGAGAAAACTTGTTTGATAGTGAATGGTCCTGACCATCCTAATTTAAGCTTTCCGGGGAACAATCGCAACTTTGAGTTAAACACGCAATCACATTAATTAGGTCTAGATTTGAATATCCTCTCTCGATTCCATCCAATTCCACAAAGAATTGTTGATCAGGCAATTCAAAGGTTTAAGCTCAAATCAATATAGATAAACTAGAGATAGATTATTAAATTGGAAATTAAAGTTTACAAAATCATTGATTCACTCAAAGATCCATCATAAGCCTAAAAAGTGAATTAGTTCATGATAAACGAATTAAACATTGAATAAATCATAGAAATCATTCTTTTGATTACAAATAATAGCCTAACACGAAGAATATTGAAAAACACCCTTCACGTAGCCTAGAATCGCAATCGTCTCAAAAATCTCCCTGAAATACTCCTCAACGCTTGCTATGAAAAACTTAGCTTAGATCTTCGTAATATCCCTTGTTGTATATTTCAAGTTGTTGCTTATTGAGTGTATGATATCCAACTCACAAGTCCCAGCCAAAATTCCCCTCAATTAGAGTTACATTGCCATACAAATAGCTAAGATTAGTGCCCAAAAAGAATTACAAACATAACAGGACACTTCAGAATCGACACCCTAAGCCTACGGTGTGTACGATATTAATGTTTGCCCTTGGCACCCTTTTTTGTTCAGCCTAATCGAAGACTCCCCACCCGTGAAGTGTATAGTATAAATATGCCCTCCCTAATGGGCTACCTTCCTGTTAACTGAGTAAGAAGACCCCCCGCCCCGACGGGCCTCTATTCTGCTTACTGACATGCTGAACTTCTAACTTTCTTCCAATCATGCTCCAATTGACTTCAAATCACACCGAATAGTTCCAAATGTACATTGAATGCTACAACCACCATTCTATACATGAAATAACATAAAACAAGTAAAAATGAACATGATCACAAGAATTTAGCAACAAATAATCATGAAATAAATATTGAATTGCGTATATAAAATTCACTTATTAGTATGTAACCTCCAGACAGGGTGACTGTAGATCAGTTATTGCAGCATTCTATGACCCTCTTGATGTTTCAGGTTCCTGCAGGCTTTGTAGAGGGTATGCTGGAGCACTAGATACCGGAGAGGCAGGTTTCCGGTTTGGTATTCATGAGTTGACTCCTACCTTAGAGGAGTATGCATGGTTGATGGAGTTTCCATTAGACAGACCTTACGTGCAGATGGCTATCGGTGACATGAGTTTGCAGTTTATGACCCTCATCGGACTGAGGCGTATAGTTTTACAGGATGAGATCACATCCGGCCACGTGGTACCCCAACATTTTTTGATGGACAGATTTGGCTCAGAGGAAAGTTACACATGGCACTCCGGTGATTTTACCATGCCGGAGGATCATTGGAGTCTAGCCAAAGTAGACGTATTGTTGATGTGTGTATTGTCATACGTGTACATGCCACTGTATATGGATGAGCTGGACATTGGCATCATTATGACAGTGAGAGCTCTCAGGGAGGGTCACACCATTGTGCTGATGATTGTAGCAGATACGTTGAGATCGGCCACATATTGCAGCACCTATCCTACAGGGGTATTTACAGGTAGTTCGGTCATGTTATACATGTGGTTCATGTCATACCTGAGATCGATTGGCACTTTTCGATGGCACAGGTATTGTTTTACCCATGAGATAGCCTTGTCTTACTCCTTCCAGCCAGGGGAGTGTATAGACGCTACGTCTTGGTCGGTATTCTTATCGCAGATCCGTTTAACATTTTGTCATGTATAGGGCTTAGTTCACCCTACAGCTTCATTACACATGCTCTTGGCATGGATTATCTCCCTCTAACTAGTTTGAAGGGCATGACTTTGACCAGTTCTAGGACTTCCATCCTTTTGAGGGGGCTTTGAGTCAGCATTTGGCTTCTCGCCACTTGTCGTGAGAGAAGAGCATCCGTGGTGTATGCTAGTTGGGATCGGTGAGTGAGCTAAGCATTTTTGTTAGCCATCCGGGCTATTCGACAGAGTATTTTGCATGGATGGAGACAGAGACAGCATCGGCTGCGGTAGTATCCACGGTGCCAGGGATTGATTCTGATGATGGGGAGCCCATAGAGGACATTGATCTTCCCACCGAGGAGGAGTTATGCACTGGGTTGACAGCAGCTCTTCTAGATTCTCCCAGTATGAGTGCTACTGTGATCCAGCATTCAGCACAGTATTTAGAGCAGAGTCTTCATCTGATGACCTTTGAGAGATATTAGGCTAGAGACTTAATGTTGACAACTCTTGATGGGATAGATGTCGCTCTGTTGGAGAGAGAGGAGGCTGTAGCTCATAGAGACACTGCTATTGCTGAGCAGGATGAGGCTAGATCATCCACAGATGCATTGATTGTTGAGCGGGATGCTACTATATCTACCTGAGATATGGCTGTTACAGATAGTACTTCAATGAGATCCCTTACTACAGGCATGCTTGTCGATATGAGTGCATATATTAATGAGCATCATGCCACCATGCAGTTAGCTGTGGATTTGTTAACTCGTGTAGATACCCTTGGGCA
This sequence comes from Panax ginseng, assembly GCA_020205605.1. Classification (NCBI taxonomy): domain Eukaryota; kingdom Viridiplantae; phylum Streptophyta; class Magnoliopsida; order Apiales; family Araliaceae; genus Panax; species Panax ginseng. Next base: position 54,586,061 of record CM035149.1, on the reverse strand, counting down.
GGAGCTTGCAGCGTTGCCTCATTCTTCAGAGAGAGTTTCCATGTTGGACATGATAGTTCATATATCCACAGGATTTTAGATAGACTTGTATTTTCCTGCACAGACTAGCTTAGCCATTTTGTCATGTACAACACATTGTATATATCAAATAACATTATATATGGCAGGGAAATATATTTTGATTCACTTCCCTTTTAGTTGTGCCTTGCTACTTGCTTGATATTTGCCTGCTTCTTTAGTAAAAATTTAGTTTTAACAAGATATTGCAGTGATGTTTTGTAAAAGAGATTTTTCAAACCCTTATGCTCAATAGTAATTGAGGCCTTTGATACTTCCATTTTATTAAATGTTCGACTTGATTGCTTTTATTTTCGAGATGCGAAGCATCATCGAGAAAATAATATATATAGCAGTGTCGAATTCCTTGTGGGCATGAGAGCCATCTAAGAAAATTCAGACATCGTGAATAATGTACAAGCTGTTTACAGCCGAAAATGTCATTCACGGGAACCAAATCTAGATTCAGGAGACTGAATCTGTGATCACATGATTCCTAGGCTCAATGATGTAGCGGTTTATATATGAAATCATGGCGATTATATATATAAAAGTCAGAAATTTATATATATGAGATCAATAACCACCACAAAGCGAACTTCATGGGGGACTAGAAATGTAAATATATAAAAACAATAAATATATATATATAGACACGATCAACCACCACAAAGCACCTCCATGGCGGATCGGAAATGTAAATAAAGTAGTAAATGCGATCAACTACCACGAAGTAAACTCCAGGTGGGACAAAATGTAAATGAAGCAGTAAAACGATCAACCGCCACAAAGTAAACTTCGAGCGAGACGAAATGTAAATAAAAGCGAAAAGGCCACTAAGTAAACTCTGTTCCCATGAAAATGTAAATATATATATATATATATATATATATATATATATAAGTATTTATATAGATATAAAAGCAGTAAACACTCCGAATATAAAATCCAGGCTCATCGAACAGAGTCCGGCAACAGTTTATATATATATATATATATATATATATGTCGATGTCAGGATTTTTATTTGTCCTTTTTCGTTTTGTGTTCTTTGTTGTTCTCATTGTATGTGAGATTTGTTTGAAAAAACAAGTGAAAAGGTCCGACATGTGTATTGTCGACGATTTGACTGTAAGAGTCGCCAGTTGGTGCTTTTAACTGGTTGCACTAACGCAACCGAGAAAAGGTCTACACATTGACCCAGTGATGTAACACTGTTAAACGGGTCTGTGAAACCAAGATTCGTTTAGGGTCGGGGGTTTGATTATGCGGAGGGAAGGTGTTAGGCACTTTTCGAACATCTGTGTTGCCACGGTGACCGCCACTTTTTAAGAAACTATTATATGAATGTATGTGTGTGTGTGTGTGGATCAATGTGCAATTTATTTGGAAGTAGTACGAGGCCCCGTTCGCACCTATATACAAAGGGTTTGAATTTATAGAAAAATTCAGTTTTAAACATGATATAGAAGTAAAGTTTTGTAAAAGAGGTTTTCCAAACCACATGCTCAATAGTAATTGAGACCTTTTCATAGTTCCATTTTATTATTAAATGTTAGAAACATTTGCTTTTATTTTTTCGAGATGTGAAGCATCTTTGAGAAAACAATATCTGATGATGCTTAACTCCTCATGGGCATGACAACCATCTAAGGATTCGATACCTCGTAAATAATGTACAAGCCGCCACAAATTGAAAATGTCCATCACGGAAATCGAATCTAGATTCATGGAGATCAATCTGTGATCACATGATTCCTAGGCTCACATGATGCCGCAGTTTATATGAAAAGTAGTAAGCAGTTATATATATATAATCTATGAATATATATATACAGACATGATCAACCACCACGAAGCACTTCAATGGGGGATAAAAAATGTAAATATATAAAAGCGGTAAATATATATACATATATATATATATGGACATGATCAACTACCACGAAGCACCTCCATGGGGGATCAAAAAAGTAAATAAAGCTGTAAAAGATGATCAACCGCCACGAAGTAAACTCCAGGCGGGACTAAATGTAAAAAAGCGATAAAGATTTATCAACCGCTATACGAAGTAAACTCCAGGCAAGACTAAATGTAAATAAAGCAGTAAAAGGCCTCGAATTAAACTCCAGCCCTGACAGAAATGTAAATATATATATATACAAGCGGTAAACGTACAGGATGTTTCTCAATTCCGGCTCGGTTTATCATTTCAGCGATTTGTTGCTATATATATATAAAAGCAATAAACGCTCCGGATGTAAAATCCAGGCTCATCAGACAGAGTCTGACAACAGTTTATATATATATATATATATATATATATATATATAAAGCAAGTAAATGCTCTAGACATAAGTCTAGGCTCAATCGAGGCATAACTCGATAATGTTAGTCCATATATAAATATATACATATATAAGTATATATATACATACAAAAATGAAAATCACGGACCGAAGTCCGGGCATACACACACAATACGACTCTCAATGTGATGAATAGTGTGTGTAAAGATGAAGAGAAAGACTTTATAGAGTGTGAGAAGGCTTACAGTGGGCTACCAAGGCAAGCTTCTATGACTCTATATGGATAAATATTCAGCTCCCGCTGGTAAAATATAGTTATATGTGAGCTAACAGGTGTTTAAAATGAGAAAGCACTTAATATGGGGTGTGTACAGAGTAAATTGGACAGGGCTTCCTCGCCTCTTTTTCTCTTACAAATGGCCACCCCAAGCTCTATATTTATAAATTTGGGAACCCCATGATTATACTGCGGAAACCCTTGAATGCACTGCTGGTGCCTTGAGGTGCACCGGGCTCTGCGGGTCCTGCCGTCTCGAAGTATGTGCACTCGTGCATTGTGATGTATGCTCGAACTTGCAGAACTTCAATTCGAGCATCCGAACGAGGTGTACAAGACCTTCTTCGGACTACTTTTGTCGAGAGTTATGCAATGACATGGGATTAGAGGTTGTACAAAGTTAGGAAGAGGGGACCATGCCCATGGTCTTTAAGCTTCAAATTCTATCTGGTGTGCTTCCACGCGTAATAGTCACTCAGGATTGGAACTCCTTCGCTCTTGTGGGACATTGCTGTGTAGAAATGTATGTATGAAATGTTGAGATGGCGCGCAGGGGTTGACGTGGCAAGATGACAATTTGACTCCTCACCGGGGTTATCTCTGGTTTGGGCTGATAGCAGACGTTGCTCAAGGTTACATCTGAGATTGGACTGCTGCAAGTGTTTAAATTCTGCAAGGTCATCTATAAGTATGACTATCTTCCCAGTGTTATCTCCGGGTCTTTAGAATGAGTACCTCGGCAGGAGGTCTGAGATTGAAGCTGATCGCATGCATTTGAAACAAGCATTTCTGGAGTTATCGCCGGAACTGGAACAACATTCCTTGGGGTTATCTCTAAGGACGAAACTCAGGGTTATCTCTAAGGTTAGAATTGATACTCCGATGTGTGTGTTCAAAATTTGGCCCGAACTTCGGTAGTAATCGGAATGGATGTGAGTCGCCTTCGTGGTTATCTCTGAAGAGACGAATCGCCTCCCTGCAATGTTAATAATAGTGTGCAAAAATTTCGAGTGTCTACAGATGCCCCTCTTTATCATATTCATGCAATGCAAGGCATAGATAGGATAAAGAATCCTAGACACTTGAAATGCAACAAGATAAACATGATGCTATGTGCACCAACATGATGCAAATGTTTGATGCATGAATGAATGATTGTCGGTTCCCTATTAATCCTGCCGGGGATGACAATCAGTAATGTCTTGGACATGTGATCCAAGTCTTCAAGGATGTTAACGTTGGGGCTATCACCAAAGTCCTGGATCCTTGATATAGACTTTTACTCCATAGAGGTGCCTCTCGTGTACAAGAGATCTATGGGGATAAAGCTTTGTCTATTTGAGGATGTGTATAACATATTCCACCATTGGTCCTCTCTGATGAGGATGGTCTTCTCTGGTTTGTGTCACCAGTATATACCATGATCCTGTTAGATTTATTGCCAACAGTATGTATTTTCTGGGCTGCCTGACCTTCGTTGATGTGTGTATCACCGGATAGGTCCTGTGTGGCAAACTGTCAAGGCTGCTTGACGTTCATTGATGTGTGTATCAATGATTGCATTTCGTTGTGACCCTTGTTGGGGAGTATGTCAAGGCTGCTTGACCTTCATTGATGTGTATATCAATGGTTAAGTAGCATTGTGACCCCCGCTGGGGAGTATGTCAAGGCTGCTTGACCTTCATTAAAGCGTATATCAATGGTTGAATCACGTTGTAACCCCCACTGGGGATACTTTATCAATGTCTGACTTTGGCGTTGTGACCCCCATCGGGGATACTTTATCAATGTTTAACTTTGGCGTTGTGACCCCCGCCGGGGATACTTCTTTTAGGGTTACGACCACATGTTTGCTCACATCGATACACCGTGAGAGGTATTGTCGAGCATGATTTGCAAAAGCTGAGCTCATCGGTATAGTGTACCTTGTAGTCAGGCGAATACTAATGAGTGATATAAGGAGCCAAAGTTTGGCCCATGAAAACCAAGATTCCAAGCTATTTCGCTCAATTGCATAGCATATTTATTCCTGATTTGGCCTTTTCAGCTTATGAGACCTCTTTTGCAACTTCGAGCAGACCGAAATAGGAGGTGTGGGCCCCATGTAGGGTGTCATGGGTACACTGCAGATGGCCTTGCAAGTGGACTATGACAACCGTGACTATGTAAAGGTTTCATGTTGCTTTCATAATTCACTTTCAAGTAGCACCGTGAAGGAAATCTGAGAGCTCTTCTTCAGACCTGCTGAGTTCGGGCAACTTTCTACACATTCTGCCACCGTACAAGTGTTCTTCATTATCCTGGTAACATATGCATGTATTCTTTTCTAGTTTTTATCCGTTGGAAAATGACTTATCACATGAAATGCACTTAGACACATAGTAGTGAATATGCATGCTGATATGACTTTATAAAAAATATTCAACACAGTAAATGTTAGTTTTAAACTATGTTGAACATAATGATGTGAAAAAATTTGACTTTTGAAACAGTCAAATTGGCACCTTTTACGGTCATTTCTTATCCTATTTGAGGACAAATGAGTAAAGGTAGAAAAGCAAAATAATCCTAGAAATTGTACTATACTTAATTTTACTGTGATGTATTAATGCATGTAGGATGTATATGACTGTGGGTAGGTATGCTACTGAATGGCCAATAGTCCCATTTACAAAGGGGACTATGGAAAAATTTTTCCAAAACGTAGGCATTGGGTAGTCATGCATTTTTAACTCTACTATAGATGTATGTTAAAATAATGCATGCATGCATGTAGTCATAAAATGCATTTTGAAAAGATCCATATAAGAATTTACCACACCCATTCTGAGGTGATTTGGAGACTTGTTATCCAGATATTATGGATTTGGATTAGCCGAGTAGTTCCCACAGGACCACTTCTAGTGTATGGAGGAGGGCTTCTGAAGTGCCTCGACCTCGTTCTGTCAGACAACCTCATCGTTTGGTGGAGGCGGTGATACGTCCTATCCGGGTTGAAGTGCCAAACGTAGAGGACGAGGAGGAGGATGTACCGGTTAAGGTTCTTCCTCCTGTTGTATGTGTTCCCCGTAGGGATTTGCCAGGTATTCAAGTGGCGAACCCAGAGCTTCTGGGCGACTTGAGTCGACATCCTTCAGTCTACCTGCACGCAAACGATGTATAAAGTTAGATCTTAATCATCCTTGTTTCCTATTGATGAGGAGTAAAGGATTCTGATGTTGATCTTCATTTGATGTAGGTTCCCAGCTTTACACAGCCTCAAGGGAATTGGTTGGGCATCCACTCCATGTATCAAGCTTTGCATGATGACTATAGAGCGATTATGTATGGCTAGGGATTCGGGACATTTTATTCCATTTTTCCCTGTCGTTGTCCCTGGGGTTACCTCAGGGCATTGTCTGAGCGCTGGTTTCACCAAACTCAGTCACTCCATTTACTGGACTGTGAGGTGATGATGACGCCGATGGATTGGTAGTTTATCACATGTATGGAGTTTGGAGGGGATTCAGTGCCTTGTACGGTGGATATTACCCCTACTACCGTCAAATCCTTGTTGGGAGTTCCAGATGGAGCACTCAAGGTAGGGGCATGCGTCTGGTCCTTTAAGCATAGATGCTATGTGGCGGGCTATTGGTGAGCCCATACTTTTCGATGTGAGAGTTAGGGATCGCATTCTTCAACAATTGTTCTGATGATCATTAGAAATTTGCCTCATAGCAGAGATAACTCTTCTATAGTGTCCTTCGCTTTGATCGGTAGCCACTCGACACGTGGGACCGTATAGGAGATTATGATTGGGGTTCCTACACCTTCGCTACTTCCTTGGGGAATGCGATGCGATCGCAGGGCTTGACCGAGGCTTGGTTAGGATTCTACCCATTTCTGCTGGTGAGTATTTCTCTTGTCTTTTCCCATGCATAGGTTAAGAGTGTTGACTGACAGCAGATGTTTGCCTTTGTGTTGGCAGTTTTGGGCCTATAAGAGGCTTCCATGTTTACTTCTTGTGAGCGCGTTAGGTTTAGACACCTATCCACGAGGACGGAGATGGCATCATTCCATACTGGCAGAGGTTCCTATTATTGAGGGTTTCACTCATTGCCGCCTACAACTGGAGTTGTTGACAGCGAATGTCATCATGTGGGTTCCCTACTCTGTGGAGCATTTGAGCATTGGATTTGAGGATGGGTACCCGACTGGTTTCGAGCACGTGACTTCCACCCGTAGGATTCCTCTCTTCACATATGGAGGATGGGAGCTCTATTTAAGAGAGCATGCTATCAAGAACACTACAGGAGAGATTCGCATGCCGATCTTACCTCCTGCCAGGTGTTATTGGCTTGTTTCGCAGTCACCCATCATATATATCCCATTCATGGAGATTGAAGGTTTCACACTGTTAGAGGGTCCCTGCACTCATGAGATATTCCAACATTGGTGGTTCCCTCGTACCATTGGAGCCCAGACCCGCGCCACTCAGTTCATGGGGGATATGGTTCAAGGATCCGTGATGATGATGGATTGGCTAGCCTGTATCAATACCGTGTGCTACTATGCAACCACGCGTATTATTGTACTTTTACTACCGGGTAGTTCAACAATTTTAACGGTAACACTTTCGCCGTTATTTTTATAAAAAGATAATTCTGTCATTTTCTTACTACGACAATACTTCCGTTGTGGGGTCCACTAATGATTGTGTCGTATTGCGGATATTCCCCCACAAAAAGAATATTCCCAGGCAAACGAATATTTTATAACAACTTGCATACTTTGCAAAATTTATAAATATTACCCACAACTATAACATTATATCAAATTCACACCATAATATTCAAAAAAAATATATTTCGAGAAAATTATTTTTTATTCATAAAAGTTGGGGTCTTACAACATCCCCTTCTTATAAAATTTCGTCCTTGAAATTAGGGTATGTACCTAGTATATCGAATAGGTGAGAATACCTTGACTTCATCTCAGATTCTAACTCCCAGGTCATTTCTTCCACATCGTGATTTCTCCACAAAACTTTGACTTGAGGAATAACCTTGGAGCGTAGAATATGATCCTTCTTATCCAAGATTTTAATAGGTAACTCTTCATACGTTAAATCTTCCTCTATCTTTCACATATTTACATAACATAGATATGTGAAAAACATTAAGAACACGAGACATACTTGGCGATAAGGCGAGTCTATAGGCCACAATTCCTACTCGATCGAGGATTAAAAATGGGCCAATGAATCGATGATTGAGCTTTCTTCTCTTTCCAAATCTCATAACTCCTTTCCATAGAGAAACACGTAACAACACATGATCTCCAATATTCAATTCCACGTCCTTTCGATGAAGATCAGCATAACTCTTTTGTCAATCTTGTGAGGTTTTTATACGTTATCGGATCGTTTGAATCTTTTCCATAGTCATACATACCAAATCCGGTCCCAACAACGTTGCTTCACCCACCTCATCCCAGCATACTGGAGAATGACACTTTCTTCCATACAACGCTCAAATGGAGCCATGTCAATACTTGCTTGATAACTATTGTTGTAGGAAAACTCCACCAATGGTAAGAACTTGTCCCAACTCCCCTTGAAGTCAAGGACATAGAGTCTTAATAAATCTTCAAGAGTTTGAATAGTCCTTTTCGACTGCCCATCCGTTTGAGGATGATATGCCGAACTAAATCATAAATCTGTGCCCATAGATTTTTGCAAACTAACCCAAAATCTTGAAGTGAATCTTGGGTCTCGATCAGAAACTATGGATACTGGCATACCATGCAATCTTACAATCTCGTTTATGTACATACTAGCAAAACGTTCAAGTGTAAAAGTTTCTCTTATCGATAAGAAATGAGCAGACTTGGTCAATCTATCAACAATGACCCAAATTGCATCTATGCCTTGAGAAACCTTGGGAAGACCAGTAATGAAATCCATGGTAATGTGCTCCCACTTCCATTCTGGAATTTCAAGTGGTTGCAATGGACCTTTTGGCACTTGATGCTCCGCCTTGACTCATTGACAAGTTAGACACCTTGAGATAAACCCCGCTATCTCTCTCTTCATATTGCTCCACCAAAATGTATGTCGAAGATCACGATACATTTTGGGACTCCCAAGATGGATTTCAAACGGTGTGTTGTGCGCCTCCATCATGATTTTATACTTCAAGTCAGAATTGTTAGGAACACAAAGTCTGGAGTTGACTCGAAGTATTCCATCTTCATCGATTCTTTCTTCCAGAATAGCACCTTCTTGTACTTTCTTCCTCATAAGTATCAGCTCCAGGTCTGTAGCTTGAGTAGCTTTAACTTTATCGATTAAAGTTGATTCCACTCGTATATTCGCCATCATCACATGGGTTCCTGGAGTCTTTAACTCAATTTCCATCCTTTCCAAGTCATAAAAAATGGGCCTTTGCGATGACAATATTGCACTCGTACTCGCATATGATCTTCTACTCAATGTGTCATCTACTACGTTTGATTTTCCAGGATGGTATTGGATGGTATAATCATAATCTTTCAACAACTCAAGCCATCGTCGTTGTCGCATGTTGAGTTCCTTTTGAGTGAAGAACTATTTGATGCTTTTATGATCCGTATAAATCTCCACCTTCTCTCCATACAGGTAATGCCTCCAAATCTTAAGCGCAAAAACGACTGCTGCCAACTCTAGATCATGAGTAAGATAATTCCTCTCATATTTTTTGAGTTGTCATGAGGCATCATAGGCTATGATTTTCTCATGTTGCATGAGAACACATCCTAACCCTTTTCCTGAAGCATCACTGCAGATGAAAAATCCCTCCGAGCCAGATGGTATTGTCACAACAGGAGCTGAAATGAGTCTTCTCTTGAGTTCTTGAAAACTCTTCTCACATTCCTCGCTCCAACCGAACTTTATATCTTTTTGAGTTAGCTGATTTAATGGAGTAGCAATTCGAAAAAATCCTTCCATGAATCTCCGATAATAACCAGCTAAGCCAAGAAAGCTACGTACTTCGGTCACTGACTTTGGTTGCTCCCAGCTTTGAATTGCTTCAATCTTCGCTGGGTCAACAAATATTCCATGATTTGATATCACGTGCCCAAGGAATGCAACTTCCTCAAGCCAGAACTCACATTTCTTCAACTTGGCATATAGTTTGTTTTCACGAAGCTTTTGGAGTATCAACCTCAAGTGTTGCTCATGGTCTTCATGACTTTTGGAGTAAATAAGGATGTTATCAATAAAGACGACCACAAAGTGATCCAAATATTCCTTGAATACTTGGTTCATCATGTCCATGAAGGCAGCAGGAGCATTAGTCAATCAAAAGACATGACTAGGAATTCATAATGCACATGACGAGAGTTAAAGCGAGTCTTTGGAATATCATCGGTTTTAATCTTCAATCGATGATATCTCGAACGAAGATCAATCTTTGAAAAGAATTTGGCTCCTTGCAATCGGGTCAAACAGGTCATCAATGTGAGGTAATTGCACCTTTTTTTTGATGGTGACATGATTCAACTCCCGATAATCAATACAAAGTCGCATACTTCCATTTTCCTTCTTCACAAATAGAACAGGAGCACCCCAAGGAGACGTACTAGGACGAATAAAACTGATATCTAACAATTCCTGTAGTTGGGTTTTTAACTCCTGAAGTTCAATAGGAGCCATTCGATATGGGGCTTTGGAAATGGGTTTTGTACCAGATTCAAGGTCGATACAAAATTCAATTTCACGCTCTGGGTGTAGGCCAGGAAGTTCTTCAGGGAATACGTCAGGAAATTTATTAACAATAGAAATATCATTCAAATCTAACGTATTTTTATTTAAATCCATGACATGGGCTAAGAAAGCTTGACATCCGTTTTTCAATAAACGAATAGCTTTATGGCTTGATATGACAGTGATTGATTTTAGTGGTTTGATTGCTTGAATTCGCATAATAGGTTGGTTAGGAATATAAAAGCTAACAACCTTACAAAAAAAATTAATTTTAGCATGATGAGTAGTTAACCAATCAATCCCTAAAATCACATCAAATGCAAGTATTTTCAAAGAAATAAGATCGACAGGTAATGTGTGGTTACCAATTTGAATCAAACAAGACTTATAAATAGTGGATGTAATGAAGGTTTCTCCCAACGTAGTTTCAACAGATAAGTCAAAGTCTAATTTCTCTGGAGTCAAATTTAAACGTTGAGCGCAAGTAGGAGAAATAAAAGAATGGGTAGAATCAGTATTAATAAAGTATAAACTTCGCTAGACTTTATGATTAGCTTACCCGTGATCACCTCATTCGGATTCCTCGCTTTTTGGGAGGTTACGACAAATGCTCTCCCTTGAACTACCGATTTTGTCTTGTCTGGAACACCCTTTGATGCCTCCATCCCAGTTGGACTTGACTTTGGTGTATGAAAAAATCAGGATAGATGGCCTTCTTTTCCACAATTGTAATACGCTTTGGACTACATCACACAGTTTGGACTGATATGTCCCTCCCCTCTGCATTTGTAACATACGATCGGTGGTCGTTCTCCTTCCTTAACAACAGGTAATGGTTAAGAAGTCTTTCCATCATTGTTGAATCTCCTCTTCTTGAAATGTCCACTCTTATTGTCATGACCATGATTACCACCGAAGTGATTACCATTTCTGGCATGTTGATTCCCTCCACGCTTGTTGTCACCGCTTCGATGATGGCTACCATCGGCTTTGGTATTATCGACTTGTCACGCTCTCTCTTGGTTGGGTTGACTCATTATCGCGCTCTAATAACCGAGCCCTATTCACAACATCCAAATACAAACACACGCTTTGTGAGAAATTAGGTATTGACGTATCTCGGGTTTCAAACCTCTTAGAAACATACGCGTCATTCTCTCCTCATTGTCAACCAAGTGGGACGCAAACCGAGATAACTCAGTAAACTTAGCTTCGTACTGCGCCACGGTTATATTGTTTTACTCAAGCTTGATGAACTCTGCCTCCTTCATGAGATGAATACTTTCAGGAAAGTACTTGTCGTTGAACAGCTCTTGGAACTTCTCCCAAGACATTTTGAGTGCGGCAGGTTGAGTACGCTTTACAGATTCCCACCAGTAATTTGCCTCTGCTCGCAATATAAAGGTGGCAAAGGGAACCTTTTGCTCCTCGGAGCATCCCAAGACATCAAATATCTTGTTGATCTGCTTTATCCACGTCTCCGCCTTAAGTGGTTTTGGCTCTCCAAAAAACTCTGGTGGTCCCAGCTCCTTGAACTACTTAGCAGTGACCGTCCGAGAGTTGTCAGTGTTTCCATCTGCATTTTGGACAGGAGCCGCCCTCGCCTGATGTTGCATGAATTGCATAAAGCCTCTGAACATCCCATCGTCCATCATTTGATCGTTGTTGTCTACATGAGGATTATTGTCTTCCTGTTGCACATTATCCTGGGTATTAATCTGTGGTGACTCAACGGTCTCATGTGCTTCATTGCTTAATTAACATATCACATATTATCCCTATACTCTGACCGACCAATGCTATCATCTGGACCGTCACTCCATTCCCCGACTCGTCCCAGCTATATTCTCATTTCCTGAAGAGAACAGTGAAAGAAAGGGTGAGCTCAACTACCCCAGTAAGAAATATTATGACTAAGATAATGCAGAATAAATTATCCTTAGCCTTCAAAAGTATGACAACTGATAGAATATATAATAGACAACAAGTTTTAGATTAACAACTGCAGCGGAATAAGCAATCCATTAGAAGAGTCAAGTAAAGCATAAAATCTACTATCTTCTATGATTTAAAAAGTTTTTCATCAACTTTATCGCTGAGACTAAGCTTAATAAATAAAATGTAATCATCCCGACGTCACGGCCAAGGATATTTATGTAATCATGAATGGTCATGATTGTACCGAATAATCCCTGATCATAATCATACCAACAATTGTCCATCAATGAACTACAGGCCAATGAAGACTTTCACCACATCATTCGTCACATTACGGTCATGATTATACCGAATAATCCCTGGTCATAATCATATTAAGTCCAACTATGCACATAAGCCAAAGATGACTTTCATCACAATATAAGCATGAGGATGATGATAATGACATAATAATTCAATAAAACAAGTTCAAGGATAAACTATAAAGATTTATAATTTAATTTATCCAGAAATCAATAACGTCCAAATTGTCAACATGATACTGCTTTGTGGAGTAAAATTCAAGAATGCTAAGAAGAATATTTCCATGAAAAGATACTGGATGAAGCGCAAATATCCAGGATATTCTACTAAATTTATGGAGAATAGAAGCCAAAACTTTAACCAACTGAGTATAATAGAATATATGAAACTGCAAATGGATTTTTGCCCGCCATGCGGTAATCCACGTAGACAGATCATTTCCACAATTTAATAAGGAATGAATAGAAAGGATCATTCACCATGCATGCGGTAATCCACATAGACAGGTTATTCCAACAGAATAATAAATAATGGAATAACGAAAGAATTTACCATGCATGCGATAGACCACACAGACATGTTATTCCCTACAGAATAATAAAGAATAGAACCAGGTCATGCGTAATCCGCACAGACAAGATATTCCAACAGAATAATAAAGAATGGAACCAGGTCATCCGTAATCCGCACAGACAGGATATTCCAACAGAATAATAAAGAATGGAATAACAATAGAATTCACCAGGTATGCGATAGACCGCACAGACAGGTTATTCCAACAGAATAATAAAGAATGGAATAACAGAAGAATTTCACCATGTATGCGGTACTTTGCAGAGACAAGTTATTCCAACATAATAATAAAGAATAGAATAACAACCCTTATGAGTATTGAAAGAAAATAATTCTCTTCATGAATACGAAAGAATAATATCCCTTACCTTAGAAGAAACTGGATATTGGAATAGTGAGGTAGTAGACTTCTCTTCTTCTTTCTCTCTATGATTTCTCTCTATAATAATTGCTCTAAAGCTTTAGTGAATTGGTGAGAAATGAAGGAAGAATGAGCTTCTATTTATAGGAAAATATAGTTTCGATAATTGCACATTTTTGGGCTCGAAATATTACAGTATAATACCTTCTTCTATTTCTTCATTTTTAATTTAGTCCTAATAGTATTATCAAACTTGCACCACCTCCCTTAATAGTAAATAATGTGAATCAATAGTTCAATCATGTGAATCAATATTTATAATCATGTGAAAATATAAATTACATTATAGTACCTCCATCTATACCTCCATTTTTAACTTAGTCATGCAAGTATTATCAATCTTGCACCAACTCCCCTAATAGTACAAGAATGTGAATCAATAGTACACACATGTGAACAAATAGTTATAATCATATGAAAATACGAATTATAGTATAGTACCTCCATCTATACCTCCATTTTTAACTTAGTCATGCAAGTATTATCAATCTTGCACTAACTCCCCTAATAATACAATAATATGAATCAATAGTACACACATGTGAACAAATAGTTATAATCATGTAAAAATACGAATTACAGTATAGTACCTCCATCTATACCTCCATTTTTAACTTAGTCATGCAAGTATTATCAATCTTGCACCACCTCCCCTAATAGTACAAGAATGTGAATCAATAGTACACACATGTGAACAAATAGTTATAATCATGTGAATTAATAGCAATTAATTGCTCATATATCCGGTTAATTACCCGATTTGTCAATATAACCTCTAGACATCAATTATTATCGAAATAAATGTCGATATCCACTAACACTAATAATTTCAACACAATGGAACTATCAATTTCATCTTTAATCAACACGAACTTATTCATCATTAATATTATATTTCACAATATTTAACAACCAGGTCATTCCCAGGAAAGAGGGGGCTTTCCGATAAGGATTTCTCCTTATTGGCGCGCAATTAAGTGACCAAACCTCTCCTTGACAGAACTTCTAGACATTGTCAATATTACAAATAATAATATGAATAACTTTGTCGTCTCAATTATTGATTTAATAATATATATTATGTAGATGATATTGTGACAATAATTGAATCAATAATATGAGAGATATGATCACGTGAATTCTCGTAGTAATAATTGAGTATAATCGAGTGACTTCTCACGTAAGCATCAATAATCAATACTAGTGCTACTCTATGCAACCACGCGTGATATTGTACTTTTACTACCGGGTAGTTCAACAATTTTAATTGGTAACACTTTCGTAGTTATTTTTATAAAAGATAATTCTGTCATTTTCTTACTACGATAATACTTCCGTTGTGGGGTCCACCAATGATTGTGTCGTCGTACGGATATTCCCCGACAAAAAGAATATTCCCCGACCAAACAAATATTTTATAACAACTTGCATACTTTGCAAAATTTGTAAATATTACCCACAACTATAACATTATATCAAATCCACACCATAATATTCAAAAATAATATATTTCGAGAAAATTATTCTTTATTCATAAAATTTGGGGTCTTACACTTATGGATTGGTGTTGCTCTTTGAGGCACAACCGCAGCTTAGATGGTCGCCGAATCTCCTATTTGTGAGGAGAGGTTAGGTAGTTCCATCCCTTTGGTCTGAAACCGATGAAATGTGGTGGATTGAAATTTGATCCCGATCTGAGTGTGACAAGTATTTTGTTACGGTAGAGGGTTAGATAGAACCATAAATGGTCGCCACGTACTCTATTGAAGAGGAGATCAAGTCGGTAGTAGTTGAAATCGGTGTAAGAGGTTCAACGCTGAATGTGAAAGGCAGATGGGTATAGAAGCTTTATTGATGAAGAAGGGTGTAGAAGTGTTTTTGTTGTTTTGTTTTCGTAGAGAAAGGGTAGAAATGTTTTTGTTATTTTTTTTTATTGAGACCGGGCCATATAGAATATGGTTGCCTACGTACTCCTGGGTATCAAGGAGATCAGGTCGACGTAATTCGCCCCTCAGGACGAATTGCAGCCAAAGAGAAGTATGAATCCCATGTGTAGGCTATACTGTGGGGAGAAGAAAGTTTGATCCCATGATTGGGACAAACTGTAGGTGTGGAAAAATTTTAATCCCGCCTTCAGGACAAACTGAAAGCGTAGAAAAGTTTAATCTCGTCTTCAAGATAAACTGAAAGGTTTAATCCACAGGGGATAATCAAATCGTAATGTGAAAGGTTTGAATGAGGTGAAACCAGTCTTTGGTTTGAAGTGTATGTTTCCACGAGGCGTAAGAGCATGTAAAAAGGGTTAGAAAACTGGAATGACTGGTGATCTGATGATCCAAAGCCAGGATGTTTGCTTGATGGAAACCTCAGATATAGTACCGTTTCACGGTGTTCGAGTCTGAGAGCACCTCCTGTCAATACCTCCTTGACAATAAACGGGCCTTCCCAGTTAGGAGTGAATTTTCCCTTGGATTAATCTTGGTTGTTAATGATCTTCTTCAAAACCAAGTCTTGCTATTTAAACTACCGTATTTGGACTTTCCTGTTGTAGGATCTAGTGATCCTTTGATGATATAACTGACCATGGAAGATAGTCGCGGTTCTCCTTTCATCTATTAGAGACAATTGATGATACATGTCTTGTACCCATTGATGTTCATCCAGCTGAACGTCCATCAACACTCTGAGGGAGCACTACTTCCATCCCATAGGCTAATGAGTAGGGGGTTTCCCCAGTGGAAGTACACATTAAAGTTCTATAGGCTAATAAAATCAGAGGCAAAAGGTCAGGCCATCCTTTGTGATTGGTGAACATGTTCTGCATGATCTTCTTGATGTTTTTATTAGCCGCTTTAACAGCACCATTCATCTTTGGACGGTAGATTATGGAGTTAAGGTGTTTGATGTGGAATTTACTGCATAACTCCTCCATCATTTTGTTGTTGAGGTTTTTAGCATTGTCTGACACAATAACCTCTAGTTGTCCATATCGACAGACGATATTATTTCTAATGAAAGCAATGATGACTTCTTTGGTAACCCTGGGAAAAGAGGTTGTGATAGACTCGACAACACGCTTGCATGAGGTGGTCGTCGCCTGGATCGTTTCTAGCACAGTTGTTGGGTGAATTGCTTGCAACACCTTAACCCCTCGTCTATACTTTAGATGGTAATCTTGGTACAATTGCTCGCGTTCAAAATCTGCGTTGAATGGAAACCAATGACACCTTGACCCCTCGCTTATATTGAAGCGGTAATCTCAGTACAATCGACGATTGATGAGGTAGAAGACGCCACACACAACTATGAATTATTGTATTATAAGTCAAATTGAATCTCAAAGAAATAACTAAGAATTACTTATTCTTAGGAATTCTTCAAAGAACCAAAAAGTAGAGAATAAACTCATAAATATATTATATAATAATAATGAATAATGTATGTGATTACATCAACTTAGACCTCTATTTATACTACTCAAAACAATCCAAATACTAATAGGAATTTATAACTATAACCCCAATAGAAGTCAATTCGGAAAAGAATTCTAAAAAAAGAAATCCTAATTATATTAAAATTTAAAATCTAATAATCTGTGCCACATTCAGATCTTGTAATTGCCACGTGAGTATCTGACTTGCTGCGTTCGAAAGCTAAATTGTCGTGTGAACAAGCCTTCCTCTATTTAGAATTATAAAATAACACGGATGTTCCATTTGGAATTGGCTATAATATATTAGCTTCCATAATATGATCCATATATATTAGCTTTCAATTTGGCATGTATGATTGTTGACTATATATGAAATCGTGGCCCACATGAATATTATTCACCTTTCCATGTCCTAGATTGTATGCCCATACTAAATATGCTCAACTAACAAGTTTGTTGATTCATGTTATTTAGTAGGCCTCACGTGAGTGTAGCATCCCTTTGCAAGCTGCAGATTATAATTGAACTCCAAAATTGGTGCATGTGATTTATTGAATCTGAAATCAATTAGATAATTCGTGCTGGATTGAATTGAATGGACTAATTGGGTCAGCCCAATAATGCTTGAATTATACTCTCTTGAATAATTTTTAGCCCAATTATTTAAAATCACTTGATAAACCACTGGAACTTGAATTGAGTTATTATCGTTTGATGCGAGCCTGATCAGGATTGTATCATTCCCCTTCTCTTCAAAAGGATTTTTCCTCAAATTTGACACATCGTCCTCTCAAAAATGATTCAACCACAAAATTTCTCCTACATAAAAAAACAAACTAAGTTAGTAGCATCAAACCAATCATAATGCCAAAACTCAACTTGCATATGACATATATAAGCAATAATAACTCCAACTCCCGCCAAGAACATAGCAATGTCTGACTTCTCTCCCGAGTTGACAATTTGTAGACTAATTACTACCAAAACACTAATTATAAACTAATCTACTATCTACTAAAAAAAATCATGAATGCAAAGTAAGAAAGAATATGAAAAGTCTTATATCCTCCTGGATCAAAAATCATCACGCAAAACTCTTCATGTGGTAGATTCTCCCAATGACGAATCCCCAGATCAAAAGTCAATATAATGATCTCAATCCTTCGCAAAAACACATTCCTTAATACACCTGGGTAAAATATCAATACTTGAAATTCGTCATGCTTCTCACGCAAACTCTCTTGAATTCCTGGATTAAACACAAAATAAAACAAATCAATAAGTTCCTTTTGTCTAATCACAAAAAAATTAAATAAACTAAAATCATATGCATAGTCTATGAAAACAATATTCAAAACACTTCCCTGTAGACTCTCAATGCATTAATCAAATTGAATTGCACGATCCATGTTTCCCACGATGAATATGATCCTAACACGAATCTGCAAAACACAACCAACCTTCCTCTCTCCATTGACATTAACAATTTTAAGATCAACTAGTAGCATTAATGGAACAAAAAGGTCACATCCATAAGATGAAAACTTAATAGCATATCGATGATGATGACAACAAGCTCAACATATGCTATAAAAATTTTCAAAGTGTTGACAAAAATCGGAATATCATCAAAATAGAGAATAACAAATTTTCTCATGAAAGAATGCAAAATATAGTCCAACAATTCCATGGAAGTATACAATGCCTTAGCTAATCCAAGTAAACTAACTAAACATACGAATAACTCATCTCTCAAGCCATCTTGATGATAAACACTTCTTGAATCAAAACCATATGATAGCAAATCATGCAATAAAGATTGCTCTAACGAAACAACATGATTACTACCATTGTCAGCTATCGACATCTCATGTAAAGATTGACTAGCATGAAAACATAACTCAACATATGGATAAGAAAACCTAGAACGAATTTCATGCAAGTAATAACGACGAGAACGAGAAAACATATCATGATCATAAACTAACTCAACAAATATCAAATATCCACCATAGTTTATGATAAAAACGATTCTACCCTCAAAATAGCTAACAATAAATTTTCTAATGGAAGCATGCAAAACATGTTTTAAATAACTCATGAAAACACTAGATGCATTAGTTAATCTAACCGAAATAACTAACCACCTATATAACTTAGATGCTAAAATAATTTTCCATTTATCACTATCTCTCATGCTAATTTGATTAGACATTGTCATCACATGATCATTATCACATGTAGATAAAACATAAGTATTATGCAATCTATTAAGCATATTATCTAAACAAGAAAAAGAATAACGATACTTGTTTACCAATTCAAAATCGATGAACAAACTCGTTGTCCCATCCTCTTTAGGTACTATGATCTAATAATCAACACATGAACTCATGTCTTCTCTCACGAAACCCACTTTCACCAACTCCCCAACCCGTCTTGGTAACTCTGTCGTCTCCTCAGGAATACTATCAGCTGATCGGTACGAAATGATAGCACGGGGTATTTCATCAACAACTTGCACAATAGACAAAACAGTACTAGACAAAGAAGAATCGTTATTGTTAGTATTCAAAAGCGCCGTTTTGTACGAATGTACAGTCATTAGCTTTTCAAAATATAACTCACTTTTCAACGCACTCTCTTTTTCATAGTCACATATTTCTTCTCTCTCTTCTTTATGCTCACCCTCTCGCTTGTTTTTCTCTCGTTTATTTTCAAGCTCACTCTTTTCAATTTTTTCTTTTACATTATCAATCTTTTGAACAATTTCTTTTTGTCGATCTTTTCCACATGTATTTCCTTTTACAAACTCATCTTCTTGATTACTTTCTTTCGGATGTTCACCATCTTGCTTTAGATCATGGATTTCATCTTGAACACTCGAACCCAATAACTCTCCTTGGACTGCATATTCTATAATTTCTTCTTGCATTTGATCACGATCTTTTTGTAAATACATTAGATCGTTACGAACTTTCTCGGACATCATAGGACAAAGGTTGACACTTATTCGATTGTGTACCAATGAATACTTATTAGTACAATTGTTATGCTTCGCGCGCCTGTTGTGTCGCCATGGCCTCCCAAGTAACAAATGACAAGTATGGATTGGAACTAAATCGCATAATATTTCATCTTCATATCTGCCAATGTGAAAAGAATCTAACACTCGTCTAGTCACCATTACCTATTCACAATCGACGATCCCTTGCATCTTGTAAGGCCGAGGATATGCAACTGTTGACAACCCTAGTTTCTCCACCATTGTAGTGCTAGAAATGTTAGTACCAATATCACAATCAATTTTAACAATGCATATCTTTTCTTGTACTAGAAACCTAGTATAAAACATATTCTTTTGTTGCATTGTTTCTTACTCGTTAGCTTGCACACTTGTAGCTTTTCTAGTCTCCCATGACTCTCCAAGAATTGCATGATCTTCTTAAACTTTTATTTCCTTAGACAATAAACGTTCCCTCCTATGCTCCATAGGTTTATGAGGTCGCTCCCTATGTCCATAATAGTTATGATGCCTCTCATAATCCTCCTCCCATGATCTCCACCACTCATCCACGCCAGACTTCATATGAACTATGGGTCTTCTTCTCAATGGCTCCTCATAGCCCAACATATTTACTGCAAAACAAGGGTTAGTAGATAAAAACAATTTCCTCACCACTCCCTTACGTGTTGCGCTCGACGCAATGGTTCACTCGTGTATACTCTCAATAAATTGGCTTTTACCCTCGATTAATCTCACCACTAAGCCTTTTACCTCAAAATATTCTCTCTAATAGGTTCTTCTTCAATTCCCCTAGTCAAATTCTTAGTTTTACTACTCAATTCAAAAATTACTTATCACGAAACAAAATTATAGATGTTGTGACTATCAGAATACCAGAAAATCACCGATCGATCGCTTTGTACTCCTCTTGTATGCCTCAGATTTAAAATTGTAGCTCGCTTGAAATTGATGATGATGGAACGGTATGAACTCTTGGTTGGAATTTGATGATTTGATGGTGTGCTACAAATTTGGTTAGCACAATGGAAATAAAAATCTGAATTTTTCTTTTCTTTTCCTTTTTTTTTCCTTTTTTTTTAATTTCTTTTTTACTTTTTTTTTTATTTTTTTTACAATATATATTTTGACAGAAAATTAAAGATAAGTAACTCGCTAGAAAAGCTTGGCTTTGATACCAAATGATAGACTCCACGGCACGCTTGCATGAGGTGGTGGTCGCCCGGATCGTTTCTAGCACAGTTGTTGGGTGAATTACTTGCAACACCTTAACCCCTCATCTATACTTTAGACGATAATCTTAGTACAATTTCTCACGTTCAAAATCTGCGTTGAATGGACACCAATGACACCTTGACCCCTCGCTTATATTGAAGCGATAATCTCGGTATAATCGATGATTGATGCGGTAGAAGACGCCACACACAACTATGAATTGTTGTATGATAAGTCAAATTGAATCTCAAAGAAATAACTAAGAATTACTTATTCTTAGGAATTCTTCAAAGAACCAAAAAGTAGAGAATAAACTCACAAATATATTGAATAATAATAATGAATAATGTATGTGATTACATCAACTTAGACCTCTATTTATACTACTCAAAACAATCCAAATACTAATAGGAATTTATAACTATAACCCTAATAGAAGTCAATTAGGAAAAGAATTCTAAAAAAAGAAATCCTAATTATAATAAAATTTAAAATCTAATAATCCTTGCCACATTCAGATCTTGTAATTGCGGCGTGAGTATCTGACTTGTTGCGTTCGAAAGCTAAATTGTTGTGTGAACAAGCCTTCCTCCATTTAGAATTATAGAATAACACGGATGTTCCATTTGGAATTGGCTATAATATATTAACTTCCAAAATATGATCCATATATATTAGCTTTCAATTTGGCATGCATGACTGCTGACTATATATTTGGCCAACATGATTATTATTCACCTTTCCATGTCCTAGATTGTATGCCCATACTAAATATGCTTAGCTAACATGTCTGTTGATTCATGTTATTTAGTAGACCCCACGTGAGTGTAGCATCCCTTTGCAAGTTGTAGATTATAATTGAACTCCAAAATTGGTACATGTGATTTATTTAATCTGAAATCAATTAGATAATTCGTGCTGGATTGAATTGAATGGACCAATTGGGTCAGCCCAATAATGCTTGAATTATACTCCCTTGAATAATTTTCAGCCCAATTATTTAAAATCACTTGATAAACCACTGGATCTTGAATTGAGTTATTATCGTTTGATGTGAGCCTGATCAGGATTGTATCAGGCTGCTTCTACCCATTTGGTAAAGTAGTCAATCATGGTGAATATGAATCGATGTCCATTATTGTCTTTAGGCTCGATGGGCCCGATCACGTCCATTCTCCACATTGAGAAGGGCCATGGCGAACTCATATTGTACAGTTCCCTTGGAGAGGCATGGATAACATTCCCATGAATTTGGCATTGATAACACCTCTTGACATGATCATCACAGTTAGCTTTGAGCATAAGCCAATAATGCCCTGTTCTGAGGATTTTCTTAACAAGTAAGGGTCCGCTCATGTGGGGGGAACATACTCCACCATGAACCTCATCCATGAGCCTGTGAGCTTGATCTTTGTCCAGACATCTAAGGAGACCTAATCCTGCATCTCTTTTATAGAGTGCATCTCCGCTCAGATAGAATTTCATAGCAAGTCGATGGATCTGCCTCTTTTCAGTCAGGCTCGCCTCAGCGGGTGTAGATCCATCTCGCATATACTCCTTGATATGCTAATATCAAGGGTTGTGGATGGGAGGTAACTCATCTGATACTTCTCTAACATAGTTCCCATAGGTTGGGGCCTTTTACAAGGCAAATATGATGTTTGGCATGTTTTCCTTGTCAAGTATATGAATCAAGGAGGCCAGCATTGCTAGTGCATCCACAAAATCATTCCTATTACGAGGAATGTGTGAAAATGAGATTTTTTCAAACTCCAAAGCCATCTGTAAAACTTGTCGATGGTAAGGAAGCAAATGTAGTTCTTTGGTTTGATAGATTCCTATGGATTGTTTGATTACCAATTCGAAATCCCCAAAGACAGTTAACCGCCTGATGCCCATTGAACGGGCAAATTTTAGCCCAGATATAGCCTTCATACTCAGTTGTGTTGTTGGTGCTGATAAACTATAATTTAACGGCAACGGGATATTGCTCCCCCGTACCGGATACTAGAACTGCTCTAGCTCCATAACCTTTTGTGTTCACAGCTCCATCGCAATACATTTTCCATCTGTGGCATGCATCGTACTGATGGTGTTGCTGAACTGCCATTACCCCTTCATCGGGGAAATATGTTTCCAAGGGTTTGTAATCCCTAAAAGTGCGCGTGACGATTAATCTGTAATTCCTTGACCTTTGACAGACTTTTGCATCACGTAGACGATGTCAAATTACTGTAGGATCAAGCGCCATCTGGACAATTACAATTCAAGATAGAAACTTCGAACACATACTTTAGAGGATCCACGCGGGTTATGAGATGGGTTGTGTGACCATGGAGGTAATGTTGTAACCTCATGGAAGCCCATGCTAAAGCACAACAAGTCTTCTCAATTAGAGTGTACTTGTGTTCACTGATGCTGAATCTTTTGCTGAGGTAATAGATAGCTCGTTCTTGGCCTATATCATCTTTTTGCCCTAGCATGCAGCCCATAGCATTGTCATTAATGGACAGGTACATGAACAGGGGAACATCATCCCTGGGTGGTACCAAAATAGGAGCGTTAACCAGCTGTTCTTTAATGGTAAGGAAGGCTTTCTGACACTCATCGTTCCATTTCATGGAGAAGTTCTTCCTTAACAATTTGAAGATGGGTTCACAGGTTGCTGTGAGTTGAGAAATAAATCTGCTAATGAAGTTGATTCTGCCCAAAAGTCCTCATATTTCCTTCTCTATATGAGGAATGGGCATTTCCTTGATGGCCTAGATTTTGGTGGGATCCAACTCAATCCCTTTGTGGCTGACTAGGAAACCTAGCAACTTGCCTGATTTAATGCCAAAGGCGAACTTAGCTGGATTTAACTTCAAGTTGTACTTACGCAACCTGTTGATGAGCTTTTTGAGATGGTCTAAATGGTCTTCTTCCCTTCGGGACTTGACAATGATGTCATCCACATAAATCTCTATCTCTTTATGCATTAAATCGTGGAAAAGAGCCATCATGGCTCGCTGGTAGGTTGTCCCGGCATTAATGAGGCTGAATGACAACCGTTTATAGCAGAATGTTCCCAGAGGCGTGATGAAAGCAGTTTTCTCATGGTCTTCCTCAATGACCATAATTTGATGGTACCTCATGAAGCAATCAACAAAAGAGTACATGTCGTATTGAACAGTATTGTCAATAAGAATATGGATAAAGGGCACGAGAAAGCTATCTTTAAGGCAAGCTTTGTTCAAATCCCGGTAATCCACGCAAACTTGCACCTTTCCTCCTGGTTTAGGCACGGGAACAATGTTGGATATCCACTCTGGATATGTAGACACCATGATAATGCCAGCTTGAAATTGTTTCACAATTTCTTCTTTCGCCTTTAAACTCCACTCAGGTTTCAATCGCCTAAGCTTCTGCCCGACTGGCTTAAATCCCCCCTTAATGGGAAGGCAATGAAGGACAATATCAGTGGACAAACCCACCATGTCTTCGTGAGACCATGCAAACACATCCTAGAATTAGGTTAATAGCGCAACCATGTCATTCCGTTGGTTTGGGGTGAGGTCTGAACCAATCTGGATTAGCTTAGGGCTTTCTAATGTTCCAAGATTGAAAGAAGTGGTTTGGTCAAGGTTGGATTAAGGTTTGTCTGCGACCCATTCCATAATCTCATGAGGTGTCTCATGGTCCTCTTGGATTTCCATCAAGTCTGAGTCCAACTTTTTATCAAAGTTACAATCCTTGGGGAGAAAAGGCACCTCATCAGCAAGTACAAGCACATCTAAATTCAGAGTCCTGAAATAAAATATGCTTTCACTTAATATATGAAACTATTTAATCATACAAAAGTGTTAACATGTACTGATAAAATAACTGCTAATACTGTATAGAAAAGTAAGCAATTAAAGTTATCTACAAGGTAGAGGGATTTCTGCCCGTTTTACCCTCATCGACCAATGCATGGAGTGCGGCTCCAATTGTCGAGGGTAAAGTCCTGATGGACTGCAGTGATGGAGGGGCTGTCATCATCCTCCTTTTCTCGAATGATTACCATAACATTTGGCCAATCATCGTCTGGGGTATATCTGTTTATATGTTCATCATGAATAATGATGCGTTTGTCTGACATCATCAAGTCTATATCATGTTTACATTTTTGTTCCCTCTCTTCCACTTTGGGATCAGGAATCAGGACCTCTTTTTCTTTAAATGGTACTGGTTTGGGAAACAGCATAGTCATATCATGGGCTGGCACCTTTACCGGAGACTATCAGCTCATGAGGTGCAGATGGAGAAAACTCGATGTGTGGCGGAAGCTTGAGGAATCTGCTTGTGCTTATGAGGCCTATAACTGGAATTGGCAGAATAGCCTAGTCCAGTTATCCCGGTTTGACTAGACATTTGAATTTGGTGCTTAATACCCTGCTAATTTTTACCAAGCCCTTGTCCAGGCTGATGACCCAATGACATCATTTCTTCAGTGACCGACATAACCTCGGCAGAAATCTTGGGTATAGGAAGTGGCACTCTCCAATAGGATGGTATTGCGTGTTACTCACTTCTAAAGTATGAAAACTGACCAGCTCAACTTCTAAATTGAAGCTGATGAGTGGTAGGTCTCTTTGTTCAGGACATTCCGGCTCAGCGTTGACAGTGACTAAGCTATTGTTGACAGTGTATTTAAGTTGTTGATGTAGTGTAGAAGGAACGGCTCCAACCATGTGGATCCATGGTCTCCCCAATAGCAGGTTGAATCCTCAATCTATCTTGAGGACGTGGAAGGATACATTGAATGTATTTGGACCAATCTAAAGTGGCAACTCAATCTCTCCGACAGAATTTCGTCGGGATCCAGCAAAAGCTTTGATAACCGTATGGCTACTTCGGATCCGTTTGAGATTGATGTTTATCTTTATCAAGGTGGCATAAGGACATATATTCAGAGATGAACCTCTATCTATCAGGACTCCAGCTAACATATACCCGGAGGACAAAATTGTGATGTGCAATGGCTTAGCATGTGTTGGGTAAAATCTATATACGCACAACACATAAGTATACGTGGTCAACAAGTAATAGAGTGATGAGTAGAGTATCATTCCCACAGAGACTAACTAGCAATAATCTTAACTTACAATTATCAATTTTCTATTAATCCTAATTTTATTAAACAAATCAACTTAATGATTAAAATTAAAAAATTCTAAATTAAAGATTAATTAAACTATCACAAAACAATCACCAATATCAAAATTTGGAATTTCAAACAATTAATGGAGAATTAGACTTATGATTTCACCCTAAGCTTCACTCTAATTTTAACACCTTAATTCCAATTCAATTCACTATCCCAGTTTATTAATCAAGAACACGAACGTAGTATTAATCACCTCTCGATGCACTAATACCGTATAACTTAAATCCACAATAAAGATAGAAATAAGTTAAACACCTTAATTAACTAACTCACTATATCTCTATGTGAATTACAATAAAAGAAGGTTTAAGATTAAGTCCTCTATCCGATTACATGCGATGTCAGCATATCTCTACCTTAACATTCATCACAATTCTGCTATTCACAAAATTCATGAACATATGCTATATTAATTAGGTCTAGATTTGAATATCCTCTCTCGATTCCATACAAATCCATAAAGAATTGTTGATCAGGCAATTTATTAATTCAAGCTCAAATCAATATAGATAAACTGGAAATAGATTATTGAAATGGAAATCAAAGTTTACAAAATCATCGTTTCACTTAAAGATCCATCATAAGCCTAAAAAGTGAATTAGTTCATACTAAACGAAATAAACACTGAATAAATCATAGAAATCATTCTTGTGATTACAAATAATAGCCTAAGATGAAGAATATTGAAAAACACCCTTCTCGTAGCCTAAAATCGCAATTGTCTCAAAAATCTCCTCGAAATACTCCTCCAAAGCTTGCTATGAAAAACAACACAGAGCCCAATCTTCGTAATCTCCCCTTCTATTGTTGAAGTTGTTATTGATAAAGTAGTAGATGTCCAATACACAAGCTCTAGCCGAAATTCCCTTCAATTAGAACTCCATTGTCATGTAATAATCTAGAATCCATGCCCAAGAAGAATTTCAATCATAGTAGGACACAAACCATAATTCCACACCCCGGGTGAAAATTCATATGAGATATCGCGCTGCTCAAGCAGCATCCTTTTATCAAGCTCGAATGAAGATCCCCCACCCCCGTGGGTTCACGATATATATTGCCTTTACGGCCTCTATTCTATTTGAATGACATGCTGAACTTCAAAATTTCTTCCAACTTTGTACCAATTAACTCTATATCACACCAAATAGTTCCAAATGTACGTTAAATGCCACAACCACCATCCTACACATGCAATAACATAAAACGAGTAAAAAGGAACATGATCACAAGAATTTAGCAACAAATAAGCATGAAATGGACATTGAATAGCATATATAAAATCCACTTATCAAAATCCCCAAACTTAAACAGTGCTAGTCCTCGAGCACAAAACACAACATGCAATGCAAGGAAATGAAATGAAATGAATATGACCTCACTTATATGCTTTCGAATCCAACAATATCGCAGAATCAAGATTATCTTAACGGCCTCAGTGAAAACAAGCAACTATACAATATCAACCATCAAAAACCAATCTATAATTCCGTTTAATCCTCAAATCTTAAACCATCATCACTGGTATAGTGTGCGTGTGTGATCAACATCCATGATAACTTATACGGACTCAAATTCAATACATAATCAATCTCTTAGAAGGAATCATACAGTGCAAACTTAAAAATTTCAAAAATTGACAGTTCCAACTAAAACTAAATAATCACTAATCTTAGGAGTTCAAGCAGGGTACTTATACTTTATTTCTATGTACCATTTTTTTTTCACGGGGGCTTTTTGCTCTTTTCCCGTTTTATTCATGTTCTCTCCTTTTTTTATATATATATACCTACATGACTGTGTAATGTCTCATCCCATTAGGCTGACAGTGTTACCCCTTAGTGAGCTTTCAACCAACGACTCCCAGACCATAAAAGACCTTAGGGCGCTAGGTGTAAAGACAATCCCCTCGGGCGTACTTGCTCAAGTAACAAAGGCCTCGAAACAAGACTAGTCACGAAATATATACTTTTTTTTAGATAAAGCTTATATACCCACATATCATCCCCCAAACTTAGTTTCTTGCCTAATTTTCGCCTTTACATTATATCCTTGTCGTTTTCTCATTTACTCTTGCATTATCCTTTAGAGACTATTTATGTCTCAATTTGAACTGACCAGTCAACAACAATGTTATTATTCGTGCTAACCTTTTCTATACCAGTTTCAAACAAGCTCAAGATTTGATTCATAATAGAAATTGTAACACAGTTCTAGTAATCAACTCTATATTTGTTAACTTGTTATCAATCTCATCATTAGCCGACAAACAATAAGAAAAACAACATTGTTGGATTTACGCAAACACAATATTTAATTAACTAATTTTTTTTTTACCAATAACAAAATGCACTATTTACAAGACTATTTACTATGCAATGACCAACATTAACCTAAGCTACTATATATGCACCTAAGCTATCATGCACAACTGAAATTAATATGCAATACTGAAATTTAAATGGCAAAATGCAACCTAAGTACTACTTATGCATGCAAACATGTATTTAAATTTAAATCCCCCAAACTTAAGTAATACAATGTCCTCATTGGATGAATAGTCAAAATAAGTACGTAAGGACTTCCCTACTATCGCTTAAGTCTGAGGAGGTGGTTGTTGTTCATCTTAGTCAGAATCACTTGGTGGAAACCTTGGCATTGGTCCGGGCTGCTGATATGGAAATTGGGCCGTCGGGTTGAAGCTTTGAAGAGTTATGTTGAGTGAGGCAAAAGAAGCATTTATAGCCTCAAACATGTGATCTTGCCTTATTGTCAATCGCCTCATTTCCCGACGTGTTGCTTTGTTGTGTGCATTCATTTGATTTTGGAAATCAAGGTACTGAGGACTGGATATGGCCTCGGCCTGCGGTACCTTCTCGGCCCCTTGATCGCCCATGGCTTCATCATCATCTCCCGATGTCTCTATAGCATCAACATTGTCCTTCAAATCCGACGGAAAAATAAAACCCAGACCACGCGGATGTGACTCGCCCCCTGCCCATACGGAATACCATGCTATCATTCTAGAATCAAGTAATGCAAGCGGCATTTGTGTGGGCTCGTCATCGGACCATCTAACCCCTGCATTACGACACAACCCACAAATGAGTGATGGGTGTGGCAAGCCTCCAGAAAAATTTCCATGTAAGTACCGGTGGATGGATGAACAGATAATGGCCCCGACATCGATAATGAAATCTTGGACAATGGCGTACAACAGTAACGCCTTCTCTTTTGTGACATCTGAGGTGTGTTGGGATGGAAGCAATTTTGCACATAGGAATGCGTACCAAATTTTTCCATACCGAATAAGGTCCTTGCTATGGAAAATGGTGCCTCCCTTCCGACCCTTGATCCAAGATGTTCCCAGCTTTGTCATCTCCGTGATTATAGCATCATAGTCCGGATCAAAATTACGTAGATGAGCATAATGGTAGTGGCAAGGTACCCGAAGTTGGTAGTATGTGTTGATTGCATCGGCACTGAATGGAACCAACCGACCTCGCACAAACGCGTGGAATGGTTCTTTGTCCTCAGTGTTTGCATAGAATTCTTTGACAATGTTTACCACAGCGGGTTCCGGCTCTTCGATGAATTTTGTCCACCCCTTTTGATAAATTTGAGGCATCATCTCCCCATCGTTAGGATCCGGTGCTAACCCCCGCTCCGGTGCAAGGGCTTTGGTTAGCATGTAGTCATCCGATCAGCGGCGGCGGTACTCGCGAATTTCCGGCGATCGAAGGTACATGTTGGTTGAGATGGCCATGAACTCTCCCTCCTTTGGCGTTTAGAAGATGATTATGAAGCCATGATTTCTCTTTAGTGCTTGACTTGCCTTTGGCTCTCCCCCAAACTTTTCAATTTTATCCTCTCTAGCTCTCAAGTATACTCTATGTTTGCTCTATATCAATTGTTGTGTGAGATTTAATATGAGATATGGGGATTTATATAGAGGAGAAAGGATGGCTACTATTGGTGGAGTGAAGAGGTGGGGTATTTAATGGAGTTAAGGAATTAATGGGAAGTAGAAGAGGTGATGGTGGGTGGTGGTTATGGGGTTTAATTTTTGTAGTGGGGAAGTGGAGAAAGTGGTGTATTATTGGGAATATGAGAGGTCTGCGTGTAACTGCCATAAGATGGTTGATTGCGGGACCCACTTGCCCGTGAGGTATTATACTTGGAAGCCCCAAGCAACTTATATCTTGTCAACTACGTTTGGGGACCCCCCTCCCCGGCGGGAGTTGTAGTGCTTTTGATGCCCTCCTCAAATGAACTTGCTTCTTGTCAAACATTTTGGAAACCCCCACCCAAACCAAGTTATAGTGTAAAAGGGCCCATACCGTGGCTATCTATCTTCTTTCGATTCCTTGTTTTCTTACTTTACTTCATTGTAGCTCACTTAATGCTCCATTTTCCATCCTGCAAGATATACACATGAGATTAACTAGACTTTCATTGTATGATACTAACTAGTAATTGAATACAAACTATAATTTAACAAATATGATTGGAAAATATGATAAAGAAACTAAAGATTGGGTTGCCTCCCAATTAGCGCTTGATTTTAAGTCGTTCAGCCTGACTACTTCCTGCTCATATTGTGTCGGTCAATGTGATGGTGATCACGTCGATGTTGACTTCTCTACCCCAATAATGCTTTAAACGTTGTCCGTTGACCTTGGATGTTTCTAGCGGATTGCGATTATAGAGTTCCAATGCGCCATGAGAGAAAACTCGTTTGATAGTAAATGGTCCCGACCATCTCGATTTAAGCTTTTCGGGGAACAATCGCCGCCGTGAGTTGAACAATAGTACTGATTGACCCGGCTCAAATGTTTGCTGCATAATTTTCTGGTCGTGCCATCTTTTTACCTTTTCTTTGTATAGTTTGGAATTCTCATAGGCGTGAAGGAAAAATTCGTCGAGTTTATTCAATTGAAGTAGTCTCTTCTCCCCTACAGCTGCTTGATCAAAATTGAGTTTTTAAACC
Source organism: Panax ginseng (assembly GCA_020205605.1). Classification (NCBI taxonomy): domain Eukaryota; kingdom Viridiplantae; phylum Streptophyta; class Magnoliopsida; order Apiales; family Araliaceae; genus Panax; species Panax ginseng. The sequence goes on along the minus strand of CM035149.1, from coordinate 54,554,606 downwards.
GCCCAATATGCCTTATGTTGTAGCTCGACTGGTAAGTGACATGCCTTCCCGTACAGTAGTTGATATGGTGACATCCCGATTGGTGTCTTGTATGCAGTCTGGTATGCCCATAATGCATCATCCAATCTAAGTGACCAATCTTTCCGACTCGGATTCACCACTTTCTCTAATATCTTCTTAACTTCTCTGTTTGATACCTCAGCCTGTCCACTGGTTTGAGGGTGATACGCTGTAGCTACCTTGTGGTTGACCCCATACTTGGCCAAAAGAGCTGTAAAAGACTTATTGCATAAGTGACTACCTTCATCACTGATAATTGCTCTTGGTGTGCCAAACCTCGTGAAGATGTGCTTTTGTAGGAACTTAAGGACCACTTTGGCATCGTTTGATGGTAATGCTGCAGCTTCAACCCACTTTGATACGTAATCCACTGTGAGTAAAATATATTGATTGTTCAAAGACGAAGGGAATGGCCCCATGAAATCGATACCCCATACGTCAAAGATTTCCACTTCAAGAATCGTTTGTAAAGGCATCTCATTCCGTTTCGAAATGTTGCCCACCCTTTGGCACCTATCGCATTGTTTGACAAAATGGTGGGCATCCTTGAATAATGTAGGCCAATAAAAACCTGATTGGGAAACATTCGATGCTGTCCTCTCACTCCCATAATGTCTGCCATACGTAGATGAGTGACACTCATGCAGAATGTTCTTCACTTCACTATAGGGGACGCACCGTCGAATCATTTTGTCTGCGCACTGCTTGAACAAATACGGTTCATCCCACATGTACCATTTCACGTCATGAAGAAATTTTCTTTTCTGCTATCTGGTGAGATCAGGTGGTAGAATGTTGCTCACAAGGAAATTTGTATAATCCCCATACCAAGGAATCTATGCAGAAATCCCAAATAGTTGCTCATTTGGGAATGACTCATTAATTTCACATTTATCTTCTTTTGCTTTCCCTTGGTTTTTTTGCATAAACAAGTGATCTGCTACTTGATTCTCCGTCCCCTTCCTATCCTTTATTTCTAAGTCAAACTCTTGAAGTAGGAGAACCCATTGGATAAGGCGTGGCTTAGCATCCTTTTTCTCTATTAGGTACTGAATCGCCGCATGGTCCGTGTAGACTATCACCTTAGTCCCGATCAAGTAAGCCCGGAATTTTTCAAACGCATACACCACTACAAGCAATTCCTTTTCTGTGGTTGTGTAATTCATTTGAGTCTCTGTAAGTGTTTTGCTTACATAGTATATGGCATGAAACACCTTGTCTCGTCGTTGGCCCAAAATAGCCCCAACCGCGTAGTCACTTGCATCACACATAAGCTCAAATGGCATGCTCCAATCCAGTGCGACTATCACTGGGGCTGTAGTCCATTTTCTCTTTAATAATTCGAACGCTGACTTGCATTCTTCATCAAAACTGAAAAAAGAATCCCTCTCTAAAAGACTGCATAGAGGTTTCGCAATTTTAGAGAAGTCTTTTATAAACCTCCTGTAGAACCCAGCATGTCCCAGGAAACTCCTAATATCCTTAACTAAGCTCAGTGGAGGCAGTTTTTCTATTATTTCCAGTTTTGCTGTGTCAACCTCCAATCCTTGAGCCGATACCTTATAGCCCAAAATTATGCCCTCTTCAACCATGAAGTGGCATTTTTCCCAATTTAGTACGAGGTTCGTATCCTTACATTGCTGCAACACCATGACCAGATTCTTTAAGTAAATATCGAAGTTGTCCCCATAGACCAAAAAGTCATCCATGAAGACTTCAACATTTTTCTCCACCATATCTGAAAAAATGGCCATCATACACCGTTGGAAAGTTGCAGGTGTATTGCATAACCCGAATGACATCCTCCTGAATGCAAATGTGCCATAAGGGCACGTTACTGTCATCTTTTCTTGATCCTCCGGAGCGATGACTATCTAGTTATAGCCCGAGTACCCATCCAACAGACAGTAATACTCATGTCCCGCCAATCTATCCAATATTTGGTCAATAAAGGGCAGCGGGAAATGGTCTTTTCGGGTTGCCTTGTTCAATTTTCTATAATCCATGCAAACCCTCCAACCTGTCACTATTCTAGTCGGTATTAATTCGTTGTCCTCATTCTGCACCACCGTCATTCCTCCCTTTTTCGGAAAGCACTAGACCGGACTAACCCATTTGCTGTCGGAAATCAGGTAGATGATACCGGCATCCAACCACTTCAAAATTTCCTTCTTCACAACTTCCTTCATAATTAGGTTAAGTCACCGTTCTTGCTCCACCGTTGGTTTTACTTCATCTTCCATCAAAATCTTGTGCATACAAAATGAAGGGCTGATCCCCTTTATATCCACAATTGTCCACCCAATCGCTGATTTGTGTTCCCTAAGCACCCTCAACAACTTTGATTTCTGCAATTCGTTAAGTGCAGCTGAAATAATAACAAGTAAAGAATTTAAATTGCCTAAATACGCATACCTGAAGTGTTTAGGGAGTGGCTTAAGTTCCAACTTTGGTGGCTCTTCTAATGATGGTTTCAATTTTTCTGCTGCTACTTCCTCCATGTGCAATGGTTCAAACGGTGTTCTGAATCTGGAAACTCGTGGAAATGAGTCTAGCATTTGTAAGTAATCCGCCAATTCTGGGTCGTCGACCTCTTCATCCCCCAATAAAGTTATTTTTAACGGATCATTGACCATACTCTTGCTCATATCTTCACTGATGATTTGCTCAATTAAATCCATTCGAAAACATTCTTCCTCATCCATAGGGAATTTCATGGCCTTGAACACATTAAATTTAATTTCTTAATCTTGGACTCTCATAGTTAGCTCTCCTTTTTGTACATCTATGAGTGTCCTACCCGTAGCCTAAAATGGTCTCCCTAGGATAATTGGGATGTTCTTGTCCTCCTCAAAATTCAGAATGATAAAGTTCGCGGGGAATATAAACTTATCCACTTTCACTAAAATTTCCTCTACTATGCCTCTTGGATATTTGACTAACCTATCTCGCCAACTCTGAATGAAATATTAAATTGGCCTTGGCGGCAAAACCCAATTACGTGTATTATCTTGACAATGGCATAAGGCTTACAATCACCCCCAAATCACATAAACATTTATTAAAAGACATATTCCCGATCGTGCATGGAATAGTGAAGCTCCTCGGGTCCTTGAGTTTTGGTGGTAATTTCTGTTGTAATACCACACTACACTCCTCTGTTAGTGCAATTGTCTCAAAATCTTCCCATTTCTTCTTCCTTGACAGAATCCCTTTCATAAATTTCACGTAGCTCGACATTTGCTCTAGGGCTTCTGCAAATGGTATGTTTATCTGAAGTTTCTTGAACACTTCCAAAAACTTTGCAAATTTCTTGTCTAATTTCTGTTTTTGGACCCTCTGCTGAAATGGTGATGGTGGATAAATAGTTGGCTTATTGTTTATCTTTATTCCCTCACTCTGTTTATCCTCACCCTTGCTTCCTTCAGTAACGTTACTATCATTAACTTTTTCATCCGGAGTCGCTGAATTTTCTACATTGGCACCCTCAAGATGTTTTCCACTCCGCAATGTAATTGCCTGACACTGTTCATGGTTACCCTTCGGATTTCTCTCTATATCACATGGTAGGGTCCCTTGTGGCCTGTTATTTAGTGTTAAGGCAATTTTCCCCATCTGATTTTCCAAGTTCTTGATGGCTATTGCTTGAGTTTTCATGGCTGCCTCATTACTCGTTATATATTTTGACACCAATTCCTCAAAATCTGATTTCATCTCATGATGTTGAACTGGTTGTTGATGATTCTAAAAATCGGGGGGATATGACTATCGTGGAGCTTGATGTTGCAGATTATTACTCCACGAGAAATTCGAATGATTCCTATTTCCTTGATTATATGTGTTCTGGTATGTGTTCTGCGGAATTCTGTTATAATTGCCCAAAAATTGCACAGATGCTGGATTTATCGTGCATTGATCCATTGGGTGCTCTCCCATGCACAACTCACATATAACTGCCATTTGATGTGCTTATTGTGCATGTGCCCCTATCATAGAATCCAACTTCTTTGAAAGTGCAGAAATCTGTGCTTGTATAGCTATTATCCCATCCACTTCTAACACCCCAGCTTCCTTTGCATGTGTCATTCTTGTTGTGGGCCACTGGTAGTTGTTAGCCGCCATGGTTTCAATCAAATCATAGGCTTCCTCGTAACTCTTGGCCATGAATGCTCCGCCTAACGCTGCATCAATACTCGTTCTGAGATTCCCATGTAGTCCATTGTAAAAGGTGTTCATTTGCAGCCACTTGGGCAATCCATGATGTGGGCATTTTCTGAGCAATTCTTTGTATCTCTCCCATGCCTCATATAACAACTCCCCATGTTGCTGCTCAAACATTGTTATCTCGTTCCTCATCTTTACAGTTTTCGCCGGTGGAAAGAATTTGGCGAGGAATTTCTGAGCTAAATCCTCCCACGTAGTGATTGATCCAGGCGGTAGAGAATGCAGCCAACTCTTCCCCTTGTCCCATAAAGTGAATGGGAATAAGAGAAGTCTCACCGCATCATCTGACACCCCATTGTACCTAAATGTGTCGCAAATCTCCAGAAAGCTGACTAAATGTTCCTTCGGATCGTCATTTGCCAATCCCCAAAATTGAACTGAATTTTGAATCATTTGAATCGTCCCAGGCTTAATTTCAAATGTATTAGCAGCTATTGCGGGTCTGGTGATGCTTGACTGCAGTTCAGTCACCTTAGGTGTGGCGAAGTCCCTTAACGCTTTCTGATCTTCGGCTGCCATTTCCTCTTCCTTCTCAGATGTTTCAAATTCTTGCCTCGTTTCCTTGATCCACTTACTCAACCTCTGAAACCTTTTCTCGATGTAAATCCTCAAAAGCGTGACAATTTGGATTTTTGGATGAGAGTTTGCATAAACTACTTCAAACACACGAAATAGAAGGACAAAAACACAAAATAAAAATGTCTAAAGTAAAATAGGATTAATTAAAGCGATATTGTAAAACTATTAAGATTTATACTAAATTGTCCCCCTTGGTGCCAAAAACTTGTTGGGTAAAATCTATACGCGCAAACACGCAAGTATCGTGGTCGACAAGTAATAAAGTGATGAGTAGAGTATCGTTCCCACAGAGACTAACTAGCAATAATCTTAACTTACAATTATCAATTTTCTATTAATCCTAATTTTATTAAAAAAATCAACTTAATGATTAAAATTAAAAAAATTCTAAATTAAAGATTAATTAAACTATCACAAAACAATCACCAATATCAAAATCTGGAATTTCAAACAATTAATGGAGAATTAGACTTATGATTTCACCCTAAGCTTCACTCTAATTTTAACACCTTAATTCCAATTCAATTCACTATCCCAGTTTATTAATCAAGAACACGAACGTAGTATTAATCACCTCTCGATGCACTAATACCGTATTATCTTAAATCCACAATAAAGATAGAAACAAGTTAAACACCTTAATTAACTAACTCACTATATCTCTATGTGAATTACAATAAAAGAAGGTTTAAGATTAAGTCCTCTATCCGATTACATGCGATGTCAGCATATCTCTACCTTAACATTCATCACAATTCTGTTATTCACAAAATTCATGAACATATGCTATATTAAATAGGTCTAGATTTGAATATCCTCTCTCGATTCCATACAAATCCACAAAGAATTGTTGATCAGGCAATTTATTAATTCAAGCTCAAATCAATATAGATAAACTGGAAATAGATTATTGAAATGGAAATCAAAGTTTACAAAATCATCGTTTCACTTAAAGATCCATCATAAGCCTAAAAAGTGAATTAGTTCATACTAAATGAAATAAACACTGAATAAATCATAGAAATCATTCTTGTGATTACAAATAATAGCCTAAGACGAAGAATATTGAAAAACACCCTTCTCGTAGCCTAAAATCGCAATTGTCTCAAAAATCTCCTCGAAATACTCCTCCAAAGCTTGCTATGAAAAACAACACAGAGCTCAATCATCGTAATCTCCCCTTGTATTGTTGAAGTTATTATTGATAAAGTAGTAGATGTCCAATACACAAGCTCTAGCTGAAATTCCCTTCTATTAGAACTCCATTGTCATGTAATAATCTAGAATCCATGCCCAAGAAGAATTTCAATCATAGTAGGACACAGCCACAATTTCCACCCCTTGGTGAGAGTTCATATATTATATATACATGCATACAGGCGAGCATCCTTTCTGTCAAGCTCGAATGAAGACCCCCAGCCCGTGGGTTCATAAGATAAATTGCCCACCCACGCGAGACCTCTATTTTGTTGAATGACATCTTTGAACTTCAAAATTTCTTCCAACTTTGAACTAATTAACTCCATATCACACTGAATAGTTCCAAATGTTCGTTAAATGCCACAACCACCATCCTACACACGTAATAACATAAAACAAGTAAAAAGGAACATGATCACAAGAATTTAGCAACAAATAAGCATGAAATGGACATTGACTCGCATATATAAAATCCACTTATCAGTATGTCATCATCAGTGAAGGATATCACATTGTTGTTAAAAATGTGATCAACCAGATGTTGAAATTTTTCCGCATCCACTGATTTTGGTAAGTAGGCTTCTTCCAAAACCTTTAATAAGATCTTCCTGTGATCCTCGGAAGAGAAAACCAAGTCCAATATTGAGATCTGATGTGGAGCTTCTCTTAAGCTTAGAACCACCTTGGCTTCATTATGGCCCATAGTGCGGAGGAATTTTAAATTTTCTCCATGGAATCTTCCCTTTGCTTTTGTGGCCGGGCTTCATCACCTCCGAGGAAGATACGGTGGATTTTCCTTCCGACAACATAGTGGCGAAGATAAGATGTGGATCCTTCAGCTTCTCCATAATTTCATGGGACTTTGTGTAAAGCTGAAAACAGGATACTGTGGTCTGAAGGGTTAAGAAATTAGCTTTGGTATAGCCACTTTCAAAGGATTGTCAACTCCTTTGAGTTGAATTTCTTGTATGGGAAATGGCTTGACAGTCTCATCATCCTCAGCAGATATAACTGCTACTAATCCCTTCCATTTGGTAGGACAGGTATTCCCACTCTCGAGTAGCACAGTGTCATCGTCTGCCAATTACAGGACACCGCTATCAATTAGATTCTGAATAAGATGGTGGAGTGCCCAGCATTCTTCTGTGTTGTAACTGCGAGAATGTGAATGATATTGACAAACTCCATCAGAGTTGAACCGTCTTGAACGGGGATTAATTGGAGGTAGAAGGGAGGTAATTCTTCCTTCGTTGATTAGCATCTGAAATATCTCCTCCATAGGCTGTCCCAAGTATATAAATTCCCTTTGATTGGCAAACTCTCGACGGGCTTTAGCACTTGCTCTCTTCGTAACCTTATCCTCCATATGATGGTGGAGCATTCTTAACAAAAGGAAGGAGATAGGAATGTTCATGGTTGACTAACTGACGTGTGACTTGATGCTGATGAGTCACCAGTTCTGCCAATTGTTTAATTTACTTACAAAGAGCTTTCATCTTTCGTTCCATAGAAAATTAGAAATTTGCATAATCCCATTTGTCAACACCATCTTTGATGGTTTTGGATGATTCACCATTAAAATTGGAACTCTTCCCAGTGCTCTAACTAATCATGTTGACCTCTTCTTCTTTGTGTTGAGGAAGAGGGTTGTCTTGCACATGAGGTTGATCTGGTTTGGTAACCATGATCTCACCATTGTCTATTAAATCTTGGATCTTATGTTTCAAGGCCCAACAATCTTCAGTATCATATCTAGGTGCCCCGGCATAATAGGCACACTTCCGGGTAGCATTGAAACCCCTCCCATTATGGTGGGCTAGTGGAAGAAGATGCGTGATTTTCTTCTGAGTAGTTAGAAGCGCAAGAATATTCTCGAGCGAGTCCCCTAAGGGTGTGAACGTTTGAGGGTGTTTTGCATCTCCACCTTTAGGCAGTGGAGGGTTTGAAGACTGTGCTTGAAAAGGGGAGTAGTTTCTCCTTTGTATAGGCATGTTCTAACTGCCTTTTTGACCTTGTAGTATCAAGGAAACATCCTCCTCTTTCTTTTTATGGACCCTCCGGGGGTTGTTTCCATAAGATCTGGATTGGATGTGCTCAACAACTACTTTAAGAGCGGCTAGGTCTTGAATCTGTCCTGACTTCAATCCCATCTCAGCCATCTCTCCGTGTTTGATCATTTTAGAAAATGGTTTGCCAATACTAGCTAAAACTCTTTCATAGAAAGGAGCTTCTTGTATGTTTATAAAAGTCATGACCATTTATGACTCTGTCATAGAAGGAATAACTTGAGCAGCAAGGCGCCTCCACCTTTGAGCATACTCTCTGAATGACTCATTAGACTATTTCTTGACCTTGGTAATCTGGTATCGGTCAGGAGCCATCTGAGATTGAAAACTGTATTGAGTGAGGAAGGCGTGAGCTAGCCCTTCCCATCTATGGATCTTTGAGTTGTCTAATCTGGTATACCATGAACGGGCTTCTCCAGTCAGACTCTTCTGGAACAGTTGCATTCTGAGCTTCTCGTTTTCCGCATAAGATCCAAGTTCTCCATTTAACACCTTCAAATGTGTGTAAGGATCCCCTAATCTGTCATACTTTTCAAAGTCAGGGGTTTTAAATTTCTCTGGATAATGAACACCAGGGAATATGCAAAGGTCAGCATATGAAACACTTCCATGTGTTCCAATCCCTTTGAGAGCACAGATAGTTTCTTCCATTTGAATGACCTTCTTTTTGATATCACCGGTATATGGATCTCCTTTGAGAAGGGTGTTTTCAGGGTCTTTGTTGGTCGTATCCAACTGAGGTTTTGGATTTGTTTTATCCAAACTTTGTGTCCCTCCTTGTGTAGAGGATTCTGTATGTGTAGGCATCTTTGTACCCTGAGTAGACTAACGCAATTCTTTCACTGGTCAGAAGAAGACATGATTGGTTGTAGGCTCGTGGCCTTTTTGGATTTTGAGCAGGTAATAGGCCCAATTATTTCCCTATAAAAGACTTATGTAGTTTAGTTTTAGGGATAATGTAAATGCTATCATAATGTGTCCATTTTAGGAATATCATCCTGCAAAAATGGGCATTACTTGATAGCATGTCATGTATGCACAAATATTCTTCATATTTTCCATTACATAAAGATGAACATGGAATAAAATTACAAGTAAATGCTTTTACAAGTAATTAAAAATGGAAAGCATGAAAAGACTTTCCTCCGCGTTTGATTTATCAGAGGCTGACCTATCTTAGGTTTACTCTCACGACTTTTTGGCATGAAGGTCCCCAGATCATCGCAATCTACTTGACGGGAAGTTAATCTGGTCTTTCAACTGGAGCGAATCTAGGTGGTGCCTTTCCTAAGCCTCATTGGAATTAGTCTCCCTACATGTCCAGTAATCAAACACCGACAGGATAGCCTCCTAGTGGAGGAACCACACAACATACATTCACATACAACGTGTCTCACCGTTTATGAAAATGATAACATGTGCGAAGCATTAATATCATAGATAGATATATTGCAGTGCAGCAAGTAAAATGCATTCGTACACATTCATTATAAATATAAATTCAACATTCACACACAAGCATATCACAGTTTTGAAAAGCTTGTAGTAGCGGCTTAAACCCTCTTACTGGTGTCCCCAGCAAAGTCGCCACCTGTCGACGTCGGGATTTTTATTTGTCCCTTTTCATTTCTTGTTCTTTGGTGTTCTCATGTTATGTGAGATTTGTTTGAAAAAACAAGTGAAAAAGGTCTGACATGTGTAATGTCGACGATTTGACTGTAAGAGTCGCCAATTGGTGTTTTTAACTGGTTGCACCAACGCAACCGAGAAAAGGTTTGCACATTGACCCAGTGATGTGACACTGCTAAAAGGGTCTGTGAAACTAAGATTCGTTTAGGTTCGGGGGTTTGATTATGCAGAGGGAAGGTGTTAGGCACCCCCCGACATCCGTGTTTCCACGGTGATCGCCACTTTTCAAGAAACTGTTATATGAATGTGTGTTTGTGTGTGTGTGCGGACCAATGTGCAATTTATTTGGAAGTAGTGCGAGGCCCCATTCGCACCTATATATAAAAGGTTTGAATTTATAGAAAAATTTAGTTTTAAACATGATATAGCAGTGAAGTTTCATAAAAGAGTTTTTTCAAACCCTGTGCTCAATAGTAATTGAGACCTTTTCATACTTCCATTTTATTATTAAATGTTTGGCTTGTTTGCTTTTATTTTCGAGATGCGAAGCATCTTCGAGAAAATAATATACAGCGATGTCGAACTCCTCATGGGCATGACAGCCATCTAAGGAAATTCAGACCCCGTAAAAAATGTACAAGTTGCTTACAGCTGAAAATGTCCATCACGGGAACCGAATCTAGATTCAGTAGACTGAATCTGTGATCACATGATTCATAGGCTCATATGATGCCGCAGTTTATATGAAAAACAGTAAGCAATTATATATATAAGCTATAAATATATATATATATATATATATATATATATATATAGACATGATCAACCACCACGAAGCACCTCCATGGGGGATCAAAAAAGTAAATAAAGCTGTAAAAGACGATCAACCGCCACGAAGTAAACTCCAGGCCTGACAAAAATGTAAATATATATATATATATATATATATATATATGCGGTAAACGCACAGGATGTTATATAAAAGCAAGTAAACGCTCCAGACATAAGTCTAGGCTCAATCGAGGCATAACTCGATAATGTTAGTCCATATATAAATATATACATATATAAGTATATATATACAGACAAAAATGAAAACCACGGTCCGAAGTCCGGGCATACACACACAACACGACTCTCAATGTGAAGAATAGTGTGTGCAAAGATTAAGAGAAAGACTTTATAAAGTGTGAGAAGGCTTACAGTGGGCTGCCAAGGAAGGCTTCTATGACTCTATATGGATAAAAATTCAGCTCCTGCCGGTAAAATATAGCTATATGTGAGCTAACAGGTGTTTAAAATGAGAAAGCACTCAATATGGGGTGTGTACAGAGCAAATTGGACAGGGCTTTCTCGCCTCTTTTTCTCTTATAAATGGCCACCCCAAGCTCTATATTTATAGAGTGGAGCCGCAGTGTACTACTGGTTGCAGAGATGCCCCAGCTCCACAGGTCCCGCTGCCTTCTCTCATAATGCGTGCACTCATGCACTTTGATGTCCGCTCGAACTTGCAGAACTTCAATCCGAGCATCCAAACGAGGTGTACAAGACCTTCTTCGGACCGCTTTTGTCGAGAGTTGCGCAATGACATGGGATTAGAGATTATATGAAGTCAGGAAGAGGGGACCATGCCCATGGTCTTCAAGCTTCAAATTCTATCCGGTGTGCTGCCACGCGTAATAGTCACTCGGGATTGGAACTCCTTCGCTCTTGTGGGACATTGTTGTGTAGAAATGTATGTTTGAAATGTTGAGACGGCGTGCAGGGGTTAAGGTGGAAAGATGACGATTTGACTCCTCATCGGGGTTATCTCCGGTTTGGACTGATAGCAGACGTTGCTTAGGGTTACATCTGAGATTGGACTGCTGCAAGTGTTTGAATTCCGCAAGGTCATCTATAAGTATGCTTGTCTTCCCGGTGTTATCTCTAGATCTTTGGAATGAGTGCCTCGACAAGAGGTCTAAGATTGAAGCTGATTGCATGCATTTAAAACAAGCATTTCTAGAGTTATCGCCGAAACGGCAACAGCATTCCTTGGGGTTATCTCCAAGGACGAAACTCGAGGTTATCTCTGAGGTTGGAATTGATACTCCCGGTGTGTTTTCTGGGGTTAAAACTGAACTTCTAGTAGTATCCGGAATGGATGTGAGCTATCTTCTAGGGTTATCTCCGAAAGACGAATCTGCCCTCCTGCAATGTTAGTAACAGGTGTGCAGAAAATTTTGAGTGTCTACAATATATATATAAGCAATAAATGCTCCGGATATAAATCCAGGCTCATCGAACAAAGTTCGACCACAGTTTATATATAAGTATGTATATATATATATATATAAGTAATAAACGCTCCAGACGTGAGTCCAGGCTCAATCAAGGCATAACTCGATAATGTTAGTCCATATATATAAATATATATATATATATATATATATATATATATACAAAAGGAAATAAAAGCCACGGACCAAAGTCTGGGCATACACACACAATACGACTCTCAACGTGAAGAACAGTGTGTGCAAATGTGGAGAAAAGGCTTTGAAAGCTGTAAGAAGGCTTACAGTGGACTGCCAAAGAAGACTTCTATAGCTTTAAATGGATGAACACTCGGATCCCGCCAGTAAAAATATAGCAATATATGAACTCAGAAGTGTTTAAAATGAGAAAGCACTCAATTTATGGTGTGTACAGAGCAAATTGGACACGACTTCCTCGCCATTTTCTCTTACAAAATGGCCACCCCAAGCCTTCTATTTATAGAGGGGGAGCCGCAGTACACTACTTGTTACCCAAGAATGCCCGGCTCACTGGTCCTACCATCTCAAAATGCGTGCATACGTCTAATGTGATGTCCGCCGAACTTTCGAACTTCAATTCGAGCCTCGATTGAGGTGTATAAGACCTTTTTACTTGAGTCTTATTAGCCGAAAGCTACACAAATGACATGGGATTAGAGGTTGTAAGAAGTCAGGAAGATGGGACCATGCCCTTGGTCTTCAAGCTTCAAATTCTATCCGGTGTGTTGTCATGTGTAGTAGTCTCAAGATTGTAGCTATTTGGTTCTTGTAGGACACTGTTGTGTAGAATGTATGTTTAAATGTGTTGAGATGGTGCGCATGTGGAATCGAGGTGGCAAAATGACAATTTTTTCCCTTCATCAAGGGTTATCTCCGGTTTGAATGATAAAGCGCCGTTGCTCAGGGTTATCTCTGAGATTGGGAACACTGCAAGTCTTGAATGTCCTCAAGGTTGTCTCGAGGTATGCCTAACCTCCTGTGGGTTATCTCTCGGGTTTGGGGACCGAGTGCCTCGGGGGTTATCTTTTAGGTTGAAGCTGATTGCTGGAGGTTGAAACGAGCTTTGTCGGGGTTATCTCCGGAACTGCAAATGCACTCCTCGGTGTTATTTTCGAGGTTGACACTGGAACTCCTGGTGTCATTTCTGGGATTAAATATCTCGGGGTTATCTCTGAGATGGAAAAGGCTTCTCCGGTGGGATTACTGTTCAGAATTTTATTTTATTGATTCAATAATTGCTACGTTGATATTTTATATTATTGTTGTTTCAATAATTAGCATTGCACAGTATTTGTAAAGCCCCAAATTCAGGTACTTGAAACCCGAACTCGGTGCTTCACGATACCATTTCTATGAGCGGAATAATACTAATAATAATAACAATAATATAATTATTAAACTTACATTACATAGATATTAGAGTCTATTCCCAAGTACGTAACCTTTAATACATTCATTACATGATAATAATAATATATATCATCCTTATCATAATAAAGTAAACTATTACATAACATATCATAATAACTCATTCAGCCACCTTCTCTTTTCCTTTATTCTTAGTCGAGCCTTCTGCTTGTTCACACTTAGCTGAAAACATTTAAATTAAGCAAGGATGAGCATTTGAGTGCCCAGCAAGTAATAGCAATTATATATATATATATATATATATATATATAAGCTGAAAGAATTTAAATGTTTTCTTTATACTATCCTTCTACAACAAATTAATAGTTGTGAAGCAATCTGAACCAATAATAATAACATAACAACTCTCTTTCAAATTTTTGAAACTACGTACTGACTATCTATAGGGTTAAGGTGACATACTATGAATATTGTTTTCATTTTCGAAAAGGTTTAGCAGAACTTCATCCGCAAACCGTCATAACTTACGGGCACGGAGGGTGATCAGCCCGTTGTACCCTGTATTAATCAATACTACATTACAAGAACGATATTATCGTTCACTCTAGCTGCCTTGGGCACATAAAAATTTCTCATGTTTGGGATGTTCATACCTGTCGGGATTCCAAACCAAAGGTTTTATCTTGCTCAACAATAATCTATAATTCAACATATATATATATATATATATATATATATATATATATATATATATATACAGGTATTTAACAAAGGTGTATCAACATGTGATTAAATACAATGATTATCCAAGTGGGGACACTTGTATAATCATTTATAGAAATTAACGAACAGAATATATATCTGAATTATCATATACTAACATGTTGATAATCAATGGGCGTATATAATATAGGGTTAATAACATATACAGTAATAATATAATTCTGAAACATTCTTACACATGTCCATTGCATAAAGAAAATGCAAAGGTAGGATACTTGCCTGATACGCTGCTTACAAATCTCAACTTAGTTTTATCTTTTATCACACAACATATCAGTAATAAGATCATTTTACTGATTAGTATAACATATCGTAACACATAACACTGCCTATTGCAGTCAGCACATTACCTAATCACATTGTCACATAGGTCCAACAGTCATTGGATCACAAACAAACACCTATCTAACCAAATTATCTAAGTCCAAATCAATTTCTGAATCATGTCGGTCTACCGACAGCTTTATCGGGTAATAATAAAGTCTAAGACTCTATCTCGAAGTTCAACATCTATAAATATCAGTCATATTATGACTCAGAATAATTTCAAAACATTTATTATAATTTATCATAAATTTTCAAACACCTGAATCATTATTAAATGATTTAAATATCAAACAATTCTATTATTATTAATACTTAATTAATATTAAACTATTAATGAAACCATTGCCAAAATATTAAAGTTATGTATAATAACTCAAAATATTTTTTTTAACGTATTTATATTACCCTTAAATGATTTTTAAATCATTTAAAATCATTTTTAAATAATTTCCATTAATATTAAAATATTAATGTACTATTTATCTAAGTATTAAAAGTCATTAATTATAACTTAAAATATTTTTAATTCATTTATATCCCTTTTAAATGATTTTAAATTAATAAAACCATTTTTAACTATTTATTTAATATAATTACCAAATAAATTTAATATCATTAGTGTTAAATTAATATCATTAATATTAAATTATTAATGAAATTATCCTTTAAATATTAAAAGTTATACTTTATAACTTAAAATATCTTTCAACACTTTATTTTTATTTAAAATGATTTTTATAATATTAAAATCATTTTTAAACTAATTTATTTAATATAATTATTAAATATCTTTAATATCATTAATAATAATTAATTAATGAATTTTACCTTTAAATATTAAAAGTTATATTTTATAACTTAAAATATTTTTAAATACCTTATTATTATTTGAAATGATTTTTAATATAATAAAATCATTTTTAAATTATTTATTTAATTCATTTATTAAATAACTTAATTATCATTAATATATATTTATTAATGAAATTTACCATAAATATTAAAATTTATTAAAAATAACTTAAAATATTTTCTTATATCATAATATAATTTTAAATGATTTTTCATGTATTAAAATCATTTTTAAATAATTTATTTAATATTATAATTAAATAAATTAAATAGTTTTAATATTCCAAAAATATTAAATATTTATGAAATATATTCAAAATAATTAAAATATAATTTTTGGACCATAAAAATAATTTTTAATAATTTATTTTGTATTTTTAATAATTTAAAACTAATTAATACTAATTATTTAATATAAAATATAATTTTAATTTAAAACTGTCGCTAAAGACCACCTATAGTGACAGAACCGTCGCTATAGGTGTTCTTCGTGTTCTTCATGCAAACCCAGAAAATCAAGCTTGTTACCGAGTAGGCATGTTTGACCACGAATTAAACATCACACAAAGTGTTTCGGTCGTCGTGTTGATCGATCGTGTAGTGATAGTACAAGACTACAAGATCCAAAAACAAACATGATCAAAACATACTCCAATCGAAAGATCTAAGCGTCTAAAGTGGCTGTCAGAGCTGTTCTTCATTTTTGGGTTTGCCCAGAAATGAAGAACAGTGTGACATGCCCACTTTGAGCTTCCATTACATGCTGTACAAGTATTGTTTTTGTGATCTAAAAGTTCTAGGTTGTAGACTACATGTAGGACTATAGATTTATTACATAATATATGCAAAACATCAACAGATCTAGCAGATAAAAGTTGGTCAAAGGTTGTCAGAAATGGTGTTCTTCACATTTCTGGAAATTCCCAGAATGCAGATCATGATCGGATAGTCAAGTTTGACCGTCCACTACATTCAATTAGTTGATGATTTATGATATCTAAAGACACAAATATATAGTACATATACCATACTACAATATAGTTATAACAACAACATCAAAACACTAACAAATTAATGTGATCTGAGCGATACAAAACTTGTCGATCCGAAAAGGCTTTTGGTTTACCCGAAAATAGCCCCTGATCAATCTTAGGTCAACGACCTTTGGCCAGATTAATAACAACAAATCTAGACCAGCTTTAAGCTTAATTCTTGATGCGATTAAAGACCACACATCCGCTCACAATATCCAACACTTAAAATACAAATATCAAACACGACATGAGAGATCTGAGGCTGCCCCATTCATTCATCGGCTTTTCATCAAAATATATTTTTTCCAAATTTTGAAGAACATCAAATCCGAGCCTCTAGATGTTATGGATCTAACATCTAGCAACCCAGATCATCATTATACATCATAAATAACATATTTAACACATAAAAACTAACATCTAATAACGAGAAAATTGGATGATTTTTTTGGTAGGATTTTATACCTTCTATGAAAAATCTTTGATTCTATGCTTCTTGATGTTGTTATGAATTTCGTGGGGCTTGATTTTGTGAATATAAAGCTTACAATTTTTGTTGGTTTTAGAGAGAGAGGCTCAAGGATGAGAGTTGGGCAAAATTGGCTAACAAATGACTTTTCTCTCTTCTTGATCTATAAATAGACAAACAAGATGCATGAATGAAATTTGGTCTGAAAGTGATGTCTTTGGAATTTTTAAGTCAAGGGAGTTGTTATATTAGGTAACCCACTCCCATCTAATGTCAAAACCTAGTCTAGCATTCAATAATACAACAAGGGGCAAAAAGGTCATTTGGTAAATTATTTTTAATGGCAAAATTCTAACTTGTCAAACCCTTAGGGTTTGACCCTTAGGGTTTAACCCTAAGGTTTAGCGCATGACATTTATAGGAAATAGCAACTAGGGTTTGTACAAAAATAAAATAATTTTAGTTTCTAAAATTTAAAAAAAATTAAGATTTGTTAATATAAATTTAAATTTCTAATTATACATGAACATTAGGGTATTATATTATAATTAACCTTGCTACTTAAGCAATTAGGGTTCCTAAATATCAGTTAGGGTTTTGATTTCACAAATAGGGTTTCGCAACAAAATTAGGGTTTTATAATTATTAAAATTAAGGTTCTAATCATTACGGTCTTAAATTACTAATTAGGTTTACTTTAATTAGCAATTAAAATCTATGATATTAATCACAGTAACACAATTTTTGACTGATCACAAACCCCAGTTTAGGTTTCAAATTAGGGTTTTTAATTATTAGAAATTCAAATATAACTAGGGTTTTAATTAGGGTTTCCTTAATTAGCATATCATTAAGTAACACATAACATAAATCATATAACATAGTCATAAAACAATCTTAAATTTCCCATTTAAATTGAAAAATAGGGTTAAACAAATTAATGCTAGGGTTTGGTCAATACACACCATAATCGACCAACCATCAACGAATCTATATTACATCTGAGTACATATTTATAGCACTGAAAAATCAAAATATATTTAATATTATAATATTATTCTCATTCATTGATCAAAACTCAGAATTAGGGTTTAGATTCCATATCTGATTTTTTCATTATAATTAACCTTATTAATTAAGTCAAAATGATTAACTTAATAACTTTGAACAAAACTCATACAATAAAATAATTATTATAATTATTCTAAAATCATTTCATATATTATTAAATAATATAAGATTATATTTTCATGAAAAGAATTTATAAAACATTTCCTATATGGAATTAATTATTTAATAATATAATTGATAATAATCAATAATTCTAAAATAAAATTATCTCATACTAATTAATGTAATAAATAAATTTTATTTATCACACATAAATATAAATACACATTATCTTGGCACATATCACCCATATTTATTTTAATAAATAAAAAAAAATTATACGCAAAATTTATGATTTATTTTTATAGAAAATATCGGGTTGTCACAGTATTTACCATTATCAGATCAATAATTCATACTATTTGAATAATATTATTAGATAGCATTATTGGCGATGTCTAAAAAGTTCTGTCGAGGAAAGGGGTTAGGTCATCTAATTGCGCGCCAGTAAAGAAAAATCCTTATCGGAAAGCCCCCTCTTTCCTAAGAACAACCTGGTTGTCATTATTGTGATTCTGTAATATTATTTGTGAATAATTAATTAATGATTTATATGATAAGGAAATATTTATTTTATGTGGATATAAATGAAGGAATTAATACTGAGGTGTTTTATCAGTATTTTATCGGAATGTAGGAATTCTTAGAAAAGTGACAATTATTGAAAATTAATATTTTATCATTTCTAATAAAATAATTTATTCAAATATATTATTATATTACATTATAAATGTATAATATGATAATATAATAATATGATAATGGTGATATTTTTACACTAAATTTACGATGCATGAACCAAATGAGAGAAATCTAAAAATCAAAAGAAGAACAAAATATGGGATTTTCAGAAAAATTAGTTTATTACTTGATTTTGTAAAATCCATAACTCTTTGTGTATAATGAGTTAGGAGATGAGCCATATATCAAAAGAAAGCCCTGGAAGTAATCTAGGCGCAAAAATTTGAATCACCTAAATATTCTTTGTAGATTTTTCGTGGTGACTGTTTGAGTGAAACTGGTCCGAAGGACTTATAATCCGAAAAATCAGTGTTCTTAACCTCTATTGCATGAGTTTTAATTTTTAATCCGGCCATTGGATCGTTATAATTTTTTGATATATTATACATATATAAGTTGAGTATATGTCCACAAATTTTGAACCGTTAAAATTTAATGTATGATTTGTTATGAATTTTAAGAGGTGACTGATTCAAAAATTGTTAAAGTTTCTGAATTTATAAATGATTTTGGTAGAAATTTCTATAAGGTGGGACCCACTTGTCCTTTTATCTCTTTGATTTTGCTGAATTCAAGTGTGGTGGGCGTGAATGGGGTGGGTGGAAAGCCATCGGTAGCCAATTTGTCAGCTTTGGCATGCTTAGCTTTTCCTATAAATAGGGTGCTTAGTTAGAATTGAAAATCACACCAAAAATTGAAGTTTTCTCTCTCTATAGTATCGAGAGTATTTTTGTGAGTATTTAGATACTTTGAGAGTTGCTAATCAGTGCAAGTTTTCTTCAGCGTCATATCCGATATTCTAGTCAGAAGTACTATTCTTTTGAGGTATGGGATTGTAAGGGGTTGTAAGGGATTTTATTTTCTTCGTAAATGATATTATTTCTTTTGATATCATTATACCAAAATATTTATATGAATTTTATTGTGAACTTTTTACCTTTTCGTGTCGGGGTTACTATTCACGTATACGGCACTATTCACGTATATGGCACTATTCATGTATATGGCACTATTTACGTATACGACATTATTTACGTATACAGTACTATGTACAAATACGAGTTACTATTCATGAGTTACTATTCACGAGTTACTATTCATGGGGTACTATTCACGATAAAATTGGTTTCTTTTTCTGACCAAATTATCGTTGATTTATGAATATTGCTCTTGAAATTAAATCCATGTTTTGATCATATTGTTTTTATTATCATATATAACATTTTTATAACCCTTGTGATGGAATTTCTCTTTCACTTGAGTGTAAAGATGGGTAGATTATTGGTATGATCGTGACTATGAGTTCTCTTTGGACAGTAGTGCAAAGATGAATTGTTGACTGGTATGATCATGACCATTGAATTTATAAACGATTATCTTTAGCATAAGTGCAAAGGTGAATTGATCAACATGGTTATAATTATTGTTTATATAAATTTTGAAATGATTATATACTTCTTTGAGATATTAATATCTTTGGCCTGTAGTGCAAAGATGAACTGTTGATGAATATCTTTGGCCCGTAGTGCAAAGATGTCCTGTTGTTGAATATCTTTGGCCTGTAGTGCAAAGATGAACTGTTGATGAATATCTTTGGCATGTAGTGCAAAGATGAACTGTTGATGAATATCTTTGGCCCGTAGTACAAAGATGAATTTATTAATATGATTATGAACAAGAACTGTGATTTGGTATAACCATGATCTTTGATGTTTCAGGTAAAGACATGTGATAAAAATTATCTTCGTCCTGGATGAGAAGAGGAATTTAGAACTACAATTATGATTATGAGTTATATACGTGATTGTGGACAGAAACTGTTGATTGATGTTACAGGGATAAAACATTGTTGGTGGACTTTTAACATGGAGAAGATAATAGACCTTATAGTCTATTTGACTCTTCTAATGGATTGCTCGTTCCGCTGCAACTATGGTTGAAAAGTTTTATCATCTACCATATGTTTTAAATCTCTAATTTATTACTGACTAAGGCTATTGATAATTTAATTATATTTAGTCATGATATTCTTTAATGGGCTAGTTGTGCTCACCCTTTTGCTTCACAATTCCTTTCAGGTAATAAGAGTGTAGGCATTTGGAGTAGCGGGGGTAACAGGAGGGAATAGAATTCATGGTCTATAGTCGCTGAGGTTTCCCCTAAAACAGTATGGAAATAATTTTATCGAGAATTTTAAATAAGTGTGTCTTATTTTATATGTCATTTTAACCGTTGATTTTGGTGAATCGAATAGGGTGAGATGAACCCAACTTTAGAAGGGTGTTTTGCCACTATCATACAAGATATCTATTGACATACAAGTTCGTGTTATCATAAGACAGGGTTATGCACATCCACTTGTTGAGTATATCTACGAGCACTACCTATATAATCTTGGAGTTTGGATGAAATATAATTCTCAATTGGAGACAATGGAGATAATTATATGTCAAGAGAAGACTCACCATTGGAAAGAACATGATAGCAATCTTCTCGTTTTCCTTTGGGGTCTATTGGGTCAACCAAGGATAATTCTCCAATCATATGATATTTATTATAACTTAGATGCATGGCCTCCCATGTACGAAGGTTTTCTTGAGCATTTTCCAAAGATTTTAATTTCTAAAACAGTTATTGACTGTACCTTTATGTAAGGTGCCATTGTGACGTACTATCCAAGGTTGGGATGAGAGTCACAGTTGGTATATATTTGTATCAAAAATCACAGCATATGTGTTGTTTTATTTTGTAAGACAATTGTTATAATAAAGTTGTAGTTGTTTTCTGTACCATGTATTTGGCAACTTAGAATGGGTTTGGTGGATTGGACCTATTTTGGGGGTATCACAATATATATATATATATATATGTGTGTGTGTGTGTGTGTGTGTGTGTGTGTGTGTGTGTCTAAGGGTGAATGGATTGGACCTATTTTGTATGCCACAATAATATATATATATATATATATATATATATATATATATATATATATAAGGGCGGAGAAAAACATGAAGTCACTTGGGGGAATAAGTTTATTATTATTATTATTATTATTATTATTATTATTATTATTATTATTATTATTATTATTATTATATATATTATAATAAGTTTTGTTTTTTTATGAAAAATAGAATATATTATATTTTATTATGCATAGTGTTTGCATAGTAAAATCAAAAAAAATTCGCCGACGGATTCGACGCCCGTGAAGAAAATACTGTGCATCTGTGATAAATTTTTCTAAATAGTATCCTTCTATTGTCCTATAAATAGGATGCTCAGTTTAGAAATGAAAATCACACCAGAATCAGAGAATTCTTCTTCTATAATATTGAGTGTATTTCTTTAGAGTTTAAGGAAGCTTTAAGTGTAGAAAATAGTACAAGTTTTCTTCAAAAATATATCATCTATACCAGTCGGAATTGCTCTCTTTTTAAGGTAAGGGGTATTATTTATTTCATATTCGCTTATGATATTATTTTTCGTATTCGTAAGAAATTTTATTTTCGTTCAATATTCGTAAGGAATATTATTTTCTTTCAATATTCGTAAGGAATATTATCTTCGTTCAATATTTGTAAGAAATATTATTTTTTCGATTCAATAATTAAGGGATATTATTTTTGTTCAGTACTCGTAAGAAATAATATTTTCTTCCATACTCTGTAGTATGAAAATAATATTATTTCGTTTCAGATTTTGAATTCTACAATCATTTTGTTAAAGTATTGCTTCTATACTCCTTGAAATTAGTAGAATATTCTTGAAATTTGTGTTTCATCTAGTATCATTTCATAAGGATATTTTTTTGAACATTCTTGTTAAATTTTAAGCTTTTCATGCCGGAGTACTATTCATACGTACGACACTATTCATACGTAAGGTACTATTTACAAAGTACTATTCATGGGGTACTATTCACCTAGGGTACTATTCATGACAGAAATTGATTTCTTTTCTGTCCAAATTATCTTTGATACAAAATTAGTCTTGAATTTTACTTCACAAAGCAGTATCATGTTGATAATTTGGACATTTTCAAACTCTAGATAAATTTAAAGTCTTTAATATTTATCATTGATCTCGTTTGATTAAATTCTTATATCCTTGTCATCATCCTCATGTTTATATTGTGATGAAAGTCATCTTTGGCCCGTAGTGCATAGATGGACTGTTGATTGGTATGATTATGACCAGGAATTATTCGGTATAATCGTGACCTGTAATGTTTCAAATGATGTGATAAAAGTCCTCATTGGCCCGTAGTGCATTGATGGACAATTGTTTGCATGATCATGACCATGGATTCTCTTCGGCCAAGGGTTCAAAGATGAATTGTTGTGTGACCATTGATGATAACACGAATATCCTTGGCCCGTAGTGCATGGATAATTCGTGGACGTGATACTAATGAATATCCTTGGCCCGTAGTGTATGGATAATTCAGTGATGTGAATTATTAAGTTGAGTTTTAGAAATAAAATTGATGATAACTTTTAAATCATAGAAGATAGTAGATATCATGGTCTACTTGACTCTTCTAATGGATTGTTTGTTCTGCTGCAGTTAAACTTGTTGTCTATTGTATTCTATTAGTTTAGCACTGTTGAATGCTAACGATAATTTCTTCTGAATTATCTTAGTCATAATATTTCTTACTGGGCTAGTTGAGCTCACTCTTTTCTTTCACTGTTCTCATCAGGAAATGAGAATATAGTTTGACTAGTCGTGAATAGAGGTGACTAGTCCGGATGGTTGCTTTAGTAGTCCTCACTATTCTGTGAAATAGTGTGATAATAATTGTAATGGAAACTTATTTTGAGTTTGGATATTGTCTAGGAGACAATATTTGTATTAAAACTCACAACTTATGTTTTGTCATATTCTTCACGACACTTAACAGTTGTATAAATTAAGTTTGTATTTGAATTTTGTACCATGTATTTGGCGACTCAGAATGGGTTATGTATACCTATTTTGGGGGTGTCACAATATTTCTTACCTCCTCTTGTCTGTATATACTTTGAATCACAAATATCAGTATGTATTAATTCAAGAAGTTTTGTACTTCTTTCAATTGATTTAAAAGAAGATTTTCTAAGTTTTGGTTCTACACAAATTTCACATTTATTATTAGAGTTAATCTCACATTTTGGCAAACATTCCATATTAATTAATCTACGTTTAGTATTATAATTATCATGTCCTAATCTACCATGCCATAAATTAGATGACTCAATCATATAAGCAGAAGATGTAATTTTATTAGTATTGGAAGGTACAATAGTCATTACATTCATTTTGAAGAGCCCATTGCTCATATAACCCTTCCCCACATACATCTTATTATTAGTTAATACAAATTTGTCTGATACAAAGACTAATTTAAATCCATTTTGACTAAGAAGGGATCCTGACACTAAATTTTTCCTAATATCAGGCACATGGAGCACATTGTTCAGGGTGAGTTCCTTGCCAGATGTCATCTTCAGAATCACCTTTCCTTATCCAGCAATCTTGGATGAAGAAGAATTTCTCATGTATAGATGTTCTCCATTCTCAATTTCTTGATATTTGGAGAACATCTTCCTGTCGGAACACACGTGGTGGGTTTCTCCAGTTGTGACGCCCCCAAAACAGGTATACATCACCCATCTTGTGTCGCCAAATACATGGTACAAAAATCAAATACAAACTTCTTTAATACAACTGTCGTGTAAAAATACGACAAAATATAGCTGAGAGTTTAAACAAGAATATTGCCTTCTAAACAATATCCACACTCAATGAAGTCCTCATTACAATTATTATCACACTATTTCACAAAATAGTGAGGACTACTAAAGCCACTTATCCTGGACCGTCACTCCATTCCCAGACTCGTCCCAGCTATATTCTCATTTCCTGAATGAAAGAAAAGGGTGAGCTCAACTAGCCCGATAAGAAATATTCTGACTAAGATAATATCGAATAAATTATCCTTAGCCTTCAACAGTATAACAACTGATAGAATATAATAGACAACAAATTTTAGATCAATAACTGCAGTGGAACAAGCAAACCATTAGAAGAGTCAAGTAGAGCATGATATCTACTATCTTCTATGATTTAAAAAGTTTTTTATCAAATTTATCGTTGAGACTCAGCTTAATAAATAAACCACATCATCGAATCATCCTTGCACTACGGGCCAAGGATATTCATGTAATTACCAATGGTCATGATTATACCGAATAATCCCTGGTCATAATCATACCATCAACTGTCCATCAATGCACTACGGGCCAATGAGGACTTTACCACATCATTTGTAACATTACAGGTTATGATTATACCGAATGATCCCTGGTCATAATCATACCAATCAACAGTCCATCTATGCACGTAAGCCAAAGATGACTTTTATCACAATATAAGCATGAGGATGATGACAATGATATAAGCATTATTCAAATCAAATCAAATCAAGGATAAATATTAAAGACTTTAAATTTATCCAGAGTTTAAAAATATCCAAATTGTCAACATGATACTGCTTTGTAGAGTAAAATTCAAGAATAATATTCATGTACCAAAAATAATTTGGACAGAAAAAAAATATATTTTTCCGATAAATAGTACCCCTTGAATACTACCCTATGATTAGTACTTCGAGAATAGTACCTCGTGTATAGTATCTTGACATAAAAAGTACCCCAAATACCCGAGTGAATAATATTCGGGTGAATAGTAATTAGGTGCATAGTAACCCATGAATAGTAACTCGTGAATAGTACTCTGACATAAAAAGTGTCCTGAATACCCGAGTGAATAATATTCGGGTGAATAGTAATCGGGTGAATAGTAACCCATAAATAGTAACTCATAAATAGTATTCCGTCATGAAAAGATCAATAATTATCAAGAAAGCTCAGAATAATATTTTCATGAAAAGATATTGGATGAAGCGCAAATATCAAGGATATTCTACTAATTTCATGGAGTATAGAAGCCAAAACTTCAACAAAATGAGTATAGAATTCAAAATCTGAAATGAAATAATATTACTTACATACTACAGAGTATGAAAGAAAATATTATTTCAAGCGAATATTGAACAAAAATAACATCCCTTACAACTGTTGAATGAAAATAATATTTCAAATCTAATATTTAACGAAGATAATATTCCTACTTAATATTGAACGAAGATAATATTCTTTATGAATATTAAACGAAAATAATATTCATACTGAATATGAAAAATAATATCTCTTTAGAATATGAAATAAATAATACCTTACCTCGTAAGAAGACTAGATAATTTGGATAAAGAAGTAGCAGACTTCTCTTCTTTCTCTCTATAGCTTCTCCTGCTTTATAATTGCTCTTGTGAGTCTTAGTGAATTGGTGAGAATGAAGGAAGAATGAGCTTCTATTTATAGGAAAATATAGCTTCGATAATTGCACGCTTTGGGGGCTCGAAATATTACAAAGATAATACCTTCATCTTTTCCTTCATTTTAATTTAGTCCCGCAAGTATTATCAAACTTGCAACACCTCCCCTAATAGTACATCATGTGAATCAATAGTACACACATGTGAACAAATAGTTATAAGCATATGAATTAATAGCAAATTGGTCAGTATAACTTCCACACATCAATTATTATCGAAATAAATGCCGATTTCCACTAACACTAATAATCTCAACACAATGGAACTATCAATTTCATCTTTAATCAACACGAACTTATTCATCATTAATATTATAACTCACAATATTTAACAACCAGGTCATTCGCAGGAAAGAGGGGCTTTCCGATAAGGATTTCTCCTTATTGGCGCGCAATTAGGTGACCAAACCTCTCCTTCACAGAACATCTAGACATTGTCAATATTGCAAATAATAATATGAATAACTTTATCGTCTCAATTATTGATTTAATAATATAAAATATTATGCAGATGATATTGTGACAATAATTGATCAATAATATGAGAGATATGATGCAGCAATTATCGTTGCAATAATTGAGTATAACTGAGTGACTTCTCACGTAAGCATCAATAATAAATACCGTGTGCTACTATGCAACCACCCGTATTACTGTACTTTTACTACCAGGTAGTTCAACAGTTTAACGGTAAAACTTTCACCGTTATTTTTATAAAAAGATAATTCTGTCATTTTCTAAATACGATAATACTTCTGTTGTGGGGTCCACCAAATGATTGTGCCGTCATACGAATTTTCCCTGTTAAAACGAATATTCTCCAACCTATTGAATATTTCATAACTACTTGCATACTTTGCAAAATTTATAAATATTACCCACAACTATAACATTATCTCAAATCCACACCATAATATAAAAAAAATAATTTCGAGAAAATTAAATCTTTATTCATAAAATTTGGGGTCTTACAATCTCCCCTCCTTATGAAATTTTGCCCTCAAAATTTACGTACGTACCTGGTATGTCGAACAGGTGAGGATACCTCATCAGATTCTAACTCTTGAGGAATAACCTTTGAGAGTAGAATATGATCCTTCTTATCCAAGATTTTAATATGTATCTCCTCATACGTTAAATCTTCTGCTATTTCGTCTAGTTCTAATTCAATAATGTGGTTCGGGTCGTCCACATATTTACGTAACATCGATACGTGAAAAATGTTATGAGCACGCGACATACTTAGCGAAAAAATGAGTCTATAGGCCATAGTTTCTATTCGACCGAGGATTTCAAATGGGCCAATTAAATTGAGGGTTGAGATTTACTCTCTTCGTCGATTCTTGCTTCTAGAATAACGCCCTCTTGAACCTTCTTCTTCACACTCATCAGCTCCGTGTGTATAGCTTGAGCGGTTTTAACTTTATCGGTTAACGTCGATTCTACTCGTATTATTAGACATCATCACGTGGGTCCTTAGAGTCTGTAACTCTATCTTCATCATTTCTAAGTTATACGAAATGGGTCTTTGTGTTAACAACGTTACAATCGTAAACGCATACGATCTTCTACTCAATGCATCAGCTACCACGTTCGCTTTTTCCATGATAATATTGAATGGTATGGTCATAATCTTCAATAGCTCAAGCCAATGTCTTTGGCGCATTATACGTTCGTTTTGGTTGATGAAATATTTAAGGGTTTTAGAAATGGGTTTTGTACTGGGGTCAATACAAAATTCGATTTCACGCTCTGGGGTAGGCCAGGAAGTTCTTCGAGAATACGTCAGGAAATTTATTAACGATAGAGAAAAAAAAATTGTGATTCTCATCCCAAGACTTGGATAGTATGTCACATTGATACCTATCAACTTGCCACCGTTATTCACGTCTTCCCCTAAAGAAAGTCTGGCTTCGGTGCATTCCACACAAGGAAGTCACCAGCGAAAGGCTCAGGGCTCTTTACTTATGGCTTAATATAACAGTGATTGACTTTAGTGGTTTGGTTGCTTGAATTCGCATAACAGGTTGGTTAGGAATATTAAAGCTAACAACCTTACGAAAATAATCAATTTTGGCATGATAAGTAGATAACCAATCGATTCCTAAAATCACATCAAGGGCAAGTATTTTCAAAGAGATAAGATCGACAGGTAACGTGAAACTGTCGATTTGAATCAACAAGATTTATAAACAGTGGAGGTAACGAAGTTTTCTACTAACGAAGTTTCAACCAATAAGTCAAAGTCTAACTTCTCTAGGGTCAAATTTAAACGTTGAGCGCAAGCAAGAGAGATAAAAGAATGGGTAGATACGGTATCTAATAAGGTATAAACTTCGCACAAATTTATAATTAACTAACCCGTGCTAACTTCGTTCGAGTTACTCATTTTTTAAGAAGTCACAAAAAACGTTCTTCCTGCAAAACACCGACTTTGTTTTGTCCGTATCCGCCTTTGGTGCCGACGTCTCAGCTGGACTTGATTTCGCTACAGGACAAAATCGAGTTATGTGACCGTCTTTTCCACAACTAAATCATACCTTGGAAGGCTGTGAACAGTTTGGACTTATGTGTCCCACCTCTCCGCATCTGTAGAATCTAACTGGCGGTTGTTCTCCTCCCCTAGAATTTGTTGTTGGTATTGGTGTTGCTGCCAACGTCTTCCCATCATCGTTATATATTCTCTTCTTGAATTTTCCACTTCTATTATCTTGGCCATGATTACCACCGAAGTGATTACCATTCTTGGCATGATAATTTCCCCCACGATGGTTATCATTGTTCCGATGATCGTTGCCACCGGTACAATTATTATCGTGTTGTTGGTCGTTGCCTTTTGGTTGTGCTGACTCATTATCGCGCTTCAATAACTGAGCCCTATTCACAACATCTAAATATAAACAAAGTTTGTTAGAAATGAGGTATTGACGTTTATCGAGTTTCAAACCTCTTAGAAACATTCACGTCATTTGCTCCTCATTATCGACCAAATGGGATGCAAATCGGGATAACTCCGCAAATTTAGCCTCGTATTGCGACACGGTCATATTGTTTTGCTCCAACTTGATGAATTCCACCTCCTTCATGTGAAAAATACTTTCGGGAAAGTACTTTTCATTGAACAACTCTTGGAACTTCTCCCAAGACATCTTGAGTGCGTCAGGCGGGTACGCTTCTGATTCCCACCAATAATCACTTCTTCACGCAACATAAAGGTGGCGAAGGAACCTTTGCTCCTCTCGAGCATTCCAAGACATCAAATATCTTGGTGATCTGCTTTATCCACGTCTCCGCCTTAAGTGGTTCTGGATTTCCTAAAAACTCTGGCAGTCTCAACTCCTTAAACTGCTTAGCAATGACCATCCGAGAGTTGCCAGTGTTTCCACCTATATTTTGAACATGAGTCTCTCTCGCCTGATGTTGCATGAATTGCATAAAGCCTCTGAACATAACATCCCATCATTCATCATCTGATCGGTGTCGTTGTTTACCTGAGGATTATTGTCTTCCTGTTGCACATTATCCTGGGTATTGATCGTTGGTGACTCAACGGTCTCATGTGCTTCATTGCTGATCTCAACATTTTTAGATGCCATTTTCAAACACTGTCACAAAACAAGGGTTAATTGACATATCACATATTATCCCTATACTATGATCGACTAATTAAATACCAAATAAACTAAGGTAGGTCATACTAGCGAAGGAATTCCCCGTCTCTCCCCTCCTAGTTCTTGTCTCACATCTCAGCCAGGGATCATATCCCTAAGCTTTGATACTAACAGTGACGCCCCCAAAACAGGTATAGATCACCCATCTTGAGTCGCCAAATACATGGTACAAAAATCAAATACAAACTTCTTTAATAAAACTATCGTGTAAAAATACGACAAAACATAGCTGAGAGTTTAAACAAGAATATTGCCTTCTAGACAATATCCACACTCAATGAAGTCCTCATTACAATTATTATCACACTATCTCACAGAATAGTGAGGACTACTAAAGCCACTTATCCTGGACCATCACTCCATTCCCCGACTAAGTCCCAACCTATATTCTCTCATTTCTGAAGAGAACAATGAAAGAAAAGGGTGAGCTCAACTAGCCCAGTAAGAAATATTATGACTAAGATAATGCAGAATAAATTATCCTTAGCCTTTAACAGTATAACAACTGATAAAATATAATAGACAACAAGTTTTAGATCAACAACTGCAGCGGAACAAGGAATCCATTGAAAGAGTCAAGTAGAGGATGATATCTACTATCTTCTATGATTTAAAAAGTTTTTCAACAAATTTATCGTTGAGACCCAGTTTAATAAATAAACCACATCATCGAATCATCCTTGCACTACGGGCCAAGGATATTCATGTAATTACCTATAGTCATGATTATACCGAATAATCCATGGTCATAATCATACCAACAACTGTCCATCAATGCACTACGGGCCAATGAGGACTTTTACCACATCATTTGTAACATTACGGGTCATGATTATACCGAATGATCCCTGGTCATAATCATACCACTCAACAATCCATCTATGCACGTAAGCCAAAGATGACTTTCATCACAATATAAGCATGAGGATGATGACAATGATATAAGCATTAATCAAATGAAATCAAATCAAACAAAATCAAGGATAAATATTAAAGACTTTAAATTTATCCAGAGTTTAAAAATATCCAAATTGTCAACATGATACTGCTTTGTAGAGTAAAATTCAAGAATAATATTCATGTACCAAAAATAATTTGGACAGAAAAGAAATATATTTTTCGGGTAAATAGTACCCCGTGAATAGTACCCTAGGAATAGTACTTTGGGAATAGTACCTCAAGAATAGTACCCCGACATGAAAAGTACCCCAAATACCTGAGTGAATAATATTCGGGTAAATAGTATTTGGGTGAATAGTAACCCGTGAATAGTAACTCATGAATAGTACTCTGACATGAAAATTGCTCTAAATACCCGAATGAATAATATTCGGGTGACTAATGTCGGGTTGAATAGTAACTTAGTAAATAGTAACTCATGAATAGTATTCCATCATGAAAAGATCAATAATTATCAAGAAAGCTCGTAATAATATTTCCATGAAAAGATATTGGATGAAGCGCAAATATCAAGGATATTCTACTAATTTCATGGAGTATAGAAGCCAAAACTTCAACAAAATGAGTATAGAATTCAAAATCAAAGCGAAATAATATTACTTACACATACTACAGTATGGAAAAAATATTATTTCAAGCGAATATTGAACAAAAATAACATCCCTTACAATCGTTGAATGAAAATAATATTCCAAATCGAATATTTAACGAAGATAATATTCTTACGAATATTGAATCGAAGATAATATTCTTTATGAATATTGAATGAAAATAATATTCATACGAATATGAAAATAATATCTCTTCGAATATGAAATAAAAATACCCCTTACCTCGGAAGAGAAGACTAGATCTTTGGAATAGTGAAGTAGCGCACTTCTCTTCTTCTTTCTCTCTATAGCTTCTCTCTATAATTGCTCTTTTGAGTCTTAGTGAATTGGTGAGAATGAAGGAAGAATGAGCTTCTATTTATAGGAAAATATAGTTTCGATAATTGCACGTTTTGGGGCACGAAATATTACAGTATAATACCTTCATCTTTTCCTTCATTTTTAATTTAGTCCTGCAAGTATTATCAAACTTGCAACACCTCCCCTAATAGTACATCATGTGAATCAATAGTACACACATGTGAACAAATAGTTATAAGCATGTGAATTAATAGCAATTAATTGGTCAATATAACTTCCAGACATCAATTACTATCGAAATAAATATCGATTTCCACTAACACTAATAATCCAAACATAATGAAACTATCAATTTCATCTTTAATCAACACGAACTTATTCATCATTAATATTATAACTCACAATATTTAACAACTAGGTCGTTCTCAGGAAAGAGGGGGCTTTTCGATAAGGATTTCTCCTTATTGGCGCGCAATTAGGTGACCAAACCTCTCCTTGACAGAACTTCTAGACATTGTCAATATTGCAAATAATAATATAAATAACTTTGTCGTCTCAATTATTGATTTAATAATATAAACTATTATACAGATGATACTGTGATAATAATTGAATCAATAATATGAGAGATATGATCAAACAATTCTTTGTAGCAATAATTGAGTATAACCGAGTGACTTCTCACGTAAGCATCAATAATCAATACCGCAGGTGTACTACTTATGCAACCACAGACATTGTACTTTTTTACTACCGGGTAGTTCAGCAGTTTAACGGAAAAACTTTAAATGCGTTACTTTTATAAAAAAGATAATTCTGTCATTTTCTAAGTACGACAATACTTCCGTTGTGGAGTCCACCAATGATTGTGCCGTCGTACGAATATTCCATGTTAAAACGAATATTCCCCGACCAATCGAATATTTTATAACAACCTACATACTTTGCATAATTTATAAATATTACCCACAACTATAACATTATCTCAAATCCACACCATAATATAAAAAAATATATATTTTGAGAAAATTAAATCTTTATTCATAAAATTTGGGGTCTTACACCAGTATCTACCCACCATTCTCTTGGATTCTCAACCATATTTATTTCTAAAATAACCGCTGAAAGGTTCATTTCAGAAATATCCTAAAGAAGACTATCCACATCTGTTACATTGGCTTATGCGGACTTCTTGTTTTGGTTTATACATTTTTGACAATCCTTTTCCCTATGTCCGGGCTTGTCACAGATGTAGCATTTGCCTTGGAACTTCTTATTTGTTCATTGTTGAGGCCCATTACCAGAGAATTTTCTCTTTTTAGACTTCGGACCTTGTTCCACCACGTTGGCTTTATATTCCACAAAGGTCCTTCCTGTTTTCTTTTCAGAGGCACGGTTGTCCTCTTCTATCCTTAATCTTATGATTAAGTCTTCAAGTTTCATCTCTTTACGTTTATGCTTGAAATAATTTTTAAAATCTTTCCACATAGGTGGTAGTTTTTCTATAATAGCAGCAACTTGGAAAGATTCACTTAAAGACATACCTTCTGCATGTATTTCATGCAGGATTACTTGTAATTCTTGGACTTGGTTGATGACTGCCTTGGAATTCACCATCTTGTAGTCCAAAAACCTGCCAATTATAAATTTTTTCGTGCCAACATCTTATGTTTTATATTTTTTATCCAAGGAATCCCATAATTCTCTTGCTGTTTTGAGAGAACTATACACATTTTATAATGTGTTATCCAATCCATTAAGAATATAATTTTGGCACAAAAAATTTGCATGTTTCCATGCATCTATTGTGGCAACAACTTGCCTGTCTGTTTCATCTTCTTTGAGCACAGGGGGATCTTCGTGAAGAAACCTCGCTAAGTTCAAAGTAGTAAGATAAAATAATATCTTTTGTTGCCATCTTTTAAATTCTGTTCCATTGAACTTTTCTAGTTTGTCACCATGGTTCACAGGAACATTTGGTATAGAAGGTGTAGAAGAAGAACCAATTATAGTAACAGAATTGGTATCCATTTTTCTTGAAAAAATATATATAAAAGATTAATTGTCTTAAGATTTTTATAAACCTTAAAGGAAATTATATATATATTTATATAAACTTATCTCGTAGTAAATGATTTGTCAAGGCTAGTACTTGGTACTATGTCCTTAAGACAATTATGCTCTCCGTATATTGCTTAGAGTTGATAGCACTTGTCTCCCAAGATACAATGACACTGTATACTTTAGCAGCACTACAAAAAGTATACTCTACGAACCAAAGTAATGCTCAGACTCTCTCTCACAAAATTAACTAAGAAACTAATGAATAAATAAAGGCTTGAAAAACTCTAATATGCTTAAATATTTGAGAATTAAATGAATGAAAAGGTTGGCCCCTCCTATCTATTTATAGGAGGGGTTGGTGACCCTTCGGAAGGGAACTTCATCTTTGAAAAGGCATGAGGTGCTTATGAAAAGGTATATTTGGTATCTTTTGATCAAAACGATGTAGTTTTGATCATTTACAGAATAGGCGCAACTATTCAAACCTGTAAAACGACGTAGTTTTAGCATTAGCAGAACTAAAACTACATAATTTTAGGCTTAGTAGAAAAGGCACGACAAAAATGATGTAGTTTTGGGCCGCCCGTTCAGACTTATACCCTTTCATTAGATACCGCTTCTCAAAATGACACAATTTTTATAATATAATAAATATCGCTTCTCAAAACGACATAGTTTTGATAATTCTCAAAACGACACAGTTTTGATAATAGAATTAAATAAATAAATTTTAATTAAAAAATTTA
Source organism: Panax ginseng (assembly GCA_020205605.1). Lineage (NCBI taxonomy): Eukaryota > Viridiplantae > Streptophyta > Magnoliopsida > Apiales > Araliaceae > Panax > Panax ginseng. The sequence continues at coordinate 54,520,015 of CM035149.1, read as the reverse complement.
AATAAATTTTGTCTAAAGCGCGTGTGGATTCAAACCTAGCCTTGGCTAGGTCCTCTCCCTTTCACAAAAGTGGGGTGCCTCTTGGGGCCCAGACCCAAGAGCACTTTCCTTGTATATAAACATATTAAAATTTTAATTCCTAACCTATGTGGAACTTTGTTTTTCTCACATGTATTTATTATCTTTTATCATTTCCAAGTGTGATCTTTGGAAGTTAATATCTCATTCATTACTCCATGGATTTGAGCTTTCAAATACTCCCTCCGTTCCTTAATATAGGTCGTTTTAGAATTGTGCACAAGTATTAAGGTAATGATTGTATAGCATTAACTATAATATCAATTGTCTATATTTCCCTTATATTGGAAGAAGAGATTGTTATTTATTAGACATAAAATAGTGAGAGAACCAAAGTTACATTTAATACTTAGGGTAATATTAAAAACTAAGCAATTAATGCTTACTTAAAATTCTCAAACGAGTTATATTAAGGAACAAAAATATTTCTCTAAAATGACGTATATTAAGGAACGGAGGGAGTACTTAATTTAATCTACTCATGAAGTAGAACACATTAATATATAGAATCATTAAAAATAATTAATGACACCCACATTAATTTAGTCTCAAATTCCAACACTTAAACTCCAAGACACTCTTTCATCTAGTTTTCTCTTCTTTTTTATTCTATTTTAAAACTCCAATATACACCTCTCTCTTTTTTTCTTTTTTCATTCTTTTTATTTTTCTCTCTAAATTAAAACTCTAAAACAACGTGTTAAATTTGAGATTTGACGTAGTAACAACATATTGTATGAGACTACTCTCAAAAACTCGGTGAAAACATCTGATTGATCTATTAGAGGTAGGATTTAAAGATGGTCGATATTGTTTCATAATAGATAGATGTTCGGATGTAGAAACACAAATGTCATTAATATTATTTCACAATGACTTGAAAGGTAAAGAGAAAATGGGGAGTAATTTCATCTATGACTTTTTAAGCGAGCATATGACAAACTAAAATGACAAACCAAATTATTACACGTCAAGAGAGATTAGTTGATTAAATGGTACATCAAAAGTGTATCAATCTTTTTTTTTTCTAATCAAGAACCCTAACCTTCATCTTATATCTTGGGGGAGAGCTCTCCTTTTGGAGATAACCTCCCTTAGATCTCTTTTATTTTGATCTAATAAATTATTCTACTTTTTTGTGTAGTTTGTTTTCCCCTTTTATGAGACTTGTTTTTTTCATGGGATGACTGATTTCTTTCTCTTTTGGAGGAGATTTTACTATCATTTCTTGTGAGATTTTGCTTTCTCTGTTTTGGAAATTTTGTTTTCACGACTTTTTGCAGTGCATGAATTGTTAAAAATGAATTATTCATATTTGGATGTGGCACTTCCATTGCAGCTTGTTCTTCTATTGTCCGTACTGAAGAACGGTCCGGATCTGCATATTCTATTATTATTTTGGGGATATGACTATATTTAAGAAGTTTATTTGGTGTCCACTAGCATTATTTTTACGATTGACCCTTTTTCATGATTATCTATTATTTTATAAGAAAAAATTAGTATTTGAGTTTATTTTTCGTAATCCGTTCATCTTTTATAACAAAGTATAATTTTAATATATTTTTGTCTTTTAAACAGTTTGATATTAAAAAAAGGTGTATCAATCCGGCTCCAATTAAGTTGTTATCAAGGTTCAATTTTATGTTCCAAAAGTATTATTAAGACATTTTACAATTTATTTCAAAAAAAAATCATGACACAGATCCTCTTGACAGCTGCATAAAATTTATACCACAATGTAAGACCTCAACTTTTATGAATAAAGATGAATTTTCTATAAATCTCATATTTGAATATTATGGAGTGAATTTAATATAATGATATAGTTATGGATAATATTTATAAATTTTGCAAAGTACGCAAGTTGTTATATTATATTCGATTGGTCAGGAAATATTCGTTTTAATAGGGAATATTCGTACGACGGCACAATCATTGGTGGACCCCACAACGGAATTATTGTCGGATTGAGAAAACGACAAAAATATCTTTTTATAAAAATAACGGTGAAAGTTTTACCGTTAACTGTTAGAATACCCGGTGGCTAAAATATAGTAATACGCGGGGTTGCACAGTAGCAAACGGTATTGCACAGTATTTTTGAATTATAGTAATTACTGTTCAATATTTTATTTTATTGATTCAATAATTGTTGCGTTCATATTTTATATTATTGTTGTTTCAATAATTATCACTGCACAGTATTTTCCATTATCAAATCAATAATTCATATTATTTGAATATATTATTAGATAGCATTATTGGCAATGTCTAGAATGTTCTGTCAAGGAGAGGTTTGATCACCAAATTGCGCGCCAATAAGGAGAAATCCATATCGAAAAGCCCCCTCTTTCTTGGGAACAGCCTGGTTGTCATTATTGTGATTTTGTAATATTTTTTGTGAATAATTAATTATTGATTTATATGATAAGGAAATATTTATTTTATGTGGACATAAATGATGGATAGGAAAATATTTATTTTATGTGGTTATAAATGAAGGAATTAATGTTGAGGTGTTTTGTCAGTATTTTGTCGGATTGAAGGTATTAAAAAAATCAAATTGGTGTTCTTAAAGCTCTATTGCGTGAGTTATAATTTTAATCCGACCGTTGGATCGTTCTGATTTTTGGATATGTTATGCATATATAAGTTGAGTGTTTGTCCACAAATTTTGAACCGTTAAAAAATAACGTATGATTTGTTATGAATTTTAAGAGGTGTTGAAAATTGTCCGTTTGTGGAATTCGGATATTTTCTATTTGGAATTTGGAAAAACTTTCTTCTACAAAGTTGTAGAGAATTCAATTTTGTGTGAAATGGATCTAAAATTCGTATTTTTTGATAAAAGGGCTATTTTTTATGAATTATTGAAGTTTTAGAAAATAAATATTTTTATTAAAAACATGGTGGACCCCACTTTTTGGTTGGTGTGGAAAGTTGCTGATTTTGGTGGGGCCCGCTAGTGGTGACTGAGTTTTGGTCAAGAAAATATGCGTGAAAAAAAAATAATATTATTTTATTATTTAGTCTCCTATGGCGTTCTAGCATTTTCCTATAAATAGACGCTTAAGTTAGAATTGAAAATCACACTAGAATCAGAGAATTCTTCTTCTATAATCTTGAGTGTATTTCTTTTGAGTTTTAGAAAGCTTTGAGCGTAGAAAATAGTGAAAGTTTTTTTCAAGAATATATCCGCTATACCAGTTGGAATACTCTCATTTTCAAGGTAAGGGATGTTATTTTTGTTCAATATTTGCTTGAAATAATATTTTCTTCCATACTCTGTAGTATGTAAGTAATATTATTTCGTTTCAGATTTTGAATTCTATACTCATTTTGTTAAAATTTTGGCTTCCATACTCCATGAAATTAGTAGAATATCCTTGATATTTGTGCTTCATCCAGTATCTTTTCATGGAAATATTATTCTGAGCATTCTTGACAGTTTTAACTTTTTCATGCCGGAGTACTATTCACGGGGTTACTATTCTCGAAGTACTATTCACAAGATACTATTCACTCGAGTACTATTCACCCGGGGTACTATTCATAATAAAAATTGATTCATTTTCGGTCCAAATTATTTTTGGTACAATATTATTCTTGGATTTTACTCTACAAAGAAATATCATGTTGACAATTTGGACATTATTAATTTCTGGATAAATTAAATTATAAATCTTTAAAAATTTATCCTTGAACTTGTTTTATTGAATTCTTATATCATTATCATCATCCTCATGTTTATATTATGTTGAAAATCATATGTGTCCTATAGTGCATAGATGGACTTGGTATGATTATAACCAGGGATTATTCGGTATAATCATGACCGTAATGTTACAAATGATGTGGTAAAAGTCCTCATTGGCCTGTAGTGCATTGATGGACAGTTGTTGGCATGATCATGACCATTGATGAATATACGAATATCCTTGGCCCGTAGTGCATGAATAATTTGTGGTCGTGATACTAAAGAATATCCTTGGCCGTAGCGCAAGGGTGATTTGATGATGTGGATTATTTATTAAGCTGAGTCTCAGTGATAAAAGTGATGAAAAACCTATTAAGCTGAGTCTCAGTTTTATTATTAAGTTGTATTTGAATTTTGTACCATATATTTGGAAACTCAAGATGGGTGATGTATACCTATTTTGGGGGCATCACAGTGGGAATCAAAGCTTAGGGATATGATCCTTGGCAGAGATGTGAGATAAGAACTAGGAGGGGAGAGACGGGAAATTCCTTCGCTAGTATGACCTACCTAAATTTATTTGATATTTAATTGGTCGGTCAGAGTATAGGGATAATATGTGACATGTCAATTAACCCTTGTTTTGTGGAAGTATTTGAAAATGACATTTGAGAATGTTGAGGATAGCAATGGAGCACAGGAGACCGTTGAGTCTCCACAGATCAACAATCAGGATAATGTGCATTAGGAAGGCAACAATCCTCATGCAAACAACAACAACGACTCAAATGATGAACGATGGAATGTTCGAGTCTTTTCCGCAATTCATGCAACATCGCAAGAAGAGAGACTCATGTTCAAATACTGTGGAAACACTCGAAACTCCTTGGATGGTCAACATTAAGCAGCTTCAAGGAGCTAGGACCACCGGAGTTTTTGGAGAGCCAAAACCACTTACTATAGAGACGTGGATAAAGCGGATCAACAAGATATTTGATGTCTTGGGATGCTCGAGGAGCAAAAGGTTCCCTTTGCCACCTTTATGTTCTTGCGTAGCAGACATCGGTGGGAATCAGAAGCGTACTCAACTCCGCCGCAGATCAAGATGTCTTGGGAGAAGTTCCAAGAACTGTTCAACGACAAGTACTTTCCTGAAAGTATTCGTCACATGAAAGAGGTAGAGTTCATTAAACTAGAGCAAAACAACATGATCGTGTCACAGTACGAAGCCAAGTTTGCTGAGTTATCCCGGTTTGCGTCCCACTTAGTTGATAATGAGGAGAGAATAACGTGGATGTTTCTAAGAGGTTTGAAACCCGAGATGCGTCAATACCTTATCTCTCACAAACTTTGTTTGTATTCAGATGTTGTGAATAGGGCTCAGTTATTGGAACGTGATAATGAGTCAACCCAACCAAGAGAGAGCAGCCGAAAAAATGATAATACCAGTGGTAGTAGTCATCGAAGCAGTGACAACAAACGTGGAGGGAATCAACATGCCAGGACATTTCAAGAAGAGAAGATTCAACAATGATGGAAAGACGTCAGCACCAGCACCCGTTGTTAAAGAAGGAGAGCAACCACCTATCATATGCTTCAAATGCGGAGGGGAGGGACACATCAGTCCAAACTGTGTAATGCAGTCCAAAGCGTGTTATAATTATGGAAGAGAAGGTCACCTAGCCCGATTTTGTCGTGCACCGAAGATAAGTCCAGCTGGGATGGAGGCACCAAAGGCTATCCCAGAAAAGTCAAAGCCGGTAGTTCATAGGAGAGCGTTTGTCGTGACCTCCTAGAAGGTAAGGAACCCGAACGAGGTCATCACGGGTATGCTTATCATAAACTCTAGCAAAGTCTATACCTTATTTGATACCGGTTCTACCCATTCTTTTATTTCTCCTACTTGCGTTCAACGTTTAATATTGACTCCAGAGAAATTAGACTTTGACTTATCTTTTGAAACTCCATTGGGAGAAACCTTCATTACATCCACTATTTATAAGTCTTGTTTGGTTCAAATCGGTACCTTCACATTACCTGTCGATCTTATTTCATTGAAAATACTTTTATTTGATGTAATTCTAGGGATTGATTGGTTAACTACTCATCATGCAAAAATTGATTGTTTTCGTAAGGTTGTTAGCTTTCATATTCCTAACCAACCTATTATGCGAATTTAAGCAACCAACCCATTAAAATCAATCAAAGTCATCTCAAGCCATAAAGTTATTCGTTTATTAAAAAATGGATGTCAAGCTTTCTTAGCTCATGTCACGAATTTCAACAAAAATACGTCAGTTTTGAATGATATTTCTATTGTGAATAAATTTCCTGATCTATTCCCTGAAGAACTTCCTGGCCTACCCCTAGAGCAAAAAATTAAATTTTGTATCGACCTTGAACCTGGTACAAAACCCATTTCCAAAGCCCCATATCGAATGACTCCTATTGAACTTCAGGAGTTAAAAGACCCATTCGCGGAATTGTTAGACATCGGTTTCATTCGGCCCTAAATACGTCTCCTTGGGGTGCTCTGCTCTATTCGTGAAGAAGAAAGATGGTAGTATGCGACTTTGTATTGATTATTGGGAGTTGAATCATGTCACCATCAATAATAGGTACCCATTGCCATGTATTGATGACATGTTTGACCAGTTGCAAGGCGCCAAATTATTTTCAAAGATCGATCTTCGTACCGAATATCATCAGTTAAAGATTAGAACCGATGACATTCCAAAGACGGCTTTTCGGAACTCCTATGCACGCATTATGAATTCCTAGTCATGTCTTTTGGATTGACTAATGCTCTTGCTGCCTTCATGGATATGATGAACCAAGTATTCAAGGAATATTTGGATCACTTTGTGGTCGTATTTATTGATGACATCCTCATATATTCCAAAATCCGTGAAGATCCTGAGCAACACTTGAGGCTGATATTCCAAAAGCTTCGTGAAAACAAGCTTTATGCCAAGTTGAAGAAATGCGAGTTCTGGCTTGAAGAAGTAGCATTCCTTGGGCACGTAGTATCAAGTCATGGAATATCTGTTGACCCAAAGAAAGATTGAAGCTATTCAAAGTGAGGGCAACCTAAATCGAAGGATCGAAGCACGTAGCTTTCTCGAACCATTTGGTTATTATCGGAGATTCGTAGAAGGGTTTTCTCGAATCGCTACTCCATTAACTCGGTTGACTCGTAAAGATACAAAATTCGATTGGGCGTGGAATGTGAGAAGAGTTTTCAAGAACTCAAGAGGAGACTCATTTCAAAGACATATTCTATTAATACCATCCGGCCCGAGGATTTGTCATCTACAAAGTGATGCTTGAGCAAAGGGTTAGGATGTGTTCTCATGCAATATGGGAAAGTCATAGCCTATGCCTCTCAGCAACTCAAAGAATATGAGAGGAATTATCCTACTCATGATCTAGTGTAACGCCCCGAAAAATTGAACCTTTTGCAAATACTTTTAATAATGAATAAAATAATATTATTTATTATTATTATGTATTCGTGAGATGAATGTCGTTCTATAACCTAGAAACCCTGAAACGTCGTAGTATTTTAACTACGTGGGAGAATTAAAGTGTTTGAATTTCTAAGACGAAAAAAAAAGCTTTCCGAGAAATTTTTTGAAAAACACTATTCATCGATTTCTGCTCGGGAATTATTTTAGAACTTCCGAAAAATACATAACGTTATAATATCAATGTGATATTGATTATGTAATAATAATTTAAGTATGGAAAACGTAATATTTCGCATGCGGACCTAATTTGGGAACGTTAGGTTTATTAAGCGTTAAGGAAAAGAAATTGTGTTGGTATGATGCGTAGGTATTGTACAAAGTAATGAATGTAAGTATAATACGATGTATTATACTATTAAGAATGAAGAAATGAAATAACGTATATTACAAGTTAGTATACGAGCTAGCATACGTGGATTATATGTGGTGTATATATGTTAAGTTGTTAATGAAAGGTAAGGGACTTGTAGGATTATTAGTATAATGGGAGAAGTCCAATAGAATGTGATAATCAAGCCCAAGTGTTTGAGAAGTCATGAGTCCAAACTATTGTAGTACAAGCCCAATAAGGAATTAGCTAGATTAATTAGCAAGCCCAATGACTAAGCCATGATCCATGGGGCAAACCAAGAGAGAAATGGCTAGACTTGATGGGCAAACAAATTGTGTGATGAGCAAGTGTTGTGCTAGATAAGAAAGGAATAGTAAGGAGGTGGAGATTGAGGAGGTTAGTTGAGGAGGTGGATTAAAGGAGGTGGGATGGATTTATGTCCATAATACCCTCACTTTGAGTAGCCTATAAATACCAAGCTTGATTTTTCATTTGTTGGTTGTTTCATTTCATCCAACAATTTCCTCTCAAGATAAGCAACTTAATTGGTAGAGAGAATAAGCCACATAAGCACTTATAAGCCACTTCAACCTTTGCTAGATTTTCCAAAGTGAAGTAAAGTAATAGTCTTCAAGGGTAAGACTCATATCTATTATCTTCATCTCTTCTATGATAGGATTGATAGAGAAGGGGGATTGTTTGTTAAGAACATATAATAAGTTATTAATGAATGAACTTAAGCCGAATAAGTTGAATAAGCAACTTGAACTCTAATAAGTCGATAGAATCATGAAGAACTTATCATATGTTTGTCATATGATGTTAGTATGTTGAATATAGTATGAGAACATTGATTGATGGACTTATGTTCATAGTAAGTCATAAGCATGAGAATTTGTAGTTCATAAGTTAAATAAGTCAATGACTTATGAGAATAAGTCAAAACCTACTTTGTCAATAAGTTGGTGTAATAAGTAACTTGAATTGTTCATGTAAAGATTAAAATCCGTTTTGAATCATTAGTAATGAGGTTTTGCCGGAATTCACGCGATTGGACGATAATCGTCGAATTCGTGAAATTCTCAGAATAGAAGTCATATTTTGTGTTTGAAGTCGGAAATGTTGGTTTTCGATGGAGACAAGTCATATTTGGCATTATAGAGTTGCGGACTCAAAAATGACCGAATTCTGACTTAGAACGAAGAAACGAGCGTTGAACGTTCACGGATGTTTATCGTTTTCGTTAAAAATTAACTAATAGGTGAAATTTTAGCAAACGAAGTCAAATAGATAAAATTCTTGCACGAACGCATAGAGTACGTAATTTGTGAACCGTAGGCTTTTGAATGAGCCAATTCGGACTTATAACGAAGAAGTTATGCGTCCAGGAACTTCACAAAATTTAAAATCTGCAAAATTTTCTAAAGGCAGCTGACGAGTTGAGTCATGGCTTGACTACCAAACCCAAGGCCAATGAAGAGTTAAGTGAGCTGCAAAGACTGACGAGTCCGGGCTTGAACTACTACAAACTCACACCACGGCGCGAGATGAAGAGTTAAGATGTGGCGCCGCTACAAGCCGATCTCAAAGATTTATGACTACCTACATTATATAAGAAATGTTTTATAAGTATATTGAAGGAAAGATAACTCATTAGTAATGAACTAAGGTGTTAATATAACATTGTTAAGGCATTTTTGTTAGACACTTAATGTATGATGAATAAAGTTTGATAACCAAATTGAATGTTTTTGAATGGCGTAATGTGAATGATGTAATGAAAAGCAACATAGAAAACCATAATAAATGTTGGATCTAAGTCCTTTTCATTTAGATCTTGAGATGAAGGTAATGATATAATAATATACCTACTTGATTATATAAGACCTAATGTGGTACATTATATAATCATGTATTAGAGAGACTTAGAGACTTAAAGTGTATTATAATATATTGATATTATGACAAGAACGTGGAATGAATTTCATGTCTAAATCATGCGTATTCTTTGCTATGTTTTTGTAAACAAGTGCATTTTACTTGGTTTTGTTGTTTTATGTGTAGGTTGGTGGTTGCGGCGATTCATGGATTATTAGGGATATTTGGTGCATTTGCGAGTTAAGTTGGAGCCATAGAAATAACTTCGGTGTTGCGACAAGCAAGTCGATATAACGGGAGGAATGCCGTAGGAAAGGCATGTATGTCTGAACAAAACACCCGTAAAGAACTGAGTCTACCAATCAACTAGCGAGGCGAGGAGCCAAATGAAATGGCGTTTTCACTACACCCCCGCGGTGAAAATCGACTCTCGACCAAGATAGAACTTAAGCCCACTGGCAAAGTGGCATTTTATATATCTACACCCCCAGGAAAGGCGTGAGGTTTAAAAAACTAGGACCCATCTGTTGCATTTAAACTTCTATTGGACTCGAATTTCAGTTGTTTTAATGAGAGTTTATAACTCTATTTGTTAGGGGATGTAAATTTGGAGTATTAGACTTGATATATATTACTCTTTAGAAACACAATAGGGGGAAATCAAGAAGCTTACGAAGATCAAAGTCATCTTATTGGAGAGCAAAAGTGGAGGAGTATTTTGAAGAGTTTTTCAAGACGGTTACATTTGTAGTCTACGTAAAGGGTGTTTTCTAATATTCTTTGTGTTAGATTATGATTTGTGATTGAAAGAATGATTTCGATGATTTATTCAGTGTTTATTTCATTTATTATGAACTAATTCACTTTTTAGGCTTGTGATGGATCCTTAAGTGAATCGATGGTTTTGTAATCTTTGATTCCCAATTTAATAAATTATCTTGATTTATCTATATTGATTTATGCTTGAATCTATGAATTATCCGGCCAATAATTCTTCGGGGTTGGATGGAATCGAGAGAGGATATTCAATTCTAGACCTAGTTGATATAGCATGTGTTCGAGGATTTTGTTAGTAAGCTTAAACTTTGATTAGTGTGAAGATAGAGATATACTTAACACCGCATGTAATCGGATAAGAGAACTTGTTCTTCAACCTTCTTCAATTGTAATTCACATAGAGATATAGTCGTTAGTTGATTAAGGTGTTTAACAGTTTCTATCTCTTAATTGTGGATTGACGTTAATATGGTATTAATGCATCGAGAGGTGGTTAGTACTACGTTTGTGTTCTTGATTAATAAACTGAGATAGTGCATTGAATTGGGATAAAAGTGTTAAAACCAAAGTGAAGCTTAAGGTGAAATCATAAGTCTAATTTTCCATTAATTGCTTGAAAATTGATTTTTGATATTTGTGGTTGTTTTATTTTAGTTTAATTATTCTTAATTTTAGTTTAATAATTTCAATCATTGAATTTGATTTGTTTAATAAAATTAGGGTTAATAGAAGATTGGTAATTGTAAGTTAAGGTATTTTGCTAATTAGTCTCTGTGGGAACGATACTCTACTCATCACTCTATTACTTGTTGACCACGTATACTTGCGTGTTGTGCGTATATAGATTTTACTCAACATGTTTTTGGCGTCGTTGCTGGGAACTAAATTAGTATAATTCTTAATACTTTTACAATATCAGTTTAATTAATCCAGTTTTACTTAGACATTTTTATTTTTGTTTTGTGCTTCTTATTTCAGGTTTGGGACATAGTTTATGCAAACTCGGTCTAAAAATCCAGACTTCTGCCTTTTGACAACGACATTGAAAGAAGGTTTCAGAGGTTGAGTAAGTGGATAAAAGAAACGAGGCAAGAATTTGAAATACCTGAAAAGGAAGAGGAAATAGTGATGGCGGCCGAAGATAGGAAAGCGTTGAGAGACTTCACAATACCCAAAGTAACGGAACTGCATTCAAGTATAACGAGACCAGCAATAGCAGCAAACACGTTTGAGATTAAGCCTGGGATGATTCAAATGATACAAAATTCAGTTCAGTTTGGGGGATTGGCAAACGATGATCTGAACGAGCACTTAGTCGATTTTACGGAAATGTGCGATACTTTTAGGTTTAATGGAGTTTCAGATGAGGCGGTGAGACTTCGGTTGTTCCCGTTCTCTTTACGGGATAAGGCGAAGAGTTGGTTGCATTCCTTACCATCGGGCTCGATAACAACGTGGGAGGATCTAGCTCAGAAATTCCTTACAAAATTCTTCCCACCGACAAAAACAGTAAAGATGAGGAATGAAATTACAATGTTTGAACAGCAACATGGGGAGTCGTTATATGAGGCATGGGAGAGATATAAAGAACTACTCAAAAAATGCCCACATCATGGATTGCCTCAATGGCTGCAAATGAACACCTTCTATAACGGACTACATGGGAATCTTAGGACAAGTATCGATGCAGCATCGGGCGGAGCATTTATGGCCAAGAATTACGAAGAAGCCTACGATTTGATTGAAACCATGGCTGCTAATAATTACCAGTGGCCCACAGTGAGAATGACATAGTGAAGGCAGCTTGGGGTGTTAGAAGTAGATGATAGAACAGCGATACAAGCACAGATGGCTGCAATGTCAAAGAGGATAGAGCAATTGGCAATAGCCCAATCACAGCAACCACAGACAGCACCACAAGTAGCAGTGATATGTGAATTGTGCGCAGGAGAACACCCAACGGAACAATGTGCAATTAATCCGGTAATTTATGCGATTCATTGGCAATTACAACAGAATTCCTCAAAACACCTATCAGAACACATATAATCAAGGGAATAGAAATCATCCAAATTTTTCATGGAGCAACAATCAGCAGAATCAAGCTCCACGACAATCATATCCTCCGGGTTTTCGAATCAACAACTAACGATTGAACATCTGGATGAGAAGTTGGATAAATTCATGGCTACCACCCAATTGGCGATCAAGAACATCAAAATTCAGATAGGTCAAATAGCAAGGGAATCGAATAGTAGACCACAAGGAACACTGCCAAGTGACACCGAGAAAAATCCTAAGGGTAATCAAGAAGCGATGTCAAGCCATTATGTTGAGAAGTGGAAAACGACTTGTGGGTCGAAGCGCGAGATTTGATTACAAAGGAAAGAAAAATAGAAATAGAAAAAAGACGGGGTGAGATAAAGCAAGGAAATGAGAATCAAACGGATAAAATCAACCCGATGAACAAACCGGTTGTTTACCCTCCCCACCATTCCAATGAAAGAGTTCAAAAACAAAAAGATAGATAAGCAATTTTTCAAGATTTTTGGAAGTTTTCAAGAAACTTCAAATTAACATACCATTTGCGAAGCCTAGAACAAATGCCCGATTCTGAAAAATTCATGAAAGGGATTACATCGAGGAAAAAAAAAATGGAAGATTTTGAAAGCGGTGGCATTAACGAGAGGAGTGCGATGCGGTATTACAATAGAAATTACCACCAAAACTCAAGGATCCGGGGAGTTTTACGATTCCATGCACAATCGGTGAGAGGCATTTCAGTAAATGTCTATGTGATTTGGGGGCAAGTGTAAACCTTATGCCGTTATCTGTATACTTAGAGTTAGGTTTGCCCGATCCAAGGCCTACAAACATCTCCTTACAGTTGGCAGATAGGTCAGTCACATATCAAGAGGAATAGTTGAAGATATCTTAGTGAAAGTGGACAAATTTATATTCCCTGCGGATTTCATCATTCTGGATTTTGAGGAGGACAAGAACATACCAATCATCTTGGGGAGACCATTTTTTTGGCTACGAGGAGGACTCTTATAGATGTTCAAAAGGAGAACTTACGATGAGAGTTCAAGATCAAGAAGTGAAATTCAATGTGTTCAAGGCCATGAAGTTCCCTACGGATGAGGAGGAATGTTTAGAATGGATCTAATTGATCAAATCATTAGTGAAGACATGAGCAAAAGTTTGGCGAATGATCCGTTAGAAACAACATTGGTGGGAGATGAAGAGATCGACGATCCAGAATTGGTAGATTACCTACAATTGCTTGATTCATTGCCACGGATACCAAGATTCAGACCACCATTTGAACCATTGCACACGGAGGAGGTAATTGCAGAAAAGTTGAAACCATCATTGGTGGAGCCACCAAAGCTGGAACTTAAACCACTTCCTAAGCACCTCAGGTATGCCTATCTTGGTAATTTAAATTCTTTACCTGTTATTATTTCAATTTTGCACTTAACGAATTGCGGGGAAGAAAAGTTGTTGAGGGTACTTAGGGAACACAAATCGACTATTGGATGGACAATTGCGGACATAAAGGGAATCGACCCCTCATTACAGATATGCACAAAATTTTGATGGAAGATGAGGCAAAACCAAGCGATGAAACAACAGAGAGGCGACTCAATCCAATTATGAAGGAAGTGGTAAAGAAGGAAGTTACGAAATGGTTGATGTCTTGGCATCATCTATCCGATATCCGACAGTAAATGGGTGAGTCCAGTCCAGTGTGTACCGAAAAAAGGAGGAATGACGGTGGTGCAGAATGACAACAATGAGTTAATCCCAACCAGAACAGTGACGGGTTGGCGGGTTTGCATGGATTACAGAAAATTGAACAAAGCAACCCGAAAAGACCATTTCCCGCTGCCCTTTATTGACCAAATGTTAGACAGATTAGCGGGACATCAGTATTACTGCTTGTTGGATGGGTATTCGGGCTACAACCAAATAGTCATTGCTCCGGAGGACCAAGAAAAGACCACATTCACGTGCCCTTACGGCACATTCGCATTCAGGAGGATGTCATTTGGGTTATGCAATGCACCAACAACTTTCCAAAGTGTATGATGGCAATTTTTTTTCGATTTGGTGGAGAAAAGTGTCGAGGTCTTCATGGATGACTTTTTGGTATATGGGGACGACTTTGATAATTGCTTGAAGAATCGGTAATGGTCTGCGCAAAGATGCAAGAAAGCGAATCTAGATTACGAATTGGGAAAAATGCCACTTCATGGTTGAAGAGGGTATAATTTTGGGCCATAAGGTATCGGCTGGAAGGATTTGGAAGTGGACAAGGCAAAAGTTGGAAACAATTGAAAATCTGCCCCACCAACCTCGGTGAAGGGTATTAGAAGCTTTTTGGGACACGCGGGGGATTCTCGGGAGGTTTATTAAGGATTTCTCAAAAATTGCAAAACCTCTTTGCGATCTTTTTAGAGAAAGAGGCTACATTCAACTTTGATGATGATTGCAAAATAGCGTTTGAGTTATTAAAAAGAAATTAACTACTGACCCGTGATAGTTGCACCGGGATTGGAGCATGCCTTCGAGCTTATGTGTGATGCAAGCGATTTTTGCAATTAGAGGCGATTTTGGGTCAACGCTTGAGACAAGGTGTTTCATGCTATATACTACTACATGAAAAAAAACACTTACAAAAACTCAAATGAACTATACAACCACGAGAGAAGGAGTTGCTTGTGTGGTATATATCATTCGACAAGTTTCGTCTTATTTAATGGGACTAAGGTGATAGTCTACACGGACCATCTTTGCAATTCGATTTTGATAGAAAAAAGATGCAAAACCACGCCTTATCGGTGGATTCTCCTTCTGCAAAAATTTGATTTAGAAATAAAGGATAGGAAGGGGACGGAGAACCAAGTTCTTAGATCACTTGTCAAGGTTGGAAAACCAAGGAAAAAAAAAAAAGATGACAAATGCAAAATCAATGAATCATTCCGGATGAGCAACTATTTGAGATTTCAATGAGAGATTCCATGGTATGGCGACTATGCAAATTTTTGTTGCAAGCAATATTCTACCACCGGAGACTCACAAAGCAGAGAAGAAAAGAAATTTTGCATGATGTTAAGTGGTACATGTGGGATGATCCATATTTGTTTAAGCGGTCTTGTAAACAAGGTGATTCGACGGTGCGTCCCATACAATGAAGTAAAGAATATTCTACATGAGTGTCACTCATCATTGGCCTATGGTGGGCATTATGGAAGCGAGAGAACAACAACAAAAAAGTGCTACTGATGCGGTTTTATTGGCCCACATTATTCAAAGACGCCCATCAGTTTGTTAAACAATGTGATAGGTGTCAAAGGGTGGGAAACATCTCGAAACGTAATGAGATGCCCTTACAAACGATTCTGGAAGTGGAACTTTTTGATGTATGGGGTATCGATTTCATGGGACCATTTCCATCGTCCATGAAAAATCAATACATTCTCCTCGCAGTGGACTACGTGTCAAAGTGGGTTGAAGCCGCAGCTCTACCAACGAATGATGCCAAGGTGGTCCTCAAATTTCTGCAAAAGAACATATTCACGAGGTTTGGCACACCAAGAGCAATTATAAGTGACGAAGGTAGTCACTTCTGCAATAAACCGTTTACTGCTCTTTTGGCCAAATATGGAGTAAACCACAAGATAGCCACAACATATCACCCATGAAACCAATGGACAAGTGAGGTATCAAACAGAGAGAAGTTAAAAGATATTGGAGAAAGTGGTGAATCCAGAGTCGGAAAGATTGGTCACTTTGAGATTGGATGATGCTCTATGGGCTTCTACAAATCAGATCTGAAACACCAATCGGGATGTCACCATATCAATTGTTGTCGGGAAATCATGTCATCTACTGGGTGGAACTACTGACCTGAAGGCATCTTTGGGCGTTGAAAAAAAGCTAAATTTTGATCAAAAGGCTGGGGGGAAAAGAGACTACTGCAGTTGAATGAACTAGATGAATTTGCCTTCAAGCATATGAGAATGCCAAGATATACTAGGAAAAAATCAAACGATGGCACGATCTAAAAATTCTGCGTCGGACATTCGAACCGGGCCAATCAGTTCTATTGTTTAACTCAAGGCTGCGGTTGTTCCCGGAAAGCTCAAATCAAGATGGTCGGGACCATTCACAGTCAAGCAAGTTTTCCCTCACGGAGCGGTTGAAATTCTGATCGTAACCCTCTCGAAACGTTCAAAAGTCAATGGACACCAATTTGAAGCATTCTTTGGGCGGAGAGACCAACAACGTGTGATCGCCATCACGTTGGTAGATACAACTTAAATAGGAAGTAGTAGTCGGTGAAAGACTTAAAATCAAGCGCTCATTGGGAGGCAACCCAACTTTTCGATTTATTATCGTATTTTTCATTTGCATTTTTTTTAGGAATTCATTAGATAGAAGAATAAGATTAAATTCTCGTGATACTCCACACAACATACCATACATCCAATACTAACAAAAGTTCATGTGTCATACTATGCGAAATTTGAGAAACAAAAGCACCATTGGAGTACAAAAGCGGCGAGAACAAAGGAATCGACGAGGGACTACTTGCCAGGCCTGACCTCTCTAATCTAATACCCCAGCAAGGTCCTTCAACAAAACAAGAGGAGACCCACCAAAATGAGGCCTTTTATAGTACCCCAGCAGGAGAGGTCCGAACGTAATAGAATCGATGGGGGCATGCCCGTGAAGCGGGCAATTCTAATATAAAACCCCCACGGCAAGTAGGGGTCTTAGTATATGAAGGGACTTGGCAGTTTTGTTACACCTCTCTTATAACCAATCACCCCCACTCTTTCATTAACCCACTACTCCATAACTACCACCCACTTCCCCCACTTCCCCAAAACCATTACTACCCCCAACTTCCCACCTCCTCACTCCACCAATACTAGATTAACCACCCCATCTATAAATACTACACCCATTCATCCAACCTTCTTCACCAAAACTCACATTCTACATACAATTTGCATTCTTGTGAGCTAGAGAGGTCTAATTTCAAGGTTTGAGGGAAAGTTAGGGTTATAAAAGCTCAAGGGCGATATGGCTTCATCATCATCTAAACACCAACGGGGAAGAGTTCACGCCCATCTCAACCAACTTGCACCTTTTGATCGTCGTCGAAAGTTTGCGAGTCCACCGCCATGCATTGGCCAGATGATTACATGCTCACCAAAGCTCTTACACAGGAAAGGGCATGGCACCGAGAGGGTAACGACGGGGAGCTTATGCAACAAATTTACAAAAGGGATGGGTGAAATTCACTCGAGGATCCGAACCGGCAGTAGTAGTGAATATAGTCAAGGAGTTCTATCTGAATCTTGAGGACAAAAGAGCCATTCCGAGCTTATGTGCGAGGGGTGGTTGGTCCCATTCGGTCTGCGGATGCTATCAATACGTACTACCAATTGAGGGTGCCACGCCACTTTGCCAATATGAGCATCTCGCGCCGATCCAGATTTTGATGAAGTGATCATGACAATGACGAAGCACGAACATCATGGACGAAAAGGTCGAAAGGAGGCACGGTGTTCCCCAAAGAAGAACCTAAGCCTCTATGGTAAAATATGGTATGCATTCCTTTGTGCCAAATTGCTTCCGTCCCAACATACTTCCGGCGTCACCAAGGAGAAGGCGTTCTTTGTTATTCGCCATTGTGCAAGATTTTATCATAGGCGTCGGGCGATCATCTACTTTTCTATCCGCCGGTGCTTAAGGGAAATTTTTTGGAGGCTTGCCACACCCATCACTAATATGTGGGTTGTGTCTCGCCAAGGAGTTCGATGGTCGATGATGAGCCCACGCAATTGCCTCTCGCACTCCTTGATTCACGATTGATTGCGACGATATGTTGTGTGGGGCGGGGGCGAGAGTCTCACCCCAATGGCGTGGGTTTTATTTTTCTTCATCATCGGAAGAAGCGAGAGAATCCTCTGAAGCCTCGGGGATGAGGATGACGACATGGGAGATCAAGGAATGAGCAGGTACCACGGACCGACGCTTTATCCGAAACTCAATTCCTTGAGTTCCAAAATCAAATGATGAAAAATGCCAAAAACTCGTCAGGAAAATGCATGGATTGGCGATGAGGCAAGACCATATTTTTGAGGCTATGCACACTTCATTTGCCTCGTTGACCACAACTCTCCGAAATTTCCACCCGTGGGACAAATTCCATATAATCCATGGGTCCAATGCCCGAGTTCCCACCGAGTGACTCGAGATGAAGACCAACAACCACCCCTCGGACTTAAGCATCAAAAGGGAAGTCCTCACACTTATATTGCTATATCATACAATGAGGACATTGTTCATCTTAAGTTTGGGGATTTAAATACATGTGTTGCATGCATTTTAGTTTAAATTTGCATATTTTGTTTATGACATTTATTTTCTGTATTGCATTTTATGTTTGGTATTTGCATGATAGCTTAGGGCATTTATCGTAGCTTAGGATTGCATAGTAGAAGGAGTATAAATGCATTTTGTTATCTATCAATTTATTATAAAAAAATAAAAAAAAATAAAAAATAAAAAAAAAAAATAAAAAAATTTAGTTAGTAATTATTGTGTGTTTTAATCCTTTAATGTTGTGTTTCATGTTATTTTGGCCTATGATGTGATTGTAAAATAAGTAGCAAATACAGTATTGAATATTAGGACTGTGACACAATGATCGTATTTGAATCGAATTTTGAGTTGCTTGAAACTGGTATACAAGGATAGCACGTTTTAAGAACATCTTTGTTAATTGACTAAGTTCAAACCGGTACTTAATTGGTTTCTAAAGGTTAATGCTAGGGCAAGTGATATAATGACAAAAATGGTAGTTAGTAAAGGCTGAAATTAAAATGAGGCAAAAACTTAAGTTTGGGGGATCTTTGGGGTATATAAGCTATATATTTCCTTATTAATATATATATATATATATATATATATATATATATAACACATATATGGCATGTCTTGTCTAGTTTTGTGGCCTTTGTTACTTGAGTAAAGTAAGCAGGGGGATTGTCTTTACACCTAGCGCCCTAAGGTCTTTATAGTGCAGGAGTCGTTGGTGAAAGCTCGTTAAGGTAGCATTGAAAAGCCTAAGGGAATAAGACATTGCATAGCTATGTATATATATATAAAAAGAAGAATAAAATGGAAATAAGAGCAAAAAGCCCCGTGGATGGAAATAGAGCATAAGTACCCAGGTGAACCACGTGATGTGTGATTGCTTGATTTTTAGTTGAAACTAGCTAATTTTTGAAGTTTTGGAGTTTGTCTTTGCATGAGTCCTTCTAAGAGGTGATTATGTATTGAATTTGAATCGATATCGGTTATCATGGATGTTGCTTTTACACACACACGATACCGATGATAATAGCTTAAGATTCGAGGATTAAACGTGATTTGTAGATTAGTTTTGATGGTTGATGTTGTATAGTTGCTTATTTTCATTTGAGGCCATTGAGATAATTGTGATTAGTGATATTGTTGGATTGGATAGTATGTAGAGTGGGTCGTATTCATATCATTGCATTGCATGTAGTGTCTTGTGCTCGAGGACTATACGGTTTAAGTTTGGGGATTTTTTGATAAGTGTATTTTATATACACAATTTCATGTCTAAATCATGCTTATTCTTTGCTATGTTTTTGTAAACAAGTGCATTTTTACTTGGTTTTGTTGTTTTTATGTGTGGGTTGGTGGTTGTTGGCGATTCATGGATTATTTGGGATATTTGGTGCATTTGGAGTTAAATTGGAGCCATAGAAATAACTTCGGTGTTGCGAAAGCAAGTCGAGATATCAGAGAGATAATGCCATGGGAAGAATGCATGTATGTAAAGTAAACACCCCACGGGGAGGTCTACCGATCAACTTTAGAGCAGCGAGGCCCGTAGGCGGGCGTTTTCACTACACACACCCCCCAAGGCGAATCGACTCTCGACCAAGATAGAACTTTAAGCCCGTAGGCAATGACATTTTAACACATATACACCCTAGCAAGGTGGGGTTGGGAAAAACTCAGGAATGTCTGTTGCATTTAAACTTCTATTGGACTCAATTTCAGTTGTTTTAATGAGTTTATAACTCTATTTGTTAGGGATGTAGGTTGGAGTATTAGACTTGATATATATTACTCTTTAGAAAACACAATAAAAAAAAATCAAGAAAGCTTACGAAGATCAAAGTCATCTTATTGGAGAGCAAAAGTGGAGGAGTATTTGAAGAGTTTTTCAAGACGGTTACATTTGTAGTCTACGTAAAGGGTGTTTTCTAATATTCTTTGTGTTAGATTATTATTTGTGATTGAAAGAATGATTTCTATGATTTATTCAGTGCTTATTTCATTTATTATGAACTAATTCACTTTTTAGGCTTGTGATGGATCCTTAAGTGAATCGATGGTTTTGTAATCTTTGATTCCCAATTTAATAAATTATCTTCAGTTTATCTATATTGATTTATGCTTGAATCTATGAATTATCTGGCCAATAATTCTTCGTGGGGTTGGATGGAATCGAGAGAGGATATTCAATTCTAGACCTAGTTGATATAAATGTGTTCGAGATTTTGTTAGTAGCTTAAACTTTGATTAGTGTGAAGATAGAGATATACTTAACACCGCATGTAATCGGATAAGAGAACTTGTTCTTCAACCTTCTTCAATTGTAATTCACATAGAGATATAGTCGTTAGTTGATTAAGGTGTTTAACAGTTTCTATCTTAATTGTGGATTGACGTTAATATGGTATTAATGCATCGAGAGGTGGTTAGTACTACGTTTGTGTTCTTGATTAATAAAGCCGAGATAGTGCATTGAATTGGGATAAAAGTGTTAAAACCAAAGTGAAGCTTAAGGTGAAATCATAAGTCTAATTCTCCATTAATTGCTTGAAAATTGATTTTGATATTTGTGGTTGTTTTATTTTAGTTTAATTATTCTTAATTTTAGTTTAGTAATTTCAATCATTGAATTTGATTTGTTTAATAAAATTAGGGTTAATAGAAGATTGGTAATTGTAAGTTAAGGTATTTTTTGCTAATTAGTCTCTATGGGAGCGATACTCTACTCATCACTCTATTACTTGTTGACCACGTATACTTGCGTGTTGTGCGTATATAGATTTTGCGATGCATATGAAGAAGAAAGTGCAAGAAGGTGCTATGCCAGAAGCAAGAATCGATGAAGAAGGAATACTTCGAGTCAACTCCAGACTTTGTGTTCCTAACAACCCTGATTTAAAGTATAAAATCATGATGGAGGCGCACAACACACCGTTTGCAATCCATCCTGGGAGTACCAAAATGTATCGTGATCTTCGACATACATTTTGGTGGAGCAATATGAAGAGAGAGATCGCAGATTTTATCTCAAGGTGTCTAACTTGTCAACGAGTCAAGACGGAGCATCAAGTACCAAATGGTCCATTGCAACCACTTGAAATTCCAGAATGGAAGTGGGAGCACATTACCATAGATTTCATTACCAGTCTTCCCAAGGTTTCTCAAGGCATAGATGTGATTTGGGTCATTGTTGATAGATTGACCAAGTCGGCTCATTTCTTACCTATACGAGAAACTTATACACTAGAACGTCTTACTCGTATGTACATAAACGAGATTATAAGATTTCATGGTATGCCAGTATCCATAGTGATAGACTCCACGGCACGCTTGCGCGAGGTGGTCGCCGCCCCGATCGTTTCTGGAACAGTTGTTGGGTGAATTGCTTGCAACACCTTAACCCCTCGCCTATATGTAGATGGTAATCTTGGTACAATTTCTCGCATTCAGAATTCTGCGTTGAATGGACACCAACGACATCTTGACCCCTCGCTTATATTGAAGTGGTAATCTCGGTACAATCGATGATTGATGCGGTAGAAGACGCCACACACAACTATGAATTGTTGTATGAAAAGTCGAATTGAACCTCAAAGAAATAACTAAGAAAAATACTTAGGAATTCTTCAAAGAACCAAAAGTAGAGAATAACCTCACAAATATATTGAATAATAATAATGTATAATGTATTTGATTACATCAACTTGAACCTCTATTTATACTACTCAAAACAATCCAAATTCTAATAGGAATTTATAAGCTATAACCCTAATTTCTATAAGGAAATAGAAATCAAATTGGAAAAGAAATTCTAATTAAAAAGAAATCCTAATTAGAATAGAATTTAGAATTAATTCTAGATGCTAAGAGATTTTCCATGCCGTGTACGTTGCCGACTTTCCCGTGTCTTGCTAGGACTTAAAATAATGCTCCGACTTCTTGCGTGTCTTTGCTAAAATTGACAATGTCCAGCTTGATGATTGCAACAAAAAAACGTAGCCCACCAAAATGATATGTTGAACATACTGACTCCATCTCCATGCATTGATTCATGAAAATTAATAATGAAAAGCCCACTAGATGCTATGTTTACATGATGGAGAATATGTTGAGTCTGATAACTTGAAGAATTAAAAAGGTACGGCCCACATGATTAAATAAGTGTTGGCATATCTTTATTCCTTTACATGTCTGGCATGGGTTGAAATCATTTGTTGAATACTTGACGCTCGAGTCGATAAATTGACGAAAAATCCTGACCCGGTCAATCTGTCATCATTCCCCTCCTCTTCAAAAGGATTTGTCCTTAAATCTAGCATCCGCTCCCCTTGAAAATGATTTGTCCACAAATCTGATCCTACATCAAAACAAACAAAGTTAGAATCACCAAACAAAACATAACCACAAGTCTCACCTGGTACTTTAAATGAATAAGCAATATCAGCAACGTAAGCAAGAATTTGAAAAGCTCCTGGATCAAATATCAAAATGAAAAACTCTTTATGTGATAGATTTCCCCAATGGCGAATTCCCGGATCAAACGGAAATCTTATGATCTCGATCATTTTCAAACATAACCACGTCAATGATCCTGGGTCAAATATCAACTTTTGAAATCCATGAGGTCGCATAATCCCATACACCTGAATCCCTGGATTAAACACAAAATAAAACAAATCAATAAGTTTCTTTTGTCTAATCATGAAGAAATTAAATAAACCAAAATCATATGCATAGTTTACTAAAATAATATTCAAAACACTCCCCTGTAGACTCTCAATGCATTGATCAAATTGAATTGCACGATCCATGATTCCCTCGATGAATATAATCGTATCACGAATCTGCAAAACACAACCAACCTTTCTCTTTCCATTGACATTAACACAATAAAGAACAAATAATGTTCTCAACGGAGTAAAAAGGTCACAACCAACTTCACAAGATAAAAACTCAATAACATACTTATTATGACAAACAAACTCAACACATGCTATAGAATTATGCAAATTGTTGACAAAAATTGGAATATCATCAAAATAGAGAATACCAATTTTTCCCATAAAAGAATGTAAAATATAATTCAACAATTCCATAGAAGTATGCAATGCCTTAGCTAATCCAAGTGAACTAACTAAACATGAAAATAACTCATCCCTCAAACGATCTTGATGATAAACACTTGTTGAATCAAAATCATATGATAACAAATCATGCAAGGAAGATTGGTCGAACGGACAAACATGATCACTACCATTGTCAACTAATGACAACTCATGTAAAGATTGATTAGCATGAAAACCTAACTCAACATATGGATAAGAAAACCTAGAATGAATTTCATGCAAGTAACAATGATCATAAACTAACTCAACATAAATCAAATATCCACCGTAGTTCATGATAAAGATGATTTTACCCTCAAAATAGCTAACAACAAATCCAATGGAAGCATGCAAAACATGTTTTAAATAACTCATGAAAACACTAGATGCATTAGTTAATCTATCAGAAATAACTAACCACCTATATAACTCACTTGCTAAAACAATTTTCCCTTTATCACAATCTCTCATGCTAAATTGATTAGGCATTGTCATCACATGATTATTATCACATGTAGATAAAACATAAGAACTATGCAATTTATCAAACATATTATCTAAATAAAGAAAAGAATAATGATACTTATTTACCAATTCAAAATCAATGCACAAATTCGTTGTCACATTCTCCTTAGGTACTATGATCTCATAATTAGCACACGAACTCATGTCTTCTCTCATGATACCCACTTTCACCAACTCTCCAACCCGCCTTGGTAATTTCAGCTGTCTCCTCGAATACTATCACCGATCTCCGGATCGTTTCTAGCACAGATTGTTGGGTGAATTGCTCATAACACCTTAACCCTACGCCTATATGTGAGGCGGTAATCTTGGTACAATTACTCGCGTTCGTAAATCAAGCGTTGAATGGACACCAACGACACCTTGACCCCTCGCTTATATTGAAGCGATAATCTCGGTGCACAATCGACGATTGATGCGGTGAAGACGCCTACACACACAACTATGAATTGTTGTATGATAAGTCAAATTGAATCTCAAAGAAATAACTAAGAAAATACTTAGGAATTCTTCAAAGAACCAAAAGTAGAGAATAACCTCACAAATATATTGAATAATGAATAATGAATAATGTGTTTGATTACATCAACTTAGACATCTATTTATACTAGTCAAAACAATCCAAATCCTTATAGGAATTTATAAACTATAACCCTAATAAAAGTCAATTTAGAAAAGAATTCTAAGTAAAAAAAAATCCTAATTATAATAGAATTTAAAACTAATTCTAGATCCCCAAAGATTTTCCATGCCATTTTTTAAGCCGCGTGACTTGATTTTTTTTTCCCCGCATGAATCAGATTTGCATGATAAGCTTGCTGAATAAATAATGTTGAGAAGGCCCCACTTGAATTATTATGTTTACATGTTGAATATGCTTGGTTGCATGTTGCCCCTCACGTGAAAAGGTAAGTAAGCTTCCTTTATCAATAATCTTGTTGTTATGACAATTTTTAAATCCCACATTTGAATAATATGTAAAGTATTGTAGGTCCATGTTAACTTGCTGCATAATCTGCCCCACCTGATATAGAATACTTCTATGCTTGTATTAAATGGGACAATTTGGCCTAGTCTAATAATGCTTGAATTATACTTCTTTGAATAATTTTCAATCCAATTATTTAAAATTATTTGATGAACACTTGGCGCTTGAGTCGATAAATTGACGAAAAATTCTGACCCGGTCAATTTGTCATCATTCCCCTCCTCTTCAAAAGGATTTGTCCTCAAATCTGGCATCCGCTCTCCTTGAAAAGGATTTGTCCACAAATCTGATCCTACATCAAAACAAACAAAGTTAGAATCATCGAACAAAACATAACCACAAGTCTCACATGGTAATTTAAATGAATAAGCAATATCAACAACGCAAATAAGAATTTGAAATTTTCCAACTCCTCCTGGATCAAATATCAAAATAAAAAACTCTTCATGTGATAGATTCTCCCAATGACGAATTCCCAGATCAAACAGAAATCTTATAATCTCGATCAATTTCAAACATAACCACGTCAATGATCCTGGGTCAAATATCAACATTTGAAACTTGACACGTTGCAAACAAAAGCTCTCTTGACTTTCTAGATTAAAAACAAAACAAAATAAATCAACAAGTCCATTTTGTCTAATCATCAAGAAAATAAATAATGGAAAATTACATGCATAGTCTACTAGAACAATATTCAAAACACTTCCCTGTAAACTATCAATACATTGATCAAATTGAATTGCACGATCCATGTTTCCCTCGATGAATATGATCCTATCACGAATTTGCAAAACACAACCAACCTTTCTCCTTCCATTGACATTAACACAATCAAAATCACATAATAGCACCAACGGAATAAAAAGGTCACAATCATAAATTGAAAATTCAATAGCATATTGACGATGATCACAAACAAACTCAACACATGCTAAAGAATTTCCCAAAGTGTTGACAAAAATCGGAATATCAACAAAATAGAGAATAACAAATTTTTCCATGAAAGAATGAAAAATATAATTCAACAATTCCATGGAAGTATGAAATGCCTTGGCTAATCCAAGTGAACTAACTAAACATGCAAATAACTCATCTCTCAAACCATCTTGATGATAAACACTCCTTAAATCAAAACCATATGATAGCAAATCATGCAATGAAGATTTCTCGAACGGACAAACATAATCACTACCATTGTCAACTAACGACAACTCATATAAAGATTGATTAACATGAAAACCTAACTCAACATATGGATAAAAAAACCTAGAATGAATTTCATGCAAGTAACAACATTGAAAACGAGAATATATATCATGATCATAAACTAACTCAACATAAATCAAATACCCACCATAGTTCATGATAAAGATGATTTTACCCTCAAAATAGCTAACAACAAATCCAATGGAAGCATGCAAAACATGTTTTAAATAACTCATGAAAACACTAGATGCATCGGTTAATCTAACCGAAATAACTAACCACCAATATAACTCACATGCTAAAATATTTTTCCATTTATCACTATCTCTCATGCTAATTTGATTAGGCATTGTCATCACATGATCATTATCACATGTAGATAAAACATAAGTATTATGCAAACTATCAAGAATATTATCCAAACAAGAAAAAGAATAACGATACTTGTTTACCAATTCAAAATCGACGAACAAACTCGTTGTCCAATCCTTTTTTAGGTATTATGATCTCATAATCAACACATGAACTCATGTCTTCTCTCACGATACCCACTTTCACCAACTCCCCAACCCGCCTTGGTAACTTCGTCGTCTCCTCGGGAATACTATCAGCTGATCGGTACAAAATGATAGCACGGGGTATTTCATCAACAACTTGCATAATAGACAAAACAGAACTAGACAAAGAAGAATCATTAGTGTTAGTATTCAAAAGCGTCGTCTTGTACGAATGTACAGTCATTGGCTTTTCAAAATATAACTCACTTTTCAACTCACTCTCCTTTTCATAGTCACATATTTCTTCTCTCTCTTCTTTATGCTCACCCTCTCGTTTATTTTTCTCTCGTTTATTTTCATTCTCCCTTTTCTTTTCTCTCTCATTCTTTTCAAATTTTCTTTTCTCACTATCAATCATTTGAACAGTTTCCTTTTGTCGATCTTTTTTTTCTTCTTGCATTTGATCACGATCTTTTTGTAAATACATTAGATCGTCATGAACTTGCTCGGACGTCATAGGATAAAGGTTGACTCTTATTCGATTGTGTACCAATGAATACTTATTAGTACAACTATTATGCTTCGCGCGCTTGCTATGTCGCCATGGCCTCCCAAGTAACAAATGACAAGTATGGATTGGAACTACATCACAAAATATTTCATCTTCATATCTGCCGATGTGAAAAAAAACTGACACTTGTCTAGTCACCATTACCTCCTCACAATCGACGATCCCTTGCATCTTGTAAGGCCAAGGATGTGCAACTGTTGACAACCCTAGTTTATCCACCATTGTAGTTCTAGCAATGTTAGTACCAATTTCACAATCAATTTTTATAATGCATACCTTTTCTTGTACTAGAAACCTAGTATAAAACATATACTTTTGTTGCATTGTTTCTTCCTCGTTAGCTTGCTCACTTGTAGCTTTCCTAGTCTCCCATGACTCTCCAAGAATCGCATGATCTTTTTTTTCAACTTTTATTTCCCTGAGACAATAAATGTTCCTCCTATGCTCCATGGTTTATGAGGTTGCTCCCTACATCCATTATAATTATGATGCCTCTCATAATCCTCATCCCATGATCTCCACCACTCATCCACGCCTGCACTTCATACGAACTCTGGTCTTCTTTTCAATGGCTCTCATAGCCAAACATATTAATTTACTGCAAAACAAGGGTTAGTAGATAAAAACAATTTCCTCACACACTCCCTTACGTGTTTCGCTCGAATTAATGGTTCACTCGTGTATACTCTCAATAAATTGGCTTTTACCCTCGATTAATCTCACCACTAAGCCTTTTACCTCAATATTCTCTCTAATAGGTTCTTTTTGAATTCCCCTAGTAAAATTCTTGGTTTTACTAATCAATTCAAAAATTACTTATCACAAAATAAAAATATAGATGGTGTGACTATCAAAATACCACAAAATCACCAATCGATTGCCTTGTACTCCTCTTGTATGCCTCTGATTTGAAAATTGTAGCTCCGTTTCTGAATTGATGATGGAACGGTATGAACTCTTGGTTGGAATTTAATGATTTGATGGTGTGCTACAAATTTGGTTAGCACAATGGAAATAAAATCTGATTTCTTTTTTTCTTTTTTTTTTATATTATTTTTTTGAACTCTTTTTTTTTTACAATATATATTTCGACAGAAAATTAAAGATAAGTAACTTGCTAGAAAGACTTAGCTTTGATACCAAATGATAGACTCCACTAAGCACGCTTGGTGAGGTGGTCGTCACCGATCGTTTATAAAGACAATTTGTTGGGTGAATTGCTTGCAACACCTTAACCCCTCGCCTATATGTAGATTCGTGAATCTTGGTACAATTGTTCGCGTTCGAATTACGCATTGAATGGACACCAACGACACCTTGACCCCTTGCTTATATTGAAGCGGTAATCTCGGTACAAATCGACGATTCTTTATTGCGAGAAGACGCCACACACAACTATGAATTGTTGTATGATAAGTCAAATTGAACCTCAAAGAAATAACTAAGAAAAATACTTAGGAATTCTTCAAAGAACCAAAAGTAGAGAATAACCTCACAAATATATTGAATAATAATAATGTATAATGTATTTGATTACATCAACTTGAACCTCTATTTATACTACTCAAAACAATCCAAATTCTAATAGGAATTTATAAGCTATAACCCTAATTTCTATAAGGAAATAGAAATCAAATTGGAAAAGAAATTCTAATTAAAAAGAAATCCTAATTAGAATAGAATTTAGAATTAATTTTAGATGCTAAGAGATTTTCCATGCCGTGGTATGCGTTGCCGCTTTCCTGCATCGCTGAGGACTTAAAATAATGCTCCAAATTTCTTGTGTAATCTTGCTAAAATTGACATTGTCCACTTTGATGATTGCAACAAAAAAAACGTGGCCCACCAAAATGATATGTTGAACATACTGACTCCATCTCCATGCATTGCTTCATGAAAATTAATAATGAAAAGCCCACTAGATGCTATGTTTACATGATAGAGAATATGCTGAGTCTGATAACTTGAAGAATTAAAAAGGTACGGCCCACATGATTAAATAAGTGTTGGCATATCTTTATTCCTTTACATGTCTGGCATGGGTTGAAATCATTTGTTGAATACTTGACGCTCGAGTCGATAAATTGACGAAAAATTCTGACCCGGTCAATCTGTCATCATATAGTTTATGATCGAGACCCAACATTCACTTCAAGATTTTGGGTTAGTTTACAAAAAGATATGGGCACGGATTTATGATTTAGTTCGGCTTATCATCCTCAAACGGACGAGAAGTCAGAGAGGACTATTCAAACTCTTAAAGATCTATTAAGACTTTGTGTCCTTGACTTCAAGGGAAGTTGGGACAAGTTCTTACCATTAGTGGAGTTTTCCTACAACAACAGTTATCAAGCAAGTTTTAGCATGGCTCCATTCGAGGCGTTAGTAAGGAAGAAAGTGTCGTTTCTCAAGTATCTTTGGGATGAAGTGGGTGAAGCAACGTTGTTGGGACCGGGAGTTGGTACGTATGACTACGAAAAATATTCAAACGATCCGACAACGTATAAAAACCTCACAAGATCGACAAAAGAGTTATGTTGATCTTCATCGAAAGGACGTGGAATTCAATATTAGAGAACATGTGTTGTTACGTGTTGCTCCATGGAAAGGAGTTACGAGATTTGGAAAGAGATGAAAGCTCAATCCTCGATTCATTGGCCCATTTTTAATCCTCGAACGAGTAGGAACTATGGCCTATAGACTCGCCTTACCGCCAAGTATGTCTCGTGTTCATAATATTTTTCACATATCTATGTTACGTAAATTTGTGAAAGACCCGAACCACATTATTGAGTTAGAACCAGACGAAATAGCAGAAGATTTAATGTATGAAGAGGTTCCTGTTAAAATCTTGGATAAGAAGGAGCATATTTTACGCTCCAAGGTTATACCTCAAGTCAAAGTTTTGTTGAGAAACCACGATGTTAAGGAAATGACCTGGGAGTTAGAATCTGAAATGAAATCAAGGTATCCTCACCTATTCATCATACTAGGTATGTACCCTAATTTCGAGGGCAAAATTTCATAAGAAGGGGAGGTTGTAAGACCCTAACTTTTATGAATAAAGATGAATTTTCTATAAATATCATTTTTGAATATTATGGAGTGAATTTAATATAATGTTGTAGTTGTGGGTAATATTTATAAATTTTGCAAAGTACGCAAGTTGTTATATTATATTTAATTGGTCAAGGAATGTTCGTTTTAACAAGGAATATTCATACGACGGCACAATCATTGGTGGACCCCACAACAAAATTATTGTCAAATTGAGAAAATGACAAAAATATCTTTTTATAAAAATAACTATGAAAGTTTTACTGATTAATCGTTAGAATACCGGTGGTTAAAATATAGTAATACGCAGGGTTGCATAAGAATAACTACCAGTATTGCACAAGATTTTTGAATTATTGATTCTTACGCAAGGCACTACTCAATAATTATTACAAAAGATTATCGCTTCAATATTTTAATTTATTGATTCAATAATTACTTTGCATTGATATTTTATATTATTGTTGTTTCAATAATTGTCACTGCACAGTATTTCCCATTATCAAATCAATAATTCATATTATTTGAATAATATTATTAGATAAGATTATTGACAATGTCTAGAAAGTTCTGTCAAGGAGAGGTTTGGTCACCTAATTGCGCGCTAGTAAGGAGAAATCCTTATCGGAATACCCCCACTTTCTTGGGAACGGCCTGGTTGTCATTATTGTGATTATGTAATATTTTTTGTGAATAATTAATTATTGATTTATATGATAAGGAAATATTTATTTTATGTGGACATAAATGATGGATAGGAAAATATTTATTTTATGTGGTTATAAATGAAGGAATTAATTTTGAGGTGTTTTATCAGTATTTTATCGGATTGGATGTATTAAAAAAATCAAATCAGTGTTCTTAAAGCTCTATTGCGTGAGTTATAATTTTAATCCGACCATTGGATCGTTGTGATTTTGGATATGTTATGCATATATAAGTTGAGTATTTGTCCACAAATTTTGAACCGTTAAAAATTAACGTATGATTTGTTATGAATTTTAAGAGGTGTTGAAAATTGTTCGTTTGTGAAATTCGAATATTTTCTGTTTGGAATTTGAAAAACCTTTCTTCTGCAAAGTTGTAGAGAATTCGATTTCGTGTGGAATTGACATAAAATTTATATTTTTTTGATAAAAGGGCTATTTTTTATGAATTATTAAAGTTTTGAAAAATAAATGTTTTTATTAAAAACATGGTGGACCCCACTTTTTGGTTGGTGTGGAAAGTTGCTGATTTTGGTGGGGCCCACTAGTGGTGGCTGAGATTTGGTCAAGAAAATGTGCGTGGAAAAAAAATATTATTTTATTATTTAGTCTCCTATGGCGTTCTAGCATTTTCCTATAAATAGGCGCTTAAGTTAGAATTGAAAATCACACCAGAATCATAGAATTCTTCTTCTATAATTTTGAGCGTATTTCTTTCGAGTTTTAGAAAGCTTTGAGTGTAGAAAATAGTGAAAGTTTTCTTTAAGAATATCCCCGCTATACTAGTTGGAATACTCTTCTTTTCAAGGTAAGGGATGTTATTTTTGTTCAATATTCGCTTGAAAAAATATTTTTTCCCATACTCTGTAGTATGTAAGTAATATTATTTCGTTTCAGATTTCGAATTCTATACTCGTTTTGTTAAAATTTTGGCTTCTATACTCCATGAAATTAATAGAATATCCTTGATATTTGCGCTTCATCCAGTATCTTTTTATGGAAATATTATTCTGAGCATTCTTGATAAGTTTTAACTTTTTTGTGGAAGTACTATTCATGGGTTACTATTCACAAGTACTATTCACGGGTACTATTCACTCGAGTACTTTTCACCTAGGGTACTATTCATGATAAAAATTGATTCGTTTTCGGTCCAAATTATTTTTGGTACAATATTATTCTTGAATTTTACTCCACAAAGCAGTATCATGTTGACAATTTGGACATTATTGATTTCTGGATAAATTAAATTATAATCTTTAAAAATTTATCTTTGAACTTATTTTATTGAATTCTTATATCATTGTCATCATCCTCATGTTTATATTATGTTGAAAGTCATCTGTGGCCTGTAGTGCATAGATGGACTTGGTATGATTATGACTAGGGATTATTCGGTATAATCATGATCGTAATGTTACAAATGATGTGGTAAAAGTCCTCATTGTCCTGTAGTGCATTGATGGACAGTTGTTGGCATGATCATGACCATTGATGAATACACGAACATCCTTAGCCCGTAGTGCATGAATAATTTGTGGTCGTGGTACTAAAAAATATCCTTGGCCGTAGTGCAGGGGTGATTCGATGATGTGAATTATTTATTAAGCTGAGTCTCTGTGACACCCCCAAATCCGTGTACTTTAATTCCATGGGATTTGGTGTTCATTGTAAAAATATCGTCTATCTATCTACTCATAATAAATGTAAACCATGCAATAGATAGAAATAAATCCTTCCCTTATGAGGTTACAACATCTGAATAATAAATACAATCTAAAGTCAAACTAACCTTAAACATCTATGCGGAAACATAAACAAATAATAAGTCTTAAACAACATCAAGTCTCGACAATAACATTCTTAAAATTAAATAACAAGTCTTCATCACTTATTAGCTTTGCCCTTGTCTTTGCTAGTAGAAGGCTCGTCGGACCTTTCGTTCTTAACTACAATGTTATTATTACGCAAGAGTGAGCACGATTGCCTACAAGTATAATAATACAACAATAAAATAATAACATGCGAGTGAATCAAAAAAAGCTTCTGTAACAAGAAAACTCGACTTTTGAATCAAGAATGAATAACAAGAATCAAAAGAAATTCTGAGGGTCATAAGACCTTGAACTATGTCCTAGGCTGTCAAGTGTTTATACTTGAAACCTTTAACAATCATAAGACTATGGACTCTTCTTCTCGTACTTAGGGGGATCAGCCCTTAGTACCATATTGTTCACAATATCTTAACGCTAAAGCGTAATTAATCCCCTATAACAGGGTTGTTCATCTCAGTTTGAAATTAGAGTCCGCACCAAAGGAAGTTTGGTTTGGATCAGCTCAACAATGGTTCTCAAATTTAGAACGTTCATCAACTATGGATTAGTCTAATCAATAAGGGTTCGCTAGTCTTACAAGGTTCAACAATAATTGATATTCAATTTGAATAATAAAGTTCAAGATGTATACAATCGAATAACTATTGTATAACAGGAATAATGCTTTTAAAGAATGATAACATCTAATATGAAATATTGACTTGAACAATAATAAACAAGATAGAATAAGGAACTTGTTTTATGTAAAGAAACAAGGTTTAGGAACTTACTCGTCATGTAGGCTAAACGATTACTACTTCCATTCACCACAAATCCTACACATACACCATATGTATTCACGCTTCATTAGTTACATTTTCACTTAATTATTTAATATAAACTCCACTTTATTTAACAAATCATTACCCTTCTAATTTAATTACTTAATTAAATTAGAATATTTTCATTTCCTTACTATTATTACACTCGAATAAATTATTTCATAATAATTTCTATTGAATATTTATTTTATTCCATAAATATTTCAACTAAAATATTTATTTTATTTGATAAATATTTTAATAATAATTTCCATCAAATATTTATTTTATTCCATAAATATTTCAACTAAAATATTTATTTTATTTGATAAATATTTTAATTAATTATTATTTTTATTTTATTTTTTATTTTTTTTATTTATTTATTTTTCTACTCTTTAGGCTAGTAATTTAGTTTAGTAACGCTACCGGAGCGAGTTACCTGAACTCGATTCTGCTTGATTTTACAATTACGTACCAAATTAGGCCAAAAAAAATATCTCCCAATTTCAACTATACGTTCTGTGAAGAACACAGAACAGAGCCATAACTTCAAATTTTCATGACCATGCATTAATTTAAGCATACCCATATACTATAATTCATATATGATCATTATCCAACCTTTTTAACATAATTTTAACAAGTTAAAATACATAATTTATAGAATCAAAACATGTAATTTTACTGTTCTTGATGTTCTTGAAAGTTTTGAGCACAAAACATGAAAATTAACACTAAGGGTTCGTTATAACACTAAATATGTCCATTCGAAGTTTGTTTTCTTCGTTTTAACATGCATAATTATATACAAGCATAAAATTTATGAGATAATATATGATTGACGTATTAATTTTGTGAGTAAGGGTCATATGGCCATATTTCTCTACTCTGTAATTTTGTAGCAACAATATACGACGTA
This sequence comes from Panax ginseng, assembly GCA_020205605.1. Classification (NCBI taxonomy): domain Eukaryota; kingdom Viridiplantae; phylum Streptophyta; class Magnoliopsida; order Apiales; family Araliaceae; genus Panax; species Panax ginseng. The sequence goes on along the minus strand of CM035149.1, from coordinate 54,485,108 downwards.
TTTTCATGAAACTGATGTTATGGAACCATAATATATAGCACAACACGTTATAAAAACATCTTATCACATATATAAACACATAATTATTACTCTTTCCAACTACAGAGATTTTAACAGAAACTTGAAAGCCAATTTCATGAAAACTTTAATGACGTAAAATAGAAATTGGGTTGAAGAGATTACCCAAAGCGTGGATAAGTAGAGATGAAAATCCCATTTTCAGATACTACTTTAATCACAGAGTTTCTCACAAAATTCCTCTAAATTCTCTCTAAGCTCTCAAATTTTATTTATATTAGCATACGTGAAAAACAAATAATAAGTCTGATGTGTATAAGAACTGGAGTAGTGGTGGTCAGTTACTCAATCATGGGTTAACTGCTCTCAACCCCCACTAAGGCCTTGTTTGGCTATTCATAATAACTCACTCCCATTAATTTGATAAACTTCTTATACTATAGTTTAATATAATATCACGCTCATTTACACAATAAATCTAATATCTTATTTAATTTAAATAAAATATAATAATTTTTCATTTAATTCATATAGTCACATAATTAAATTTCTCGCTTTTATTAATTATGTCAAATTTATTAACTCTCTAATTAATTATTAAATTAATTAAAATAATATTAGGCTTATTAAATATTTTATTTAATTCAATAAGCTCACATAATTACATACTTCAAATAATAAAAAATTTCCACATTAATTTAATAAATATAACACATATAATTAAATTAATCTACCACAACTGTAAAATCCCAAATTTTACGAATAAAGATTTAATTTTCTCAAAAAAAAAATTTCAAAATTATGGTGTGGATTTGAGATAATGTTATAGTTGTGGGTAATATTTAGAAATTTTGAAAAGTATGCAAGTTGTTATATAATATTCGATTGATTGGGAGTATTCTTTTTATCGGGGAATATCCGTACAACGGAACAATCATTGGTGGACCCCACAACAGAATTATTATCGGATTGAGAAAACGACAAAAATATTTTTATGAAAAAATAATGGCGGAAGTTTCACAGTTAACTGTTGAAACACCTTGGTGTTAAAATACGATGTCTACGCGTGGTTGCATAGTAGCATACTCAGATTGATTATTGATGCTTACGTGAGAAGTCACTCGGTTTTTGTTCAATTATTGCTACAATAATTGTTGCATAAGTATCTCATGTTATTTGATTCAATTATTGTCGATATTTTATATATTATTAAATCAATAATTGAGATAACAAAGTTATTAATATTATTATTTGCAATATTAACGATGTACAGAAACGACACAGTCGATTAATAGTGTGAATTATAATAATGATGATAAATTTTGTTTTATTATTATTATAAATATAATAAAATAGAAAACTTTTTATATAAAATAGAATACATTTATAAAGTTATACATTTTTATTAAATTATAAATAGAATATATTATATTTTATTATGCAAAGTGTGTTTGCATAGTAAAATCTTTTATATAAAATAGAATACTTTTATAAAGTTATTTGTTTTATTAGATTTTAAATAAAATATATAAATATATATATATATATATATATTTATAAATAGAATATATTATATTTTATTGCATAGTATCCTTTCCATTCTCCTATAAATAGGATGCTTAGTTAGAATTGAAAATCACACCAGAAATTTAAAGAATTCTTCTTCTATAATCTTGAGCGTATTTCTTTAGAGTTTAAGAAAGCTTTGAGCGTAGAAAATAGTGCAAGTTTTCTTCAAGTATATCCCCGCCCTACCCGTCGGAGTACTCTTCTTTATAAGGTAAGGGGTATTATTCTTTCGTATTCATAAAGAGAGTTATTTTCTTTCAATACTCGTAAGGGGTATTATTTTTTCGTATTCATGAAGAGAATTATTTTCTTTTAATACTCGTAAGAGCTGTTATTCCATTCTTTATTATTATGTTGGAATAACTTTGTCATGCAAGATACCGCATACATGGTGAAATTCTTACATTATTCCATTCTTTATTATTACATTGGAATAACTTTGTCTGCATCTTGATCTATCGCATGCACAGGTGAATTTCATTGTTATTCCATTCTTTATTATTACGTTGGAATAACTTTTATGCAAGGCTCTATCGCATACACGTGAATTCTGTTGTTATTCCATTCTTTATTATTCTATTGAAAAAATCTGTCTGTGCGGTCTATCGCATGCCTGGTGAATTCTGTTGTTATTTCATTCTTTATTATTCTGTTGGAACATCCTGTCTATATGGATTATGCATGACCTGGTTCCATTCTTTGTTATTCTGTTGGAACATCCTGTATGTGCGGATTACGCATGACTGGTTCCATTCTTTGTTATTCTGTTGGAATATCCCATCATCGTGCGGATTCATGCACAACTGGTTCCATTTTTTATTATTCTCGTTGAATAACCTATTTGTGTGGATTACGCACGCTACGTGTGAATTTCATCGTTATTCCATTCTTTTTATTCTCATTAGAAATCCTCTGCATGCGGTTTACGCACGACCTAGTTCCATTCTTTATTATTACATTTGAATAACTCATGCATGCTGCGATTACGCACACCGTGTGAATTCTTCTATTATTCCATTCTTTATTATTACATTTGGAATAACTTTGTCTATGTGGATTACCGCATGCATGGTGAATGATCCTTCGTATTCATTCCTTATTTAATTGTGGATATGATCTATCTACGTGGATTACCGCATGGCGGGCAAAAATCCATTTGCAGTTTCATATATTCTATTATACTCAGTTGGTTAAAGTTTTGGCTTCTATACTCCATGAAATTAGTAGAATATCCTAGATATTTGTGCTTCATCCAGTATCTTTTCATGAAAATATTCTACTGAGCATTCTTGAATTTTACTCCACAAAGAAGTATCATGTTGACAATTTGGACATTTTTGATTTCTAGATAAACTAAAATTTTAAATCTTTAAAATTTATTCTTGAACTTGTTTTATTGAATTATTTATGTCATTGTCATTATCCTCGTGCTTATATTGTGATGAAAGTCATCTTTAGCTTACGTGCATAGATGAACTTGGTATGATTATGACTAGGGATTATTCGGTATAATCATGACCTGTAATGTTATAAATGATGTGGTAAAAGTCCTCAGTGGCCTGTAGTGCATTGATGGACAATTTTTGGTATGATTATGACCAGGGATTATTCGGTATAGTCACGACCATTGATGATTTAATGAATATCCTTAGCCCGTAGTGCAGGGATGACTCGATGATGTGGTTTATTTATTAAGCTGAGTCTTAGAGATAAAAATTGATGAAAACATTTTAAATCATAAAAGATAGTAGATATTATGCTCTTCTTGACTCTTCTAATGGATTGCTTATTCAATTGCAGATTAAACTTGATGTCTATTGTATTTTATCGGTTTAACATTGTTGAAGACTAATGATAATTTATTACGCATTATCTTAGTCATAATATTTCTTCTTGGGCTAGTTGAGCTCACCCTTTTGCTTTCATTGTTCTCTTCGAGGAAATGAGAACGTGGCGAGGACTAGTCGAGGAACGGTGTGACGGTCAGGATGATAGCATTAGTAGTCCTCACTATTCTATGAAGTAGTGTGATAATAAATGTATTGAGGACTTATTTTGAGTTTGAATCTTGTCCGAAAGACAATATTTGTATTAAAACTCAAAACTCACATTTCATTGTGTATATTTAAGGTTGTATTTGTATTCTGTATCATGTATTTGGCGACTTAGAATAGGTGATGTATACCTATTTTGGGGGTGTCACAGTTGGTATCATAGCTTAGGGATATGATCCCTGGCTGAGATGTGAGACAAGAGCTAGGAGGGGAGAGACGGGAATTCCTTCGCTTAGTATGACCTACCTAAGTTTATTTGGTATTTAATTGGTCACGAGTATAGGGATAATATGTGATATGTTAATTAACCCTTGTTTTGTGATGTTTGAAAATGACATCTGAAAATGTTGAGATCAACAATGAGAGCACATGAGACCGTTGAGTCACCAACGATCAATACCGGATAATGTGCAACAGAAGACAATAATCCTCAAGTAAATAACAACACCAATCGATAATGAACGATGGGATGTTCGAGGCTTTATGCAATTCATGCAACATCGAGTGAGAGAGACTCTGTTCAAAATGCGGTGGAAACAACACTTGAAAACTCACGGTGGTCACTACTAAGCGATTCGAGGAGCCGACACGGGAGTTTTGGGAAAGCAGAACCACTTAAAGGCGAGAGCGTGGTTAAAGCGAGATCACCAAGATATTTGATGTCTTGGGATGCTCCGAGGAGCAAAAGGTTCCCTTTGCCACCTTTATGTTGCGTGAAGAGGCAGATTACTGGTGGGAATCTGTAAAGCGTACCCAGACTGACGCATTCAAGATGTCTTGGGAGAAGTTCCAAGAGCTGTTCAACAACAAGTACTTTCCCGAAAGTATTTGTCACATGAAGGAGGTAGAATTCATCAAGCTGCAGCAAAATAATATGATCGTGTCGCAGTACGAGGCTAAGTTTATGGAGTTATCCCGGTTTGCATCCCATTTGGTCGATAATGAGGAGAGAATGACGCGAATGTTTCTGCGAGGTTTGAAACCCGAAATACGTCAATACCTCATTTCTCACAAACTTTAATTATATTCAGATGTTGTGAATAGGGCTCAGTTATTGGAGCGCGATAATGGGTCAGCACAAGCAAAAGGCAACGACCAACAACACGATAATAATCGTACTGGTGGCAACGACCATCGAAACAATGATAACCACCATGGGGGAAATTATCATGCCAAGAATGGTAACCACTTTGGTGGTAATCATGGCCAAGATAATAGAAGTGGAAATTTCAAGAAGAGAAGGTTCAATAATGATGGAAAGACAAAGACACCAAAGACCCATTTCAAAGGAAGAAGAATGACCACTGCCGGTCAGTATGTTTCAAATCGTCTGTGAGGGACACATCCGTCAAACTATAACTGCTGACAATCCAAAGCGTGTTTTAATTGCGAAAGAGAGGGTCACCTAGCTTGATTTTGTTTTATGGTGAAGTCAAATCCAGCTGGGATGCTGACACCAAAGGATGTCTCGGAAAGTCAAAGTCGGTAGTTTAAGTGAGAGCGTTTATCGAGGAACTCGAACGAAGTTGTCATGGGTAAGTTAATTATAGATTCTTGCGAAGTCTATACCTTATTAGATACCGGTTCTACCCATTATTTTATCTCTCTGGCTTGCGCTCAAAGTTTAAATTTGACCCCAGAGAAGTTAGACTTTGACTTATTGGTTGAAACTTCGTTAGTAGAAACCTTCGTTATCTCCACTATTTATAAATCTTGTTTAATTCAAATCGACACTTTCACGTTACCTGTCGATCTTATCTCTTTGAAAATACTTGCCTTTGATGTGATTTTAGGAATCGATTGGTTAACTACTCAACGTGCTAAAATTGATTATTTTTGTAAGGTTGTTAGCTTTTATATTTCTAACCAACCTGTTACGTGAATTCAAGAAACCAAACCACTAAAGTCAATCATTGTCATATCAAGTCATAAGTAAAGAGCCCTGAGCCTTTCGCTAGTGACTTCCAAGTCTTGGAATACACCGAAGCCAGAATATCCGTAGGGGACATCGTGAATAATGGTGGCAAATTGATAGGTATCAATGTGACGTGTTATCCAAGTCTTGGATGAGGGTCACAGTTTTGAATGATATTTCTATCGTTAATAAATTTCTTGACGTATTTCTGAAGACTTCTTGGCCTTCCCCAGAGCGTGAAATTGAATTTTGTACTGACCCCAGTACAAAACTCATTTCTAAAACCCTTAAATATTTCTTCAACCAAAACGAACATATAATGCGCCAAAGACGTTGGCTCGAGCTATTGAAGATTACGACTATACCATTCAATATCATTATAGAAGAGCGCATGTGGTAGATGACACGTTGAGTAAAAGATAGTATGCGTTTACGAGTGCGATGTTATTAACACAAAAAACCCATTTCGTATAACTTACAAATGATGAAGATAGAGTTAAAGACTCTAGAGACCCACGTGAAGATAGCGAATATACGAGTAGAATTGACTTTAATCGATAAAGTTAAAGCCGCTCAAAGTACATACTCAGAGCTGATGAATGTGCAGAAGAAGGTTCAAGAGGGCGTTATTCTAGAAGCAAGAATCGATGAAGAGAGGAAATCTCAACCCTCGATTTAATTGGTCCATTTGAAATCCTCGATTAAGTAGGAACTGTGGCTTATAGACTCGTTTTACCACCAAGTATGTCGCGTGTTCATAACATTTTTCACGTATCGATGTTACATAAATATGTGGACAACTCGAACCACATTATTGAATTAAAACTAGACGAGATAGCAGAAGATTTAACGTATGAGGAGATACGTGTTAAAATCTTGGATAAGAAGGATCGTATTCAACACTCAAAGGTTATACCCCAAGAGTTAGAATCTGACGAAGTGTCCTCATTTGTTTGGCATACCAGGTATGTAAGTAAATTTTGAGGGCGAAATTTCTTAAGGAGGGGAGATTGTAAAATTCCAAATTTTACGAATAAAGATTTAATTTTCTCAAAATATTTTTTTTCAAAATTATGGTGTGGATTTGAGATAATGTTATAGTTGTGGATAATATTTAGAAATTTTGAAAAGTATGCAAGTTGTTATATAATATTAGATTGATGGAAATATTCTTTTTGTCGGGAATATCCGAATGCGACCAGATACAATCATTAGTGGACCCTACAACCAATTATTGTCGGATTGAGAAAATGACAAAAATATTTTTATAAAAATAACGGCGGAAGTTTTACCGTTAACTGCTTGAAACACCGGTGTTAAAAAATGCGATGTCTGGCGTGTAGTTGCATAGTAACACACCAGATTGATTATTGATCTTTACGTGAGAAGTCACTCGGTTTTGTTCAATTATTACTACAGTAATTATTGCATAGTATCTCACGTTATTTGATTTAATTATTGTCGATATTTTATATATTATTAAATAAATAATTGAGATAACAAAGTTATTAATATTATTATTTGCAATATTAATGATGTCTAGAAGTTACATCGATGAGAGATTTGGTCACCTAATTAATTTAGCGCCAATGATAGGAGAAATCCTTATTGAAAGCCCCCTTTTTCAGGAGCGACACAGTGCGATTAATAGTGTGAATTATAATAATGATGATGAATTTTGTTTTATTATTATTATAAATGTAATAAAATAGAAACTTTTTATATAAAACAGAATACTTTTATAAAGTTATCTGTTTTATTAAATTATAAATAGAATATATTATATTTTATTATGCATAGCGTTTGCATAGTTCTGCATAGTATTTGCATAGTAAAATCTTTTTATATAAAACAGAATACTTTTATAAAGTTATTTGTTTTATTAGATTTTAAATAAAATATATAAATATATATATATTTATAAATAGAATATATTATATTTTATTGCATAGTATCCTTTCCATTCTCCTATAAATAGGATGCTTAGTTAGAATTGAAAATCACACCGAAATTAGAGAGAATTCTTCTTCTATAATCTTGAAAGTATTTCTTTAGAGTTTAAGAAATCTTTGGCGTAGAAAATAATGCAAGTTTTCTTCAAGTATATCCTCGCCTACCCGAAGTTGAATACTCTTCTTTATAAGGTAAGGGTATTATTCTTTCGTATTCATGAAGAGAGTTATTTTCTTTTCAATACTAAGTAAGAAATTATTATTCTTTTCGTATTCATGAAGATAATTATTTTCTTTCAATACTCGTGAAAATTCATTATTCCATTCTTTATTATTATGTTGGAATAACTTTGTCATGCTCTACCACATACATGGTGAAATTCTTACATTATTCCATTCTTTATTATTACATGTTGGAATAACTTTTATCTGTGCTGATCTATCACATGCAGGTGAATTACATTGTTATTCCATTCTTTATTATTCTATTGGAATAACACATGCATGCGATCTATCGCATGCACACGGTGAATTCTGTTGTTATTCCATTCTTTATTATTACATTGGAATAACTTGTTCGTGCGCCTATCGCATGCCTAGTGAATTCTTTGTTATTCCATTCTTTATTATTACATTTAAACATCCTATGCATGCGGATTCGATGACTGGTTCCATTCTTTGTTTTTCATTTGGAATATCACATGCATGCGATTACATATGACCTGGTTCCATTCTTTATTATTCTGTTGTAATAACCTGTTTGTGCGGATTACGCATGCCTGGTGAATTTTTCTGTTATTCCATTCTTTATTATTCTGTTGGAATATCCTGTCTGTGCGATTTATGCATGACCTGGTTCCATTCTTTATTATTCAGTTGGAATAACCTGTCTGTGCGAATTACGCACGCCTGGTGAATTCTTCTGTTATTCCATTCTTTATTATTTTGTTGGAATAACCTGTCTATGTAGATTATCGCATGCATGGTGAATGATCCTTCTTATTCATTTCTTATTAAATTATGGATATGATCTGTTTACGTGGATTACCGCATGGCGGGCGAAAATCCATTTGTAGTTTCATATATTCTATTATACTCAGTTGGTTAAAGTTTTGGCTTTTATACTCCATGAAATTAGTAGAATATCCTCGGATATTTAAGCTTCATCCAAATATCTTTTCATGAAAATATTCTTACGAGCATTCTTGAATTTTACTCCACAAAAAGTATCATGTTGACAATTTGGACATTTTGATTTCTAGATAAACTAAAATTTTAAATCTTTAAAATTTATCCTTGAACTTGTTTTATTGAATTATTTATGTCATTGTCATCATCCTCGTCGTTATATTGTGAAGAAAGTCATCTTTGGCTTACGTGCATAGATGGACTTGAGTATGATTATGACTAGGATTATTCGGTATAATCATGACCGTAATGTTATAAATGATGTGGTAAAAGTCCTCGGTGGCACATGTAGGTGCATTGATGGACAATTTTGATATGATTATGACCGAGGATTATTAGGTATAGTCATGACCATTGATGATTTAATGAATATCCTTAGCAAGAGTGCGAGGATGACTTCGATGATGTGGTTTATTTATTAAGTTTGAGTCTCGTGATAAAAATTGATGAAAACATTTTAAATCATAAAAGATAGTAGATATCATGCCCTACTTGACTCTTAAATGGATTGCTTATTCTCACGCAGTTAAACTTGATGTCTATTGTATTTTATCGGTTTAACATTGTTGAAGACTAATGATAATTTATTCTCGCATTATCTTAGTCATAATATTTTTTCTTGGGCTAGTTGAGCTCACCCTTTTGCTTTCATTGTTCTCTTGGAAAATGAGAACGTTAGCTTGAGGACTAGTCGGGGAGCGGGTGATGGTCCGGATGATAGCATTAGTGGTCCTCACTATTCTATGAAGTAGTGTGATAATAAATGTATTGAGGACTTATTTTGAGTTTGAATCATTGCCTGTAAGACAATATTTGTATTAAAACTCATAGCTCATGTTGTATATTTAAGGTTGTATTTGTATTCGTACCATGTATTTTGGCGACTTCGATAGGTGATGTATACTTATTTTTTGGGGGCGTCACAACAACTTCATGAATTAATTATTTAATCTAATAATTAAATCATCAAAAAATATTTATTTAATCCAATAAATATTAAAATTAAATTACAAAATCTCGTTTGTCACATCTTTCCCCCCCTTAAAAAGGATTTTGTCCTCGAAATCACGACTCAATTAATTCGACCCATTACATTCTCCCCCCTTATAAAGATTCTCATCCCCGAATATCGCTTACACATAATTTAAGTAAATAAATGAGGATAATTCTTCATCATATTCTCTTTTAGTTCCCACGTAGCTTCTTCAGCATTGTGGTTCCTCCAAATTACCTTAACAGAAGGTATTACTTTATTTCTTAAAACTTGCTCTTTCACATTTAAACAATCTGAATCGAATTTCTTCATAAGATAAATCTTTTTTCAAATGTAGGGGTTCATATTCAATCACGTGCTTGTAATCGGGTTTGTAGGGTCGTAGAACTAAAACATGGAAGACATTGTGGACATTCTCGAGTCTTTGGAGGTAAAGCTACCTCATACATGACTTCTCCGATCCTTCGCGCATACCTCAAAGGGTCCAATGAATCTTGGGCTTAATTTCCCTTTCTTCCGAACTTGATCTTTCCTTCCGGGAGAGACCTTTAAGAACACATAACTACTTGATTCAAACTCAACATTTTTACGGTGTGGATCGGTATATTTTTTTTTAGCCTATCTTGAGCTGCTATCAGTCTTGTTCGGATCACTTTGACTATTTCTTCTGTCTGCTGAACCAATTCCGGGCCTAGTAATTGTCTTTCATCAAACTTCATCCCAGTGTAGCGGAGTTACGCACTTTCACGCGTATAACGCTTCATAAAGGCGGCATGTCAATACTAGCGTAATGGTAATTTATTGTAGCCAAACTCTCTGAGCGGTAGATGATCATCCCAATTTCCTTTAAAGTCCATTATACAAGCTCTTAACATGTCTTCTAATATCCGAATTGTTCTTTCACTCTTTCCATCCACATGCGAGGGTGATATGCCGTACTCATTCACAATTGTGTACCCATGCATTCCTGTAGACATTTCCGAAGTTCGATGTAAAGCGCGGATCCTATCGAAAACAATTGACACTTTGAACTCCGTGCCTCAAAATAATCTCTTTCACATATAACCTTGCCAAGTGATCTAAGTTGAATCTATTTTGATCGAAAGGAAGTGTGTGGATTTCATCAATCGATCAACAATAACCCATCTTTACGTCATAGCCTTTTTGAGTTATCGGTAGGCCCACCACGAAATCCATCGTAATATGTTCCCATTTCTATTCTGGAATTTCTAAAGGTTGTAGTAACCCACTCGGCCTCTGATGTTCTGCTTTCACTTTTTGACATATCAGACACTTGGCAACACACTCTACAACCTCTCATTTCAAATTTGGCCACCAGAAGTGTTATCGAAGATCTTGGTACATCTTAGTACTACCAGGGTGAATCAAATATCGTGAGCTATGAGCCTCATTCAAAATGTCTTCCTTAATCTCTAGCACTGGCGGTACCCAAATTCTGCTCTCAAATCTTAGTAGTCCCTCACTATCTATTTTGAATCTCGGTTTAGTCCCTTCAGATATTTTCTTTTTCACTTTCTCACATTCTTCGTCCTGAAGTTGAGCTTCCTTAATTTTATCCAGTAAAGTTGTACCAGCTTGTATTTGGAACAGCTTCTCGTCTATCTCCATAGGATACCTCACTTCCAATTCCAGCTTTTCCATTGTTGAAATTAGCTCCTCCTGAGCAGTCAACATCATTAATTTCTCCCGACCCTTTCTACTTATGGCGTCGGCAACCACATTTGCCTTACTCGGATGGTATAGAATCTCACAATCATAGTCCTTAATTAACTCCAACCACCTTCTTTGGCGCATATTCAAATCCTTCTGTGTAAAAATATATTTCAGACTCTTGTGGTCTGTGTATATTTCACACTTGTCCCCATAGAGATAGTGTCTCCAGATCTTCAAAGTGAATACCACCGCAGCTAACTCCAAGTCGTGGGTTGGATACCCCTTCTCATAATCCTTCAATTGTCGTGACGCATACACAATGACTCTGCCGTTTTTCATAAGCACACAGCCAAGTCCTTTATGCGATGCATCACTATAAACCACAAATTTCCTGTGTCATCCGGAAGAGATAACATAGGTGCCGAACTCAGCCTCTTCTTAAGCTCTTGGAAACTTTCCTCACACTTCTCCGTCCAAACAAATTTCACTGATTTCCTAGTCAAATTTTTCAACGGAGTCGCGATCTTGGAAAAGTACTAAATGAATCTCCTATAATAACTGCTTGTCAATCCAAGAAAACTTCTTACCTCAAGCCGGTGTCTTGGTGATCCCGATTAATCACGAGGTTCGACTTTGGAGGATCCACCGAAAATTCCGTCCTTATCAATCACATGTCCAAGAAATTGTACTCTTTCAATCCAGAATTCACATTTCAAAAATTTAACGTACAACTTCTCTCTTCTTAACGCCTCTAACATTGCCTTCAAATGTTCTTCATGTTCTTCCTTAGTTTATGAGTATACCAAAATGTCATCGATAAAGACCACTACGAATTTGTCCAAAAATGGTTTAAATACCCTATTCATCAGGTCCATAAACGCTGCAGGAGCATTTGTTAGACCAAATGACATCACCAGAAATTCATAAAGTGACCATCTGAGTCCTAAATGTTGTCTTGGCACATCCTCCGGCCTCACCTTCAGGTTGATGATAACCACTCCTTAAGTCTATCTTTGAAAAATATCTTGCACCCTTGAATGATCAAACAGATCATCAATCCTTGGTAATGGATATCTATTCTTAATTGTGACCTTATTTAGTTCTCTGTAGTCGATGCAAAGCGCATCGTCCGTCCTTCTTCTTCATAAATAACATCGGCGCTCCCCACGACGATATGCTCGGTTGGATATACTTCTTGTCCGGTAACTCTTGCAATTGTACCATCAATTCTTTCATCTCTACCGGGGCCATCCGGTGTGGTGCTTTCGATATTGGAGCCGTTTGGCACCAAATCGATCACAAACTCAACCTCTCTGTCTGGAGGGAGTCCTGGTAGATCATCTGGAAATACATCTGTGAAGTCCCTCACTACTGGTATCTCCTCTAGTTTCGGATTCTCTTTACGATTGTTAACTATGTAAGCTAAATATCCTACACAGCCTTGTCTTAACAACTTCCTGGCATGCATCATCATCAGACAACTTGCTTATTTAGGCAACTTGCTGCCATAAAACACAACCTTTGACGAAGTCATAAGGTTAATACGCTTCTTTTGGCAATCAATTACAGGCCCATAATTGAATAGCCAATCCATTCCTAAGATAACGTCAAATTCCCCAATTTTGATAGGGATAAGGTCTACGTTCATAATGTTACCCTTAATATCCACCCTACAGTTCTTGTGTACGTATTTAACATGGATCACTTCTCTATTCGCAATTTCTATGTTCATGGGGTATTCTAATTCATCCTTAGGCAATTCTAAGTTCTTAACAAAGTCATCGGATATAAATGAACAAGTAGCACCCGAATCAAATAATACATAAGCATTAACTTTATTGATCAGAATGATATCTGACACCACATCGCGAGACTGCACAGCATCCTGCACTGTCATGTTAAATGTCCTGGCGGTCGGTCGGTTGGTTGCGGTTGGTCCCGTGATAGTTAAAGCACTTCCACCGTTGTTTCCCTTGTTTCCTCCTGATCCTGCCCCTCCATATCCCTTCTTGGGACAATCCCTTTCCAGATGGTCCTTTGAGCCGCAAGTGAAGCAGGCGTCTTTCTTTGGGTTAGGACAGTTAGGTGTTATGTGGCCTTCCTGACCACAATTGTAGCACACACATTTTTCCTTCATGCAAACCCCCAGGTGAGCTTTTTCGTAGGTCGGGCATGCTTCAATTCTCTTCTTCGACCTCCTTGCGATTTCCGATCGATGAGTTATCGGACCACTTTCTTCCGATTATTACTACCTCCCGTGCTACTTCCACCAGTCTTGTTAATTCCTTCATTTTCACTCTTTTTCTTCTTCTGATCCTGATTATATTTAGTTATCGCATCGCTTCCACCTTCAGTGAGTATGGCCTTCTCTAACACCCCAGCAAAAGTGTTCAATTGGAACATTGACACCTTGCTATACAACCAGGGCTTCAGTCCCTGCTCGAAACGTCTTGCCTTTCTCTCGTCAGTATGCACTTGATATGTGGCGAACCTATCCAACTCGTTGAATCTTGCCGCATAGTCGTCGACATGTATATTCCCTATTTCACTTTCTAGCTGGACCTCCATTTGGTTCTGCGAGCTGGTCGAAAAATACATCTCGAAGAACATCTCCTTGAACCTCTCCCAGGTAATCACACCTTCTCCTCCCCGGACCTTATTTACTTGCCACCAATAACTGGCTTCGGATTTCAGCATAAATGTTGCGTAGGCGGTTTTCTGGTCCTCTCTGACTCTGGCGACGTCAAAAACTTTCTCCATCTCCATAACCCAGGTTTGAGCTTCTATCGGGTTCATGGAGCCTTTAAACTCTGGCGGTCCCACCGCCTTGAAATCCTTGAACGCTGTATTTGGTGGGGCTTGAGGTTGATTGTTAATTGCTCCAGCCAGTAAATTCACCAACCGCTTGAATCAGGTCAAGATTGGTGTTTGTTGTTGTTGTTATTCGTTGACCCTTCACAGGGTGGTCGACGATTTGGTCGCGTCTTCTTGGCGGCATATTTACGCGTTAAGAATATACGCTTATTAAGTCTTTATTCAATCCCTTAAACATTTAAGGCTTAACTAAAACATTTAATCATAATCACTTAACTCATTATATCAATAAACTCGATATTTATTCAAATTGAAATTTTAACATCAAATGATAGCATCAACTTGCTATTTACATCGACTATCCCGAGATAAAGAATCTACGAGTTTTAAAACATTAAAATATTCCTTTGTTTATAAACACATCGAATTTACATCTTTAACTACCGATAGGTTTTCACATAATTAAACTAATCCCATCACCGTTATGTTAAAGCCTTTGAATAGCCTTGCCACGTTCCTCTTCCATGATGCGGAACATCGTCCTGCGATCTAACATATACTGACGGTAGTCCTTCAAATCCGAATTGGGTATCTCATAACTTCGATCTTGGGCCTCATCCATTGCATTTTGAAGTGTAGAGAGTAAGTCTCCCCAAGCTTAGCCTTCTTCGCATGACAAACCTCTTCTTCAAAGATCGAAGACTGACGTGACTCTCTTACCCAGCCCTCCTCTGCTATGGTCAGCCTTTCTGAGCTCTCTTTCAGTTCCTTCTTCAACTTCTCTATTTCTTCGGACTTCTCCTCGGTTTGACCCTTCTCGTGAACCAAATCCCACTCCACGTTTCCCAAACGTGTGTGAAGAGTCACAATCTCCCTATCCTTTTGCTCGATGGTAATCTGCTGAATAACCGTCCGCTCCTTCAGCTCCTGAATAGTGTCTCGTAACTCTATGTTACGATCATAAAGCACATCATACATCTCAGCATCAATGGAGTTCGGTGGGAACTCCTCTTCTTCCTCTTCTTCCCCAGGATCCTCCTCTGGATCAGTCTCAGGCTCATGCTCCTGACCAACAACAGTGATCAACGGAGATGGCTCTCTCTGTACCAACTGCTCCCTGATGACATGAATGTCTCGGGGCTCCTCCTCTGTAGGTACTCGGGGTTCCTCCTCCCCAGCTCGACTAGCTCCTCCAACATCCGACATCCTGACAACACAATTTTAAGTTTTAGTTACTAATCCGAACTAGCGAGCACATAATTTAACACATAAGCACATAAAGTCTTTTATTATCTTCAATGAATTAAGAAATTCATTTCTTAGAACTCGATAAGAGTTTACCACCACTATGTTCTCAATCTCCTACAAGGCTACTACCTAAGGTTGTTCCCCCACCTAAGGTTCATAACCTACAACTCTGATACCAACCTGTGACACCCCCAAATTTGGGTACTTCAATTCCACGGGATTTGGTGTTCACTGTACAAATATCATCTATCTATCTACCCATAATAAATGCAAACCATGCAATAGATAGAAATAAATCCTCCCCTTATGGGGTTACAACATCTGAATAATAAATACAATCCCAGGTCAAACTAACCTTAAACATCTATGCGGAAACATAAACAAATAATAAGTCTTAAACAACATCAAGTCTTGACAATAACATTCTTAAAATTAAATAACAAGTCTTCATCACTTATTAGCTTTGCCCTTGCCTTTGCTAGTAGAAGGCTCGTCGGACCTTTCGTTCTTAACTGCAATGTTATTATTACGCAAGAGTGAGCACGATTGCCCACAAGTATAATAATACAACAATAAAATAATAATATGCGAGTGAATAAAAAAAAACTTTTGTAACAAGAAAACTCGGCTTTTGAATCAAGAATGAATAACAAGAATCAAAAGAAATTCTGAGGGTCATAAGACCTTGAACTATGTCCTAGGTTGTCAAGTGTTTATACTTGAAACCTTTAACAGTCATAAGACTATGGACTCTTCTTCTCGTACTTAGGGGGATCAGCCCTTAGTACCATACTGTGCACAATATCTTAACGCTAAAGCGTAATTAATCCCCTATAACAGGGTTGTTCATCTCAGTTTGACATTAGAGTCCGCACCAAAGGAAGTTTGGTTTGGATCAGCTCAACAATGGTTCTCAAATTTAGAATGTTCATCAACTATGGACTAGTCGAATCAATAAGGGTTCGCTAGTCTTACAAGGTTCAACAATAATTGATATTCAATTTGAATAATAAAGTTCAAGATGTATACAATCGAATAAGTATTGTATAACAGGAATTATGCTTTTAAAGAATGATAACATCTAATATGAAATCTTGACTTGAACAATAATAAACAAGATAGAATAAGGAACTTGTTTTATGTAAAGAAACAAGGTTTAGGAACTTGCCTCGTGCGTAGGCTAAACGATTACTACTTCCGTTCACCACAAATCCTACACACATACCATATGTATTCACGACATTCATTAGTTACATTTTCACTTAATTATTTAATATAAACTCCACTTTATTTAACAAATCATTACCCTTCTAATTTAATTACTTAATTAAATTAGAATATTTTCATTTCCTTACTATTATTACACTCGAATAAATTATTTCATAATAATTTCCATCGAATATTTATTTTATTCCATAAATATTTCAACTAAAATATTTATTTTATTTGATAAATATTTTAATAATAATTATTTATTTTATTCCATCAAATATTTATTTTATTTTATATAAATATTTCAACTAAAATATTTATTTTATTTGATAAATATTTCAACTATATTTATTTTATTTGATAAATATTATTTATTTTATTCCATAAATATTTTAACTTATTTATTTTATTTGATTATTTTATTAATTATTATTATTATTATTATTATATTTAGTTTTTTTTTCACGTAACGGGGGTAATTTAGTTTAGTAACGCAGCGGGCGAGTTACCAGACTTAGATTTACTGCGATTTTTTGCGATACGGCCAAATTAGGCCAAAAAAATCTCTCCCAATTTCAACTATACGTTCTGTGAAGAACACAGAACAGAGCCATAACTTCCAATTTCCTTGTCCATACATTAATTTAAGCATACCCATATACTATAATTCATATATGATCATTATCCAACCTTTCTAACATGATTTTAACAAGTTAAAACACATAATTTATAGAATCAAAACATGTAATTTTACTGTTCTTGATGTTCTTGAAAGTTTTGAACACAAAACATGAAAATTAACACTAAGGGTTCGTTATAACACCAAATATGTCCATTCAAGTTTGTTTTCTTCATTTTTAACATGCATAATTATATACAAGCATAAAATTTATGAGATAATATATGATTGACGTATTAATTTTTTGTGAGTAAGGGCCATATGGCCATATTTCTCTACTCTGTAATTTTGTAGCAACAATATACTACGTATTTTTATGAAACTGATGCTATGGAACCATAATATATAGCACAACACGTTATAAAACATCTTATCACAAATATAAACACATAATTATTACTCTTTCCAACTATAGAGATTTTAATAGAAACTTGAAAGCCATTTTCATGAAAACTTTAATGACGTAAAATAGAAATTGGGTTGAAGAGATTACCCAAAGCGTGGATGAGTAGAGATGAAAATCCCTTTTTCAGATACTACTTCAATCACAGAGTTTCTCACAAAATTCCTCCGAATTCTCTCTGAGCTCTCAAATTTTATTAAAATTAGCATACGTGAAAAACAAATAATAAGCCTGATGCGTATAAGAACTGGCGTGGTGGTGGTCAGTTACTCAATCATGGGTTAATTGCTCTCAACCCCCACTAAGGCCTTGTTTGGCTATTCATAATAACTCATTCCCATTAATTTGATAAACTTCTTATACTATAGTTTAATATAATGTCACGCTCATTTACACAATAAATCTAATATCTTATTTAATTTAATTTAAATAAAATATAATAATTTCTCATTTAATTCATATAGTCACATAATTAAATTTCTCGTTTATTAATTATGTCAAATTTATTAATTCTCTAATTAATTATTAAATTAATTAAAATAATATTATTAAATATTTCTTTTAATAAGCTTATTAAATATTTTTTTTAATTTCATATAATAAATCACATAATTACATACTTGAATAATAAAAATTTCCATCGATTAATTTAATAAATATAACACATATAATTAAATTAATCTACCACAACTTCATGAATTAATTATTTAATCTAATAATTAAATCATCAAAAATATTTATTTATTTATCAAATAAATATTAAATTAAATTACAAAATCTCATATTTATCTTTTACCCAGATTAAACATTTTTGCACTTCTATCCCTCTAAGATACCCGATTTTATTTTCTCTATTTTCATGAAAAAAAATATTATTTTTCAAAAATAAATTTATTTTTGAAAAAATGAGTAAAGTTTCCAAAATATATATTCAAAAATAAAGCTTTATTTTTAGAAAAAAAATGAGTAAAATTTCATAAAATATAGATTCAAAAAATAGAACAAATAAATAAAACTTTACTTTTAGAAAAAATAATTTTTAAAAAATGAGTAAATTTTCATGAAATATAGATTCAAAAATAGAACAAACAAATAAAAATTTATTTTCGAAAAAAAATATTTTATTTTTAAAAAGATAATAAAGTTTCATAAAATATAGATTTTAAAAAAAAACAAGAAAATAAAACTATATTTTCAAAAAAATTGTAATTTTATTTTTTAAAAATGAGTAAAGTTTCATAAAATATAGATTCAAAAAAACTAAAAAATGAATAAACTTAATTTTTCAAAAAAAATAAGTAAAGTTTCATAAAATATAGATTAAAAAGTTTAAAATAAAAATGTAAAATAAATTTAAAGTAAATGTGTAGAAAAAGTAAATAAAATAAATTTACATATCTTTTAAAAAAGGCTTAAATATAATTTACTACCCTAAACTATAGATCATATTCCACTTTGGTGATCCATCTTTTAATTTTGTCAATTAGATGATTGAACTATTAATTTTTTTTCAATTTTAACAAAATGAGCCTGCCACGTCAGCAATTGCTGACAAGGCTATCTAGGGTGGGGCAAAACTAGCTGATGTGTGTAAAAAAAAAGTTTTTTATTTTGTTATTATATATATTTGATATATTAAAGGGTAAAATGGTAACACTATTTTTTTTAATATATTCAAACTAAGGATTGCGATCATTCCTTATATCGTCGGTGTGTCAGATTTTCTTTGGCCTCTGATTCTGCAGATATTTCTCGCCCTGACACAATTTTCTCATCAGTCTCAACTTGCAATGACTCAGAATTTCCTCCCGCGTCTTTTACTTCCTCAATTGCATCCCATCTTATCCCTTTTATCGCCTTTCGCATGAAAATTATAAGCATGGATTCATCTTCATCAAGCCTTGCCTTGATTTTGTCCAAAATCAGTACATTAGGGATTTGAAAAGCCTTTCTAAATCCCCTCATCTCCATCTCTTTCTTGCACATTTTCCATCCCACCATCATCATCTCCTGAACCGCTCGTTCCCCGCTTATAACAATCATGTTTCCATCCTCATTTATCTCAATCTTTATCTACTCTCTCATTCCAGCGAAGGATTGCGATCTGTGAAAAAGCCCCAAAAATTGCTCAACACCAATACATTCATTATGTTTGGGTCGTTGATTTGTAGCGATCTGATTTTCTGGTGGGTTTAGGGTTGTTGTAGGTTTCTGATACCTCCTCCCTTTTTCTATCGCCGGTGTGTCGGATAACATTCTTTCGATCTTCTAGTGTCTGCTATGTTCTGTTCAGATGAATTTGGGGTTGAGGGTAAAATTTATTTTTGCTGTATTGGGTCCCTTGTTCATTCGTGGACCTGTTCCCGTTTTTTTATCAGATTTGACTCCACGATCTGGTTGGATAATGGGTGTTTGTGCTATCACCGGAATCTGATTCGAACTACCATCATCTCTTACCTCCAACATCCTCCCATCGCCGTTAGGCCCACCCATCCTCTGTTCGACCTTGAATCTGATAGGTGGTGACTTTGGTTGCTCTGGTTTGGTGGTTGGTTGTTGTAGTCGATTGATTTGGTGTAACATTAAATACATGTAGATCGCATAGGTATCAGCTCCATGTAGAAATCATTTTTGGGTATTCAGACCACGGGGGGAGAGAGATTGTAGAGCTTCAAGAGAGAGAGAGAGGGTTTTGGGAGAGAGAGAAAAATAGGGAGAGAGATATAAGGATATGTTTTATTTTAATTATAAATGTTAAATTAGGTTTTGACCATTTTGCCCTTTATTTAAACAGATTTGTTTATTTAATGATTAAAAAATAGTTTTTTTTGCCACATAAGCTTCTTAGTACTTACATAATTAAATTTACGTCAGCAATTTCTCGTGGCGTGTTCAATTTGTTGCGATTGGAAAAAATTGATAGTTTAATCATCTAATTGACAAAATTAAAAGGTGGATCATTGAGTAGAATATACTTACATATTTTAGGGTACTTAATTCATATTTAAGTCTTTTATTTTATAAAAATTTATATTTATTTTTTTTTTGAATTTATATTTTATGAAACTTTGCTTATTTAAAAAAATAAAATTTATATTTTTTCTAAAAATTAAGTTTTAATGTTTTATATTTTATATACTTTTTAAAATCTATATTGTATGAAAATTTACTCATTTGTAAAAAAATAAATTTTCTATTTTTTTCTAAAAATAAAGTTTTATCTTTTTTTGTTTTACTTTTTTAAATCTATATTTTATGAAACTTTATTCATTTTAAAAAAATTATTTTTTACATTTTTCCTGAAAATAAATTTTATTTCTTTGAATCTATATTTTATTAAATTTTACTCATTTTTACAAAAAATAAAATTTTCTATTTTTTTTAAAATATTGTTTTTTATATATTTTTGAATCTATATTTTATTAAACTTTATTAATTTTTTAAAAATTAAAAATTTTATATTTTTTGAAAATAAATTTTAATTTTTTAATTTATACTTTTTTTTAAATCTATATTTTATGAAATTTAGTAATTTTTAAAAATTAAAATTTTCTATTTTTAAAAACAATGTTTTATTTTTTTGTTTTACTTTTTTGTTACTCATTTTTAAAAAAAATAATTTTTATGTCTGAAAATAAATTTTTATTTCTTTGAATCTATATTTTATTAAACTTTACTCATTTTTAGAAAACTAAATTTTTTTTTCCAAAATATGGTTTTTTTGAATCTATATTTTATGAAATTTTACTCAATTTTTAAAAATAAAAATTCTATTTTTTCCTGAAAATAAGTTTTATTTTTTTTTGTTCTACTTTTTTTGAATCTATATTTTATGAAACTTTACTCATTTATTTATAAAAAAATTGATTTTCTTTTTTTTCCTTAAAATAAAGTTTTATTTTTTGAATCTATATTTTATTAAACTTTATTCATTTATTAAAAAAATTCAATTTTTGAAAATATAGTTTTATTTTTATTTTTTATGAATCTATATTTTATGAAACTTTACTAACTTTTTAAAAATAAAAAATTCTATTTTTTTAGAAATTATTATTATTTTTTTGAAATCTATATTTTATGAAATTTTATTCATTTTTTTTTAATTTTTTTTTGTAAAATTAAAGTTTTATTTTTTTGATTTACTTTTTTGAATCTATATTTTAGTAAACTTTACTCTTTTTTTAAAAAAATATTTTTTTTCTGATAATAAATTTTTTTAATATATATTTTATGAAACTTTACTTATTTTTTTGTAAAAATAAAATTTTCTTATTTTTTAAAATAATTTTTTTCCTGAAAATAAGAAAAATAAAATCGGGTAACTTAGAGGGACAGAAGTGCAAAAAAATGACGAATCAAGTAAAAGATAAATGGGTCGGGTTATAGTCAAATCGGGTAAAAAAGATAAAAACGTCAAAAAATATCATTTGAAGGACCTAACTGATGAAAAATAAATTTTAAAATTGACTTTGAAAATAAATAATAACTTAGTGGAACAGAATTATCATTCAACCCATTATATAATACTATAAATCTCACATATACAACGAGTATTACAAAAAGGTTTATTTAACATATTGCCAAAATTCTAAAACAACCCTCTTTCCATGATGATGTTCGTAAAATAAAGAACTAATTACTACTTGTACATTATTTTATTTAATTTTATATAGAACTGTGTGCTTGTTTAATTAATGCATTATTGGACAGTGATGGAATTATTCGAATACAGAAAAAGTGTAGGCGTCACTCATAACTCTAAACGTATGATAGCCTTGTCATTGACTTTCTCTCTCTACACTGTTTAACAAGTACCGGTTGTCATTTTAGACCAATAAATATATAAAATGTCCATAGTCATGAATAGGCTATGGCGACGGGACATACTCTCGTCATAGATCAAAAACTCATCGTTATAGTGGGTTCGTTAATTTTGTTAGAGAACCGGTTGTTTGTTGGGAGGGAGCAATCTAAAAAGTCATGACACAATATTTTATAACGACCGAGACAATTAAAAAGAGAGATGTCCTATTTTATTTGTCTCAGCCACTACAAGCTGTAGCGGCTTGTCATTATTCATATTAGTTTGTAATATTATTAATATTATTATTTTAATATTTTATAATATTAATATTTATAATATTATTAATACTATTATATTAATATTTTGAAATATTAGTATTAATAATATTTATATTTATAATATTAATATTAATAATAATATTTAATAATATTATTAATACTTGTATTAATATTTTGTAATATTAATATTAATAATAGTAACAACTACTAATATGAATATGAATATTAATACTAAGATTATTGTTATTCTTATAATATAAATATTAATATTATATAAAAAAAACCAAACTGCTACAATATGTAACAGCTTAGGAGGATGGAGATGCAATCGTTTAGCTAGTTATAGAGATTACTAATGCACAATATTTATGATCCTAAAATATCATAATTATGTGGAGAGTCCTCTATTTATATGCTAAACCATCTACATTATGACTGGATTAGGAAAATATATAGTTATCCCTCATTGAATAATAATTTTACAGCATTAATTAAGCATAAAATTATATTGAACATATATATATATATAAAAACTAAGCCGCTACATCTTGAAGCGATTTGTTTTTTTATATAATATTAATATTATTAATATTTATATTAATAAGAATAATAGTAATATTAGTATTAATATTCATATTCATATTAGTTGTTACTATTATTAATATTAATATAAGTATTAATAATATTATAAAATATTAATATAAGTATTAATATTATAAATACTAATATTATAAAATATTAATATAATAATATTAATAATATTACAAACTAATATGAATAGTGACAAGTCGGGACATGTCCCTTTTTAATTGTCCCAACCGCTATAAGTTATTGTGCCATGATTTTTTGAGTTGTTCATAGATGCGATACCATATATATATATACCCCCGTTACATTCATCAAACAATCTCACTGCCTTGAACCCATTTCCAGTTTCTACTCATTTCCTTGGTCTCTGATTCAAGTTTACTTATTTTTTTTTTGTTAATTTTAATGCTATCATTTTGTGTTGAACTCCACTAATCATCAAATTTTGAATCTGGATCAGTTCATGATCTTCTCTCTTCCTTAATCAAATTTTTATAAAAATTTCTTGATCATGTAATCTTCCCCTTCCTTATTTCTAATCCTCCAATTCCACCCAAAAAAAAAAAAAAAATTCAGTTTTTCTTATGAAGATCAGTAACATAGTACTTTTTTGGCGATCTTTCTAGTTTTGAAGCTGGAAATTTCCACCCTATCTGTTACGTAACTCCATATTTATAAAAATAATCGAATTATGTAATCCAAATCCAATCCAATCCTCCTTTTCCTCTCAAAAAACCCAAAAAAATAAATATTTTATTTTATTTTTTCTAATGGAGTAACATTATCTTTTTTTTTTCTCCCAAAAAAAACCCAAAAAAGAGTGTTTTTTTCTTTTCTAATTTGAAGAGAAGAAGGAAAATGGCTGAATCGGAGGTCGGTACGCCGACAATGCCGGCGACACCAGGGACGCCGGGAACACCGGGAGCTCCGCTGTTCACTTCGCTCCGAGTTCACTCACTAAGTTATGAACGTAGTGATCGGGAGTCGATGCCCAGATGCAAGTGCTTCCCAGTTAATGCACCCGCATGCGGTTCAGGTGCACCTCATACTTGCTTCAGCAGTATTCCTGTACCAGATATTTCACTCACTAGGAAGGTAAAATTTTCAATTTTTTTTTCTTTTATTTTATCTACAATTTAAGTTTAAATTTAAAATCAATTTTAACCCTAAGTATATATTATAGGGTGCAATTTCTGATTTAATCTTTCCTTTATTACATAAATTATTGTCTTATTTTTTTATTTTTGATACCATAATAAAATGTTATAAATTTTTTAAAAGTATATAGGATTACATTCATTCTCTTCTATTTTCATAGTAAAATACAGTGATATTCTTTTCTACATAATCATAATAACACTTTCACCTCCTTTTAATTTTTTAAATAATAACAGTTAAATAAATGCTGCAAGTTTTTAAGGTTTGACTAAATAGATAGAATTACATATTTACCTTTGTATGTTATCAAATTTTAATTACAAAATAATATATATATATATATATATATATATATGTTTAATTATCCTTTTTTAATACAATATATTTTAATTATAGTTTTATTTATAATTAAGACTATCTCATTCAAATTGTTGGTAACTTATATAAAAAAAATTAATTTAATTTAATTAACACATATTTTTGGATAAGTGATACAAATATTATGAATTTTAAATTAAATTATTAATGGAGTTGTTCTAATTAGAGTGATTGAGTATGTTGATAGTTTACTTTTTGGTATTTAACAACAAAATTATTATTTGAATCCTTAGTTTCATTTTATTATTTTTATATGTTAAATTTTCTTGAGTATGTGTCAAAATTTGGAATATTTATTTTGATTACAGTTTTTAATATACAATTGATGTTGGTTTTGTGCAATGTTGAATAAAAGAAAATATAATAATAATATTTATTACTACCTCTATCAATAAAAAAATTTCTTTTAATATATTTTTCCTTTTTTGAGTAACAACATTTGTCATTTTTACCGTAAATAATTATGTCAAAGTGTGAATTATGTTTAGTTTAATATTTGAGAAAAATAATTAATATAATTTTAATATTTTTATACTGAATAATAAGATTAGATTATGTAATAAGAAGTTTGTTTTAAGTAAGTTTTAATATTTGGAAAAATTAATTATAAATTTTTTTCGTTAATTTGTACTTTTTATGGGTATTAAAATTTTACTTTTAAATTACACAAAAAAAAAAATTGAATGTATATTACGTAAATTTTAATATTTGAGAAATTTAATTAGCAAAAAGTGTGACTTTATTTTCATGATAAAATGACTATTTATTATTTTTTTTGACATTTATTTTATTTATTGCACAAGTTCATAATTTAATTAATTAGAACAAGTTAAGTAAAAATTATAATATACAAATTTATATTTAGTGGATATATTAAACATTATAAATTGAAGGGTGTATTATACATTATATTAAAACTATTTTTAGATATTAGTTAGTCAACCACATTAAGAGTAGTGAATGTTACATATTATAGATTAGAAGGTTACTGATTGTTAATTAAAAAATTAGAGGGGTGATGAATGTTATTATGATTATTTAGCTTTAGACTATGGTGCAGTTAATGGAATACCGGTAAAAGGCTAGACTTGAGCCGCGAGCCACAATAAAAGGAAATTTAATTTTATTTAATTCGATATAAAATTGGAAGATCAATTTGAAATAATAAGACTCACATGAATTTCATTTCATTTCATTTCATGTTACAAAGCTAACATATCACTTTATAATAGGCAGTAGGGTACTGCCGTAGTGTAGGTAGCTCCTTTTATTTTGGATAGGTGAGTTGTCTGTTTTTTAAATCTTTTCTTACTTTTGCTTTGCGTTGTTTTTATATTTTTGTAATTTTATATATCCATGACAACTTGATCAGCTTTTTTTTTTTTTTTTGTGATAATGTGGAGTATCCGGACTAGTGATATTTGAACCCAAAACGTTAGAATCTACGGCTCGTTCTGAGATCTCATTTGAACGCCAACTGCTGGGTTCACTTCATCGATGAATTCATGATTTTTTTTTTGGAGTTTTTCTAATTATTTTTGTATTTTTTAAATATTTTTTTGTGTGTGCCTCTCTATTTGTCTCTTTCATTATCGATTTGTTTATTATCTGATAAACTATAGAAAAAAAAATACGAAGTTATCAATTAGTCTGTTTATTTTAAATAAACAGGAATGTGAGTTTTTTCTATTTTAATTTATTATAATAAGTTTTAGTCAACCTCATCAACTCTTAATTAATCTAATTCTAAATTCACAATTGGCAGCCTCGATTAAGTCAAAATTTGTAACATCAACATAGATATGCTAATATTTATTAATGCCGTGATAATATTGATTAACTATGACAAACCATGATGAATATATTTAAAATGACGTACAGAGTTACGTTTTATAAATTTAACAATATTTAACGTTTTTTTAAATAAATAACGGTCAATAATCTTGTCTAAAATGTGAAATATATATTATTATCTGTGCATGAAGATATTTTTTTCAGCGGTCCTCAAAACGAAATCAAAGAAAATTGATTAATATATTTTTTATTGGCCAAGAGGAATATTAATTATTAATAAAATACATTGTAAAACACATATTTATTGCATAGGTCTACATAATGGGCCAACATGTTCGGTTTATATTACATCCTACTGCAGTACTGCCTATCCTTTTGTAGCTAAGTACGTGGCCCTTATTTTGGAAGTATTATGTATTTACAATTTAGATTTGACTGGCCTGTTTTGAATTATTTAATCATGTTTGGACTGCATTAGAACTTGAGGGCTCTTTGGTAATCTTCCTTCATCATAAAATGTGAATTATATGCTTTATTGAAAGGAATATTAGCTTTACAGGACATTTTGTAAATCTAGTGTTTGATTGTATCTTAATACATCTTAACAGTTCAACTCTTAATACATTTTAACAACTCACATCTTTATATTAAAAAATTCTCTGAATAGTTAAGATACAAATATGAGTCTAAATTATTCAGAGGGCATTTTAATACAAAGATATAGGATGTTAAGATGTATTAAGATGTGAGTTGTTAAGATGTAATAAGTTTCACTAAGATGTGCGCAAAATTATATTTTGGCCCCTCTAGCTAGGTCCAAGTATTTTGCAAAATTAAATAAAAAACCTTAACCTATTTTTTTTCGAACAATTTTTTCCTCAAGTAAAAAAATCAAAAGAATCCCTAAATATGATCTTATAAACCCTTATGTGAAGCCATCTACGAGATCAAAGTTTTAGTAAATCATGATTCGGTGACTCTTTTATTCAACTCCATAGTTGAGTGTCCAAAGTGTAAATGAGTGCCTACTTTGGGGGTCCAAACTATAATTCGTACATAAATTAATTGTTTTTTATTAAAGGATTTGTTAAATTAACTCATAAATTAATTAATAACACAAATAATGTTTGTGGCTTTTTGCTCCAAATTCAGGGAAATGATGTTTCCAATGCTTATATTCATTCTCTAACACAAACTTACAATATTTACCACATGATACAACTACGTCTACGTCTACGTGTTGCAACATTTGTGCTGAAAATGGCGTAGTGCAAATTTCAATGTAGTGCCTCTAACTATTAACTAAATTGTACTCTGCTCTCTCTATGTACAAAATTTAATAAAGAAATAGCAGCAAGTTTATTTTTGTCCTTTGGATGCAGCTTGGAGCAGAGTTTGTAGGGACATTCATCCTAATATTTGTGGCAACGGCAGGGCCTATTGTGAACCAAAAGTACCATGGAGCCGAAACACTGATAGGCAATGCCGCATGTGCTGGGCTGGCTGTTATGGTGGTGATTCTCTCGACAGGCCATATCTCTGGAGCTCATCTTAACCCCTCACTCACCATTGCCTTTGCGGCCCTTCGCCACTTTCCATGGGTTCAAGTTCCAGCTTACATTGCAGCTCAGGTTTCAGCCTCCATTTGTGCTTCATTTGCTCTTAAGGGTGTCTTCCATCCCTTCATGTCTGGTGGCGTTACGATCCCTTCTATAGGCCATGGCCAAGCGTTTGCTCTCGAGTTCGTCATAACTTTTAATCTTTTGTTTGTTGTTACTGCCGTCGCCACTGATACCCGTGCGGTAAGTAAACGTTCTCACTCTAATGTATCTTGTCTTTTTCCCTATTTCCTTTGGTATCACTTGTTACCAAATTTTAAAATTTTAGTGACTTTTGGGTTCAGTTTGACTGAACATTTTTTGTTGGCGTTTACCTTAAAAAATCGCAGAAGGTTTAAAGTGCTTTTAACCCAAACAAGACTCAAAATATTTTTGGAGATCAACTAAATATAGATAAAAGGCAACTTGTTCTTATAAATGACATGGTGCACTTTTTATTCTTCCAGTTGCACTCCACTATAGAACAAAATTCTCTGTTTTAAACTATTAGTGGATCATAAATGGGGAAAAGTGGGGTGCATTTTTATCATTTCCATTTCATTTATAATTTAAAATGATTGCCAGTAATAATTTTTATATTTTGTTAATTGTTTTTTGCTATCTCTCACTGCATATCTACCTGTGACAGGTAGGAGAGCTGGCAGGGATAGCAGTGGGAGCTGTTGTTATGGTTAACATTCTTATTGCAGGGTAAGTGATCTTGTTTTACCTAATCATCCTTTACAACTTACTTAATTATTCTTGTTGTAGTTTTGTGATCTGCTCCAACCCTTTCGTGCCCTCGATTTTCTCAAAGAAAACCGTGCATTTTACTAGGCATACGATTAAACAATAAGTCTAATAACTTGGTTTGGAGAGCACTTTTTGGGATGTCTCATCACGTTTCCGATGTTATGCATTGTTGCCGCATGTAATGTAATTAGTTATGGATAATTAACTAATTAATTGGATAAGTATTACCCGACACCAATACATGGAATGAGATAACGGATGAGTTAGAGAAAGAGACGATAGATCTGAATTCTATAGACGATATTACTATATAGAGATATAGAGAATATAACTGGGAGAGACAATGCAATACATTAAAGTTCAATGTCGGGTATGATCCTCTCCATTTCAAATAAATGAAGACTTTCCATTTTATGGTCCAGATTTAAAATGTGTTGAAATGTGACATCATGCTGATAGTAGGAGAGAGAGATTATAGAGATTATTTTAACTCTGAATCATGAAATGGAGAGTCCACTTATTTGAAATAGAGAGGATCCTAGTCCATAGTTTGGGTACTTTAAATAAGATCCGTGGGGGCTCGTCAGTCCGATAAAATGGCCTTCCAAATAGTCCCATTTTTGTGGGTTGTACTTCTTGCATAGGCATTTATGCTTTTTTACATATTGCACATTTCAAGGCTGGTAAACTTTTTTCTGTGAGGGGCTGCGGAGCTCCTTTTTACATTTTTAAATATGCAAATACAATGATTAAGCATACACAAAATATTAATATTTTCTGTAAATAAAAGGGTTCATAGTGTTTGTTGATAGTGTTTGTTCCTTTCTAAAAATGTATGAAATAGAGTAAGATTACCATGATTACTACCTTAATGAGTGTTGTCATAAAATAAGGCTAATTAGCTTACTTGTTGCAGTTGGTCATGGAATTTTCTTCTATTTTTAACTAAACAAATAGTAATGGAGTTGACCTCCTGTCCCTAACTTCTGGTTAGGAACAGAGCTATGATTGTTTCATTTCTCAACAATAGCTAAGACTGCTCCACTCAAATGGATTAATTTTTTAATTTTCAATTAGGACACATAATGGAGTACGGTAAGAATTTAATATTATTTATGTTCCTTAATATAGGTCGTTTTAGAGAAATATTTTTGTTCCTAAATATAAGTCGTTTGAGAATTTCAAGTATAGCGTTAATTAGTTTCCAATATTACACAGTAATAAATATAACTTTAGTTCTACTCATTATTTTTGACTAATAAATAATATTTTCTTTTTTTTAATCGGGTAATATAGACAATTGATAATATATTTAATGTTTCTGATCATTTCGGTCTTGCATAATATATCGGAGGGAGTAACATGGTATAATAATCAATAAATTTATTCTTTTCCTGACATGTAGGCCATCAAGCGGCGGCTCGATGAATCCTGTGAGGACACTCGGACCAGCCGTTGCAGCAGGGAACTACAAGGCAATTTGGATTTACATGGTGGCACCAACACTAGGTGCCCTGACAGGGGCTACCATCTACACATCAGTGAAGCTTGGAGAAAGCGAGGCTCAACCCCCCCGCCAGGTCAGGAGCTTTCGTCGCTAGGCCTCTCTGCCAGCACGAGGCAACCGTTAGATGCAGTGTTTATTAAATAAGACCTTTCATGAGCATTTCTTGTTGATGCCATGAAAACCCAAGTGTTTGATAATAAAGGGGTAGAACATTAATCGAAGATGTTACTTCAATTCCACCCCCTACAGACTGGTAAGACATTATGAACTATACATGATGTTCTATTTGCTTTTTTGTTGTTGTGTTTGGTGCTTGAGGTTACTTTGTTTATATTAATAAAATTGTATGGACAAACTATTTGGATGTAACGTAATAATGCTTCCTTATAAAAGTCATGTATCTGTTAATTTTTGGCTTTTATCACATGCTCTTCTTCATGGGGGAAAAGAAAACATTGAGTAGGAGTCTGTCATTTGGGACATATTTGTGGCAACTGTCTTTAGATTCTACAAGAACCTAATATAAGTTGGTAGTCCTAAACAAGTGATGTTCATTAAGCTAGCAACTTTGTTTTGCTGCTAGCCTGCTTATCAAGGATAATTACACTAATCGGTTAGGGCTAGGTGTAATTTATTCAAGATTAGGTGAACTTTGGGCCTAGAGTCCAAATCTTTTTTCTCATCTTTGGTCTCTGTTAGGAAAGATGAAAACCAAGGATATATATATATATATATATATATATATATATATATAAAGGGCCCCAGCTTGCATTAGGTTCTTTATGAGTCTTTATCAACACCCCCTTTTTAGATAGTTGATAAATTGAATTGATGGGCTGCGATTAACTTTTCTATTTGATAAAGCGGCACAAGTTGTTGTGCTAATTATTTACCTTCTAAACTTCTATTTTATTAAGTGAATATTAACTTATCGGTATAGTTATAAAAAGTGAATATTTATTATTAAAATAATCCGTAGGAAAACTTCTAAAAACACACATTTTTAATTTTTTTTTATTTCTCCGGTAGAATGCAATTTGATCATAATTTATCATTAAAATAATAAAATAATCCGTAGAATCTGAGTTCTCTAAACACACATTTTTTAATTTTTTTTATTTCTCCCGTAGAATGCAATTTAATCTGGTGACATTAAAATAATAAAATAATTAGTAAGTGCAGTTTGTCTGTTAGTATTAAAAATTGAAAAAAATATCCGGTAGAATGCAATTTGTCGTCAATTTAGTATTAAAAATTGAAAAAAATAACCCGTGAGAATGCGACTTGTCACGGTTTGGTATTAAAAATTGAAAAAATAATTTTATTCAAGCGATTCATTTGCTAAGCGATTCGAACTTCATGACCTCAAACTCGAACACTCGTGTTCGTATGACCACCCAAAGCACCACAGGCCTGGGCATTAATTTCAACCAGAGGATATATCTTTATATTAAAACTTCACCATCCCCAAAATCTATATTCTTGCATTATTATTATATTATTATTTATTATTATATAATAAGGGGTATATAAATTATTAAATTATTTACATATGAAAACCCCAGTTTTATAATTGATATTAAATTATTAAATTATTTTAAATTTAAAATTGCATGCCGATTATGTTTGGATTATTGCGGTTCGAGACATTATTAAATTTTTTAACTAAATTGAAAAAATGGCCGGATAAAATTTTAAAAATTGTAAGCAAATAATGTCGGCTGTCTGGTAACCGATGTGAGAAATAAAAAATTAAAAAAAATTAAAGCGGTAGAAGCTCTTAGAACTGATTATTATAAAAAACTATTAAAAAATATGTGGC
The DNA here is from genome assembly GCA_020205605.1 of Panax ginseng. NCBI lineage: Eukaryota > Viridiplantae > Streptophyta > Magnoliopsida > Apiales > Araliaceae > Panax > Panax ginseng. Next base: position 54,452,708 of record CM035149.1, on the reverse strand, counting down.
AAAATAGAAATAAGCTCTTCGGGAGTAAATTTAAAAACAACAACGTCTTTATAAACATCAAATAGAAAAGTTAATCATGAACCATCAATTCAATTTATCAACGGTGTAAAAAACCAGACTATCATATGACCGGATCTTATGGAAGGGTTCCATATATATATATATATATATATATATATATATATGAGTTCCATCCACGATGTGGGATTCTTTGTGCAACAACCCTTTTTAACTGTTGAAATTTGGTGGAGTAAAAAAAAAAGAAAAAAAAATTCAACATGCCAAAAAGGTTGCTCTATATAGGCCGGTTCTTTGTCAGATGGAACCCATATATATATATATATATATATATATATATATATACTTTACGATCTTAAGCTCACCCTTTATTTGAGTTCACCATGCTCACCCCTTTAACTTTAACGGCTATAGGGCGATGATTCGGTCCATCGCTATATATTCGGTCCAAAATCGCTATATGTTACGTAAGCTAAAAGCTAAGGCAGCGATTCTATATATAGCGACGGACGAATCGTCGCCTTGATCCGTCGCTAAAGGAGGGTGAGCAAGGAGAGCTAGATAAGGGGTGAGCTTAAGCTAAGACGGCGAGAGTCCAGATAGGAACCGGACTCTATATATATATATGGTCCCCTTCTCCAGTGAAACTTAAATACTGAATCATAAACGAATCGGCTATAGCGACGGGTTTTTCGTTCTTATAACATACAAAGCCGGCCAAGTCACTTTAAGGTTTCTTTGAAGAAGGGATATATATATATATATATATATATATATATATATATATATATATATATATATAGATGGAGAGAGAGAGAGCAAGGATCAAGTGCATACCCTTATCTTACTCACCCGTACTCACTCCCTTTAGCGATGGACCCAATGACGGTTTTGGGTCATACAACTGTCGTAAATCTATACTTTTAGCGACGGACAACATATAAGCGTTGCTAAAAGTATAGACAGCGAGTTGTATAACCGAACCGTCGCCAGTCATCCGCTAAAGGGGTGAGCACGGTTAAGTAAGATAAGGGTACATGCACTTGATGGACCATAGTATATATATATATATATATATATATATATATATATATATATATATATATATATATATATAGAGAGAGAGAGAGAGAGGCGGATCAAGAGTACTCCTTTATTAAAACTACATCGTTTTGGAGATTCTTAAAAGAGAGTGGTCCCACTTGCTTTCCTTTTATTTACAAAAATGCCACCCGTGACCCCACTTATTTTTTAAAAGAATCTCCAAAATGATGTAGTTTTAATAAAGGAGTGCTATTTAAGGAGGAGTGTTAGATATGAGGAATGCTCTTGATCATTCCTCTATATATATATGTATATATGAACTTATCTGATAATAAACCAGAGTCGCAATGCAGTAAATATAATATGTCACTGCTAGTACTTGATGCTGTATTTAAGACAATTATGTCCTTCTTACGATGTTTAGAGTTAATAGCACTTGTCTTCTAGGATACAATGACAACGTATGCTATAACACACTACAAATAACATACGCATTGAACCAAAGAAAATGCTCTAAATTTTTCTCTCAAATAAACTATGAATAATTTATGTAATAATGAAGATTAGAATGCTTGAATTCTTGGATATGGAATGAATCAAAAGACTTACCCCCTAGGCTATTTATAGAAGGTATTAATGACCCATCAGATGGGACACAACCCCTTGAAAAGACACATTTAGCCAAAAATAATGTAGTTTTTGGCCTTGGCAAAAAAGGCGCGTCCGTTCGGGCAAAAAACAACGTAGCTTTAGGCTTGAAAAAAAGGGGGCGTCTATTTGGGCAGAAACAATATAGTTTTGGGGCGTTCTTTCGGACAGAAATGACGTAGTTTTGGGGCGTCCGTTCGGGCATATAGCGCTTCCTAAAACGATGCAGTATTGACGCGTTAGTTCGGGCAGAAGACGCTTCTCAAAATGACACAATTTTGATAATAAATAACGCTTCTCAAAACGACATAGTTTTGATAATAGAACTAAAATAAAACAAAATTTATTTAAATTTTATCCAAAAAATATATACAATGACCCAGACCCACGAACCACGACCCTCGAGCCGCTAGGCTGGCCGGTCTGTGACACCCCCAAATCCGTACTACATTCTCACAGGATTTGGTGCTCACTATACAAAACAATTACATCTAACTACCCATAATTCAGGATAAAGACATAACTTAAATAATTTAAATAATAATCCTCCCCATTAAAGGGTTACATCAACTTAAAACAAATCCAATGTAATCTAACCTTAAATTATTACATAAGTCTGCAGAATATGATAAGTAGGTTTTATACCTACTTATTGGCTATCAACTCGCTAGAATTATGGCTTAAACTCAAGTATTTTTAGTGTTGTTTGATGTTTTTATCTTTGTTTATAGGATTGCATTAAGGAAGCTCAAATGGCATGACAATGGCTTGAACTTGGCAAGAATGGTGATCATGTGGTGAACTGAAGAGTGAAGCATGACATGTACATATGGGAAGGACATCTGAATAAGTCAAGTGAAGGATGAAAGAAGATGAAAACAACAGCCAAGTAGCAGCAAAGAAGCAGCTAAGTAGCAGCAAAGCACAAGCAAAAGATTTATAGCGAGTTGCGGGTCATCGATTATCGCGCGGCAAGCGTAAGCGTAAAGAGAAAATAATAGCACTGCTGCCGTGAAGGATCGAAAACCGGCATGGCGGCATACGCCCAGAAGCTTACTGGCGGTAGTGCCAATCAAGACTCAGAAAAATTTAACTTTTTAATTAAAATATGCTGTAGCATTTTTACTTAAAAGAGGTGTATTTACTAGTTGCGAGATATGACATTTTAGCAGTTTTATTTTTCATTTTAGGGTTTAGAAGAGCTAGAGAGAGTTCTAAGCTATACTCTACTATTTTGGCTTCTCTCTTTAGATCTTAGTAGCTTTTGATTATTGAAGTTATATTTTGGTTTGATTGTGGATTGAACTAAGTTTGGAAGCTTATTTTGGACGGAGATTAATCAGATTTGCTCTTTACTATTCTCTCTACTATCTTAGCTTTCATTGTATTCTTTCATGCTTGGATCAAATCCCATAATGGTTATTGATTCAGAGATGAACTAATCACCATTATGGGATTCTAATGGAGTTTATTGTTTAGTTTAGATCTATATGTCTCTTTTTATACTTGATTGATTATACTTGGATTGCCTAGCATGGTTGTGTTTATTGCTTAGATGCTTGATCACCATCTACCTTAATAGTTTGTATGGAATTGAAAAAGGAAGTACAAAATCAGATTTGGCCATGTTAGCATATGTTCATGAAATTTGCATGTGATGGATTTTGTGATTCGTAGTTTGGATAGACATATACCGGCTTACCATGTGTAGTCATTTGAGAGAGCTTGCACTTAAATTAATATTACTTGTAAGTCACATAGACATATAGTGAGTTAGGTAATATTGATGTTCATATGAATTCTATCTCTTTTGTGGATTTTATGTGATATGGGCATAGTGTATTGAAAAATAGTCATGTTTCACCTTCGTGCTCTCGACTAGCAATTCATAGTAATTAATTAGGTTTAAAAATAGGTATATAATCTGGATGATGCATTAAGTGACATTAGGATCCCATATCTTTCCAATTTGAATTCATTCGCTTGTTAATTAGTTATTTTGAGTTGACAATCATTTTAGTTTTTAAATCACATTTTATTCACTCGTTTAAGCAGCCAGAAATAGCCACAAAGTAGTTGTATGATAGATTAGAGATAATTTCTTTTCTCCGTGGGAACGATACTTGACTTACTCTATATTACTTGTTGATCGTGTATACTTGCACGTGTGTGTCTGTTTTGTTAACACCGAAATAAGCCAACAAGTTTTTGGCGCCGTTGCCGGGGATATTTGTTATTTTCATTACTATTTTCATCAATTTAAGTTAAATCTGAGATGGAAGAAATGATGTTAAAATACATGGTAAATACCGAAGTGTTGATAAAGAGCCAAATAATGGCTATTAAAAATTTGGAGAATTAAATGGGCCAAATGGCTAGCATGTTGAACAACAGACCGCAAGGAGCTCTACCAAGTAATATTGAAGTAAATCCGAGAAGGGATAGGAAGCAATAATGTCAGGCCATTACATTGAGGTCTAGGAGAAAAGCAGAGATAGGTTACAGCGCGCCCGCTAAATAAAATAAGAGAAACTGGCCTTTCCGCAAAGAGTCTGAAGAGGATTCTGAGCAGGGCTTGTCTGATGGAGGTACTGGGCATCGGGTAGTTGAGATAGAACATAATGAGTTATCTGAGAAAGACACAACCACACCACCAGTTGTATACCCTCTTGTACCATACCTACATAGACTTCAGAAACAAAAATTGGACAAATAGTTCGCTAAGTTCTTGGAGGTCTTTACGAAGCTGCAAATTAACATACCTTTCGCAGAAGCTTTGGAACAAATGCCAAGATATGCAAAGTTTATGAAAGGCATTCTGTCAAGAAAGAAGAAGTTAAAGGATTATGAAACAGTTGCTTTGACAGAAGAATGCAGTGCAGTGTTGCAACAAAAACTACCTCCAAAGATTAAAGATCTAGGCAATTTTACGATACCTTGCTCCATTGGGAGATTATCTTTCACTAAGTGCTTATGTAACTTAAGGGCAAGTATAAATCTGATGCCTCTATCGGTATTCATACAGTTGGGATTGCCGGCTCCTAAGCCGACAAATATATCCTTGCAGCTTGTCGATAGGTCCATCACATACCCGAGAGATATCGTAGAGGATGTCTTGGTGAAAGTGGACAAGTTTATCTTCCCAGCTGACTTTATTATTCTGGACAACGAAGAGGACAAAGACATACCTATCATTCTTGGGAGATCTTTTCTAGCTACTGGGTGAACACTCATAGATGTACAGAAAGGAAAACTGACCATGAGAGTCCAGGACCAAGAGGTCACATTTAATGTCTTTAAAGCTATGAAGTTACCCACTGACGAAGAAGAGTGCTTCCGGGTCGATGTAGTCGATAGGGTACTAAATGAATAGTCTGAACATTTGATGAATATTAATCCATGAGAAAGTTCTCTGCTGGGAGAATCTGACATGGAAGATACAGATGTTGTGGAATATGTACAAATTCTGAACACAATACCACAAATACGAAAAATTTAAGATTCCCATTGAACCACTCAGACATACAGGGGAGACATTGGATCGACTTAAGCCTTCTTTTGAGATGCCACCCAATCTTGACCAAAAACCTCTTCCAAATCATCTATGGTACGCATTTTTAGGTGAATCTTCAAAGTTGCCTATTATAATTGCTGCTGCACTAACATCTTATTAGGAAAATAAATTTCTGCGAGTGCTATGAGAATTCAAATAAGCTATTGGTTGGACCATAGCGGATATCAAGGGGATCAACCCCTCATTCTGCATGCATAAAATACTTCTTGAGGATGACAACAAGCTGACGGTAGAGCAGTAGAGGAGGTTGAATCCTATAATGAAAGAGGTTGTCAAGAAAGAAATCTTAAAGTGGTTAGATGCCGAAATCATATATCCTATTTCAGACAGCTCATGGGTGAGCCCGGTGCAATGCGTCCCGAAGAAAGGGGGTATGACAGTGGTGTCTAATGAAAATAATGAACTGATACCTACCAGAACAATCACAGGGTGGAGGGTCTGCATGGATTACCGTAGATTGAACAAAGCGACAAGGAAATACCATTTCCCTCTCCCATTCATTGACCAAATGTTGGATAGGTTAGCAGGACATGACTACTACTGCCTCTTGGATGGTTACTCGGGGTATAACCAGATAGTTATAGCCCCCGAAGACCAAGAGAAGACTACCTTCACATGTCCATATGGTACTTTTGCATTTAGAAGGATGTCTTTTGGATTATGCAACGCCTTGGCCACATTCTAGAGATGTATGATGGCCATATTCTCTGACATGGTTGAGCAAAATGTGGAAGTCTTCATGGATGATTTCTCAGTCTTTGGGGATTCTTTTGACTTATGCTTAGAGAATCTGGTTATGGTATTAAAGAGGTGTGTCTAGACTAATTTGGTGCTGAATTGGGAAAAATGCTATTTTATGGTACATGAAGGCATTATATTAGGACATAAAGTGTCAAGGAAAGGATTAGAGGTGGACAGAGCAAAATTGGAGACTATTGAGAGCTTACCTCCACCAACTTCTGTGAAAGGGGTCCGTAGCTTCCTTGGGCATGCGGGGTTCTATCGTCGTTTTATAAAGGACTTCACAAAGATTACTAAGCCGCTGTGTAGTTTTTTAGAGAAAGATATCCCATTTAGATTCGACAAGGAATGCTTAGCTGCTTTTGAGCATTTAAAGAAGAAATTAACTACGAAACCCATTATTACAACTCCTGACTGGTCTTTCCCATTTGAACTAATATGTGATGCAAGTGACTTCGTTGTGGGAGTTGTCTTGGGGCAACACAGGGACAAAGTTTTCCATGTTATTTATTATGCTAGTAAGACCCTAACGGATGCCCAACTGAATTACACTACCACAGAGAAGGAGCTTCTGGCTGTGGTATACGCATTTGACAAATTCTGTTCTTATCTGATTGGCATAAGAGTTGTTGTATACACCGATCATGCTGCCATTCGATACCTGATATCCAAGAAAGATGCAAAGCCCCGTCTCATTAGATGTATTCTTCTTCTATAGGAGTTTGATTTAGAAATCAAAGACAGAAAGGGGACCGAGAACCAAGTGGCTGACCACTTATCCTGGTTGGAGAATCTGGGAAAGGATATAAATGATAAAGTGATGATTAATGAGTCCTTCCCAGACGAACAGTTGTTTGTGGTGCAAGGCGAAGTGCCATGGTTCGCGGACTATGCAAACTTTTTAGTGAGCAACATTATCCCTTCTGATTTGACTGGACATCAGAAGAAGAAGTTTTTCCATGATGTTAAATGGTATATTTGGGATGAGCCTTACCTGTTTAAGCAGTGCGTAGATAGGATGATCAGAAGGTGCATTCCAAACAGTGAGACGGGAAGTATACTTCAGGATTGCCATTCATCATTTTATGGAAGACACTATGAGGGAGAAAGGACAGCGGCCAAGGTACTTCAGGCAGGTTTTTATTGGCCGACTCTCTTTAAAGATGCTTACAACTTTGTGCAAAAATATGACCAGTGTCAGAGGTTAGGTAATATATCCAAATGGAATGAGATTCCTTTGAATACGATCCTCGAGTTTGAGATCTTTGACGTATGGGGGAAAGACTTCATGGGACCTTTTGTTGCATCATGCGGAAATTTGTATATCCTTCTAGCAGTGGACTATGTGTCCAAATGGGTGGAAGTAGAAGCCTTACCAACAAATGATGCTAGGGTGGTCTTTAGATTTCTTCAGTAGAGTATATTCACAAGATTTAGGACTCCTCGGGCTATCATAAGTGATGAAGGCACCCATTTCTGCAATCGACAATTTACTACACTATTGGCTAAGTATGAGGTGAATCACCGTGTAGCCACAACATACCATCCCCAAATGAACGGCTAAGCTGAGGTGTCCAATCATGAGGTGAAAAGGATATTAGATAAAATTATAAATCCCACGAGGAAGGATTGATCCCTTAAGCTCAATGATGCAGTTTGTGCATATAGGACTGCATACAAAACACCATTGGGTATGTCGCCGTATCAGCTAGTGTATGGGAAAGCTTGTCACCTTCCCATGGAACTTGAGCATAAGGCTTATTGGGCTATAAAAAAGCTGAACTTTGACTTGAAGGCTGCAGGGGAGAAACGCCTTCTCCAATTAAATGAGCTAGATGAATTTAGATTGTAGGCCTACGAAAACTCAAAGATGTACAAGGAGAAAGTGAAAAGGTGGCACGATCGCAAAATCATGGAAAGGAAATTTGAGCCGAGGCAAGCAGTATTGTTATTTAATTCTCGTCCTAGAATTTTCCCTAGAAAGCTAAAATCGCGGTGGTTGGGACCTTTCACAGTAAAAAAAGTGTTTCCACATGAGGCAATTGAAATTTTTGAAAAATACCCAGATAAACCATTTAAAGTGAATGGACAAAGGTTGAAGCATTACTATGAAGGCGAAGTCGATCGACACAAAGTCGCCTCAATCCTTTCCACAACATGACCATAACAAAGATAGTCAAGCTAATTGACTATAAACAAGCGCTTGATAGGAGGCACCCTATCATCTCTCTTCTCCCTCTTGTTTAATTCTAGCTACATCATTTTTATTTCTCTCTTGTTTAATTCTAACTACTCATGTCTACTCCCCCTCTTGTTTAATTCTGGTTTCATGTATCTATTATTTCTTTCCCCCTTTTTAATTCTAAAAGTCATGAAATTTTGAACAATCTTGAATTAGGAGCTTATTACATATATTTTTTTGGGTAGGAATCACATATATAACATTTTTGAAGATACCATCATACACACATTTTACATAGTTCACTTTTGATATTGGAATTATTATATCTCATTTTTCAATGCTATTTATGCATGATAGAAAAATGAATGTCATTTGCTGCTTATCCCTTACTGTTGCAGATCAAAAATCATTGTTGGGCTCAAGACAGGGTGATCGTGCCTTAACCATAGCTAAATCCGACGCGCCCACACCATGCTTCAATATGCAATTATACTCAGCGCACCCACGCCATCCTCATAGCCAAAGCTGGCGCGCCCGCGCCCGGATCCGGATAATTTTAAAGTCCTCAAAACGTGACCCATCTCTTATAACATAAGTCCTTCAGTCGAGAGTTCACTGAAAGCCAAGTATATCACACTCCTTCTCTTAATACACTGCAACTTCTCCTCTCCTCTCCTAATCGGTCTCTGCCACTCGCCCAATATCAGAGATTACAAAAGATTTTCGTCCCTACTTTCGCAAACAAGTTTGGGGGTTGAATTTTAGTTCTCTAAGGTTATTCAGATCATTCCCAGAGGCAAGTTTGGGGGTTTCATCTTCTGTATTCAGAGTTTAGGGTTTGCCAAGAAATTCTCAGGCAGAACTCATGGCACCTAAGAGAGCTCGCTCACGCACCCTAGAATCCTCTTCCAACAGTAGCCAGGATGAGAATATTGTGGACTTGACAAAATTCATTAGCCTAGCAGCACAAACCAAATATTATAGGATTGTGGCCAAGATATTTATGAAGGAACGGGGTTGAAGTCAGGCAGACAGCCTAATGCTAGAGATGATCAAAGAGAGATGTTGGGTTGGGGTTGTGGCCAGTCCTGTGCCTGCCCCGATGGCAATTGTTTGTGAATTCTATGCAAATGCCAAGGAGACGTAGAGTAGCATCTCATTCGTTAGGGGTTTTCAGGTTGATTATCGTCCACAGGCGATACAGGAGGTGTTTAATTTGCCCAATCCTTTGACTGGCCAAGTAAATTGGGTCGAGGCGGAGCGCTTTGAGACTGACCTGGATAGGGTGATTGAGGATTTATGTGTGCCGGGCATAAAGTGGAATTATAAGCAGGGCATAAATATCCACACCAACTTTTCTAGTTCAGCATTGAACCGTTATACTAAGACATGGAATCTATTCATATGCGCCAAGCTAATGCCATCCACTCACCAGCATGACATTTCGGTCGAGAGAGCCATTATTCTGTGGGGGATTATCACTGGGAAGGATATTGATGTTGGTCATCTGCTCCATCAGAATATGCTGCACTACATGCGGGGGAGTACCACTGGTAATATCCCACACGCATAAAATTATGGCGCATCTGTGCGCAAAGGCTGGAGTTGATTGGGAGGACAAACAGGTCCAAATTCCAAGTCAGGACATCACACATGCTACCATACAGAAATTTAAAGATTGGGCTGGTGGAACAGCACATCCTCGCGACAAAGGCTTTATTCTACCCACTCCTGCACCAGTGCCTCCACTACAACCAGTTGAGGCAACTGCCACTCCTCCTGCCACTACAGAGAGTCATGATCGCCGGATGAGGCGATTGGAAAGGAAGATGGACGCACTGCAACAACTTCTTAGCATTTACGAATGGACTATCTCATGCTTTGGCTGAAGCTTTTGCTCAGTAGGGGACACTTGTGGAGTGGCCTGTGTTCGGTTCTTCCATGCCATACCCGCCACCAGATTCTCCACCTGAGTCTGTTGGCCATGTCGATATATAGGGGAGTTTCCTTACCCTTTACCTTCATTGAGGATAATGATTATTTTAAGTTTGGGGGTATTAGGGTGTATTTAGTAGTTTTATTGCATATAGTTTTAATTGAATGTTTGCATATAGTTTTATTGCATGTTTAGGTTGCATAGTAGTGGTATTTTAGTATTTATTAGTTAAATTGTGCATTAATTTTTTTTTTTCAGTTTTCTTTTTGTTTTGTCTATTTAGTATATGTGTAGTTGCATTGCATAACATAATCCCTTATTTTAGTCAGTTGAATTCTAATTTGGCCAATGATGATATAGAAATGTGATAGATTATTGAACTCATTTGATAACTTTAGCTTAGTTATAATTTCATATATGATGTTTTCTACGTCTGTTACTTTGATGTTACCGGGTAGCACGACAGTGTCATTATTTGCTTGTTGGTTAGATTAGCACATGCTTGTCTTCTGGAGGAAAATTTTGTTTTTATTGATAGAATTTTGTAGAAAGTGAGCAATGACTATAAAGATATAGATAGTCAAGTTTTGGGAACACATTGGGTATGCATGCTATATCTATTCAAAAAAAATGAATAAACACCGTGGCTAGTCTTGTTTTGTGGCCTTTTGCTATTTTAAGTCAGTACGCCCGAGGGAATGTCTTTACACCTAGCGCCCTAAGACCTATACGATTTGGGAGTCGTTAGTTGAAAGCTCGCTAAGGTAGCATGAAAAAGCCTAAGGGAATGAGACATTGCACAACTATGAAAAAAATATAAAATAATAACCACGGGAATGTGCAAAAGATGAATAAACCCTTTGTTGAACCTTAACTTATATTGATGTGTTTGAATTGGTTGTTGGTTCATTTATGCTCAAATATCTTGACTTAAAACCTTAGTTTTCTTCCTTGGAAGTATTACATGTGGAATCTTTACCTTTATTGAGCTTATTTGTGATTATAGCACAAACAACATCTTAGTAGCAGGTTGTGATTTTCTGATTGTATGCTCTTATGGCTTTAGCTTAGTTTGATACTTTGTTCATAGGTCTTGTAATTTCTCTGAGGCGCGTCTTACTGGAATTCATAACATGACTGAAAATCTTGGGATTCATTTTCATAGTAGTATAGTTGCATAGCATGTAGTTCGCATTTGTTAGTTCACAGTTGTGTTTGTTGCTTGAGGGCAAGCAATAGTTCAAGTTTGGGGGTATTTGATAAGTAGGTTTTATACCTACATATTGGATATCAACTCGCTAGAATTATGGCTTAAACTCAAGTATTTTTAGTGTTGTTTGATGTTTTTATCTTTGTTTATAGATTGCATTAAGGAAGCTCAAATGGCATGGTAATGGCTTAAACTTGGCAAGAATGGTGAGGATGTAGTGAACTGAAGAGTGAAGCATAACATGTGCATATGGGAAGGGCATCTAAACAAGTCAAGTGAAGGATGAAAGAAGAAGAAAGCAGCAGCTAAGTAGCAGCAAAACACCAACAAAAGATTCACAAGAGATTCTGAGTTATCGGTTATTTAAAATGCGATCGCTTGTTTGGCGTGAAACGGAAACGGCCAAGGCCAAATATCCGGTAGAAAGCTTACTGGGTCAAGCAGCGGCCTACAAATCAAGACTCAGAAAAATTTGACTTTTCAATTAAAATCTACTTTAGCGTTTTTACTTAAAAGGGGGGTATTTGCTAATTGCAAGATATGACATTTTAGTAGTTTTATTTTCCATTTTAGGGTTTAGAAGAGCTAGAGAGAGTTCTAAGCTATACTCTACTATTTTGGCTTCCCTCTTTAGATCTTAGTAGCTTTTGATTATTAAAGTTATATTTTGGTTTGATTGTGGATTGAACTGAGTTTGGAAGTTTATTTTGGACAAAGATTAATTAGATTTTCTCTTTTCTATTCTATCTACTCTCTTAGCTTTCATTGTATTCTCTCATGCTTGGATCAAATCCCATAATGGTTATTAATTCAGAGATGAACTAATCACCATTATGGGATTCTAATGGAGTTTATTGTTTAGTTCAGATCAATATGCCTCTTTGTTATACTTGATTGATTATATTTGGATTTCCTAGCATGGTTGTGTTTATTTCTTAGATGCTTGATCACCATCTACCTTAATAGTTTGTATGGAATTGAAAAAGGAAGTACAAAATCAGATTTGGCCATGTTAGTATATGTTCATGAAATTTGCATGTGATGGATTTTGTGATTCGTAGTCCGGATAGACATACCCCGACTTACCATGTGTAGTCATTTGAGAGAGCTTGCACTAAAATTAATATTACTTGTAAGTCACAGACATATAGTGATTTAGGTAATATTAATGTTCATATGAATTCTATCTCTTTTGTGGATTTTATGTGATATGGGCATGATGTATTGAAAAATAGTCATGTTTCACCTTCGTGCTCTCGACTAGCAATCCGTAGTAATTAATTAGGTTTAAAAAGAGGTATATAATCTAAATGATGCATTAAGTGACATTAGGATCCCATATCTTTCCAATTTGAATTCTTTTGCTTGTTAATTAGTTATTTTGAGTTGACAATCATTTTAGTTTTTAAATCACATTTTATTCGCTCGTTTATGCAGCCAGAAATAGCTACAAAGTTGTTGCATGGTAGTTTAGAGATAATTGTTTTTCTCCGTGGGAACGATACTTGACTTACTCTATATTACTTGTTGACCGTGTATACTTGCACGTGTGTGTATATTTTTATTAACATCGAAACAACCCAACAAAATACATCATATAATTAAATAAGTCTCACAACATAGATTCGATTAAATAAAATCAAAGAAGTTTTCATCATTTGTACATCTTTCCCTTGCCCTTGCTAGTAGACGGCTCGTCAACTTTCTCAACTTTAGCTGCAGTGTTAAATGCAAGAGTGAGCAAATAATTGCTCACTAATATAATGATGACAATAGCAATAACATAAGAGTAAACAATGAATACTTAATAATAGAGAACTTATTCTTCGAATCATGATTAGAAAACAAGTTTGAGAATTATATCTGAGGGTCTTAAGACCATGAACTATGTCCCAGGTTACTAAGTATTTCTACCTCAACCTTTAACAGTCGTTAGACTATACAGACCTTTTCTTTCGTACTTAGGGGGATTGGCCCTTCGTACCATGTATTGTGCACAAAAATCTAAACGCTAATACATACATAATCCCCTATATTAGGGTTGTTCATCTTAGTTTAACTTAAGATTTCCGCACTAAAGAAAATTTAGTTTGGTTTAGCTTAACAAAGGTTCTAGAATTTTAGAACGCTCATCAACTATGGACTAATCAATTCAATATGGGTTTGCTAGTCATTCGAAGTTCAATACAACAACTAGATATTGAGTAACAATGTTTAAGATCAAGAATGGAATCACAACAATATATAGTTGAATAAATTATTGTATATCCAATAGACTATCTTCAAAGGAGTTAGAGAGTCTCGTTAGAAATAATGAACATTTTAAGGTTTGACTAATATGAAACAATGATTGGAAACTCGCTCAATATGAATAAAACACTTGAGCTATCTTTATCAAACATTATCAAGTTCAAGGTTAGGAAACTCGTTTAGCGAAAAGTAAGATTTATATACTTGCATAACAATAACAAACAAGATAGAGTAAAGATCATGCTTTACATAAAGAAGTAAGGTTTAGGAACTTCCTAGTGCGTAAGCTACACAATTATAACACACGTTCGCCAAATACCCTACATATACCATTAGAATCGCAATATCGATTAGTTATATTAACCATATAGGTTCAATTCACCATCTTGGTTAAGTTATAACCTTTAACTTAAGGTCTAACCATATTGATCAACCACATAACACGAATCTGAAAACTCGCTAACATATAACATAAATCTTTAGCGTTAAATTCTCATCTCTAACTCTTACAAACATCAAGTTTCAATCGTTATATAACTTGTTAATTAATAACTTACAATCTTCATATTTGGTATTACAATGCAACTACAATCTGTTATAACATCATATAATATGATTAACATCTTTTTATGTTCATAAAATTAGGTTACGATCATATGCTATGGACTGAAATTAAAAAAAAAATAGTTTCCGCTCATGGGTTGGCGCGGCCGCACCCTTTTAAGCATTGGCACCAGCGCAGCCGCACTGGTGAACATACCTAGAATCTGCAATCTATTCATACAACCTGCTGTGAACCAAACTCCAAATTCCTCACTCAACTAGGAACAGAAGCATACCTAGACACTAAAATTTCAGTCAAACAACACAACATATATATTTAACCATTCTAATAACACAAACAACACTAATAACCAATTTAGAGCCTTCAAAAGCAAAGTCTATGCTTAATATTCATATTTCAACATATTTAGCGCATAGAAACACTACAAATTCATTTCTTGATCAAATAAATCCATTCAACTTGCATTCTTTTCATATTCCAATATATTAACAATAACAATTATCAATTTACAAATTATACCATAAACTCCTAACCAATTGTAATCTCAACCTAGACTAAAATACACATATTATCACATAACTCCAATTCTTCATTTTAAAACATGTTTATATGAATTAATTTCTGAAAACTCAACTATAGATGATATATAATGGATTAAGGAACTCATTAACATTCTATAAACCATCAATTAGTATATATAAACCACTTCTCATCAATTTTAACAACAAAAATCAAAGTTTGTACGAAAAACTCAAGAACATAAACTCAAGCTTGAAACTAAGAATCTTACCTTTGATTTCTTATGTTTAGATTAATTAGAAGATGTAAATTAGCTTTGATTCCTTCTCCTCCTTCTAAGATTTCCAGACTTCTCTCTCAACTTTCACAGAACCCTCAATTTCTTTCTATGCTCTTTATTCCTTTCTCTGTGTTCTTCTTAGTCTTAGGAAAAGAAAGTAAGAATAAAAATAAAAGACTGATAATGGGATTTTTCTCAACTTCTTTTTGTCAGTTAAACAAACCAAAGGTTTTAGCTATTACAGATACAAAAAGCCACAAGGCCATATTTGGCTGGCTCACTAAACCCTTTTCAAATTTGTTTTAATGTTTTCTTATCATATAGTTTTCTTGTCACATCTTTATTTTGTTAATTAAATCAAATCAAATTTTACACTTAACTTATAATTACAATTATAATTTTCATTATAATTATATTTATGCTTAACAAATTATTTCACATCTAATTTAATTATTAAATTAAACTAGAACATCACCACTACACAACATTACTTATCAAACAATTAATTTAATTTAATTATTTCATTAAATATTAAACAATTCATTTAATTTAATCATTTCATTAAATTAAATCTTTAGTCCATAAAATTATTAATTTAATTATTAAAACACACTTTAACTAAATTATTGCACAATATTTTCATCAATATTTATTTATCTCAATAAATAAATCATATCAAATATTTATTTAATCCAATAAATATTTTTAAATTACATATAAAATTCTCGTTCGTTACATCCTTCCCTCCTCAAAAGGATTCTGTCCCTAGAATCACGACTCAATAAATTCATTCGTTACATTCTTCCCTCCTTAACAAGATTCCGTCCCTAGAATTGCTATACAAGAATTAAACAAATAACTGAGAATAATTTTTCATCATAACGTCTTCTAGTTCCCACGTAGCTTCTTCAGCATTGTGGTTTCTCTATATTACCTTAACAAAAGGTATCACTTTATTCCTTAGTACTTGCTTTTTCATGTCAATAATCTGAACAGGAACTTCCTCATAAGACAGATCTTTTTCAAACTGTAAAGGTTTATATTCTATAAAATGTTTATAATCGAACTTATATGGTCGTAATACCTAAACATGGAAAATGTTATGAATATGTTCTAGTTCTAGAGGTAAAGCTACCTTATACGCCACTTCGCCAATTCAGCGTAGCACTTCAAAAGGTCCTATAAACCTAGGGCATAGTTTTCCCTTTTTACCAAATCGTATTTTTTTGAACATCATCTCAAACCGGAACACACAGGAATGTCATTTCCAATCTAGGAGATAACCACGAGATATCTGCGAGATCAAAAAGCAAAACAACAACAGGAGAGGGGCGATTACATCTCGGCGATAACACCATGACGCTCGATTTCGTCCCGAGAGACAACACTTGGGAGTAGCAACCCCATCCTTGGTGATAGCCCCGAAGATGCCATTGCGATTCGGCGATAACCCGAAAATGCTTGTTTCAAACATATGCAATCGGCTTCAACCACGGACATCTGTCGAGGCACACACACCTCGAGACCGGAGATAACAACAGCGGGCGAGGCGAGGAACACCCACGGATGACGGTGAGACATACAAACAAGCGGCGGTCAATCTCGGATGTAACCACGAGCAACGTCGCTTTTCCGCTTAAGCGGCGATAACCGGTGAGGAGTCACAGCGTCATCTTACCATCTCAACAAGATGATATCGCGGCATACCAACAAGTAGTCAATCTCGGTTGTAACCACGAGCAGCGTCTACTTTCAACTCAAATGGCGATAACCCGGCGAGGAGTCAAAGCGTCATCTTGTTCCTTCCGACAATGGCACGTCGTCTCAACACTTCATACATACATACATCCAACAATGTCCCACAAGAATCAGAGGATTGACAATCCCGGTGACTATTCGTGTGTGTGATGATACTTTGGATAGAATTTGAAGCTTGAAGACCATGGGCATAGACCCTCTTCGACTTCGTACAACCTCTAATCCATGTCATTGCGTAACTCTCGACACAAGCGGTCAGAAGAAGGTCGGATATACCTCGTTCGGATGCTCGGATTGAAGTTACGCAAGTTTGAGCGGACATTACGATGCATGAGTGCACGTCTTACGAGACAGCCGGGACCGCGAGGCTCGGATGCATCACGACCCGGTAGCGAGTACAAGCTGCGGTTGCCCAGCGAATGTACTGCGACCCATCCATCTATATATATGAAAGCTTGGGTCAGACCATTTGAGAAGAAGAGAGGGAGGGAAAAAAGCGAGGAAGCCACATCCATTTTACTCTGCATACACATCTTTTGAGTGTTTCCTCATCTTTAAACACTAGTTAGCTCACATATAGCTATCTTTTATCCGTGAGGGGGGGTGAGTGTTTATCCATTTAAAGTCATAGAAGTCTACTTTGGCGTTACTTGTAAAGCCTTCTTATATTACATAAAGCCTTCTTCTCATATTAGCACACTTTGTTGTACACACATTGAGAGTCGTGTGAGTGTGTTTTGCGGGACTTGATTCCATGGTTTTCATTTACATACGTATATATATACTTATATATATATATATATTTCATATATGGACTAACATTATCGAGTTATGCCTCGATTGAGCCTGAACTTGATGCAGGCGTTTAATTGCTTATATATATATATATATATATATATATATATATATATATATATATATATATATATATATATCGATACATTTTATTTATATCATTGATTTTATATATATATATATATATATATATATATATATATATATATATATATATATATATATATATATATATTGTTGTCGGACATATCGATGAGCACAGATTTACATCATGCGTTTATATATATATATATATATATATATATATATATATATATATATATATATATATATATATATATATACATATATATATATTATATATCAGATGATATCAGATTGAGCACAGATTCACATCAGATCGTTTCGTTTATTATATATATATATATATATATATATATATATATATATATATATATATATATATATATATATATATATATTTACATTTACATCGGGGCACAGGTTCACTACATGGCCTTTTACTTTTTATTTACATTAAATCACACAGAGTTTACTTACGTGGCGATTGATACGCTTTTACTGACTTTATTTACATTTTGTCCCTTTGGAGTTTACTTACGTGGCGGTTGATCATATTTATATATATATATATATATATATATATATATATATATATATATATATATATATATATATATATATATATATATATATATATACATTTCTTGCTTTTCCATACAAATTGCGGTATCATGAGCTAGGAATCATGTGATCACGAGGTTGATCTCTTGAATCTAGATTAGGTTCCCATGATGGACATTTTTTTTTATGTGCTGACTTGTACATTATTTTTACGATTATGCGAATTTCCTTGGATGGTTTGTCATGCCCATGAGGAGTTGACAACTTCTTATATATATTTTTTCTAGAGAATGCTTGGCATCTAGAAAATAAAAACAAACAAAATAGAACATTTAATAATAAAATGGAAGTATGAAAAGGTCTCAATTCTATTGAGCACGAGGTTTGAAAAACCTCTTTTACAAAACGTCATTGCTATATCTTGGTTAAAAGCTGAATTTTTCTATAAAATTCAAACCTTGTGTATATAGGTGCGAAACGAGGCCTCTCACACTACTTTTTCAAATAATTGCACATTGATCCACACACACACACACACACACATTCATATAACAATTTCTTTGAAAAGTGGCGGTCACCAGTGGTAACACGGATGTCGAGGGTGCCTAACACCTTCCCTCGCATAATCAAGCCCCGGACCCAAAATGAATCTCGGTTTCACAGACCCGTCTAGCGATGTCAAATCAACTTGGGTCGATGTGCAAACCTTTTTTTGATTTGCGTTGGTGCAACCGATTAAATACACCAATGGCGACTCTTAAAAAGTCAAATCGTCGACATTATACATATGGGACCTTTTTCACTTGTTTTTTTTCAAACAAATCTCACATTAACATGAGAACACCAAAGAACAAATAACGAAAAGGACACTCAAAAATCCGGCGTCGACGGTGTGGCGACTTCTCTTTGGGGACTCGATAAGAGGGCTTAAGCCGCTATTACAAGCTTTTCAAAATTGTTATATGCTTGTGTGTGAATGTTGCATTTACATTTATGATGAATGTGTCTGAATGCATCTTAATTCTTTGCCTTTGCTAAATATCTATCTGTGATATTAGTGCTTCGCATACATGTCATCATTTTGCATAAGCGGTGAGACACGTTGTATGTGAATGTATGTTGTGTGGTCCCTCCACCGGAGGCTATCTGTCGGTGTTTGATTCTTTGGACTCGTGGGAAGAATGATTCCCGGGGCTCGGGAAAGGCACCACTCAGTTAACTCGGTTGAACAATAGGATTAACTTCCGTCAAGTAGATTGCGATGATCTGGGAACCTTCATGCCAAAAAAAGCATGAGAGTAACCCTAAGATAGGTTGACCTCGATAAACCAAGCGGGAGGAAAGTCTCTTCATACTTTCCATTTTAAATTACTTGTAAAAAAATTTACTTGTAATTTTATTCCATGTTCATTCATATGTAATGGAAAATATGAAGAATATATGTGCATGCATGACATGTTATCAATTAACAACGGTTTTTGCGGGACAAAATTCCTAAGCGGACATGTTATGATAACATTTACATTACCCTAAGACTAAACTACGTAAGTCTTTTGTAGGGAAGCAATTGGGCACATTACATTCAAAAATCAAAAAAAAGGCCACGAGAGCTTCTGACCAATCATGTCTTCTTGACCCGATCTAATCTTGTCTCCGAGAAGAATTTGGCGGATTGAGTAAACAAATCACAGACTTGGTTGTTCTAAAAAAATTACACCCGTCTACTCGAGAATGCGAAGATACCTACACATACGAGAATCCTCTACACAGGAGGAGTTCAAGTGCGGAAAAAACAATTCGAAACATCGATTGGATCTGACCAACAAAGACCACAAAAAACACCCATCTCAAAGGAGATCCGAGACACCGGTGATATCGGGAAGAAGGTCCTCCAAATGGAGGAAACTATTCGCGTTCTCAAAGGGATGGAACCACGTGGCGATGTTTCATATCTGAGACCTTTGCATATTTCACAGTGTTCATATCGAGAGAAATTCAAGACCCACGATTTTGAGAAATATGATGGATTAGGGATCCTTATACACATTTAAAGGTGTTCATTGGAGAACTTGGGTCTTCTGTGAAAAATGAAAAGCTCGAATCATTTTTTTTTGAAAAAAAAGTCATTGGAGAAGCTTGGTTCATGGTATACAGTTAGACAACTCTAAGATCCATAGTTGGGAAGAGCGGCTCACGCCTTCCTCACTCAATCTGATTTTCAATCTCGGATGGCTCTGGCCAGGTACCAAATTACCAAGGTCAAAAAGCAGTCTAATAGAGTCATTTAGAGTATGCTCAAAGGTGGAAGCGCCTTCTTTGCTCAAGTTATTCCTTCCATGTGAGAATCGAAAATGGTCATGACTTTCATAGATGTCTGAGAAGCTCCTTTCTATGAAAGAGTTCTAGGCTGGTATTGGCAAACCATTCTACGAAATGATCAAACACGGAGAGATGGTTGAATGGGATTGAAGTCGGTAAAATTCAAGACCTAGCCTCTCTTAAAAGCATTCTTGAGCACATCGATCCGGATCTTATGGAAACAACCCCGGAGGGTCCATAAAAAAAAAAGGGAGGATGTTTCCTTGATACTACAAGGACAAAAAAGGCAATCAAAGCATGCCTATGGAGAGAGAAAACTCTCCCTTTTCGGCACAATCTTGAAACCCTCCATTGCCTAAAAGTGGAAAGTAAAAGCGACCTCGAGCGTTCACACCCTTAGGGGACTCGCTCGAGAATATTCTTGCTCTTACATTTGCTCGGAAAGAAAATTACATCTTCTTCCACAATGACCCTAATGGGAGGGGGGTTTAATGCTACTCGGAAGTGTGCTTATCATCTTAGGGGCACTGGACATGATACTCAAGATTGTTGGGCCTTGAAACATAAGATTCAAGATCTAATAGAACAATGGTGAGATCGTGGTCACTAAACCGGATCAACCTCATGTGCAAGAACAACCCTCTTCCTCAACCTGAAAAGAAGAAGAGGTCAACATGATCGATTGGAGCCTTTGTACAAGGTTCCAATTCTAATGGCGAATCATCCCACCCATCAAAGGCGGTGTTGACAAATGGGATTATGCAAAGTTCCGATTTACCATGGAGCGAAAGATGAAAGCTCTTTCCAAACAAATTGAGCAATTGGCGAGCGGGTGACCCACCGACATCAAGTCACACGCCATTAATCGAGCGAGAAGCATGCCTATCTCCTTCCATTTTGTTATGAATGCCTCATCAACACCCTTGAGAAAGCTATGGAGGATAAGGTTGCCAAAGCGAGCAAATGCTAAAAAGCCGTCGGGGATTTTGCCAATCGAGAGAATTCACCTATTTGGGCCAATCTATGGAGGAGATACTTCAAATGTTGATCAGCGAAGGAAGAATTACCTTCCTTCTCCCTCCATCAATCCCCGTTCGGGGGCGGTTCAATCTGATGAAATGTGTCGATATCATTCACATTCTCGCGGTCACGACCTGAGAAGAATCTTGGGCACTCCATCATCTCATTCGAGAATCTTATTGATAGCGGTGTCCTGCAAATAGCGAGATGATTACCTTTGTGCAACTCAAGGGTGGGAATGCATATCCTACCAAATGGAAGGATCGATGGCGATTATATCAAAGTGGATGGATGATGAGGCTCAAAGTATTTCCCATACAACCAATTCAACTCAAAGGGCGACAATCCTTTGAAAGTGGCCACACAGAGCCAATTTCTTTACCTTTGAGACCACAACATCTGTTGTCGACTTACACAAAGTTCCATGGAATTATGGAAAATTTGAAGGATCCGTCTCTCATACTCTCTTTGCTACGATGTTGAAGGAAAATCCACTTGTACCTTCCTCGATGGGTTATCAAACCTACTTGCAAAAAGCAAAGGGAAGTTGCCCATGGAAAGATTGAAAAATTCCTCCGTCTATATGGGCCTGATGAAGCCAAAAGTGGTTTTAAGCTTGCGAGAAGCTCCACACAAATTTCAATCTTTGGACTTGGTTTTCTCTTAGAGGATCATCGGAAGATCTTGTTGAAGGTTTTAGAAGAAGCCTACTTGCCAAAATCGGTGGATGTGGAAAAATTTCAACATTTGGTTGATCACATTTTCAACAACAATGTGATATCCTTCATTGATGATGACATACCTCCCAGAAGGACCGGTCATTACAAGCCTTTGCATATTGCGATTTTGTCTTAGGGTACATGCTAGCGGGGTAGTATTGATAGATGGAGCTCATCTCTAAATATACATCCTTATGCCACCTTGGTAAAGATGAATATCAATCTCAAGCGGATCCAAAGCAGCCATACGGTCATCAGAGCTTTTGATGGATCCCGGCGAAATTCCGTTGGAAAGATTGAATTGCCAATTGAGATTGGTCCCAATACATTCAATGTATCTTTCCGTCCTCAAGATAGAATCGGGATACAACTTTTGCTCTTTGGGAGACCATGGATACACATGGTTTGGGTTGTTCCCTCCACCTTACATCAACAACTCAAATACATTATCAACAACGATCTAGTCACTTATCATCGGCGGGCCGGATTGTCTGAACAAGGAACTCTACCAATTATCGACTTCAATTGAGAAGTTGAGCAAAGCGATTTCCATACTTTGGAAGTGTAGTAACACATGATACCATTCTATTGGGCGCACTTCCCGTACCCAAGATTTACTGCGAGGTTATATCGGCCCTCTCAAAAAATGATGTTATTGGGTCATCAACTTTGGACAAGGGCTTGGTAAAGATAAGCGGTATTAAGCACCTATCCAAATGTCGATCAAATTGGAGCAGTAGGACTAGGCTATTACGCGATTCGATCCACGAGGAATCCTCATAAGCACAAGCGGGTTCCTCGAGCTTCCACCGCTTACGGCGATTTTCTATACCTTTACCTCATGAGTTGATGCAATCTCGATAAAGGTTCCGGCCCATGTTGTGGCTATCTTTGTTTCCAAAACCGGTGCCAATCAAAGCAAAAAGAGGTGCGATTCACGATCCGAGGCGGAAGAAAAGGAGCGAAAAGCGTAAACATGACCTTGCCTTGATGATGGCGGGCATTAGCGTCATTGTTCATGATGAACATACAAATAGATACACCCAGACGATGATTGCCCGGATGTCATGGTTATCATTCGGGAGAAGGAGGACAAATATGATCGATCCTTCCATCACTGCGATCCATCGGGACTTTTCCCTCGACAATTGGAGCGGCACTCCATTCATTGGTCGACGAGGGTAAAATGGGCGAAAAAAATCCCTACCTACATAGATAACTTTAATTGCTTGCTTTCCTTTACAACACTAGCGCGATTATTTTATCAAGTACATACTAACACTTTTGTATGATCGAGCGATTGCATATATTAAGTGAAAGCATCTTTTGTTTTGAGGACTACGAATTTAGATGTGCATGTCTCTTCGATGACATGCCTTCTCTCCACAAGAAATTTGTAACTTTGATGCAAAGTTGGACTCGGACTTGATGGACATCGAGAGGACATTGAGACACCTCGAGAGATTAAGGAATGGGTCGTGAGACAAACCCAAACCCAATCTTGATCAAACCACTCCTTTCAATCTCGGAACCTTAGACAACCCTAAGCTAATCCAGTTGGTTCGGACCTTACCACAAATCAGCGGAATGACATGGTTGCCTTTATTAACCCAATTCGGGATGTGTGTTTGCATGGTCTCATGAAGACATGGTGGGTTTGTCCACGACATTGTTCTTCATCGCCTTCCCATTAAAGAAGGATTCAAGCCGGTTAGGCAAAAAAGCTTCGAGCGATTGAAACACGAGTGGAGTTTAAAGTTTAAGAAGAAATTGTGAAACAATTTCAAGTAGCATCATCATGGTGTCTACATATCAGGAGTGGATATCCAACATTGTTCCGTGCCTAAACCGGGGGAAAGGTGCGAGTTTGCGTGGATTATCGGGATTTGAACAAAGCTTGCCTTAAAGATAGCTTTCCGTGCCCTTTATCCACATTCTTATTGATAATCTTTGCTCGATCGGCATGTACTCCTTTGTTTGATTGCTTTGCGGGTACCATCAAATTATAGTTATTTGAGGAAGATCGTGAAAAAGCTGCTTTCATCACGCCTTGGGGAACCTTTTTTCTTTCTGAGCGGTTGTCATTCGGCCTCATCAATCTTGGGCAACCTATCGGTGACTATGATGGCTCTTTTCCACGATTTAATGCACAAGGAGATAGAGATCTCGTGGATGACATCATTGTCAAATCCGGAAGGAGGATGACCATTTAGACCATCTCAAAAAACTTTTCAACGGGTTGCGTAAAATACAACTTGAAGTTGAATCCCTTGAAGTCGCCTTTGGTGTTAAGTCGAGGCAAGTTGCTAGGTTTCTAAATCGACCCACAAAGGATTGAGCTGGATCTACCAAAATCCGAGGCCATCGAGGAAATGCCCATTCCTCGAGACGAGAGAAGGAAATACGGGATTTTTGGGAAGAATCAACTTCATTAGCGATTCATTTCTCAACTCACGACAACAACATGAGCCTATCTTCAAGTTGTTAAGGAAGAACTCCTCCATGAAATGGAGCGATGAGTGTCGAAAAGCCTTCCTCACAATCAAAAAGCAAGCGATTAACGCTCTATTTTGGTACCTCCCGGGGATGATGTTCCCCTGTTCATGTACACATCCCATAAATGACAATGCCATGGGGGCTATTGCATCTTTGAGGCGAAAAAAGATAATAGAGGCCAAGAGCGAGCTATCTATTACCTCGACAAAAGATTGACATCGGTGAACACAAGTACACTCGATTGAGAAGACTTGTTGTGCTTTAGCATGGGCTTCCATGAGGTTACAACATTACCTCCATGGTCACACACCCATCTCATATCCGAATGGATCCTCTCAAGTATGTGTTTGATGGCCCATCTTGAATTGTCGGTTTGTCCGGATGGCGATTGATCCTACAACAATTTGACATCGTCTATGTGATGCAAAAAAAATCATCAAAGGTCGAAGGAATTGCGGATCAATGGCGCTTCCGCACTTGCGAGGATTACAAACCCTTAGAAACATACTTTCTGATGAAGGGTAATGATGATTCAACTACAACATCGATGCGATACATCCGTGCGTGGAGAATGTATTTTGATGGGCTATTAACAACAGAAGGCTCTGGAAAGGCTGGAAGCGTTTAATATCCGATGCAGGGGGAGCGATATCCGTCGTAGTCAAATTGCGGTTTATCGGCACCAACAACACGGTGAGTATGAAGGAAGTTGTATCATGGGGCTAAAACTTGCCGTTCAATGGGCATCGGTGGTTAAGCTTGTCTTTGGGGATTCGAATTGGTAATCAAGCAATCCACGAGAATCTATCAAACCAAAAAATTACATTTCTTGCCTTACCATCGGCAAGTTTTCTGAGATGGCTTTGGAGTTGAAGAAATCTCCTTTCTACACATTCCTCGTAATAGGAATGATTTTGCGAGATGCATTAGCAGCGTTGGCCTCCTTGGTTTACATACGACAAGGAAAACATGCCAAACATCACGTTTGCTCTGCAAAAAGCCCCGATCTATAGAATTACATTGGAGAAGTATCGGATGAGCTACCTCCCATCCACAACCCTTGGTATCGGCACATCAAGGAGTATCTACGAGATGGATCTACACCCGTGAGGCGAGCCTAAGCGAGAAGAAAGCGGATTCATCGACTTGCTTTATGAAATTCTACTGGGCGGAGATGCACTCTACAAAAGAGATGCGAGGATTAGGTCTCCTCGGATGTCTGGATAAAGACCAAGCTCGAGAGACTCATGGATGAGATCCATGGTGGAGTATGTGGCCCTCACATGGCGGACCCCTACTTGTCGAAAATTCTCGAGCAGGGACATTATTGGCTTACACTCAAAGTTGGTTGTGATGATCACGTCGAGAGGTGCTATCAATGCGATTCATGGGAATGCTATCCACGCCCCTCGAGGAACTCCACAATATGAGTTAGCCATGGCCCTTCTCTCGATGTGGGGAATGGGCGTGATCGGGCCCCATCGAGCCCCAAAGCCGATAATGGACATCGATTCATATTCACCATGATCGACTACTTCACCAAATGGGTAGAAGCGACATCCTTCCCCAGGGTTACTAAAGAAGTTATCATTGCTTTCATCGAAACAATGTCATCATTGTGTCGATATGGACAACGGAGGTCATTGTGTAATGTGAGACAATGCTAAGAACCTCAACAACAAAATGATGGAGGAGTTATGCGAAAAATTCCACATCAAACATCTCAACTCAATCATCTACCATCCAAAGATGAATGGTGTTTGTTGAGCGGCTAATAAAAAAATCAAAAGATCATGCGAAAAATGTCATGATCACAAGGATGGCACGACCTCTTGCCTCGACTTTATTAGCCTCTGAAACTTCCATGCGAACTTCCACTGGGGCAACCCCTACTCATTAGTCTATGGGATGGGCGGTGCTCCCCATAGAAGTGGAAATGGAATCCCTCGGTATTGATGGATGCTCGGTTGGATGAAGACCAATGGGTACAAGGCGGTATCACCAATTGTCTACGATAGGCGAAAGGCGATCCATGACTATCTTCCATGGTCGATTATATCGACAAAGGATCATGCGATCCTACAACGAAAAAAAGTCCGACTCTGGCAATTCAAACAACATGACTTGGTTTTGAAGAAGATCATTGACAACCAAGATCAATCTAAGGAAAATTAAGCTCCTAAGCGGGAAGGCCCATTTGTTGTCAAGGAAGTATTGATTGGAGAGTGCTCTCTCATTTACGGAAATGGATGGCGATGAATTTCCACGACTTATCAACTTCGGACACCATGAAAGCGGTACTATATCTGAAGTTACCATCAAACAAACATCTGGTTTTTGATCATCAAATCACCGGTCATTCGGTTTTGAACCCTTTCCTTTTTGAATACTCTTACGCCCCTCGAGAAACATACACTTCAAACCCGCTGACTGGTTTTACTTCATTTCAAACCTTTCATACAATCTTGGTTTATCACGAAGGCGATTTAATTTAACCTTTATCACGAAGGCGGGATTTTTTCACATTTTGGTTATCCTGAAGGCGGGATTGAACCTTTCACACTGCGATTTATCCGAAAGGAAGGCGGGATTAAACTTTTCTCGCTTTGCGGTTTGTCACGAGGGCGGGATCAAACTTTTTACACTTGCGGTTTGTCCCCATTATGGGATCAAACTTTCTTCTCCCCATGATATATAGCTTTTGCACATGGGATTCACACTTCTCTTAGCCTTGATTAATCACGAGGGGCGAACTACGTCGACTTTGATCTCCACGATGCACGAGTGCGTGGGCAACCATATTCTATATGGCGGGTCATAATAAAAAAAACAACAAAAAAATTTTTACCCTTTCTCTACAAAACAACAAAAAAACAAAAAAAATACTTCTACACCCATACGCCTTCCGCATTCGACGTTGAACCTCTTACACGAGGTTTGAACTACATGAGACTTGATCTCCTCTTCAATAGGAGTGCGTGGCGACCATTCATGGTGCGATCTAACCCCTACCGAAACAACATACTTGTCACACGATGCTTGGGATCTACCTTGAATTTGCCCCATTTCATGGTTTTGGATCAAAGGGATGGAATTACCCAACCTCTTCTCACAAATAGAAGATTCGGTGACCATCTAAGCTGCGATCGTGCCTCGAAAAAGCAATACCAACCCATAAGAGATGGAATTAACTAGGCTTCTCACAAATAGAAATCTTGGCGACCATCGTAGTGCGGTCGATCTCGAGAGAGGAAGAAACCACCCTCCTCTCCACTTTTCATCTGAGATACCGGTCCCAAGACACCAAAAGATGGTAGGGATTTACAAAAATCAATGATCCGTTACGAGAGATCTTGCGACGTCTCAATGTCCATCTATCGAGGATAAGTTCGAGAATGCATCAAGATCACAAGGCCACGAAGAAAGCGAGGCAAATATCAAGCAAGTATCAAGGCATAACTAAAAGGGAAGTGAATCAAAATATATTTCCACCATATATATATAATATTTGATATATATATATATATACATGTACATGACAAAATGGCTAAGCTAGTGCATGCGAGGAAAATATAAAAAGCTATCTACGAGATCTGTGTGTGTATCACGGACTATCGGATCTAACATAGCATCCCTCTCTGAAGGCGGAGGTAGCAATGCTGCAAGCTCTGCCCAAGGTATCTACACGAGCTAGCGGATCGGAGGCTAAGCTGCATGGTGGCATAATGCTCATCAATGTAAGCACTCATGTCGGCAAGGCCAGCGATCATCTGGGATCTCTAATTGAAGTATATACTGCAATGGCCACATCCCTAGCGAGATAAAGCGGCATCCGCTCCCCAATCAATGCATCCACAGGTGATCTAGCCTCATCCCTCTCTAACGAGGCGGTATCTCTCTCATCAGAGAGCTGTCGACATCATGCGACCCTAGCACGATCTCTATCATAGGTCATCGGATGTAAGCTCTGCTCCAAATCTTGTGTTAGAATCTTGAGTAATGATGATGGCACTTTCGGGGTGGGAGAATCCATCACAAATCTTTGGCGACCCGGCGGTCAAATCATCGATGGGAATAACGACCTCCTCTATAGGCTCCTCATCGTCGAAATCAATCCCACCTGCTTTGTGGATCTTTATGCCGGTCGATCTGATCTCTCTGTCTCCATCCATGCGAATACTCTGCGAGAACAACTTTGGATGGTGACGAGAAAACTTCGGCCCGACTCTCGGCTGATCCCAACGGGCATACAACTTTGGATCATCCTCCGTGATAAAGCGGTGTGAAGCGAAGCGAAGCCGACTCACCCCCCCTCATATAGGATGAAAATCCTGGCCCGGTCAAAGCCCGACACATCACGGCCGATGGGTGGTAAGTGATCATGCCCCTCAATCCGACCCGGAGGAGATAATCCATGCGGAGCATGAGTAATGAAGGCATAGGGTGAACTAAGCCTGAACACGGCAATATGGCAAGCGGATCCCTAATCCTGCCGGGAAAGCGACCCACGATCACGATCTCATGCACTCTGCGAAAATTTGAAAAGGAGTATGACATGGCTATCTCACAGGTGAAACAAAACCCTACTTGTCTAAATGTGCCAATCGGTCTCAAGTGTGACATAAACCACACATACTGCATGGCCAGAGCTACACCATAAACACTCTCTGCTTGGGATAAGTGCGGCGATATGTAGGCGACCTCGAGTGTCTCTGCGATGATCATCGGTACAATGGTATGACCCTCCACGAGAGCTCTCACTTTGCCATAATGATGTCGATATCCGGCTCATCCATGTACCCGCGGCATGAAGGCGTATGACAATATGCATAGAAGCGATACATCTACTACTGGTTGAGCATGATGGTCCTCGGTGGTGAAATCCCGGAATGCCGTGCATAGCTATCCTCGAGCCAAACACATCAAGCGAAATCTTTGGGATATCACGTGGCGGGATGTAATCTCGTCTGGACCACTCTACGTCTCAATCCGGTGAGGTCATGAACTATCTGCTCATGTCTCCAATAGCCATATACATGCAAAGAGTGCATCCGGTGGCGACATCGTCAATCGTGCATACTCCTCCAAAGTAGGAGTCAACTCACAGGTCCCAAATCGGAAAACACCTCTCCCGATACCCGGTGCTCTAGCATACCCTCTACAAATCTGTGGGAACACAGAAACATCAACGGGGTCATAGTATCTTTGCGACAAATCATCTCGATCACCATATCGATGGTGATATACTATCATACCATGGCGCATACCGGCTACCACCACAAATGGTGGGGTATGATCAATCTGACTAAGCTATCGAAGAAGACATACATATGCGGTAGTGTCATAAGACCATCCGGTTCAATCTTTGAATATCTCTGGACATACATACATATGCATAACATAATAACATGCATGATACAATAGATGGCAATATGATATAGGGAATGGAAAAGCGTACATACATTCCTAAGTATATCATCATCTAATACATCTCTGTCTGACTAAAATACTGAGGAAATGGTGAAAGCTACCCAACATACAACAAGAGGCTATCAAAAGATATAGCGAGAATGGGGTGAAGCTACCCAGATGCTAATAGAGGCCTATCAAAAGAGATAGCGAAAATACATCGAGAAAAAAAAGTCAAGAGTGTCGATGTCTACATCATCGATCTGTCCACGATGTAACTCCTCTGAGTCATTTTGGATCTCTATCTACGGGATGTCGGTAGATCTGAGGAGGATCTGCTGTGAAAAAACCATATGGGTCACTGAGGGACCCGGCGCTTGAAGCTGGAAGGATCAAAAGTATCTACCTCTGCGGGATCTACGCCCCAATGCGAATGAAAAGATGTGGCCAGGTCCATTTCTTGAGTCGATCTGTCAATCATGTCACATGAGTCGGATCTACGACACGAGCTAGCCAATCCATCATCATCACGGATCACGGAACCATATCCCCCATAAAGCGTGTGTGGCGGCGAGTGCGAGCTCCAATAGTGCGAGGGATCCACCAATCTTGGAACATCTCCACGAGAACAGGGGCCTCGACAATGTAAAACCGTCGATCCCCCCATCAATGGGATGTCGATGATGGGTGGCTGCGAAAAACAGGCCCGATAACGCTGGCGGGGGCAAGATCGGCATCTGAATCTCTCTGTGGTGTGCTCCTAATAGCACGCTCTCTAAATAGAGCTCCCATCCTCCATCTGTGAAGAGAGAGAATCCTGCGGGTGGAAATGGCGTACTCTACTCGATCGGTACCCATCCTCAAAACCAACTCCCAAATGCTCTCTCGAGTAGGGAATCCATGTGATGACATCGGTTGTCAATAACTCTCATTATGGCGACAATGAGTGAAACCCTCGAAAAGCGGGGACCTCACTTGGTATGGAATGATGCCATCTCCATCCTCGTGGATAGGTGTCTAAACCTAACACTCTCACGGGGATGCAAACAAGGAAGCCTCTCATAGGCCCCAAACTTGCTTGACACAAAGGCAAACATCTGTTGTCGATCGACACTCTTAACCTATACATGGGAAAAGACAAGAGAACTCACTCACCGGCGAAAAATGGGTAGAATCCTAACCACGCCTCGGTCAAGCCCTGCGATCGCATCGCGCGCATTCCCACGAGGAAGTAGGCAAAGTGTAGGAACCCCAATCATACTCTCTATCGGTCCCACGTGTCGAGTGGTGGCGATGATCAAAGCGAAGGACAAGTAGAAGAGTTATACTGCTATAAGCGACCCCTAATGATCATCGGGAACAATCGTG
Organism: Panax ginseng; assembly: GCA_020205605.1. NCBI lineage: Eukaryota > Viridiplantae > Streptophyta > Magnoliopsida > Apiales > Araliaceae > Panax > Panax ginseng. The sequence goes on along the minus strand of CM035149.1, from coordinate 54,421,212 downwards.
GGAGAATCGATCCACGACTCTCACATCATCGGGTATGGGCTCACTCAATAGCCCTTCATAGCATCTACGCTCAAAGGACACATGTCTGAAACAGTCCACGCCCTTGGCGCCTCATGGAACTCCCAACAAGGATCGGCGGCGGGGGTGATATCCAGTCGTGCAAGACGCACCGGCTCCCCTCAAACTCCATACATGATAAACCGCCAATCCATCGGCGTCATCATCACCTCACGATCCGACAAATGGGTGGTGAGTGCAGTGAACCACCACTCGAGACAATGCCACGAGGTAACCCCCGAGGGGGACAACGACGGGGTAGAATGGAGAAGAACCTCCGAATCCCGACCATGGGCGATCGCTCTATAGTCATCATGCACGAGGCACGATACATAGAGTGGATGCTAAACCCGATTCCCTCGAGGTTGTGTGAAGCGGGGGAACCTACATCAAATCTGAGATCAACATCGGACTCCTTGACTCCTCATCAATAGGAAATAAGGAAGATTAAAGATCTAACTTCATACCTCGTTTGCGTGCGGGTATCTTTGAAGGATGCCTACTCAAGTCACCCCGGAAGATCTGGGTTCGCCACTTGAATACACAGCAATTCCCTATGGGGAACACGTCTGGCGAGGGGGCGGGAACCTCGATCGGTGCATCCTCCTCCTCGTCCTCGACATTCGGCACTTCAACCCGAATAGGGCGTATCACCCTCTCTCCATGACAGCGAGGGTTGTCTAACGAGAGCAGCGAGAGGCTCTTCAAAAGCCCTCCTCCGTACACGAAAGTGGTCTGCGGGAACTACTCGGTGATCCCGGATCCATGATATCTGGACAACAAGTCTCCAAATCACCTCGAAAAAGGTGTGGTAATTTCTTACACAGAGTCTTTTCAAAATGCATTCTATGATTACATGCATGCATGCATTTGTTTTAACATACATCTCTGATGAGAGTTAAAATGCATGACTACCCAATACCTACATTTTGGGAAAATTTTGCCATAGCCCCTTTGTAAATGGGACTATCCACATGCACATAGGCATGACTAGGTGGCCATTCGATAGCACACACTATACACGATCATATACATCCTATATGCATTAATACATTCACGATAAAAAATCCGTAAGTGTAGTCTAATTACGAGGATTATTTTACTTGTCTACCTTTACTCATTTGTCCTCGAGATAGGATAAGAAATGGCGATAAAAGGTGCCAATTTGGTTGTTTCAAAGTCAAATTTTTTCACATCATTATATTGACATGGTTTAATACTAACATTTACTATGTTGAATATTTTTTATCAAGTCATATCGGCATGCATATTCACTACTATATGTCTAAATGCATTTCATGCGATATAAGTCATTTTCAATGAATGAAAAAATTGGAAAAAATACATGCATGTGTTACCGGGGCGATGAAAAACGCTTATGCGGTGGCGAGAATATCTGAAAAAGTTGCCCGACTTCGGCGAGATCGAAGAAGAGCTCTCGGTTTCCTTGACTGCAACACTTGAAAATGACTTATAAAGCAACCATGTACGCTATACATAGGCACGCGTTGGCCATGAGCTAACTACAACGACTCTAACTGGTACACACTGCGGCACTCCTCCATGGGTCCCACACCTCGGGCTCGCTCGATTAGAGTTGCAAAGGAGGTCTCCTGGTGAAAAGGCCAAATCGGGAATAAAAATGCTTTCTGTGATTGGCGGAATAGCACGAAATCTGGTTTCTCGTCGGTCGAGTTAAACTCCGTCGTCTCAAAGGTATTCGCTTTGAATGCACGGGTATACTATACCAATGAGCTCGACTTTCACAAATCATGCTCGGCAATACCCCACAAAGGTCCGATGTTGCATCATTTGCGAGTCACAACCTAAACCTCCCGGAAATTCTGACATAAAACCACGATATATCAAACCTCCCGTGACGAATTACAATCAAAAAGTTATCAAACATCTCGTATCCCGGTGATCTGACATACATCATCAAACATCTCTTCATCATCATCTCATCGTATCCCCATGAAGGTCACAGTCATCATCATTCAAACATCTCGTCCCATCCCGGCGAATTCAACATAATCTGACCATTGATACACACATCAATGAAGGTCAAAGCGACCTTGACGTCATGTCGGTAGATGATGGCAAAAACCCCATCGAAACAACCTTCCCGGCCGGAGGCTACAACATATGATGCTACCATTGACACATACATCAATGAAGGTCAAGCGACCTTGACAATGCACCCAATGAGGGATTTATCCGTTGATACACACATCGGTGAGATCGAGCAACCACGATAACAACAAAGCTGTTGGCGATAACTTTCAAAAGAGAATGAGGGAATATGTTATACACATCCTCAAATAGACAAAGCTTTATCCCCACGGATCTCTTACACACAAGAGGTACCTCTATGGAATATAAGCGATGTCTAGGATTCAAGACTTTGGTGATAGCCCCAACGTCGACATCCTTGGAGACTTGGATCGCATGTCCAAGCCATCATTGATTGTCATCCCAGCGGGATTACACGACAATCATTCATGCATTCTACATGCATTTGCATCATGTTCTTTGCATATAGCATCATGTTTATCTTGCTTGCATTTCAAGTGTCTAGTATTCTTTATCCTATCCATGCCTTGCATTGCATGAATATGATAAAGAGGGGCATCTGTGAACACTCAAAATTTTACGCACTCTATTACTAACATTGCGGGAGGGTAGATTCATCTTTTGGAGATAACCACGAAAAGGCGACTTACATCCATTAGGATACTACTGGAAGTTCGAGTTCAACCGGAACACAAACCCGGAACATCGGTTCCAACCGAACACAAACCAGGAACATCATCTCAAACCCGGAACACACACAGGAATGTCATTTCAAATCTCGGAGATAACCCCAGAGATATGCGAGATCAAAAGATCGGCAACAAACACGGAGAGAGGGCGATTACATCTCGGCGATAACACCATGACGCTTTCGGTTCGATCCGAGAGACAACAGGGAGTAGCAACCCCATCCTTGGTGATAGCCCCGAGAGATGCCATTGCGATTCGGCGATAACCCGAAAATGCTTGTTTCAAACATATGCAATCGGCTTCAACCCACGGACATCTGTGTCGAGGCACACACCCTCGGACCGGAGATAACAAGCAGGCGGAGCGAGAACACCCACGGATGATAGTGAGACATACAAACAAGCGGCGGTCAATCTCGGATGTAACCACGAGCAGCGTCGCTTTTCGCTTAAGCGGCGATAACCGGTGAGGAGTCACAACGTCATCTTACCATCTCAACAAGATGATATCGCGGCATACCAACAAGTAGTCAATCTCGGTTTGTAACCACGAGCAACGTCTACTTTCAACTCAAACCGGCGATAACCCGGCGAGAGTCAAAGCGTCATCTTGTTCCTTCGACAATGGCGCGTCGTCTCAACACTTCATACATACATACATCCAACAATGTCCCACAAGAACAGGATTGACAATCCGGTGACTATTACGTGTGACGATGCTTTGGATAGAATTTGAAGCTTGAAGACCATGGGCATAGACCCTCTTCACGACTTCGTACAACCTCTAATCCATGTCATTGCGTAACTCTCGACACAAGCGGTCAGAAGAAGGTCGGATATACCTCGTTGGATGCTGCTCGGATTGAAGTTACGCAAGTTGAGCGGACATTACGATGCATGAGTGCACGTCTTCTGAGACAGCCGGGACCCGCGAGGCTCGGATGCATCACGACCGGCCCATAGCGGTACAAGCTGCGGCTACCCGCCAGTGTATGTACTGCGACCATCCATCTATATATCTATACAAGCCTTGGGGTTGACCATTTGAGAAGAAGAGGGAGGAAAAAAAGGCGAGGAAGCCTGTCCATTTTACTCTGCATACACATCTTTTGAGTGTTTCCTCATTTTTTAAACACTAGTTAGCTCACATATAGCTATCTTTTATCCGGCGGGGGGTGAGTGTTTATCCATTTAAAGTCATAGAAGTCTACTTTGGCGATTACTTGTAAGCTTTCTTATATTCTATAAAGCCTTCTTCTCATATTAGCACACATTTGTTATTACACATTGAGAGTCGTGTGTGTGTGTGTTTTTGCGGACTTGATCCATGGTTTTCATTTACATACGTATATATATATATATATATATATATATATTTTATATATGGACTAACATTATCGAGTTATGCCTCGATTGAGCCTGAACTTGATGCAGGCGTTTAATTTAATATATATATATATATATATATATATATATATATATATATATATATATATATATATATATATATATATATACTTTATCGATGAGCACAGATTTTATATCAAAGTGCGTTTAATTGCTTATATATATATATATATATATATATATATATATATATATATATATATATATATATATATATATATATGTCGGATGAGCTTTGATTTACATCCGGTCGTTTTAATATACTTTATATATATATATATATATATATATATATATTATTGTTATCGGACATATCAATGAGCACAGATTCACATCCGATCACATTTATTTATATATATATATATATATATATATATATATATATATATATATATATATATATTTATTTACATTCTGTCACATCGCACAGAGTTCACTTACGTGGCCTTTTACACTTTATTTACATTACATCACACTTTGAGTTTACTTAAGTGGCGATTGATAAACTTTTACGACTTTATTTACATTTTGTCCCTTTGGAGTTTACTTACGTGGCGGTTGATCATATATATATATATATATATATATATATATATATATATATATATATATATATATATATATATATATATTTATATTTTTTTCATACAAATTGCGGTATCATGTGAGCCTAGGAATCATGTGATCACGAGTTGATTTCTTGAATCTAGATTAGGTTCCCATGATGGACATTTTTTAATTTATGGCGACTTGTACATTATTTTACGATGTATGAATTTCCTTGGATGGTTTGTCATGCCCATGAGGAGTTAAACCTTTGCTGTATATATTATTTTCTCGAGAATGCTTCGCATCTCGAAAATAAAAGCAAACAAAAGTAGAACATTTAATAATAAAATGGAAGTATGAAAAGGTCTCAATTCCTATTGAGCACGGGGTTTGAAAAACCTCTTTTACAAAACGTCATTGCTATATCTTGGTTAAAAGCTGAATTTTTCTATAAAATTCAAACCTTGTGTATATATAGGTGCGACGAGGCCTCACCTTTACTTTCAAATAATTGCACATTGATCCACACACACACACACACACACACACATTCATATAACAATTTCTTTGAAAAGTGGCGGTCACCAGTGGTAACACCACGGATGTCGAGGGTGCCTAACACCTTCCCTCATAATCAAGCCCCGGACCCAAAATGAATCTCGGTTTCACGAGACCCGTCTAGCGATGTCAAATCAACTGGGTCGATGTCTGTGCAAACCTTTTTTGATTTGTTAGTGCAACCGATTAAATACACCAATGGCGACTCTTAAAGTCAAATCGTCGACGATATTATATATGGGACCTTTTTCACTTGTTTTTTCAAACAAATCTCACATTAACATGAGAACACCAAAAGAACAAGTAACGAAAAGGACACTCAAAAACCGAGATTCCGTCCTTATCAATAATGTGCCCAAGAAACTGCACACGTTTTAACCAAAACTCACATTTCAAAAATTTAGCGTATAACTTTTCTCTTCTTAACGTCTCCAACGTCATTCTTAAGTGTTCAACATGCTCCTCCTTGGTTTTAGAATACACCAATATATCATCAATAAACTGTGACGCCCCCAAAATAGGTATACATCACCCATTCTGAGTCGCCAAATACATGGTATAGAATACAACTACAACTAAATTATACAACTGTCGTGTAAAATACGACAAAACATAGCTGAGGGTTTTAACACGAATATTGTCTTCTAGAGAATATCCAAACTCAAATTAAATCCTCATTATAATTATTATCACACTATTTCACAGAATAGTGATGACTACTAAAATAACCATCTGGACCGTCAATCCATTCCTCGACTAGTCCCAGCTTTATTCTCATTTCCTGAAGAGAATAGTGAAAGAAAAGGGTGAGCTCAACTAGCCCAGTAAGAAATATTATGACTAAGATAATGCAGAATAAATTATCGTTAGCCTTTAATAGTATAACAACTGATAAAATACAATAAACAACAAGTTTTAGATTAACAACTGCAGCGGAAATAACAATCCATTAGAAGAGTCAAGCAGAGCATGCTATCTACTATCTTCTATGATTTCAAAATTTATCATCAATTTTATCGCTGAGACTCAGCTTAATAAATAATCTACATCACTGAATTATCCATGTACTATGGGCCAAGGATATTCATTAGTATCACAACCACGAATTATCCATGATGTTTTCACCAATGGTCATGATCATGCCAAACAATAATTTATCTTTACACCCATGACCAAAGAGAACGCATGGTTATGATCATACCAACATCTATCCATCAATGCACTACGGGCCAATGAGGACTTTTACCACACATTTGTAATGACCCCAAAATTCATACAATTTAATTATTAACTTCGGTCGTTAATAACACATCTACCTTCTGATTTTACATCATTATTCGATGTTAAACTTTATATAATGCGGAATAATTTAAACTTTTATGTCTTCTTACTTTAATTCCCTGAATCAAAACCTTTATCATATACATGTCTTTGAATTAATCTTATTTTATGATTCACTTTATCACTGTTATTATATAAAATTTTACATTTCAATCCGATAACCTTTACATATCAGATAACTCCAACATTAGCTTTACAACTCAACATAAAATTATACATCATAAAACATTTAGTACATCTCATGAATCTTAATCATGGTATAAAGAAATAACAACTTTAGCTAAAATATTAATCTTCGTGTATTATTTCTGATCCACGTCATTCAAGTAGCACATAGTGTTACCTTCAATCCTTAACCTGCAAAAATGGTTATTTGCAAGGTTGAGCTCGACAGCCCAGCAAAATCTAACAGTTTTCATGCATCACGTAACACATAATAACATGCTCAACATATATCTCATAAACATTGGACTAACATAACATACATGTTACAGTTAATATAACAAGTATAAAGGTTGAGTTCCTTACTCAATCGGCATGCTTTACTCAATCAACGTAGTCATAAGTTGACTTTAACATTTCATACATTCAACATATATAACACATCATGCTCTTTGCAATAAAGATTTAAAACAGTTAATCATCAAGTTCACATAGCAAATATGAACTGAAAGACTTGCCTGGCTCGTAGATTACCAATTACCAAAAAATAGCTTAAATGCTTTGCGTACATCCTACAACAGTTCAAAGGTTCATATTCACATGCATTAGTTACATATATAACGAAACCACAATGACTCTTAGTCTTAATCTTTTATAACTTGCGTCTCTTTGAAACTTAACACATATCTTCAGGTGTTTACTCCTCTTTGTATGACACTAATCATTACATAATCCCGTTTTATTTTTCTTTATACTCCTTTTGAAACTGACACTTAACGTTCATTAAAGTCATCATAGATTCCATTACCACATATTAGATGTATTACACTTGTTAACAACAACTAGGTTATATAACCTCCGCCTTATATCTCGTTATGCTTCTCTTACAATTGACAATTAAGTCTTCTAACACGTATTTACATCCTTTTAAACATATATTAGATTATATATATATATATATATATATTATATATATTATATATTATATTAGGTTATTTACGCGTATTCAAATCACTCTTTCAACTTATATCTCACTATAAACCAACATAAACCTTATCATTTATCTTCAACTTTTAAAAACATCACATTTAGTTTCATTTCATAACTTATTTAAATAATTACTTAAAATCTTCCCATTTTATATTACATCTCATTACAATCTGTTATTATAGTCCACAATATGTCTTAACATCATTAACATGCTTGCTAAACTAGATTAAGTCCATTAGTCACGACCTCTGAATAAAGTGACTTCAACGCTTAGGCTCAGAGGACCTACTGGCCTTGTTTCTTATTGTCCCAAGCTTAACCTTAACCTTTGGCAAGTATTCTTGCTTGATCGATTCATTATGAAAACCATACGACGCAATTTGCACCATTTACTCATGTGGTGACAGTAAGAATCACATATTACCTAAACGAAATCTGCAGAGAAGTAGATTCGATACACGCATGAAACCCAATTCAACCCAATATTCACCGAAAACACCACACTCAACTACTAAAACTTTGTAATAACATAGTTACACATGCTACACATAATTCTATCTACAAAATCATCACATAAACACAAATTTGAAGAATCAAAAACCCCCAATTTCTAAATTTCTTCATTTTTTACACATTTAGCGAATTCGATCTCCACGACTTCATTACTTAACCGAGTAACACGATTTAAACTACGCCGCTTTCGTTTCTTAACATACTAACATATTCTAACATCAAATAATAGATTATAACACATATTAAGCATGAAATTTTGTACTTTCTAAAGCCATTTTTGAACAAAAATACTATTATTTACTTTTCTCCTTATAAACCCAAATTTTATGTATTTGAACACCAACATAGACTTATAGAGGATAACTAACAGATTTAGCAAGAGAATACATACATATGAACAACATCTTCTACAACAATTCAACTAAAACCTAATTTCCAGAGAATAAAAAATCACAAAAACCAAATATTAGAATTAGGGGTAGATTATACCTTAACCCTTTGATGTTAACAAGGTTCTAGCAAATCTTTCTCAATCCTACTCCTTCTCCAACTCTCAATTCTCTGTATTCTTTCTCTCTACCTCCCTGTTCTTCTTAGTTATCCATTAGGAGAAATAAGACGCGTAATATAAGTGATAGAGCCTTACCTCCCACGTATTTATCAGTTAAAAAAATAAAATAAAAAGACGTCAGTTGAATAAGCCAAAGGCCACAAGGCCTTGTTTGGCTAAGCTCATAACTCCCAAACTAGATTTTTTTAATAATCTTATATTATATAGTTTTTATTTGTCACACCTGCCACCAATTTAAAGAGCTTACCATTATAATAATTATAATTTTTATTATAATTATTTTGATGATTAATAAATAATTATATATCTAATTTAATTAATAAATTAGACTTAAACATCGCTTTATTTAATATACTTATTTTCTTTAATATTAAACAACTCATTTAATTTAATTAATTCATTAAATTAAATTTTCAAAGAATAAACTTTACCTTTGCTTTAATTTAATTATCATACACACGTAACTAAATTATTATACCATAATTTCATAAATTATTTATTTTTCTCAATAAATAAATTATTTAAAATATTTATTTAATTCAATAAATACTTAAAATAAACTACAAAATTCATTTAATTTCTTCAATAGTTAACTTAACTATTAAACCTCACTTTCCCAATATATGATTATATATTTCTCTTCATACGAGATCACATATTTCAAAATATATATATAGCATGTATATATACATGCTCAAACTCAAAACATCTCATAATAAGAATTTTAATTATTAAATTCCTATTTTAACAACTTATAAAAATTTGGGTTCTCACATCATTTGTAACATTACGGATCATGGTTATATCGAATAATCCATGGTCATAATCATACCAATCAACAGTTCATCTATGCACTACAGCCAAAGATGACTTTCATCACAATATAAGCATGAGGGTGATGACAATGATATAAGAATTCAATTAAATGAAAGCAATGATAAATCTTAAAGATTTATAATTTAATTTATCCAGAATTCAATAATATCCAAATTGTCAACATGATACTGCTTTGTGGAGTAAAATTCAAGAATAATATTGTATCAAAAAATGATTTGGACTCAAAAAAATTAATTTTTGTCATGAATAGTACTTCGGGTGAATAGTACCCAAGTGAATAGTACCCCATGAATAGTACTTCAAGAATAGTACTTCATGAATAGTACTTTGTGAATAGTACTTTTTAAATAGTACCCCGTGAATAGTACTTCGTGAATAGTATCGTATTTATGAGTAGTACCATATTTATGAATAGTGCCACTGTATATATGAATAGTGCCGTATAAATGAATAGTACCTGTGAATAGTACTCCATCATGAAAAGCTTACAATTTAATAAGAATGTTCAAAAAAATATCATTGTGAAACAATACTAGATGAAGCGCAAATTTCAAGGATATTCTACTAATTTCACGGAGTATAGAAGCAATACTTTAACAAAATGAGTGTAAAATTAGGAAAACAAAATGAAATAATATTACTTACATACTACAGAGTATGGAAGAAAATATTATTTCATATGAATATTGAACGAAGATAATATTCCTTACGAATATTGAACGAAGATAATATTCCTTACGAATACGAAAAAAAATATCGTAAGCGAATATAAAATAAATAATACCCCTTACCTTAGTAGAAGGCTGGATACTGCAATAGTGAAGTAGCAGAATACTCTTCTTCTTTATTTTTATAGCTTCTCTCTATAATTTCTCTTGTGTATCTTAGTGAATTGGGGAGAATGAAAGAAGAATGAGCTTGTATTTATAGGAAAACATAGTTTCTATACTTGCACAATTAGGGGCTCAAATTATTACAGTATAGTACCTTCATCTATACCTCCATTTTTAATTTAGTCCTTCAAGTATTATCAATCTTGCACCACCTCCCGTAATAGTACATGCATGTGAATCAATAGTTCCATACATGTGAACCAACAGTAATTTACATGTGAACTAATAGCAATTAATTGCTCATTTATCTGATTAATTGTCCATTTGGTCAATTATAACAAAACCAGCCAATCACAGAATTACCTCCTCTGAGGGTAATTGGATCACGGAAGAATTAAAGAAAACTAAATTAACAACATCTTTCACTTATCAATATTATTTTTATATTTAATCAACATGAACTTATTCATCATTAATATTATAACTTACAATATTAACAAACAGATCATTCCCAGGAAAAAGGAGACTTTTCGATAAGGATTTCTCCCTATTGGCGCGCAATTAGGTGACCAAACCCATTTCCTCGACAGAACTTTCTAGACATCGTCAATAATATAAATAATAATATGAATAACTTTGTCATCTCAATTATTGATTTAATAATATAAAATATTATACAGATGATACTATGACAATAATTGAATCAATAATATGTGAGATATTATGCAACAATTACTGTAGCAATAATTGAGTATAAATGAGTAACTTCACATGTAAGAATCAATAATCAATACCGTGTGCTACTATGCAACCACGTGTATTACTATACTTTTACCATCAGGTATTTCAACAGTCTAACGGTAAAACTTTTTCCGTTAATTTTATAAAAAGATATTTCTGTCGTTTTCTAACTCCGACAATACTTCTGTTGTGGGGTCCACCAATGATTGTCCCGTCGTACGAATATTCCATGTTATACGAATATTCCCCGACCAATCGAATATTTTATAACAACTTGCTTACTTTGCAAAATTTATAAATACTACCCATAACTATAACATTATATCAAATCCACACCATAATATTTTAAAAAATATTTTTAGAAAAATTAATCTTTATTCATAAAAGTTGGGGTTTTACAACCTCCACTTCTTATGAAATTTCATCCTCGAAATTAGGGTACGTACCTGGTATGTCGAAGAGGTGAGGATACCTTGTCATATTCTAATTCTTGAGGTATAAACTTTGAGCATAGAATATGTTTCTTCTTATCCAAGATTTTAATAGGTATCTCCTCATACGTTAAATCTTCTGCTATCTCGTCTAGTGATAAGTGGGTTTTATATCCATGAATCGGGTCCTAATTCAAGCTTAATCAGTGTTAATTCCTTAATTTTATGTTTTGCTTTTACTTGTTTAGTGTTATTTTGTGTTTAGGTGTGGTGGAGTGGCAAATGGATTAAAAGACAGGAGTTTTGTCAAAATTTGGCAAGTTTAGAGCTAAAAAATGGACAGTTAGCAGAAGCTATACAAGCTAGGGTGACCCTTTCCTACAAAAAACCCTACACCGGAATGGGAAGTGGGGTGAAAAACTTAATTAACAGAAGATATGCCAGCCGGGGCTAGCTATTTACACAGCAACACCCTCGCCGGGGCGGGGGTACGGAGAATTTCTAGTGTCATGTTCTTTTCAAATGCTGCAGTAACATAAGCTTAAGTGTTGGCAATGGCTTGGGACTCAACTATGGATGGAATTGTAATCAGAATACATGTCTAAGCGTATAATTAACAACAAACAAAAAGATGGAAAAAACACACAAGTAATTAACTCTTTGTAAGCTATATTTTGGAGCAAGAGCATTGGAGAGAAGATTTTGAAGGATTTTCACAACATTTGCAGATTGGGCTATAGAGAAGGGTGGTTCTGGATTTATTCTTCTGCTTTAGTTTAATACTTGTAATTGGAATGACGTTTTCTTTAATTAATTCAGTTTTTATTTCATTGATGATGAACTAAATTACTTTTTAGGCTTATAATAGATCTTTAGGTGGAACGATGATTATGTAACTTTGATTTTCAGTTTAATAAGCTATTCCTCAGTTTATCTATATTAATTTATGCTTTAATTTATGAATTGCTTGATCACCAATTCTTTGTGGACTTGTATGGATTCGAGAGAAGAAGTACGAGTCTAGACTTAGTTAATATAGCATGTGTTCTTGAATTCTATGAATGAATGGAATCTTGATGAATGTTAGGGTAGAGATATGCTTAACATCGCATGTAATCGAATAGAGAACTTGAAATTAAATCTTCTTTGATTGTAATTCATATAGAGATATAGTGAGTTAGTGAATTAAGGTGTTTAACTTAATTCTATCTAAATTGTGGATTTAAGTTAATATGGTGTTAGTGCATCGAGAGGTGCCTAATTCTACTTGAGTGTTCTTGATTAATAAACTAGGATAGTGAGTTAAATCGGAATAAAGGGTAATAATCAGAGTGAAGCTTAGGGTGAAGTTGTAAGCCTAATTCTCTAATAATTGTTTAAAAATTTAGTTTTTATATTTGTTGATTGTTTGGTATTTTTTATAATTTTAGTTTTTAATAATTATAATCATTGAATTGGATAGTTTAATAAAATTTGGATTAATAAACGACTAGTAAATGTTAGGATTAAATTCATACTAATTCTCTGTGGGAACGATATTTGATTTATCACTGTATTACTTGTTGACCACGTATACTTGCGTGTTGTGTGTAACTAGATTTTACCCAACAAGTTTTTGGCGCCGTTGCTAGGGATTTAGTATAGATTTTAATAATTTTGCAATATTAGTTTAATATGTCCAGTTTTACTTAAACACTTTTTCTTTTTTGTTTTGTTCTGTCTTATTTCAGGTTTTTGAAGTTGGTTTTTGTAAATTCGGTCCAAATATCCAGACTTGCTTCCTTTTGAGGACGACATTGAGAAACGGTTTCAAAGGCTAAGTAAGTGGATCAAGGATACAAGGGAAAACTTCGAGAATTCAAAAAAAGAAGAAGCAATGGCTGCTGAAGGCCAGAAAGGGTTGAGGGACTTTGCTACTCCGAAAGTGACTGAACTTCAATCAAGTATTACCAGGCCTGCTATAGCTATGAATACATTTGAGATTAAGCCTGGGACTATTCAGATGATCCAAAATTCGGTTTAGTTTGGGGAACTAGCAAATGATGATCTGAACGAACATTTGGTCAGCTTTTTGGAGATTTGTGACACCTTCAGGTATAATGGGATGTCAGATGACGCAGTTAGGCTTCGCTTGTTTCCATTCACTTTACGGGACAAGACGAAGAGTTGGGTTACATTCTCTACCGTCGGGATCAATAACTACATTGGAAGACCTCTCTCAAAAATTTCTAGCAAAATTTTTCCCACCAGCAAATACTGCAAAAATGAGGAATGACATAACTATGTTTGAACAACAACACAGGGAATCACTGTATGCGGCATGGGAAAGATACAAAGAATTGCTCAGAAAGTGCCCACATCATGGATTACCTAAGTGGTTGCAAATGAACACATTTTACAATGTGTTACATGGGAATCTCAGGACAAGTATTGATGCAGCATCGGGTGGAGCATTTATGGCCAAGAGTTATGAGGATGCGTATCAATTAATAGAGACAATGGCAGCTAACAACTACCAGTGGCCCATAGTAAGAATGACACAACCTAAGGCATCTAGAGTATTAGAGGTAGATGGAGTGACGACATTAGCGGTATGATTTGATGACTTTCTCTAAAGAAAGTGGATGCTTTGTCGAGTATAGACTTCGATAGGTTGCGATTATTTTGAATTATGCGTGGGTGAACATCCTATGGAATAATGTGCAATCAACCCAGATGTCGATTGAAATTTTTGTGGGTAGGTACAATGAGATTCCACCACAAAATTTGTATCGAATGCATATAATCAGGGAATAGAATCACCCTAATTTTTGTGGAGTAATAATCGAGTCCAATGAAGCTCCACGACCATCATATCCCCAGAGTTTCAAAATCAACATCAACATCAACAAACAAGCTCAACATTGAGAGAGAAAAATAGATTTAGAGGTTGTTGAAATATATAACTAATGCTCGAGGTAGTTATGAAATCACAAGTCACTAGCCATCAAGAACCTAGAAAATCGGATGGGACATATATCTTTTGCATTAAATAATAGTCCTCGAGGAACATTACCAAGTGATATAAAGAAAATTGAAAGGTAATCATGAGCAATGTCGAGCAATTATGTTGAAGTGGAAAACAACTTGAGGGCAAAAAAATAGAAAATTTGGTACGCAAAAGAGGATAACAAAGCAAGTGAAAATAAAGTGGTTGAGGATAGACAAGATGAAGAAAAGCAGGTGGAAAAGAGAAAGACAGTTAATGAACCGGTTGTTCATCCTCCCCTACCTTTTCAGCAAAGAATTCAAAAACAAAAATTGGATAAGCAATTCGCTAAATTTTTAAAAGTTTTTAAGAAAATTTAGATTAACATCCCTTTTGCAGAAGCCCTAGAGCAGATGCCAAGTTATGCTAAATTTATGAAGGGTATTCTGTCTAGGAAAAAGAAGTTGGAAGATTTTAAAACTACGACACTAACAGAGGAGTGCAGTATAGTTTTACAGCGAAAGTTACCACCTAAGTTGAAAGATCCGGGGAGTTTTACCATTCCATGCACAATTAGGAACATGGCGTTCAACAAGTGTTTATGTGATTTGGGGGCAAGTGTGAACCTTATGCCGTTATTAGTTTATACAGAATTGGGTTTACCAGCTCCAAAGCCTACGAATATCTCGTTGCGGTTGGCAGATAGGTCAGTCACGTACCCAAAAGGCATTGTGGAGGATATTTTGGTCAAGGTAGACAAATTCATATTTCCCGTGGACTTCATAATTCTGGATTTTGAGGAAGATAAGAACATCCCAATCATCCTAGGGAAACCATTCTTGGCTACTGGTAGGACTCTTATCGATGTGAAAAAGGTGAACTTACTATGAGAGTGGAAGATCAGGAAGTCAAGTTTAATGTGTTTAAAGCCATGAAGTTCCCTACGGATGAAGAAGAGTGTTATCGGGTGTATTTCATTGATCGGATAGTTAATGAAGATATGGTAAAAAGTTTGTTTAATGATCCATTGGAAACTACATTATTGGGAGATGAAGATTTGGATGATTCAGAGTTTGTGGATTACTTGCAAATGTTAGATTCTTTGCCATGAGTTAGCAAATTCAAAGTACCATTTGAAGCATTGCATATGGAGGAAAGAGCTACAACAAGGATGAAACCTTCATTGGAGGAGCCACCTACACTTGAGCTTAAGCCATTTCCTAAACACCTCAGGTATGCATATTTAGGTAATTCTAATACTTTACCTGTTATTATTTCTGCTGCGCTTAACGAATTGTATGAAAATAAATTGCTAAGAGTGCTTAGAGAACACAAATCGACTATAGGATGGATAATTGCAGATATCAAAGGAATCAGCCCATCCTTTTGTATGCACAAAATTCTTATGGAAGAGGATGCAAAGCCAACAGTGGAGCAACATAGACGGCTCAATCCAATCATGAAAGAAGTAGTGAAGAAAGAAAGCCTAAAATGGTTGGATGCAGGAATCATCTAACCGATTTTAGATAGTAAGTGGGTCAGTTCGGTTCAATGTGTACAGAAAAGGGGATGAATGACCGTGGTACAAAATGATAACAATGAGCTAATTCCGACAAGGACATTGACTGGTTGGAGGGTTTGCATGGACTACAGGAAGTTGAATAAGGCAACCTGTAAAGACCACTTTCCTCTGCCTTTTATCGATCAGATGTTGGATAGATTGGCAGGCCACGAATTTTACTGCTTACTGGATGGATATTCGGGATATATTTAGATAGTCATTGCTCCTGAAGATCAAGAGAAGACCACTTTCACGTGACCATACGGTATATTCGCATTCAGGAGAATGTCTTTTGGCTTATGTAATGCACCCACAATTTTCCAACGGTGTATGTTGACTATCTTTTCGGATATGGTGGAGAAAAATGTGGAAGTCTTCATGGACGACTTTTCTGTCTATGGAGATGATTTTGATGCTTGTCTAGAGAATTTGGTGATGGTCCTAAAGCGATGCATGGAGATAAATTTGGTACTTATGTGACACCCCCAAAATAGGTCCAATCCATTCTGAGTCGCTAAATACATGGTACAGAAAACAACTACAAACTTCATTATATAATTGTCATACAAAATATGACAACATATATACTGTGGATACCAACTGTTACTCTCATCCCTTTACTTGGATAACACCTCAAATTGATACCTTACAATGGTACCTTACATAAAGGTACAGTCAATAACTGTTTTAGAAATTAAAATCTTTAGAAAATGCTCAAGGAAACCTTCGTACATGGGAGGCCATGCATTTAAGATATAATAGATATCATATGACTCGAGAATTATCCTGGGTTGACCCAATAGATCCCAAAGAAAAATGAGAAGATTGTTTTCATGTTCTTTCCAATGGTGAGTCTTCTCTTGCCATATAATTATCTCCATTATCTCCAATTGAGAATTATATTTCAACCAAACTCCAAGATTATATAGGTAGTGCTCATAGATATAATTAACAAGTGGATGTGCACAACCCTGTCTTATGATAACACGAAGTTGTAGGTCATTAGACATCTTGTATGATAGTGGCAAAGCACCCTTCCAAAGTTGGGTTCACCTCACCCTATTTAGTTCACCAAAATCAACGGTTAAATGACGTATAAAATAGACACACTTATCTCAAAGTCTCAATAAAATTATTTCCATACTGTTTAGGGAGAACCTCAACATGACTATAGACCACTAGATTCTATTCCTTTGTTACCCCATTCGACCCAAACTACACTCTTATTACCTGAAAGGAATTGTGAAACAAAAGGGTGAGCACAACTAGCCTAGTAAAAAATTTCATGACTAAAGATAATTAAATTATCAATAACCTTCGTCAGTAATGAATCTGAGATTTAGAACATATGGTAGATGATAAAACATTTCAACCATAGTTGCAGCGGAACGAGCAATCCATTAGAAGAGTCAAATAGACCATAAAGTCTATTATCTTCTCTATGTTAAAAGTCAACCAACAATGTTTTAACCCTGTAACATCAATCAACATTTCCTGTCCACAATCACGTGAATAACTCATAATCATAATTGTAGTTCTAAATTCCTCTTCTCATCCAGGACGAAGATACTTTTCATCATCTGTCTTTACCTGAAACATCAAAGATCATGGTTATACCAAATCATAGTTCCTGTTCATTGTCATACTAATAAATTCATCTTTTCACTATGGGCCAAAGATATTCATCAACAGTTCATCTTTGCACTACCGGCCAAAGATATTCAACAATAGGTCATCTTTGCACTATGGGCCAAAGATATTCAACAACAGGTCATCTTTGCACTACGGACTAAAGATATTCATCAACAATTCATCTTTGCACTACATGCCTAAGATATTCAACAACAAGTCATCTTTGCACTACGGGCCAAAGATATTCAACAACAGGTCATCTTTGCACTACGAGCCAAAGATATTAATATCTCAAAGAAATATATAATCGTTTCAGAATTTATATAAACAATAATTATAACCATGTTGATCAATTCACCTTTGCACTTAAGCTAAAGATATTCAATTATAAATTCAATGGTCATTATCATACCAGACAACAATTCATCTTTACACTACTGACCAAAGAGAACCCATAGTCACGATCATAACAATAATCTACCTATCTTTACACTCTAGTGAAAGAGAAATTTCATCACCAGGGTTATAAAAATGTTATATATGATAATAAAAACAATATGATCAAAACATGGATTTAATTTCAAGAGTAAGATTCATAAATCAACGATAATTTGGTCAGAAAAAGAAACCAATTTTGTTTTGAATATTACCCTATGAATAGTAACTCGTTAATAGTAAGTCATGAATAGTAACTCGTGAATAGTAACTCATAAATAGTAACCCGTATTTATACATAGTACCGTATATATAAATAATGTCATATAGGTAAATAGTGTCATATACATGAATAGTGCCGTATACGTGAATAGTGCCGTATACGTGAATAGTAACCCTGACCCGAAAAGGTAAAAATTTCCCAATAAAATTCATACCAATATTTCGGTATAATGATATTGAAAGAAACAATATCATTTACGAAGAAAGTAACATCCCTTACCTCAAAATAATAGTACCTCTGACTGGAATATCGGATATAAAGCTGAAGGAAACTTGCACTGAATAACAACTCTCAAAGTATCTAAATACTCATAAGAATATGCTCGATAATATATAGAGAGAAAACTTCAGATTTTGGTGTGATTTTCAATTCTAACTAAGCACCCTATTTATAGGAAAATGCCAGAACTCCAAATGAGACTAAAATTTATTAAATTAATATTTTATACAAATTCTCCCGCACACCATACTTGGCCAAACTTCAGCCACCACCAGTGGGGCCCATCAAAATTTAGATTTTCCACACCAACCAAAAGTGGAGCCCATCCATGTTTTTAATAAAAAACATTTATTTTTAAAACTTCAATAATTCATAATAAATAGCCATTTTATCAGAAAAATACGAATTTTATGTCCATTCCATAGGAAATTAAATTCTTTACAACTTTGTAGAAGAAGGTTTTTCAAATTCCAAACAGAAAATGTTCGAAATCCACATACAGATGATTTTTAATACCTCCATTCTGACAAAATACTGATAAAACACCTCAGCATTAATTTTTTCATTTATATCCACACAAAATAAATATTTCCATATCCATCATTTATATCCACATAAAATAAATATTTTCTTATCATATAAATCAATAATTAATTATTCATAAATAATATTACAGAATCACAATTATGACAACTAGGTCATTCCCAGGTAGGACTGATCATTCGGTTATAACCGAACCGAATAGTCTATTCGGTTATAATCGAATACCGAAATATTCCTATTTTCAATATTTGAACTAATATATAACCGAATTTTGGTAATAACCGAATAACCAAATACCGAATTATAAATTCGGTATTTTGGGTAATAACCGAACAGTGCTATTAAAAAGAACACCCAAAAATTTTCCACAAAATGAAAAGCAAGTAACAAAATCTGGGCTGGGATACCAAAAATTAATTAGATACAGGAGGATATTTCTACACCAAAATTTTAACAAAGAAAGAGCAACTGTTTCTAGGCAGTGGGCACAAATGATGACCAAAAATTAGAAGTCATTTAATTCATAGTTTCATACATCTTAGTAACAAATGTGAATATATATATATATATATATATATATATATATATAATCTATCTTTTGAATGAAAAGCAGATGAGAGGACGATTGAGTGATATGTTGATATATAATCAGTTTTATAGATGAGAGTTGAGAGGCCGATCTAAGTGATCTGTTGATAGAAGCCAATCTGACTTTTGAGTGATCTCTTCGATGCTTGAGATTAGTGGAGAAGAAAGCAGGAGGAACCGAGGAAGATCAAGAAGGAAGGGGCGAAGGTGTTGCCGTGTTGGAGTAGAGAGGAACTGAGATGGAGATCTGCTTATTTGACATTTTGACTTATCAGGCCCATCATACAAATATTAAATTTTTTTAATGAATATTTCGGTTATTCGGGTAACCGAATAAGATGATTTTAATAATCTAACCCGAATACCGAATAAGAATTCGGATATAACCGAATTACAAAAAATAATCGAATTATCAAGAAATTTCGGTTAAAAAAATTCGGTTTGATTCGGTTATTTGGTTATATCCGTTTTTTGCTCAATCCTATTCCTAAGAAAGAAGGGGGCTTTCCGATAAGGATTTCTCCTTACTAGCGCGCAATTAGGTGACCAAACCCCTTTCCTAGACAGAACTTCCTTAGACATTGCCAATAATACTATCTACTAATATTATTCAAATAATATGAATTATTGATCTGATAATGGGAAATACTGTGCAATGATAATTATTAAAACAACAATAATATAAAATATCAACGCATCAATTATTGAATCAATAAAATAAAATATTGAACAGTAATTACTGTAACAATTATTGAGTAGTGCCTTTTTACGTAAGAATCAATAATTCAAAATATGTGGTCATACCGCAGGTGCTACTCTTTGTATAACCACGCCAGACATCGTATTTTTTAACCACCAAGTATTCCAACAGTGTTAACGGTAACAATTACGCTGTTATTTATAAAAACCCAAACTTGTTGTTTTCTTCATCCGATAATTATTCTGTTATAGGACCCACAAATGACTGCGCCGTCGTACGAATATATCCCGATAACAAGAATATTCCACGACCAAACGAATATTCCCCGACAATAATAAATATTTTATAACCACTTGCTTATTTTGAAAAATTTACATATATCACCCTTAACTTTAACTTTTTATCAATTTAGCTATTTACTGAATAATAATTATAAGAAAAAATTGAATACTTTTATTTCATAAAATTCGAGGTCTTACAATCTCCCCTCCTTATAAAATTTCATCCTCAAAATTTACGTACCTGGTATTTCAAAGAGTTGAGAATACCTTACTTTCATTTCAGTTTCTATCTCCCCGGTCATCTCTTCTGTATCATGATTTCTCCATTGCTTATTTCCTGTATTTCAGATATCATTCTAGAATACAGTTTCAAAACAAAGGTTAACTGACATATCATAATTTGTCAACTAATTAAGTAACAAAAATCAGCTTAGGTAGGACACACACTAGTGAAGGATTTTACTCGTTTCTCCCCTCCTAGTTCTATTCCCTGATCTCCGCCAGAGACCATATCCCTAAGCTCTGATACCAACTGTGATGCCCCCAAAAAGGTCCAATCCACCCAACCCATTCTGAGTCGCCAAATACATGGTATATAAAATAACTACAAACTTCATTATACAATTGTCGTGCAAAATACGACAACACATATACTGTGGATACCAACTGTGACTCTCATCCCTTTACTTGGATAACACCTCACATTGATACCTTACAATGGTACCTTACATAAAGGTACAATCAATAACTGTTTTAGAAATTAAAATATTTGGAAAATGCTCAAGGAAACCTTCGTACATGGGAGGTCATGCATCTAAGTTATAATAGATATCATATGACTCAAGAATTATCTTGGGTTGACTCAATAACCCCAAAGAAAAATGAGAAGATTGCTTTCATGTTCTTTCTAATGGTGAGTCTTCTCTTTCCATATAATTATCTCCATTGTCTCCAATTGAGAATTATGTTTCAACCAAAATTTAAGATTATATAGGTAGTGCTCGTAGATATAATCATCAAGTAGATGTGCACAACTCTGTCTTATGATAACATGAAGTCGTAGGTCATTAGACATCTTGTATGATAGTGGCAAAACACCCTTCCAAAGTTGGGTTCACCTCACCCTATTTAGTTCACCAAAATCAACGGTTAAATGACGTATAAAATACGACACATTTATCTCAAAGTCTCAATATAATTATTTCCATACTTTTTAGGGAGAACCTCAATAGCTATAGACCACCGTTCTATTCCCTTGTTACCCCTGCTCGACCCAGCTACACTCTTATTACCTGAAAGGAATTGTGAAATAAAAGGGTGAGCACAACTAGCCCAGTAAAAAATTTCATAACTAAAGATAATTAAATTATAAATAGCCTTCGTTAGTAATGAATCAGAGATTTAGAACATATGGTAAATGATAAAACTTTTCAACCATCGTTGCAGCGGAATGAGCAATCCATTAGAAGAGTCAAATAGACCATAAAGTCTATTATCTTCTCCATATTAAAAGTCCACCAACAATGTTTTAACCCTGTAACATCAATCAACATTTCCTGTCCACAATCACGTGAATAACTCATAATCATAATTGCAGTTCTAAATTCCTCTTCTAATCCAGGAAGAATATAATTTTCATCATCTGTCTTTACCTAAAACATCAAAGATCATGGTTATACCAAATCACAGTTCCTGTTCATAATCATACTAATAAATTCATCTTTGCACTACAGGCTAAAGATGTAAGACCCCAACTTTTTATAAATAAAATTTAATTTTCTCTATTTATTATCATGAAATAATAAGAAATTAATTTGATATAATGCTTTGGTTATGGGTGAAATGTGCAAATTTTGCAAAACAAGTAAGAGGTTATAAAATATTCATTGTTGTCGGGGAATATTCGTTTGATCGTGGAATATTCTTCTTTAACGGGGAATATTCGTATGCGACCACAAGCCCAATTGTATTGCCCCATAAAGAAAAAAAAACAGTTGCATAAAAAATGACAAGTTTGAGTTTTTATAAAGAACGGCGTAATTGTTACCATTAACACTGTTAGATTACCTGATGGTTAAAATATAGTAATACGCGTGGTTTCGCATAAAGATGCACACTAGATTAAGATGTTTTTTTGAATTATTGATTCTTACGTAAAAAATGCACTACTCAATAATTATTACGATAATTAATGCTTAATATTTTATTTTTTTGATATAATAATTGTTACGTTGATATTTATATTATTATTGTTTCAATAATTGTCACTGCACAATATTTCCCATTATCAGATCAATAATTCATATTATTTGAATAATATTATTAGATAGCATTATTGATAATGTCTAAGGAAGTTCTGCTTCAGGAAAGGGTTTTGGTCACCTAATTGCGGCGCCAAGAGAGAAATCCTTATCGGAAAGGCCCTCTTTCCTGAACAACCTCGATTGTCATAATTGTGATTCTGTAATATTATTTGTGAATAATTAATTATTGATTTATATGATAAGGAAATATTTATTTTATGTGAATATAAATGAGGGATATGGAAATATTTATTTTATGTGATTATAAATGAAGGAATTAATGCTGGGGTGTTTTATCAGTATTTTGTCGGAATAGAGGTGTTGAAAATCGTCCATATGTGGATTCGGTCATTTTTCGTTTGGAATTTGGAAAAACTTAAATCTACAAAGTTGTAGAGAATTTAATTTTCTATGGAATGGACATAAAATTCATATTTTTCTGAGAAAAGAGCTATTTATTATGAATTATTAAAGTTTATAATTATTGTTTAAATGGTAAAATATTTTGGAAATTTCTAAAATGGGTGGGCCCCACTTTTAGTTGGTGAAAAATGTGCTAAAATTTTATTTCAAAAGTGGTGGGCATGAATAGTAAAGCCATCAGGTAGCAGGTTAGTCTGCTTTGGCGTTCTGGCATTTTCCTATAAATAGGTGCTTAGGTTAGAATTGAAAATCACACCAGAAACATAAGTTTTCTCTCTCTATTTATTAAGCGTATTTTTGTGAGTATTTAGATAATTTGAGAGTTGCTATTCAGTGCAAGTTTCCTTCAATATTTCATCTGATATTCCGGTCAGAAGTACTGCTCTTTTGAGGTAAGGAATGCTATTCTCTTCGTAAATGATATTATTTCTTTCAATATTATTATACTGAAATATTGGTATGAATTTTATTATGGAATTTCTACCTTTTTGTGTCGGGGTTACTATTCACGTATACAACACTATTCATGTATACGTCACTATTCACGAATACAACACTATTCACCAAAAAATAAAATTTTCTCTTCTTTATCCCAGATGTCTATTATGGTTACTATCTTTGATTGTATCCATGTTTTGATCTTTATTCTTGAATTTTGTTCCACTATGGTTTATTATGGAGTATTTTTAAACTTGGATTGTCTAAAGTACGAATATCTAATATTTGTCCTTTTATCTCATTGGATTCGTTCTTTAAAATATTTTTCATCATCCTCAGTCCTTAATGGTGATACTCGATGAATATCTTTGGTCTGTAGTGAAAATATGAATGATTACCTAATGAATATCTTTGGCCCATAGTGCAAAGATGGACAGGTGTTGAGATGAACATGACCAACTAGTGATACAAATGAATATCTTTGGCCCGTAGTGCAAATATGAATATTTGATTCAAGATGTATATTGATTGATGTTACAGGGATAAAATATTGATGATGGACTTTTAAATTCATAGATGATAGTAGATTTCATTCTCTATTAAACTCTTTTAATGAATTGTTATTTCCACTGCGAATATTGATCTAAAACTTGTTGTCCATTATATTTTATCTGATTTGTTGAAGGCTAAAGATAATTTGTTATTCATTATCTTAGTCATAATATTCTTTACTAGGCTAGTTGGGCTCACCCTTTTCCTTTTTGTTCCATTTTTCATCTCAGGAAGTGAGAATGTAGCAGGAACTAGCCGGGGTATGGAGTGATGGTTCAAGATAGTTGTTTTAGCAGTCCTTACAATTATGTAAAATAGTGCATCAATAATTGTAATGAGGACTTTATCTAAGTGTGGATATTTTCTAGAAGACAATATTTGTATTTAAACTCATAGTTTATGTGTTGTCGTATTTTGCACGACAATTGTATTAATGAAGTTGTAGTTGTTTCTGTACCATGTATTTGGCGACTTAGAATGGGTGATGTATACCTATTTTAGGGGCGTCATAGTTGGTATTAGAGTTTAGGGATATGGTCTCTGGCGGAGATCGGGGAATATAACTAGGATGGGAGAGACGAGTAAATCCTTCGTTAGTGTGTCCTACCTAAGCTTATTTATTGGTCGGTCAGAATATAGGGGTATTATGTGGTTTGTTATTTTCTTTAATTAACCCTTATTTTGTGGCAGTATTTGAGAATGGAAGCTGAGAACGTTAACAATGGAGTGTATGAGATCGTGGAGACACATTTAATCACCAACCAGGAAAACGTGCAACAGGAAGGCAATATTCCTCCTATAAACAACACTACGGAACAAATGATGAATGATGGAATGTTTAGAAGTTTTTTGCAGTTCATGCAAAATCAAACGAGGGAGACTCGTGTACAAAATAAGGGTGGAAATGATAGCAATGTGCGGTTTGTCATAGTCAAGCAGTTTAAAGAGTTGGGACCACCAGAGTTATGGGGAAAGCCGGATCCGATTAAGGCAAAAATATGGTTCAAGAAAATTACCAAGATATTCGATTTCTTGGGATGCACGAAAGAACAGAAGGTTCCATTCGCCACCTTTATGTTCCGTGGTGAGGCAGATTACTGGTGGGAATCTGTGAAGCGTGCACCAAATGCCACCCACTAATATGTATTGGAAAACATTTCAGAATCGTTCAATGACAAGTACTTTCTCAAAGTATTAAATCATATGAAGGAGGTAGAGTTTATTAGATCGAAATAGAACAACATGGCGGTGTCCCCAATGTAGGCAAAGTTCATGAGTTATCCGGGTTTGCACCTTATTTGGTAGAGAATGAAGAACGTATGACGCGGATGTTTCTAAGGGGTCTAAAACCCAAAATTCGTCAATACCTTATCTCTCACAAATTTTCTATATATTCGGATGTTGTCAACAATGCTCAAATATTAAAGCGAGATAATGAGTATGTTCAACCGAGGATAGCAGTCATCGAAGAAATGATAACCAGCAGGGAGGGAAAAATATGGACAAAAGCGGTAACCACTCTGGTGGACATGATAATAGGAGAGGTAAGTCAAGTAGAAATTTCAAAAAGAGGAGATTCAACAATGACGAAGACATCAAGAAGAAGACCAAAGACCAAAGACGACAAAGACCAAAGACAAAGACCAACAACAAATTCTAGGGGAGGAAAATGACCGTCAGTTAGATGCTACAGATGCGGAGAGGAGGGACACATAAGTCCAAACTATTCACAGCCTTCCAAGGTGTGTTTCAATTATGGAAAAGATGGTCATATAGCCTAGTTTTGTCCGATAGCGGAGTTAAGTTCAGCTGGGACGGCAGCACCAAAGGCAACTACGGATAAAACAAAGTCGGTGGTTCAAGGGAGAGCGTTAGTCATGACTGTCCAAAACGCGAAAAACCCGAATGAGGTGATCACGGGTAAGCTAATCTTGAACTCTTGCGAAGTTTATACCTTCCTAGATATCGGTTCTACCCATTCTTTGACTTCGGAGAAATTAGACTTTGACTTATCTGTTGAAACTCCGTTCGGAGAAACTTTTGTTACATCCATTGTTTATAAATCTTACTTGATACAAGTTGGCACCATCACATTACCTGTTGATCTCATCTCTTTAAAGATACTTGTATTTGATGTGATTTTAGGGATTGATTGGTTAACTAATCATCATGCCAAAATTGATTATTTTTATAAGGTTGTAGTTTTCATATTCCAAACCAACCTGTTATGCGAATTCAAGTAACCAAACCACTAAAATCAATCACTATCATATCAAGCCATAAAGCCATTCATTTATTGAAAAATAGATGTCAGGCTTTCTTATCCCATGTTATGGACTTGAACAAAAACACGTCAGATTTGAATAATATTTCTGTTGTTAGTGAATTTCCTGACGTATTTCCTGAAGAACTTCCTGGTATACCCCCAGAACGTGAAGTTGAATTCTTTATTGACCTTAAATCGGGTATAAAGCCCATTTCTAAAACCCCATATCGAATGGCTCCTATTGAACTTCAGGAGTTAAAGGTCCAACTACAGGAGTTATTAGACATCAGCTTCATTCGTCCTAGTACATCTCCTTGGGTTGCTCCTGTTTTATTCGTAAAGAAGAAAGACGGGAGTATGCAACTTTGTATTGACTACCGAGAATTGAACCATGTCACCATCAAGAATAAGTATCCCCTACCTCGCATTGATGACCTGTTCAACCAGTTGTAAGGAACACAATTCTTTTTAAAGATTGATCTTCATTCTGGATATCATCAAATGAAGATTTAAACTGAGGATATTCCAAAGACTGCCTTCAGTACTCGGTACAGGCATTATGAATTCTTAGTCATGTCTTTTTGATTGACTAATGCTCCTGCTATTTTCATGGATATGATGGACCGTGTGTTTAAGGAATATTTGGATCAGTTCGTTGTTGTCTTTATCGATGACATCCTCATCTATTCCAAAAGCCGTGAAGATCATGAGAACCATTTGAACCTGGTACTTCAAAGGCTTCGTGACAACAAGCTATATGCCAAGCTGAAGAAATGTGAGTTCTGGCTTAAGGAAGTAGCATTCCTTGGGCACGTGGTGTTAAAACATGGAGTATCTATTGACCCAACGAAGATTGAAGCAATACAAAGTTGGGAGCAACCAAATTCGATGACCGAAGTACATAGCTTTCTGGGCTTAGCTGGTTATTATCGGAGATTCATGGAAGGATTTTCTTGAATCACTACTCCGTTAACTCAGCTGACTTGGAAAGATACAAATGTGTATGGAGCGAGGAATGCGAGAAGAGTTTCCAAGAGCTTAAGAGGAGACTCATTTCGGCACCTGTTCTAAAAATACCATCTGGTTCGGATATATTTGTTATCTACATCGATGCTTCAGGCAAAGGGTTAGGATGTGTTCTCATGCAGCATGGGAAAGTCATAGCCTATGCGTCGCGACAACTCAAAGAATATGAGAGGAATTATCTTACTCATGATCTGGAGTTGGCAGCAGTCATTTTTTCGTTGAAAATCTGGAGACACTACCTGTATGGGGAGAAAGTGGATATTTATACGAATCATAAAAGCCTCAAATATTTCTTTACCCAAAAGGAACTCAACATGCGAAAATGATGTTGGCTCGAGCTGTTGAAAGATTACGACCATAACATTCAATATCATCCTTGAAAAGTAAACGTTGTAGCTGACGCATTGAGTAGAAGATTGTATGCGGGTACGAGTGTGATGTTGTTAACAAAAAGACCCATTTGGTACGACTTACAAAGGATGGAGATAGAGTTAAAGGCTCAAAGTACCCACGTGATGATATCAAACATACGAGTAGAACCGACTTTAATCGATAAAGTTAAAGCTGCTCAAGCCACAGACCCAGAGATGATACGTATGAAGAAGAAAGTATAAGAAGGTGTTATTCCAGAAGCAAGAATTGATGAAGAAGGAATACCTCGAGTCAACTCCAGACTTTGCATTCATAACGATTCTGACTTGAAGCATAGAATCATGATGGAGGCACACAACACACCATTTACAATCCATCCCGGGAGTACCAAAATGTATCATGATCTTCGACATACATTTTGATGAAGCAATATGAAGAGAGAGATCGCGGAGTTTATCTCGAGGTGTTTAACTTGTCAATGTGTAAAGGCGGAGCATCAAGTGCCAAAGGGTCTATTGCAACCACTTGAGATTTCAAAATGGAAGTGGGAACACATTACTATGGATTTTGTTACGGGTCTTCCCAAGGTTTCTCAAGGTATAAATGCGATTTGGGTTATTGTTAATAGATTAACCAAGTCTGCTCATTTATTGCCTATACATGAGACTTATTCCGTTGAACGTCTTGCTCGTATGTATGTAAATGAGATTATGAGATTGCATGGCATGCCAGTATCCATTGTTTTGGATAGTGACCCAAGATTTACTTCACGATTTTGGGTTAGCTTGCAGAAAGCTATGGGCACGAATTTACAATTCAGTTTGGCATACCATCCTTCTAATGGATGGGCAATCGGAAAGGACTATTTAAACCCGTTAAGATCTATTAAGACTCTGTGTCCTAGATTTCAAAGGAAGTTGTGATAAATACTTGCCATTGATAGAATTCTCCTACAACTACAGCTATCAAGCAAGTATAGGCATGGCTCTATTCGAGGCGTTATATGGATGAAAGTGTTGTTCTCCAGTATGCTGGGACGAGGTGGGTGAAGCAACGTTATTGGGACCAGAATTGGTACACATGACTACAAAAAAGATCCAAATGATTCGACAATGTATACAAACGGCACAGGATCGACAAAAGAGTTATGTGGATCTTCATCGCAAGGACGTGGAATTTAATATTGGAGATTATGTACTGTTACGTATTGCTCCATGGAAGGGAGTTAAAAGATTCAGGAAGAGAGGAAAACTCAATCCATGATTTGTTGGTCCATTTGAGATTCTTGACCGAATAGGAAATGTGGCCTATAGACTCGCATTACCTCCAAGCATATCTCGTGTTCATAATATTTTTGACATATCTATGCTTCATAAATATGTGAAAGACCCAAACCACATTATTGCGTTAGAACCATACGAGATAGCCAAAGATTTAATGTACGAGGAGGTACCTGTCAAGATCTTGGATAGGAAAGAGCATGTCCTACGAACAAAGGTTATACCACAAGTCAAGATTTTGTGGAGGAACCATGATATGGAGGAAATGACCTGGGAGTTGAAATCAGAAATGAAAGCGAGGTACCCTCACCTTTTCAAAACACCAGGTACGTACGTCAATTTCGAGTTCAAAATTTCATAAGGAGGGGAGGTTGTAAGACCCTAACTTTTTATAAATAAAATTGAATTTCCTCTATTCATTATCTTGAAATAATAAGGAGTTAATTTGATATAATGCTTTGGTTATGAGTGAAATATGCAAATTTTGCAAAATAAGCAAGTGGTTATAAAATATTCATTGTTGTCGGGGAATATTCGTTTGGTCGTAGAATATTCTTCATCATCGTGGAATATTCGTATGCACTTGCCAGCCATTTGTGGGCCCCATAACGAAAAATGGTCGGATGAAAAAAATGACAAGTTTGAGTTTTTATAAATAACGACGTAATCATTACTGTTAACACTGTTAGATTACCTCATGGTTAAAATACAGTAATACGCGTGGTTGCACAGTAGCATACGGTATTGCACAGTATTTTGAATTATTGAGTGTATTTAGATACTTTGAGAGTTGCTATTCAGTGCAAGTTTCCTTCAACATTTCATCCGATATTCCAATCAGAAGTACTGTTCTTTTGAGGTAAGAGATGTTATTTTCTTTGTAAATGATATATTTTTTTCAATATCATTATGTTGAAATATTGGTATGAATTTTATTGCAGAATTTATTCCTTTTTGTGTCAGAGTTATTATTCACGTATACGACACTATTCACTTATACGACACTATTCACCAAAAAATAAAATTTTCTCTTCTTTGTCCCAGATGTCTATTATGGTTACTATCTTTGATTGTATCCATGTTTTGATCTTCATTCTTGAATTTTACTTCACTATGGATTATTATGGAGTATTTTTAAGTTTTGATTATCTAAAGTACGAATCTCTAATCTTTGTCCTTTTATCTCACTGGATTTGTTCTTTAAAATATTTTTCATCATCCTCAGTCCTTAATGGTGATACTTGATGAATATCTTTGGTTTGTAGTGAAAAGATGAATGATTACCTGATGAATATCTTTGGCCCGTAGTGCAAAGATGGACATGTGTTGAGATGAACATGACCAACTGGTGATACAAATGAATATTTTTTGCCCGTAGTGTAAAGATGAATATTTGATTCAAGATGTATATTGATTGATGTTACAGGAATAAAATATTGATGATGGAATTTTAAATTCATAGATGATAATAGATTTTATTCTCTACTAAACTCTTCTAATGAAATGTTATTTCTGCTGTGAATATTGATCGAAAACTTGTTGTCCATTATATTTTATCTGATTTGTTGAAGGCTAACGATAATTTGATGTTCATTATCTTAGTCATAATATTCTTTACTGAGCTAGTTGAGCTCACCCTTTTCCTTTTTGTTCCATTTTTCTTCTCAGGAAATGAGAATTTAGATGGAACTAGCCAGGGTATGGATTGATGGTTCAAGATAGTTATTTTAGCAGTCCTCACTATTATGTAAAATAGTGCATCAATAATTGTAATGAGGACTTTATCTGAGTGTGGATATTTTTTAGAAGACGATATTTGTATTTAAACTCACAGTTTATGTGTTGTCGTATTTTGCACAACAATTGTATTAATGAAGTTGTAGTTATTTCTGTACCATGTATTTGGCGACTCAGAATGGGTGATGTATACCTTTTTGAGGGGCATCACAAAAGATATTCATCAATAGTTCATCTTTACACTACCGACCAAAGATATTCAACAACAGGTCATCTTTGCATTACGGGCCAAAGATATTCATCAATAATTCATCTTTGCACTACATGCCTAATATATTTAACAACAGGTCATCTTTGCACTATGGGCCAAAGATATTCAACAACAGGTCATCTTTGCACTACGAGCCAAAGATATTAATATCTCAAAGAAATATATGTTCATTTCAGAATTTATATAAACAATAATTATAACCATGTTGATCAATTTACCTTTGCACTTAAGCTAAAGATATTCAATTATAAATTCAATGGTCATGATCATACCAGTCAACAATTCATCTTTGTACTACTGGCCAAAGAGAACCCATAGTCACGATCATACCAATAATCTACCTATCTTTACACTCTAGTGAAAGAGAAATTTCATCACCAGGGTTATAAAAATGTTATATATGATAATAAAAACAATATGATCAAAACATGGATTTAATTTCAAGAGTAAGATTTATAAATTAATGATAATTTGGTCAGAAAAAGAAACCAATTTTGTCGATCGTGAATAGTACCCTGTGAATAGTAACTCATAAATGCAACTCGTGAATAGTAACTCATGAATAGTAACCTATATTCATACATAGAACCGTATACGTAAATAGTGTCATATACATAAATAGTACCGTATACGTGAATAGTAATCCCAACACGAAAAGGTAAAAATTTCTCAATAAAATTCATTCCAATATTTTGGTATAATTATATTGAAAGAAATAATATCATTTACGAAGAAAGTAACATCCCTTACCATCCCTTACCTCAAAAAAAAAGTATCTCTGACTGGAATATCAGATGTAATGCTGAAGAAAACTTTCACTGAATAACAACTCTCAAAGTATCTAAATATTCACAAGAATACGCTCGATAATATAGAGAGAGAAAACTTCAGATTCTGGTGTGATTTTCAATTCTAACTAAGCACCCTATTTATAGGAAAATGCCAGAACGCCAAAGGAGAATCAAATTTATTAAATTAATATTTTATACAAATTCTCCCACACACCATACTTGGCCAAAATTCAGCCACCACCAGTGGGGCCCACCAAATTTTAGATTTTCCACACCAACCAAAATTGGGGCCCACCCATATTTTTAATAAAAAACATTTATTTCTGAAACTTCAGTAATTCATAATAAATAGCCCTTTTATCAGAAAAATACGAATTTTATGTCCATTCTATAGGAAATTAAATTCTCTACAACTTTGTAGAAGAAAGTTTTTCCAAGTTCCAAATAGAAAATGTCTGAAATCCACATACGAATGATTTTTAATACCTCTATTTTGACAAAATATTGATAAAATACCTCAGTATTAATTCCTTCATTTATATCCACACAAAATAAATATTCCCCTATCCATCATTTATATCCACATAAAATAAATATTTCCTTATCATATAAATCAATAATTAATTATTCACAAATAATATTACAGAATCACAATTATGACAACCAGGTCATTCCCAAGAAAG
Source organism: Panax ginseng (assembly GCA_020205605.1). Classification (NCBI taxonomy): domain Eukaryota; kingdom Viridiplantae; phylum Streptophyta; class Magnoliopsida; order Apiales; family Araliaceae; genus Panax; species Panax ginseng. The sequence continues at coordinate 54,388,108 of CM035149.1, read as the reverse complement.
AAGGGGGCTTTCCGATAAGGATTTCTCCTTACTGGCGCGCAATTAGGTGACCAAACTCCTTTCCTAAACATAACTTCTTTAGACATTGCCAATAATACTATCTAATAATATTATTCAAATAATATGAATTATTGATCTGATAATGGGATATTCTGTGCAGTGAATATTATTAAAATAACAATAATATAAAATATCAACGCATCAATTATTGAATCAATAAAATAAAATATTGAACAGTAATTACTGTAACAATTATTGAGTAGTGCCTTCTTACGTAAGAATGAATAGTTAAAAAATTTTGTGCAATACCGTGTGCTATTGTGCAACCACGCGTATACTTTATTTTAATCACCAGGTATTCCAACAGTGTTAACGGTAACAATTACGCCATTATTTATAAAAACTCAAACTTGTCGTTTTCTTCATCCGACAGTTATTCTGTTATGGGACCCACAAATGACTGCACCGTCGTACGAATATTCCCCGACAACAATAAATATTTTATAACCAATTGCTTATTTTGAAAATTTTACATATATCATCCTTAACTTTAACTTTTTATCAATTTATCCATTTACTGAATAATAATTATAAGAAAAAATTTAATACTTTTATTTCATAAAATTTGGGGTCTTACAACTTAACTGGGAAAAGTGCCCCTTTATTGTTAATGAAGGAATAATTTTGGGGCACAAAGTCTCTATGAAAGGGTTAGAGGTTGATAGAGCAAAGCTGGAAACGATTGAAAATCTTCCACCGCCAACTTCAGTAAAGGGAATTCGTAGCTTTCTTGGACATGCCGGGTTCTATAGGAGGTTTATAAAATATTTCTCTAAGATTGCAAAACCATTGTGCAGTCTCTTAGAGAAAGATTCAGTTTTTAAGTTTGATGAAGATTGTAAGTTAACATTTGACTTGTTGAAGAACAAGTTGACTACAACGCCAATTATTGTCGCACCGAATTAGAATAAGCCTTTTGAGTTAATTTGCAATGCAAGAGACTATGCAATAGGGGCTATATTGCGTCAATGCCGAGAGAAGACATTCCACGCCATATACTATGCAAGTAAGACACTTACGAAGAAACAAATGAATTACACAACTACATAAAAGGAATTACTTACAGTAGTATATGCCTTTGATAAATTCCGGGCATATTTGATCGGGACAAAGGTGGTAGTTTATACAGATCACTCGGTAATTCGGTACTTAATTTTGAAGAAAGATGCTAAGCCACAACTTATCAGCTGGATACTTCTCCTAAAAGAATTTGATTTGGAAATAAAAGATAGAAATGGGACGAAAAATCAAGTTGCAAATCATTTATCGAGGCTAGAAAATTTGGGTAAAGATGAAGAGGATAAATGTGTAATCAATGAGTCATTTCCAGATGAGCAGCTATTTGGTGTCAATGCAGAATTTCCTTGGTATGCGGATTTTGCTAATTATTTGGTGAGCAGCATCCTTCCAACTGATCTTACACGGCAACAAAAGAAAAAGTTCCTACATGACGTCAAGTGGTACATGTGGGACGAACCATATCTATTGAAATAGTGCGCCGACAAGATGATTCGAAGATGTGTGCCACACAGTGAGGTGAAGAATAAACTGCACGAGTGTCATTCATCTGCATACGGGGGACATTATAGAAGTGAGAGAATAGCGGCAAAAGTGCTTCAAGCTGGGTTCAATTGGCCTACATTATTTAAGGATGCCCACCAGTTCGTTAAAAGCTATGATAGATGTCAAAGGGTGGGTAACATATCGAAAAGGAATGAGATGCCACTACAAACTATCTTAGAAGTTGAAATTTTTTATGTATGGGGCATAGATTTTATGGGGCCATTTCCTTCCTTCTTCAATAATCAATACATCTTGCTTGTGGTTGACTATGTATTGAAATTGGTTGAAGCTGTAGCACTCCCCATAAATGATGCCAAGGTGGTTCTTAAATTCTTGCATAAGAATATTTTTACAAGATTTGGCACGCCAAGAGCTATTATAAGTGATGAGAGTAGTCACTTCTGTAATAGATCATTTACAGCTCTTTTGGCAAGATATGGGGTCAATCATAAGGTAGCTACAACATATCATCCCCAAACAAGTGGGCAAGTTGAGGTTTCAAACAGGGAGGTAAAGAAAATCTTAGAGAAGGTGGTAAAGTCGAATAGAAAAAACTTTTCTCTCAGATTCGATGATGTACTATGGGCTTACAGGACTGTTTACAGAACACCAATTGGGATATCACCATATCAATTGGTCTATGGGAAAGCATGTCACCTACCTGTGGAGTTACAACATAAAGCCTACTGGGCAATTCAGAAACTCAACTTCGATCAAGCAGCTGTGGGTGAAAAGAGACTACTTCAGTTAAATTAACTCGATTAATTCTGACTTCAAGCTTACAAGAACTCTAATTTATACAAAGAAAAGGTCAAGAAATGGCACGACAAGAAAATCATGCAGAGAACGTTCGAATTGGGGTAATCAGTACTATTGTTCAACTCAAGATTGCGTTTGTTCCCAGGAAAGCTAAAATTAAGGTGGTCGGGTCCATTTACCATAAAATGGGTTTTCCCACATGGCGCTGTTGAACTATACAGTAGAAATCCTTTGGAGACGTTCTAGGTCAATGGTTAGCGGTTAAAACATTATTGGGGTGGCGAATCCAACACGGATGTCATCGCAATCACACTCGCCGATGCACCATAAACAGGGAGTAGTTAGGCTGAACGACTTAAAATCAAGCGCTAATTGGGAAGCAACCCAATCTTACCTTTATTCTTCGTATTTTTATTTATGTTCGTTAAATTATAGTTAGAATAATAATTAATATAGAATAAGTTCATTAAATAATTAGTTAAGTTACATTTTCTTAATAAAATAACCTACTATGCTTAATTAGCTCAATTTAACTTCTTTTCATGTTTTAATGATGTTCAGGTACTTAAGAAGCTAATAGATGTGCTAAGGAGACAAGGAATAGGAAAAATAAATGCCATTAGCAGACCATTAGCCCGCTGGGGTGGGGGTCTCAATACCAATAACAGATGACAATCCAGCCTGTATGGGCCTTTACAGATAATACCACGTAAGCTGGGTAGTGATTTCAAAAATAGACTCCATGCCGACGGGCTTGCCTTAAGATAATACCCATTCAACAAGGGGTCCTAATTTAAAAAGTCGATTCTGATGAGTTATGTAACATTCAACCCATTTTCTCCCAACTTTCTTTTACATGATACCCAATCTCCACCCACTCCTACACAATCTCCACCCACGAACTTGCAAATTACTCCCCATCTTCTCACAACTTCAACCCAACAACCCACTATTGTATATATCACCCTTTTTCTATAAAGCCATACCTACACAACACCATCTAACCACATCAATTTAGGGTTCTTCTTGAGCGGATTTTTACAACACAAAGGGAAGAGATAATCAACCACTTGGAGATATTTAGAGAGTGAGTAGTTTGTTTTTTCAATTTCTCAACATCTACTACCATAAGTTCCACCGCCGCCGATTATTACAACTACCTTGTGATAAAAACACTCACACCAGAGCGGGGGTTGGCACTTGCCCATATCTACAGTGAAATTGTGAGACCCCGAATTTTATGAAATAAAAGTATTCAATTTTTTTTTATTTTGGTGAATAGTTAAATTGATAAAAGTTTAAAGTTAAGGGTGACATTTGAAAATTTTTCAAAGTAAGCAAGTTGTTATAAAATAATCTATGGTAAAATATGCGTATACTTGCATAAGTAGCACACTGATTGATTATTAATGCTTACGTGAGAAGTCACTCATTTGATTCAATTATTGTCGATATTTTATATATTATTAAATCAATAATTGAGATAACAAAGTTATTAATATTATTATTTGCAATATTAACGATGTCTAGAAGTTCTCGCCAAGAGAGAGTTTGGTCACCTAATCATGCTACCAATAGGAGAAATCCTTATTGAAAGCCCCTTTCCTAGAACAACCTCGGTCGATTAATAGTGTGAATTATAATAATGATGATGAAGTTTTGTTTTATTAGTATTATTAATGTAATAAAATGTAAAAGCTTTTTACATAAAAAATGTAATACTTTTATAAAGTTATTCATTTTATTAGACTATAAATAGAATATATTATATTCTATTATGCATAGTGTTTTGCATAGTAAAATCTTTTTTATATAAAACAAAATACTTTTATAAAGTTATTTATTTTATTAGATAATAATTAGAATATATTATATTTTATTATGCATAGTGTTTGCATAGTGCCTGTATAATGTTTGCATAGTAAAATCTTTTTTATATAAAATAAAATACTTTTATAAAGTTATTCGTTTTATTAGATTATATATAGAATATATTATATTTTATTTAAAAGATTTTATTTTATTAGAATATTTTATAGTAAACCAATATGGACCGTCCGTTTAAAAGTAAATCAATCTGGACCGTTCAGGAATTAGTTACTATTCAGTCCATTCTCCTATAAATAGAAGGTCATTCCTTCATTATTTCTTACGACATCATTGAAACTCTAGAGAAAGAAACTATAGAGAGAAAGAAAAAAAGTATTCTGCTACTTCACTACTCTTATATCCAGTTTGTTCTAAGGGGGGTTATTTGTTGTACTCGTAAGGGGTATTATTTCTTTCGTATTCATGAAGAGAACTTCATTATTCCATTCTTTATTATTATGTTGAATAACTCAGCCTATGCAAAGTACCGCATACATTGTGAAATTCTTCTCGTTATTCCATTCTTTATCATTCTATTGAATATCCCGCTTCGGTGCATATTCGCCCGACCATTCCATTAATTATTATTCGCTGAATAACATGTCCGTGCGCTAGGCCTATCGCATGCATGGTGATTTCTATTGTTATTCCATTCTTTATTATTCTCGTTGGAATATCCCTGCTTATGTGAATTTCATTGACCAGTTCCGCTTCTTTATTATTCTCGTTAGAATATCCCGCTTGTCATGGATTACGCTGACTGTTCCGCGCTTCTTTATTATTCTCGCTGAGAATAACCTCGTCTGCAAGCGCTCTATCGCATGCATGGTGAATTCTTCTGTTATTCTATTCTTTATTATTCTATTGGAATAACATGTTTATGTGGATTACCACATGCATGGTGAATGATCCTTTGTATTAATTCCTTATTAAATTGTGGAAATGATATGTTTACGTGGATTATGATGAAAGTCATAATAAAAGCATTGGACTGATGAAAATAATGGGTATATGTAGTATTAGTAAGTGTTATGATGAGTTATGTTGGTTATTATGTGAAAACATGAAAGTTTCTTAGAAATCACAAAGGGTTGAAAATCAGATTTTGGGAGAAAATGGAACATGAAATTCAATTGACCATATCTCCTATTATATTTCGAATTTTTGAGTGTGGTGAAGTTCTAGAGTTAGATCTATGAGTTTTCTAACTTATCCAGGTGGAATCACTGGAAAATGTATTGTAGATTTTCGTGCGGACTGATTTTAGCAAAGGAGCCAAAAGCTACAAATTATGAAAAAGCTACTACCCAGAAATTTAAAAGGGCATTTTCGGCCACTTAATTTGTGAGAAAAATTCTAGCATTTTGGGACATGGAAATATACGGTATAAAGTACCTCCTATCCAAAAATGAGCTCATTCCGACTTAAAATGAGCAAGTTATGACTATTTTAATATTTAGGTTTTTCTGACAAAAAATGTTATAACCGGAGTTCAATTACTCCGATGACCATGAAATTTAAACTGGAAGCTCACGTTAACATGTGTAAGATCCTGCCAAGATTTGGGAATTTCTGGAGTTAAACTTGAGGTAGCTAATTACTTAAGGAATTAATTAGAATTTGATTTTTGAAAAATAGTAAATGAATTTTAAAAATTTCGAGAAAAATATATGTTCAATATGGGACTATATTCTGCTAAATCCCAGAAAAGAAATATTTTTGGGACTGATTTGGTATTTTGCATGAAAATGATCTAGTTATGAGTAAATGAGTTAAATATGTTATGTGAAGTAACAAAGTTGGAAAATAGGATTTTATGGCTTGGAAATCCTATATAGTGGTATATGCATTTTTTGATGAGAGATTTGTTCATCGGTGATGAAATCTTATGAGTATGGCATTTTGAATGATTAAATGTATTATTTGGTAAAGTGTAAACAATTGAAAAAAATTATTTATAAGTTTAAGAAGTGATTAAATATTGTTATAATATTAATAATATTAGATTATGAGTTTATTAAGTGATTGATAATATTTGGATAAATTTAAAGTCTTTAATATTTATCCTTGTTTTCGCTTGATTAATGCTTATATCATCATCATCATTCTCATGCTTGTGTTTGTGTTGAAAGTCATCTCGTATTCTGTCAGTGCATAGATGGACTTGGTATGATTATTACGACTGTGGATTATTCTAAGATAATCATGACCGTAATGTTATAAATGATGTGGTAAAAGTCATCTTTGGCCCGTGAGTGCATAGATGGACTTGGTATGATTATAACTACTGGATTATTCTTGATAATCATAATCAGTAATGAAAAACACAAATATCCTCGGCTCAGTAGTATGGATAATTCGTGGTCGTGATACTATTAAGTCGAGTCTCAAAGATTATTGGTTTTATAAATTGTATATCTTTGGCCTGTAGTGCAAAGATGAACAGTTGATTATTGGTTATTTAGTTGTATATCTTTGGCCGTAATGCAAAGATGAATTTATTAGTATGATTATGAGCAGGAATTGTGATTTGGTATAACCATGATTTTTGATGTTTCAGGTGAAGATAGGTGATGTAAATTATCTTCGTCTTGGGTGCGAAAAGGAATTCAAAATCACAATTATGATTATGAGTTATTCATATACTTGTGAACAAGAATTGTTGATTGATGTTACAGGGATAAAACATTATTGGTGGACTTTTAACATGGAGAAGATAATAGACCTGATGGTCTATTTGACTTTTTTAATAGATTTCTCGTTCCGCTGCAACTATGATTGAAAAGTTTTATCATCTACCATATGTTCTAAATCTCTGATTTATTATTGACGAAGGCTATTGATAATTTAATTATCGTTAGTCATGATATTCTTTACTAGGCTAGTTGTGCTCACCCTTTTTGCTTCACAATTCCTTTCAGGTAATAAGAGTGTTGCCGAGTCAAGCGGGGATAACAGAGGAATAAAACGGTGGTTTATAGTTGTTGAGGTTCTCCTAAATAGTATGAAAATAATTTTATTGAGAACTTTAGATAAGTGTGTCGTATTGTATACGTCATTTGATATTTAATTTTGGTGAACCAAATAGGGTGAGGTGAACCTAACTTTGGAGGGGTGTTTTGCCACTATCATACAAGATGTCTAAATGACATACAATCTCGTGTTATCATAAGACAGGGTTGTGTACATCCACTTGCTGAGTATATCTACGAGTACCACCTATATGATCTTGGAGTTTATTTGAAATATAATTTTCACTTGGAGACAGTGGAGATAGTTATATGTCAAGAGAAGACTCACCATTGGAAGGAACATGATAGTAATCTTCTCGTTTTTCTTTGGGGTCTATTGGGTCAAACAAGGATAATTCTCTGGACATATGATATCTATCATAACTTAGATTCATGGCCTCCTATGTACGAAGGATTCCTTGAGCACTTCCCAAAGATTTTAATTTCTAAAACAGTTTTTGACTGTACTTTTATGTAATGTACCATTATAAGGTTGTGGTCGAGGCACCATGAGAGTTACATACATTTGTATTAAAACTCACAGTATACTTGTCGTCGTATTTTGCACGACAGTTGTATAAATGAAGTTGTCAGTAGTGTATTTTCTGGCGACCTAAGATGGGTGATGTATAACGCCAAGTTTTTTCCATCCACACACACGTCAGATGTGCCCAAGGAGAAGGCATTGCTTTTATATGCCATTTTCCAAAATTTTATCATCGATGTGGGGGCTATAATCAATTTTTCCATTCGAAGATGCCTGCGAGGACCATTCTCTGGAGGCTTGCCACACCCATCACTCATTTGTGGGTTGTGTAGACAGGCGGGAGTACGATGGTCCGATAATGAGACCACCCAAATGCCACTTCAGACGTTCGACACGATGATGATTGCGCAGTATTTGGTGTGGCACAGGGGCTAGTCGCACCCTAGAGGATTAGGATTTGTATTTTCATCAGCCTCAGAGGATGAGGCTAACGCTGAGGACACCTTGGATGATGACGAGTTTTAGGGGGATGCAACGATGAGAGAGCAAGGAACGGAGGCAACACCACAACTCGAAGACATATCTAGCCCGCAGTTCCTAAGCGTTCAATGACAAGTGGATGCGTGCAACAACGAGGCCCAAAGAGAGATGCATAGACTCGTAGCGAGGCAGGACCATATGTTTGAGGCCATGAATATGTCTTTCGCCTCATTGAATGCGACACTTCAGAGTTTCAATCCCAATGCACAGTACCCATATCAGCAGCCAACCCCAATGCCAAGGTTTCCACCCAATGATTCAGATGACGAACAACAGCCACCACCACCCCAAGCGTAGGCGATTATAGGGAAGTCCTCACACATTTATTGCTTTATCTTTACAATGAGGACATTGTAATTTTCAAGTTTGGGGGAGTTAGTTTAATTTTTCATGTTTGCATGTTCAATTTCGTTAGTCAGCTTTGCATATGTTATTTCATGTTTAGTTTTAGGATTATTAAATGTTTGCATTCATGTAGTCATTTAGTTGAATAGTAGTATAGGATTGTTAATAGTTTTTATTTAGTTTGCAATCATGTTATGTTTACCATATATATATAAAGAATCATGTTATGTTTACCATATATATATATAAAATAAAAATAAAAAACAATAATTTAGTTAAGTATTGTGTTATATTATATTGCATATGTCCAGCAGTTTGATGTAGTTCATTTTATTTTGGTCAATGATGAGATTGTGATTAAGTAGACAAATACAGTACTGATTATTAGAATTTTGATGTAGTTTTTGTTATGAATTGGATCTTTTGCATGTTTGAAACTGGTATAATAAGGTTAGCACATTAATAACACCTATGTGGACTGATTAGTTCAAATAGATACATAAGGAATTTCTAAAGGATAATGCTAGTTTAAATGAAAGAATGACAAGGATAGGAAGTGAAGACAAAGAATTAGGCAAGAACCTAAGTTTGGGGGAAAATTTGGGGTATATAAGCTTCATATATATATAAAAAAAATAAAAAATAAATAACGTGGCTAGTTTTATTTTGGGGCCTTTGTTACCTGAGCTAGTACGCCCGAGGGGATTGTCTTTACACCTAGCACCCTAAGGTTTTTTATGGTCTGGGAGTCGTTGGTTGAAAGATCCCTAAGGGGTAGCACTGTTAGCCTAATGGAATGAGACATTGCATGGGAAATAATTGTAAAATGCTCCCATAATGAAAAAATTAAAGCATAAGTACCTAATGTGTACCCTTAATATTGGTAATTGTTTGATTTTAGTTGGATCTCGTCTGTTTTTGAATTTCATGAGTTTAAGCTGTACGATACCTTCTAAGAGACTTGTTATGTATTAAATTTGAATTCACATTAGTTAGCATAGATGTTAAGCACACACACACTATACCATTAATAATGGTTTAAGATTTAAGGATTGATAAAGAACTATTGATTGGTTTTGATATGAAGTGTTGTAGTGTTTGCTTGATTTCTCTGAGGCCGGTTGAATAAATTTGATTCTATGATGACTGCTGGATTCATAGGCATATAGATTAGAAGCACTACATCTCATTGCATTGCATTGTTTAGAATTTTGTTTTTGTTTCATGCTCGAGGACGAGCACGGGTTAAGTTTGGGAGATTTTGATAAGTGGGTTTTATAACCACAAATCGGCTCTTAATTCAAGCTTAATCGGTGTTAATTCCTTGATTTTATGTTTTGTTTTTACTTGTTTAGTGTTGTTTTATGTTTAAGTGTGGTGGAATGATAAATGGATTAAAAGACTGGAGTTTTGGCAAAATTTGGCAAGTTTGGAGCTAAAAAGTTGATGCTAGCGAAAGCTATTCTCTTTGGGATGGCTATTTCTATACAAAACCCCCGTCTGGCTGCAAACTCAATTGACAAAAGCTATGCAAGCCGGGTCAAGTTATTTATTACAAAAACACCCCACCGGCGTAGGGTACAGAGAATTTCCAAAGGTCCTGTTCTTTTCAAATGTCAATGAACGTAAGCTTAAGTGTTGGCAATGGCTTGGGACTCAACTATGGATGGAATTGTAATCAGAATACGTGTCTAAGCATATAATTAACAAAAAACAAAAAGATTGAAAAAACACACGAGTAATTAACTCTTCGGAAGCTAGAGTTTAGAGCAAGAGCATTGGAGAGAAGATTTTGAAGGATTTTCACAACAATTGCAGATTGGGCTATAGAGAAGGGTGGTTCTAGATTTATTCTTCTGCTTTAGTTTAATACTTGTAATCGGAATGATGTTTTCTTTAATTAATTCAGTTTTTATTTCATTGATGATGAACTAAATTACTTTTTAGGCTTATAATGGATCTTTAGGTGGAACGATGATTATATAACTTTGATTTTCAGTTTAATAAGCTATTCCTCAGTTTATCTATATTAATTTATGCTTAAATTTATGAATTGCTTGATCACCAATTCTTTGTGGACTTGTATGGATTCGAGATAGGAAGTACGAGTCTAGACTTAGTTAATATTGTAGGGGTTTTCGGCATAAAAATGCAGCGGAAATTAAAAAATATAAAGCCAAATTCGAAACCCTAAAACAGGATCCATGGGAAAACATAATAATTCAGTGTTTAGATATTATACCGATTGTAGAATATTTTGAAATGCTTCGAATCTCCAATGCAATTCCTCGAGGTACTACTTCTCTACGATATCCACACAAATGCCTGCAAATCGTCACACGATCTACAGTGAAGAGAACTGCGGTACTAGCCACCAAGGATCAGGATTTTTAAAGGTTTTCTCTTTAGTCTCTCTCTAAGAGTGGCTAGGGTTTGTGAGGTTATGATGATTATTCCTAAAATGGCTGCTACATATCATATATATAGCGGTTAAAAGTAATTAATCAAAAACCTAAAATAAAATCTAAATTTATATATATATATATATATATATATATATCTTAATTAAGTCTTACTTAATTAATATACCTCTATATAAATTATCCTATTAATTTAAATTCATAATTTAAATACTATCAATCATATTGACATATTTAAATCTTTACAATTTAAATTAATTCCCTTTTAATTACGTTCTATGTGTGTAACCCTATAGGTTATTATTACGTTGGCAATAATTTTAAAATCGTATTACAAAATTATAAACAGTGAGCAACATCTAGTAATGCATCACTGCTACCCAAGTAATAATAAGATCGATGATTCAATGCAACCTTTTCGTGACCAATATTTCAATGTAATTTAATCCTTTTAACCTTAATATCCTAGATTAAACTCGAGTCATGGAATGTGTCATACTCTTCATAATTTAATCTGAGTTTTTTTTTATCAATGAGTAGACTATATGAAAAAAATCACTATTTGAGCATGGTCAAGCAGTTCATAGTCCTACTCAATCAAGAGGCCTATGGATATCACCCCTAATACATAGGAGGGTTAAATTCCATCTAGATCACTCATATTCCTCACACGATTCATAATGTACTCAATAATCACCTATATAGTCCACCCTATTAAAGGTGACCTTTGATGATATCAAAGTACATAAATTCCCATGTAGTAATATAGTGATTTCAAGTCGGAGGATAATTACATCATTATTACTATGAGAATCGCTAATGGCACTTCGCATAATGCTCCACATAGAATTCTTATGGTGGGTCTATCTAGTACATCGCTCTCTAACACGTACCTATGCATTGACTTAATATGTCATATATTTATGACCAATGAGATTTAGTCATCAGTCAATGCACATACTAGTCTCAATGCATCATTGTTGTCCCATCAAAAAATGATACTCGACTAGGGACATTTAACAACAATGACACTAATTGTAATTATATAATCTCATGTTCAAGTCACATACTTGAAACTATATAATTTGTATCACTATTCTAAGGAATTTTATTATGTTAACATTTATATAACGCAGTAAATAAAACCATAATAAAATCATTCATTTATTCAATCAAATATAATATCAAACTGTTAAGCAATTATATCAAATAATTGGCCTCTAGGGCACAAACTCTAACAGTCTCCCACTTGCACTAGAGCCAATCACTCATGTATCTAATACCCATGGAACTAGTGTGACCTTCGTGCTTCTGCTGCGACAAAGCCTTGGTCAGTGGATCTACAACATTATTATCAGTTGGCACTCTTCCTATATGTACATCTCCTCTATCAATGATTTCACTGATGAGATGGTACCGCCTAAGTATATGCTTGGTTCGTTGGTGAGATCTGGGTTCCATAGCCTGCGCAATGGCTCCATTATTATCATAGTATAGCTTAACCAGATCAACAATGGTTGGAACAACACCAAGTTCAGTGATGAACTTTTTAATCCATACAAATTTTTCGGCAGACTAGAAGCAACAATATACTCACCTCTGTTGTAGAATCGGCCATCGCCTTGCTTCAACTCTTCCAAATTAACAAGACCACCATTAAGGCAAAACACAAAACCTAACTGGAGACTTATAGTCATCATTGTCAGTTTGGAAACTAGCATCTGTGTAACCCTTTACTGCCAGTTCGTCTTTACCTCCATATACCAAGAATGAATCCTTAGTCCTTTTCAGGTACTTGAGGATATTTTTGACTACTATCCAATGACCTTCACCTGGATTCGACTGGTATCTTCTAGTCATGCTCAAAGCATACGAGACATCCGGACGAGTACATATCATTGCATACATGATAGATCCAATTGTCAAGCATAAGGGATCTTTCTCATACGCCTCCTCATCATCTTGATTTAGGACATTGGGCCTTAGAGATCTTTACACCATGAGTCATGGGTAAGTGTCCTCTTTTTGCCTCTTGCATGCTGAACCATTTCAACACTTTATCAATATATGTACTTTGACTTAGGTTTAAGCATTTTTCTCGATCTATCTCAATAGATCCTGATACCTAAAATATAGGCTGCATCGCCTAAATCTTTCATGGAGAAACATTTTCCTAACCATGTTTTTATAGCCTGTAATGAAGGACTGTCATTCCCAATACTTAATATGTCATCAACATATAATACCAGGAATACAATATGACTCCCACTAACCTTCTTATATACACAAGGTTCATCTTCAATTTTAATAAAGCCAAACTCTTTAACTGCTTCATCAAATTGAAGATTCCAACTACGAGAGGCTTGCTTCAATCCATAAATGGATTGCTGCAGCTTACATACCTTTCTAGCATCCTTTGGATTGACAAAACCCTTAGGTTGTGTCATGTACACATCCTCAAGGAGATTTCCGTTAAGGAAAACAGTTTTAACATCCATCTGCCAGATTTTGTAATCATAAAAAGCTGCAATAACAAGTAAGATCTTGATGGATTTAACCATTGCCACTGGAGAGAAGGTTTCATCATAGTCAACACCTTGAATTTGTTTGAAATTTTTTGCTACCAGTCGGCCTTTATAGGTTTGTACATTACCATCCATGTCGGTTTTCTTCTTGAAAATCCACTTGCACCCAATTGGTTTTACCCCTTCGGGTGGATCAAACAAAGTCCATACTTGGTTAGTATACATGGAGTCCATCTCATATTTCATGGCTTCAAGCCATTTCTCAAAATCTGGTCCATTCATAGCTTCTTGGTAGGAAGCAGGCTCGTCTTGATATATGAGCATCACATCACCGTTTTGAGTTACAAGATATCCATAATATCTCTTAGGCTCTTGGCGTGTCCTACCAGATCTACAAATGCCACGTGTAATTTGAGCAGGTTCAGTTTCCACAATATCTTGTGGTTCTTGCTCACGTTCCAACTCAGGATCAATGATATTTTGTGGTTCTCGAATTTCTTCGAGTTCAACTTTCTTCCCACTATTTCCTTTAGAGACAAATTCTCTTTATAGAAAAATACCAGTTCGAGCAACAAACACTTTATTCTCAGAAGGTTTGTAGAAATAATACCCTTTTGTTTTTTTTGGGTATCCCACAAAATTATATTTGTCAGATTTGGGTCTGAGCTTGTCAGAATCCAGACGTTTTATAAATGCCTCACAACCCCAAATCTTCATGAACGACATACTAGGATGTTTCCCAGTCCATATCTCATATGGTGTTTTTTGAATCATCTTTGTAGGAACACGGTTAAGTGTGAATGCAACTGTCTCTAGGGCATGACCCCAGAAGCTTATTTGAAGATGTGCATGACTCAACATTGATCGTACCATGTCCAACAAGGTGCGATTTCTCCTCTCGATACACCATTCCATTGTGGTGTTCTGAGTTAAGAGTCGTGATATAATACCACACTCCTTTAGAAGGTCATCAAAGTCTTAGCTTAAGTATTCACCTCGACGGATCAAGGGCTTTTATGCTTTTTGCCAAATTGGTTTAAAACTTCATTCTTGAATTACTTGAACTTTTCAAAGGATTCAGATTTGTGACTCATAAGATACATATATCCATATCTCACCGGTTTGTCAAGAAATGTAATGAAGTAATAAAACCTACCTCTTGCTAACAAACTCATGGGTCCACATACATCACTATGTATAAGTCCCAATATATCGCTAGCCCATTCACCGTGTCCAGTGAAAGGGGCTTTAGTCATCTTGCAATAAACAAGACTCGCATTTCTCATATGATTCAAAATCAAATGAATCCAAAAATCCATCTTTATGGAGTTTTGATATGCTGCTTTCTCATTTATATGGCCCAAACGACAAAGGCTACCTATATATCGATTTGAATCATTTGATTTAACTCATTTTGTATTTATGTTATAGATAGGCATTTCTAAATCAAGAATATAAAGACCGTTAAACAATTATGCAACACCATAGCAAATATCATTTAAGCAAAACGAACAACGATTGTTCTTTATTATAAATGAAAAACCTTTCTTGTCCAAACAAGAAACATAAATAATGTTTTTTCTTATAGCATGCACATAATAACAATCCTATAATTCTAATACTAGCCCAGTGGGCAAAGATAAATGATAAGTTCCTACGGTCAGTGCAACAACTTTTACTCCATTCCCAACTCGTAGGTCAACCTCTCCTTTTGCCAAAGTCTTACTCCTTCGAAGTTCCTGCACATTAATATAAATGTGAGAACCACATCCAGTATCCAATACCCATGATGTAGAAGTAGACAAGTTAACTTCTATAACATATATACCTGAATTAGAAGTCACACTTCCTTTCTTTTTCTTCACTTCTTCCAAATAAGCATGACAATTCCTCTTCCAGTGTCCAGGTTTTCCACAAAAGTGACAATCACCTTCTTTAGCCACCCCACCTTTAGGTTTTAAAGCCTGTTTGGTTTTGGAATTGGGGTTGGCAACAGATTTAGATCCTATCTTCTTCTTGCCTTTCCAATTTCCCTTAGCATTCCCCATTTGTACCATCATTATGGGAGCGGGTCCTCGCCTTTTCATGTTGTTCTCGATAGCTCTTAACATGCTCAACAACTCAAGAAGGGGTTTCTCAATTTCATTTGTAAGATAATTCATAACAAATTGAGAGTAGTCATTGCTCAAGGATTGCAAAACAAGATCGCTTTGGGCTTCCTGAGTAATCTAAAACCCAACCTATCAAGGTACTCAATATACCCAATCATTTTTAGAACATGTGGACCAACTGGATCACGTTCACCCATCTTGCAGTGATACAACGCCTTGATTCTATCATACCTCTCCTATCGAGCATGCCCTTCGAACAATTTCTTGAGATGCTCGATCATCTTATAAGCATCCATTAACTCATGTTTCTTCTGAAGCTCAGCGTTCATGGTTGCTAGCATGAGAAAACTCATGTCCAGAGCATCATCTTGATGCTTCTTGTAGGCATTATGCTCCACACATCGTGTAGTGACAGCTGGTGCTATAGGAATTAATGGGCCCATCAAGGACATATAGCTTGCGCTCTTGTTTGAGGACAATCCTCAAGTTCCTATGCCAGTCAAGAAAATTAATTCCACTCAACTTGTCCTTCTCAAGGACTGATCGTAGTAAAAGACTACTTGTGTTGTTGTTGTTGTTGTTTGCCATTTGATATCTATAATTTATAAGCGCAAAATAATAAGTGAAATTGCAGAGTTTTGATATTATGTAATTGATAATAGTACATTCAAAATATTCCTCCCACTATTTTATTCAAATAAATAGCCCTCGCCATTAATTCGGAAAGCATTTTTGTATTAAATCTTTCTAGTGAGCCAAGATCCATATTTCATTGTGCCTTAAGTTAGCTTTGGCTAATCTCTTAAAACACAATTATTTAGGTAGACAACCCCTTGTCAATTATATCATATATAACTCTTGGATAGTTTGGTAAACAACATTTGTTACTAGTCCATCTAATGGTACCTACCAAACTCCATGCCTCTAAGTCCACAATCCTATTGAGATAACTTAGTTAAGTCAGGCCCAATGATTTTAACAGTTTGGATATAACAATTATCCTATCGTATCTTACCTAGATAAATAGGGTACTTTGCTTTGGCAAACCTACATCCATTGATCAAGGTCTTAATGAGTGTTATTCATTGGAAGGCATCTGATTTAGACTTAGTAATTTAATGAAGGATTTTATTAATTAATTTAGATCTCACCAATTTTAATCTTATTAAGCATGCACATTATATATCATATCATATTGTATACAAGCATAAATAAAGTGCAAAATTAAATGTGACATATTTATGGCCCAATCCACTGTCAATCTTTTCAAGCTAATGAAAGATTGAAGGTCAATCTAAGGTGGTAAAAGATCTTCAAAATAGTAGCTTCCTTAGATCTTCCTCTCCATGTGCCTCCTCTCCATCCTCATCTTTCATCGTGTTCTTCATCTTTTCATCTACATCTTGTTATAGACTATTACATGACATAAAGAAACCTTGAGTTACATTCAAGGGGATTTAGATGAGAAGAGAATGTTACATCAGAATTTATAGAAAGGCACGACATGCAAGATGTATTTTAAAACTAAAAACCACTAACATATGGGTCAAAAGGCCATAACTGTGCACCATGCATATCACAATAAGCACATAACAACTTATATATAATTAAAGAAAACTATATATAAAATATTGGGGTCACGACCATCGCAAGGCCACGACCTGGGTCCAAGGGGGGGTCTCCCCACACGATTTGGTCCGAATCGACCAAAGGCACCAAATTTTTCAAACTACAATCTTTATTATAGCATTTTTCCATATGAAACTCTGAAATAATTCCAGAATCATATCAAATCTGCCATAACACTCACAATAACAGTACACCCAGAACATATCATGTATGTCCAGTTTCGATTAATCATATTAAAACGAATCTTCATGCTTCTAATCCAATTATAACAGAAGTTATATTGTTATTCCACCTTCTAAGATACGATTAACAGAATCACCATATACATTCATATATATTACAAATATAATTTATAATTATAGAATATGCATACAACAAAATATCATATATTCAATTTTAGATCGGTAAACATGCATCATCATATATCATATATATCGAATACAATTAAAACACGTAATCTGAATTAATCATTTTTGCAATTAGCTCTGATACCACTGTAGGGGTTTTCGGCATAAAAACGCAGCAAAAATTAAAAATTAAAAAGCCAAATCCGAAACCCTAAAACAGGATCTGTGCGAAAACATAATAATTCACTGTTTAGATATTATACCGATTATAGAATTTTCTGAAATGCTTCGAATCTCCAATGCAATTCCTCACGGTACTACGTCTCTATGGTATCCACACGAACGGCTGCAAATTGTCACACGATCTACAGTGAAGAGAACTGCGGTACTAGCCACCAATGATCAGAATTTTCAAAGGTTTTCTCTCTAGTCTGTCTCTAAGAGCGGCTAGGGTTTGTGAGGTTATGATGATTATTCCTAAAATGGCTGCTACATATGTGAGATCCCAAATTTTATGAATAAAGATTTAATTTTCTCGAAATATTTTTTTTTCAAAATTATGGTGTGGATTTGAGATAATGTTATAGTTGTGGGTAATATTTATAAATTTTGAAATGTATGCAAGTTGTTATATAATATTCGATTGGTCGGGGAATATTCTTTTTGTCGAGGAATATCCGTACGACGGTACAATCATTGGTGGACCCCACAACGGAATTATTATCGAATTAAGAAAACAACAAAAATATTCTTATGAAAATAACGGCGGAAGTTTTACCATTAAAACTGTTGAACTACTCGGTAGTAAAAGTACAGTAATACGCGTGGTTGCATAGTAGCACCACGGTATTGATTATTGATGCTTACGTGAGAAGTCACCGGTTTTTGTTCAATTATTGCTTCAAAGAATTGTGTTGCATAGTATCTCACGTTATTTGATTCAATTATTGTCAATATTTTATATATTATTAAATCAATAATTGAGACGACAGAGTTATTAACATTATTATTTGCAATATTAAAGATGTCTAGAAGTTCTTCCAAGGAGAGGTTTGGTCACCTAATTGCGCTACCAATAGGAGAAATCCTTATTGAAAGGCCCTTTTTCCTCGGAACGACACAGTCGATTAATATTGTGAATTATAATAATGATGATAAATGTTGTTAAATATATTGACCATGACGCACGACCTGGCCCATTCTTTATTATTCGTTAGAATAACTCCGTCAGGCTGCGTATATCGCACGCATGGTGAATCCTTCTGTTATTCCATTCTTTATTATTCTGTTGGAATAACCTGTCTATGTGGATTACCACATGCATAGTGAATGATCATTTGTATTCATTCCTTATTAAATTCTTGAAATGATATGTATACGTGGATTACTGCATGGCGGGCGAAAATCCATTTGCAGTTTCATATATTCTATTATACTCAGTTGGTTAAAGTTTTGACTTCTATACTCCATGAAATTAGTGGAATATCCTTGATATTTCCGCTTCATCCAGTATCTTTTCATGAAAATATTCTTCTGAGCATTCTTGAATTTTACTCTACAAAGCAGTATCATGTTGACAATTTGGACGTTATTGAATTCTGGATAAATTAATTTTTGAACTTGTTTTATTGGATTCTTATATCATTGTCATCATCCTCATGCTTATATTATATTGAAAGTCATCTATGGCCTGTTGTGCATAGATGGACTTGGTATGATTATGACCAGGGATTATTCGGTATAATCATGACCGTAATGTTACAAATGATGTGGTAAAAGTCCTCATTGGCACGTAGTGCATTGATGGACAGTTGTTGGCATGATCATGACCATTGATGAATATACGAATATCCTTGGCCCGTAGTGTATGGATAATTTGTGGTTGTGATACTAATGAATATCCTTGGCCGTAGTACAGGGATGATGTGGATTATTTATTAAGCTAAGTCTCTGCGATAAAAGTGATGAAAAACTTTTTAAATCATAAAAGATAGTAGATTTTATTCTCTACTTGACTCTTTTAATGGATTGCTTGTTCCGCTGCAGTTAAACTTGATGTCTATTGTATTTTATCAGTTTAACATTGTTGAAGACTAATGATAATTTATTCTGCATTATCTTAGTCATAATATTTTTTACTGGGCTAGTTGAGCTCACCCTTTCTTTCACTGTTCTCTTTAGGAAATGAGAACGTAGCTGGGACTAGTCAGAGAACGGAGTGACGGTTCAGATGATAGTATTAGTAGTCCTCACTATTCTGTTAAATAGTGTGACAATAAATGTAATGAGGACTCCTTTGACTGTGGATATTGTCTAGATGATAATATTCTTATTAAAACTCTCAATTTATGTTTTGTCGTATTTTACACGACAGCTGTATAATTAAGTTGTATTTGTATTCTGTACCATGTATCTGGCAACTCAGAATAGGTGATGTATACCTATTTTGGGGGCGTCACAGTTGGTATCAAAGCTTATGGATATGATCCCTGGCTGAGATGTGAGATAAAAACTAGGAGGGGAGAGACGGGGAATTCTTTCGCTAGTATGACCTACCTAAGTTTATTTGGTATTTAATTGGTCGGTCAAAGTATAAGGATAATATGTGATATGTCAATTAACCCTTGTTTTGTGACAGTGTTTGAAAATGGCATCTGAAAATGTTGAGATAAGCAATGAAGCAAAATAATATGACCGTATCGCAGTACGAGGCTAAGTTTGCGAAGTTGTCCCGGTTTGCATCCCATTTGGTCGATAATGAGGAATGAATGACGCGAATGTTTCTAAGAAGTTTGAAACCCGATATACGTCAATATCTTATCTCTCATAAACTGTGTTTGTATTCAGATGTTGTTAATAGGGCTCAGTTATTGGAGCGCGATAATGAGTTAGCACAACCAAAAGGTAATGACCAACAACACGATAATAATCGTACCGGTGGCAATGACCATCGGAACAATGATGACCATCGTGGGGGAAATTATCATGCCAAGAATGGTAAACACTTCGGTGGTAATCATGGCCAAGATAATAGAAGTGGAAATATCAAGAAGAGAAGGTCGTTTAGCTCGATTTTATCGTATAGTGAAGTCAAGTCCAGCTGGGACGGTGGCACCAAAGGCTGATACAGACAAAACAAAGTCGGTGGTTTCAAGAAGAGTGTTTTTCGTGACTTCTCAAAAAGCGAGTAACCCGAACGAAGTTAGCACGGGTTAGTTAATTATAAATTTTTGCAAAGTCTATACCTTATTAGATACCGGTTCTACCCATTCTTTTATCTCTCTTGCTTGCGTTCAACGTTTAAATTTGACTCCGGAGAAGTTAGACTTTGACTTATCTGTTGAAACTCGGTTAGGAGAAACCTTCATTACATGTGCTATCCAAGTCTTGGATGAGAGTCACAGTTTTGAATGATATTTCTATTGTTAATAAATTTCCTGACGTATTCTTGAAGACTTCTTAGCCTACCCCAGAACGTGAAGTCGAATTTTGTATTGACCCTAGTACAAAACCCATTTCTAAAACCCTCAAGTATTTCTTCACCCAAAATGAATGTATAATGTGCCGAAGATGATGGCTCGAGCTGTTGAAGGTTACGACCATTCAATATCACCATGGAAAAGCGAACATGGTAGCTGACACGTTGAATAGAAGATAGTATGCGTTTACGAGTGCGATGTTGTTATCACAAAGACCCATTTCGTATAACTTACAAATGATGAAGATAGAGTTAATGACTCTAGGGACCCACGTGAAGATAAAAAATATACGATTAGAATCGACTTTAATCGATAAAGTTAAAGCTGCTCAAGCTACATACTCAGAGCTGATGAATGTGAAGAAGAAGGTTCAAGAGGGCGTTATTCTAGATGTAAGAATCGATGAAGAGAGGAAATCTCAACCCTCGATTTTATTAGTCCATTTGAAATCCTTGATCGAGTAAGAACTGTGGCCTATAGACTCATTTTATCGCCAAGTATGTTGCGTGTTCATAACATTTTTCACGTATCGATGTTACATAAATATGTGGATAACCCGAACCACGTTATTAAATTAAAACTAGACGAGATAGCAGAAGATTAAACGTATAAGGAGATACGTGTTAAAATCTTGGATAAGAAGGATCGTATTCAACACTCAAGGGTTATACCTCAAGAGTTAGAATTTGAAATGAAGTCAAGGTATCCTCACCTCTTCGGCATACCAGATATGTACGTAAATTTCGAGGGCGAAATTTCATAAGGAGGGGAGATTGTGAGACCCCAAATTTTATGAATAAAGATTTAATTTTCTCGAAATATTTTTTTTCAAAATTATGTTGTGGATTTGAGATAATGTTATAGTTGTGGATAATATTTATAAATTTTGAAATGTATGCAAGTTGTTATATAATATTCGATTGGTCTGGAATATTCTTTTTTAACGAGAGGAATATCCGCATGCGACGGACACAATCATTAGTGGACCCTGGCGGAATTATTATCGAATTAAGAAAAACAAAAAAATATTCTTATGAAAATAACTCATGGAAGTTTTACCATTAAAACCTGTTGAACTACTCGGTAGTAAAAGTACGATGTCTACGCGTGGTTGCATAGTAGCACACAGTATTGATTATTGATGCTTACGTGAGAAGTCACTCAGTTTTGTTCAATTATTGCTTCAGTAATTGTTGCATAGTATCTCACGTTATTTGATTCAATTATTGTCAATATTTTATATATTATTAAATCAATAATTGAGACGACGGAGTTATTAACATTATTATTTGCAATATTAAAGATGTCTAGAAGTTCTGCCAAGGAGAGGTTTGGTCACCTAATTGCGCGCCAATAGGGAGAAATCCTTATTGGAAAGCCCCCTTTTTCCTGGGAACGACCTGGTCGATTAATATTGTGAATTATAATAATGATGATAAATGTTGTTAAATATATTAAGGTGTCTTTTTATGAAGTCACGAAAGTTTATATATATATATATTATATATAAATTTTGTTTTATTAGTATTATTAATGTAATAAAACGAAAAAGCTTTTTATATAAAACTAATACTTTTATAAAGTTATTTATTTTATTAGACTATAAATAGAATATATTAAATTCTATTATGCATAATGTTTTGCATAGTAAAATCTTTTTATATAAAATGAATACTTTTATAAAGTTATTTGTTTTATTAGAAATAATAATTAGAATATATTATATTTTATTATGCATAGTATTTGCATAAGTATTTGCATAATATTTTGCATAGTAAAATCTTTTTATATAAAACAAATACTTTTATAAAGTTATTTGTTTTATTAGACAATAATTAGAATATATTATATTTTATTATGCATAGTATTTGCATAGATAAGTTCTGAGATAGTGTTTTGCATAGTAAAATCTTTTAATATAAAATGTAATACTTTTATAAAGTTATTCGCTTTATTAGATTATAAATAGAATATATTATATTTTATTTAAAAGATTTTGTTTTATTAGAATATTTTATTTATACTTTTGCATAGTAAATCAATATGGATCGAATCATTCAAAAAGCAAATCAATCTGGACCGCTTCATGAATTAGTTACTATTCAGTCCATTCTCCTATAAATTGAAGCTCATTCCTTCATTATTTCTTACGAATTCATTTGAAACTCTAGAGAGAAACTATAGAGTGAAAGAAGAAAAGTATTCTACTACTTCACTACTCCTATCCGATTTCTTTCTTCTAGGTAAAGGGTATTATTTTTTTTCGTATTCATGAAGAGAACTTATTCATTATTCCATTCTTTATTATTACTATTGGAATAACTCAGTATACGCCAGCTACCCTATACTTGGTGAAATTCTTCATTATTCCATTCTTTATTATTATGTTGGAATAACTCAGATATGTCTGCAATCGCATACATGGTGAAATTCTTCATTATTCCATTCTTTATTATTACATTGAATATCACATCCGGTGCAAGATTACCGCTTTAACTGGTTCCATTAATTATTATTTTGTTGGAATAACATGTCTTGCATGCGATTACATCGCATGCATGGTGATTTCTGTTGTTATTCCATTCTTTATTATTCATTAAATATTCTATCGGGTGCAATTTACTTTGACCGACCGTTCCGCTTCTTTATTATTCTATCTAATATACTATCTCGTGCAATGCGTTTACGCATGACACAGTTCCATTCTTTATTATTCATTGGGAATAACTTTTATCATGCGATCTATCGCACGCATGGTGAATCCTTACATTATTCCATTCTTTATTATTACTGTTGGAATAACCTGTCTATGTGGATTACCACATGCATGGTGAATGATCATTTGTATTCATTCCTTATTAAATTGTGGAAATAATCTGTATACGTGGATTACCGAATGGCGAACGAAAATCCATTTGCAGTTTCATATATTCTATTATACTCAGTTGGTTAAAGTTTTAACTTCTATACTCTATGAAATTAGTGGAATATCCTTGATATTTGCGCTTCATCCAGTATCTTTTTATGGAAATATTCTTCTGAGCATTCTTAAATTTTACTCTACAAAGCAGTATCATGTTGACAATTTGGACGTTATTGAATTCTGGATAAATTAATTCTTGAACTTGTTTTATTGGATTCTTATATCATTGTCATCATCCTCATGCTTATATTATGTTGAAAGTCATCTGGCTGTTGTGCATATAGATGGACTTGGTATGATTATGACCAGAATTATTCGGTATAATCATGACCGTAATGTTACAAATGATGTGGTAAAAGTCCTCATTGGCCCGTAGTGCATTGATGGACAGTTGTTGGCATGATCATGACCATTGATGAATACACGAATATCCTTGGCCCATAGTGCATGTATAATTTGTGGTTGTGATACTAATGAATATCCTTGGCCGTAGTGCAGGGATGATGTGAATTATTTATTAAGCTTAGTCTCAGCGATAAAAGTGATGAAAAACTTTTTAAATCATAAAAGATAGTAGATTTTATTCTCTACTTGACTCTTTTAATGGATTGCTTGTTCCGCTGTAGTTAAACTTGATGTCTATTGTATTTTATCAGTTTAACATTGTTGAAGACTAATGATAATTTATTCTGCATTATCTTAGTCATACTATTTTTTATTAGGCTAGTTGAGCTCACCCTTTCTTTCACTGTTCTCTTCAGGAAATGAGAACATAGCCGGGACTAGTCGGGGAATGGAGTGACGGTCCAAATGATAGTATTAGTAGTCCTCACTATTCTGTTAAATAGTGTGACAATAAATGTAATGAGAACTCCTTTGAGTGTGGATATTGTCTAGATGACAATATTCTTATTAAAACTCTCAATTTATGTTTTGTCGTATTTTACACGACAACTGTATTATTAAGTTGTATTTGTATTCGTATTCATGTATCCCATGCACTGCATGGTGATATATACATATTTTGGGGGCGTCACAACATATCATATATATAGCGGTTAAAAGGAATTAATCAAAAACCTAATTTAATTAAAATAAAATTCGAATATATATATATATATATATCTTAATTAAGTCTTACTTAATTAATATACTTCCATATAAATTATCCTATTAATTTAAACTCGTAATTTAAATACTATCAATCATATTGACATATTTAAATCTTTACAATTGAAATTAATTCTATTTTAATTACGTTCTATGTGTGTGACCCTATAGATTATTATTACGTTGGCAATAATTTTAAAATCATATTATAAAATTATAAATAGTGAGCGACATCTAGTAATGCATCAATGCTACCCAAGTAATAATAAGATCTATGATTCGATGCAACCTTTTTGTGACCAATGTTTCAATGCAATTTAATCCTTTTAACCTTAATATCCTAGATTAAACTCGAGTCATGGAATATGTCATACTCTTCATAATTTAATCTAAGTTTTTTGATCAATGAGTAGACTATATTAAACAAATCACTATTTGAGCATGGCCATGCATTTCATAGTCCTACTCAATCAAGAGGCCTATGGATATCACCCCTAATACATAGGAGGATTAAATTTTATCTAGATCACTCATATTCCTCACACTATTCATGATGTACCCAATAATCACCTTTATAGTCCATACTATTAAAGGTGACCTTTGATGATATCAAAGTACATAAATTCCCGTGTAGTAATATAGTGATTTCAGGTCGGAGGATCATTACATCATTGTCACTATGAGAATTGCTACTGACACTTCGCATAATGCTCCACATAGAATTCTCATGGTGGGTCCGTCCAAGACATCGTTTCTAACATGTACCTATGCATCGACTTAATATCTCATATATTTATGACCAATGAGATTTGGTCATCAATCAATCCACATACTAGTCTCAATGTGTCATTGTTGTCCCATCAAAAAATGATACTCGACTAGGGACATTTAAGAACAATGATACTAATTGTAATTATATAATCTCATGTTCAAGTCACATACTTGAAACTATATAATTTGTACAACTATTCTAAGGAATTTTATTATGTTAACATTTATATAACGCAGTAAATAAAACCATAATAAAATCATTCATTTATTCAATCAAATATAATATCAAAATGTTAAGCAATTATATCAAATAATTGGCCTCTAGGGCACAAACTCTAACAAATATAGCATGTGTTCTTGAATTCTGTGAATGAATGGAATCTTGATGTATGTTAAGGTAGAGATATGCTTAACATCGCATGTAATCAAACAGAGAACTTGAACTTAAACCTTCTTTGATTGTAATTCACATAGAGATATAGTGAGTTAGTTAATTAAGGTGTTTAACTTAATTCTATCTAAATTGTGGATTTAAGTTAATATGGTGTTAGTGCATCGAGAGGTGGTTAATTCTACTTGAGTGTTCTTGATTAATAAACTGAGATACTGAGTTAAACTGGAATAAAAGGTAATAATGAGAGTGAAGCTTAGGGTGAAGTTGTAAGCCTAATTCTCCAATAATTGTTTAAAAATTTAGTTTTTATATTTGTTGATTGTTTGGTTTTTTAAATAATTTTAGTTTTTAATAATTATAATCAATGAATTGGATAGTTTAATAAAATTTGGATTAATATACGGTTGGTAATTGTTAGGATTAAATTCATATTAATTCTCTGTGGGAACGATACTTGATTTATCACTGTATTACTTGTTGACCACGTATACTTGCGTGTTGTGTGTAACTAGATTTTATCCAACATCTAGTTTTAATTTAATAATATAGTTCAGGTTGTCCACATATTTACGTAACATCGATACATGAAAAACGTTATGAACACGCGATATACTTAGCGGTAAGGCGAGTCTATAGGCCACAGTTCCTACTCGATCGAGGATTTCAAATAGACCAATAAAATCGAGGGTTGAGATTTCCTTTCTTCATCGACTCTTACTTCTGGAATAACTCCTTGCACCTTCTTCATCATATTCATTAGCTCCGGGTCTGTTGCTTGAGCAACTTTAAGTTTACTCCGTTCTAATTGTATATTAACTATCTTCACGTAGGTTTTTGGAGTCTTTAACTCTATCTTTATCTTTTGTAAGTCGTATGAAATGGGTTTTTGTGTTAACAATGTCACACTCTTAACCGCATACGATCTTCTACTCAACTCTTGAGCTACCACGTTCGCTCTTCCATGATGATATTGAATGGTATGGTCGTAATTTTTAACAGCTCGAGCCAACGTCTTCGGCGCGAGTTATGTTAGTTTTGGGTAAATAAATATTTGAGGATTTTTAAAAATGGGTTTTGTACTGGGGTCAATACAAAATTCGATTTCACGCTCTGTGGTAGGCCAAGAAGTCTTCAAGGAATAAGTCAGGAAATTTATTAACGATAAAATTATCATTCAAAACTGTGACTCTCATCCAAGACTTGGATAGCACATCACATTGATACCTATCAAATTGTCACCGTTATTCAAGTCGTCCCCTATGGAGAGTCTGGCTTCAGTTCATCCCACATAAGGAAGTCACCAGTGAAAGGCTCGAGGCTCTTTACTTATGGCTTGATATGACAGTGATTGACTTTAGTGGTTTGGTTATTTGAATTCGCATAACAGGTTAGTTAGGAATATGAAAACTAACAATCTTGCAAAAATAATCAATTTTAGCATGGTGAGTAGTTAACCAGTCGATTTCTAGAATCACATCAAAGGCAAGTATTTTTAAAGAGATAAGATTGACAGGTAACGCGAGGGTATCGATTTGAATCAAGCAAGATTTATAAATGGTGGATGTAACGAAGATTTCTCCTAACAAAGTTTCAACAGATAAGTCAGAGTCCAATTTCTCAAGAGTCAAGTTCAAATGTTGAACACAACTAGGTGAAATAAAAGAGTGGGTAGAACCGGTATCTAACAAGGTATAGACTTTGCAAGAGTTTATGATTAACTTACCCGTGATAACTTAGTTCGGGTTCCTCGACAAACGCTCTCAGTTAAACTACCGGCCTTGACTTGTCTGGGACATCCTTTGGCGTCACCATCCCAGCTGGACTTGACTTCACTATACGACAAAATTGAGCTAGCTAACCATCTCTTCAGCAATTGAAACACGCTTTGGGTTGCTGCGTACAGTTTGGATGAATTTGTCCCTCTTGTCGACATTTGAAACATACGATCGGTGGTCCTTCCTTGGAAAAGGGCTTCGGTGCTGCTGCCAACGTCTTTTCGTTATTATTGAATCTTTTCTTCTTAAAGTTGTTCTCACTTTGTTCACCTTTCCTATTATCTTGGCTATGATTACCACCGAAGTGGTTACCATTTCTAGCATGATAATTTCCTCCATGATGGTTATCATTGTTCCAATGGTCATTGCCATCGGTACGATTATTATCGTGTTATTGGTCGTTGCCTTTTAGTTGAGCTGACTCATAATCACGTTCTAATAACTGAGCCCTATTCACAACATCTAAATATAAACAAAGTTTATGAGAAATGAGGTATTGACGTATTTTAGGTTTTAAGCCTCGCAGAAACATTCACGTCATTCACTCCTCATTATCAACCAAATGGGATACAAATCGGGATAACTCTGCAAACTTTGCCTCGTATTGTGATACAGTCATATTGTTTTTCTCCCACTTGATGAATTCTACCTCCTTCATATGATGAATACTTTTAGGAAAGTACTTGTCGTTGAATAATTCTTTGAACTTCTCCCAAGACATCTTTAGTGCGAAAAAATGAGTACATTTTATAGATTCCCACCAGTAATCTGCTTCTTCACGCAACATAAAGGTGGCGAAGGGAACCTTTTGCTCCTCTGAGCATTCCAAGACATCAAATATCTTGGTGATCTGCTTTATCCACGTCTCTGTCTTAAGTGGTTCTTGCTTTTCCAAAAACTATGATGGTCCCAGCTCCTTGAACTGAGTCGACATCGGGATTTTTGAGTGTCCCTTTTCGTTACTTGTTCTTTGGTGTTCTCATGTTAATGTGAGATTTGTTTGAAAAAATAAGTGAAAAGGTCCGATATGTATAATGTCGATTTATTTGACTTTAAGAGTCGCTAGTTGGTGTATTTAATCGGTTGCACTAACGTTAACCGTAAAAGGTTTGCACATCGACCTAGTGATTTGACATCGCTAGACGGATCCGTGAAACCGAGATTCATTTTGGGTCCGGGGCTTGATTATGCGAGGGAAGGTGTTAGCACCTTCTACATCCGTGTTACCACTATGACCGCCACTCTTCAAAGAAATTGTTATATGAATGTGTGTGTTTGTGTGTGTGTGTGTGGATCAATGTGCAATTATTTGAAAGTAGTGCGAGGCCTCGTTCGCACCTATATACAAAGGGTTTGAATTTATAAAAAAATTCAGTTTTAACCACGATATAACAATGACGTTTTATAAAAGAGGTTTTTCAAACCCTGTGCTTAATAGGAATTAAGACCTTTTCATACTTCCATTTTATTACTAAATGTTCGGCTTGTTTGCTTTTATTTTCGGGATGTGAAGCATTCTCGAGAAAATAATATATAGTAGTGCCGAACTCCTCATGGACATTACAAATGCATCCAAGGAAATTCGAATAATCGTAAAATAATATACGCAGTCGCCATACTAAAATCGCTCCATCATGGGAACCGAATCTAGATTCAAAGAACCAACTCAGAATCACATGATTCCTAGGCTCACATGATATCGTGCAATTTGTATGGAAAGCAATAGCGATTATATATATAAAAAGTCAAATATATATATACGATACATGATCAATCACCACGTAAACTGAACTCCATGGGGATCTAAATGTAAATATATAAAAGCGTATATATATATATATATATATATATATATATATATATATATATATATGGATATGATCAACCACCACGTAAGCAAACTCCGGTGGGACGAAATGTAAATAAAGTCAGAAAAGCGATCAACTACCACCAAGTAAACCTGTGGAGGGATGAATGTAAATAAAGTCGTAAAAGGCCACAAAGTGAACTCTAGGCCGATGAAATGTAAATATATATATATATATATATATATATATATATATATATATATGGAGTTTTTCCAATGATCAAGCAAATGTTAGAGCCATTCGCTTTTTTGACTCAATCACGATAAATCGAATGATGATCGCGATTAACTTTTTGCTAAAGATAGTTTTCACGCTTGTCTAAGAGCTTATTTTACAAGATAGTTATTGTGCGTGAATATTTATTATTAAAAATAATCCTAAGTTTTTAATTTTTTTTTTCTCAAATAGTTATAAAATGTGCCGATATTTACCGCATTAAATAATCATAGCTACCGGGCCATACATTTTTTATTTTTTTTATTTCTCCCATAAAAAATACTACCGCATTAAAATAATAAAAATCCTACTTGTCGATACTGCATTAAAAAATATTTAAAAAATAATCGGTTGGTATGAAATTAGTCACTTTATTTAAAAAATTGAAAACGTATTTTATTCAAATTTCAAAATGTCACTATCAAATGTTCAATTTATCTCAAAATCAAGTTTATATTCTATATCTTATTTATATTTATATTTTTTCTTTAATAATAAAGTATAAAAAATATCATTCTTTAATAAAATATAAATAATGATATTTTTTAATATATTAATAATCCTTTTTATTGATATTATTACAAAATAAGAAAAAATATTAAAGGATAATAATAAATATAGATATTAACTTATTTCTAAATAGAAAACTCTATATGTATTATATAGACTTATTAATAATAATAAATCGTAATATAATAATAATGCAAGAATATAGATTTTGGGGGATGGTGAAGTTTTAATATAAAGATATATCCTTGGTTGAAATTAATGTATTTAGGTCTGTGGTGCCTTAAAAGGGTCATAATATTTAGTTAATGGAGTCTGAGTCAGGAGTTCGAATCATGCTTATCATCGTAATCGCTTGAATAAAATCATTTTTTTCAATTTTTATCATTACCGTGATAAGTCAGATTCTACCGGGCTATTTTTTTCAATTTTTAATACCAATGACGGAAATTGCATCTTACTTTTAGAAAATAAAAGAAAAAAAATTTTAAAATGTGTGTTCTAAGTAGTAAGCTTCTTCCCACGGATTATTTTATTATTTTAATGCCATTGTATCACTGTACCTACTTTTATAGAAATAAAAAAATAAAAAATGTGTGTGTTTAGGTTTCCTTCCTACTTGGATTATTTTAATAATAAATATTCACTTTTATAACTATATCGACAATATAATTTTACGTGGCCTCACTTATTAAAATAGAAACCCAGATGTGTAAATAATTAGGCACAAATAACCCGCGTACTTTTTTATCAAATAGAAAAAGTTAATCGCAGCCCATCAATTCAATTTATCAACTATTCAAAAAAGAGGGTGTCAGATATAAGACTATAAGAACCTATCAAGCATAAGGGCTCCCCATATATATATATATATATATATATATATATATATATATATATATATATATATATATATATAAAGCAAAGAACGACCGGATGTGAATCCGTGCTCACCTGATATGTCCCAGCAATAATTATATATATATATATATATATATATATATATATATATATATATATATATATATAAGTGATTAAATGTCTTTGGATGTAAATCCAGGGCTCATGATATGTCCGACAACAGCTTATATATAAATATATATATATATATATATATAAGCAATTAAATGCACCAGATATAAAATTCAGTGCTCATCAGATAAAATTCGACCACGATTTATATATATATAAGTATATATATATATATAAGCAATTAAACGCTCCAGGCTCATCGAGACTTCGATAATGTTAGTCCATATATGAAATATATACATATATAAGTATATATATACGTGAGCGAAATGAAAACCACGAATAGGAAATGCAAGGCAAACGCTTGCAACACGACTCTCGATGTGATAACAGCAGTAAAGCTAATATGAGAAGAAGGCTTTATAGAATATAAGAAGGCTTACGTTGAGGTACATCAAAGTAGACTTCTATGACTTTAAATGGATAAACACTCAGTTCCCGCCGGATAAAAGATAGCTATATGTTAGCTAACTAGTGTTTAAAAGTGAGGAAACACTCAAAAGATGTGTATGCAGAGTAAAATGGACAGGGCGTCCTCACCTTTTTCCCTCTCTCTTCTTTTTCAAATGGCTGATCCCAAGGCTTATATATATAGACGGATGGCCGCAGGTACACCTGCAGCAGCCGCAGTTGTACTTGCGGCTGGTCGTGATTCATCCGAGCCTCGCGGGTCCCGTCGTCTCGTAGTACGTGCACTCATGCACTATAATGTCTGTTCGAACTTACAGAACTTCAATCCGAGCATCCGAACGAGGTATATCTGACCTTCTTCGGACCGCTTGTGTCGAGAGTTACGCAATAACATGGATTAGAGGTTGTACGAAGTCAGGAAGAGGGGTCTATGCCCATGGTCTTCAAGCTTTAAATTCTATCCAAAGTACTGCCACGCGTAATAGTCACTCAGGATTGTCAATCCTCGGCTCGTGTGGGACATTGTTGGATGTATGTATGTATGAAGTGTTGAGATGATGTGCCATTATCGAAGGAACAAGATGACGTTTGACTCCTCGCCGGGGTTATCGCCAGTTTGAGTTCAAAGTAGACGTTGCTCAGGGTTACAGTTGAGATTGGACTACTTGTTGGTATGTCGCGATATCATCTTTTTGATATGGTAAGATGACGTTATGACTCCTCACCAAGGTTATCGCGGTTTAAGCGAAAAAGTAAACGTTGCTCGAGGGTTACATCCGAGATTGAATTTATTTGCTTGTATGTCTCACTTTGTCATCCGTGGACGTTCTCGTCGCCGTTGTTATCTCCGGTCCGAGGTGTTTTCCTCCCTCTTCTTCTCAAATGGTGACCCCAAAGGCTTGTATATATAGACGGATGGCCACAGTATTTTCTGCAGCAACCGCGAGCTTGTACTTGGTGATCGTGGTGCATCCGAGCCTTATGGGTCCCATCGTCTCGTAAATGCGATGCGATGCAGTACCTCAGTAATGTCCGCTTCGAACTTGCAGAACTTCAATCCGAGCATCCGAACGAGGTATATCTGACCTTCTTCAAACCGCTTGTGTCGAGAGTTATGCAATGACAAGGATTAGAGGTTGTACGAAGTCAGGAAGAGGGGTCTATGCCCATGGTCTTCAAGCTTCAAATTCTATCCAAAGTATTGTCACACGTAATATTCACTCAGGATTGTTAATCCTCGGTTCTTGTGGGACATTGTTGGATGTATGTATGTATGAAGTGTTGAGACGACGTGCCATTGTCAAAGGAACAAGATGACGTTTGACTCCTCGCCGGGGTTATTGTCGGTTTGAGTTGAAAGTAGACGTTGCTCAGGGTTACAGCTGAGATTGGACTACTTATTGGTATGCCGCGATATCATCTTGTTGTGATGGGAAGATGACATTGTGACTCCTCACCGGGGTTATCGCCGGTTTAAGTGGAAAATAGATGTTGCTCGGGGTTACATATGAGATTGGACTGTTGCTTGTTTGTATGTCTCACTGTCATCTGTGGATGTTCCTGTTTGCCCGTTGTTAACTCCGGGTCTGAGGTGTGTGTGCCTTAATAGGATATCTAGGGTTGAAGCTGATTGCATATGTTTGAAACAAGCATTTCTGGGGTTATCGCCGGAACTGCAATGGCATCTCTAGGGGATATCACTAAGGATGGGGTTGCTACTCCCAGTGTTGTCTTTGGGACTAGAACTGAGCATCGCGGTGTTATTGCCGAGATAGAAATCGTCCTCTCCTATGGTTGTTGCTTGGTCTTCGATCTGCATATCTCTCGGTTATCTCAAGAGATTGGAAATGACATTCCTTGGTGTGTTACGGGGTTTGATATGATGTTCTTGGTTTGTGTTCCTGCTGGGCCCAACTTCTAGTAGTATTCGAAATGGATCTGAACTTCCGGTAGTATCCAGAATGGATGTAAGCTGTCTTCTAGGGTTATCTCCAAAAGACAAATCTACCCTCCTGCAATGTTAGTAATAGGAGCGCAGAAAATTTCAAGTGTTTACAAACTGCTTAGCGGTGACCACCTGTGAGTTGCCAGTGTTTCCAACTGCATTTTGAACAGGAGTCTCTCTCGTTTGGTTTTTCATAAATTCAAAAAAATTCCTAAACATACCATCGTTCGTCATTTGGTCGGTGTTGTTGTTTACACGAGGATTATTGTCTTCCTGATGCATATTATCCTAGTTATTGATCGGTGGTGACTCAACGGTCTCATGTGCTCTATTGCTTATATCAATAATTTCAGATGCCATTCTCAAACACTGTCACAAAACAAGGGTTAATTGACATGCCACATATTATCCCTATATTTTGACCGACCGATTAAATAACAAATAAACTTAGGTAGGTTATACTAGTGAAGGATTTACCCGTCTCTCCCCTCCTAGTTCTAGTCTCACATCTCAGCCAGGGATCATATCCCTAAGCTTTGATACCAACTGTGATGCCCTAAAATAGGTATACATCCCCCATTCTGAGTCGCCAAATACATGGTACAGAATACAACTACAACTTAATTATACAACTATTGTCTTCTAGACAATATAGCTGAGAGTTTTAACACGAATATTGTCTTCTAGACAATATCCAAACTTAAATTAAATTCTCATTACAATTATTATCACACTATTTCACAGAATAGTGAGGACTACTAAAATAACCATCTGAACCGTCAATCCATTCCCCGACTAGTCCTAGCTATATTCTCATTTCCTTAAGAGAACAGTGAAAGAAAAGGGTGAGCTCAACTAGCCCAGTAAGAAATATTATGACTAAGATAATGCAGAATAAATTATCATTAGCCTTCAATAGTATAACAACTGATAGAATACAATAGACAACAAGTTTTAGATTAACAACTGCAACGGAAATAACAATCCATTAGAAGAGTGAAGCAGAGCATGATATCTACTATCTTCTATGATTTAAAAGTTTATCATTAATTTTATCGCTGAATCTCAACTTAATAAATAATCCATATCACTGAATTATACATGCACTACGGGCCAAGGATATTTGTGTTTTAACCAATGATCATAATCATGCCAAACAATAATTCATCTTTGCACCCTTGGTCGAAGAGAACGCATGGTTATGATCATACCAACATCTGTCCATCAGTGCACTACGGGCCAATGAGGACTTTTATCACATCATTTGTAACATTACGGGTCATGATTATACTGAATAATCCCTAATCATAATCATACCAATCAACAGTCCATCTATGCACTACGGCCAAAGATGACTTTCATCATAATATAAGCATGGGGATGATGACAATGATATAAGAATTCAATTAAATGAAAGCAAGGATAAATTTTAAAGATTTATAATTTAATTTATCCAGAATTCAATAATATCCAAATTATAAACATGATACTGCTTTGTGGAGTAAAATTCAAGAATAATATTGTATCAAAAATGATTTGGACCGAAAAGAAATCAATTTTTATCAAGAATAGTACTGTGGGTGAATAGTACCTGAGTGAATAGTACTTTGGGAATAGTACTTCATGAATAGTACTTTATGAATAGTACTTCATGAATAGTACTTTTTGAATAATACCTTGTGAATAGTATTTTGTGAATAGTACCGTATTTATGAATAGTGCCTATAAATAGTACTTCATGAATAGTACTGTATATATGAATAGTGCCATATAAATGAATAGTACCTGTGAATAGTACTCCGACATGAAAGTTTACAATTTAACAAGAATGTTCAAAAAAATATTCTTTTGAAACGATACTAGATAAAGCGCTAATTTTAAAGATATTCTACTAATTTCGCGGAGTATAAAAGCAATACATTAACAAAATGAGTGTAGAATTAGGAATACGAAACAAAATAATATTATTTACATACTACAGAGTATGAAAAAAAAATATTATTTCATACGAATATTGAACGAAGATAATATTCCTTACAAATATTGAATGAAATAAAATTTCTTACGAATACGAAAAATAATATCATAAGCGAATATGAAATAAATAATACCATTTACCTTAGTAGAAGGCTGGATACTGCAATAGTGAAGTAGCAGAATACTCTTCTTCTTTCTCTCTATAGCTTTTTTCTCTATAATTGCTCTTGTGTGTCTTAGTGAATTGATGAGAATGAAAGAAGAATGAGTTTCTATTTATAGGAAAACATAGTTTTGATAAATGCACGATTAGGGGCTCTAATTATTACAGTATAATACCTTTATCTATACCTCCATTTTTAATTTAGTCCTTCAAGTATTATCAATCATGCACCACCTCCCCTAATAGTACATGCTTGTGAATCAATAGTTCCACACATGTGAACCAACAGTAATTTTCATGTGAACTAATAGCAATTAATTGCTCATTTATCCGATTAATTTCCCGTTTGGTCAATTATAACAAAACTAGCCAATCACAGAATTACCTCCTCTGAGGGTAATTGGGTCACAGAAGAATTAAAGAAAACTAAATGAACAACATCTTTCACTCATCAATATTATTCTTATCTTTAATCAACACAAACTTATTCATCATTAATATTATAACTTACAATATTAACAACCAGATCATTCCCAGGAAAAAGGGGGCTTTTCGATAAGGATTTCTCCCTATTCGTGCGCAATTAGGTGACCAAACCCCTTTCCTTGACAGAACTTTCTAGACATCGTCAATAATGCAAATAATAATGTGAATAACTTTGTCGTCTCAATTATTGATTTAATAATATAAAATATTATGCAGATGATACTATGACGATAATTGAATCAATAATATGAGAGATATTATGCAGCAATTACTGTAGGAATAATTGAGTGTAACTGAGTGAATTCTCACGTAAGCATCAATAATCAATATCGTGTGCTACTATGTAACCACACGTATTACTGTAATTTTACCACCGAGTATTTCAACTGTCTAAAGGTAAAACTTTTACTGTTATTTTTATAAAAAGATATTTCTGTCGTTTTCTAACTCCGACAATACTTCCGTTGTGGGGTCTACCAATGATTGTGCCGTCATACGAATATTCCCTATTAACACGAATATTCTCCGACCAATCGAATATTTTATAACAACTTGCTTACTTTGCAAAATTTATAAATACTACCCACAACTATAACATTATATCAAATCCGCACCATAATATTTAAAAAAATATTTTGAAAAAAATTAATCTTTATTCATAAAAGTTGGGGTCTTACAACCTCCCCTTCTTATGAAATCTCATCCTCGAAATTAGGGTACGTACCTGGTATGTCGAAGAGGTGAGGTTACCTTATCAGATTCTAACTCTTGAGGTATAACCTTTGAGCGTAGAATATGTTTCTTCTTATCTAAGATTTTAACAAGTATCTCCTCATACGTTAAATATTCTACTATCTCGTCTAGTTTTAATTAAATAATATGGTTCTGGTCGTCCACATGTTTACGTAACGTCGATACGTAAAAAACGTTATGAACACGTGACGTACTTAGTTGTAAGTCGAGTCTATAGGCCACAGTTCCTACTCGATCGAGGATTTCAAATAGACTAATAAAGTTAAGGGTTGAGATTTCCTCTCTTCATTGACTCTTACTTCTGGAGTAACGCCTTCTTGCCCCTTATTCATCATATTCATCAGCTTCGGGTCTGTAGCTTGAGCAACTTTAACTTTATCGATTAAATTCAGTTCTAATTGTATATTCGTTATCTCCACGTAGGTTCTTGGAGTCGTTAACTCTATCTCCATCTTTTATAAGTCGTACAAAATGGGTCTTTATGTTAACAACGTCACACTCGTAACCGCATATGATCTTCTACTCAACTCGTCAGCTACCACGTTCGCTCTTCCGCGATGATATTGAATGGATATGGTCGTAATCTTCAACAGCTTGAGCTAACGTCTTCGGCGTGAGTTACGTTAGTTTTGGGTGAAGAAATATTTAAGGGTTTTTAGAAATGGGTTTTGTACTGGGGTCAATACAAAATTTGATTTCACGCTCTGGGGTTTGCCAGGAAGTTTTCAGGGAATAAGTCAGGGAGTTTATTAACGATAGAATTATCATTCAAAACTGTGACTCTCATCCAAGACTTGGATAGCACGTCACATTGATACCTATCAACTTACCATCGTTATTCACGGCATCCCCTACGGAGAGTCTGGCTTTGGTGCATCCCACACAAGGAAGTTACCAGCGAAAGGCTCGGGGCTCTTTACTTATGACTTGATATGATAGTGATTGACTTTAGTGGTTTGGTTATTTGAATTCCTATAACAAGTTGGTTAGGAATATGAAAACTAACAACCTTATGAAAACAATCAATTTTAGCATGGTGAGTAGTTAACTAGTCGATTCCTAGAATCACATCAAATGCAAGTATTTTCAAAGAGATAAGATCTATAGGTAACACGAGGGTATCAATTTGAATCAAATAAGATTTATACATGGTGGATGT
This sequence comes from Panax ginseng, assembly GCA_020205605.1. NCBI lineage: Eukaryota > Viridiplantae > Streptophyta > Magnoliopsida > Apiales > Araliaceae > Panax > Panax ginseng. The sequence continues at coordinate 54,349,473 of CM035149.1, read as the reverse complement.
AACAAAGGTTTTTCCTAATGTAGTTTCAACAGATAAGTCAAAGTCTAATTTCTCAGGAGTCAAGTTCAAACGTTGAACACAACTAGGTGAAATAAAAGAGTGGGTAGAACCAGTATCTAACAAGGTATAGACTTTGCAAGAGTTTATGATTAACTTACCCGTGATAACTTCATTCGGGTTCCTCGAAAACTGTTCTCACTTAAACTATCGGCTTTGACTCGTCTGGGACATCCTTTGGCGTCACCATCCCAGCTAGACTTGACATCACTATACGACAAAATTGAGCTAGTTGACCTTCTCTTCTACAATTGAAACACGCTTTGGGTTGTTACGTACAGTTTGGATGAATGTGTCCCTCCTATCCACATTTGAAATATACGACCGTTGGTCGTTCTTCTTCCTTAGAAACGGGTGCCGGTGCTGCTGCGGACGTCTTTTTGTCATTGTTGAATCTTCTCTTCTTAAAGTTATTCTTACTGTGTTCACCTTTCCTAATATCTTGGCTATGATTACCACCGAAGTGGTTACCATTTCTGGCATGATAATTTCCTCCATGATTGTTATCATTGTTCCGATGGTCATTGCCACCGGTATAATTATTATCGTGTTGTTGGTTGTTGCTTTTTGGGTTAGCTGACTCATAATCACGTTCTAATAACTGAGCCCTATTCACAACATCTGAATATAAATAAAGTTAGTGAGAAATGAGGTATTGACGTATTTCAGGTTTTAAACCTCGCAGAAACATTCACGTCATTCACTCTTTATTATCAACCAAATGGGATGAAAATTGGGATAACTCTACAAACTTTGACTCGTATTGCGATACAATCATATTGTTTTGCTCCAACTTGATGAATTCTACCTCCTTTATCTGACGAATACTTTCAGGAAAGTACTTGTCGTTGAACAATTCTTGGAACTTCTCCCAAGACATCTTTAGTACGGAAAGATGAGTATGTTTTACAGATTCCCACCAGTAATCTGCTTCTTCACGCAACATAAAGGTGGAGAAGGGAACCTTTTTCTCCTCTGAGCATTCCAAGACATCAAATATCTTGGTGATCTGCTTTATCCACGTCTCTGCCTTAAGTGGTTCTTGCTTTCCCAAGAACTACGATGGTCCCAGCTCCTTGAACTGCTTAGCGATGACCACCCGTGAGTTTCCAGTGTTTCCAACTGCATTTTGAATAGGAGTCTCTCTCGTTTGGTTTTTCATAAATTCAAAAAAATTCCTAAACATACCATCGTTCGTCATTTGGTCGGTGTTGTTGTTTACACGAGGATTATTACATTCCCGATGCACATTATCCTTGTTATTGATTGGTGGTGACTCAACGGTCTCATGTGCTCCATTGCTTATCTCAACAATTTCAGATGCCATTCTCAAACACTGTCACAAAACAAGGGTTATTTGACATGCCACATATTATCCCTAATTTCTGACCGACCAATTAAATAACAAATAAACTTAGGTAGGTTATACTAGTGAAGGATTTACCCGTCTCTCCCCTCTTAGTTCTAGTCTCACATCTCGGCCAGGGATCATATCTTTAAGCTTTGATACCAACTGTGACGCCCTAAAATAGGTATACATAAGCCATTCTGAGTCGCCAAATACATGGTACAGAATACAACTATAACTTAATTATACAACTGTCGTGTAAAATACGACAAAACATAGCTGAGAGTTTTAACACGAATATTATCTTCTAGACAATATCCAAACTCAAATTAAATTCTAATTACAATTATTATCACACTATTTCACAGAATAGTGAGAACTACTAAAATAACCATCTGGACCGTCAATCCATTCCCCAACTAGTCCCAGCTATACTCTCATTTCTTGAAGAGAACAGTGAAAGAAAAGGGTGAGCTCAACTAGCCCAATAAGAAATATTATGACTAAGATAATGCAAAATAAATTATCGTTAGCCTTCAACAGTATAACAACTGACAGAATATAATAGACAAAAAGTTTTAGATTAGCTGAGAGTTTACTATTGAGCTTGTTCCTAGTGCGGAGCCTATCTCTAAGGCTCCGTATTGGATGCCACCGTTGGAGTTGCAGGAGTTGAAGGAACAGTTGCAGGAGTTGTTAGATCGTGGTGTGATTCGCCTGAGTGTTTTGCCATGGGGTGCTCCGATCTTGTTTGTAAAGAAGAAGGATGGGTCTGTGAGGCTGTGTATAAACTACAGATAGTTGAACAAGATCACCATCAGGAATCGGTATCCATTGCCGAGGATTGATGACTTGTTTGAATAACTTCAAAGGGCAAAGTATTTTTCGAAGATAGATTTGAGGTCGGGCTATCATTAGTTGAGGGTGAGGGATGAGGATATCCCTAAGATGGCTTTTCGTACTTGCTATGGGCATTACGAGTTTCTGGTGATGCCATTCGGGTTAACTAACGCTCTGACGGTGTTTATAGATTTGATGAATCAGGTGTTCAGGGAGTATTTGGACCAATTTGTTATTGTCTTTATTGATGACATTTTGGTTTACTCGAAGTCTAAGGAAGAGCATGAGGAGCATCTTCACATAGTGTTGGGGATTTTGCAAAAAGAGAAGATGTATGCTAAATTCTCTAAATACGAGTTCTGGTTAGAGCAGGTTGCATTTTTGGGCCACGTTGTTTCTACTGAAGGCATTAAGGTGTATCCTGTGAAGGTTGAGGCTATCACTAAATGGCCGAGACCTACTACGGTGACAGAGATTAGGAGTTTCTTGGGTTTGGTAGGGTACTATAGGAGATTTGTGGAGGGATCTTCTTTGCTTGCCTTAACATTAACCCAGTTGATGAGAAAGGGCGCAAAGTTTGTGTGGAATGAGGAGCGCGAGAAAAGTTTTGAGGAGTTGAAGAAACGGCTTGTGACAACTCTAGTACTTACATTGCCGTCGGGGACATAAGGTTACCAGATTTATAGTGATTCTTCTAAGAAGGGCTTATGGTGTGTTTTGATGCAACACGGTAAGGTGATTGCTTATGCTTCTAGATAGCTTAAACCTTACGAGGTGAATTACTCCACACATGATTTGGAGATGGTAGCAGTGATCTTTGCCTTAGAGATTTGGAGGCATTATTTGTATGGAGAGACTTGTGATATCTTCACCGATCACAAAAGTCTTAAATACATTTTCACTTAGAAGGAGATCAATATGAGGCGGAGGCATTGGTTGGAACTTCTAAAGGATTATGATGCTAGAATTCAGTATCACCCAGGGATGCATATGTGGTTGCAGATGCTCTTAGCCGAAAGAGTTCTGGGATTGTAGCAACCCTTATTACACAACCTCAGCTTATTTCGGATATGGAGCGGCTTGAGTTGGAGTTATATGTATGAGGTTTAGGTGGGTATTTGGCGGGTATGAGAGTGCAGCCCTGTAAGACCCTGAATTTTATAAAATGAAAGTATTCAATTTTCTTATAATTATTATTTTATTTCGTAAATGGTTAAATTGATAAAAGGTTAAAGTTAAGGGTGATATTTGAAAATTTTTGCAAAGTAAGCAAGTTATTATAAAATATTCGTTTGGTCGGGGAATATTCTTTTTGTCGAGGAATATCCGTACGACGGCACAATCATTGGTGGACCCCACAACAGAAGTATTATTGTAGTTAGAAAGCATGTAATTATCTTTTTATAAAATAACCTGCGAAAGTGTTATCATTAAAAACTGTTGAACTACCCTAGTAGTAAAAAGTACGATGTCTGGCTGTGGTTGCATATAGTAGCTTTACGCAGTATTGATTATTGATGCTTACGTAAAAGTCACTCAGTTATACTCAATTATTGCTACAGTAATTGCTGCATCATATCTATCATATTATTGATTTAATTATTGTCACAGTATCATTTGTATAATATGTTATATTATTAAATCAATAATTGAGACGACAAAGTTATTCATATTATTATTTACAATATTGACAATGTCTAGAAGTTCTGTCAATGAGGGGTTAGATAATCTAATTGCACGCCAATAGGGAGAAATCCTTATCGGAAAACCCACTCTTTCCTGGGAATGACCTGATTGTTAAATATTGTGAGTTATAATATTAATGATGAATAAGTTCGTGTTGATTAAAGATGAAATTGATAGTTCCATTGTGTGGGAATTATTAGTGTTGGTGGAAATCGACATCTATTCCGATAATAATTGATGTCTGGAGGTTATATTGACCAATCGGGTAATTAATCGGATAATTGAGCAATTAATTGCTATTAATTCACATGCTTATAACTATGTGTTCATATGTGCGTACTATTGACTCACATGATTTACTATTAGGGGAGTTGGTGTAAGATTGATAATACTTGCATGACTAAATTAAAAATGGAGGTATAGATGGATGTACTATATTATAATTATTTTTTCACATGTATAGAACTATTGAGTCACATGATTTACTATTGATTCACATGATTTACTATTAGGGGAGGTGGTGCAAGTTTGATAATACTTGCAGGACTAAATTAAAAATGAAGAAAAGAGGGAAGGTATTATCTCGTAATATTTCGAGCCCCAAAATGTGCAATTATTGAAACTATATTTTCCTATAAATAGAAGCTCGTTCTTTCTTTATTTCTCACCAATTCACTAAGTTTCACAAGAGCAATTATTATAGAGAGAAATTATAGAGAGAAAGAAGAAGAGAAGTCTGCTACCTCACTATTCCAGTATCCATTTTTCTTCTAAGGTAAGGGGTATTATTTCTTTTGTATTCATTAAGAGAGTTATTTTCTTTCAATAATCGAAAGGGTTGTTATTCCATTCTTTATTATTCTGTTGGAATAACCTGTCTACGCGGACTACCTCATGCATGGTGAATTCTTCTGTTATTCCATTCTTTATTATTCTGTTGGAATAACCTGTCTACGCGGATTACCGCATGCATGGTGAATTCTTCTATTATTCCATTCTTTATTATTCTGTTGGAATAACATGTCTACGCGGACTACCGCATGCAAGGTGAATTCTTCTATTATTTCATTCTTTATTATTCTATTGGAATAACCTGTCTACGCGGATTACCGCATGCATGGTGAATTCTTCTGTTATTCCATTCTTTATTATTCTGTTGGAATAACATGTTTACGCGGACTACCTCATGCATGGTGAATTCTTCTGTTATTCCATTCTTTATTATTCTGTTGGAATAACATGTCTACGCGGACTACCGCATGCAAGGTGAATTCTTCTATTATTCCATTATTTATTATTCTATTGGAATAACCTGTCTACGCGGATTACCGCATGCATTGTGAATTCTTCTGTTATTCCATTCTTTATTATTCTGTTGGAATAACCTGTTTACGCGGACTACCGCATGCATGGTGAATTCTTCTGTTATTCCATTCCTTATTATTCTGTTGGAATAACCTGTCTACGCGGACTATCGCATGCATGGTGAATGACCCTTCGTATTCATTCCTTATTAAATTGTGGAAATGATCTGTCTACATGGATTACGGCATGACGGGTGAAAATCCATTTGCAGTTTCATATACTATATTATACTCATTTGGTTAAAGTTTTGGCTTCTATACTCCATGAAATTAGTAGAATATCCTTGATATTTGCGCTTCATCTAATATCTTTTTCTGGAAATATTCTTCTGAGCATTCTTAAATTTTACTCCACAAAGTAGTATCATGTTGACAATTTGAACGTTATTGAATTCTGGATAAATTAAATTATAAATCTTTAAAATTTATCCTTGAACTTATTTTATTGAATTTTTATGTCATGGTCAACATCCTCATGCTTATATTGTGATGAAAGTCATCTTTGGCTTACGTGCATAGATGGACTTGGTATGATTATGACCATGGATTATTCGGTATAATCATGACCGTATGTAACGAATGATGTGGTAAAAGTCCTCATTGGCCTGTAGTTCATTGATGGACAGTTGTTGGTATGATTATGACCAGGGATTATTCGGTATAATCATGACCATTGATGATTACATGAATATCTTTGTCTGTGGTGTAAGGATGATTCGATTTTATTTATTAAGCTGAGTCTCAGCGATAAAGTTGATGAAAATCTTTTTAAATCATAGAAGATAGTAGATTTTATGCTCTACTTGACTCTTCTAATGGATTGCTTATTCCGTTCTGCGCTCTTGATCTAAAACTTGTTGACTATTGTATTCTATCAGTTGTTATACTGTTGAAGGCTAAGGATAATTTATTCTGCATTATCTTAGTCATAATATTTCTTACTGGGCTAGTTGAGCTCATCATTTTGCTTTCATTGTTCTCTTCAGGAAATGAGAACGTAGCCGAGACTAGTAGGGGAACGGAGTGACGGTCCAAATGATAGCATTAGTAGTCCTCACTATTCTGTTAAATAGTGTGACAATAAATATAATGAGGACTCCATTGAGTGTGGATATTGTCTAGATGACAATATTCTTATTAAAGCTCTTAGATTATGTTTTGTGTATTTTACACGACTGTTGTATAATTAAGTTGTATTTGAATTTTGTACCATGTATTTGGCGACTCAAGATGGGTGATGTATTCCTATTTTAGGGGCGCCACAGTTGGTATCAAAGCTTAGTGATATGATCCTTGGCTGAGATGTGAGACAAGAACTAGGAGGGGAGAGACGGGGAATTCCTTCGCTAGTATGACCTACCTAAGTTTACTTGTTACTTAATTAGTTGGTCAGAGTATAGCGATAATATGTGGCATGTCAATTAACCCTTGTTTTGTGGCAGTATTTGAAAATGGCATCCAAAAATGTTGAGATAAGCAATGAAGCACGTGAGACCATTGAGTCACCAACGATCAATATCTAGGATAATGTGCAACATGAAGATAATAATCCTCAGGTAAACAATAACACCGATGAAATGATGAACGATGAGATGTTCAGAGGCTTTATGCAATTCATGCAACATTAGGCGAGAGAGAATCCTGTTCCAAATGCAGGTGGAAACAATTGCAACTCACGGCTGGTCACTGCTAAGCAGTTCAAGGAGCTGGGACTGTCGGAGTTTTTAGAAAAGCCAGAAGCACTTAAGGCGGAGACGTGGTTAAAGCAGATCACCAAGATATTTGATGTCTTGGGATGCTCAGAGGAGCAAAAGGTTCCCTTTGCCACCTTTATGTTGCGTGAAGAGGCAGATTGCTGGTGGGAATATGTAAAACGTACTCAGCCTGACGCACTCAAGATGTCTTGGGAGAAGTTCCAAGAGTTGTTGAACGACAAGTACTTTCCCGAAAGTATTCGTCACATGAAGGAGGTGGAGTTTATCAAGTTGGAGCAAAACAATATGATCGTGTCGCAATACGAGGCTAAATTTTCGGAGTTATCCCGGTTTGCGTCCCATGTGGTCGATAATGAGGAGCGAATGACGCGAATGTTTCTAAGAGGTTTGAAACCCAAAATACGTCAATACCTCATTTCTCACAAATTGTGTTTGTATTCAGATGTAGTGAATATGGCTCAGTTATTAGAGCGCGATAATGAGCCAGCCTAACCAAAGGATAACGAGCAATAACACAATAATAATCGTACCGGTGGCAACGGCCATCGAAACAATGATAACCATCGTGGGGGAAATTATCATGGCAAGAATGGTAACCACTTCGGTGGTAATCATGGTCAAGATAATAGAAGTGGAAATTTCAAGAAGAGACGGTTCAATAATGATGGCAAGACAACAAAAAGACCAAAGACTGTTAAGGAAGGAGAATGATCCTACGGTCTTATGCTTCAAATGCGAGGAGAGACATATCGGTCAAGTCGCATCGATGCGATCAAAAGCATGTTACAATTGTGGAAAAGAAGGTCACCTAGCTCAATTTTGTCGTGCACCAAAGTCAAGTCCAGTTGGGACGGTGGCACCAAAGGCGGATACGGACAAAACAAAGTCGGTGGTTTCAGGGAGAGCGTTTTTCGTGACTTCTCAAAAAGCGAGTAACCCAAACGAAGGTAGCACGGGTTAATTAATTATAAATTTTTTTGAAGTCTATACCTTATTATATATCGGTTCTACCCATTCTTTTATCTCTCTTACTTGCGCTCAACATTTAAATTTAACCCCAGAGTTAGACTTTGACTTATTGGTTGAAACTTCGTTAGTAGAAACCTTCGTTACCTCCACTATTTATAAATCTTATTGATTCAAATCGACACTTTCAAGTTACCTGTCGATCTTATCTCTTTGAAAATACTTGCCTTTGATGTGATTTTAGGAATCGACTGGTTAACTACTCATCATGCTAAAATTGATTATTTTTCTTAAGGTTAGTTTTCATATTCCTAACCATCCTATTATGCAAATTCAAGCAACCAAACCACTAAAGTCAATCACTGTCATATCAAGCCATAAGTAAAGAGCCCCGATCCTTTCGCTGGTGACTTCCTTGTGTGGAATGTACCAAAGCCAGACTTTCTGTAGGCGATGCTGTGAATGACGGTGGCAAGTTCATAGGTATCAATGTGACGTACTATCCAAGTCTTGGATGAGAGTCACAGTTTTGAATGATATTTCTATCGTTAATAAATTTCCTGACATATTCTTGAAGACTTCCTAGCTTACCCCTAGAGCGTGAAATTGAATTTTGTATTGACCCCAGTATAAAACCCATTTCTAAAACCCTTAAATATTTCTTTAACCAAAACGAACGTATCATGCGCTAAGGACGTTGGCTCGAGTTGTTGAAGATTACGACTATACCATTCAATATCATCGTGGAAGAGCAAACGTGGTAGCTGACGTGTTGAGTAGAAGATCGTATGCGTTTACGAGTGCGATATTGTTAACACAAAAACCCATTTCGTATAACTTACAAATGATGAAGATAGAGTTAAAGACTCTAGGGAACCACGTGAAGATAACGAATATACGAGTAGAATCAACTTTAATCGATAAAGTTAAGCCGCTCAAACTACACACCTGGAGCTGATGAATATGAAGAAGAAGGTTCAAGAAGGCGTTATTCTAGAAGCAAGAGTCGATGAGTAGAGGAAATCTCAACCCTCGATTTAATTGGCCCATTTGAAATCATCGATCGAGTAAGAACTTTGGCCTATAGACTCGTTTTACTACCAAGTATGTCGCGTGTTTATAACATTTTTTTTACGTATCGATGTTACATAAATATGTGGATGACCCGAACCACATTATTGAATTAGAACTAGACGAGATAGCAAAAGATTTAACGTATGAGGAAATACGTGTTAAAATCTTGGATAAGAAGGATCACATTCGACACTCAAAGGTTATACCTCAAGAGTTAGAATCTGAAATGAAGTCAAGGTATCCTCACCTCTTCGGCATACCAGATACGTATGTAAATTTCGAGGGCAAAATTTCATAAGGAGGGGAGGTTGTAAGACCCCGAATTTTATGAAATGAAAGTATTCAATTTTCTTATAATTATTATTTTATTTCGTAAATGGTTAAATTGATAAAAGGTTAAAGTTAAGGGTGATATTTGAAAATTTTTTGCAAAGTAAGCAAGTTGTTATAAAATATTCGCTTTGGTCGGGAATATTCTTTTGTCGGGAATATCCGTATGCGATGGCACAATCATTGGTGGACCTCACAAATCGAAAGTATTGTCAGTAGTTAGAAAACGACAAAATTGTCTTTTTTATAAAAATAATAACTGAAAGTGTTACCGCTTAAAAGCTGTTGAACGACCCTTTAGTAAAAGTACAAAGAATACGCCGTGGTTGCATAGTAGCACACGGTATTGATTATTGATGCTTACGTAAGAAGTCACTCGCTTATACTCAATTATTGCTACAAAGAATAATTGCTTGATCATATCTCTCATATTATTAATTCAATTATTATCACAAGATCATCTCAGATAATATGTTATATTATTAAATCAATAATTGAGACGACAAAGTTATTCATATTATTATTTACAATATTGACAATGTCTAGAAGTTCAGTCAAGGAGATGTTAGATAATCTAATTGCGGCGTCAATAGGAGAAAATCCTTATCTGAAAGCCCCTCTTCCCGGAATGACTGGTTGTTAAATATTGTGAGTTATAATATTAATGATGAATAAGTTCGTGTTGATTAAAGATGAAATTGATAGTTCCATTGTGTGGGAATTATTAGTGTTGGTGAATTCTTCTGTTATTCCATTCTTTATTATTCTGTTGGAAAAACCTGTTTACGCGGATTACCGCATGCATGGTTTATTCTTTTGTTATTCCATTCTTTATTATTCTGTTGGAATAACATGTCTATGCGGACTACCGCATGCATGGTGAATTCTTCTGTTATTCCATTCTTTATTATTCTGTTGGAATAACCTGTCCAAGCGGATTACCGAATGCATGGTGAATTCTTCTATTATTCCATTCTTTATTATTCTGTTCGAATAACCTGTCTACGCGGACTACCGTATGCATGGTGAATTCTTCTATTATTCCATTCTTTATTATTCTGTTGGAATAGCCTGTTTACGCGGACTACCACATGCATGGTGAATTCTTCTGTTATTATATTCTTTATTATTCATTGGAATAACTTTGCTCACGCGGACTCCGTATGCATGGTGAATTCTTCTATTATTCCATTCTTTATTATTCATTTGGAATAGCTTTGCTTACGCGGACTACCACATGCATGGTGAATTCTTCATTATTCTATTCTTTATTATTCATTGGAATAACTCGCTCACGCGACTACCACATGCACGGTGAATGACCCTTCGTATTCATTCCTTATTAAATTGTGGAAATGATCTGTCTACGTGGATTACAGCATGACGGGTGAAAATCCATTTGTAGTTTCATATATTATATTATACTCATTTGGTTAAAGTTTTGGCTTCTATACTCCATGAAATTAGTAGAATATCCTTGATATTTGCACTTCATCTAGTATTTTTTCATGGAAATATTCTTCTGAGCATTCTTGAATTTTACTCCACAAAGAAGTATCATGTTGACAATTTGAACGTTATTGAATTCTGGATAAATGAAATTATAAATCTTTAAAATTTATCCTTGAACTTGTTTTATTGAATTGGTATGTCATGGTCAACATCCTCATGCTTATATTGTGATGAAAGTCATCTTTGGCTTACGTGCATAGATGGACTTGGTATGATTATGACCAGGGATTATTCGGTATAATCATGACCGTAATGTAACGAATGATATGGTAAAAGTCCTCATTGGCCTTTAGTTCATTGATGGACAGTTGTTGGTATGATTATGACCAGGGATTATTTGGTATATTCATGACCATTAATGATTACATGAATATCTTTGTTCGTGGTGCAGGGATGATTCGATTTTATTTATTAAGCTGAGTCTCAACGATAAAGTTGATGAAAAACTTTTTAAATCATAGAAGATAGTAGATTTTATGCTCTACTTGACTCTTCTAATGGATTGCTTATTCCGCTGCAGTTGTTGATCTAAAACTTGTTGTCTATTGTATTTTATCAGTTGTTATACTGTTGAAGGCTAAGGATAATTTATTCTGCATTATCTTAGTCATAATATTTCTTACTGGGCTAGTTGAGCTCACCCTTTTTCTTTCATTGTTCTCTTCAGGAAATGAGAACGTAGCCGGGACTAGTCGGGGAACGGAGTGACGGTCCAGATGATAGCATTAGTAGTCCTCACTATTTTATTAAATAGTGTTACAATAAATGTAATGAGGACTCCATTGAGTGTGGATATTGTCTAAATGACAATATTCTTATTAAAACTCTTAGATTATGTTTTGTCGTATTTTACACGACTGTTGTATAATTAAGTTGTATTTGAATTTTGTACCATGTATTTGGCGACTCAAGATGGGGGATGTATACTTATTTTAGGGGCGTCACAAGCCCTCTCTTATCTCGCAGGTTAAAGAACCTAAAAATGAAGATGGGGAGCTATGGAGCATGCCGCAGAATCTAGAGGAGGGCAAGCAGCCTGAGTTTCGTATTGTTGACCATGGTGTGATTTGGTTAGGTGAGCGGTTGTGTGTACCGTTCGATCCAATTATTCGGGAGGCAGTGTTAGCTGAAGCTCATAGTTTTTCATTTTCTATTCATCCAGGTTCTATGAAGATGTATAGGGATTTGAAGAAGAATTTTTGATGGAATTGGATGAAACGAGACGTGACTAAATATGTAGGGAAGTGAGGTACTTCCCAACATATTTAGTCACGTCTCGTTTCATCCAGCAAAAAAAGGGCAAGGTGTCCAAGTGTTGAAGATCTATATGAATTTATTTGAATGAATTATGTTATATGACTTAGTTTATTTTGTGATGTATTCCGCAGACTTATGTAATAATTTAAGGTTAGATTACCTGAGATTGTTTAAAGTTGATGTAACCCTTTAATGGGGAAGATTATTGTTTAAGTTATTTAAATTATGTCTTTATCCTTTATTATGGGTAGTTAGATATAATAGTTTTGGATAGTGAGCACCAAATCCTGTGGGAATGAAGTACCTGGATTTGGGGGTATCACAGGTTGGTATCAAAGCTTTAGGTTATGAACCTTAGGTGGGGAAACCTTAGGAATTAACCTTTAAGGAGATAAAAAACATAGTGGTGCCTAACTTATCAACAAGTGAAGATAGAACATCAACGAGCTAGTGGTTTGCTGCAACAGTTAGACATTCCAGTGTGGAAGTGGGAGGATATTACGATGGATTTTGTGACTAGTTTGCTGAAGACTTTTAAGATGAATGATGCCATTTAGGTAGTAGTGGACCGACTAACTAAATCGGCAAACTACTTGGCTATCTATGAGGGTTAATCGGTGGATAGGTTGGCACATATCTTTCAGCAGGAGATTGTTAGACTTCATGGTACTCTGGCATCTATTATTTCAGATCAGGATCCGCGGTTCACTTCACGGTTCTGGAAAGGGTTTCAACGAGCTTGGGGTACTCGGCTCAACTTTAGTACTTCTTTTCATCCGCAAACTGATGGGAAATCCGAAAAGACTATTCAGACATTAGAGGACATGTTGAGGTCTTGTGCACTTGAGTGGTCGGGTAATTGGGATGATTACTTGAGCCTAGTTGAGTTTGCTTACAATAACAGCTGACATGCAAGTATTAAGATGGCTCCTTTTAAGGCATTGTATGGTAGGAAGTGTCGGGAACTAACTTGTTGGGATGAGATTGGCGAAAGGGCCATAGAAGGGCCTGAGTTAGTCCAAATCACTACGGAGAAGGTAGCGGTGGCTAAGGAGAAATTGAAGTCAGCTCGATCACGCCAGAAGTGTTATGCTGATAAGCATAGGAGGACTTTAGAATTTGAACCTGGTGAGCATGTGTTTTTAAAAGTTTCTCCTTGGAAGGTCATTCGACAATTTCGGTTGAAATGGAAACTTAGTCTGCCTTATATTGGCCCATTTGAGATTTTGAAGAGGGTTGGTGAAGTTGCATATCAGTTTGCTTTGCCTCCACAGTTAGCTCATGTGCACAATGTGGTCCATGTGTCGGTGTTAAGGAGTTATCATTATCATCCGTTGCATGTGGTGCAATATCCATTCGATAAGATTCGGGAGGATCTTACTTGTGAGGAACAAGCCGATGCAATTTTGGATCATCAAGAGCAGATTATGAGAAGGAAGACAATCCCGTTTGTTAAGGTTTTGTGGAGGAATCATTCGGAGCGGGAAGCCACTTGGGATATGGAGGAGTCTATTTGAGCGGAGTATCCGCATCTTTTTGATAATTAGGTACTTTCTATTCTTTTGATTTCGGGGATGGAATCCTTTTTAACGGATAAGTGATGTAATACCCAAAAAAAATAAGAATAATAAATAAATAACATTTAAATTTATATTTAAAATATATTAATTGGACTTTGTTATATATTGGGTCAAATTAATCATTCAATTTATATAGGCTAATTAATATTAATAAGTGATGGGTAAATTAATTTGATAAAATTGGGCCTTAAAACTAATTGAGTTTAATTTATGGGGGTAATATTAAATCCTTTTATAATTATGAGAATTTATAAAACTTGTTAGTAAATAAAACCTAACTACTTACACCGCATCTCATACCAACCGAGAGGAAGAAAGAAAAAAAATTGACGTGAGGCGGCATGAGGCGAGAGAGAGAAAAAGAGAGTGGAGAATCAATTAATCAAGGTATGTATCCAATAGTTGAAAATTAGAATCAATTAATTGCAAGAGCAACCGCTTATTCTATTGATTTTAAAATTTACATACATGGAATCCACGTATATTGCATGTGCACATGAAATTGATTAGGTGTTGTAAACATAAAGTGGATTGTATATATATAATATATATAGTTAGAATGAATAAGTTTCATGTAATCTGGTATGCTATATTGTATATTATATATATATATATATATATATATATATATATATATATATAATTATGGAATGAAAGTCAATTGGGTTTAAATATTTGGATTCATGAATGCAATATGAATTTAGTTTTGGAAAGAATCATATGTATGATGTTAGCTTCATCACGTATTATTTGGTAATAATAATAATAATAATAATAATAATAATAATAATAATAATAATAATAATAATAATAATAATGTCATGAAGGTTTTAGTTATCATGATTGATTCTGGACACAGACTAGCCACTCATATTGAATATATATATATATATATATATATATATATATCATGTTATTATGGGGGGGTACTAATAATAATAATGTCACAAAATGCAATAACGCGTAATAATAAGATAATTGAACTGACTAATTAAAATATGGCAGTAGTAACAATGAGATGTTATACATGATTTCGGAAGTTTAGTAATAAAATAAAATAAAATATAAAGGTTAATTGGTGTTAAATTTAATATTATATAACTATTAAATTTATAAAATTATTTATTTGTTTTGATTAGTTTGAACGGAAGCAGTTTAACGAAGTATATTGGGATTATAATTTTGGGTATTACATTGCTTAATTCAGGTACGAATTTCGTACTCCTTAAGTGATACTCTTATTAAATTTAATTTGATCGTTTTGTTTTTCGTTTCAAAATTTGTTATTGCTGTCCATAATTATTCCTTCTCAAATTCATGTGATAGTTTCGTCTTAGTATTGATACTTAGAACTCGTGTTTGTACTCTTGATCTAGTGTATCATCTTTTGAATTTATTTTGATTTTTGTAGAAGTACATGTTAATATATTTTGGAGATTTTGTGTGGATGATTCGTTTCAGTTAACATGTATATATTAGAACCCATTTGTGTTATTATTGTGTCACGTGTGTTGTGACATAATATTTTTGTTAGAATACCGTAGGGTATACCTGAGCTATAACCACCTGTGGGGGTACCACATGCATGTCCTCTTGGCACCGAGGCATGACACCTTTCGTGGCGGTGTGATCAGTCCAAGGCGTCTCCGTTTTGTGCTCCGGTGGGATTTGGCCATTTGGTGTTTTGTTGTGGGAGGCGTATGGGTTGACCCTAGTTTTTTTGTTCTGCGGATTGGTGATGTTTGTGCCAAAAACACTTTTCGATTTTACATGCATTGGATTCGCGGTCCAACGTGTGTGACTTGCCTGTGTGGCATTATTTAACTTTCCTGTGTGGAATTATTTGACTTGCCTGTGTGGCAAGGTATATTTTTGTTTTGTTCTGAGCTAGGTATGAAATAACACCCAGCCATTTGATTCAGCCTATTATTTCATTGTGTTAGTTTTGCCTGTTTCGGTTCATTTCAGTTCATTTAATTGAGTTAGTTATCTCAGTTCTTTATTTTGTACTCTATATCCATACTGGGCATTTGGCTCATGCTGTGTTTTTCTTCCGGCAGGTAATTAGGGGGATCAAGGGAAAGTGTGATTAGAACTCCCTTCTATCCAATGGTTTATATATATGTTGTTAGGTTATGATACATTGATCTATTTATAGTTGTAATAATTATTTCAGATTGTGGTTTGAGCTAGTGTGACATTTATTATGGTTTGTCTTATGACATTTAATCATTATGAGATTATTCTTTTGTGGTTTAGAGCCTTGTTATATATTCATTAGTTTTGTTGTGTTTTGAGTAACCTCTCTTTCTATTTTGGAAAGGGGGTGTTACAATATAACTCACACCTTTCTCCATAAAGATAATGTCTCCAAATCTTTAGAGCAAACACCACCGCAGCCAACTCTAAGTCATAAGTCAGGTACCCTTTCTCGTAATCTTTTAATTGACGTGATGCATACGCAATAACTTTGCCGTTTTGCATAAGCACACAACCTAGCCATTTATGTGATGCGTCACTATACACCAAAAAATTCCCTGTATCATTAGGCAATGATAACACAGGTGCTGAACTCAACCTCTTCTTTAATTCTCAAAAACTTTCCTCACACTTCTCCGTCCAGACAAACTTAACCGCCTTCCTAGTTAAATTTGTGAACAGAGTCGCAATTTTGGAAAAGTCTTGCATAAAACGCTTGTAGTAACCTGCCAATCCCAAGAAACTTCTTACTTCTGACGGTGTCTACGGCTGATCCCACTTTATTACAGCTTCTACTTTTGATGGATCTACCAAAATTCTGTCCTTATCAATAACGTGCCCGAGAAACTGCATATGTTCCAACCAAAACTCACATTTTGAGAATTTAGCGTACAACTTTTCTTTTCTCAATGTCTTCAACGTCACTCTTAAGTGTTCAACATGTTCCTCCTTGGTTTTGGAATACACCAATATATCTTCGATAAACACCACCACAAATTTGTCTAAGAATGGTTTAAACACCATGTTCATCAAATGCATGAACGTTGCAGGTGCATTGGTTAAACCAAAAGACATAACCAGAAACTTGTAATGACCATACCGAGTTCTGAACGCTATTTTTGGTACATCCTTCGGCCTCACCTTCAGCTGATGATAACCACTTCTCAAGTCTATCTTTGAGAAATATCTCGCTCCCTTCAATTGATCAAACAAATCATCGATTCTTGGTAATGGATACTTATTTTTAATCGTGACCTTATTCAATTCTCTGTAATCAATGCAGAGCTGCATCGATCTATCTTTCTTCTTAACAAACAACACCGGTGCTCCCCATAGCGATACACTTGGCTGGATATACTTCTTGTCGAGCAATTCTTTCAACTGCACCATCAACTCTTTCATCTCTACTGGGGCCATTCTATATGGAGCTTTAGATATCGGGGTCGTTCCTGGTAGTAAGTCAATCACGAACTCGATTTCTCGATCCGGCGAAAGTCCAGGTAACTCATCTGGAAATACGTGTGCAAAATCTCTTATGACCGGTATCTCTTCTAACTTCATACTCTTCTTCTGTGTAACGACTATGTAAGCTAAGTATCCTACACATCCTTTTCTCAACAACTTCTTGGCTTGCATCACCGTCAGACAACTTGCTTGTCGAGGTGACTTACTGCCATAAAACACTACCTTTGATGGAGTCATAAGGTTAACACACTTCCTTTGGCAATCAATTACTGCCCTGTAATTGAATAACCAATCCATTCTCAGTATAACATCAAATTCCCCAAGTTTAATTGGTATCAGATTTACCATCATCTCGTGTCCCTTTATAACCACTCTACAATTCTTATATATGAATCTAACAGGAATCACTTCCCTATTTGTAATCTCTACGCTCAAAGGATAATCTAATTCTTCCTGAGGCAAATCTAAGTTTTGAGCAAATTCATCAGATATAAATGAATAAGTAGCACCCGAATCAAATAGCACATAAGCATTAATACCATTAATCGGAATGATACCTAAGACCACATCCTTAGACTGCACAACATCCTGCACGGTCATAATGAAAGTCCTCGCAGTAGGTTGGCTTGACTGTGATGGTCCAGTGATAGTAAATGCACCACCACCATTGTTTCCCTTTCCTCCACTTGCACTTCCCGCTGTCTTTTTAGGGTAATCACGAGCCATGTGATCCTTCGAACCGCAGGTGAAACATACTCCTTTCTTTGGGCTAAAATAGTTTGGTGCAATGTGCCCCTCCTGGCCACAATTGAAACACACCCTCTTACCCTTCAAACATACCCCAGTATGGTTCTTCCCGCATGTAGCACAAACTTCAAACTTTTTCTTTTGTTGACTTCCTTGATGTCCTCTCGCAGTCGAATTCTCACTCCACTTCCTCTTCTGACTATTACCTCCATTATTACTTCTACCAGCCTTACTCTTATTCTCATTCTTTATATTCTTCTGTTCTTGATTGTACTTGGTTAAAGCATTGCTTCCACCCTCTGCGATAATTGCCTTTTCCAGTACAGCCACAAATGTGTTTAATTGGAACATTGAAACCTTGCTATAAAGCCATGGCTTCAACCCTTGTTCAAACCTTCTTGCCTTACGCTTATCGGTATTAACTTGATAAGTGGCAAACCTTACCAACTCATTAAACTTCACAGCATATTCTGGTACAGTCATGGTTCCTTATTTTAGTTCCAAAAATTGAACCTCCAACAACTCGCTGGAAAGTACATCTCAAAAAACATCTATTTAAACCTATCCCAGGCTATTATTCCCTGTCCCCCACGAACCTTATTCACCTGCCACAAATAGCTAGCTTCAGACTTCAGCATGAACGTTGCGAAAGTGATCTTCTGATCCTCGTTGACTCTAGCAACGTCGAACACCTTCTTTATTTCCATGATCTAAGTTTGGGTTTCAACTAGATTCATAGACCTTTTAAAACTCTAGCGGTCCAATCGCTTTGAATTCCTTGAAGGTCGTGACTTGAGCTTGCGGTTGATTTGCAAGTGCTCCCATTAACAAGGTCACAAACTGCTGAATTGGGTTAGCGTTGGCCTCATTATTATTGTTAGTAGACCCCTCAGGAGGTGGTTATTGACGTGGTTGTCTTCTTCTAGGAGGCATTTTCTATTAAAATATACGCTTATTAATTCATTACTCAACTTCTTGAGTATTTGAAATTTAACTTAAAACATTCTAAGATTAAAGCTATAACACATAACATTTCAATAAACTTTGAGATTTTTATTCATCCATAGCGTTTTAAAGTATAATAAGAATAGCATAACCGCTATTAGCATCCACTTTCCTGAACTAGAAAAGTTTCAGGATTACATACTCATACTACCCCTTTATTTATCTAGTAATAAGGGATTTATAACTTATTCATTCGCATACTTAACCACATATCATTATTATTCTTATTCTTTCTATCTAGGCATATTAAGACGTCGAGAGGCTTCTCTACACTCTTCCTCCATAATACGATACGCCATCCTACGATCCATCACGAACCACGGTGAGCCTTCAAATTGAGGTGGGTTATAAGAGACTCGATCCTGGGCCCTATCAATCGCAGAATGAAAGGCATAATCCATTTCATTCATCTGGCCCTTCTTTATTTGGACCTTAGTTTCAATACGGTCTACACGCTGAGTCGCCTTCATCCAAGCGTCCTCTGTCCTTGCGCGCTTAGCTGACTCCTCTTTAAGTCATCTTTTAACTTCTCCATATCAGCCTTCATCTTCTCATTCTCTGCTAACAGATCCTCATGTTGACCATTTGTATGAACTAGGTCCCACTCCGTGTTTCCAAGTCGTGAGTCAAGTTCCCAAATTTCTGCATCCTTCTGTTCTATAGTAACATGACGCATCTAAGCGAACTCCTTCAGCTCCTCAACCTTATCTTGTAATTCTATGTTACGGTCGTACAGTGCATCATGCATCTCAGTTGATATGGAGTTTGGTAGAAACTCCACATGATCCTCTTCTTCGTCCTCCTCCTCTATCTCCTCAAAGCTCTCCTCCTCAGGATCAGACACAGGCTCATCCTCTTGTTCTTCCTCAACAATCAACCGAGGAGGCTCCCTCTGAATCAACTATTCCCACACAATGTAGACATCTCGGGGTTCCTCATCTCTAGGTATCTGAGGTATCACTTCCCTAGCTGGACTGCATCCTCCAATGTTAGACATCCTGACAACAAAAAAAATTTAAGTTTTACTTTTTATGTGACATTCTTAGATACTCGCGAGCACATAAGTTATTAACACATAGCACATAATGTCTTTTATTGTTTAGCTTCAATGGATGCCTTAATCTATTCCTTAAAACTCGATAAGAGTTTGACACAACTATGTTTTCTGTCTCATTAAAGGTTACTTTTTAAGGTTTCCCCACCTAAGGTTTATAACCTAAAGCTTTGATACTAACTTGTGACACCCCCAAATCCAGGTACTTCATTCCCACAGGATTTGGTGCTCACTATCCAAAACTATTACATCTAACTACCCATAATAAAGGATAAAGACATAATTTAAATAACTTAAACAATAATCTTCCCCATTAAAGGGTTACATCAACTTTAAACAATCCCAGGTAATCTAACCTTAAATTATTACATAAGTCTACGAAATACATCACAAAATAAACTAAGTCATATAACATAATTCTTTCAAATAAATTCACATATATCTTCAACATTTATACACCTTTCCCTTTCTTTTGCTGGAAGACCCCTCAGGAGGTGGTTGTTGACGTGGTTGTCTTCTTCTAGGAGGCATTTTCTGTTAAAATATACGCTTATTAGTTCATTACTCAACTTCTTGAGTATTTGAAATTTAACTTAAAACATTCTAAGATTAAAGCTATAACACATAACATTTCAATAAACTTTGAGATTATTATTCATCCATAGCTTTTCAAAACATAATAAGAATAGCATAACCGCTATTAACATCCACTTTCCTGAACTAGACAAGTTTCAGGATTACATACTCATACTACCCCTTTATTTATCTAGTAATAAGGGATTTATAACTTATTCATTCGCATACTTAACCACATATCATTATTATTCTTATTCTTTCTATCTAGGCATATTAAGACGTCGAGAGGCTTCTATACACTCTTCCTCCATAATACAATACGCCATCCTACGATCCATCACAAACCACGACGAGTCTTCAAATTGACGTGGGTTATAAGAGACTCGATCCTGGGCCCTATCAATCGCAGAATGAAAGGCATAATCCATTTCATTTATCTTGCCCTTCTTTATTTTGACCTTAGCTTTAACACGGTCTACACGCTGAGTCTCCTTCATCCAAGCATCCTTTTCCCTTGCATGCTTAGCTGACTCCTCTTTAAGTCATCTTTTAACTTCTCCACATTAGGTTTCATTTTCTTGTTCTCCGCTAACAGATCCTCATGCTGACCCTTTGTATGAACTAGGTCCCACTCCCTATTTCCAAGTCGTGAGTCAAGTTCCTGAATTTTTGCATCCTTCTATTTTATAGTAGCTTGACACATCTCAGCCAACTCCTTCAGCTCCTCAACCTTATCTTGTAATTCTATGTTACGGTCGTACAATGCATCATTCATCTTAACTGATATGGAGTATGGTGGAAACTCCACAGGATCCTCTTCCTCGTCCTCATCCTCTATCTCCTCAGAGCTCTCCTCCTTAGGATCAGACACAGGCTCATCCTCCTGTTCTTCCTCAGTAATCAACCGAGAAGGCTCCCTCTGAATCAACTGTTCCCGCACAACGTGGACATCTCGGGGTTCCTCATCTCTAGGTATCTGAGGTATTACTTCCCTGGCTGGACTGGATCCTCCAATGTTAGACATCCTGACAACAAAATACTTTTAAGTTTTACTTATTATGTGACATTCTTCGATACTCGCGAGCACATAAGTTATTAACAAATAGCACATAATGTCTTTTATTGTTTAGCTTCAATGGATGCCTTCTTCTATTCCTTCAAACTCTATAAGAGTTTGACACCACTATGTTTTCTGTCTCCTTAAAGGTTACTTCTTAAGGTTTCCCCACCTAAGGTTCATAACCTAAAGCTTTGATACCAACTTGTGACACCCTCAAATCCAGGTACTTTATTCCCACAGGATTTGGTGCTCACTATCCAAAACTATTACATCTAACTACCCATAATAAAGGATAAAGACATAATTTAAATAACTTAAACAATATTCTTCTCCATTAAAGGGTTACATCAACTTTAAACAATCCCAGGTAATCTAACCTTAAATTATTACACAAGTCTACGGAATACATCACAAAATAAACTAAGTCATATAACATAATTCATTCAAATAAATTCACATAGATCTCGACTTTGGCTGCAGTGTTAATTACAAGAGTGAGCAAACAATTGCCCACTGATATAAAGAGTAATAATAATAACAACATGAGTTTGAACAACGAATTCTGAATAATGGTGAACTTGTTCTACGAATCCAAAAATAGAAAACAAGTTCGAGTTTAGTATCTGAGGGTCTTAAGACCACGAACTATGTCCCCGGTAATTAGGTATTATTACCTCAACCTTAAAAGTTATTTAGACTATACACCCTTCTTTACATACTTAGGGGGATCAACCCTTTGTACCATGTATTGTGCACAACCATCTAAACGTTACCACGTACTTAATCCCCTATATTAAGGTTGTTCATCTCAGTTTGAATTTAGGATTTCCGCACTAAAGAAAGTTTAGTTTGGAACTGGCTTATCAATGGTTCTAGAATTTCAGAACACTTATTTAATTATTGATCAGTTCAATCAATAAGAGTTTTCTTGCTACTTGAAGGTTCAATACAATAATATAGAATTGAACAAGGTTATTTTAGTTAAAGATTAAATAACAACAATATACATTTGAATAGACATGGTATACATGCAAAGTACTACATTCAAAAGAGTTAGAACAATCTCATTTGAATCATTGTATTAAAACATTATATGCTTTGAGTAGCAATAACGAGAAATAGGAAAGTTAAACTCGCTCGATGTAACGAATTAGGTTACAAGAGCTTATATAACCATACACAAGATAGAATCAATATACTCGCTCAACTATAATATAGGGTTTGCATAATGATAATTTAGGACTAGAAAGCTTGCTTGAAAATAAAAAAATAACAGAATTATGAAACTTGCATTCATTATAAAGAGAATGAAGTTAGGGAACTTGCCTCGTGTGTAAGCTACACAAGTATAATAACGTTCGTCAATTACCCTACACATAACATTGAAATTGCAATACCAATTCGTTGTATTAACATTAGCTTTATAGGTTTAACCCACCATTTAAGCCATAACCTTAACTTAATGTTTAATCACGTTGGTTCACCATTCATACGAACCTGAAATCTCACTATTGCCTACTATAAGCTTTATCATTCATCTCTAACTCCTGTAAACATCAATTTTTATTCATTTCATAACTTGTTTAAATAACCATTTAAAATCTTCACATTTAGTATTACATTACTTTACAATCTTTTATTGTATGCCATGTTATGATTTAACATCTTTATCATGCATGCCAAACTAGATTAGGTCCTTGTATTATAGCCTACAAATAAACAGAACTCACTACCTCGGCTTAGGGGCATGGCGCAATTGTCTTACGGTTCGAAAACTCAAAAGGTTATACTTGCTGGAAGTCATTACAAGCTTTAGGGTACCGGCAATGCTCAAGACATTGCCATTACATGTATGTGAACAAACCTGCAGTTTAGTACTCATATCACAACACACTCCAATTTCTCCTAATTTCCACAGAAATTCACAAATCCTAACAACTAAAACTTTGTAATAGCATCAATAAGCATGCAATACACAATTCTAACCACATAACATTATATATAATTAACTTTCAAGGACCAAAACCACATTTTCCCCCAATTTCTTCATAGTTTAACACTTTTAGCGAATTCGATTACCAAAACTTCGTTTCTTAACCAATTGACACGATTCAAATTACGTTGTTTCCGTTTCTTGATATACTAACACAATCTAACGCCAATTTACAGATTATATCAAGTATTGGACATCAAATTTTTAACTTACACAAGCTATTTACATAAACATAACACTGATATTTACTTTTCTTCCTACAATCCAATTTTCACATTTTTTATCATTAAATAGCACTCTTATATGATGATTAACATATTATAACACCATAAATATATATATATATATATATCAATCCAACGTGACTTAGCAATTTACAGAAAATAATCACTAAAAATTTAAAACATGAACATTAGGAGTAAAGTATACATTTAATCATCAATTGTATGCTAGCAAAAGATGGTGACAACTTCTCCTTCCTCTAGGCAATCTCAGAGAATTCTCTCTCAAAATCACTGTGTTTTCTCTATTCTCACCAAACTCTCTGTTCTTCTCTATTATCTAGCCTTAGGGAAAAACGTGCGTAATATAACTGATATGGCCTCTCTCCCACGTACGTCAAGTAACAAACCCAACAGGTTACGTCAGTTAAAAATTAGCCAAAGGCCACAAGGCCTTGTTTGACTAAACACAACTCCCCCTTCTAGATTATTTTTATAATATTTATATTATATAGTTTTACTTGTCACACATGTAACTAATTCACATAACTTACAATTATAATTATAATAATTATAATTTTTATTATAATTATACTTATGATTAATAAATTATTATATGTCTAATTTAATTATTAAATTAGACTAAAACATCACATCACTTCATTTAATTTAATTATTTCTTTAAATATTAAAGAATTCATTTAATTTAATTATTTCATTAAGAAATTCATTTAATTTAATTATTTCATTAAATTAAATCTTCAAACAATAAAATTACCATTGTTTTAATTTAGTTAACATACACACTTAACCAAATTATTATACCATAATTTCATAAATTATTTATTTCTCTCAATAAATAAATTTAATAAAAATATTTATTTACTCTAATAAATATTGAAATAAATTACAAAATTTCTCGATTGTTATAGTACTCCGGCATGAAAAGCTTACAATTTAACAAGAATGTTCAGAAAAATATCATTGTGAAATGATACTAAATGAAGCGCAAATTTCATGGATATTCTACTAATTTCACGGAGTATAGAAGCAATACTTTTACAAAATGAGTGTAGAATTAGGAATACGAAACGAAATAATATTACTTACATACTACAGAGTATGAAAGAAAATATTATTTCATACGAATATTGAACAAAGATAATATTCCTTACGAATATTGAATGAAATAAAATTTCTTACGAATACGAAAATAATATCATAAGCGAATATGAAATAAATAATACCATTTACCTTAGTAGAAGGCTGGATACTGCAATAGTGAAGTAGCAGAATACTCTTCTTCTTTCTCTCTATAGCTTTTTTCTCTATAATTGCTCTTGTGTGTCTTAGTGAATTGATGAGAATGAAAGAAGAATGAGTTTCTATTTATAGGAAAACATAGTTTTGATAAATGCACGATTAGGGGCTCTAATTATTACAGTATAATACCTTCATCTATACCTCCATTTTTAATTTAGTCCTTCAAGTATTATCAATCATGCACCACCTCCCCTAATAGTACATGCTTGTGAATCAATAGTTCCACACATGTGAACCAACAGTAATTTTCATGTGAACTAATAGCAATTAATTACTCATTTATCCGATTAATTGCCCGTTTGATCAATTATAACAAAACCAGCCAATCACAGAATTACCTCCTCTGAGGTTAATTGGGTCACAGAAGAATTAAAGAAAACTAAATGAACAACATCTTTCACTTATCAATATTATTCTTATCTTTAATCAAGACGAACTTATTCATCATTAATATTATAACTTATAATATTAACAACCAGATCATTCTCAAGAAAGGGGGGCTTTCTGATAAGGAATTCTCCCTATTGGCGCGCAATTAGGTGACCAAACCCCATTCCTCGATAGAACTTTCTAGACATCGTCAATAGTGTAAATAATAATATGAATAAATTTGTCGTCTCATTTATTGATTTAATAATATAAAATATTATGCAGATGATATTATGACAATAATTGAATCAATAATATGAGAGATATTATGTAACAATTACTGTAGCAATAATTGAGTAACTGAGTGACTTCTCACGTAAGCATCAGTAATCAATACCGTGTGCTATTATGCAACCACGCGTATTACTGTACTTTTACTACCAGGTATTTCAATAGTCTAAAGGTAAAACTTTTGCCGTTATTTTTATAAAAAGATATTTTTGTCATTTTCTAACTCCGACAATACTTCTGTTGTGGGGTCCACCAATGATTGTGTCGTCGTACGAATATTTCCTGTTAAAACGAATATTCCCCGACCAATGGAATATTTTATAACAACTTGTTTACTTTGAAAAATTTATAAATACTACCAACAACTATAACATTATAACAAATCCACACCACTAAAAATTTATCTAAGAAAGGTTTAAACACCCTGTTCATTAAATCCATGAATGTTGCAGGTGCATTAGTTAAACCAAATTACATAACCAGAAACTCGTAATGACCATACCGATTTCTAAATACCATTTTCGGTACATCATCCTTCCTTACCTTTAACTGATGATATCCACTTCTTAGGTCTATTTTCAAAAAGTACCTCGCTCCCTTCAGTTGATTGAACAAGTCATCGATTCTCGGTAACATATACTTATTTTTAATCGTAACCTTAGTGTAGCGATCGAGAAATTTTATAATTAATTTAAATATTTATTGAATTAAATAAATATTTTAAATAATATATTTATTGAGAAAAATAAATAATTGATGAAATTGTGGTGCAATAATTTAGTTGAGTGTGTACGTTAACTAAATTGATCGATGGTAATTTTGTTATTTGAAGATTTAAATTAATGAGTGATAGTTTTTATTTGAAGATTTAATTTAATAAAATAATTAAATTAATTGTTTAATATTTAAGAAAATAATTAAATTAAATAAAATGATGTTCTAGTCTAATTTAATAATTAAATTAGATATATATATATATAATGATTTATTAAGTATAAAGTATAATTATAATGAAAACTTTAATTATTATAATTATAATTGTATGTTATTTAAATTAACTAAATTAAAGTGTGACATATGGAATCATATAATATAAATATTATAAAAATAAATTGAAAGATGCGGAGTTTGTGTATAGCCAAACAAGGCCTTGTGGCCTTTGGCTTATTTAAACTGATGCAACCTGTTGGGTTTTCTTACCTGACGTAAGTGGGAAACTAGTTTATATGTTACGCGCATGTTTTTCCCTAAGACTAGAGAACAGAGAGAGAAAACACAATGAAAGGGAGAGAGAGATTCTCTATGATAATTTTTTGTTAAGAAGAAGGAAGAGGATTGAGAATGATTTGCTAGAACCTTGTTATTATCATCGTACAAACAAAGGATTGAAAGTATAAAAATCTAAATTCATGTTCTTGAATTCTAATATATGTGTGAAAATGGCTTAAGTAAGTCCAAAATTTGATGTCTAATACTTGATAGAATCTGCAAATTGATTGTATATTGTGTTAGTATATCAAGAAACGAAAACAACGTAGTTTGAATGGTGTCAATTGGTTAAGAAACAAAGATTTGGCAATCAAAATTGTTAAAAGTGTTAAAATATGAAGAAATTGGAAAAATATATTTTTGATCCTTAAAAGTTAATTATATATAATGTTTATGTGGATAGAATTATGAATTGAATGCTTATTGATTTTATTACACAATTTTAGTTGTTGGGTTTTGTGAATTTCTGTGGAAATTGGAAGAATTGGAGTGTCTTTGTGAAACAAAGTCAAGAACTACAATTTTTGTTCTGTCTTGGCAAGCGCAAATTGCCACTTTTGCATCAAGGCGTAAATGGCGCAGCTATGCATGTTGGGTTTCTGGAGTCGAGCATGTTTTACCAAGCACTGATGCTGTTGTTTTAGGCAAGAGACAATTTATACAAGGTTTTATTCAAAGGCGATGAGTTCGATTAATTGTAGACTATAATATAAGGACCTAATCTAGTATGGTATGAATGATAAAGATGTCAAATCATAATATAAGATACAATAACAGATGTTTATGTGTGGTGATACCAAAAAGTGAAGATTTTAAATGATCACTTGAACAAGTTATGTAATGAATAAAAATTGATGTTTACAAGAGTTAGAGGTGAATGATAAGGCGATAGTGAGATTTCAGATTCGTAATAGTGGTTAACTAACATGATTAGACATAAAGTTAAAGGTTATGGCATAAATGGTGCGTTAAACCTATAAAAATAATGATAATATAACTAATTGGTATTGCGATTTCAATGATATGTGTAGGGTAATTGGCGAACGTTATTATACTTGTGTAACTTACACACGAGGCAAGTTCCCTAACTTCATTCTCTTTATAATGAATGCAAGTTTCATAACTACGTTATCTTTTGATTGTCAAGCAAGCTTTCTAATCCTAAAATTATCATGATGCAAATTCTATATTATAGTTGAACGAGCTTATTGATTCCATCTTGTTTATGTTAACACAAGCTCTTGGATTCTAATTCTTTACATTGAGCGAGTTTCATAATTCTAATTCTCGTTCTTGCTATTCTAAGCATATCTTGTTTAACTATATTGTTTCTAATGAGATTTCCTAACTCTTTTTGAATGTAGTACTTTGCATATATATACCATGTCTATTCTTTTGTACATTGTTATTATCCAATCTTTGATTTAAATATCATTGTTCAATCCTATATTATTGTGTTGAACATTAAAATAGCAAGCAAACTCTTATTGTTTAAACTAATCTATACTTGATTAATGTTCTAAAATTCTAGAACCACTGATAAGCTAGTTCCAAACTAAACTTTCTTTAGTGCGGAAATCCTAAATTCAAACTGAGATGAACAACCCTAATATAAGGGATTAAGTACGTGTTAACATTTAGATGTTTGTGCACAATACATGGTACAAAGGGCTGATCCCCCTAGGTACGTAAGGAAGGGTCTGTATAATCTAAATGGTTGTTAAGGTTGAGATAATAATACCTAATTATTGGAGACATAGTTCATGGTCTTAAGACCCTCAGATATAAATCTCGAACTAGTATTCTATTTTTGATTCGTAGAATGAGTTTTCTATTATTCAGCATTCGTTGTCCAAACTCATGTTGTTATTGTTATTATTCTCTATAATAGAGGGAAATTGTTTGCTCACTCTTGCAATTAACACTGTAGCTAAAGTCGAGAAATTCGATGAGCCATCTTCCAGCAAAGGAAAGGGCTTAACAGACTCAAGTACTTAACCGACACTAAGGATGTGACCATATTCATGGTGGGTCTAAATTAAAACTAGAGGGCTTAACTGACTCAAGTTTTTCAAACAGACCAAGACGACATAAAATCCACTTTAAGGTAAATCGTTACCTTGAACGGTGGTGCAGTGAATTGGAAAGGTTTCAAACAACAAAGAGTTGTTGGTTTAGTGACAAAGACAAAGTATATAGTTGTAATTGAAGCTGTAAGTTGATTCTTTGGGCTAAAATAATTTGGCGCAATGTGACCCTCCTGGCCAAAATTAAAACATACTCGCTTACAACACACACCAGTGTGGTTCTTCCCACAAGTAGTACAAGCTTCAAACTTCTTCTTTTGCTGACTTCATTGCTGTCCTCCCATGTAACAATCCAGAATTTTATTTATAATTTCAAATATTTATTAAATTAAATAAATATTTTTAATTGATGTGTTTGTTGTTTAGTAGATATTTGTTGGATTATTTGTTAGTAAGTAAATAATTTATGAGTTATAGAAATTAACTTAATTAAGATAAAAGAATGATGAATTAAATTTATGAGATAATACTCTAATTTAACTTAATAACTAAATTTAAGAGTTGTTAAGATTATATAGTTTGGTAGAATGTTATTTAATTTAATTTAGTAATTAAAGTGATATGTTAATTTATTAAGTCAAATTATAATGAAAATTATAATTTTGTGGTAATTAGTTTTATTTATTTAATTAATATTGGATATGAAAATCCAAGTAAATAGTGTGAGACAATAAACTATAGTATAAATGATTTA
Source organism: Panax ginseng (assembly GCA_020205605.1). Lineage (NCBI taxonomy): Eukaryota > Viridiplantae > Streptophyta > Magnoliopsida > Apiales > Araliaceae > Panax > Panax ginseng. Next base: position 54,319,611 of record CM035149.1, on the reverse strand, counting down.
ATGAGGTAAATTAAAAGAGTTTTAAATGGATTTACCAAACAAGGCTTAAGGAATGATTAAGTCATTATTTTAAAAGTATTTTGCCAAACAAAGCCTTATGGCTTTTGAAGTAAATAATAATAATAATAATAATAAAATAATAATAATAATAATAATAATAATATAATAAATATTTTTATAAATGATACATAATTATTATATTTAATAGTACGTCAGTTTTAGACGTTAGTTTTTGTGCGTTAGTTTTTACGTAAAGGTTTCGCCTAAGTGAAAGTAGTATACAAAGAAGCCAATCATGTTTGATGATAAAACATATACTTTGTAACAATCTTATTCATTTATTAATAAAAAGTATTAATTTATTAAAGGCTTTTAATTATATACATGATGTTGTTTTATAATATGTAATAAACTCATAGTTTTAAGCAATGCTTTTAGAATAATGATGATGATCATTCTAATGATATCTAAATTCTTTGAAAGCTTAAAACTAAAATAGTTCCCAATCGTTGGATTACTAAATTGGGGATTAGTGAATCCGGATAGATTGGTATATGTGTTGCTTGCTCATTGGATGAGGATGATTGATCTCATGATCATTTGTGTGGAGACACTAAAGCAAGTATGTAGGTGCTTATTAAAGAATAAGTTCACTGAACGTGGATCGCTAAGGAATACCTAATGGAGTTTTATTTCCCTGTCAATAGGAATTCCTGTAGTGATAGTATTACAAGTGATCTTTGGACTTGAGATCATCATAGTATCTTGTGTATGATGAGTTATACTTTGACTTATTCCTTAAGACCCTTAGGGTATATCAAAGGGTATTCTTGAGTATAATAAGTTATACATGGAGATAATGTATGATCAATAAAGAATCTACTGCTTCTAGTAAAAGAAGAGAAATGTCCTATCTGATTCCATAAATGACAACCCAAAGAGTCCTTGGTTATATGGCGAATGAAATTAGAAAGGAGTTTCTAATTTACATTATTTGGAGTTGTGCATTTAAGAGTCGAAATACATATAATTAAATAAAATAAGACTTGACAAGTAATTTCATGTCTTATATTTAATTGGGACATTGTATAGTGGAAGGATTGAATTATGCAGGTAACTATTATTTACTCAAAGGTTCTTTTATGATTAATGTTGAAATTTATATTATCCTAAAAATCGTTAATCACTTGGGGAGGCTTATCCCTATTGTAGAATAAATATTATTTATTTAAATAAATTAATAGTTTAATTTATTTATTTAAATAAGATTAGAATTATTCTAATTGATTTATTCACAATCGGTTTAATATGGAGAACCTAGAGGGTCACACCATAAAAGAAAGAATAATTATTTAAGAAGCAAATAGCATAATCGTAATAATAAGTTAAGTATATTTAATTTAATCTATGGTGATAGAATAAATTAAATAGATTAATATATATTATTTAATATTTTGAAAATATTAAATATAAATTAATAAGAGGAGTCTTATTATTATTATTACTATTATTATTATTTAATTCCTAAAGGAGTTTTGGAATTAATTAATAAAAGTACTCTCATATAATCCTTATTAGATTAGGAGGTTAAATTAAGTAAAAGATTTTAATTAATTATTCCTAATAAGATTGGGAGCATAATTAATTAAAGGAATTTAATTAATTAAAATAAAAAATCTAATTCCTTAATTGTTAAGGAGAGTTGCCCACGTCTATAAATAAGAGGAGTCTTATTATGGGTGGGAGGGTTGTTGACTTTTTCACAACATACGTGATTCCAATTGTTGAAGAGTACGCTCTTTTTCCATAGAGATAGAAAAACTAGGGTTTAGCTAACCACCCATCTTCTTGAATATTTCTTCTTCCTTGGTGGATCACCTCTAGAGGCCAAACACTTGGGTGGCTAACGTTGATCAAAGGAAGGAACCAACCCCGGTGGATTCAAGTTGAACGCGAAAGGATTTGGAGGTGAACTTGTACCTGAGGAAGCTCGAATCTTCAAGGGTATGATTCTTGTTCTTTATCTTTTCGTTTAATTAATAATTGTGAATAAAGGATGATTCGGGTATATGGTTTGTAAAATTTTAAAACTCCGATTTTCCACGTTTTCGCTTATTTTGTGCAATTTGATTGCGTTCACGAATAACATACAAACCTAACAGTGGCATCAGAGCCAAACCTTTATGCGAATTATTAATTATTTTGATTTGATATGTATATTGATATGTGTTTAGAACAATTTAATTGGGCATAATTTTCTTGTATAATTTTTAAAAAAAAAAATTCAATTTCCGAATACATGTGTTATCCGCGAACTGATTTTTTTTCCTCGCTATGATTCGCGTGAATTACTTACTGATTTGCGCAGTGGTGATATATTATATATATATTGTGACACCCCCAAATCCAGGCACCTCAATCCCATAGATTTGGTGTTCACTGTCCAATTAAATCATAACTAACTACCTATAAATAAAGGATATAATTAAACTCAAAAGCTTAAACAATAAATCTCCCACCAAAGGGTTACATAATCTCAAATAAATCTAGGTCATCTAACCTTTATTACAATAATCAACGGAAAACAAAAATATAATCATAATTAAATCTATTACATAGGCTTCATAAATAAAATATAAATTAAACGTTGTCGTCTAATCAAGCACTTTGCCCTTGTCTTTTCTTGTAGAAAGCTCTTCAAACTTCTTAACTTCGTCTGCATTGTTTTGTGCAAGAGTGAGCAAATAATTGCCCACAAAGAAGGATGATATACAATAACGTTTTATGAATGACAATTAACTGAGCTTTCAATGGTAAAGTATTCTTACCGGAACAAGAACATTTAATTCAACAACTATGAGTTCAAAGGAATAATGAGCATTTAAGTTAACAATAGATAACAACATCAAAGAATACACTGAGGGTCACAAGAACACGAACTCTATTCTAGGTTTTCAAGTATTTCTACTTTAACCTTTAACAGTCTAAAAGACTATAGTCATCATCTATGTCCTAGGTTCACGGTGTGTTTCTCTCAGAATTTTAACCGCCTAAACGACTATATGGACCATCATCCCGTACTCCGTGATCAACCCTTTGTACTATGTATTATGCAAAATATTTTAACGCTTATTGGTAGCCTCTAAAATATTCCCCGGATATAGGGTTGTTCATCTCGGCTTAGATTATCAAGTTCAACCAAAGAAAGTTTGGTTGGGAATTAACTTCAAAGGAAGTCTAGATTTTTAGAACGCTCATCAACCAAGTATCGTTGAATCGAGATAGGAACCAATAACTATTCAAGGGTTTGATTATAATATCTTTATGAACACGGTATATCGATGAATCAATAAGAGCTAGAGTATTAATAATTTCTAAGTTGAACAATTGTTATCATCGACAACATGCTTTCAAAGTTGTGTGAGTACATAAACAAACCAAAGAAAGTTTGGTTTGGGTAGATTTCAAGGGTAATTTAGAGTTTAGAATATTCATTAACTAAATAAAATAGTTGAATTGGGAAAGAATCGCTAAACAACTTAGAGTTCAGTACAATAATGTAAGATAGTACAATGATACTAAAGAACGAGGATCAAACCACAGTTATTAGTAGCTAAATAAACACACTTCTTACATTAAAATTACAGACTTTGAATAACTAAGGTAATCTCGATTGGAATAAAAAAACAAAGATTAACTAACTTGCTCAACAATAAATGAGGGTTAAATAACTTGCATGACAATAAATCATTAAACAAGAGATTAGAAATAGAGAATTTGCATAAGTATAACATAACAGTGAAAAGTAACCTTGTTGAATAATAAAGTAGAAAAAATTAGGGAACTTGCCTCGTGCGTAGGTTAAACAATCACTACTCACGTTCACCCCAAGTCCTACACATACCATATATATTGATAATACACATTAGTTATACTAGCATTAACTTCATGAGTTTCTTTCTTAATTTTAGTATAGCTACTAACTAAGTTAAGTTTAAATAACACTACATCTTTTTATGAACATTACTTTTTAGCTTTATTACAACTACTTAAGTGATCATGTCATTGCACCACATACACATTAACAACTTGATACAACATCTTATTACATGTCCATATGTTATCATTAGGTTATACTAATACACAAAGGATTGCACTTGCATTCGCGCATCCCGACGCCCTCTGATTGGCTCCAAATACACAACAATCCTAAGGATGGCCATTTTGACCCTTCATAACGATTTCAAATTGAAAACCTTAAAGAATAAAAGTTATAAGCCTATTCATCCTCTTTCCGAATCATCTTGAATCACCTCAATCTGAGTCAGTATGAAAACGTTATGGCCATTTTACTACAGGAGGTCAAAATTATCCGACCTGCACCACTTTTTCTAGCTATACCGAGCGAAGAAGATGTGGGGAGCGAATTCAATATTTAAATAAACTTTTGGGCCATTTTTGGCGCTGGGGAGCAGATTTTGGCGCTAGGGCGCAAAATTCAAAGCTAGGGCGCGAAACTTGGCGCTGAGGCTCCGAATTACGTAACACCCCAAAACAAAACACGTAACAAAGCTAAGTCTTAATTTCTAACACCATGACAACCCGAATTTTTATAAGTTATTAAAATAGGAATTTAATAATTAAAATTTTTATTATGAGATGTTTTGAGTTTGAGTATGTATATATACTTACTATATATATTTTGAAATGTGCGATCTGGTGTAAAAAAATATATACATTCATATATTGGGAAAGTGAGGTTTAATAGTTGAGTTAACTATTGAAGGAATTAAATGAATTTTATAATTAATCTTAAATATTTATTGAAGTAAATAAATATTTTAAATAATTTATTTATTGAGAAAAACAAATAATTTATGAAATTGTGGTATAATAATTTAGTTATGTGTGGATGATAATTAAGTTAAAGCAAAGGTAAACTTTATTCTTTGAAGATTTAATTTAATGAATTAATTAAATTAAATGAGTTGTTTAATATTAAAGAAAACAAGTAAATTAAATAAAGCGATGTTTAAGTCTAATTTATTAATTAAATTAGATATATGATTATTTATTAATCATTAGAAGAATTATAATAAAAATTATAATTATTATAATTATTATTGTAAGTTATGTAAATTGGTTACAGGTGTGACAAATAAAAACTATATAATATAATATTATCAAAAAAAATGGAATGGGGAGGAATTGTGTGCAACCAAACAAGGCCTTGTGGCCTTTGGCTTATTTTTAACTGATGCTTATTGGGTTTTTGTAACTGACGTGCGTGAGAAAGAAGGGTTATCAGTTTATTTCTACGTATTTTCTTTCTTTAGCCTAAGAATATAGAGATAGCAGAGAAAGGGAGAGAGAGTTTGTGAGAAATTCTCTATAGATTTTGCTAGGGAAGTGGAGTATCAAGGAAAAACAATTCTCTTCCCAACAAACAAAGATTCAAGGTATAATCTACTCTAATCTTAACTTTTATCTTTAAAATTTTTTTTGGTAGTTGTGTTGGATTTATATATATGCATGTGTATGTGGTTTATAATCTATTAATAATCGTGTGTGAGTGCTATTCGATGATTAAAATATGTGAAATTGGAATTGTAGAAAGAATTTGAGAAAACAGTGTTATATTTATAAAAATGGCTTAAGAAAGTATGAAATTTTATATCCAATATGTGTTATAATCTATAAATTGATGTTGGATTATGTTAGTATGTGAAGAAACGAAAACAACGAAACTTAAACGAACCAATTTGGTTGAAAAACGAATTTGTGGTGAATGAATTCGCTAAACTTTTCAAAAACATGAAAATATAGCATGAACATTGAATTGGAACCCTTAAATTGATTTGTTAAAGTTTTTGAAATGTTAAAATTACTCTGTAGATGAGTAGTTCAGTGTTTCATGAGTTCATAGAATCGAAAACCAACTAATTTCGACTTTAAATGAAGAAGTTATGAAGATTTGAAGTTTGTACATTGAGAAAAATGTTTCGCGTGAAAGTCGGGATATGCATGCCAAGCAATGATGACGCCGTAAGTGCACGCAAGTCGCAGCAGTGCGACAAAGAAGTGCATGGTCGTGTCCCATGTCTGCTGACTGTGACTGCTTTGACCTAGTTTGGTAAAACGACCATAACGTTTTCATACGAACTCCGATTAAGACGACTCAAGATGATCCGGAACGAGGACGAATAGACCTACAACTTTTGTTCTTTAAGATTTTCAATTTGAAGTCGTTAGGAAGGGTCAAAACAGTTATCTTTGTGACTATTACGTAATCGGAGGCAATCGGAGGGCGTCGGGCATGCACGTATGCAAGTGTAGTGCTCTTGACAATAAAAGATGTTGTTCTAAGTTATAGAACATGAATATTATGAAGTATAATGATTCTTAACATTAATAAATGATATATTAGATAAGTTGTATACACATACTAAGCACACACAAGAGAGACAAATTGGGCGTGTGATGAATAAATGTCGAAAACGCTGTGATAAGTGTTAATGAACATAAAAAGTTATTTAAATCAAATGAAATGAATATTATAAGATATTGAATAGGGTTAATATAAAACCAATAATGATTCCTAGCATGACTTAAGCACTTGAATGAACTTCGAATACGAAATATAGTGAGCTATAAGTCGAAAGTAACACAATAAAATTGAACATTGTGTATTGATAATAGGAAGGGTTATGAGACGTAAATTAAAGTTTACATTACAACTAATATGCGTTGCTATGTGACAAATAGTTAATGTGAATGATTATATAATTGTGTAAGGCACGTGAAGTACAGATATCTGTAATCTGTTAAACTGTTATTGGTAAACAACGATCAAGACAAGTCTTTCAGTTCCTATTTTCTATGTGAACTTGATGATTAACTGTTTTAAGTCTTTACTTCAAAGAGCATGATGTGTTATATATATGTTGAAAGTATGAAATGTTAAAGTCAATTTATGACTACGTTGATTGACTAAAGCATGCTGATTGAGTAAGGAACTCAATCTTTATACTTATTATATGAATTGTAGCATGTATGTTATGTTAGTCCGATGTCTATGAGATATATGTTTAGCATGTTATTATGTGCTATGTGATGCATAAAAACTGTTAGATTTTGCTGGGCTGTCGAGCTCAACCTTGCAAATAACCACTTTTGCAGGTTCAAGATTCAAGGTAAAGTTATGTGTTACTTGAAAGACATGAATCAGATGTGATACTTGAAGATTTACACACTTAAGTTATGTTATATTATTTGAACCATGTTTAAGGTTTCGAATAATGTATTAAAGGTTGAATTGTAATATCGTTTTGCGATGTAAACTATTGTAGTGTTAAAATGTTTATAAGATATTTAGATGTAAAGGTTGAAGGTTTTGGGAACGAGAATAGTTTATAATTGAAAATTTTAATTATTCCGCAAATTTCAACGGTTGTATTATCGTTTAATGATGTAAAATTAGAGGTTGAATGTATTATTAACTACCGGAGTCGAGAATTAAATTGTATGAATTTTGGGGTCGTTACAATCACTGTAATCTCTATACTTTCCTAAATTGCTTCGTTCAAATTGCATTATGCTTGTTTCTTAATGAACTAACATATACAAGACTCAATTAACAGCTTAGCATACAAATTGACCATCAAAATTGATACTTATACAAGCCGTATAAGAAAATATTCATAGAAAACATACAATCGATATTATTTTTCTCTTGTCATCCTAAATTAGCATACCATTCATGTCCACTACAACTTTCAACATCATAACTATACATAATTACCATAAACAGAGTTACATAACACTAATTTACTGAAGCTAGAATTCTCAAAACATATAGTCTTTTAGTAAAACACATATACATGTATATGCATATATAATACCAAGGTTGTGAACATACCTTCAAATGGTCGAACAATCCTTGCTAAACTCACTTGAATTGTCGTGAAATCCTTAAGCTTCCTCTCAATCTCTCTCAATTCTCTCTGACAAGCTCTATCAAACTCTCTCTAAACTCTCAGACTTAGCCAAGTATGCGTAAAGAAAACTGATATGGCCAAACGTAACAAAACTAAAACTGATAACTTTAATACCCTACTAAACACAATATCAGTTACTAAAAGAAACGTATATATTATGAATATATTATATTTACTATTTAATTTATTTTATTTATATTATTAATAATTCAAAATTTAAAAATCCAAAAGCCATAAGGCTTTGTTTAGCAAAAAGTCTTTAAAATAAAGACTTCATATTTTAAGCCTTGTTTGGTTAAATCAATTAAAAATTACTTTAATTTTATTTTAATAAACCACTTGCACTATAGTTTAAAATCTCATATTTATACCTCCATATTCAACATTAGTTAAATAACCAATTACAACATACTAAACAAATTTTCCCACTTAATCCAAATATCACAAAATTATAATCTCATTATAATTTTATTTAATAAATTAACATATCACTATAATTATTAAATTAAAACAACAATATAACATCTCATGTTATATTATAACTTTCTAAATTATAAACTAAATTAATTTAGAATATTATCTAATAAATTTAATTCATAAATATTTAATAACAACAATCACATCAATAAAATATTTATTAGAGTATTATTTAATAAATTTAATTCACATATACCTATTAATAATAACCACATAAATAGAACACTTATTTAATTTAAAAATATTTTAAATTATAAAATAACAACTTTATTAATAAAATATTTATTTAATTTAATAAAAATTTTAAATTATAAATAAAATCTTGGATTGTTATATATATCACCGTGTTAAGCGCCTGTTTTAAAAAAAATTCGGTACTGTGATATATATACTGTTAGTATTAACTGAATGCTTCAGGATCTTAGTGTATGTAATACAATATGATATATATGTAATCATATATGATTCAGTTGGATATCAAAGGATGTCACGTGATTCACTATTGTAATCTTATATATATGGTAATCTTATGGATTCTTGCGTATATATATAATATTAACAGGTTATATATATATATATATATATATATATATCTGATGAGATCAAGAAGTTCTTTTTAAATAAAGATTCCACTTTAAATAGCATTTTTTTTATCAAAACGACGTAGTTTTGGAGGGACGCGGTGGCATTTTGTAAATACAATGCCACCGCGTATTTACAAAAAATACCACCGCGTCCCTCTAAAACTACGCCGCTTTGATAAAAGAATGCTATTTAAGCGAATCTTATTTAAGAAGAATGCTTCGATCCTACCAGATATATATATATATATATATATATATATATATTATAATGTATAATACATATATTATATATTACTCCTGGATTGTAATCATGAACATGATTCACATGAATCAGATTCACGTGACATGTTTACGTTTAATATATATATAATATATATTCTTAATAATTTTATAATTAAAATAAAAAATTTATTTTAATTTTAAAATTAGATTTCATACTAACTAATTAGAGTTGGAATAGGATTCTATGATAACTAATTGGAGTTGAAATTGGATTCTAAGTTTCTTAAAATAAGTTTATTTGTGAATAGGAAAGTGAATCCATGTTTCCTTAAATAAAGAAGTTTAGTTAGATATGGAATAAGATTTCATATTATTCAAAATAAAGGAGTTTATTTGTTAATAGGAAAGAAAATCCGTGTTTCCTTTAAGAAATGAGTTTTTTTTTACTTGGAATTGGATTCCATAATTAATTAAAATAAAGGAATTTATTTTGATTAAAGATTTTGATTAAAATAAAATAGTTTATTTTATTCAAAATTGGATAAAATAAAATAAAAGAGGTTTATTTTGATTTAAATTTGGATTAAAATAAAGGAGTTTATTTTGATTCAAAATTAGATTTTATGCTAACTAATTTTGCCCATTAAATGATATCAATATATATATATTGAATGTTTATTATTCATGAGATGAATGTTATTTATTGATGCATATGGTGATGTGTATGATAATAAATGAGATTGATTATGAACTATTGACCAATGTGATTGGATTTTATTTTAGTTGGATGCATGAATATATGTGTTTTATTAAATAGGGTCTGCGTACCTCGTCTTCTCTAATTTTTCTTAATGTAAATTTTAACTCCCTCTTATGTACTTCCACTTAACTGTTGATCAAGGTTTCTATTTTTTTAAATAGTTTTGTAATAGGAATAGTTAGAATTAATTTTGAAGAATTGGAGATCAAGGAGCAAGGAGCGCTTGAAGACCCGTTTGTAATGGAGCTCGGGTTTAAATGTAATAGTTATATTTAAATATTAATTCTTGCACCCCTAGGGTTTGACCTTTTGGTTCACTTGGTGGCTCTAGTGAACCAAACTAGAAAAAAAGTCCATAATCAATCAAAGTAGAATATAGTATTCTATATGTGCACGCTTATACTATATATATATATATATATATATATATATATATATATATATATATATATATATATATATATAATCAAACATGCTTCATATGTTAATTAATATGACGCTTATTTTATATATATATGTGCATGCTAGCTAAACAAGATGAGACAAATTAATAACAAACCCCTCAAATTTTTATATTAAGTTGTAACGCTCAAAGATATTTGAATATCGAACGCCGCCTTCAAAAGATGATAGAAATAATAGAGTATTGAATATTTAATATGAGTTTGTTGTGTACACACAAGGCAAGTATTAAATATTTAAGATGTTTTATTACATATGATGTTTATAAGAAATTGAACATTCTTCGCTTTGTTGTACACACACAAGGGCTGTAGTTTTCTCTTCACTTATATGGAAATGCTGGGTTTGACTTAACTTAAATCATTTTAGTTCGGATGTGCACACACTTGACCATTAAGATTTAAGAGGCAAAATACAAGGAGTTACATAGTTGATGTAATTGACAAGAGTTGTCTACCTATTTATTTATATATAGTTTGTTGTGCACACACAAGGCTATATACATTTGAAATGGGATCCTTATTCTTACTAGCATATCTTTAATTAGATATTGTCGAACTATATATATTGAGGGTAATATAGGTTGAAGAAAATAGTGGGAGATACCAATTTAAAACAAGACCTAATTTATTTTGGTAATTAATAAAAGAATGTATGCTAAAATATTGTTAATTACAAATTCATTTACGTAATTTTACAATGTCTAAAATTACTATCATCACAGAAGCATATTAGATGCTAAATTAACTTAGAATCAATTAAACGGATTGGTTAAGGAAATTGAGAAAAGTTCTCACGGCTGAAAAGCTATCTTATGTCTTTAATACGCCTATCCCTGCAATGGTTGCAGACAATGCCTCTGAGGAGGAGATTGCTACTTTTAGAAAGTGACAAGATGATGCACAGTTGGCTCAATGAATCATGCTCGTATCCATGATTAACGAGCTTCAGCATCAGCATGAAACTATGGATGCTCTTACTATATTCCTGCACATCAAGTAATTGATGGTGAGAAAAGTAGGACTGATAGATATCAGATATCTAAGCAGCTCTTTCGATATAGAATAACCGATGACACTACAGTACAGACACAAGTCCGTAACATAATCAATTTGATTGATCAATTAGGACAACGAGTTTTGTCATGGGTGGAGAGTTGAGCCAAGATTTGATCTTGCACTCACTTCCGGATTCCTTTCACAATTGTTGTGAATTTTTTATATGAACAAGCTAGATATCAGCCTCGTTGATTTGCTTAACATGTTGAAAAATTTTGAGAGTCACTTTCCAACCAAGAAAGACCAAGGCTTACTGGTAGGGGTTAAAGGATCTTCTAAAAAGAAGAACGATTCTAAGAAGGTAAATAGAAAAGGCAAAAACAAATGATAATAAGAATAAAATTGATACTGATAGCAAAGGAGTTTGCTTTCACTACAATAAGCCTGGACACTGAAAAGAAACTGTAAGAAACATCTTACAGAGGCTAACCAGAAGAAGCTTAGTGAAGTTTCGGTTACAAATACAATTTTGTTCATGATTTGAAATAAATTTTTCTTTAAGTCAAGGTTCTACTTGGGTATTGGATACCAACTTTGGTTATCATAAATATAGATTTATGAAGGGACCAAGCAAAAGTAGAAAGCTAAATAAAGACAAGTAATCCTATGTGTGAGAAATGAAGCAAAGGTTGCTGCATTAGCCATAGAAACTTATAGTTTAGCATTGCCTACGAGCAAACCTATTAAGTCAATAAGTTGTTATTGTATTCCAGTTCTCGTTAGAAACATTATTTCTATTTATTGTTGGACAATGAAATCTTTGGTATTATATTTAAGAACAATTGTTGTTTTATTTATAATAATAATGTTTGTATAGAACTGGAATATTACTTAATGGATTTTGTATACTTGACTTACGTGAAAATAATTTTCAAATTGAACAAACTAGTATAAGAAAAGGAGATGATCATTCAAAGAGTTGAATGTGTGTATTTGCTGAAATACAAGTGTGAATTATTTAAAAGGTTCAAAGAATTCAGAAGTGAAACAAATTGGCAAAGTATTAAGATTCTTTGATTAGATCAAGGAATAAATACTTGTGTAATAAGTTTCTAGATCATTTCAAATGGTTTTCTCATAATGGATGCCTCCTGATACACAATAATTGATTGATGTATCTGAAAGAAAAAATAGTACCTTGTTGGACATGGTACGGTCCATAATGATTTTACCGACATTCTAGTATCCTTCTAGGGTAATGTCCTAAAAATGGTTGCATATCTACGAAAAAGGTAACCTCAAAATCCGGCCCCAAGACTCCATAAAAGTTATGGATAGGGAGGATTTCTAATCTTAAGTATGTTAAGATAAGGGGTTGTCCAACTTATGTGAAAAGGTTTCAAAAGGATAAGTTTGGGACAAAATTTGACAAGTACAGATTTGTGGGACATCCTAAAGTAAGTTTAGGGTATATGTTCTATAATCATACTTAGTAAAAGGTATTTGTTGCGAAACACGCTTCCTTCTAAGATAAAGGTGTTTATTATTAAAGGGGCTAGTGGGAGGATAATAGATCTTGAAGTGTTCAAGAACCACAAAACACTATAAGTCAAATAAGAGGAACCTGTAGATAGACCTATTGTACCACAACCCAACTCAGAAAATGCAGGTAGTACAAGAAGATACCTGGGAGGTATAGATTCATCATATATGATGATGATGAGGTACACATCATAGAAGATGATGATCCAGTTACATACGATAAGGTAAGAGTTGTAGACACTCAGAGAAATGGATTGAAGCAAGCTTCTCAAATATGGAACATTCATTTTGATGAGACAATCAAAAAGGTTTGATTTTATCAAAAATAAGAATGAACCTAGTGTGTAAGAAAAGGTCAGTGGGAGCGTCGTGACATTTTTAGTATTATATGTTGATATATTATGGATAAGGAATGACATACCAATGCTACAATCAGTAAATATAAAGTTGACTAAACATTCCTCCATGAATGATTTAGGAAAAGTATCGTAATTGGGGATACAAATCTATATTGATAGATTTAAGAAGATGCTCGACTTAATCCAAGAAACGTATAGTCATTTGATGCTAAAGTAGTTTAGCATGGAAAACTCCATGAGATGTCTCATGTTGATGAGCCCTAGAGTGTATCTCTCTTAATAGTCCCCATAGACTCCTGAAAAGAGAGATCACATGAGTGACAATCATGTATAAAATGAAGTATACGAGACCTGACGTCGATCAATCATATTTTGGAGAAGTTCATTGTGAGTCAGTGAAAAATATCTTAAAGTTCTTAACCGGCACTAAGGATGTGACCATATTCATGGTGGGTCTAAATTAAAACTAGAGGGCTTAACAGACTCAAGTTTTTCGTATTGACTAAGATTTACGTAAAATCCACTTTAAGGTAAAGTGTTACCTTGAACGGTGGTGCAGTGAATTGGAAAGGTTTCAAACAACAAAGAGTTGCTGGTTTAGTGACAAAGACAAAGTATATAGCTGTAATTGAAGCTGCAAGTTGATTCTTTGGGCTAAAATAATTTGGTGCAATGTGACCTTCCTGGCCACAATTAAAACATACTCGCTTACACTTCAGACACACACCAGTGTGGTTCTTCCCACAAGTAGTACAAGCTTCAAACTTCTTCTTTTGTTGACTTCCTTGCTGTCCTCCCATGTAACAATCCAGAATTTTATTTATAATTTCAAATATTTATTGAATTAAATAAATATTTTTAATTGATGTGTTTGTTGTTTAGTAGATATTTGTTGGATTATTTATTACTAAGTAAATAATTCATGAGTTATAGAAATTAACTTAATTAAGATAAAAGAATGATGAATTAAATGTATGAGATAATACTCTAATTTAACTTAATAACTAAATTTAAGAGTTGTTAAGGATTATATAGTTTGGTAGAATGTTATTTAATTTTTAAAGTGATATGTTAATTTATTAAGTCAAATTATAATGAAAATTATAATTTTGTTGTAATTAGTTTTGTTTATTTAATTAAGATTGGATATGGAAATCCAAGTAAATAGTGTGAGACAATAAACTATAGTATAAATGATTTATTGAAGTAAATTAAAAGAGTTTTAAATGGATTTACCAAACAAGGCTTAAGGAATGATTAAGTCATTATTTTAAAAGTGTTTTGCCAAACAAAGCCTTATGTCTTTTGAATTAAATAATAATAATAATAATAATAGTAATATAATAAATATTTTTTATAAATGATACATAATTATTATATTTAATAGTACGTCAGTTTTAGACGTTAGTTTTTGTGCGTTAATTTTTACGTAAAGGTTTGGTCTAAGTGAAAGTAGTATGCATACAAGCCAATTATGTTTGATGATAAAGCATATACTTTGTAACAATCTTATTCATTTATTAATAAAAAGTATTAATTTATTAAAGGCTTTTAATTATCTACATGATGCTATTTTATAATTGTGATAAACCCATAGTTTTAAGCAATGCTTTTAGAATAATGATGATGATCATTCTAATGAGATCTAAATTCTTAGAAAGCTTAAAACTAAAATAGTTCCCAATCGTTGGATTACTAAATTGGGGATTAGTGAATCCGGATAGATTGGTACATACGTTGCTTGCTCATTGGATGAGGATGATTGATCTCATGATCATTTCCGTGGAGACTGTGAGACCCCAAATTTTATGAATAAAGATTTAAATTTCTCAAAATATTTTTTTCAAAATTATGGTGTGGATTTGAGATAATGTTATAGTTGTGGGTAATATTTATAAATATTGCAAAGTATGCAAGTTGTTATATAATATTCGATTGTTAGGGGAATAATTGTTTTAACAAGGAATTTTCGTACGACGGCACAATCATTGGTGGACCCCACAACGGAATTATTGTCGGATTGAGAAAATGACAAAAATATTTTTATAAAAATAATTCATGAAGTTTTACCGTTAAAACTCTGTTGAACTACTTTCAGTAGTAAAAGTACAAGAATACGCATGGTTGCATAAGTAGCACTTACCAGATTGATTATTGATGCTTACGTGAGAAGTCACTCAGTTTTGTTTAATTATTGTCACAGTAATTGTTGCATAGTATCTCATGTTATTTGATTCAATTATTGTTGATATTTTATATATTATTAAATCAATAATTGAGATGACAGAGTTATTAATATTATTATTTGCAATATTAACGATGTCTAGAAGTTCGCCAAAAAGAGAGGTTTGTCACCTAATTACGCCGCCAATAGAAAGAAATCCTTATTGAAAAGCCCCTCTTTCTTGGGAAACGACACGCCGATTAATATTGTGAATTATAATAATGATGATAAATGTTGTTAAATATATTGAGGTGTCTTTTTATGAAGTCACACGTAAGTTTATATATAAATAAATTTTGTTTTATTAGTATTATTAATGTAATAAAATGTAAAAGCTTTTTATATAAAACATAATACTTTTATAAAGCTATTTATTTTATTAGACAATAATTAGAATATAATATATTTTATTATGCATAGTGTTTTGTATAGTAAAATCTTTTTATATAAAATAGAATACTTTTATAAAGTTATTTGTTTTATTAGACAATAATTAGAATATAATATATTTTATTATGCATAGTGTTTTGCATAGTAAAATCTTTTTATATAAAATGTAATATTTTTTATAAAGTTATTTGTTTTATTAGACAATAATTAGAATATATTATATTTTATTATGCATAGTGTTTGCATAGTAAAATCTTTTTATATAAAACATAATACTTTTATAAAGTTATTTATTTTATTATACTATAAATAGAATATATTATATTTTATTTAAAAGATTTTGTTTTATTAGAATAATTTATTAATAATGCATAGTAAATCAATATGGACCGTCTCGCTTAAAAGTAAATCAATCTAGACTGCTCATGAACTAGTTACTATTCAAATCCATTCTCCTATAAATAGAAGCTCATTCCATCATTATTTCTTACGAATTCACTAAAACTCTAGAGAGAGAAACTATAGAGAGAAAGAAGAAAAGTATTCTGCTACCTCACTTTTCCAATATCCAGTTCTTCTAGGGTAAGGGATATTATTTGTTGTACTTGTAAGGGGTAATATTTCTTTCGTATTCATGAAGAGAATTTATGTTATTCCATTCTTTATTATTCTGTTGAAATAACCTATATATGCGAAGTACTGCATACATGGTGAAATTCTTCTGTTATTCCAATCTTTATTATTCTGTTGGAATATCCTGTTTGTGCATATTACGTATGACCTGGTTCCATTATTTATTATTCTGTTGGAATAACCTATCTGTGTAGTCTATCGCATGCCTGGTGAAGTCTTTTGTTATTTCATTCTTTATTATTCTGTTGGAATATCATGTTTGTGCGTTTACGCATAACCTGGTTCCATTATTTATTATTCTGTTGGAATAACCTGTCTGTGCGGTCTATCGTATGCATGGTGAATTCTTTTGTTATTCTATTCTTTATTATTCTGTTGGAATAACTTGTCTATATGGATTACCACATGCATGGTGAATGACCCTTCGTATTCATTTCTTATTAAATTGTGAAAATGATCTGTCTACGTGGATTACCGCATGGCGGGCGAAAATTCATTTGCAGTTTCATATGTTCTGTTATACTCAGTTGGTTAAAGCTTTGACTTCTATAATCCATGAAATTAATGAAATATCCTTGATATTTGCACTTCATCTAGTATCATTTCATGGAAATATTCTTCTGAGCATTCTTGAATTTTACTCTACAAAGAAGTATTATGTTGACAATTTGGACGTTATTAGTTCCTGGATAAATTAATTCTTGAACTTGTTTTATTGAATTTTTATATCACTGTCATCATCCTCATGTTTATATTATGTTGAAAGTCATCCGTGGCTTTTGTAGTGCATAGATGGACTTGGTATGATTATGGCCGTGGATTAATCGGTATAATCATGGACCGTAATGTTACAAATGATGTGGTAAAAGTCCTCATTGGCCCGTGAGTGCATTGATGGACGCTTGTTGGCATGATCATGACCATTGATGAATACACAAATATCCTTGGCCCGTAGTGCATGGATAATTTGTGGTTGTGATACTAATGAATATCCTTGGCCGTAGTGCAAGGATGATGTGAATTATTTATTAAGCCGAGTCTCAGCGATAAAAGTGATGAAAAACCTTTTTACATCATAAAAGATAGTAGATTTTATTCTCTACTTGACTCTTTTAATGGATTGCTTGTTCCGCTTCAGTTAAACTTGATGTTTGTTATATTTTATCAGTTTAACACTGTTGAAGGCTAACGATAATTTATTCTGCATTATCTTAGTCATAATATTTCTTACCGGGCTAGTTGAGTTTACCCTTTTGCTTTCATTATTCTCTTCAGGAAATGAGAACATAGCAGGGACTAGTCAGGGAACGGAGTGACGGTCCAGAGGATATCATTAGTAGTCCTCACTATTCTATGAAATAATGTGTTAATAAATGTATTGAGGACTTATTTTGAGTTTGAATACTGTCTAGAAGACAATATTTGTATTAAAACTCACAGCTCATGTTGTATATTTAAATTTGTATTTTGTATTCTGTACCATGTATTTGGCGACTCAGAATAGGTGATGTATACCTATTTTGGGGGCGTCACATTTGGTATCAAAGCTTAGGGATATGATCCCTGGCTGAGATGTGAGATAAGAACTAGGAGGGGAGAGATGGGGAATTCCTTCGCTAGTATGACCTACCTAAGTTTATTTGGTATTTAATTGGTCGATCAGAGTATAGGGATAATATGTGATATGTCAATTAACCCTTATTTTATGATAGTGTTTGAAAATGACATCTGAAAATGTTGAGATAAGCAATGGAGCAAAATAATATGACCGTATCGCAGTACAAGGCTAAGTTTACGGAGTTATCCCGGTTTGCATCCCATTTGGTCAATAATGAGGAGCGAATGACGTGAATGTTTCTAAGAGGTTTGAAACCCGATATACGTCAATACCTCATTTCTCATAAACTTTGTTTATATTCGGATGTTGTGAATATGGCTCGATTATTGGGCGCCGATAATGAGTTAGCACAACCAAAAGGTAACGACCAACAACACGATAATAATCGCACTTGGCAAATTACCGGCCATCTAAACAATGATGACTATCATGGGGAAATTATCATGCTAAGAATGGTAACCACTTCGGTGGTAATCATGGCCAAGATAATAGAAGTGGAAACTTCAGAAAGAGAAGGTCATTTAGCTCGATATTGTCATATAGTGAAGTCAAGTCCAAATTGGACACTATGGCACCAAAGCGGATACTGACAAAACAAAAGCTCGGTGGTTTCGTGAAGAGCATTTTTCGTGACTTCTCAAAAGCAAGTAACCCAACGAAGTTAGTACGGGTTAGTTAATTATAAATTTTTGCTAAGTCTATACCTTATTAGATATCTGGGATTCTACCCATTCTTTTATCTCCCTTGCTTGTGTTCAACGTTTAAATTTGACCCCAGAGAAGTTAGACTTTGACTTATCGGTTGAAGCTCCGTTAGGAGAAACCTTCATTACACGTGTTATCCAAGTCTTGGATGAGAGTCACAATTTTGAATGATATTTCTATTGTTAATAATTTCCTGACGTATTCTTTGGAGACTTCTTAGCCTACTTAGAGTGTGAAATCGAATTTTGTATTGACCCCAGTACAAAACCCATTTCTAAAGTCCTCAAATATTTTTCTTCACCCACAACAAACGTAACGTGCGCCAAAGACGTTGGCTCGAGCTGTTGAAGATTACGATCATACCATTCAATATCATCGTGGAAGAGAGAACGTGGTAGCTGACGCGTTGAGTAGAAGATCATATGCGTTTACAAGTGCGATGTTGTTAACACAAAAACCCATTTTGTATAACTTACAAATGATGAAGATAAAGTTAAAAACTCTAGGGACCTACGTGAAGATAACGAATATATGATTAGAACCGACTTTAGTCGATAATGCTAAAGCTGCTAAAGCTACAGACCCGTAGCTGATGAATGTGAAGAAGAAGGTTCAAGAGGGCGTTATTTTAAAAGCAAGAGTTGCTGAAGAGAGAAAATCTCAACCATCGATTTAATTGGCCCATTTGAAATTCTCGATCGAGTAGGAACTGTGGCCTATAGACTCATTTTACCGCCAAGTATGTCGCGTGTTCATAATGTTTTTCTTGTATCGATGTTACGTAAATATGTGGATGACCCGAACCACGTTATTAAATTAGAACTAGATGAGATAGCAGAAGATTTAATGTATGAGGAGATACGTGTTAAAATCTTGGATAAGAAGGATCGTATTCAACACTCAAAGGTTATACCTCAAGAGTTAGAATTTGAAATAAAGTCAAGGTATCCTCACCTCTTCGGCATACCAGGTACGTACGTAAATTTTGAGGGCAAAATTTCATAAGGAGGGGAGATTGTGAGACCCCAAATTTTATGAATAAAGATTTAAATTTCTCAAAATATTTTTTTTTCAAAATTATGGTGTGCATTTGAGATAATGTTATAGTTGTGGGTAATATTTATAAATTTTGCAAAGTATGCAAGTTATTATATAATATTCGATTGGTCGGTAAATAATTATTTTAATAGGGAATATTCGTACGACAACACAATCATTGGTGGACCCCACAACGGAATTATTGTCGGATTGAAAAAATGACAAAAATATTTTTATGAAAATAACTAAAAAAGTTTTACCGTTAAAACCGCTGAACTACTCTCAGTAGTAAAAGTACGAAGAATACGCATGGTTGCATAGTAGCACACGATATTGATTATTGATGCTTACGTGAGAAGTCACTCGCTTTGTTTAATTATTGCTTACTGTAATTGTTGCATAAGATTCTCACGTTATTTGATTCAATTATTGTCGATATTTTATATATTATTAAATCAATAATTGAGATGATGAAGTTATTAATATTATTATTTGTAATATTAACGATGTTTGTAAGTTACGCCAAGGAGAGGTTTGTCACCTAATTGCGCGCCAATAAGGAGAAATCCTTATTGAAAGCCCCATCTTTTCTCGGGAACAACTTTGTCGATTAATATTGTGAATTATAATAATGATGATAAATGTTGTTAAATATATTGAGGTGTCTTTTTATGAAGTCACGAAAGTTTATATATATATATATATATATATATATATAAATTTTGTTTTATTAGTATTATTAATGTAATAAAATGGAAAAGCTTTTTATATAAAATGTAATACTTTTATAAAGTTATTTGTTTTATTAGACAATAATTAGAATATAATATATTTTATTATGCATAGTGTTTTACATAGTAAAATCTTTTTATAAAAAATGTAATACTTTTATAAAGTTATTTGTTTTATTAGACAATAATTAGAATATAATATATTTTATTATGCATAGTAAAATCTTTTATATAAAAAAGAATACTTTTATAAAGTTATTTATTTTATTAGACAATAATTAGAATATATTATATTTTATTATGCATAGTGTTTGCATAGTGCCTACATAGTGTTTGCATAGTAAAATCTTTTTATATAAAACAGAATACTTTTATAAAGTTATTTGTTTTATTATACTATAAATAGAATATATTATATTTTATTTAAAATATTTTGTTTTATTAGAATAATTTATTAATATTGCATAGTAAATCAATATGGATCGTCCGTTTAAAAGTAAATCAATCTGGACCGTTCATGAATTAGTTACAATTCAGTCCATTCTCCTATAAATAGAAGCTCATTCCTTCATTATTTCTTACGAATTCACTGAAACTCTAGAGAGAGAAACTATAGAGAGAAAGAAGAAAAGTATTCAGCTACCTCACTTTTCCAATATCCAGTTCTTCTAAGGTAAGGGATATTATTTGTTGTACTTGTAAGGGGTATTATTTCTTTCATATTCATGAAGAGAACTTTTGTTATTCCATTCTTTATTATTCTGTTGGAATAACCTGTATATGCGAAGTACCGTGTAGACACTCGAAATTTTCTGCACTCCTACTACTAACATTGCAGGAGGATAGATTTGTCTTTTGGAGATAACCCTGAAAGACAACTTACATCCATTCCGGATACTACTGGAAGTTCGGTTCAACCCGAACACAAACCGAAACATCATCTCAAACCCTAACACACACTGGGATAAAAGCTTTCCAATCTCGGAGATAACCCCGAGATATACAGATCAAAAGACCTAAAATATCACCGGAGAGACAGCTTCGTCTCAAGAATAACAACGCGACGCTTCGGCCCGATCCCAGAGAAATATCGAGTAAGAAACCATCCTTGGTGATAGCCCCAAGAGATGTCATTGCGAGTTCCGACGATAACCCCAAAAAATGCTTGTTTCAAACATATGCAATCACTTTCAACCTCGTATATCCCGTCGAGGCACACACACCTCAGCACCGGAGATAACAACGCGTATGTGAACGCCCACGATGACAATGAGATATACAAGAAGCGGTCCTAATCTCGGATGTAACCTCGAGCAACGCTTCACTTTCCGCTTAAACCGACGATATAACCCCAGTGAGGAGTCACAACGTCATCTTACCATATCAAAAAGATGATATCGCGGCATACCAACAAGTAGTCCAATCTCAGCTGTAACCTTGAGCAACGTCTACTTTCAACTCAAACCGGCGATAACCCTGGCGAGGAGTCAAACGTCATCTTGTTCTTTCGACAATGGCACGTCATCTCAACACTTCATACATACATACATCCAACAATGTCCCACAAGAGCCGAGGATTAACAATCCCGAGTGACTATTACGCGTGGCAGTACTTTGGATAGAATTTGAAGCATGAAGACCATGGGCATAGACCCCTCTTCCTGACTTCGTACAACCTCTAATCCATGTCATTGCATAACTCTCGACACAAGCGGTTTGAAGAAGGTCAGATATACCTCGTTCGGATGCTCGGATTGAAGTTCTGCAAGTTCGAGTGGACATTACAGTGCACGACTGCACGTACTACGAGACGATGGGACCCGCAAGGCTCGGATGCACCACGATCACCGCAGTAGTACAAATGCATGGCCGCAGCGCAGTGTACTGTACCATCCGCTATATATACAAGCCTTGGGGTCAGCCATTTGAGAAGAAGAGGGAGGGAAAAAGGCGAGGAAGCCCTGTCCATTTTGCTCTACATACACATCTTTTGAGTGTTTCCTCACTTTTAAACACTAGTTAGCTCACATATAGCTATCTTTTATCCGTGGGTCTTTGAGTGTTTATCCATTTAAAGTCAATAGAAGTCTACTTTGGCGTTTCCACCGTAAGCCTTCTCATATTTTATAAAGCCTTCTTCTCATATTATTAAGCACACACATTATACACATTGAGAGTCGTGTGAGTGTGTTTTCCGGACTTCTCATCTGTGGTTTTCATTACATCTTCAGTATATATATACTTATATATATGTATATATTTCATATATGGACTAACATTATCGAAGTTATGCCTCGATTGAGCCTGAACTTGATGCGGAGCGCTTAATTGCTTTAATATATATATATATATATATATATATATATATATATATATATATATATATTGTTTGTTGTGGACATATCCGATGAGCCTAGATTCACATCCTGGTAAGTGCGTTTGCTTTTATATATATATTTGTACATATATATATTTACATTCTGTCCTACTGAGTTTACTTCATTGCCTTTTACTGACTTTATTTATATTTCATTCCTGCTGGAGTTTACTTCATAGCAGTTGATCGCTTTTACAGCTTTATTTACATTTCGTCCCACATGGAGTTTACTTCGTGGTGGTTGATCATGTCCATATATATATATATATATATATATATATTTACCGTTTTTATATATTTACATTTCCGATCCCCCATGGAGTTGCTTCGTGGTGGTTGATCATGTCTTTGTATATATATTTACAGCTTTTATATATATAACTACTTACTGCTTTCCATACAAATTACATATCATGTGAGCCTAAGAATCATGTGATCACAGTGTTCGCCATCTTGAATCTAGATTCAGTTCCCATGATGGACATTTTTCAAATTGTATGGCGACATGTACATTATTTTACAAAGGTTCAATTTCCTTGGATGGTCATGCCATGCCCATGAGGAGTTCTAAGATCACAGATATTATTTTCTCGAAATGCTTCACATCTAGAAAATAAAAGCAAACAAGCCAAACATTTAATAATTAAATGGAAGTATGAAAAGGTCTCAATTCCTATTAAGCACAGGGTTTGAAAAAACCTCTTTTACAAAACTTCATTGATATATCTTAGTTAAAACTGAATTTTTCTATAAAATTCAAACCTTGTGTATATAGGTGCGAACGAGGCCTCGCACTACTTTCAAATAATTGCACATTGATCCATACACACACACGCAAACACACACATTCATATAACAATTTCTTTGAAAAGTGGTGGTCACCGTGGTAACACGGATGTCGAGGGGTGCCTAACACCTTTCCTCCGCATAATCAAGCCCCCGGACCCAAAATAAATCTCGGTTTCATAGACCCATCTAGCAGTGTCAAAACACTGGGTCAATGTGCAAACCTTTTCGGCTGTGTTGGTACAACTAGTTAAATACACCAACTGGTGACTCTTAAAGTCAAATCGTCGACATTACACATGTTGGACCTTTTTCACTTATTTTTTCAAACAAATATCACATTAACATGAGAACACCAAAGAACAAGTAGCAAAAAGGGACACTTAAAAATCCCGACATCGACAGGTGGCGACTCTGCTGGGAACTCCAGTAAGAGGGCTTAAGTTGCCATTCCAAGCTTTTCAAAATTGTTATATGCTTGTGTGTGAATGTGTACGAATGCATCTTAATTACTGCACTGCTAAATATCTATCTGTGATATTAGTGCTTCGTATATGTCATCATTTTGCATAAACGGTGAGACACGTTGTATGTGAATGTATGTTGTGTGGTCCCTCCACCAGGAGGCTATCCTGTCGGTGTTTGATTACTGGACTTGTGGGAAGAATGATTCCCAGGGGGCTCGGAAAGGCACCACTCAGTTCGCTCCAATTGAACGCCAATCGAATTAACCTCCCGTCAAGTAGATTATGATGATCCGGGGAACCTTCATGCCGAAAAAGCATGAGAGTAACCCTAAGATAGAGTCACCCTATGATAAACCAAACGCGGAGGGAAGTCTCTTCATACTTTCCACTTTAAATTACTTGTAAAAGCATTTACTTGTAATTTTTATTCCATGTTCATTCATATATAATGGAAAATATGAAGAATATCTATGCATGCATGACATGTTATCAATTAACAACCGGTTTTGCAGGACAAAATTCCTAAACGGACATGTTATGATAACATTTATATTACCCTAAGACTAAACTACGTAAGTCTTTTGTAGGGAAGCAATTGGGCCTGTTACCCGGTCAAAGTCCAAAAAGGCCACAGGCCTACAGCCAATCATGTCTTCTTCTAACCAGTCTAATGCTTTTTCCCGAGAAGAATTTGATGGATTGAGTAAATAAATCACAGACTTAGCTGTTCTACTAAAAGAATAACACCAGTCTACTCAAGGTATGAAGATACCTACACATACAGAATCCTCTACACAAGGAGGAGTTTAAGGTCTGGAAAAAATAGTTCCAGAACAACAGTTGGATACAACCAACAAAGACCCTGAAAACACCCATCTCAAAGGAGATCTAGACACCGATGATATCAGGAAAAAGGTCCTTCAAATGGAGGAAACTACCCGCGTTCTCAAAGGGATTGGAACACATGGCAGTGTTTCATATACAGACCTTTGCATATTTCCTGGTGTTAAATATCCAGAGAAATTCAAGACCCATGATTTTGAGAAATATGACAGATTAGGGGATCCTTATACACATTTAAAGGTGTTCATAGGAGAACTTGGGTCTTACGCAGAAAATGAAAAGCTCCGAATGCAACTATTTTAAAAAGTCCATTTGAAGCCTGCCTATGGTATACCAGACTAGACAACTCTAAGATCCATAGCTAGGAAGAGCTGGCTCACGCCTTACTTACTCAATATAGTTTTCAATCTCAGATGGCTCCTGACCGGTACCAAATTACCAAGGTCAAGAAACAGTCTAATGAGTCATTTAGAGAGTATGCTCAAAGGTGGAGGCGCCTTGCTGCTAAAGTTATTCCTTCCATGACAGAATTAGAAATGGTCATGACCTTCATAGACGTACAGGAAGCTCCTTTCTATGAAAGAGTTCAAGCTAGTATTGGCAAACCATTTTCTAAAATGATTAAACACGGCGAGATGGCTGAGATGGGATTGAAGTCCGGTAAAATTTAAGACCTAGCCGCTCTTAAAGCTATTGCTGAGCACATCCAGTCTGGATCTTATGGAAACAACCCCTGGAGGGCCCATAAAAAGAAAGAGGATGATGTTTCCTTGATACTACAAGGACAAAAAGGCAATCCAAGCATGCCTATGCAGAGGAGAAACTACTCCCCTTTTCCAGCACATCCTTCAAGCCCTCCATTGCCTAAAAGTGGAGAAGTAAAGGGACCTCGAACGTTTACACCCTTAGGGGACTCGCTTGAGAATATTCTTGCTCTTCTGAATGCTCAGAAGAAAATTACACATCTTCTTCCACCAGCCAACCCTAATGGGACGGGTTTTAATGCTACTCGAAAGTGTGCTTATCATGTCGGAGCACCTGGACATGATACTCAAGATTGTTGGGCCTTGAAACATAAGATTCAAGATCTAATAGACAACGGTGAGATCGTGGTCACTAAACCAAATTAACCTCATGTGCAAGACAACCCTCTTCCTCAACACAAAGAAGAAGAAGTCAACATGATCAGTTGGAGCACTTTACAAGGTTCCAATTCTAACGTCGAATCATCCCAACCCATTAAAGATAGTGTTGACAAATGGGATTATGCAAAGTTCCAGTTTACCATGGAACGAAAGATGAATGCTCTTTCCAAACAAATTGAACAATTGGCAGAACTGGTGACCCACCAGCATCAAGTCACACGCCAATTAATCGGGCAGGAGCATGCCTATCTCCTTCCTTTTGTTATGAATGCCTCCTCACCACCTTTAGAAAGCGAAGCTATGGAGGATAAGGTTTTGAAGCGAGCAAATGCTAAAACCCGTTGGGATTTTTCCAATCAGAGGGAATTCACCTATTTGGGCCAATCTATGGAGGAGATATTACAGATGTTGATCAATGAAGGAAGAATTAATTTCCTTCTCCCTCCCATCAACCCGCTCAGGGCGATTCAATCCTGATGAAATGTGTCAATATCATTCACATTCTCGAGGTCACAGCACAGAAGAATGCTGGGCACTCCGCCACCTCATTCAGAATCTTATTGATAGTGGTCTCCTGCAAATAGCAGATGATTACACTGTACAACTCAAGGGTGGGAATGCATGTCCTACCAAATGGAAGGGATTAGTAGCAGTTATATCCGAAGTGGATGATGAGAGTGCCAGTATTTCCCATATACAACCAATTCAACTCAAAGGAGCCGACAATCCTTTGAAAGTGGTCGCACTGCAGCCAATTCCTTTACCTTCGCACCACAACATCCTGTTGTCCGACACATAATGTTCCATGGAATTATGGAGAAGCTGAAGGATCCACATCTCATACTACTGCTACAGTGTCGAAGGAGAATCCACTGTACCTTCCTCAACAGGTTGTTAAACCTACTTGCAAAGCAAGGGGGAAGTTGCCCATGGAGAAGATTAAAAAATTCCTCCGCACTATGGGCCACAATGAAGCCAAAGTGGTTTTAAGCTTGCGAGAAGCTCCACACCAGATTTCGATACTGGACTTGGTTTTCTCTTCCGAGGATCATCGGAAGATCTTCTTGAATGTTTTAGAAGAAGCCTATTTGCCAAAATCAGTGGACGTGGAAAAATTTCAACATTTGGTTGATCACATTTTCAACAACAATGTGATATCCTTCATTAATGACGACATACCTCCTGAAGGGACAGGTCATTGTAAGACTTTGCATATTGTAGTTTTGTCTTCTGGGTATATGCTAGCAGGAGTATTGATAGATAGAGGCTCATATCTAAATATATGTCCTTATGCCACCTTGGTAAAGATGAATATCAATCTCAAGCGGATCAAAAGCAGCCACACGGTTATAAGAGCTTTTGATGGATCCCAGCAAAATTTCGTTGGAAAGATTGAGTTGCCAATTGAGATTGGTCTAAATATATTCAATGTATCCTTCCACGTCCTCAAGATAGACTCAGAATATATACTGCTATTGGGGAGACCATGGATACACATGGCTGGAGCTGTTCCCTCCACGCTACATCAACAACTCAAATACATTATCAACAACAGTCTAGTCACTATCAACGCTGAGCCGGATTGTCCTGAACATGGAAATCTACCAATTATCAACTTCAATTCAGAAGTTGAACCGACTAGTTTTCATACTCTGGAAGTGAGTAACACGCAATACCATTCTATTGGAGCGCCACTTCCCGCACCCAAGATTTCTGCCGAGGTTATGTCGGCCACTCAAGAAATGATGTTATTGGGTCATCAACCTGGACAAGGGCTTGGTAAAGATAAGCAGGGTATTAAGCACCCTATTCAAATGTCCAAATGAATTGGAGCGGTTAACTAGGCTATTACGCCAATTCGATGGATGGAATCCTCATAAGCACAAGCAGGTTCCTCAAGCTTCTGCCGCACGATAATTTTCTATGCCTTTACCTCATGAGTTAATGCAATCTCCAAGAAGGTTCCAAAGACATGTCAGTTATGCTATTTCCAAAACCAGTGCCAATCAAAGCAAAAGAGGTGCTGATTCTTGATCCCGAAGTGGAAGAAAAGGAACGGAAACGTAAACACGACCTTGCCTTGATGATGGCAAGCATTCGCGTTATTGTTCATGATGAACATACAAATAGATACACCCTAGACGATGATTGCCCAGATGTTATGGTTATCATTCGGGAGAAGGAGGACAATGGCGATCCTTCCATCACTACAGTCCATCAGGACTTTGCCCTCGGCAATTGGAGCATCACTCCATTCATTGGTCGACGAGGGTAAAATGGGCAGAAAATCCATCTGCCCTGTAGATTACTTTAATTGCTTGCTTTCCTTTACAGCACTAGCAGTTATTTTATCAAGTACATGCTAACACTTTTGTATGATTGAACAGTTGCATATATTAAGTGAAAGCATCTTTTGTTTCAGGACTGTGAATTTAGATGTGCATGTCCTTGCTGATGACATGCCTTCTCTCCACAAGGGTTGGAACTTTGATGCAAAGTTGGACTCAGACTTGATGGACATCCAAGAGGACATTGAGACACCTTAGGCTATTAAGGAATGGGTCACAAACAAACCCAAACCCAATCTTGATTAAACCACTCCTTTCAATCTCGGAACCTTAGACAACCCTAAGCTAATCCAGATTGGTTCAGACTTTACCACAATCAACGGAATGACATGGTTGCACTATTAGCCCAATTCCAGGATGTGTTTGCATGGTCTCATGAAGACATGGTGGGTTTATCCACTGACATTGTTCTTCATTGCCTTCCCATCAAAGAAGGATTCAAGCCAATTAGGCAAAAACTCAGGCGATTGAAACCTGAGTGGAGTTTAAAAGTCAAAGAGGAAATTGTGAAACAATTTCAAGCTGGCATCATCATGGTGTCTACATATTCGGAGTGGATATCCAACATTGTTCCCGTGCCTAAACCAGGGGGAAAGGTGCGAGTTTGCATGGATTACAAGGATTTGAACAAAGCTTGCCTTAAAGATAGCTTTCCCGTGCCCTTTATCCACATTCTTATTGACAATACTGCTCAATATGGCATGTACTCCTTTGCTGATTGCTTTGCAGTGTACCATCAAATTATGGTCGCTGAGGAAGATCGTGAGAAAACTGCTTTCATCACGCCTTGGGAAACCTTTTGCTACAGACGGTTGTCATTCGGTCTCATCAACGCCGGAGCAACCTATTAGCGAGCTATGATGGCTCTTTTCCACGATTTAATGCACAAAGAGATAGATATCTATGTGGATGACATCATTGTCAAATCCCGAAAGGAGGATGACCACTTAGACCATCTCACAAAACTTTTCAACAGGTTGCGTAAGTACAACTTGAAGTTGAATCCATGAAGTCGCCTTTGGTGTTAAGTCATGCAAGTTGCTAGGTTTCCTAGTCAGCCACAAAGGGATTGAACTGGATCCTACCAAAATCTAGGCCATCAAGGAAATGCCCATTCCTCAGACAGAGAAGGAAATACGGGGATTTTTGGGAAGAATCAATTTCATTAGCAGATTCATTTCTTAACTCACAGCAACCTATGAGCCTATCTTCAAGCTGTTAAGGAAGAACTTCTCCATGAAATGGAATGATGAGTGTTAGAAAGCCTTCCTTACCATTAAAAAGAAACTGATTAACGCTCCTGTTTTGGTACCTCCTAGGGATGATGTTCCCCTGTTCATGTACCTGTCCATCAATGACAATGCCATGGGCTACATGCTGGGGCAGAAAGACAATAGAGGCCAAGAACGAGCTATCTATTATCTCAAAAAAAGATTAAGCATCAGTGAACACAAGTACACTCTGATTGAGGAAACTTGTTGTGCTTTAGCATGGGCTTCCATGAGGTTACAACATTACCTCCATGGTCACATAACCCATCTCATATCCCGAATGGATCCTCTCAAGTATGTGTTCAGTAAGCCCATACTGAATTGTCGACTGTCCAGATGGCAGTTGATCCTATAGCAATTTTACATCGTCTACGTGACGTAAAAGTCTGTCAAAGGTCAAGGAATTGCGGATCAACTGGCCGCCGCACCTGTAGGGGACTACAAACCCTTAGAAACATACTTCCCTGACGAAGGGGTAATGGCAATTCAGCTACAACATCAGTACTTACATGCCGTACGTGGAGAATATATTTTAATGGAGCTGTTAATATAGAAGGCTCTGGAGCTGGAGCAGGTTTAATATCCAGTATGGGGGAGCAGTATCCCGTCGCCGTCAAATTATAGTTTGTCAGCACCAACAACACAGCTGAGTATGAAGGCTGTATCATAGGGCTAAAACTTGTCCGTTCAATGGGCATCAGGCGGTTAACTGTCTTTGGCGATTCCGAATTGGTAATCAAGCAATCCACCGGAATCTATCAACCCAAAGAATTACATTTGCTGCCTTACCATTGGCAAGTTCTACAGATGGCTTTGGAGTTTGAAGAAATCTCCTTTCTACACATTACTCATAATAGGAATGATTTTGCAGATGCATTAGCAACGTTGGCCTCCTTGGTTTACATACCGGACAAGGAAAACATGCCAAACATCACATTTACTCTGTAAAGAGGCCCAGTCTATGGGAATTACGTTGGAGAAGTATCGGATGAGTTACCTCCCATCCAAAACCCTTGGTATCAATGCATCAAGGAGTATCTACGAGATGGATCTACACCCACTGAGGCAAGCCTAACTGAGAAGAGGCGGATTCATTGACTTGCTATGAAATTCTACCTGAGCGGAGATGTACTCTACAAAAGAGATGCAGGATTAGGTCTCCTCAGATGTCTAGACAAAGACCAAGCTCAGAGACTCATGGATGAGATCCATGGTGGAGTATGTGGCCCACACATGAGCGGCCTCTTACTTGTCAAAAAATTTCTCGAGCAGGACATTATCAAGGCTTACACTCAAAGTCGACCGTGATGATCACGTCAAGAGTTGCTATCAATGCCGATTCATGGGAATGCTATCCACGCCTCTCAAAGGAACTCCACAATATGAGTTCGCCATGGCCCTTCTCAATGTGGGAATGGACGTGATCGGCCCATCGAGCCTAAAGCCGATAATGGACATCGATTCATATTCACCATGATCGACTACTTCACCAAATGGGTAGAAGCAAGATCCTTCCCCAAGGTCACTAAAGAAGTTATCATTGCTTTCATCGAAAACAATGTCATCTCATCGATATGGACAACCAGAGGTCATTGTGTCGTTAGACAATGCTAAGAACCTCAACAACAAAATGATGGAGGAGTTATGCGAAAATTCCACATCAAACATCTCAACTCCGTCATCTACCGTCCAAATATGAATGGTGCTGTTGAAGCGGCTAATAAAAACATCAAAAAGATCATGCAGAAAATGTCCGCCAATCATAAAGGATGGCCTGACCTCTTGCCTCTGACTTTACTAGCCTACAGAACTTCCATGCGAACTTCCACTGGGGCAACCCCCTACTCATTAGTCTATGGGAGGGAAGCAGTGCTCCCCATAGAAGTGGAAATGGAATCCTTTAGAGTATTGATGGATGCTCAGTTGGATGAAGACCAATGCGTACAAGACAGGTATCACCAATTGTCTCTGATAGACGAAAGGAGAACCCCGACAATCTTCCATGGTCAGTTATATCAGCAAAGGATCGCGCGATCCTACAACAAAAAAGTCCGACTACGGCAATTCAAACAACATGACTTGGTTTTAAAGAAGATCATTGACAACCAAGATCAATCTAAGGGAAAATTCGCTCCTAACTGGGAAGGCCCATTTGTTGTCAAGGAAGTATTGACAGGAGGTGCTCTCAAATTATAGGAAATGGATGGCGATGAATTTCCACAACTCATCAACTCGGACACCGTGAAACGGTACTATATCTGAAGTTACCATCAAACAAACATCCTGGTTTTTATTCTCAAATCACCAGTCATTCCGGTTTTGAACCCTTTCCTTTTTACATACTCTTCTGCCCCTCAAGGAAACATACACTTCAAGCCAGCATCCTGGTTTTTACTTCATTTCAAACCTTTCATACAATCTCGGTTATCCTGAAGACGGGATTTAACCTCTCACAATTTTGGTTATCCTGAAGACGGGATTGAACCTTTCACACCTGCAGTTTATCCTGAAGACGGGATACAACTTTTCTATGCTTGCAGTTTGTCCTGAGGATTTATCAAACTTTTTACACACTTGCGCTTTATCCCCATTATGGGATTAAACTTTCTTCTCCCAATATAGCTCGCAAATGGGATTCACGCTTATCTTCACCTTCAATTACGTCACGAGGCGAACTACGCCGACTTTGATCTCCCCGATACCCGAAGTACGTAGGCAACCATATTCTCTATGGCCCTACATAACAAAGAAAAAAACAACAAAAACATTTCTACCCTTTCTCTACAAAACAACAAAAACAACAAAAATACTTCTACACCCATCTCGCTTTCCGTGATTCAACAATTGAACCTCATACGCTAGGTTTGAACTCACGCAGACTTGATCTCCTCTTCAATAGGAATACGTGGCGACCATTCATAGGTACAATCTAACCCCTACCGTAACAACATACTTGTCACACTTGCATCGGGATCAATCTTCAATTCGCCCCATTTCATCGGGCCAGATCAAAGGGATGGAATTACCCAACCTCTTCTCACAAATAGAAGATTCAAGGACCATCTAAGTCATGATCGTGCCTCAAAGAGCAATACCAACCCATAAGAGATGGAATTAACTAGGCTTCTCACAAATAGAAATCTTGGCGACCATCCTAGTGCGGCGGCCAATCTCGCAGAGAAGAAGAAACCACCCTCCTCTCCATTTTTCCATACAGATACCAGTCCCAAGACATCAAAGATGGTAGGGATTTACAAAAATCTATGATCGTTCTGAGAGATCTTGCGACGTCTCAATGTCCATCTATCAAGGATAAGTTCAGAATGCATCAAGATCACAAGGCCCTAGAAAGACAGGCAAACATCAAGCAAGTATCAAGGCATAACTAAAAGGGAAGTGAATCAAAATATATTTCCCTGCCATATATAATACTGTTTGATATATACATATGTGTTGTACATGACAAAATGGCTAAGCTAGTGCAATGCGGTGAAAATACAAAGCTATCTACAGATCTGTGTGTATACGGACTATCAGATCTAACATAGCATCCCTCTCTGAAGACGGAGGAAGCACTGCAAGCTCCTGTCCAAGGGTATCTACACGAGCTAGTAGATCAGAGGCTAACTACATGGTGGCATAATGCTCATCAATGTAAGCACTCATATCGGCAAGACTGACAGTCATCTGGGATCTCACTGAAGTACTGTCTACAATGGCCACATCCCGCTCCACTATCAATACATCCCTGGCTGATCTAGCCTCATCCCTCTCTAACAGAGCGGTATCTCTCTCATCAAGAGCTATCAACATCGCGGACCTAGCCTGATCTCTCTCATAGGTCATCAGATGTAAGCTCTGCTCCAAATGTTGTGCCGAATACTGAGTAATAGTGGCACTCGGGGTGGGAGAATCCATCATAAATGCTGGCAGCCCAGCAGTCAAATCATCGGTGGGAATAATAGCCTCCTTATAGGCTCCTCATCGTCAAAATCAATCTCCCTCCGACCGTGGATACCGGCAGCCGAGTGGCGATCTCTATCTCCATCCGTGCGGAATACTCAAGAACAACTCGGATGATCGATGTAAAAATCGGCCAACTCGCCGATCCCAACAGCATACAACCCGGATCGCATCCTCCGCTGATAAACGGTGTGATGCGAAGCGCTGACTCACTGCCCCCTCATACGGATGAAAATCCTGGAACTGGTCAAACTGACACATCACGGCCAGTGGGTGGTAAGTAATCATGCCCCTCAATCCAGCCAGATGGAGATAATCCATTCCCGGAGCATGAGTAATGAAGCTTTAGGGTGAAATAAGACCTGAACACAGCAATATGGCAAACGGATCCTTAATCCCTGCCAAAAAAAGCTGACCACGATGCAACATCTGTGCACTCTGCAGGCTGAAAGGAGTATGACATGGCTATCTCCTAGGTGAAACAAAACCCTACTTGCTCTAAATGTAAGTGCTAATCGGTCCCTCAAGTGTGATATAAACCACACATACAAAGATGACCGAACTACACCTAAAACACTTTTGCCGGATAGGTGTAGTAGTATGTAGCTGACCTCAGTGTCTCTGCAATGATCATCGGTACAATGGTACGACCCTCCCTGAGAACTCTCACTACCATAATGACGCCGATATCTAGCTCATCCATGTACCGCGGCATGAAGACGTATGACAATACGCACAAAAGCAATACATCTACTCTGGCTGAATGCCAATGATCATCCGGTGTGGTGAAATCCCTGGAATGCCGCGTATAGTCATCCTCGTGAGCCAAACACACAAACAGAAACGCTGGGATATCACGTGGCCGGATGTAATCTCGTCCTGGACCACTCTACATCTCAATCCGGTGAGGGTCATGAACTGTCTGTTCATGTCTCCAATAGCCATATGCATGCAAGGTCTGTCCAGCGGCAGCATCGTCAACCGTGCATACTCCTCCAAAGTAGGAGTCAACTCCTGGGTCCCAAATCGGAAAACCTGTCTCTCCGATACCCAGTGCTCTAGCATGCCCTCTACAAATCCTGTGGGAACCTGAAACATCAATAGGGTCATAGTATGCTGCAACAAATCATCTACGATCACCATGTCTGATGGTGATATACTATCATACCATGAGCGCATACCAGCTACCACCACAAATGGTGGGGTATGATCAATACGGCTAACTATCGAAGAAGACATCCAGACAGTGAGTAGATCATAAGACCATCCAGAGGTCAATGCTGAATATCTCTGGACATACATACATATGCATAACATAATAATATGCATGATACAATAAATGGCAATATATATATAGGGAATGGAAAACTGTACATACATTCCTAAGTATATCATCATCTAATACATCTCTGTACAGCTAAAATACAGGGAAATTGGGTGAAGCTACCCAACATACAACAGAGGCCTATCAAAAGAGATAGCAAGAAATACATTAGTAAAAGTTAAGAGTATCAATGTCTACATCATCGATCCTGTCCACCTGATGTAACTCCTCCTGAGTCACTGGATCTCTATCTACAGGGATGTCAGGCCGATACAAAGGAGGATCTGCGCCGGGAAAACCATATCGGTCACCTGAGGGACCAGTACCAGAGCTGGAAGGATCAAAAGTATCTACCTCTGCAGGATCTCTGCCCAAATGCCGAATGAAAAGATGTGACCACCCAAATTGCCGAGTCATCATTCATCAATCATGTCACACGAGTCGGATCTCCGACACACGCTAGCCAATCCGTCATCATCACGGATCCTGGAACCATATCCCCCATAAACTGTGTGGCGGCGAATTCGAGCTCCAATTGTGCGAGGGATCCACCAATGCTGGAACATCTCCTGAGAACAGGGGCCCTCTGACAATGTAAACCGTCAATCCCCATCAATGGGATGTCAATGATGGGTGACGCCAAATAGGACAATAACGCTGGCGGGGAGGTAAGATCGGAGATACTGAATCTCTCCCTCAGTGCTCCTAATAAGACGCTTCTCCTAAAAGAGCTCCCATCCTCCATCTGTGAAGAGAGGAATCCTGCGGGTGGAAATGACGTACTCAACTCCAGTCGGGTACCCATCCTCAAAACCAACTCCCAAATGCTCTCTAGAGTAGGAAATCCTTGTGATGACATCGGCTGTCAATAGCTCCAGCTGTAGGCGACAATGAGTGAAACCCTCAGTAATAGGGACCTCCGCCAGTATGGAATGATGCCATCTCTGTCCTCATGGATAGGTATCTAAACCTAACACACTCACAGGACGCAAACAAGGAAGCCTCTCATAGGCCCAAAACTGCCAACACAAAGGCAAAGATCTGCTGTCAATCAACACTCTTAACCCATACATGGGAAAAGATAAGAGAAACACTCACCAGCAGAAATGGGTAGAATCCTAACCATGCTTCGGTTAAGCCCTGCGATCGCATGCACATTCCCCTGAGGAAATAGGCAAAGGTGTAGGAACCCCAATCATACTCTCCTATACGGCCCACGTGTCGAGTGGCGCTGATCAAAGCGATGGACACCATAAAAGAGTTATCTGCTATGAAGCAGCCCCTAATGATCATCAGGAACAATCACCGAAGAACGCGATCCCTGACTCTCACATCATCGGGTATAGGCTCACTCAACAGCCCACTCATAGCATCTATGCTCAAAGGACTGTCTGAACAGATCCCCGCCTTTAAGCGCCCCATGAAACTCCCAACAAGGATCTGACGGTAGTAGGGGTGATATCCGCCGTGCAAGGCACCGGCTTCCCTCCAAACTCCATACCTGTGATAAACCGCCAATCCATCGGTGTCATCACTCAAACAATGCCCTGAGGTAACCCCAGGGACAACGACGGGGTAGAATGGAGAAGAACCTCCCAAATCCCCAGCCATGGACGATCGCTCTGTAGTAATCATGCAAGGCCTGATACATAGAGTGGATGCTAAACCAGTTCCCTCGAGGCAGTGTGAAGCTGGGAACCTACATCAAATGCAGATCAACATCAGACTCCTTTACTCCTCATCAGTAGGAAATAAGGAAGATTAAAGATCTAACTTCATACCTCGTTTGCGTGCAGGTATATTAAAGGATGCCTACTAAAGTCACCCAGAAGATCTGGGTTCGCCACTTGAATACCTGGAAACTCCCTATGGGGAACACACACAGTAGGAGCAGGAACCTCGATCGGTGCATCCTCCTCCTCGTCCTTGACATTCGGCACTTCAACCCGAATGGGACGTATCACCGCCTCCGCCAAGCGACGAGGTTGTCTAATGAATCAATGGCCGAGGCTCTTCAAAAGCCCTCCTTCGCATACAATGTAAGTGGTCCTGTGGAACTACTCTCATTGATCCCGGATCCATGATATCTGGATAGCAAGTCTCCAAATCACCTCAAAAAGGGTGTGGTAATTTCTTACCTGGAGTCTTTTCAAAATTCATTCTATGATTACATGAATGCATGCATTGCTTTAACATACATCTGCAGTAGAGTTAAAAATGTACGACTACCCAATACCTACATTTTGGGAAAATTTTGCCATGGCCCCTTTGTAAAATGGGACTATCCACATGCACATAGGCATAACTAGGTGGCCATTCAGTAGCACACCTATACACAGTCATATACATCCTGTATGCATCAATACATTATAGTAAAAAATCTGTAAGTGTAGTCTAATTACCAGGATTATTTTGCTTGTCTACCTTTACTCATTTGTCCTCATATAGGATAAGAAATGATAGTAAAGGGTGCCAATTTGACTGCTTCAAAAGTCAAATTTTTTCACATCATTATGTTCAGCATGGTTTAATACTAACATTTGCTATTTTGAATATTTTTTATTAAGTCATATCAGCATGCATATTCACTACTATGTGTCTAAATGCATTTCATGCGATAAGTCATTTTCTAACGGATAAAAATTGGAAAAAAATACATGCATATGTTACCGTGACGCGATGAAGAACGCTTATACGGTGCGCGAGAATATGCCCAACTCAATGAGATCTCAAGAAGAGCTCTCGATTTCCTTCACGCATAACTTGAAAATGACTTATAAAAGCAACCATTTGCTATACATAGGCACGGTTGGTCAGTGGAAGCTAACTCCGGGTCCTAACGGTACACCGCAGGTACACTCATGACACTCCTACATGGGTCCCACACCTCCGACTCACTCTAGTTAGAGTTTCAAAGGAAGTCTCATGTCGAAAAGGCCAAATCGAATAAAAAGTGCTACTGCGATTGAGCTTTTAATAGCTGAAATCCTGGTTTCTCGTCGATCAGAGTTAAACTCCCGTCGTCTCAAAGGTATTCGCCTGAATGCAGGGAATACTATACTAATGAGTTCAGCATTCACAGATCATGCTCGGCAATACCCCACAAAGGTCCGATGCCATCAATGAGTGTCAGGCAACCTTGATGTATCCCCGGCGGGGGTCACAACGCGCATCTTTCAAGCATCTACGTATCCCTAGCGGGGGTTACAACACAATGCAACCATTGATATACACATCAATGAAGGTCAAGTAGCCTTGACATCATGTCAGCCGATGGAAAGTAAACCCATCGAAGCAACCTTCCCCGGTGGGGGCTACAACGCAAAGCTACCATTGACACATACATCAATGAAGGTCAAGCAACCTTGACAATGCATCCAGCAGGGATTTATCCGGTGATACACACATCAGCGAAGATCAGGCAACCCTGATAACAACAAACTGTTGGCAGTAACTCCAATAAAATGAGGGAATATGTTATACACATCCTCAAACAGACAAAGCTTTATCCCCACAGATCTCTTACACACAAGAGGTACCTCTATGGAATATAAGCCGATGTCTAGGATTCAAGACTTTGGTGATATCCCCAACGTCAACATCCTTGGAGACTTGGATCGCATGTCCAAGCCATCACTGATTGTCATCCCAGCAGGATTACCTGAAAATCATGCATCATACATTTGCATAATGTTGCTGCATATAGCATCATGCTTATCTTGCTTGCATTTCAAGTGTCTAGTATTCTTTATCCTATCCATACCTTGTATTGCATGAATATGATAAAGAGGGGCAATTATAGACACTCGAAATTTTCTGCACTCCTATTACTAACATTGCAGGAGGGTAGATTTGTCTTTTGGAGATAACCCTGAAAGATAACTTACATCCATTTTGGATACTATCTAAGTTCGGCCCAAACCCGAACACAAACCGGAACATCATCTCAAACCTAGAACACACACTGAATAAACAGCTTTCCAACTTTAGATAACCGAGAGATATGTAGATCAAAAGACCCAAGCAACAACACCGGAGAGGACAGATTCTGTCTCAAGGATAACACCATGATGCTCGGTTCCAAATCCCGTAGAGAAACACTGGGAGTAAGAAATTCCCATCCTTGGTGATAGCCCTAAGAGATGTCATTGCGCTCCCATGATAACCCCGAAAATTCTTGTTTCAAACATATGCAATCGCCTTCAACCTCGACATCCTATCAAGCACACACACACCTCGAACCGGAGATAACAACGGGCGGCATGCGAACGCCCACGGATGATAAAGGAGACATACAAGCAAAGCAGCACCGATCTCGGATGTAACCCCGAGCAACGTCTACTTTTCGCTTAAAACCAAGATAACCCCAAAGAGGTCATAACGTCATCTTACCATATCAAAAGATGATATCGCACATACCAACAAGTAGTCCAATCTCAATCTGTAACCCTGAGCAACGTCTACTTTGAACTCAAACTGGCGATAACCCCATGTAGGAGTCAAACGTCATCTTGTTCCTTCGATAATGGCACATCATCTCAACACTTCATACATACATACATCCAACAATGTCCCACACGAGTTTAGAGGATCGACAATCCCGAGTGACTATTACGCGCGGGCGATTTTTGGATAGAATTTAAAGCTTGAAGACCATGGGCATAGACCCCTCTTACTGACTTCGTACAACCTCTAATCCATGTCATTGCATAACTCTCGACACAATCGGTCTGAAGAAGGTCAGATATACCTCGTTTAGATGCTCGAATTGAAGTTCTACAAGTTCGAACAGACATTACAGTGCACAACTGCACGTACTACGAGACGATGGGACCCGCGAGGCTCGGATGCACCATGACCAAGCCAGCAGGTATAACTCATGGCTACCACAGTGTATCTCGCTACCATCCGCCTATATATACAAGCCTTGGGGTCACCATTTGAGAAGAAGAGGAGGGAAAAAGGTGAAGAAGCCTCATCCATTTTGCTCTGCGCATACACATCTTTTGAGTGTTTCCTCACTTCTAAACACTAGTTAGCTCACATATAGCTATCTTTTATCCCATGAGCCGAGTGTT
The DNA here is from genome assembly GCA_020205605.1 of Panax ginseng. Taxonomy (NCBI): domain Eukaryota; kingdom Viridiplantae; phylum Streptophyta; class Magnoliopsida; order Apiales; family Araliaceae; genus Panax; species Panax ginseng. The sequence continues at coordinate 54,279,269 of CM035149.1, read as the reverse complement.
TATCCATTTAAAGTCAATAAAGTCTACTTTGGCAGCCCACCGTAAGCCTTCTCATATTTTATAAAGCCTTCTTCTCATATTAGCACACACCGTTGTACACATTTGAGAGTCGTGTGGAGTGTGTTTGCCCGAACTTCGGTCCGTGGTTTTCATTTCTCATCTCAGTATATATACTTATATATATATATATTTCATATATGGACTAACATTATCGAAGTTATGCCTCGATTGAGCCTGAGACTTTGGTCCAGGCGTTTAATTGCTTATATATATATATATATATATATATATATATATATATATTTATATATAACATTGTCGGACATATCCGATGAGCACGGATTCACATCCGGTTATGAATCGCTTTAATATATATATATATATATATATATATATATATTTGTACATATATATATATATTTATATTCATGTCCTACCGAGAGTTTACTTGCGTGGCCTTTTACAAATTTTATTTACATTTCGTCTTGCTCGAGTTTACTTACAGGGTAGTTGATCGCTTTTACACTTTATTTACATTTCATCCCACCCGAGTTTACTTCTTGGTGGTTGATCATGTCCATATATATATATATTTACCGCTTTTATATATTTACATTTCCGATCCCCATGGAGTTGCTTCGAGGTGGTTGATCGTATCTCGTATATATATATTTACGACTTTTTATATATATAATCGCTTCGCTTTGCTTTATATATAATTGCGATATCATGTGAGCCTAGGAATCATGTGATCATAGGTTCGATTTCTTGAATCTAGATTCTGTTCCCCATGATGGACATTTTTCACCGTAGTGACTTTGTACATTATTTTACAAATGTCTCAATTTCCTTGGATGGTCATTATGCCCATGAGGAGTTCTAAGATCGTTGTATATATTATTTTCTAGACCTGCTCTGTATCTCAAAAAATAAAAGCAAACAAGCCGAACATTTAATAATAAAATGGAAGTATGAAAAGGTCTCAATTCCTATTGAGCACAGGGTTTGAAAAAACCTCTTTTATAAAACTTCATTGACATATCTTGGTTAAAACTAAATTTTTCTATAAAATTCAAACCTTGTGTATATAGGTGCGAACGAGGCCTCGCACTACTTTCAAATAATTGCACATTGATCCATACACACACACACAAACACACACATTCATATAACAATTTCTTTGAAAAGTGGTGGTCACCGTAGTAACACACGGATGTCGAAGTGCTAACACCTTCCCTCCGTATAATCAAGCCCCTGACCCAAAATGAATCTCAGCCTTATAGATCTGCCTAGCAGTGTAAAAATACTGGGTCAATGTGCAAACTTTTTCAGTTGCATTGGTGCAACCAGTTAAATACACCAACTGGCGACTCTTAAAGTCAAATCGTTGACATTACACATGTCAGACCTTTTTCACTTATTTTTTAAACAAATCTCACATTAACATGAGAACACCAAAGAACAAGTAACGAAAAGGGACTCTCAAAAATCCCGACGTCGACATATCGCATACATGGTGAAATTCTTCTGTTATTCCATTCTTTATTATTCTGTTGGAATATCCTGTCTGTGCGTATTACGCATGACTTGGTTCTATTATTTATTTTTCTGTTGGAATAACCTGACTGTGCGATCTATCGCATGCCTGGTGAAGTCTTTTATTATTTCATTCTTTATTATTACATTTGGAATATCCTGGTGCGTAAGCGTACACATGACTGGTTCCATTATTTATTATTCTGCTGGAATAACTCGTCTGCGTAATTTTATCGCATGCATGGTGAATTCTTCATTATTCCATTCTTTATTATTCTGTTGGAATAACCTGTCTATGTGGATTACCATATGCATGGTGAATGACCCTTCGTATTAATTTCTTATTAAATTGTGGAAATGATCTGTCTACGTGGATACCCCGCATGGCGGGCGAAAATCCATTTGCAGTTTTATATGTTCTTTTATACTCAGTTGGTTAAAGCTTTGACTTCTATACTCCATGAAATTAGTGGAATATCCTTGATATTTTCACTTCATCCATTATCTTTTCATGGAAATATTCTTCTGAGCATTCTTGAATTTTACTCTACAAAGAAGTATCATGTTGACAATTTAGACGTTATTAGTTCCTGGATAAATTAATTCTTGAACTTGTTTTTATTGAATTCTTATATCATTGTCATCATCCTCGTGTTTATATTATGTTGAAAGTCATCTGTGGCACAGTGGTGCATAGATGGACTTGGTATGATTATGACCATGGATTAATCGGTAGATAATCACGAATGTAATGTTACAAATGATGTGATAAAAGTCCTCATTGGCCGTAGTGCATTGATGGACATGATTGTTGGCATGATCATGACCATTGATGAATACACGAATATCTTTAACCAGAGTGCATGGATAATTTGTGGTTGTGATACTAATGAATATCCTCGGCCGTAGTGCGGGATGATGTGAATTATTTATTGTCGAGTCTCAAACGATAAAAGTGATGAAAAACCTTTTTAAATCATAAAAGATAGTAGATTTTATTCTCTACTTGACTCTTTTAATGGATTGCTTGTTCTGCTGCAGTTAAACTTGATGTTTGTTATATTTTATTAGTTTAACATTGTTGAAGGCTAACGATAATTTATTTTGCATTATCTTAGTCATAATATTTCTTACTGGGCTAGTTGATCTCACCCTTTTTCTTTCATTGTTCTCTTCAGGAAATGAGAACGTAGCAAGGACTAGTCGGGGAACGGAGTGACGGTCCAGAGGATAGCGTTAGTAGTCCTCACTATTCTATGAAATAGTGTGTTAATAAATGTATTGAGGACTTATTTTGAGTTTGAATACTGTCTAGAAGACAATATTTGTATTAAAACTCTCAGCTCATGTTGTATATTTAAGATTGTATTTGTATTCTGTACCATGTATTTGGCGACTCAGAATATGTGATGTATACCTATTTTGGGGGCGTCACAGAGACACTAAACCAAGTATGTAGGTGCTTCTTAGAGAATAATTTCACTGAACGTGGCTCGCTAAGGAATACCTAATGGAGTTTTATTTGTCTGTCAATAGGAATTCCTGTAGTGATAGTAGTACAAGTGATCTTTGGACTTGAGATCATCATAGTATCTTGTGTATGATGAGTTATACTTTAACTTATTCCTTAAGACTCTTAGGATATATCAAAGGGTATGCTTGGGTATAATAAGTTATACATGGAGATAATGTATGATCAATAAAGAATCTACCGCTTCTAGTAAAAGAAGAGAAATGTCCTATGTGATTCGATAAATGACAACCCAGTAGTCCTTGGCCAAGGTAGAATAAATTAGAAAGGAGTTTCTAATTTGCATTATTTGGAGTTGTGCATTTAAGAGTCGAAATACATATAATTAAATAAAATAAGACTTAATAGTAATTCCATGTCTTATATTTAATTAGAACATTATATGGTGGAAGGATTGAATTGTATGGTAACTATTTACTCAAAGGTTCTTTTATGATTAATGTTGAAATCTATATTATCTGAAAAGTCGTTAATCGCTATGGAGGCTTATCCCTATTGTAGAATAAATATTATTTATTTAAATAAGATTAGAATTGTTCTAATTGATTTATTCACAACCGGTTTAATATGGAGAACCTAAAGGGTCACACCATAAAAGGAAGAATAATTATTTAAGAAGCAAATGACATAATCGTAATAATAAGTTAAGTATATTTAATTTAATCTATGGTGATAGAATAAATTAAATAGCTTAATATTTATTATGTAATATTTTAGAAATATTAAATATAAATTAATAAGAGGAGTCTTATTATTATTATTATTACTATTATTATTTAATTCCTAAAGGATTTTGAGAATTAATTAATAAAAGTACTCTCATATAATCCTAATAAGATTAGGAGGTTAAATTAATTAAAAGATTTTAATTAATTATTCCTAATAAGATTGGGAGCATAGTTAATTAAAAGAATTTAATTAATTAAAATAAGAAATCCAATTTCTTAATTGTTAAGGAGAGTTGCCCACATCTATAAATAAGAGGAGTCTTATTATGGGTGAGAGGGTTGTTGACTTTTTCACAACATACGTGATTCCAATTGTTGGAGAGTACGCTCTTTTTCTATAGAGATAGAAAAACTAAGGTTTAGCCAACCACCCATTTTCTTGAATATTTCTTCTTCCTTAGTGGATCACCTCTAGAGGCCAAACACTTGGGTGGCTAACGTTGATCAAAGGAAGGAACCAAACCCGGTGGATTCAAGTTGAACGCGAAAGGATTTGGAGGTGAACTTGTACCTGAGGAAACTCGAATCTTCAAAGGTATGATTCTTGTTTTTTATCTTTTCGTTTAATTAATAATTGTGCATAAAGGATGATCCGAGTATATGGTTTGTAAAATTTTAAAACTCTGATTTTCCACGTTTCTGCTTATTTTGTGCAATTTGATTGCGTTCACGAATAAAATATAAACCTAACACTAAGCCTGAGAATAGAGAAGAAGAGAAGAAGAGAGGAAGAGAGAAATTGAGAGGAAGAGAAGAAGAAATTCTATGTGAAGGTTGGAGAATCAAAGAAAAAAAACAAGAAGATCGTTTGAGTTTTCTAACTAATTAAAGGTAATAATCTAATTTTAAACTCTAGTTGTGTTTTCTTAAAATTACTTCACTGTAATTAAGTTTTGATGAAGAATTTCTTGATATGTTTATGGGTATGAATAATCCGTTATATGTAATCTATAATTGGTTTTGGGTTATCAAAATCATGAAAAATATGATGAAGAAGAGGAAATTGAGTTATTGATGAAATATGTATGTTATGGCTTAGTTGGAGTCAAATATTGATGGTTAGAACATGTATATAATCTGAAATTGATAATAGATGTTGTTAGTATGTTGAAAAACGAAAACATCAAAGTTTAAACGAATTGATTCGGTTAGGAATCGAATTTGTGGTGAATGATTACGCTAAATATGTTAAAACATGTAAAACTAATATGAACACGTGTTTGGGTGAAGATTTAGGTTTGTTAGTGTTTCTGTAAATTGTTATAACTCTAGTATGTTGTAGTTCTATGAATTACAAATCCATAGAGTCGAAAACGGACTGATTTGGGTGTGTATAACTCAAGTTATGAAAGTTGGAAGGAGAAAGGGTTAAAAATTCGTAAGAACAGTAAAACTAAAAAAAACCGTGTAACTACTACTACTGAGGAATGATTTACGCGCTAGCCCCCAAGGCTATTTGGGGCAATTTGCAATACTTAATAGTTGACACTATTTGGAGAGTTTTGACCTCCTGTAGTAAAATAGCCATAACCTTTTCATACGAACTCCGATTGAGGTGATTCAAGATGATCCGGAACGAGGACGAATCGACCTACTGTAAGACCCCAAATAATTAATAAATGAAATTTAATTTCCACTAATTATTATTTTGAAATAGTAAGGGTAGATGTGATTAATGTGGATAGTTATGGGTAAAATACTCAAATATTTTAAAATAAGCAAGTGGTTATAAAATATTCATTTTTGACGAGGAATATTCATTTGGTCGTGGAATATTCATCTTTTGTCGGGAATATTAAATCTGACATTTACGCAGCCATGTGTGGGCCCCATAACGAAAAGCGATTGGAGAAAAAAAGCGACAAATATAAGTTGTTTAAAAATAACAGCGTAATTATTACCATTTACCTTTGTTGGAATACCGGTGGTTAAAACACACGATGTCTGCGCGTTGTTGTCTGATGCTTACGGTATTGCACCAATTATTGACTCTTACGTAAGAAGGCACTACTCAATAATGGTTACGATAATTCTTTATTCGATATTTTATTGGTTCAATAATTGTTGTGTTGATATTTTATATTCTTTGTTGTTTTCAATAATTGTCATTACACGGTATTTTTTTATTATCGAAGCAATAATTCATATTATCTGAATAATATTATTAGATAACATTATTGGCAATATCTAGAAAGTTACATCTAAGGAGAGGTTTGGTCACCTAATTGCGCGCCATGAAGGAGAAATTCTTATTGGAAAGCCCCCTCTCACTGAAGGCGCACGGTTGTCGATATTGTGATTACATAATATTATTTGTGAATAATTAATTATTGATTCATATGATGAGGAAAATATTGATTTTATGTGGATATAGATGGAGAAAATTTTTAATGTGACAATTGTTGAAAATTAAAATTTTATCTTTTTTGATAAAATAATTCATTTAAATATATATATTATTATATTTTAATAATATAATAATGGTGATATTTTTACAACGAATGTGGGATATATGAGTATATCTGAGGAGGAAGAGAGTATTTTTGTTGCAATAAATGTTTAAAACATGTTAAACATGTCAAATTGGACCCCATTTATTGATTGAAATTTGATTATAGCGTGTAAAATCGCTTGGTTTGTGGATTTCATCAATTTTTGTTTGGAATTTGAAAACACTTTCTTACGAAAAGTTGTAGAAATTGAATTTCCTATAAAAACACCTTGAGATTCGAATTTTCTAACAAAAGGGCTATTTATTATGAATTATTGAAGTTAGGAGTTCAAATAATTGATTTTTGGAAGTTTTAATTGTTTAAAATAACAAAAACATTTTTTATATGTTGTGTGCCTCATTAATCACATGCTAGGTGGCTGATTTCAGATTCCCAAAGGATGGCGTAGAATTTTTTTTATAAATATGTTATTATATTAAATTTTCTGCTTTGGTGTTCTAAGCAATTTCCTATAAATAGGTGCTTAGGTTAGAATTGAAAATCACACAAGAAATCAAGTTTTCTCTCTATATTATCGGCGTATTCTTGTGAGTATTTTGAGTATACTTTGAGTATTGCTATCGGTGAAAGTTCAAGTTATAGCTTTATATCCGATATTCCAGTTAAATCTTCTTTTTCCGAGGTAAGGGATATTTTTTTTTCAGAAATGATATTATTTCTTCAATATCATTATCTTTGAAATATTGATCTGAAGTTTTATCAAATTTGGAACTTTTGGTGTCTGAGTTACTATTTACGTATCGGCACTATTCACGTATCTGATCTTTATTCACGAATCTGGCCTTATTCATCGAAAAAATAAAAATTTTCCTTTTTTGTCTAAAATATCTATTGTGGATACTAGTTTTGATTGTATCCATGTTTTGATCATTTTTGATTTTACACCACTATGATTATTTTTTGAGGTATTTTTTGACGGATAAAACAAAGTACTAATCCTTAATCCTTAATCCTTGTCATTTTGTTTCACTTTGGATTCGTTTTTTAAAAAAAAAAATATTTTCATCATCCTCGGTCTTAAATGATGATATTATTGAATATCTTGACTGAAGGTGCAAAGATGATTGATTTCGATGAATATCTTTGGCACAGAGTGCAAAGATGAATGATTTCGATGAATATCTTTGGCCGTAGTGCAAAGATGAGCAGTGTTTAGATGAACATGACCCAATCGGTGAATATCCTTGGCTTTGTAGTGCGAGGATGAATATATGATTCAGATATATATTGATTGATGTTATAGGGATAAAAATATTGATGATGGACTATTAAATTCATAGATATTAGTAGATTTCATCCTCTCGTAACTCTATGAATTAATATTTTCCGTTCTGATATTGATTTAAAACTTGTTGTCTATTGTATTCTATTAAATTTTTCCTGTTGAAGACTAACGATAATTTATTGTATATTATCTTAGTCATAATATTCTTCTTTGGGCTAGTTGAGCTCACCCTTTTCCTTTTTGTTCCATTTTTCTTCTCGGGAGGCGAGAATGTAAGCGAATACAGTCTGGGTATGGAATGATGGTTTTAGAGAGTTGTTTAGTAGTCCTCACCATTTTTGTAAAATAATGTATCAATAATTATGATGAGGATTTATTTGTATGTGGATATTGTTTAGATGGCAATATCATATTTAAACTCACAGTTTTCTTTGTTGTAATAATAAAGTTGTAGTTGTTTACATGTAATGGTATGACTCGGAATGGGTGATGTATACCTATTTTGGGGGTGTCACAGTTGGTATCGAGCTTAGGGATATGATCTCTGGTGGAGATCGGGGAATAGAACTAGGAGGGAGAGACGAGTAAATCCTTCCGCTAGTGTGTCCTACCTAAGCTTATTTGATAGTTGAATGGTCAAGATATGGGATATTATGTGATATATTGATTTCCTTAATTAACCCTTGTTTTATGGCGATGATTTGAGAATGTCGATTTGAGAATATTAACAATGGAAATGAGACCGTGGAGACGCCTTTACTCACACAACGAGGAGAACGTGCAACAGTGGGCAATGTTCCTCCTGTGAACAACACCACCGATCGAGGACGATGAACGATGCAATGTTTAGAAGTTTTTGCGGTTCATGCAAAATCGAATTTAGGAGACTTCGTGTTCAAAACATAGGAGTAAATGATAGCAATTCACGGGTTATCACAACAAGCCAGTTCAAAGAGTTGGGACCACCGAATTTAAGGGAAAGACAGATCCGATCATGGCGAAACATGGGTCAAGCAAATTACCAAGATATTCGATGTCTTGGGATACGAGGAAAACGTAGGTTCCATTCTCCACCTTTATGTTCCGTGGTATGGCAGCGGACTCTTCGGTGGGAGTTCATGTGACGTACCATCCATTGCACTCAAGCATGTCTTGGGAGACATTTGAAACTATTTAATGACAAATACTTTCCGAAAGTGTTCGTCATATGAAGGAAGTGGAGTTTATTAGACCGAAGCGAGAACAACATGGCGGTGTCTCCGAAGACGAATGAAGTTTGCGAGTTATCCGGTTTTGCACCTCATTTGGTGGAGAATGAGGAGCATGTATGGCGGATGTTTACGAGAGGTTTGAAACCCATATGTCGATCTCATCTCTCATAAATTTTCTCTCTATTCGGATGTTGTTATGAGGCTCAATTGTTAGAGTGAGATAACTTGAAATACGGTCAACCGAGGTACCACACAATCGAGGATCATCACAGGAGATAGCAATCAACAAAACAACAATAACCAATGGAGAAAGAAAAAGACGGACAAAAATGGTAACCACTCCTGGTGGTAATCATAGCCATGAAAATAGAAGAAGCGCGAGTCGGAGGAGATTTTAAAAAGAGAGATTCAACAACGACCATGTGAAGGCGACGATTGCCGGCTGACAAGCGGGTTCCAAGGGAGGAGAAACGACCACCCGGTCATATGCTATAAATCTTTGGGAAGAGGACATATCGGTCCAAACTGTCCTAGCAATTCCGGTATGCTATAATTGTGGAAAGGAAGGACATATCTCTCGAGATTGCAGTAGCAAAACCTAGTTCAATGAGGGAGACGGTGACTCAAAAAGACATCCCCTGAAAAAGTCAAAGTCAATCGGTTCTAGAAGAAGCGTTTGTTGTGGTGGTCAAAATCGAGGAACCCAAAGCGAGGTGATCACGGGTAAGCTATTTATAAATTCTTGTGAAGTTTATACTTTACTAGATCTGGTGCTTACCCATTCATTTATCTCTCTGCCTTGTGCTCAACGTTTAAACTTGACTCTGGGAGAAATTAGACTTTGACCTATCTGTGGAAACTCCATTAGGAGAAACTTTCATCACATCCACTATTTTATAAATCTTGTTTGATTCAAGTTGGCACCATCACCTTACACATTGACCTTATCTCTTTAAAGATACTTGCTTTTGATGTGATTTTAGGGATTGATTGGTTAACTACTCATCATGCCAAAATTGATTATTTTAAATAAGGTTGTTAGCTTTCATATTCTAAACAACTGTTATCACGAATTCAAGCAACTAAACCATTAAAATCAATCACTCGCCATATCTAATCATAAAGCTATTCGTTTATTAAAAAGCGGATGTCAAGCTTTCTTAGCCCATGTTATGGATTTGAATAAAGACACGTCAAATTTGAATAATATTCCTGTTGTTATTGACTTTCACGTCAGTTTTCACGAAGAACTTCCGGTCTACCCCGAGCGTGAAGTTGAATTCTTTATTACCTTGAACCTGGTACAAAGCCCATTTCTAAAACCCCATATCGAATGGCTCTATTGAACTTGAGAGTTAAAGGTCCAACTACAGGAGTTGTTGGACATCGGTTTCATTCGTCCTAGTACATCTCCTTGGGGTGCTCCTGTTTTATTCGTAAAAGAAGAAAGATGGGAGTATGCGACTTTGTATTGACTATAGGAATTGAGCCATGTCACTATCAAGAATAGGTATCCTCTACCTCATATTGATGACTTGTTTGACCAATTCAAAAGGAGCACAATTCTTTTCAAAAATCGATCTTAGTTACGGATATCATCAATTTGAAGATTAGAAGCGAGGATATTCAAAGACTACCTTTAGAACTTCGATGCGGGCATTATGAATTCCTAGTCATGTCTTTTGGATTGACTAATGCCCTACTGACTTTCATGGATATGATGAACCGAGTATTCAAGGAATATTTGGATCGATTCGTTGTTGTCTTTATTGATGACATCCTCATATATTCCAAAAGTGGTGAAGATCATGAGTACCATTTGAAAATTTGGTACTACAAAGGCTTCGTGAAAATAAGTTATATGCCAAGTTAAAGAAATGCGAGTTACGGCGAGAAGTAGCATTTCTTGAGCAACGTCGGTGTCAAAACATGGAGTATCTGTTGACGGCCAAGATTGAAGCAATACAAAGTTGGAACAACAGAAGGCGGTGGTGAAGTCGTAGCTTTACGAATCTAGTTTGTTATTATCGGAGATTCGTGGAAGGTTTTCTCGAATCACTACTCAGATTAACTCGAGTTGACTCGGAAGGATACAAAATTCGTTTGGAGTGAAGAATGCGAGAAGAGTTTCCAAGAGCTTTAGAGGAGACTTATTTGACTTTGTGTTCAACAATACCATCTGGTTCTGATGGATTTGTTATCTCACACGATGCTTCGGCAAAGGGTTAGGATGTGTTCTCATGCAACATGGGAAAGTCATAGCCTATGCCTCCATGACAACTTAAAGAATATGAGAGGAATTATCCTACTCATGATCTAGAGTTAGCGGCCCGATCGTTTTAAGCTAAAGATCTGGAGGCACTATCTTTATGGGGAGAAAGTGGAGATATATTCGGACCATAAAAGTCTTAAATATTTCTTCACTCAAAAAGAACTTAACATCTTGAACGACGTTGGCTCGAGCTATTGAAAGACTACGACCACACTATTCAATACCATCCCGGAAAAAGCGAGCGTGGTAGGTGGCGGCGTTGAGTAGAAGATCATATCACGAGGAGCGAGTGCGATGATGTCAAGTATCGACAGAGCCAACTTTAATAGAAAAATTTAAGGTTGCTCAAGCCACCGACCTGGAGCTTGTGCATATGAAGAAAAAAGTACAAGAAGGTGCTATTCCGGAAGCGAGAATCGATGAAGAAGGAATACTTCGAGTCCACTCTAGACTTTGTGTACCTAACGACTCGATTTGAAGTACAAGATTATGATGGAGGCACACACATACACCATTTGCAATCCATCCTGGAAGTACTAAAATGTATCGTGATCTTGACATACATTTTGGTGGAACAATATGAAGAGAGAGATTGCAAAGTTTATCTCAACATGTTTAACTTGTCAACGTGTAAAGGTGGAGCATCAAGTGCCTAAGGGACCATTGCAACCACTTAAGATTCCGAAATGGAAGTGGGAACACATTACCATGGATTTAGATTCACGGGTCTTCCCACGGTTTCTCAAGGCATAAATGCTATTTGGGTTATTATTGATAGATTAACCAAGTGCGCACATTTCTTTACCGATATCTGGAGACTTATTCTCTTGAACATCTTGCTAGTATGTATGTAAATGAGATTGTGAGGTTGCATGGCATGCCGTATCTATAGTTTGAATCGTGACCTAAGATTCACTTCAAGATTTTGGGTTAGCTTGCAAAAAGCTATGGAGTGCGGATTTACGATTGATTCGGCATACCATCCTCAAGCGGACGACGGACAATCGGAGAGGACTATTCAAACTCTTGAAGATTTATTCGGACTCTGTGTCCTAGACTTCAAGGCGATTTGGGATAAGTATTTACCATTGGTGGAATTCTCCTACAATAACAGTTATCAGGCAAGTATAGGTGTGGCCCCATTCGAAGCATTATATGGACAAAAATATCGCTCTCCAGTATGTTAGGACGAGGTGGGTGAAGCAACATTGTTGGGACCCAGAGTTGAGTGCGTATGACCATGAGAAAAGATCCAAATGATTAGACAACGCATACAAATGGCACAGGATCGACAAAAGAGTTATGCGGATCTTCATCGAAAGGGCGTGCGATTTAGTATAGGGGATCATGTATTGTTGCGTGTTGCCCGTGAAAGGAGTTATAAGATTTGGGAAGAGAGGAAAGCTCAATCCACGATTTATTGGTCCATTTCAAATTACGAACCGAAGTAGGAAATGTAGCCTATAGACTCAAACTTTACCTCCAAGTATCTCTCGTGTTCATAATGTGTTTCACATATCCATGCCAGTAAATATGTGAAAGACCCGAACCACGTTATTGAGTTAGAACCGGACGAGATAGCTGAAGAATTAACGTATGAGGAGGTACCTGTCAAGATCTTGGATAGGAAGGAGCATGTCCTACACACGAAGGTCATACCACAAGTTAAAGTCTTGTGGAGGAACCATGCTATAGAAGAAATGACACAGGGAATTGGAAGCGAAAATGAAAGCGAGGTATCCTCATCTTTTGAAACACCAGTACGTATGTCAATTTCGAGGACCGAAATTTCATAAGGAGGAGGTTAGTAAGACCCCAAATAATTAATAAATGAAATTTAATTTCCTTTAATTATTATTTTGAAATAGTAAGGGTTGATGTGATTAATGTGGATAGTTATGGGTAAAATACATAAATATTTCAAAATAAGCAAGTGGTTATAAAATATTCATTTTGACGGGGAATATTAAATCTTGTTGGGGAATATTAAATGCGATGGGCGCTTGACCATGTGTGGAGCCCCATAACGTGACGCGATTGGAGGAAGAAAAGCGACAAATATAAGTTGTTTAAAAATAACAGCGTAATTGTTACCGGTTTACCTTTGTTGGAATACCCGGTGGTTAAAACACGATGTCTGGCGTTGTTATGCGATGAAGCATGTGGTATTGCACCAATTATTGACTCTTACGTGAAGGCACTTTCTCAATAATGGTTACTGATAATTCTTATTCGATTATTTTATTGGTTCAATAATTGTTGTGTTGATATTTTATATTCTTTGTTGTTTCATAATTGTCATTACGTATTTTTTATTATCGAAGCAATAATTCATATTATCTGAATAATATTATTAGATAACATTATTGGCAATATCTAGAAAGTTACATCTAAGGAGAGGTTTGGTCACCTAATTGCATACCAAGATGAGGAGAAATTCTTATTGGAAAGCCCCCTCTTTCATAGGAGCTGCACGGTTGTCAATATTGTGATTACATAATATTATTTGTGAATAATTAATTATTGATTCATATGATGAGGAAAATATTGATTTTATGTGGATATAGATGGAGAAAATTTTAATGTGACAATTGTTGAAAATTAAAATTTTATCTTTTACGATAAAATAATTCATTTAAATATATATATTATTATATTTTAATAATATAATAATGGTAATATTTTTACAACGAATGTGGGATATATGAGTATACGAGGAGGAAGAGTATTTACATTTGCAATAAATGTTTAAAACATGTTAAACATGTCGGTGGACCCCATTTATTATTTGAAATTTGATTATAACTTTATAAAATCGCTTGGTTTGTGGATTTGGTCAATTTCATTTGGAATTTGAAAAACTTTCTTCCGAAAAGTTGTAGAGAATTGAATTTCCTATAAAAACACGCGAGATTCGAATTTTTCGACAAAAGGGATATTTATTGTGAATTATTGAAGTTAGGAGTTACGAAATAATTGATTTTTGGATGTTTTAATTGTTTAAAATAACAAAAACGTTTTTTATATGTTGTGAGCCTCATTAATCACATGCTAGGTGGCTTATTTGATTCCCAAAAGGATGGGCGTAGAAATTTTTTATAAATATATTATTATATAAATTTTCTGCTTTGGTGTTCTAAGCAATTTCCTATAAATATGTGCTTAAGTTAGAATTGAAAATCACACCAGAAACTGAAGTTTTCTCTCTCTATATTATCGAGCGTATTCTTGTGAGTATTTTGAGTATACTTTGAGTATTGCTATACGGTAAAAGTTCAAGTTATAGCCTATATCCAGTATTCCAGTTAAATCTTGTCTTTCCGAAGGAGTAAGGGATATTATTTTTTTTCGTAATGATATTATTTCTTCAATATCATTATGCTGAAATATTGATCTGAAGTTTTTATCAAATTTGGAACTTTTGGTGTCGGAGTTACTATTTACGTATACGGCACTATTCACGTATACGGTACTATTCACGAATACGGCACTATTCATCGAAAAAATGAAAATTTTCCTTTTCGTCCAAAATATCTATTGTGGATACTAGTTTTGATTGTATCCATGTTTTGATCATTCTTGAATTTTACACCACTATGATTATTTTTGGACGTGGATAAAACAAAGTACGAATCCTTAATCCTTAATCCTTGTCATTTTGTTTCACTGGATTCGTTTCTTTAAAAAAAAATATTTTTCATCATCCTCAGTCTTAAATGATGATATTATTGAATATCTTTGGCCTGTAGTGCAATGATGATTGATTTCTGATGAATAATTTCTGATGAATATCTTTGGCCCGTAGTGCAAAGATGAACAGGTGTTTAGATAAACATGACCAACTGGTGAATGTCCTTGGCCTGTAGTGCAAGGATGAATATATGATTCCAGATATATATTGATTGATGTTACAGGGATAAAAATATTGATGATGGACTGTTAAATTCATAGATATTAGTAGATTTCATCCTCTACGTAACTCTTCTATAAATTAATATTTTTCACTGCGAGTATTGATTTAAAACTTGTTGTCTATTGTATTCTATTAAATTTTTCCTTGTTGAAGACTAACGATAATTTGTTGTATATTATCTTAGTCATAATATTCTTTACTGGGCTAGTTGAGCTCACCCTTTTCCTTTTTGAGTAAGGAACTCAATCTTTATACTTGTTATATGAACTATAACATGTATGTTATGTTAGTCCAATGTTTATGAGATGTATATCGAGCATGTTATTATGTGTTATGTGATGCATGAAAACTGTTGATTTTGCTGGGCTGTCGAGCTCAACCTTGCAATACCACTTTTGCAGGTTAAAGATTTAAGGTAAAGTTATGTGCTACTTGAAAGATATGAATCAGATGTGATACTTGAAGATTTATATACTTTGGCTGAGTTATTACTATTTGAACCATGTTTAAGGGTTTGAATAATGTATTAATGTTGAATTGTAATATCGTTTTGCGATGTAAACTCTTGTAGTATTAAAATGATTCTGAGATATTTAGATGTAAAGGTTGAAAGTTTTGGGAATGAGAATAGTTTGTAATAGAAAATTTTAATTATTCCGCAAATTTTAATGGTTGTATTATCGTTTAATGATGTAAAATTAGAGGTTGAATGTATTGTTAATGCCTGAAGTTAAGAATTAAATTGTATGAATTTTGGGGTCGTTACAGTTGGTATCAAAGCTGATAGGTTAGAAACCTTAGGCAAGTGTACCTTAGGCTATAACCTTAGAGAAGAGAAGTGCAGATAATGAAAGAATAAGCTCAAATAGAGTTTGAACAATAAGAAGTAATTTAAGAAATTTATAAAGAATGGATTAAAACATGTGTGAGAGGATTCAAAGAAGAATCTCGTAGAGTTATAAGGATTATGAAAGTGGGATTACCCAACTCCAATAATAAGGATGTAAGGTGATAATAAATAGACAATGTCTATAAGAAGAGAATGATAAAGAAGTTAAGAATAAAAAGTTATATTTAAGTATGGTACAATTGTACTCTTTAATAGTTAATGTATGGTATTTGGGCTAAACGATTCCTTCATAGAGCAGAGGTATATACGAACTAGCAACTCAGAACCTAGTTTGTTGGTTATTTATGGGAAACCACTCAGCGTACCATATTGAAACTGTTAGAGACTCGATGTGTACCAAGTATAGAAAGTGGATACTTATGATGAAAATGTGGAAGTCGAATGAAATGTTGAGCAATGTAAACAAAGTTAGAAATTCTTAAAGGAAGAATTGTTATATAAATTAGAGAATTCAAAGAAGAATCTTGAAGAGATATAAAAATAAGAAATGGGAGTTACCTAACTCCAATAGCCAAGATAACAAATAATGATGAATAAACAAAGCCTGTAAGATTAAAAGCATAAATGAAATCATAAATGATTAAAAAGGAAAGAAAGAGGATCGTAAAACAAAACGATCACGAATTAAGAAAAGAATTTTAAGGGAGATGATTATAGAATAAGATCACGACGTGACTTGTTTAAGTTATAAAAGAAAGATGAACTGTAATGTTTGAATAATTATAGCTTGATGCTATAAAAATAATGTACTATGAAATAGTACGAGGTAAACTCGCGAGGAGTTATAAATGATGAGGTACAAAAAATTTGTATAGAGCAAAGAGCAAGTTATAAGCAAGATAGAGTTAGGTGAGATTTCAATTAAGGACTCATATGATGGCTGAGTTGTACAAACATTTGTATGGGCGAGGGTTTTGTGCTTGCACTCAGTTTAGCACATTGATAATCATTGGAATGTTGGTGTCACGCTATCAATGTATATGTGGCAAAGAGGTGATTCTTTTCTCATGTGTATATTTTATAGTTAGAAACTATTAAGATTAGTCAGATACTATTAGGATTAGGTGCAGTTCTTAAAACTAATGTATGTGGTAAGTTCGTGACTCATAATAATATGGTATGTTTGAACCCTCTCGTGAATGGTACTTTATAATGCACTAGGATAAGTTCTTAAACTCATATTATTGTGGCAAGTTCCTGAACTTCCAATGTGTAGTAAGTTTGATAAACTATACTGAGGGTATAGGAAGATTGTAAGTTGAAATACAAGAATATTTACTATAAGAGTATTGGTGGTGCTAGAAATAAAAAGAATTAATTATTAATGAGGTAATGGAGTAAAGATTGAAATTGATGGAGAAAATTAGATATTCTAAATCTACTAGCTATGCTAGACTTTCGAGATTTATTGACTTCGTGCTGATGGTTGTACTTTTGATTTTAAAAAAATGTTGGATCACACTAGTGAACCAAAGAATTTTTAAAACAGTGTTATTATTCGCATATCTATACTGTTTGTTTCGGCTAGATAAAAAAAATGATTTTTAAATTTTCAAAATATATTTTAACTATATCTATCGGTGATATGATAAATGATGGAGTCATCAATGCAATGGAACCTGGTGTTGGATGTGATCATATGATCGTCAGCCTACTATGGTGATATGTAGTATGACAACGTCATAATCATGACGCCATAAAAAGATTTTTGAGATTTCTTTAAGATATGAGAATATATATATATATATATATATATATATATTTCGATTGATGTCCAAATTATTGTAGAAGACTGTGCTATTTGTTTCAGCTAGACGAATATTGAAAGATGTTCATGAAATTCAAGCGTTTCTTGAGAAGTTATGCCAAACCAAATTGTTTTGGTGCAGATTCAGATGTTGAAAAGCTGAGATGAACAACCCTTTTATAGGGGATTTCGCGAAGGCGTTTAGATATTTGTGCACAATACATGGTACGAAGGGCTGATCACCCTAAGTGCAGAGTCCCTACATTATTCTTTATAAAGGTTAAAGTTAAAAGATTACTTGTAACAGTGGACATATTTACGTGGTCTTGTGACCCTCGCCACATCTCTAAAAAGCGGAAGAACAACCCTATTATGGGGAACTATTTTTACTACGCGATGCGTTTAGATGTTTGTGCACAATACATCGTACGAAGGGCTTAACACCCTAAGTACGGGAGTCCCTATAGTCTAATGACTATTAAGATTTAAGTTGATAGAGTACTTATAACCGTGGACGTAGTTCAAGGTCTTGTGACCCCTTAACATGATTTGGAATCTTTTAAATTCCTGAGTTATTCATACTGCTTCCCAATTATTGAGCAATTGTGGAAGATTCTTGCTATTCTAAAAGGTGAATGTGGTAAGGATGATATTCCTTAGAAAGAAGTAAGTCGTAGAATGCGACACTGAATGATGAATATATTGAATAATTGAGAAAAAAAAATTTGAAATGAGAAGGAGATGAGTTATCAAAGAATAATGTAAAACTTTTAATAGAAAAGTTTAATAATTGTAGAAAGATCTTTGTGGAAAGAAGTGGTTATAGAACCCAATCAATGAATAAAGTATTAACGTAAAATCTATTTTGATAGATTGAATGAATAAAGATTAATAGATAAAATTTTGAGGAAGAAATTCTTAGAAGAAATGGTGAATATAATATCCCGAGTGTTTATGATAACGATCCTTAGAAAAGGAAATGAATGGGTTAAAGAATATATAATACTCAAAATATAATTGAGTTCAAGTGAAAGTTATGAAATAAAAACCTAGAATTTGTTGAAGAAATGAATGTAGTAGGAAATATAAAACTTATATTAAGGTAATGTGTTGAAGTTATTCAACGAAGAGATTTGATGAAAACCTGAGGAAGGTGAGATTTCAGTGATTTCGAGGACGAAATCCTTATAAGGTGGGAAGAATGTAACAATCCGGAATTTTATTTATAATTTCAAATATTTATTGAATTAAATAAATATTTTTAATTGATGTGTTTGTTGTTTAGTAGATATTTGTTGAATTATTTATTCGTAAGTAAATAATTCATGAGTTATAAAATTAACTTAATTAAGATAAAAGAATGATGAATTAAATTTATGAGATAATACTCTAATTTAACTTAATAACTAAGTTAGAGAGTTGTTAAGGATTATATAGTTTGGTAGAATGTTGTTTTAATTTAATTTAGTGATTAAAGTGATATGTTAATTTATTAAGTCAAATTATAATGAAAATTATAAATTTGTGGTAATTAGTTTTGTTTATTTAATTAAGATTGGATATGGAAATCCAAGTAAATAGTGTGAGACAATAAACTATAGTATAAATGATTTATTGAAGTAAATTAAAAGAGTTTTAAATGGATTTACCAAACAAGGCTTAAGGAATGATTAAGTCATTATTTTAAAAGTGGTTTACCAAACAAAGCCTTATGGCTTTTGAATTAATAATAATAATATAAATATAAATATTTTTATAAATGATACATAATTATTATATTTAATAGTACGTCAGTTTTAGACGTTAATTTTTGTGCGTTGGTTTTTACGTAAAGGTTTGGCCTAAGCCTGAGAAAAGAGAAGAAGAGAAGAAGAGAAGAAGAGAGGAAGAGAATAAGAAATTCTATGTGAAGGTTAGAGAATCAAAGAAAAAAAAACAAGAAGATTGTTTAAGTTTTCTAACTAATTAAAGGTAATAATCTAATTTTAAACTCTAGTTGTGTTTTCTTAAAATTACTTCACTGTAATTAAGTTTTGATGATGAATTTCTTGATATGTTTATGGGTATGAATAATCCGTTATATGTAATCTATAATTGGTTTTGGGTTATCAAAATCATGAAAAATATGATGAAGAAGGGGAAATTGAGTTATTGATGAAATATGTATGTTATGGCTTAGTTGGAGTAAAACATTGATGGTTAGAACATGTATATAATCTAAAATTGATAATAGATGTTGTTAGTATGTTGAAAAACGAAAACAAACGAAGTTTAAACTGTTATTAGTAAACAACGATCAAGGCAAGTCTTTCAGTTCCTATTTGCTATATGAATTTGATGATGAACTGTTTGAAATCTTTATTGCAAATAGCATGTTGTGTTATATTAATGTTGAAAGTATGAAATGTTAAAGTCAATTTTTGACTACGTTGTTTGAGTAATAAATGTTGATTGAGTAAGGCACTAAATCTTTATATTTGTAATATGAACTACAACATGTATGTTACGTTAGTCCAATGTTTATGAGATGTATATTGAGCATGTTATTATGTGCTATGTGATGCATGAAAACTGTTAGATTTTGATGGGCTGTCGAGCTCAACCTTGCAAATAACCACTTTTGCAGGTTAAAGATTTAATGTAAAGTTATGTGCTACTTAAAAGATATGAATCAGATGTGATACTTGAAGATTTATATACTTTGGATGAATATTATTATTTGAACCATGTTTAAGGTTTCGAATAATGTATTAATGTTGAATTGTAATATCATTTTGCGATGTAAACTCCTGTAGTATTAAAATGATTCTGAGATATTTAGATGTAAAGGTTGAAAGTTTTGGGAACGAGAATAGTTTGTAATAGAAAATTTTAATTGTAATAGAAAATTTTAATTATTCCGCAAATTTTAATGGTTGTATTATCGTTTAATGATGTAAAATTAGAGGTTGAATGTATTGTTAATGACCGAAGTCGAGAATTAAATTTTTTGAATTTTGGGGTCGTTACATCCCACATTTGAATTTTCATTCTACTTCCTCTTCAAGTTATTATTTCCATTATTACTTCTACAAGCCTTGTTTTCATTCTCACTTTTCATTTTCTTCTGTTCTTGATTATACTTGGTTAAGGCATCGCTCCCACCTTCCGCGATAATTGCCTTTTCTAGTCCTGCTGCAAATGTATTTGACTGAAACATTGAAACCTTTCTATATAGCCAAGGCTTCAACCCTTGTTAAAACCTTCTCGCCTTATGCTCATCTATATTTACTTGGTATGGAGCAAACCTTGCCAACTCATTAAACTTCGCTGTATACTCCGACACAGACATTGTTCCTTGCTTTAGTTCCAAGAATTGAACTTCCATCTGGTTTCGGGAATTCGTCGGAAAGTACATCTCGAAAAACATTTCTTTGAACCTATCCCACGCTATTATTCCCTGTCCCCCACAAACCTTATTCGCCTTCCACCAATAACTAGCTTCAGATTTCAACATAAATGTTGCGAAAGCGGTTTTCTGATCCTCATTGACCTTGGTAATGTCGAAAACCTTCTCCATTTCCATGATCCAGGTTTGGGCTTCAACTGGATTCATAAACCCTTGAAACTTTGGTGGCCCAACTTCTTTGAAGTCCTTAAAAGTCGTGACTTGAGCTTGCGGCTGATTCGTAAGTGCTCCTATTAACAAGGTCACCAACTGCTGAACCAGGTTAGCGTTGGCCTCATTATTGTTATTGTTAGTAGACCCCTCAGGAGGTGGTTGTTGGCATTATTGTCTTCTTCTAGGAGGCATTTTCTGTTTAAGATATACGCTTATTAGATCACCACTTAATTTCTTAAATATTTAAGGTTCAGTTTAAACATTCAATGATTAAAGCTTAACACATAATATTTCAATAAACTTTGATATTTTATTCATTCATAGCTTCCGAAACATAGTAAGGATAGCATCTCTACTATCAAATTCAACTTTCCTGAACTTGAAAAGTTTCAGGATTACATACTCATCTTACCCCATTATTTATCTCAAAATATGGGATTTACAATTTATTTATCACATAATCAACCACATAACTTATTATTTTCCTATTTTGGCATATTAAGACGTTGAGAAGCTTCTTTACGCTCTTCTTCCATGATACGAAACATTGTTCTACGGTCCATCATATACCATAGAAAGTCTTCAAACTGAGCTGGGTAGTAAAAGACTCGGTCCTGGGCCTTATTAATCGCAGAATGAAAAACATAATCCATTTCATTCATCTTGGCTTTTTTCGTCTGTACCTTATCTTCAGCATGATCTTCATGCTGAGTAGCCTTAATCCAAACGTCTTCTGCTCTCGCATGCTTAGCTGACTCCTCATTTAAATCATCCTTTAGCTTCTTAACTTCGGTCTTCATCTTTTCATTTTTAGCCAACAACTCCTCTTAATGACCCTCTATGTGAACTAGGTTCCATTCTGCGTTTTAAAGACATGTGTTGAGTTCCTGAATCTCCACATCCTTCTACTCTATAGTAGCCTGACGCATATCAGGCAACTCCTTTAGCTCCTCAACCTTAGCCCATAATTCTATATTACGATCATACAATTCATCATACATCTTAGTTGATATAGAGTTGGGTAGAAACTCCACATGATCCTCTTCCTCATCCCCCACCTCTATCTCCTTAGAGTCCTCCTCCTCAGGATCAGATATAGTCTCATTCTCCTGTGACCCCCCAAATCCAAGTACTTCATTCTCACAAGATTTGGTGTTCACTTGATAAAAACATTCATATCTAACTACCCAAACATAATAAAATTTAATAATAAACCTTCCCATTAAAGGATTACATCAATAAGTTCGATAAAAACTCCCAGGTTATCTAACCTTTAAATACAAACATCAAGTGCAGAAATAAAATAACTACATCACAATATTTAAAATAAAGTCTATCAATATAAAAGTTAACATGTTTACAAGTCTTCAATACTTGCTTATCTTCCCTTTCCCTTAATTTACTGGTTGCAGGTTCATCAACCTTCTCAACTTTAGCTGTAATATTTATATAAGCAAGAGTAAGCAAACAACGCTCACTTGAAATGATAATGAATAAACAACATATCAACTACCAAATGAATAGGTTCCATAGAACTGAATAATGTGCTTCATCCATAATAATCAAGAACAGAATTTGAAATATATAACTGAGGGTCAGAAGACCACGAACTATGTCCATAGTTATAAGTATTCTTTCAACTTAAACTTTAACAGTCATAAGACTATATGGACTCTTCGTACTTAAGGGGATCAGCCCTTCGTACAATGTATTATGCACAAACATTTAAACGCTATGCGTAAATTATCCCATATAATAGGGTTGTTCATCTCAGTATTTAGAATACAAGTCCGCACCAAAGTAAGTTTGGTTTGGATAGGTTTCAAGGTAATTTAGAGTTTAACGAACATCAACTAAGGATTAGTTGAATAAAAATGTAATAACATTATGATATAGAACGAATCATAAAAATGAATCAACATTGTATATTAAGGTCATGCTTTATGTGACGCCACCAAAATAGGTCCACACGACCCATTCTGAGTCGCCAGATATCACTCTATAAAAATCAAATACAAACTTCATTTATACAATTTGTTTGAACTATAAATGCAGTATGACAACAGATAAGCTGTGAGTTTTAATATAATATTATCTCATAGACAGTATCTAAACTCAAATTGTTACAATGCCATATAAAATACATCAGCAAATATTTTAAGACCCCAAAGAAGAACGAGAAGATTACTATCATATTCATTCTAATGAGGTGCACTTTTGACGCTTTCAAAGGCGGGTTCTCATCACCCTATTGCTGTTCGCCAAAATCAATTATTAAGTGACGTATAAAATACAACACACACATCTTAGGTCCTCAATACAATTATTTGTTGCATGTCATGCCGTTTTATAATGTATTGAGAAACTTCGACAGTCTCGAACCATCACACTATTTCCTTGTTATCCCCGCTCGACCCAGCTACACTCTTATTACCTGAAAGGTATTGGGAAGCAAAGGGTGAGCACAAATAGCCGAGTAAAGAATATCATGACTAAAGATAATTAAATTATCATTACCCTTCGTCAGTAATAAATCAAAGATTTAGAACATATGGTAGATGATAAAACTTTTCAACCATAGTTGCGGTAACGAATCAATCCATTAGAAGAGTCAAATAGACCATCAGGTCAATTATCTTCTCCATGTTAAAAGTCCACCAATAATGGTTTATCCCTGTAACATCAATCAACAATTCATGTCCACAATCATATGAATAACTCATAATCATAATTGTGATTCTAAATTCCTCTTCGCACCCGAATGAAGATAATTTTCATTACCTATCTTCACCTGAAACATCAAAAATCATGGTTATACCAAATCACAATTCCTGCTCATAATCATACTAATAAATTCATCTTTGCACTACGGCCAAAGATATTCATTAACAATTTATTCTTTGCACTACAGGCCAAAGACATACAACTGTATTTTAAAATAGTCAAGTAGAGCATGATATCTACTATCTTTTACGAATTAAAAGTGTATAATCAATATTTTATCAATCGAGACTCGACAATAAATAATCCACATCATCGAATCATCTACGCACTGACTACCAAGGATATTCATGTAATCATCAATGGTCATGATTATACCAATAATCTCGATTATAATCATACCAATAACTAGTCCATCAATGCACTACGGGCCAATGAGGACTTTTACCACATCATCTATAACATTATGGGTCGGGGATTATACCAGAATGATCCTAGTCGAATCATACCAATAAGCAGTTCATCTATATGTACATAAGCCTAAGATACTCATCAATCAATAGTTCATCTTTGCACGTAAGCCAAAGATATACAACTGTAAAACTAATAATCATCAGTCCATCTTTTCACGTAAGCCAAAGAAGACTTTCATCATAATATAAGCATGAGGATGATGGCAATGATATAAGCATTAATCAAACGAAAACAAGGATAAATATTAAAGACTTTAAATATATCCAAATATTATCAATCACTTAATAAACTCATAATATAATATTATTAATATTACCACAATATTTTAATCACTTCTTAAACTTATAAACAATTTATTTCAATTGTTTATACTTTACCAAATAATGCATTTAATCATTCAAAAATGCCATACTCATAAGATTTCATCACCAATGATCAAATCCCTCATCAAAAATCTGCATATACCCTATATAGGATTCCCAAGCCATAAAATCCTATTTTTCAATTTTGTTACTTCACATAACATATTTAATTCATTTACTCATAACTAGTTCATTTTCATGAAGAATACCAAATCAGTCCCAAAAATATTTCTTTTCTGGAATTTAGCTGAATATAGTCCCATATTAAACGTATACTTTTCTAAAAAAATTTAAAATTCATTTACTATTTTTCATATGGCCAAAACTGCCGAATATTTAGACATTTATCCTAAATTGTACTTTTGTCCAAATATTCCGAAATTTACAGGGTATACTCCTGTTATATACATGTACTCCCAATAAAAATTTCACCAATTTTGGAGTTAACCACAAGGAGTTATAAGGGTTTACTTTTAAAATAGTCTTTTCCCATAAAATTCATAACTCCTAATCTATACATCCAAAAATCTCCATTTTTGGACACAATCTAGAAAACTCATCAAATTATCATTTCAAATTTTTCCAGAATTTTTGAGGGTCAAAAAAATTACGAAACTGCAAATGGATTTTAAATCCATCGCTATGCGGTAATCCACGTAGATGAGATCATTTCCACAATTTATTAAGAAATGAATCGAAGGATCATTCACCATGCATATGGTAATCCACATAGACGAGGTTATTCCAGCGAATAATAAAGAATGGAATAACGAAGAATTCACCATGCATGCGATAGAAGCCTTGCAGACGAGTTATTCCCAATGAATAATAAAGAATGGAACTAGGTAAATGCGTAATCCGCCAGACGAAATATTCCAACGAATAATAAAGAATGGAACCGGTCATGCGTAATCCGCTTGCAGACATGATATTCCAACGAGAATAATAAAGAATGGAATAACGTAAGAATTCACCATGCATACGATAGACCGTGATGACGAGGTTATTCCAACGAAATAATAAAAAATGGAACCGTGTCATGCGTAATCCGCATGCAGTGGATATTCCAAATGAATAATAAAGAATGGAATAACGAAAGAATTTACCATGCATGCGATAGATCGCATGAGCGAAGTTATTCCAATGTAATAATAAAGAATGGAACCGTGTCAATGCCAGAATCCGCATAGGCGGATATTCAACGAGAATAATAAAGAATGGAATAACGAAGAATTCACCATACATACGATAGATCAAGACAGACGAGGTTATTCCAATGAGAATAATAAAAAATGGAACCAGTCATGCGTAAGTAATGCGCACAGACAGGATATTCCAACAGAATAATAAAGAATGGAATAACATAAGAATTCACCGTGTATGCGATAGACCGAACAAACAAGTTATTCCAACAGAATAATAAAGAATTGAATAACAAAAGAATTTCACCATGTATGCGTGATTGCGCCAAAAAGTTATTCCAACATAATAATAAAGAATGGAATAACAAAAGAATTTCACCATGTATGCAGTACTTCGCATGGACAGGTTATTCCAACATAATAATAAAGAATGGAATAACAAATGATTTTCTGGCCATTCTGCTAACCGGCGCCACAGATTGCATTGGGGTTGCGGCGCGGTGCTGGCGTTCCGACGTGAGTTATAGGCGAGATTAGCGGCATGCGGCATGAGGCTTAATGTGAATGGCGCTAAAGGCTTGGCGATGCGATGATGCTAAGGCAGTAATGACTATGACTAAAACTACGATGTTGAGCACAAAGAACAGAAACAAAGCTAATTTTGACTGTTTAATAACTTCTAACACCTAAATTAACACGTATAACTTACATACACTACACATAAACGTTACCCATCATATATATACTGATTTCAAAACAACTAACCACAATTTCAGAAAAATTAAATCCTTGAATGCCATATTTTAACATTGTTTGACAAAATTAACACTGTAACCATAATTATACACCAAATTAATTCATTCGAACTACGTTCTCTTCATTTCTTAACATATTCAAGGTTCAATTTATCTATTAGTTCACAATCAAATATCAGTTTTGGTACTCCTACAAGCCATGTTCATACATATATTCACTATAAAACCACTTTCTTTCTTTTTGAACATAAATTAACATACAATCAAACACAGGAATTATTTTTACACACACATATATATATATATATATATATATATATATATAAAGGTGTTATTATATATATTATTTTATTTTTTTTTATTTAAATAATTAAAAATTCAAATTTCAAAAGCTATAAGGCTTTGTTTGGCAAAAACTCTTTAAAAATTAAAGACTTAATATCTTTAAGCCTTGTTTGGCAAAACTAAATTAAACTCCTTTAATTTATTTTAATAACTCATTTATAGCATAGTTTATTGTCACACTTTTATTATTACCAAATTAAATTAAAAATTATAATAATAATCCATTTAATCCTATCGACTCTCTAATTTAATTATTAAATTAAATTAGAATATTATCTCATAATAATTAATTTCCTTAACTCATTAATTATTTATTTAACAAATAAATAATCAAATCAAATCAAATCAAATTAAACAAATATTTATTCAACAATAAACACATTAATTAAATATTTATATAATTGATAAATATTTAAAATTACAATTTAAAATTTTGGATTGTTACATCCTTCCCTCCTTACAAGGATTACATCCCCGAATCACAACTCAAAAAAATCATTAGTCACATTCTTCCCTCCTTACAAAGATTCTGTCCCCCAGAATCGAAGACATAGATTAAACAAATAACTCAGGGTAATTCTTCATCATTTCATCTTCGAGTTCCCACGTAGCCTCTTCGACATTGTGGTTCCTCTATATTACCTTCACGAAAAGTATTACTTTATTCCTGAGCACTTATTCTTTCATGTCAACTATTTGGATAGGAACCTCTTCATAAGACAAGTCTTTATCGAACTGTAATGGTTCGTACTCGATCACATGCTTGTAATCGGGTTTGTACGGTCGTAACACCGAAACATGAAATACATTGTGAATGTGTTCCAACTCTGGAGGTAGAGCTACCTCATAATCCACTTCTCCTACTCTTTGCAGCACTTTAAAGGGTCCAATAAACCTCGAGCTTAGCTTTCCCTTTTTACCGAAATGAATTTTTCCCTTCCAAGGAGAAACTTTTAAGAACACGAAATTTCCTACGTCGAATTCACGATCTTGTGCATGTTGATCAAGCATATACTTCTTTTATCTGTCTTGGCGGCTACCAATCTTGTCGATGAGTTTAACAACCTCGGTGATTTTGTTGTACCGATTACGGTCCTAATAGTTGGCGTTCATGACTTCATCCCACCACGGTGGAGTTACGCACTTCTGCTGCGTATAATGCTTCGTAAGATGGCATGTCGATGCTTGTGTAGTAACTTTGTTGTTGTAGGCGAATTCCACCAATGGTAAATGTTCATCCCGACTCCTTTGAAATCCATGATGCATGCTCTAAGCATATCTTCAACGTCTGGGATTGTTCGTTTGCTTTGGCCGTCTTTTTGTGGATGGTATGTCGTACTCATTCTCAACTGTGTTCCCATGCATTCTTGTAGTCTCTTCCAGAAGTTTGATGTGAATCGCGGATCTCTATCTGACACAATTGACACTGGAACTCCATGTCTCGAAACGATTTCTTTAACGTACAACTTTGCCAACTGATCAAGATTGAATCTAATCTTTATTGGCAAAAAGTGTGCTGATTTTGTCAGTCTGTCCACTATCACCCAAATCGCATTGTATCCTCTATGAGTAGTTGGAAGACCTACCACAAAATCCATTGTGATATGTTCCCACTTCCACTCTGGTATTTCCAATGGTTGAAGTAATCCGCTTGGCCTCTGGTGTTCTGCCTTTACTCTTTGACATGTCAAGCATCTCGCAACACATTCTGCGACATCTCTTTTCATGTTTGGCCACCAAAAGTGTCATCGTAAAACTTGATACATCTTACATACTTCCGGGTGAATCGAATATCTTGAGTTATGAGCTTCGGTCAAGATTTTGTCTTTAATATCTGATCTTCTTTGGAACCCAAATTCTTCCCTCGAATCTTAGTAGCCCTTGATGTCGATCTTATATTTCACCTCACTACCCTCAACCACTTTCTCTTTGATTTTTCCACATTCTTCATCTTGTAGTTGAGCATTCTTTACCTTGTCCACCAAAGTTGGACTAGCTTCTATTTGGAATAGTCGTTCATCAGGATTCTTTTGGAAATTTTATTTCCAACTCTAGCTTTGTCATTCTTTGAAATAAGCTCCTCTGAGTGGTTATCGGCATCAACTTTTCCCGACCTTTCTCTTTAAAGCATCTGCAACCACATTTGCTTTGCAGGATGATAAAAGATCTCACAATCATAATCTTTTATTAATTCCATCCATCTCCTTTGGCGCGTGTTCGAGGTCCTTACAAGTGAAAATATACTTGAGACTCTTATGATGCATATATATCTCACATTTTCTCCATAGAGATAGTGTCTCCATATCTTTAGAGCAAATACCACTTATGACCAACTCTAAATCATGAGTCGGATATCCTTTCTCATAGTCCTTGATTGTTGTCTTGATGCATATGCAATAACTTTGTCGTTTACGCATAAGCACACAACCTAATCCTTTATGTGAGGCATCACTATACACCACAAAGTTTCCTGTATTATCTGGTAATGACAACACAGGTGCCACACTTAACTTCTTTTTCAATTCTTGAAAACTCTCTTCACACTTCTCCGTCCAAACAAATTTTACAGCTTTCCTTGTCAAATTTGTTAGCGAAGTGGCAATCTTGGAAAAATCCTGAATAAACCATCTATAATAGCCCGGCCGGTCCCAAAAACTCCTCACCTCAGAGGGTGTTCTTGGTTGTTCCCAATTGATTCTGACTTCAACTTTTGATGGATCCACTTGAAATCCCATCTTTGTCAATCACATGCCCAAGAAATTGTACACGTTCTAGCCAAAATTCACACTTAGAGAATTTCGCGTACAACTTTTCCTTTCTTAGTGTCTCCAACGTCAAACGTAAATGTTCCACGTGTTCTTCTTGAGATTTGGAGTACACCAGGATGTCATCAATGAATACCACCACAAACTTGTCTAAAAATGGTTTAAATACCCTGTTCATCAAATCCATGAATGCGGCGGGGGCATTTGTCAAACAAAAGACATCACCAGAAACTTCGTAATGTCCATCTGGGAGTTACGAATGCCAGTCTTTGGTACATCCTCCTTTCTTACTTTTTTCATTGGTGATACCCACTTCTCAAATCTATTTTTGAGAAGTATCTAGCACCCTTCAATTGATCAAACAAGTCATCTATTCTTGGCAATGGATATTTATTCTTAATAGTGACTTTGTTTAATTCCTATAATCAATGCTGAAGATGCATTGACCCATCCTTCTTCTTCACGAATAACATCGGTGCTCCCCACGGTGACACACTTCATTTGAATGTACTTCTTGTCTAACAACTCTTGCAATTGTACCATCGGTTCCTTCATTTCTCTAGGAGCCATCCTGTGCACGGGGCCTTTGATATCGGAGGCGGTTCTGGCGCTAAGTCGATCACAACTCAATCTCTCTGTCGGTGGAAGTCTGGCAAATCCTCTAGAAACACATCTACAAATTCCCTAACCACTGGTATCTCTTCCAGTTTCACCCCCTTCCTCTGAGTATCGACTATGTAAGCTAAATAACCCACACAACCTTGACTCAACAACTTCTTGGCACTGCATAATCGTTAGACATCTCTCATGTGTCTAGGCGATTTGCTACCATAAAAAACTACCTTTGATGGAGTCATAAGGTTTTACACATTTCTTTTGGCAATCAATTATCGCTCCATAATTGAACAACCAATCCATTCCCAAAATAACATCAAACTCTCCAAGTTTTATTGAATTAAATCTACCATCATGACATTCCCTTTAATATTCACCCTACAATTCTTGTATCTGAACCTAACGAGAATCACCTCCTATTCACAATTTCTATGTTTAAAGGGAAATTCAATTCTTCACTTAGGCAATCCTAACCTCTTAGCAAATTCATTAGATATATAAATGAAGCAAGTAGCACCCGAATCAAATAATACATAAGCATCTATATCATTGATTGGGATAATACGACACAACATCTTTTGATTGTACAACATCTGCACGCAGTCATGTTGAAGGTTACGGTTTGTGGGTCTGTTTGATGACGTTGGTCCCATGATGGTCGATGTGCCTCCTACTTGCTACCTCCCTTGTTTCCGTTGTCTCTTCTTGACTTTCTTCTTAGGGCACTCACGAGCAAAATGATCCTTTGACCCTGCGTGTGTAGCAAACATTCTTCTTGGGTTGATTGTAATTTGGGACAACGTGACCCTCCTGGCCACAGTTAAAGCATACACGTTTCCCCCTTAAGAAGACGCCCGCGTGAAACTTCCCGCATGTAGCACATGCTTAGAACTTCTTCTTCTACTGGTTACCTTGTTGATTTTCATAACGCACATTTCCATTCCATTTTCTCTTCAGGTTATTGTTACCATTTCCACCACTCCCACCACCATTCTTACCTTCACCCTCATTCTTCTTCTTTCTTTGTTCTTGATTGTACTTTGTCACAACCTCGCCTCCACCCTCAGTGAGAATTGCCTTCTCAAGCACCACTGCTGCGAATGTCTTCAATTTGGAGCAGGGAGACCCTCTTCTTTGTATAACCAGGGTTTTGAGTCCTGCTTTCAAACCTCCTAGCCTTGCGCTCATCTGTATTGACTTGATATGGCGCAAACCTCGCCAATTCGTTAAATTTTGCGGCATACTCCGATCTGTCATCATTGATCCTGCTTTTGTTTCTAGAAACTGTACCTCCATCTGATTCTTCGAACTCTCTGGGAAATAAGTCTCAAAAAATATCTCCTTAAACCTATCCCAAGTCATCACCCCTTGTCCTCCTCGAGTTTTATTGGCTTGCCACCAATAACTAGCCTCTGCTTTCAACATGAATGTTGCAAAAGCGATCTTGATTCTCCACCTACTCTAGCTACATCAAACACTTTCTCTATCTCCATGATCCAGTGCATGTGCCTCAATGGATTCATGGACCCATGAAATTCTGGTGGTCCAACCGCTTGAAAGTCCTTAAATGTCACAACTTGATTCTGCGGTTGATTACATAATGCACCGTCGATAACGTCACTAAGCTTCTTTGAATGAGGGTTAGCTTCCGTTTATTATTATTGTTGGTAGATCCCTCGGGGGTTCTTTGTGCGTGGTTGACGTCTTCTTGGAGCATTTTACATTAAAATACACTCATTAGATTATTACTCAATTCCTTTAAGTATTTTCTACTTAACTTGCACACCATAAAAGATCATCACATAACACATAACACTTTGAATAAAATAATAACTTTTATTCATTCATAATCTTTTAGAAAACATAAGAACAATAGCATCACTGCTATTTACATTACTTTCTGAACTACTAAAGTTTTAGGATAACATCATCATCATATCCCATAGGTTTACATAACACTTGGGATTTACATATTATTTATCATATCATTAATCACATATCAAGTACATTTATGATGACCTACTAAAATCTTTGCATAGCCTTACGACGCTCTTCTTCCATGTCTGAAACATTGTTGGCGATCTAACATGTCTGATGGCGAGCGTCTCGAACTAAATCGGATAACCCATGACCCGATCTTGAGCTCGATTGATCACGGTGTTGAAAACACTTATTCATCTCTTCCATCTTGATCTTCTTCACTTGTACATCTCTCTCTACTACTCCATTTCGTTTAGAAGCTTCTTCATACAGCGTCTTGACTCTTTGCCCTCTTAGTAGATTCTTCCTTGACTTGTTCTTGATTCTGCGATCTCCTCTGTCGGTTTGCTTCGTTTCCTCCTTGATGTGGACCGAACTTCCCTTCGACATTACTCGGACGTTCCTCTAGATCCACGGATCTCGTTGTCCTTCTTGCGCCATTGAGGTCTATTGTTCAGCTACTATCTCTCTCAATTCTTCAACGCTATCCTGAAGTTCCACATTGCGGTCGTATACTTCATCGTACATATGGACATCGATCGAGTTTAGTGGAATCTCTTCCTCCTCGTCCTCCTCATCCTCATTCGACTGTGACAGCTCCATAGGGTCCTCCTCGTCCATCTCTATCTCATCATCCTCATCAGGCAAACCCTCTCCTTTCAACCACTATGTGACCAATGGAGATGATTCCGTGGTGGCGATGGTTGTTCCCAAACCACTGAATATCTCGAGGCTCCTCCTCCCTGGGCATCTGGGGTCCTTCCTCTCTAACTTTGGTGGATTCTCCTACATTAGCCATCCACGACAACAAAATTTTTAAGTTTTAATTACTAATCATTACTACTTGACACTCACGAGCACATAGGTTGTAATCACATAAGCACATAAGTGTTTTATTACTTCTTCCTTAAAACTTCGATAAGAGTTTATCACCACTATCTTTTCAAAGGTTACTTCCTAAGGCTTTTCCCCACCTAAGGTTCATAACCTAAAGCTTTGATACCAACTTGTGACACCCCAAATCCGGGTACTTCATTCCACAAGGATTTGGTGTTCACTTGATAAAAACATTCATGTCTAACTACCCAAACATAATAAAATTTAATTATAAACCTTCCCATTAAAGGATTACATCAATAAGTTCAATAAAATCTCCCAGGTCATCTAACCTTTAAATACAAACATCATGCGCGGAAAATTAAATAACTACATCACAATATTTAAAATAAAGTCTGACAATATAAAAGTCAACAAGTTTACAAGTCTTCAATACTTGTTCATCTTCCCTTTCCCTTTACTGGTTGTAGGTTCATCAACCTTCTCAACTTTAGTTGTAATATTTATATAAGCAAGAGTGAGCAAACAATGCTCACTTGAAATGATAATGAATAAACATCATATTAACTGTCAAATGAATAGGTTTCATAGAACTGAATAATGTGCTTCATCAATAATAATCGAGAACAAAATTTGAAATATATATCGAGGGTCAAAAGACCACGAACTATGTCCATAGTTATAAGTATTCTTTCAACTTAAACTTTAAATTGATCCTAAAGACTATAGGGACTCTTCGTACTTAGGGGATCGACCCTTCGTACAATGTATTGTGCACAAAAACATTTAAACTCTTATGTACGTAAATTATCCCCTATAATAGGGTTGTTCATCTCTGTATTTAGAATACAAGTCCGCACCAAAGTAAGTTTGGTTTCGATAGGTTTCAAGGTAATTTAAAGTTTAACGAACATCAAGTAAGGATTAGTTGAATAAAAATGTAATAACATTATGCTATGCAATGAATCATAAATGAATTAACATTGTATATTAAGGTCATGCTTTAGGAATAATCTAAGAGCATAAGCATTAAATAACATAACATACCTTGGTTGAACAATATTAAGCTAAGCTTAGAATCTTGTTTAGAATTGAGTATTGAGCATGCATAATAAATAGTAAATTGAACGATAAAACTTGTTCAACATTAGGGTATCAGAATTTAGAAACTTGCATGCTAAATAACAAGTTAAAGTAGGAACCCTTTTCAAAGTAAGAGTTTAGGTTAAATAACTTTGCACGAATTGTATAAATAGGATTAGGAATAACTTGCTCAATAATAAACAAGGTAGAGTCAAGAAACTTGCACGATATAATTTAGAGTTAAGAAACTTGGTCAAAGAAAGTTTAGATTTAGAAAACTTGCCTTACGTGTAAGCTAAACCATAATAATTCAATTCACAATATCCTATACACATGTCATCATGACATAATTAGTTACTACAAATACTCTATATAAAAATAAGTATATATTTCATGTATGGATTGGTTTTAATCACATAGTCAAGTTACATTAGTAATCAAAAAACTTCGTTAAGTGTTATTATATGCTCATTCTTAGTACTATGATACAACAATTAACAAAAGTCACATTCTAATAGTCATAATATTTCATCAAGTATCAACAATTATAGACTTTGTGTAAAAAAAATAATTTTTATGGCCATTCTTTAGCAGTGACTGCATTTATTTTATCATGGTTAGTCATTTAATGCTTGTGATGAGCACTATGGTCTGAGTTTGGTGTTGTGTGTTCGAGGTTGGATTTTTTTTGGCGTTAGCGCTTGTGAGGCTTGGCATTTGGCGTTCTGTTGACAATTCGAATTACAGTGTTGAGCATGAAGAACAGAAATAAAGCTAATTTTGATTGTTTAATAACTTCTAACAATTAAATTAACACGTTTAACTTACATAAACTACCGATAAACGTTACCCATCATATATATACTAATTTCAAAACAACTAAACCACAATTTCAGAAAAATTAAATCCTTGAATGCCATGTTTTAAACCAAAACTCCATTTTTGACATTGTTTGACAAAATTAACACTGTAACCATAATGATACACCAAAGTAATTCATTCGAACTACGTTCTCTTCATTTCTTAACATATTAACATATTCAAGGTTCAATTTATCTATTAGTTCACAATCTAATATTAATTTTGGTACTCCTACAAGCCATGTTCATACATATATTCACTGTAAACCACTTTCTTTCTTTTTAAATGTAAATTAGCATACAATCATATATATATATATATATATATATATATATAACATATACTAATAACATTACAATTACATTTACATAATTTATTAACCAATCATAAAAATTTGGATTATGAGACAATTTTTTTTATAAGAAACTCAAGAACACGAAACTTTAGGAATTATGTCAAAACATATATATATATATATATATATATATATATATATATATATATATATAAGGTTATGTAAAATACCTTCTCTTTGCTTGGTTAATCCTTGTTAGAAGACAAAGTGTTTGCTTTGAAATTCTCAAAACTTTCTCTCTCTCAAACTCTCTCTAGTCTCTCAAATTCTCTCTTAACCTTTTCCGATAACTTCTTTTTTCTCTCCTTGAAGCTTAAGCCACTAACACCAAGCGTAAAATAAAACTGATAGGTCCATAATAATACCTAGTTACTAATTTAGCGATTATAAATAATAACGATATATCAATTATAATTATATTTTTTATATTTTATTTTTTATTTTATTTATTTTTAATTAAAATTCAAAATTCAAAAGCCATATGGCTTTGTTTGGCAAAAACTCTTTAAAATTAAAGACTTAATATCTTTAAGCCTTGTTTGGCAAAACTAAATTAAACTCCTTTAATTTATTTTAATAACCCATTTATAGCATAGTTTATTGTCACAATTTTATTACCAAATTAAATTAAAAACATTATAATAATCCATTTAATCCCTATCAACTCTCTAATTTAATTATTAAATTAAATTAGAATATAATCTCATAATAATTAATTTCCTTCACTCATTAATTATTTATTTAACAAATAAATAAAAAATCAAAATCAAATCAAATTAAACAAATATTTATTCAACAATAAACACATTAATTAAATATTTATATAATTTAATAAATATTTAAATTACAATTTAAAATTTTTATTTATTTATTGAGAAAAATAAATAATTGATGAAATTGTGGTGCAATAATTTGGTTAAATGTATATTTAACTAAATTGATTAGTAGTAATTTTGTTATTTGAAGATTTAAATTAATGAGTGATAGTTTTTATTTGAAGATTTAATTTAATGAAATAATTAAATTAAATGAATCGCTTAATATTTTAGAAAAATATTAAATAAAATAAAATGATGTTCTAGTCTAATTTAATAATTAAATTAGATATATATAATGATTTATTAAGCATAAAGTATAATTATAATAAAAATTATAATTATAATTATAATTGTAAGTTATTTACATTAATTATATTAAAGTGTGACACAAGAACTATATAATATAAAGATTATAAAAATAAATTGAAAGATGGGGAGTTTGTGTATAGCCAAACAAGGCCTTGTGGTCTTTGGCTTAATTTAACTGACACAACCTGTTGGGTTTTGTTACCTGACGTACGTGGGAAACCAGTTTATATGTTACGCACATGTTTTTCCCTAAGGCTAGAGAACAAAGAGAGAAAACACAGTGAAAGGGAGAGAGAGATTCTTTGTGATATTTGTTAAGAAGAAGGAGAAGGATTTGCTAAGAACCTTGTTAACATCAAATGATTAAGGTATAATCTACCCCTAACTCTAATTTTCAATTTTGTAATTTTCATTCTCTGGAATTGGGATTTTGTTAAATTGTTGATTGTAAGATATGGCTTATATGTGTGTATAATCTTTTAGAATCTGGTATTGTCATATATTCACACAATTGTTAGTAATCAAATACGTGAAATTGGGTTTAAAGAAAAAAGGTTAAATATCAGTGTTATATAGGTATGAAAATAACGTGTGTAAGTCCAAAATTCGATGTCTAATACTTGATAGAATCTGCAAATTGATTGTATATTGTGTTAGTATATCAAGAAATGAAAACAACATAGTTTGAATGGTGGCAATTGGTTAAGAAACAAAGATTTGGCAATCAAATTCGCTAAAAGTGTTAAAATATGAAGAAATTGGAAAAATATGATTTTGATCCTTAAAACTTAATTATATATAATGTTTATATTGATAGAATTATGAATTGCATGCTTATTGATGTTATTACAAAATTTTAGTTGTTGGGTTTGGTGAATTTCTGTGGAAATTGGGATAAATTGGAGTGTTGGTGCAAAAGTAATTTGGAGCTATTGCAGCTTCGTCACAGATCGCGCAATGTCTTTTGATATTTTATAGCGAAAACAAGCAGCATTGCGCTCGTTGAGTTTCTAGAGTTGAGCACCAGTGTGACGCCCCCAAAAATAGGTCCACCCGATCCATTCTGAGTCGCCTGATATCACTCTATAAAAATCAAATACAACTTCATTTATACAACTGTTGAACTGTCATGCAGAGTACGACAACAGATAAGCTGTGAGTTTCAATACAAATGTATGTAACTCTCATGGTGCCTCGACCACAACCTTACAATGGTACGTTACATAAAAGTACAGTCAATAACTGTTTTAGAAATTTAAATCTTTGGAAAGTGCTCAAGGAAACCTTCATACATGGGAAGCCATGAATCTAAGTTATGATAGATATCATATGCCAATAGAATTATCCTTGGTTGATCCAATAGACCCCAAAGAAAAATGAGAAGATTACTATCATGTTCCTTCCAATGATGAGTCTTCTCTTGACATATAATTATCTCAGTTGTCTCCAAGTGAGAATTATATTTCAAATATACTCCAAGATCATATAGGTAGTGCTCGTAGATATACTCAGCAAGTGGATGTGCACAACCCTGTCTTATGATAACACGAGATTGTATGTCATTAGACATCTTGTATGATAGTGGAAAAACACCCTTCCAAAGTTGGGTTCTCATCATCCTATTGTTGTTCACCAAAATCAATTATTAAGTGAAATACGACACGCACATCTTAGGTCCTCAAGACAATTATATATTGTATGTCATGCCGTTTTATAATGTATTAAGAAACTTCAACAGTCTCGAACCATCTCACTATTTCCCTGTTATTACCTGAAAGGAATTGTAAAGCAAAAGGGTGAGCACAACTAGCCCAGTAAAGAATATCATGACTAAAAATAATTAAATAATCAATAGCCTTCATCAGTAATAAATCAAAGATTTAGAACATAGGGTAGATGATAAAACTTTTCAACCATAGTTGCAGCGGAACGAGAAATCCATTAGAAGAGTCAAATAGACCATCAGGTCTATTATCTCCTCCATGTTAAAAGTCCACCAATAATGTTTTATCCCTGTAACATCAATCAACAATTCTTGTCCACAATCATATGAATAACTCATAATCATAATTGTGATTCTGAATTCCTCTTCGCACCCAGGACGAAGATAATTTACATTACCTATCTTCACCTAAAACATCAAAAATCATGGTTATACCAAATCACAATTCCTGCTCATAATCATACTAATAAATTCATTTTTGCATTACGGCCAAAGATATACAACTGTATAACCAATAATCAACAGTTCATCTTTACACACATGCCAAAGATATACAACTGTAAAACCAATAATGCTGAGACTCAGCTTAGTATCACGACCATGAATTATCCATGCACTACGGGCCAAGGATATTCGTTTTTTCCATTACGGTCATGATTATACCGAATAATCCCTGGTCATAATCATACCAAGTCCATCTATGCACTACGGGCCAAAGATGACTTTTACCAAATCATTTATAACATTACGGTCATGATTATACCGAATAATCCCTGGTCATAATCATACCAAGTCCATCTATGCACTACAGGCTATAAATGACTTTCAACACAACACAAGCATGAGAATGATGACAATGATATAAGCATTAATCAAACGAAAACAAGGATAAATATTAAAGACTTTAAATTTATCCAAATATTATCAATCACTTAATAAACTCATAATCTAATATTATTAATATTATAACAATATTTTAATCACTTTTTAAACTTATGAACAATTTATTTCAATTGTTTACACTTTACCAAATAATGCATTTAATCATTCAAAAATGACATACTCATAAAATTTCATCACCAATGATCAAATTCTTCATCAAAAATCTGCATATACCCTATATAGGATTTTCAAGCCATAAAATCCTATTTTACAACTTTGTTACTTCAAATAACATATTTAACTCATTTACTCATAACTAGATCATTTCATGAAAAATACCAAATCAGTCCCAAAAATATTTCTTTTCTAGGATTTAGCAGAATATAGTCCTATATTGAAGATATATTTTTCTCGGAATTTTTAAAATTCATTTACTATTTTTCAAAAATCAATTTCTAATTAATTCCTTAAGAAATTAGCTACCTCAAATTTAACTCCAAAAATTCCCAAATCTTGGCAGGATCTTCCACATGTTAACGTGATCTTCCAGTTTAAATTTCATGGTCATCGGAGTTATAGAACTCCGGTTATAGCATTTTTCGTCGGAAAAACCTAAATATTGAAATGGTCATAACTTGCTCATTTTAAGTCGGAATGAGCTCATTTTTGGACAGGAGGTACTTTATACCATATACTTTCATGTCCCAAAAGTCCGAAATTTGTCTCACAAATTAAGTGGCCGAAAATGCCCTTTTAAAATTCTGGATAGTAGCTTTTTAAACATTTCCAGATTTTTCATCCTTTACTAAAATCATTCCACACGAAAATTTGTAAATTCTTTTTAAGTGATTCCACTTGGATAAGTTAGGAAACTCATAGATCTAACTCTAGGACTTGACCACACTCAAAAATTCCAAATATAATAGGAGATATGGTCAATTAAATTTTATGTTCCATTTTCACCAAAATTTGATTTTCAACTCTTTATGATTTCTAAGAAACTTTCATGTTTTCACATAATAACTAATATAATTCATCATAACACTTACTAATACTACATATACCCATGATTTTCATCAGTCTAATGCTTTTATTATGACTCTCATCATAATCAACGTAAACAGATCATTTTCATAATTTAATAAGGAATGAATACAAAGGATCATTCACCATGCATGTGGTAATCCACATAGACAGGTTATTCCAAGAAAATAATAAAGAATGGAATAATCAAGAATTCAAAGATGTGTGTGATAGATCAAGATGCATGTGTTATTCCCAATAGAATAATAAATAATGGAACCAGTTCCGGCGTAAACGCACAAATAGGATATTCTCGACAAAATAATAAATAATGGAACCAGTCCCACGAAAGCGCATGCACACGGATATTTCTAATGTAATAATAAATAATGGAACCAGGTCCGGCGTAAATGCACAGATAGGATATTCCGACAAAATAATAATGAACGGAATAATAGAAGAATTTTACCATGTATGCGGTACTTTGCATAAACAAGTTATTCCAACATAATAATAAAGAATGGGATAACAGAAGAATTTCACCATGTATGTGGTACTTCGCATAACAGGTTATTCCAACAGAATAATAAAGAATGGAATAACAGAAGTTCTCTTCATGAATACGAAAGAAATAACACCCCTTACCTCAAAAGAAGACTGGATACTGGAATAGTGAGGTAGCAGACTTCTCTTCTTCTTTTTGTCTGTAATAATGACTCTAAAGCTTTAGTGAATTTGTGAGAAATGAAAGAAGAATGAGCTTCTATTTATAAAAAAACATAGTTATGATAATTGAACGTTTTGGGGCTCAAAAAATTACAGTACAATACTTCCAACTTTTCTTTCATTTTTAATTTAGTCCTGCAAGTATTATCAAACTTGCACCACCTCCCCTAATAGTAAATAATGTGAATCAATAGTTCATTCATGTGACTCAATAGTATAATCATGTGAAAAATATGATTACAATTATAGTACCTCCATCTATACCTCCATTTTTAACTTAGTCATGCAAGTATTATCAATCTTGCACCAACTCCCCTAATAGTAAGTGAATGTGACTCAATAGTACACACATGTGAACAAATAGTTATATAAGCATGTGAATTAGTAGCAATTAATTGCTCATTTATCCGATAAATTACCCAATTTATCAATATAACCCCTAGACATCAATTATTATTGGAAAAGATGTCAATTTCAACTAACACCAATAATCCCAACACAATGGAACTATCAAATTCATCTTTAATCAACATGAACTTATTCAGCATTAATATTATAACTCACAATATTTAACAACCAGGTCGTTCCCAGGAAAGAGGGGGCTTTCCGATAAGGATTTCTCCTTATTAGCGCGCAATTAGGTGACCAAACCTCTCCTTGGCAGAACTTCTAGACATTGTAAATATTGCAATTTAATAATATGAATAACTTTGTCGTCTCAATTATTGATTTAATAATATATCATATAATGCAGATGATATTGTGGCAATAATCGAATCAATAATATGAGAGATATGATGCTGCAATTACTGTAGCAATAATTGAGTATAACTGAGTGACTTCTCAAATAAGCATCAATAATCGATACCGTGTGCTACTATGCAACCACGCGTATTTTACCACCGATTATTTGATAACAACTTGCTTACTTTGCAAAATTTTCACATATCACCCTTAACTTTAACCTTTATCAATTTAACCATTTATTAAATAGAATAATTATAAGAAAATTGAATACTTTTATTTCATAAAATTTGGGGTCTCACAACCAACAAGAGTCTACAGCAGATTATAAGGCTTGGGGCATCGCAGCCCACGCCGCGTTCTAGCAAGAGGTAGTGAGTTTTGATTAATTACAGACTATAATACTAAGACCTAATCTAGTTTGGTATGCATGATAAAGATGTTAAATCATATTATAAGATATAATAATAGATGGTTATGTGTGGTGATACCAAAAAGTGAAGATTTTAAATAATCACTTGAACAAGTTATGTAATGAATAAAAGTTGATGTCTTCAAGAGTTAGAAGTGAATGATAAATCTTATATTAAGCGATAGTGATATTTCAGATTCGTAAGGATGGTTAACCAACATGATTAGACATTAAGTTAAAGGTTATGGCTTAAATTGTGGGTTGAACCTATAAAGCTAATGATGATACGACTAATTGGTATTGCGATTTCAATGGTATGTGTAGGGTAATTGGTGAACGTTATTATACTTGTGTAGCTTACACACGAGGCAAGTTCCCTAACTTCATTCTCTTTATAATGAATGCAAGTTTTATAACTATGCTTACCTTTTGATGTTAAGAAAGCTTTCTATTCCTAATCTATCATTGTGCAAGTTCCTAAATCTTATATTAAAGTTGAGCAAGCCTATTGATTCTATCTTTTGTATGATTAAGCAAGCTCTTGTAATCTAATTCGTTACATCGAGCGAGTTTCACTTTCCTAATTCTTGTTATTACTATTCAAAGCATATACTGTTTAAATCCATTGTTTCAAATGAGGTTTTCCTAAATCTTTTGGATGTAGTACTTTGCATATATACCATGTCTATTCAAATGTATATTGTTGTTATTCAATATTTGACTTAAATAACCTTGTTCAATTCTATATTATTGTGTTGAACCTTCAAATAGAAAGAAAACTCTTATTGATTGGACTAATCTATAATTAAATAGTGTTCTAAAATTTTAGAACCACTGATAAGTTAGTTTCGAGCTAAACTTTCTTTAGTGCGGAAATCCTAAAGTCAAACTGAGATGAACAACCCTAATATAAGGGATTATGTACGTGTAACGTTTAGATGTTTGTGCACAATACATGGTACAAAGGCCTAATCCCCCTAAGTACGTAAAGAAGGGTCTATATAGTCTAAATGACTGTTAAGGTTGAGGTAAAAATACCTAATTACCAGGGATATAGTTCGTGGTCTTAAAACTCTCAGATATAAATCTTAAACTTGTTTTCTATTTTTGGTTCGTAGAACAAGTTCACCATTATTCAGCATTCGTTGTCCAAACTCATGTTGCTATCATTATTATTCTTTATAAGTGGGCAATTGTTTGCTCACTCTTGCAATTAACACTGCAGCTAAAGTTGAGAAAGTCGATGAGCCATCTTTAAGCAAGGGAAAGGGAAAGATGTCCAAGTGTTGAAGATTTATGTGAATTATGTTATAAGACTTATGTTACATTGTGATGTATTCTGCAGACTTATGTAATAGTTTAAGGTTCTATTTCCTGGGATTGTTTTAAGTTGATGTAACCCTTTAATGGGAAAGATTATTATTAAAGTTATTTAAATTATGTCTTTATCCTTTATTATGGGTACATAGATGTAATAGTTTTGGATAGTGAACACCAAATCCTGTGGGAAAGGAGTACTCGGATTTGGGGGTGTCACAATTACTTCCTAAGGTTTCCCCCACCTAAGGTTCATAAGCTTTGATACCAACTTGTGACACCCCCAAATCCGGGTACTACATTCCCACATGATTTGGTGCTCACTATCCAAAACAATTACATCTAACTACCCATAATTCAGGATAAAGACATAACTTAAATAATTTAACAATAATCCTCCCCATTAAAGGATTACATCAACTTAAAACAAATCCCAGGTAATCTAACCTTAAATTATTACATAAGTCTGCGGAATATATCATATAATTAAATAAGTCTCACAACATAGATTCAATTAAATAAAACCAAACAAGTTTTCATCATTTGTACATCTTGCCCTTTCCCTTGCTAGTAGACTGCTCGTTAACTTTCTCAACTTTAGCTGCAATGTTAAATGTAAGAGTGAGAAATAATTGCTCACTAATATAATGATGACAATAGCAATAACATAAGAGTAAACAATGAATACTGAATAATAGAGAACTTGTTCTTCGAATTAAGATTAGAAAACAAGTTTGAGAATTATATCTGAGGTCTTAATATCTTGAACTATGTCCCAGGTTACTAAGTATTTCTACCTCAACCTTTAATAGTCGTTAGACTATACAAATCTTTTCTTTCGTACTTATGGGGATCAACCCTT
This sequence comes from Panax ginseng, assembly GCA_020205605.1. NCBI lineage: Eukaryota > Viridiplantae > Streptophyta > Magnoliopsida > Apiales > Araliaceae > Panax > Panax ginseng. The sequence continues at coordinate 54,234,971 of CM035149.1, read as the reverse complement.
CGTACCATGTATTGTGCATAAACATCTAAATGGTAATGCGTATATAATCCCCTGTATTAGGGTTGTTCATCTCAGTTTGACTTAGGATTTCCGCACTAAAAAAAATTTAGTTTGATTTAGCTTAACAAAGGTTCTAGAATTTTAAAACGCTCATCAACTATGGACTAGTCAATTCAATAGAGGTTTTCTAGTCATTCGAAGTTCAATTCAACAACTAGATATTGAGTAACAATATTTAAGATCAAGAATGGAATCACAATAATATATAGTTGAATAAATCATTGTATATCTAATAGACTATCTTCAATGGAGTTAGAGAGTCTCGTTAGAAATAATGAACATTTCAAGCTTTGAACTAATATGAAACAATGATTGGAAACTCGCTCAATATGAATAAACCACTTGAGTTATCTTTATCAAACATTATCAAGTTCAAGGTTAGGAAACTAGTTTAGCGAAAAGTAAGATTTAGATACTTGCATAACAATAACAAATAAAATAGAATAAAGATCTTGCTTTACATAAAGAAGTAAGGTTTAGGAACTTGCCTCGTGTGTAAGCTACACAATTATAACACACGTTCGCCAAATACCCTACATATACTATTAGAATCGGAATATTGATTAATTATATTAACCTTATAGGTTTAATTCACCATCTTAGTTAAGTTATAACCTTTAACTTAAGGTCTAACCATATTGATCAACCACATAATACGAATCTGGAAACTCGCTAACATATAATGTAAAGCTTTAGTGTTCAATTCTAATATCTAACTCTTACAAACATCGAGTTTCAATCGTTATATAACTTGTTAATTAATAACTTACAATATTTATATTTGGTATTATAATGCAACTACAATCTGTTATAACATCATATAATATGATTAACATCTTTTTATGTTCATATGATTAGGTTACGATTGTATGCTACGGACTGAAATTACAAAAAACAAAATAGTTTCTGCTCATAAGTTGGCATGGCCGCGCCCTTTTAAGCATTGGTACCAAATAAGAATCCATCTTGGTAAGTAAGCAGACTCTAGAATCAGAGTCCTGCTCATACAACCTCACTGCGAACCAAACTCCAAATCCCTCACTCAACCAGCAACACAAGCATACCTAAACACTAAAATTTCAGTTAAACAATATAAAATATATATTTAACCATTCTAATAACACAAACAACACTAATAACCAATTTAGAGCCTTCAAAAGCAAAGTCTATGCTTAATATTCACATTTCAACATATTTAAGGCATACAAACACTATAAATTCATTTCTCGATCAAATCAATCCATTTAACTTGCATTCTTTTCGTATTTCAATATATTAACAATAGAAATTATCAATTTACAAATTATACCATAAAATCCTAATCAATTTTAGTCTCAACCTAGACCAAAATACACATATTATCACATAACTCCAATTCTTCATTTTAAAACATGTTTATTTGAATTAATTTCTGAAAACTCAACTATATATGATATATAATGGATTAAGGAACTTATTAACATTCTATAAACAATCAATTAGCATATATAAACCATATCTCATCAATTTTAACAACAAAAATCTAAGTTTGTATGAAAAACTTAAGAACATAAACTCAAGCTTGAAACTAAGAATCTTACCTTTGATTTCTTGTGTTTAGATTAATTAGAAGATTTAAATTAGCTTTGATTCCTTCTCCTCCTTCTTAGATTTCCAGACTTCTCCCTCAACTTTCACAGAACCCTCAATTTCTTTCTATGCTCTCTATTCCCTTCTTTGTGTTCTTCTTAGTCTTAGGAAAAGAACGTAGAAATAAAAATAAAAGAATGATAATGGGATTTTACACAACTTCTTTTTGTCAGTTAAACAAACCAAAGGTTTTAGCTGTTACAAATACAAACAGCCACAAGGCTATGTTTGGCTGGCTCATTAAACCCCTTTCAAATTTATTTTAATGTTTTCGTATCGTATAGTTTTCTTGACACATCTTTATTTAGTTAATTAAATCAAATCAAATTTTACAATTAAATTATAATTACAATTATAATTTTCATTATAATTATATTTATGCTTAACAACTTATTTCACATTTAATTTAATTATTAAATTAAACTAGAACATCACCACTACACAACATTACTATTATCAAATAATTTATTTAATTTAATTATTTCATTAAATATTAAACAATTCATTTAATTTAATCATTTCATTAAATTAAATCTTCATCCATAAAATCATTATTCATTAATTTAATTATTATAACACACTTTAACTAAATTATTGCACAATAATTTCATCAATATTTATTTATCTCAATAAATAAATCATATCAAATATTTGTTTAATCCAATAAATATTTTTAAATTATATATAAAATTCTCGATTCACATTTACACGATTACGCTGGCATACATAACAAGATTTCAAACCAAGCTTTGGCTAGGTTCTCTCCCTTCCACAAAAGTGAGGTGCCCCTTGGAGCCCAAATCCAAGAGCAACTTTTGTAGGGATTTCGGCACATAAAAGCAATAGAATATAAAAAATTTCAAATCAATTTCCGAAACCTAAAACAGGATCCATGCGAAAATATATTAATTCAGTGGTTTAGATTTTATACCGATTATAGAAAATTCTGAAATGGCTTCGAATCACCAACGCAATCCAACTAAACTGCGCCTCTACGGTATCCACACGAACGTTCCACGAATTGTCACATGATCTGCAGTAAAGAGAGTCACGGTACTAGCCACCAAGGATATGGATTTTTTGTTTACTCTCTAGTCTCTCTCTAAGAGCGGCTAGGATTTTTAGGTTAATGATGTAATTTTTAAAATGGCTGATATATCATATATATATAGCAGTCAAAAGGAATTAATCAAAAACCTAATATAATTAAAAATAAAATCCAAATTTATATATATTATATCTTAATTAAGTCTTACTTAATTAATATACATATATACAAATTATCCTATTAATTTAAATTCGTGATTTAAATACTATCAATCATATTGACATATTTAAATCCTTACAATTTAAATTAATTCCCTTTTTAATTATGTTCTATGTGTGTGACCCTATAGGTTATTATTACGTTGACAATAATTTTAAAATCACATTACAAAATTATAAACAGTGAGCGACATCTAGTAATGCATCACTGGTACCCAAGTAATAATAACATCGATGATTCGAAGTAACCTTTTTGTGACCAATGTTTCAATGTAATTTAATCCTTTTAACCTTGACATCCTAGATTAAACTCGAGTCATGGAATGTGTCATTTTCTTCGTAATTTAATCTGAGTTTTCTTGATCAATGAGTATACTATATGAAACAAATCACTATCTGAGCATGGCCATGTATTTCATAATCCTACTCAATCAAGAGACCTATGAATATCACCCTTAATATATATGACAGTTAAATTCCATCTTGATCACTCATATTCCTCACACGATTCATGATGTACCCAATAATCACCTTTATTGTCCAAACTATTAAAGGTGACCTTTGATGATATCAAAATACATAAATTTTCGTGTAGTAATATAGTGATTTCAGGTCAGAGGATCATTACATCATTGTCACTATGAGAATCTCTAATGACACTTTGCATAATGCTTCATGTAGAATTCTCATGGTGGGTATGTCCAGTACATCATTCTCTAACAGGTACCTATGCATTGACTCAATATCTCATAAATTTATGACCAATGAGATTTGGTCATCAGCCAATCCACATACTTGTCTCAATGTATCATTGTTTGTGACACCCCCAAATCCGTGTATCATTGATTACAGGACATGGTGCTCACGGTACAACATACATCATCATCTATATAAGTAAACTCCAACAATAATAATAATAATAATAATAATAACTATTACATACTTATTCAAAATAAAGTCCCAAGTCTTTACAACCTTTAGTAAACTTAAACTTAAACTTCGCGTTTATCGCTATATTACATCATAAGCGTAAATAAATAAACTTATTACATAATTAAGTCTCAACATTTCATCTTAGACTTTCCCTTGTCCTTGCCCGAGCCCTCGGCCTTTTCATCCTTAACTGAAAGGTTTAGCAAGAATGAGCACAAATTGCCCAGCAAGTATATAGAATAGATGGAAAGCATATGTCAGGAGTAAAATCATCTGAATAGCTAAATATCAATCGTTGAAAGAAATATCAAGTGTTAGGCAGGAATATCAACAATAAGATTTGAAGAATTTCTCAATATCATACTAAGGGTGTAGAATACCCTAAACATTACTTTGTTTCATTGAAAACCATCAAACGATTTAACAATCAAATAGATTGCAAACGGTCTCTGCAAGTACTCCAGCTGATCAACCTATCGTACCCTACATTGTGCACAAGTATAAAGTTTAAACTGCATAAGCACAAATGGGACTATTTGCCTGACATCTGTTTGCCCGTTTATTCGGGTTGTTCATCTTAGTAATCATGCGAGACCGCACCAAAGAAGTTTGGATTGGTAGACATTACATAGGTTCAAAGGATTTGAATTGTTTAAACAATATACTATGTTTGCATCAATAACATCTAGCTGGAACGAAAGCTAGAAAGCATGCTTGAATATAGTTCATTAAGGGAATAAGAACTTTAAAGGATAGCAGTTGCAATAGGAACTGAATAATCATCAATAACGTTTCGCAACATAATTGAAGTTATAGAACTTTACAATAAAGGAGCTTGCACGAATGATTAATTAATCATAAGCCCGAACTTACCCTCGCTGCAATCAACTGAATAAGAGTTGAATAAATTCATAATGAAAAATAGGGTAAGAAACTTACCTGAGAAGTCTTCTATAGTTAAAGCTATGTACTAGTTCTTCACGTAACCTATTCATTTAAGTCACATTAAGCAACTAAGTAATCAAATACTAGTTTTAAGGATTATTGATTCTTTTCATTTCAATTAGAATATATATTTAATTCTCATTCTATTATCAATACAAATTAATCACATAATGTGCCACATCACATAAGTAGAATTGTACAATTTTAGAATCTGAGGAAAAAAAAGGAATTTTTTTTTCGACCCGACATTGAAATTTTCGTTCCTTGCAACCACTTTTGGGATTTTATTCCCACTAATGTATAGATGATATGACCATGATACCTGGACACAATAAACTTCATAAAATAAGGTATTTTACAAAAATATTACATGCCAGAAATTAACATGCTAAGACCATAAAACGGTTGCCTTGAAAAGTGTGCCAGCACTAGTTCTATACTTAGAAAAATTCTGGAAATTTTCAGAATCTGCATATTTTTATTTCCAACATGCATGCTTACGATTTTCATAACTTACTTAATTTAACTCCTTTTTTATGAAATTTGGACAGGTTGTACCTCATGCTACATACTATTTTATAAAATTATTACATATACTAATCGGGTCATATAAACCATGATTTCGAGGCTCCGAAAAACCCAAAAATCACAGATTTCACATTCAACCAACTTTGACAAATTTTGTTATTTTGATTCTAGCATGCATGGGCTCAACTCCTACTGTCCAGATCACTTCTACCAACATATATGAACATGTTACAACAAACAAACTCACTAAATTACCATGCTTTGAACAAATTGACAACTAAGAGGCATTTTATCAAACATATCGCATACATACATAAAATCGTTGATTCTCTATGTAATTGCAACATGTTTAAACCAGAATTTTCATTCCTTATCATCCTCATAACAGAAACCAACATTAGCATAGCCTCACAAAATCAACATAAATCATTTACCATGGCTATACATGCTTTTTCACTATTTTTTTTAAGAATATGAAAAAGAGAGTTTCATGGCTTACCTTTTTGGACGAATTTCCCTTGTGTTAATCTGATTATCCCTCTTCCTTGCTTGTTAGTTGCTATATAATCTCCAGTATTTGTTTTCCCCTCTCAAGCTCTCATTCTCTCAATTTCTCTCTTTTTTTGCTCTCTCGGTGGAATTTTGCAAATGAGAGGAATATATGAGTGGAGAGTATACATGTATATGATATTAGCATAGGCTTCCCTTTCCTCTTCCATTCCCAAATCATCAGTTATGTATATATTGCTCATAATATATAGGTTTAGTATGGAGAGAGGAGTTAAGAAAATGAAAAGTTTTGGTTTATTACATAAGTGTAACTCCCTCTCCCTCAATATCTTGCAATACGTATACTTCCTCCTCCCTTGTCCCAATTCGTGAGTCACAGGATCCCACCAGCTGCTGACCAATTAAATAAACACATTATAATATTATTTTAATCCTTTAAATGCCCATTTTGACCATTTTGCCCTTCGTAGCCAAATGTGTTCGATACTTATATTGATTCCTATAAAATTCAACGTTTAGGACGTCATGGGACTATCCTTTTCGTCAAAATAATCACCAAAATTTGTGGTTGACTTTTTACCCCAAAAGGTCAATTGGTTGACTTTTTCTCTAAAAAAAGTCAACCGATTTACTTTGACCAAAAAGATAACTATGACAATTTTCGTGGTTACAGTCTAACCTAAATAATTTTGACGTTTCGTACTCGAATACGCAATCCGCGTCTCTAAATTCCGCTCCAAACTCTAGCTCATGATTTAATACCAACCCACGTAATAAAAAGAATTAATTCCCAACTTAATCAATTTAAATAGTTAAATAAAACTAAACCAACCATTTAAATACATCTCATCACATATCTTAACATAACACATATATGTATAACACATATACATCTAATAAATGAAATCACACAAGAGTTTCACATAAGTTCGTTTATTAATAATTATTAAATTACATAGAAAATCTCTGATATTAAATTCACCCTCCCTTAAAAGGATTCTGTCCCCGGAATCATTACACATCAAAAAAAAATATTATGGTATTTTTTCATCATTTTCTCCTCAAGTTCCCACGTAGCCTCTTCGGTGTTGTGGTTCTTTCACACTACCTTAACAGAAGGTATTATCTTATTTCTTAACACTCATTTTTTTCTATCAATTATCTATACTAGAACTTCTTCATAGGTTAAGTCCTTTTCAAATTGAATAGGCTCATACTCTATGACATACTTGTAGTCTTGCTTATAGGGTCATAGGACCGAAACATGGAACACGTTGTGTATATGTTCTAACTTCGGAGGTAAAGCTATTTCATAAGCTACGTCACCGACTCGCCTCAACACTTCAAAGGGTCCTATGAATCTGGGACTAAGTTTTCCCTTTTTCCCAAACCTCATCTTCCATTTCCAAGGTGACACTTTCAAAAACACATAAGTGCCGACGTCGAAGTCTCGTTGTTGCCAATGCTGATCAACATATTTCTTCTGTCGTTCCTGAGCCGTCACTAGCCTCGCTCGTATTGTTTTGATCACATCTGCAGTTTGTTGCACCAATTCTGGCCCTAGCAATTGCCGTTCTCCCACTTCATCCCAGTACAATGGCATTCTACATTTCCTTCCATATAAAGCTTCATAAGGTGGCATACCGATGCTCGCGTAATAATCAAGTATTATTGACGCAAATTCCACCACCGGTAGGTGGTCATCCCAACTCCATTTGAAATCCATAACACATGCTCTCAGCATGTCCTCTAACATTTGAATAGTTCTCTCGTTGTGCCCATCTGTTTGAGGATGATATGCGGTGCTCAACCTCAGTTGCGTTCCCATGCGTTCTTGAAAACTTTTCCAGAAATTTGTTATAAATCACGGATCGCGATCTAACATAGTTGATATAGGTACTCCGTGCCTGGAAACGATCTCTTTGATGTAAATTTTTGCCAACTGATCTAAGGTATATCTGACCTCCATTGGAAAGAAATGTACTGACTTGGTCAATCGATCAACGATCACCCAAACTGCATCGTAACCCTTCTACGTAGTTGGAAGTCCTACCACGAAGTCCATTGTGATATGCTCCCACTTCCATTCTGGAATTTATAAAGGTTGAAATAACCCGCTCGGTTTCTATTGTTTCGCCTTGACTCGCTGGCATGTTAAACACTTGCTGACGCACTCTGCGACTTCTCTCTTCATATTGGGCCACCAATAATGTTGGCAAAGATTCCGATACATCTTTGTGCTTCCCGGGTGGATTGAGTAACTTGAGCTATGAGCTTCCTGCAAGATTTCTTCCTTTAATTCAGACACCCCTGACACCCAAATTCTCTTCTCAAATCTTAATAGTCCATCACCACCCATACTGAATTTAAGCTCTTCTCCATCTCAAATTCTTTTCCTCACCTTCTCGCATTGTAATAATCCGGAATTTTAAATTGTAATTTTAAATATTTTGAATTATATAAATATTTAATTGATGTGTTATTGTTGAATAAATATTTGGAAATTAATTATTATGAGATTATATTCTAATTTAATTTAATAATTAAATTAGAGAATTGATAGGGATTAAATGGGTTATTATATTGTTTGAATTTATTTTGGTAATAAAAGTTTGACAATAAACTATGCTATAAATGAGTTATTAAAATAAATTAAAGGAGATTAATTTAGTTTTCCAAACAAGGCTTAAAGATATTAATTCTTTAATTTTTATAGAGTTTTTGCCAAACAAAGCCTTATGGCTTTTGGATTTTTGAATTTTGAATTATAATTATAATAAATAAAATAAGTAAAATAAATAAAATAAATTATAACCTATAATTATATTTTGGTAATTGATATTATTTAGTAATGCGATTATGGCCACGCCGATTTCTTTTCATTCTACGCATACTTGCTTATCAATTTTGGTTTACACGATTTGAGTCATTTGTTACACTGAGGAAGAAAGTTACAGAGAGTTTGTGAGAGAATTTGTGAGAGCTTAAGAAGAGAGAAAAGGTCTGTGAAGTTGCAAGTTTGTCTGTAATTGGCAAGGAATAATAAGCAAAAGAAGGTATGATCATAACCTTATTATATATATATTACACATGAATTTTCAAGCTCTGTGAATCAAGTTTTCTGGAATTGTTGATATATAACTTGTTTTGATGATTATATGTAATTGTGATGTTAGAACTAACATCTAGATAACGAAATAGTGTACCAAATTGCTTTCTTTACGTTTAAGAGGAAGAAATTGGTTTTTATAGTGAAATTAAGTATGAACATGAATTGTAGGAGTACTAAAATTAATATTTGATTATGAGCTAATTGTGAAATTGAACTTTGAATATGTTAATATGTTAAGAAATGGAGAAAACGTAGTTCGAATGAGGTAATTTGGTGTATATTAATCATGGTTATAGTGTTAATTTTATCAAATAATATCGAAAATGGAGTTTTGGTTTAAAACATAGTATTCAAAGATTTCTGAAGTTGTTGTTTAGTTGTTTAAAATTAGTATATGTATGATGGGTAATAGTTATGTGTAATTTATGTAAGTTATATGTGTTAATTTAGTTGCTAGAAGTTTTTTTTAAACAGTCAAAATCTGCTCTGTTTTGTTCATCGTGCTCAACACAGTAATTGCTACTGCAGTGCTAAGCTTTAGTCTTGCAAGAAATAAAAGCCTCACCCCACATCGCTAAAATCGGCGTCACAACGCCTTGATCAGTTCTCCACAAAGACCATCAGATTGCATGTGTCTCGTGTCATAATGGCCTTCATGTATGCATGGCAATTGAATCTTAGTTCTAACAAGTACCATAGCAGTATCGGTTAATAGTATGACCCATAAAATTATTTTCTTGTACACAAAGTCTGTAATTATTGTTATGATGCAATATTATGACTGTTAAAAATATAATTTTATAATTGTGATATAATAGTTCTAAGAATGAGCATATAATTAAAACTTAACAAGTTTTGTTACTAATGTAACTTGACTATGTGGTTAAAAATCAGGCTACATGAAATATGTACTTATTTGTATACAAAGTATCTGTAGTGACTAATTGTGTCCTAATGACATGTGATTAGGATTTTGTGAATCAAACTGTTATGGTCTAGCTTACACGCAAGGCAAGTTTTTCTAACCTGAACTTTCTTCGTGCAAGTTTTTGTAATCCTAAACTTTACCTTTTGATATTGAGCAAGATTTTTTAATCTTTATCTTGTTATTTAGCATGCAAGTTTCTAATTTTTGATACTCTAATGTTGAACAAGTTGTATCGTTCAATTTACTATTTCTTATGCATGCTCAATTCTTAATTTTAAACAAGATTCTAACCTTAGCTTAACATTGTTCAAGCAAGGTATGTTATATTATTTAATTCTTATGCTCTTAGATTATTCCTAAAGCATGACCTTGGTATATATATTTCAAATTCTGTTCCTGATTAATATTGATGAATTACCTTATTCATTTCTATTGAGCCTAATCATTTGGCCGTTGATATGATGTATTCATTGTCATTTCAAGTGAGCATTGTTTTCTCACTCTTGCTTATATAACTATTACAGCTAAAGTTGAGAAGGTCGATGAACCTACAGCCAGTAAAGGGAAAGGGAAGATAAGCAAGTATTGAAGATTTGTAAACCTGTTAGCTTTTATGTTGTTGGATTTTATTTTTAATCTTGTGATGTAATTATTTAATTTTCCGCATATGATGTTTGTATTTAAAGGTTAGATAACCTGGGAGATTTTGTTGATGTAACCCTTAAATGGGATGGTTTATTATTAAACTTTATTATGTGTGGGTAGTTAGATATGAATGTTTTTATCAAGTGAGCACCAAATCTAATGGAAATAAAGTACCCGGATTTGGGGGTGTCACAAGTTGGTATCAAAGCCTTAGGTTATGAACCTTAGGTGGGAAAAAGCCTTAGGAAGTAACCTTTGAAAAGATAGTGGTGATAAACTCTTATCGAGTTTTAATGAAGAAGTAATAAAACACTTATGTGCTTATGTGATTACAACTTATGTGCTCGTGAGTGTTGAGTAGTAATGATTAGTAATTAAAACTTAAAATATTATTGTCAGGATGCCTAATGTAGGAGAATCCAGTCAGACTAGGGAGGAGCCTCGAGATATTCAGGTGGTTTGGGAACAACTACTGCCACGGGAAACATCTTAGTTGGTCATAGCAGTTGAGCAGGAGGGATTACCTGATGAGGATGATGAGATAGAAATGGACGAGGAAGACCGTGAGGAGCTGCCACAGTCGAATGAGGATGAGGAGGACGATGAGGAAGAGATTCCACTTAACTCGATTGTTGCCCATATGTAAGACGAAGTATACGACCATAATGTGGAACTTTAGGATAACGTCAAGGAGTTGATAGAGGTAGTAGCTGAACAACATACCTCAATGGTGCAGAAGGACAACAAGATCCAGGATCTAGAGGAATAGCTGAGTAATGTTGAAGAGAAGCTGGTCCACACTGAAGGAAGAAATGAACAACTGACTGAGGAGATCGCAGAACTGAAGAACAAGCTGAAGGAAGAATCTACTAAGAGGGCAAGAGCCGAAGACGCGTACGAAGAAGCTTCTAAACAAGCCAGGGTAGCAGAGAGAGATGTACAAGTGAAGAAGATCAAGATGGAAGAGATGGATAGTGTTTTCAACACCGTGATCAATCTAGCTCAAGATTGGGTCATGGTTATCTGATTTAGTTCGAGACGCCGCCATCGTACATATTAGATCGCCAAACAATGATCCATATTATGGAAGAAGAGCGTCGTAAGGCTATGCAGTATTTTAATAGGCCGTCATAAATGTACTTGATATGTGATTAATGATATGATAAATAAAATGTATATCCCAAGTGTTATGTAACCTATGGGATATGATGATGATATATCCTGGAACATTAGTAGTTCAGGAAAGTTAATGTAAATAGCAGAGATGTTATTGTTCTTATATTTTTCTAAAAGATTATGAATGAATAAAAGTTATTATTTTATTCATAGTGTTATGTGTTACGTGATGAGCTTTTATGGTGTGAAAGTTAAGTAGAAAATATTTAAAGGAATGGAGTAATAATCTAATGAGTGTATTTTAACAGAAAATGCCTCCAAGAAAACGTCAGCCACGGCAAAGAACCCTTGAGGAATCTACCAACAATAACAACATGAAAGCTAACCCCGTTCAGCAGTTAGTGACGTTACTAACGGGTGCATTACAGAATTAACCGCATAATCAAGTTGTGACATTTAAGGACTTCAAGGCGGTGGGACCACTAGAATTTTGTGGGTCCATGAATCCGGGTAAGGCACAAACTTGGATTATGGAGATAGAGAAGGTGTTTGATGTAGCTAGAGTAGGTGAGAACCAGAAGACTGCTTTTGCAACATTCATATTGAAAGCAGAGGCGGGTTATTGGTGGCAAGCCAATAAAACTCGAGGAGGACAAGGGGTGATGACTTGGGATAGGTTTAAGGAAATATTCTTCGAGACATATTTCCCAGAGAGTTCAAAGAATTAGATGGAGGTGCAATTTCTAGAACCGAAGCATAGATCAATGACGGTATTGGAGTATGCGACAAAATTTAACGAATTGGCGAGTTTTGCGCCATATCAAGTTAACACGGATGAGCGCAAAGCACGGAGATTTGAATAGGGACTGAAACCCTAGTTGTACAGTAGGGTCTCCCTGTTCCAGCTGAAGACATTCATAGCGGTGCTTGAGAAGGAAATTCTCGCTGAGGGTGGAGTTGAGGCTGTGATAAAGTACAATCAAGAACAGAAAAAGAAGAAGAATGATGGTGAAGGTAAGAATGGTAGTGGGAGTGGTGGAAATTGTAACACTAACCTGAAGAGAAAATGGAATGGAAATGTGGGTTCTAGAAACCAGCAGGGTAACCAGCAGAAGAAAAAGTTTGAAGCATGTGCTACGTGCAGAAAGTTTCACGCGGGGGTGTGCTTAAGGGGGAAACGAGTATGCTTTAACTGTGGCCAGGAGGGTCACATTGCCCCAAATTACAGCCAACCCAAGAAGAATGTTTGCTACACGTGCGGGTCGAAGGATCAGTTTGCTCGCGAGTGCCCTAAAAAGAAACCTAAAGAGACAACGGGAAATAAGGGAGGTAGCAGTGGAGGCACATTGACCATTGCGGGACCAACGTCATCAAACAGACCCATAACCAGAACCTTCAATATGATTGTGCAGGATACAGTACAATCAAAAGATGTTTTGTCAGGTATTATCCCAATCAATGATATAGATGCTTATGTTTATTTGATTCGGGTGCTACTTGCTCATTTATATCTGATGAATTTGCTAAGAGGTTAGGATTGCCTAGTGAAGAATTGAGTTTCCCTTTAAACATAGAAATTGCGAATATGGAGGTCATTCCTATTAGTTTCGTATACAAGAATTGTAGGGTGAACATTAAGGGGAATGTCATGATGGTAGATTTAATTTCGATAAAACTTGGAGAGTTTGATGTTATTTTGGGAATGGATTGGCTGTTTAATTATGGAGCGATAATTAATTGCCAAAAGAAATGTGTAAACCTTTTAACTCCGTAAAAGGTAGTGTTCCATAGTAGAAAATTGCTTAGACATGCGAGATGTCTGACAATTATGCAGGCCAAGAAGTTATTGAGTCAAGGCTGTGTGGGTTATTTAGCTTACATAGTCGATACTCAGAGGAAGGGGGTGAAACTGGAAGAGATACCAATGGTTAGGGAATTTGTAGATGTGTTTTCGGATTTGCGGGACTTCCGCTTTGGTGAGAGATTGAGTTAAATGATTGACTTAAGCGCCGTGAATCGTTCCGATATTGGAGGCCTCGTACAGAATGGCTCCAGTAGAAATGAAGGAACTGATGGTACAATTGCAGCAGCTGTTAGACAAGAAGTACATTCAGGCGAGTGTGTCACCGTGAGGAGCACTAGTGTTATTCGTGAAGAAGAAGGATGGGTCAATGCGTCTTTGCATTGATTATAGGGAATTAAACAAAGTTACTATTAAGAATAAGTATCCATTGCCAAGAATAGATGACTTGTTTAATCAATTGAAGGGTGCTAGATATTTCTCAAAAATAGATATGAGAAGTGGGTATCACCAATTAAAAGTAAGAAAGAAGGATGTACCAAAGACGACATTCAGAACTTGGTATGGACATTATGAGTTTCTGGTGATGTCTTTCGAATTGATAAATGCCCCTGCTGCATTCATGGATTTGATGAACAGGGTGTTTAAACAATTTTTAGACAAATTTATGGTGGTATTCATTGATGACATCCTGGTGTACTCCAAATCTCAAGAAGAACACGTGGAACATTTATGTTTGACGTTGGAGACACTAAGAAAGGCAAAGTTGTGAAATCCCGAATTTTATGAAATGAAAGTATTCAATTTTCTTATAATTATTCTATTTAGTAAATGGTTAAATTGATAAAATGATAAAGTTAAGGGTGATATGTAAAAAATTTTCAAAGTATGCAAGTTGTTATAAAATATTCGTTTGGTCGGGGAATATCCGTAGGACGGCACAATCATTGGTGGACCCCACAATGGAAGAATTATCGTAGAAAGGAAATGAAAAAAATTATCTTTTTATAAAAATAACAGCGAAAGTGTTACCGTTAAAACTGTTGAACTACTCGGTAGTAAAAATATAGTAACACACGTGGTTGTATAATAGCACACGGTATTGATTATTGATGCTTACGTGAGAAGTCACTCAGTTATACTCAATTATTATTACAGTAATTGTTGCATCATATCTCTCATATTATTAATTCAGTTATTGTCACAGTATCATCTGCATAATTTTTTTTATATTATTGAATCAATAATTGAGACGACAAAGTTATTCATATTATTATTTGCAATATTGACAATGTCTATAAGTTCTGTCAAGGAGAGGTTTGGTCACCTAATTGCTTGATAAGGAGAAATCCTTATCGGAAAGCCCCTCTTTCTGAGGAACGACACGGTTTGTTAAATATTGTGAGTTATAATATTAATGATGAATGTTATAAAAAATCGAATTTGAGTTCGGAGTTGAATTTGGAGACGCGGACGTGATATTTAAGTTCGGAATGATAAAATTAGTAGAAATAGACTATAAACACAAAATTTGTCGTGATTGACTTTTTGGTCAAAAAAGTCAATAGTTGACTTTTTCGAAAAAAGTCAAACTTTGAAATTTCAAAAATGAAATTTTTTAGAAAAATATTTCCATTGTGTTGGGATTGTTAGTGTTAGTGGAAATCGACATTTATTTCGATAATAATTGATGTCTGGAGGTTATATTGACCAATCGGGTAATTAATCGGATAAATGAGCAATTAATTGCTACTAATTCACATGCTTATATAACTATTTGTTTACATATGTGTACTATTGAATCACATTCTTGTACTATTAGGGGAGTTGGTGCAAGATAGATAATACTTGCATGACTAAGTTAAAAATGGAGGTATAGATGGAGGTATTATACTTTAATTCGTATTTTCACATAATTATAATTATTTATTCACATGATTGAACTATTGATTCACATTTTTTACTATTAGGGGAGGTGGTGCAAGTTTGATAATACTTGCAGGACTAAATTAAAAATGAAAGAAAAGTTGAAGGTATTGTACTGTAGTATTTCGAGCCCCAAAACGTGCAATTATCGAAACTATATTTTCCTATAAATAAAAGCTCATTCTTCCTTCATTTCTCACCAATTCACTAAAGCTATAGAGCAATTATTATAGAGAGAAATTATAGAGAGAAAGAAGAAGAGAAGTCTGCTACCTCTACTCCAAAGATCCAGGTTTTTTCTAAGGTAAGGGGGTATTATTTCTTTCAGTATTCATGAAGAGAGCTTCTGTTATTCTATTCTTTATTATTATGTTGGAATAACCTGTCTATGCGAAGTACCGCATACATGGTGAAATTCTTTTGATATTTCATTCTTTATTATTCTTTTGGAATATCCTGCCTGTGCGGATTACGCTAGACCTGGTTCCATTCTTTATTATTATGTTGGAATAACCTGTATGTGCGGTCTATCGCATGCATGGTGAATTCTTTGTTATTCCATTCTTTATTATTCTGTTGGAATATCATGTATGTGCGGTTTACGCATGACCTGGTTCCATTCTTTATTATTACATTGGAATATCTACATGCAGTTCACGCGCTGTTATTCTGCATCGCGGTTTCTGCGTGACACAGTTCCATTCTTTCATTATTCTATTTAGAATAACTTTTATCATCATGTATATATCGCATGCATGGTGAATTTTTCTGTTATTTCATTCTTTATTATTCTGTTGGAATAACTTGTCTATGTGGATTACCGCATGCATGGTGAATGATCCTTTGTATTCATATGAATAATATTTTCATTCAAACGGGGTTTCGCTGAGGCGCTTCATAATTTTTTAATTTTTTCTGACCTCACAAATTCGGAAAAATTTGAAATGATAATTTGATGAGTTTTCTAGATTGTGTCCAAAAATGACGATTTTTGGATGTATAGATTAAGAGTTATGGATTTTATGGGAAAAGACTATTTTAAAAGTAAACCCTTATAACTCTTTGTGATTAACTCCAAAATTGGTGAGATTTTTTATTGGGAGTACATGTATATATACAGAGGTATACCACAGTAAATTTCAGAATTTTGGACAAAAGTACAATTTATGATAAATGTCTAAATATTCGGCGAGTTTTGGCCATATCAAAAATAGTAAATGAATTTTAAAAATTTTGAGAAAAATATATGTTCAATATGGGACTAGATTCTGCTAAATCCCAGAAAAGAAATATTTTTGGAACTGATTTGGTATTTTTCATGAAAATGAACTAGTTATGAGTAAATGAATTAAATATGTTATGTGAAGTAACAAAATTGGAAAATAAGATTTTATGGCTTGGGAATCCTATATAGGGTATATCTGATTTTTGATGAGGATTTGATCATTGGTGATGAAATCTTATGAGTATAACATTTTGAATGATTAAATGCATTATTTGGTAAAGTGTAAACAATTGAAATAAATTGTTTATAAGTTTAAGAAGTGATTAAAATATTATTATAATATTAATAATATTAGATTATGAGTTTATTAAGTGATTGATAATATTTGGATAAATTTAAAGTCTTTAATATTTATCCTTGTTTTCGTTTGATTAATGCTTATATCATTGTCATCATCCTCACGCTTATATTGTGATGAAAGTCATCTTTGGCTTACGTGAAAAGATGGACTATTGATTATTGATTTTATAATTGTATATCTTTGGCTTACGTGCAAAGATGGACTATTGATTATTAGTTTTACAAATGTATATCTTTGGCTTATGCAAGAGGATGGATTTGTTGATTATTGGTTTTACTGATTGTATATCTTTGGCTTACGTGCAAAGATGAACTATTGATTGATGAGTATCTTTGGCTTATATGCATAGATGAACTATTTATTGGTATGATTATGACCAGGGATCATCCGGTATAATCATGACCCGTAATGTTATAGATGATGTGGTAAAAGTCCTCATTGGCCCGTAGTGCATTGATGGACAATTATTGGTATGATTATAACCAGGGATTATTCGGTATAATAATGACCATTGATGATTACATGAATATCCTTGGATGTAGTGCAGGGATGATTCGATGATGTGGATTATTTATTAAGCTGAGTCTCAGCAATAAAATATTGATTATACACTTTTAATTCGTAAAAGATAGTAGATATCATGCTCTACTTGACTCTTCTAAATTATAGTTGTATGTATTTGGCCTGTAGTGCAAAGATGAATTGTTAATGAATATCTTTGGTAGTAGTGCAAAAACGAATTTATTAGTATGATTATGAGCGAAATTTTGATTTGGTATAACCATGATTTTGATGTTTCGTGAAGATAGGTGATGAAAATTATATTCGTCCTGGGTACGAAGAGGAATTTAGAATCACAATTATGATTATGAGTTATTCATATGATTGTGGACAGGAATTGTTGATTGATGTTACGGGGATAAAACATTATTGGTGGACTTTTAACATGAAGAAGATAATAGATCTGATGGTCTATTTGACTCTTCTAATGGATTGCTCGTTCCGCTGCAACTATGGTTGAAAAGTTTTATCATCTACCATATGTTCTAAATCTCTGATTTATTACTGATGAAGGCTATTGATGATGTAAATTATCTTTAGTCATGATATTCTTTATTGGGCTAGTTGTGCTCACCTTTTTGCTTCACAATTCCTTTCAGGTAATAAGAGTGTAGCTGGGTTGAGCGGGGGTAACAGGAGAATAGAACGGTGGTCTATAGCTGTTGAGGTTCTCCTTAAATAGTATGGAAATAATTTTATTGAGAACTTTAGATAAGTGTGTCGTATTGTATACGTCATTTGATATTTAATTTTGGTGAACCCAACTTTGGAAGGGTGTTTTGCCACTATCATACAAGATGTCTAATGACATACAACCTCGTGTTATCATAAGATAGGGTTGTGCACATCCACTTGCTGAGTATATCTACGAGCACTACCTATATAATCTTGGAGTTTATTTGAAATATAATTCTCACTTGGAGACAACGGAGATAATTATATGTCAAGAGAAGACTCACCATTGGAAAGAAGATGATATTAATCTTCTTGTTTTTCTTTGGGGACTATTGGGTCAACCAAGGATAATTCTTTGGACATATATATCTATCATAACCTAGACGCATGGCCTCCTATGTATGAAGGTTTCCTTGAGCACTTCCCAAAGATTTTAATTTCTGAAATAGTTATGGACTGTACTTTTATGTAAGGTACCATTGTAAGGTTGTGGTCAATGCACCATGAGAGTTACATACATTTGTATTAAAACTCACAGTTTAACTATGGTTGTATTCTGCACGACAGTTCAACAGTTGTATAAATGAAGTTTGTATCTGATATTTATAGTATGATATCTGGAGACTCAGAATGGGTTGTGTGGACCTATTTTGGGGGCGTCACAAAAGTTGTACGCGAATTTCTCTAAGTGTGAATTTTGGCTAGAATGTGTACAATTTCTTGGGCATGTGATTGACAAAGATGGGATTTCAGTGGATCCATCAAAAGTTGAAGCCGTAATCAATTGGGAACAACAAAGAATACCTTCAAAAGTGAGGAGTTTCTTGGGACTGGCCAGCTATTATAGACCATTTATTCAGGATTTTTCCATGATTGCCACTCCGTTAACAAATTTGACAAGGAAAGCTGTAAAATTTGTTTGGACGGAGAAGTGTGAAGAGAGTTTTCATGAATTGAAAAAGAAGTTAAGTGTAGCACCCGTGTTGTCATTACCAGATAATACAGGAAACTTTGTGGTGTATAGTGATGCCTCACATAAAGGATTGGGTTGTGTTCTTATGCAGAACAACAAAGTTATTGCATATGCATCAAGAAAACTGAAGGACTATGAGAAAGGATATCTGACTCATGATTTAGAGTTGGCTGCGGTGATATTTGCTCTGAAGATATGGACACACTATCTCTATGGAGAAAAATATGAGATCTACACAGACCATAAGAGTCTGAAGTATATGTTCACTCAAAAGGACCTAAACATGCATCAAAGGAGATGAATGGAATTGATAAAAGATTACAATTGTGAGATCTTTTATCATCCAGGCAAAGTGAATGTGGTTGCAGATGCTTTAAGTAGAAAAGGTCGGGAAAAGTTGATGCTGATAACCACTCAGGAGGAGCTTATTTCAGCAATGACAAAGCTAGAGTTGGAAATAAAATTTCCAAAAGAATCTGATGAGCGACTATTCCAAATAGAAGCTAGTTCAACTTTGGTGGACAAAGTAAAGAATGCTCAACTACAAGATAAAGAATGTGTAAAGATCAAAGAGAAAGTGGTTGAGAGTGGTGAAGTAAAATAAAAGATCGATACGGAAGGGTTACTAAGATTGGAGGGAAGAATCTGGGTTCCAGCAGTACCAGATATTAAAGAAGAAATATTGACCGAAGCTCATAACTCATGTATTCAATACACCTGTGAAGTACGAAGATGTTTCAAGATTTACGACAACACTTTTGGTGGCCAAACATGAAAAGAGATGTCCCAGAATGTGTTGCGAGATGCTTGACATGTCAAAGAGTAAAGGCAGAACACCAGAGGCCAAACGGATTACTTCAACCGTTGGACATACCAGAATGGAAGTGGGAACATATCACAATGGATTTTGTGGTAGGTCTTCCAACTACCCAGAAAGGATATGATGCGATTTGGGTAACAGTGGACAGACTGACAAAATCAACACACTTTTTTGCCAATAAAGATTAGATTCAATCTGGATCAGTTGGCAAAGTTGTACGTTAAAGAAATCATTTTGAGACACGGAGTTCTAGTATCAATTGTGTCAGATAGAGATCCGTAATTCACGTCAAACTTCTGGAAGAGACTACAAGAATGCATGGGAACATAGTTGAGAATGAGTACGGTATACCATCCGCAAATAGATGGCCAAAGCAAATGAACAATCCAGACATTGGAAGATATGCTTAGAGCATGCATCATGGATTTCAAAGGAAGTTGGGATGAACATTTACCATTAGTGGAATTTTCCTACAACAACAGTTACCACGCAAGCATCGGCATGCCGCCTTACAAAGCATTATGCGGCGAGGAAGTGCGAGAACTCCACTATCTTTGGGATGAAGTCGATGAAGCATGGCTATTAGGACCCGGCTATTACTGACAAAACTGCGAGGGTTGTTAAACTCATCGGACAAGATTGGTAGGCTGCTAAAGATAAGCGGAAAGAAGTATGTTGATCAACACGAACAAGATCGTGAATTCGACGTAAGAAATTTTGTGTTCTTAAAAGTTTCTCCTTGGAAGGGGAAAATTCATTTCGGTAAAAAGGGAAAGCTAAGCCCGAGATTTATTGGACCCTTTGAAGTACTTCGAAGAATAGGAGAAGTGGCTTATGAGATAGCTCTACCTCCAGAGTTGGAACACGTTCATAATATTTTTTCATGTTTTGATTATTACGTAGTATAAACCGATTACAAGCATGTGATAGAGTATGAACCATTGCAGTTCGATAAAGACTTGTCTTATGAAGAGGTTCCTATCCAGATAGTTGACAGAAAAGAACAAGTTCTCAAGAATAAAGTGATACCTTCTGTGAAGGTAATATGGAGGAACCACAATATCAAAGAGGCTACGTGGGAACTCGAAGCTAAAATGATGAAAAATTACCCTGAGCAATTTGTTTGATTTTTTCTTCGATTATGGGGATAGAATCTTTGTAAGGAGGGAAGAATGTGACGAATAATTTGTTTGAGTTATGATTCTGGGGACAAAATCCTTGTAAGGAGAGAAGGATGTAATAGTTCAGAATTTTAAATTATAATTTTAAATATTTATTGAATTATATAAATATTTAATTGAAATATTTAATTGATGTTATTGTTGAATAAATATTTGGAAATTAATTATTATGAGATTATATTCTAATTTAATTTAATAATTAAATTAGAGAGTTGATAAAGATTAAATGGGTTATTATAATTTTTTAATATAATTTGGTAATAAAAGTGTGACAATAAACTATGCTATAAATGAGTTATTAAAATAAATTAAAGGAGATTAATTTAGTTTTCCAAACAAGGCTTAAAGATATTAATTCTTTAATTTTTAAAGAGTTTTTGCCAAAAAAAGACTTATGGCTTTTGGATTTTTGATTTTTGAATTTAATTATAATAAATAAAATAAGTAAAATAAATAAAATAAATTATAACCTATACGTTATATTTTTGGTAATTGATATTATTTAGTGTGCGTATTATGGCCACATCAGTTTCTTTTCATTCTATGCATACTTGCTTATCAGTTTTGGTTTACACGATTTGAGTCATTTGTTACACTGAGGAAGAAAGTTACATAGAGTTTGTGAGAGAATTTGAGAGAGCTTGAGAAGAGAGAAAAGGTTTGTGAAGTTGCAAGTTTGTCTGTAATTAGCAAGGAATAATAAGCAAAAGAAGGTATGATCATAACCTTCTTATATATATATATATATATATATATATATATATATATATATATATATATATATATATGTTTTACACATGAATTTTCAAGCTATGTGAATCATGTTTTCTGGAATTGTTGATATACAACTTGTTTTGATGATTATATGTAATTGTGATGTTAGAACTAACATTTAGATAAGGAAATAGTGTACCAAATTGCTTTCTTTATGTTTAAGAGGAAGAAATTGGTTTTTACAGTGAAATTAAGTATGAACATGAATTGTAGAAGTACTAAAATGAATATTTGATTGTGAGCTAATTATGAAATTGAACTTTGAATATGTTAATATGTTAAGAAATGGAGAAAACGTAGTTCAAATGAGGTAATTTGGTGTATAATCATGGTTACAGTGTTAATTTTATCAAACAATATCGAAAATAGAGTTTTGGTTTAAAACATAGTATTCAAAGATTTCTGAAGTTGTTGTTTAGTTGTTTAAAATTAGTATATGTATGATGGGTAATAGTTATGTGTAATTTACGTAAGTTATATGTGTTAATTTAGTTGCTAGAAGTTTTTTTTAAATAGTCAAAATTTGCTCTGTTTTGTTCATCATGCTCAACACTGTAATTCGGCGCCGCAACGCCTAGCCTTAGCGTCGCAGCGCCAAAGCTTCGCGCCAAAATGCCAAAATCGACGTCACAATGCCAGTCTCATGCGACAGTATTGCTTTGTCGGCTTTGTGTCTCACCATGTATTAACGTCGACCTTAGTTCTAACTGCAGTGGTCTTGCGCCGTCGGTTAGCAATATAATGAGAAAATTATTTTGTTTTACACAGAGTCTGTAATTGTTGTTATGATGCAATATTATGACTGTTAAAAATGTAATTTTATAATTGTGATATAATAGTGCTAAGAATGAGCATATAATTAACAGTTAACAAGTTTTGTTACTAATGTAACTTGACTATGTGGTTAAAAATCAGGACATACATGAAATATGTACTTATTTGTATACAGAGTATCTGTAGTGGCTAATTGTGTCCTAATGACATGTGATTAGGATATTGTGAATCAAAGCTACTACACGTCTAGCTTACTACTTGAAGGCAAGTTTTTCTAACCTGAATTTTCTTCGTGTAAGTTTTTGTAATCCTAAACTTTACCTTTTGATATTGAGCAAGATTTTCTAATCTTTATCTTGTATACAGAGTTATTTAGCATGCAAGTTTCTAATTTCTGATACTCTAATGTTGAACAAGTTGTATCGTTCAATTTACTATTTCTTATGCATGCTCAATTCTTAATTTTAAACAAGATTCTAACCTTAGCTTAACATTGTTTAAGCAAGGTATGTTATATTATTCAATGTTTATGCTCTTAGATTATTCCTAAAGCATGACCTTGGTATACAATAATGATTCATTGATAAATTATTCCATAGCAAAATGTTATTACATTTTTATTCAACTAATCCTTAATTGATGTCCGTTAAACTCTAAATTACCTTGAAACTTATCCAAACCAAACTTACTTTGGTGAGGACTTGTATTCTAAATACTGAGATGAACAACCCTATTTGCAGGGGATAATTTACGCATAGCGTTGAAATGTTTGTGCACAATACATTGTACGAAAGGTTGATCCCCCTAAGTACAAGGAGTCCCTATAGTCATATAACTGTTAAAGTTTAGGTTGAAAGAATACTTAAACTATGGACATAGTTCGTGGTCTTTTGACCCTAAGTTATATATATTTCAAATTCTGTTCCTAATTAATATTGATAAAGTACCTTATTCATTTCTATTGAGCCTAATCATTTGGCAGTTGATATGATGTATTCATTATCATTTCAAGTGAGCATTGTTTGCTCACTCTTGCTTATATAACTATTAAAGCTAAAGTTGAGAAGGTCGATGAACCTACAACCAGTAAAGGGAAAGGGAAGATAAGCAAGTATTAAAGATTTGTAAACCCGTTAGCTTTTATGTTATTGGATTTTATTTTTAATATTGTGATGTAATTATCTAATTTTCTGCATATGCTGTTTGTATTTAAAGGTTAGATAACCTGAGAGAGTTTGTTAATGTAACCCTTAAATGGGATGGTTTATTATTAAACTTTTTTATGTGTGGGTAGTTAGATATGAATGTTTTTATCAAGTGAGCACAAAATCTGGTGGAGATAAAGTACCCGAATTTGGGGGTGTCACACGCATTCCTCATCGCTACCTTGTGCTTCCTTGATTTTGTCCAATAGAGTCGGATGAGCCTCCATTTTAAACAATTTCCCCTCTGGCTCCCTTGGACTTTTTATCTCGAGTTCCAATCTAGCCATCTCCTTAATTAACTCATCTTGAGCTGTTAGCATTGCCAACCTACCACTGCCTTTTCTTCTTAGCACATCCGCTACCACGTTAGCTTTTCCCGGATGATATAAGATATCGCAATCGTAATCCTTTATAAGCTCCAACCATCTTCTTTGTCTCATATTCAACTCCTTCTGCGTGAAGATATACTTCAGACTTTTATGGTCCGTGTATATTTCACATCTTACACCATATAAATAGTGCCTCCATATCTTTAGGGCAAATATTATCGCTACCAATTCTAGGTCATGGGTAGGATATCCTGTAAGACGCCAACTTTTATGAATAAAGAATAATTTTCTCAAAATATATTTTTGAATATTATGGTGTGGATTTGATATAATGTTATGGTTGTAGGTAATATTTACAAATTTTGCAAAGTAAGCAACTGGTTATATAATATTCGATTGGTTGGGGAATATTCATTTTAACAGAGAATATTCGTACGATGGCACAATCATTGGTGGACCCCACAACGGAAGTATTGTCGTAATTAGAAAGCGACATAATTATCTTTTTATAAAAATAACGGTAAAGTTTTACTTTAAACTGTTGAACTACCCATTAGCAAAAAAGTACGATGTCTGGCGTGGTTTTCATAGTAGCACACGGTATTGATTATTGATGCTTACGTGAGAAGTCACTCAGTTATACTCAATTATTGCTACAAGTAATTGCTGCATCATATCTCTCATATTATTGATTCGATTATTGTTACAGTATCATCTACATTATATGATATAATATTAAATCAATAATTGAGACGACAAAGTTATTCATATTATTAAATTGCAATATTTACAATGTCTAGAAGTTTTGTCAAGGAGAGGTTTGGTCATCTAATTGCGCGCCAATAAGGAGAAATCCTTATCGGAAAGCCCCTCTTTCACGGAAGCGACACGGTTGTTAAATATTGTGAGTTATAATATTAATGATGAATAAGTTCGTGTTGATTAAAGATGAAAATGATAGTTCCATTGTGTTGGAATTATTAGTGTTAGTGGATATCGATATTTATTTCAATATTAATTGATGTCTGGAAGTTATCTTGACCCGATCCGGATAATTAACCGGATAAATGAGCAATTAATTGCTATTAATTCACATGATTATAACTATTTGTTCACATGTGTGTACTATTGATTCACATTCTTGTACTATTAGGGGAGTTGGTGCAAGATTGATAATACTCGCATGACTAAGTTAAAAATGGAGGTATAGATGGAGGTACTATACTATAATTCATATTTTCACATGATTATAACTATTGATTCACATGATTGAACTATTGATTCACGTTATTTACTATTAGGGGAGATGGTGCAAGTTTGATAATACTTGCAGGACTAAATTAAAAATGAAAGAAAAGTTGAAGGTATTGTACTATAATATTTTGAGCCCCAAAACGTGCAATTATTGAAACTATATTTTCCTATAAATAGAAGCTCATTCTTCTTTCATTTCTCACCAATTCACTAAAGCTTAGAGCAATTATTATAGAAAGAGATTATAGAGAGAAAGAAGAAGAGAAGTCTGCTACCTCACTATTCCAATATCCAGTTTCTTCTAAGGTAAGGAGTATTATTTCTTTCGTATTCATGAAGAGAGCTCATTATTCCATTCTTTATTATTATGTTGGAATAACTTTGTCTATCACAATCACCGCATACATGGTGAAATTCTTACATTATTCCATTCTTTATTATTATGTTGAATAACTTTGTCTATCAAGTACCGCATACATGGTGAAATTCTTTTGTTATTCCATTCTTTATTATTACATTGGAATATCCCATGCTCATACGGATTATGCTGTGACTGGTTCCATTCTTTATTATTACATTAGAATAACTTTTGTCATGCGGGTCTATCGCATGCATGGTGAATTTTTTGTTATTCCATTCTTTATTATTCTGTTGAAATATCCTGTCTATGCAGATTACGATAGATTTGGTTCTATTCTTTATTATTCTGTTGGAATAACCTATCTGTGAGGTCTATCGCATGCATGGTGAATTCTTCTGTTATTCCATTCTTTATTATTCTGTTAGAATATCCTGTTTGTGCGGATTACGCATGACCTGGTTCCATTCTTTATTATTCTATTGTAATAACCTGTCTATGTGGATTATCACATGCATGGTGAATGATCCTTCGTATTCATTCCTTATTAAATTGTGGAAATAATCATCTACGTGGATTACCGCATCAGCGCGTGTGAAAATCCATTTGCGATTTCATATATTCTATGATACTCATTTGGTTAAAGTTTTGGCTTCTATACTCCATGAAATTAGTAGAATATCCCGGTTATTTGCGCTTCATCCCAGTATCTTTTCATGGAAATATTCTTACGAGCATTCTTGAATTTTACTTCACAAAAGCAAAGATCATATTGACAATTTGGGCGTAATTGATTTCAAGATAAATTAACTTATAAATCTTTAAAATTTATTCTTGAACTTGTTTTATTGAATTATTATGTCATTGTCATCATCCTCATGCTTATATTGTGATGAAAGTCATCTTTAGCTTACGTGCATAGATGGACTTGGTATGATTATGACCAGGGATTATTCGGTATAATCATGACCTGTAATGTTATAAATGATGTGGTAAAAGTCCTCAATAGCATGTAGTGCATTAATGGGCGATTTTTGGTATGATTATGACCGTGGATTATTCGGTATAGTCATGACCATTGATGATTTAATGAATATCCTTGGCCCAGAAAAGGTGCGGGGATGACTCGATGATGTGGTTTATTTATTAAGCTGAGTCTCAACGATAAAAATTGATGAAAACATTTTAAATCATAGAAGATAGTAGATACCATGCTCTACTTGACTCTTCTAATGGATTGCTTATTCACCTGTAGTTAAACTTGATGTCTATTGTATTTTATCAGTTTAACATTTTTGAAGACTAATGATAATTTATTCTGCATAATCTTAGTCATAATATTTTTTACTAGGCTAGTTGAGCTCACCCTTTCTTTCGCTGTTCTCTTCAGGAAATGAGAACGTAGCCGGGACTAGTCGGGGAACGGAGTGACGGTCCAAATGATAGCATTAATAGTCCTCACTATTTTGTTAAATAGTGTGACAATAAATGTAATGAGGACTCCATTGAGTGTGGATATTGTCGAGATGACAATATTCTTATTAAAACTCTTAGATTATCTTTTGTCGTATTTTACACGACTGTTGTATAATTAAGTTGTATTTGAATTTTGTACCATGTATTTGGTGACTCATGATGGGTGATGTATACCTATTTTGGGGGCGTCACATATCCCTTCTCGTAATCCTTTAATTGACGCGATGCGTACACAATAACTTTACCATGTTGCATAAGCACACAACCAAGTCCTTTGTGTGACGCATCACTAAAATTCATGAAGTCACCTATATCATCGGGTAAAGACAACACTGATGCTTCACTCAGTCTTTTCTTGAGTTCCTTAAAACTCTCTTCACACTTCTCCGTCCAGACAAATTTTACCGACTTCTTCGTTAAAGTTGTCAACGTTCCCGCTATCTTTGAAAAATCTTGGATAAACCATCTTTAATAGCCTGCCAGTCCTAAGAAACTTCTTACTTCAGTCGGTGACTTTGGTTGTTCCCAATTTTGTATCGCTTCCACCTTCGCTGGATCCATGGAGATTCTGTCCTTATTGATTACGTGACCTAGAAATTGAACTTTCTCCAACCAAAACTCACACTTCGTGAATTTTGCGTATAACTTATCCTTCCTCAACGCCCCCAACACTAACCTTAAGTGTTCAGCATGATCTTCCTGAGTCTTGGAATAGATCAGGATATCATCTATGAACACAACTACGAATTTATCTAAGTATTGCTTGAATACCTGATTCATCATGTCCATAAACGTTGCTGGTGCATTTGTTAACCCAAACGACATCACCAGGAACTCGTAGTGATCGTAACGAGTCCTGAACATTATCTTAGATACATCCTCCTTCCTCACCTTTAACTGGTTATATCCCATCCTCAAGTAGATCTTGGAAAAATATTTAGCTCCTTTCAACTGATCGAACAGATCATCTATCCTAGGTAACGGGTACTTGTTCTTAATTGTCACCTTGTTAAAGTCGATACATAGTCTCATCGATCCGTCCTTCTTTTTCACAAATAATATCGGTGCTCTCCAAAGAGACGCACTCAATTGAATATACTTCTTATCCAATAACTCTTGCAACTGTACCATCAGCTCCTTCATTTCTGTCGGTGCCATTCTGTAAGGGGCTTTCGAAATCAGTGTCATTCCCGGTACTAAATCTATAACGAATTCGACCTCCTGATCCGGTGGAAGTCATGGCAATTCCTCCAGAAATACATTCAGAAATTCGTTCACTACTGGTATATGTCCCATCTCTATTCCTGCTTTCTACGTATCGACGATATGTGCCAAATATCTTACACATTCCTTTCTTAATAACTTCCTCGCTTGCATAATCGTTAGACATCTTGGGTGTCTCGGAGACCTACTTCTATAGAACGCTACCTTAGACTGATCTGGAGTTCTAAGGTTTATACACTTCTTCTGGCAATCTATCATCGCTCCATGGTTAAATAACCAATCCATTCCTAGAATTACATCAAATTCTCCTAATTGAATTGGAATTAAATCCACATGTAACTTATATCACCTGATGTCTACAACACAATTCCTATAAACATGGCTAACGGGAATTATTTCCTTATTAGAAACTTCTATATTCATAGGATATTTTAATTCTTCCCGGGGTAAGTTTAATCGTTGGGAGAATTCATGCGATACGAAGGAACAAGTAGCACCCGAATCAAATAATATGTAAGCAGATATATCATTGATCGGAATGATACTTGAAACCACATCCCTGGATGCGACCTCATCCTGAACCGTCATGTTAAAAGTCCTAGTTGTGGGTCGATTCTGAGTTGGTGGTCCATTAATCATGAGATTTCCACCGCTTAGTCCCCTTCCTCCATTTCCTCCTGTCTAGTTCTTCTTTGGGCAATTCCTCGCCTGATTATCCAATGCTCCACAGTTGAAACATCCATTTCTCTTTGGTGCAAAACAATTGGGAAAGATGTGCCCCTTCTTCCCGCAGTTGAAACAGACATTCTTCCCTTTTAGACATGCCCCAGAGTGATTCCTGCCACACTCCTTACATGCCTCAGTTCTCTTCTTTGCTTCCCCTGATTTTCCCCCAGAGTTTCTGAATTGAAATTGTTGTTGCTACTATTGTAATTGTTCCACTTCCTCTTGTTTGCACCACTACTGTTGCTACCTTCCCAATGATTCCCTCCTTGTTAAATTATATCAGGGCCTCACTTCCGCCCTCGACGATTATAGCTTTCTCCAGGAGAGTCATGAAGCTATTCGTCTGTAACACCGAGAGTCTTCTATATAGCCATGGTTTGAGACCCTGCTCAAACATCCTCGTTTTTCTCTCCTCAGTGTCGACCTGGTGAGGCACGAACCTCGCCAGCTCGTTGAATTTTGTGACATATTGAGGTACCGTCATGTCTTCTTGCTTCAGCTCCAAGAATCGCATCTCTATGCGACTCTGCATACTAACCGGAAAATAGTTCTCGAAAAAGATTTTCTTAAACCCTTCCCAAGGTATCCCACCTTCTCCAGCCCTGGTCTGGTTTGCCTCCCACCAGAAGTTGGCTTCACTGTTCAGCATGTAAGTGGCGAATATTATTTTCTAATCATCACCTACTCGGGCGATAGCGAACGCCTTTTCGATTTCCTTGACCCAAGTTTGAGCTTCAATGGGTTCAATGGTTCCTTTGAACTCAGGGGGTCCTGCGCTCTTGAAGTCCTTAAAGTGTGCCACTTGGGCAACTAGAGGGTTATTGGCATTCGGGGTTCAATTCTGAAGTGCCACCACTAACATGTCTACAAAATGCTGCATAGGGTTCGGTGGATCCCCAGCATTACCGCTTGACCCCTCAGTTGTTTGACGATGTCTTCCTCTAGCCATCTATCTGTTTAAAATGAACTTAATGTTATTATCTTATAACTTACTCTACAAAATATATCATTCATAAGAAAAGAACTTAATCATCACATCACATACTTAAATAAAAGCATATTTATTTATAAATATAACACCCAAGGTATTTCATCGTCTTATGGCATTAAGCCATTTACATCACTTAAACCAAAGTACTTGGTAAAAACCAAAACCAAGTTTTATTTCATAGCTAAGCGTTCTAAATGTAATAGTAAAAGTGCATCACGAATAAACTAAAGACCCCGCCTAATGGCGTATTCTTGTTCTTCATCCGCCGTCTCATCTCCAAAGACCACTTTCACCGTATGTCTAGATGTTCAGATCACTCCTCACGTGGAAAGTGAAACACCCTAAGCTAGAACCTCCAACTCCTAATTACCAGGTGATGCACCAATGCCTCAAGTAATGCTGCAGCCTGTTGCTCCCCCTGATACAACTCCTCCAACTCATGGACTCTGTCGTCTAACTCTATAATCCTATCCATCAACTCATCCAACAAAGTATCCTCAGGTACTTCTTCAGAGTCCTCCTCGAGCTCCTCTCCCTCTTCTCAGCTGCTGCCCCAGCTATAGGCTCAAGTACAGCTGTCACCAACTGCTCACTCACAACGTGGATATCTATAACCTCCTCTTCTCCTGACATCCTTCAAACAAGACACAATAACTCGGTTAGTAGTTTAAAATAGATGTTTTTGTTTTTAGAAAAATAGATTTGACACAACCCCTAGAACTCTACGTGAGTTCATCTCCTTATTTTCTCCACTAACTTCCCTAAGGTTATATTCTAAGGTTCCCCACCTAAGGTTTATAACCTATTGCTTTGATACCAACCTGTGACGCCCCCAAATTCGTGTATCATTGATTACAGGACATGGTGCTCACTGTATAACATACATCATCATCTATCTAAGTAAACTCCAATAATAATAATAATAATATTAACTATTACATATTTATTCAAAATAAAGTCCCAAGTCTTTACAACCTTTAATAAACTGAAACTTAAACTTAGCGTTTATCACTACATTACATCATAAGCGGAAATAAATAAACTTGTTACATAATTAAGTCTCAACATTTCATCTTAGACTTTCCCTTGTCCTTGCCCGAGCCCTCAGCCTTTTAATCCTTAACTGAAAGGTTTAGCAAGAATGAGCACAAATTTCCCAACAAGTATATAGAATAGATGGAAAGCATATGTCAGGAATAAAATCATCTGAATAGCTAAATATCAACAGTTGAAAGAAATATCAAGTGTTAGGCAGGAATATCAACAATAAGATTTGAAAATTTTCTCAATATCATACTAAGGGGTGTAGAATACCCTGAACATTACTTTGTTTCATTGAAAATCATCAGGCCGTTTAACAATTAAATAGATTGCAAACGGTCTCTGCAAGTACTCCAAGTGATCAGCCTATCGTACCCTTCATTGTGCACAAGTATTAAGTTTAAACTGCATAAGCACAAATGGGACTATTTGCCCGACATCTGTTTCCCTGTTTATTCGGGTTGTTCATCTTAGTAATTATGCGAGACCGCACCAAAGAAGTTTGGATTGGTAGACATTACATAGCTTCAAAGGATTTGAATTGTTTTAACAATATACTATGTTTGCATCAATAACATCTAGCTGGAACGAAAGCTAGAAAGCATGCTTGAATATAGTTCATTAAAAGAATAAGAACTTTAAAGTATAGCGATTCTGATAGGAACCCAGAATAATCATCAATAACGTTTCGCAACACAATTGAAGTTATAGAACTTTACAATAAAGGAGCTTGCACGAATGATTAATTAATCACAAGCCCGAACTTACCCTTGCTACAATCAACTGAATAAGAGTTGAATAAATTCATAATGAAAAATAGGGTAAGAACTTGCCTGATAAGTCTTCTATAGTTAAAGCTATGTACTAGTTGTTCACGTAACCTATTCATTTAAGTCACATTAAGAAACTAAGTAATCAAATACTAGTTTCAAGAATAATTAATTCTTTTCATTTCAATTAGAATATATATTTAATTCTCATTCTATTATCAATACAAATTAATCACATAACGTGCCACATCACATAAGTAGAATTGTACAATTTTAGAATTTGAGGAAAAAAAGGAATTTTTTTTTTCGACCCGACATTGAAATTTTCGTTCCTTGCAGCCACTTTTGCGATTTTATTTCCACTAATCTACAGATGATATGACCATGATACTTGGACACAATAAACTTCATACAGCAAGGTATTTTACAAAAATATTACATCCCAGAAATTAACATGCTAAGACCATAAACCAGCTGCCTTGAAAAGCGTGCCAGCACTGATTCTATACTTCGAAAATTTCTGGAAATTTCCAGAATCTGCAGATTTTTATTTCCAACATGCATGCTTACGATTTTCATAACTTGCTCAATTTAACTCCTTTTCTTATGAAATTTGGATAGGTTGTACCTCATGCTACATACTATTTTATAAAATAATTACATATACTAATTGGGTCATATAAACCATGATTCCGAGGCTCCGACAAAACCTGAAAATCACAGATTTTACATTCAACTAACTTTGACAAATTTGTGATTTTGATTCTAGCATGCATGAGCTCGACTCCTACTGTCCAGATCACTTCTACCAACATATATGAACATGTTAGAACAAACAAACTCACTAAATTACCATGCTTTGAACAAATTGACAACTAAGAGGCATTTTATCAAACATATCGCATACATATATGAAATCTTTGATTCTCTATGTAATTGCAACATGTTTAAACCAGAATTTTCACTCCTTATCATCCTCATAAAAGAAACCAACATTAGGATAGCCTCACGAAATTAACATAAACCATTTACCATGGCTATACATGCTTTTTCACTATTTTTCTTCAAGAACATGAAAAAAGAGAGTTTCATGGCTTACCTTTTTGGATGAATTTCTCTTATGTTAATCTGATTATCCCTCTTCCTTTCTTGTTAGTTGCTATGTAATCTCCAGTATTCGTTTTCCCCCTCTCAAGCTCTCATTCTCTCAATTTCTCTCTTTTTTTGCTCTCTCGATGGAATTTTGCAAATGAGAGGAATATATGAGTGGAGAGTATATATGTATATGATATTAGCATAGACTTCCCTTGCCTCTTCCATTCCCAAATCATCAGTTATGTATATATTGCTCATAATGCATAGGTTTAGTATGGAGAGGGGAGTTAAGAAAATGAAAAGTTTTGGTTTATTACACAAGTGTAACTCCCTCTCCTTCAATATCTTGCAATACGTATACTTCCTCCTCCCTTGTCCCAATTCGTGAGTCACAGGATCCCACCAGCTACTGACCAATTAAATAAACACATTATAATATTATTTTAATCCTTTAAATGCCCATTTTGACCATTTTGCCCTTCGTAGCCAAACGTGTTCGATACTTATATCGATTCCTACAAAAGTCAGTGTTCTGGACATCATGGGACTATCCGTTTCATCAAAATTATCACCAAAATTCGTGGTTGACTTTTTCCCCAAAAAAGTCAACCGATTGACTTTTTCTCTAAAAAATGTCAACCGTGACACATTTTCGTGGTTACAGTGTAACCTGACTAATTTCGACGTTCCA
The DNA here is from genome assembly GCA_020205605.1 of Panax ginseng. NCBI lineage: Eukaryota > Viridiplantae > Streptophyta > Magnoliopsida > Apiales > Araliaceae > Panax > Panax ginseng. The sequence goes on along the minus strand of CM035149.1, from coordinate 54,201,068 downwards.
GACTCATATACGCAGTCCGTGTCTCTAAATTCCGCTCCGAACTCCAGCTCATGATTTAATACCAACCCACATAATAAAAAGAATTAATTTCCCACTTAATCAATTTAAATAGTTAAATAAAACTAAACCAACCATTTAAATATATCTCATCACATATCTTAACATAACACATATATTTATAACACATATACATCTAATAAATGAAATCACACAAGAGTTTCACATAAGTTTGTTTATTGATAATTATTAAATTACATAGAAAATCTTAGATATTACATTGTTATCGCATTAAGAATGATACTTGACTAGGGACATTTAATAGCAATGATACTAATTATAATTATATAATCTCATTTTCAAGTCACATACTTGAAGCTATATAATTTGTATCACTATTCTAAGGACTTTTATTATGCTAACATTTATATAACACAGTAAATAAAACCATAATAAAATAATTTATTTATTCAATCGAATATAATATCAAAAATATTAAGCAATTATATCAAATAATTGGCCTCTACGGCATAAACTCTAACAACTTTATTGTATATAAACTCATTCACACTTTAGTTCTTAATCGACGTGTGACTTAGTTTCCCGCAAATATTTGTTGTCATTTCCAATGGTAATTTTTGGGAGTTAATTTCTCATTCATTATCCCATGGATTTAAGCTTCTAAATACTTAATTTTAATCTACTCATGGAGTAGAACACATTGATATATGGATTCATTTCAAATGATTAATGAAACCCACTTCATATTAGGCTCAAATTTTAACAATCCCCCACCTGAATGTAATTGACTGTCAGCCTTATGCAAATGTTATGCAGACTCTGAGAGAGAGAGAGAATTGGAAATCATCTGTATAGAGAGAGGTGGCTTTTGGATTTGAACCTTCCCTTGTGAAAGACTATCAGGTTTATTGGTTGTTTAGTGAACGTGATGTCTTGAAGTGTCTAACCGTTTGCGTAAATCGAGACAATAGAAATTCACACAAAATCTTTCCAAACATTATTTGATTCTCATGATTTTGTTCATTCCAGCCCTGAATAATCCCAGATTTATGAGTGCTTTAGAGAAGTATAGTCTTATCATTCTCATAGAATTAGCCCAATTCACACTTACATAGGTGATTCTTAATAAGAGTATCCTGATATACCCCACTTATTTATCAAGATTAAAAATAATTAAAAGCGTAACTTATCCTAAAATTGTTGCAGGTATCACTATCTCATACCATTGGAATGAACAGAAGAATCTAATTTCTTCATGGTGATTTAGTTGAATCGTTCACAATTTAGATGTCCCTTTGAACCTAGATCTTGGGATCTCTAATCAACTAGGTTGGTTTTCCATCACGACGATCCTTATTTATAGGCTTTAAACCCATTCCCCTCGATGTTAGTTTTACTTGCTCTCTAGTCAAACCTTTAGTCAACGGATCCACTATATTCTCTTTCGACTTTATGTACTCAATAAACCTAATGCCATTAGAGAGGAATTGTTAAATGGTATTGTGTATATGACGCATATGTCTATACTTACCATTATACATGTGACTCTATGTCGTTCCAATTGTTGATTAACTATCACAATGGATACAAAAAACTAGCACAGGTTTAGGCCACATAGGAATATCTTCTAAAAAGTGACAAAGTCATTCAGCTTCTTCTCCGGCCTTATCCAATGCAATAAACTCTGATTACATCTTTGATCGAGCAATGCATATTTGTTTAAAAGATTTCTATGATACTGCTCCTCCACCTAGTGTAAACACGAAACCACATGTAGATTTAGAGTCTTTTGTATCTGATATCTAGTTCGCATCACAATATCCTTCGAGTACTGCTGGATATCTAGAGTAGTGCAATCCAAAGTTTTGAGTGTATTTTAAATACCTTAAAACTCTTTTAATCACTTTCTAGTGATCTTGTCTTGAATTGCTTGTAAATCTACTCAATTTAATGACAACATATGCTATGTCAGGACGCGTACAATTCATTATGTACATAAGGCTTCTAATTATTTGTGAATACTTAGGTTATGATATGCTCTCTCCTTTATTTTTAAGACAAATATAGATTTATATCTACTGGCTTTCTTACAGAATTGCAATCGTATTGATTAAATTTTTTGAGTATTTTCTCAATATAGCGTGCTTGTGATAACACTAACTCATCCGGTGTGTTGACTTATGTCACACTCCATGTTTTGATAATGACTTTATTATTTCTCTAATCATGCTATATTACATTTCAGGGAAAGACATGAAATTTCAGAAAACAACAAGGAGGAAATTACAAAGTCAAGACATCCTCAAAGAAAAGCAAATATGAGTCCTAGGAATATATGTAAGATCATAGCATCTATTACTTTCCAAAATAAGGCTCTAGGACATGCATTGCATACACGCCCATATTCATAATTGTTGTCACATGATAAATTAACTAGCACAAAATATGCATGATCATTATTTGCTCAATACTCGCTAAGGAATCAAATACTGTTCGGTAGAGAAAAAAGAGTGATTAATTTAAACTACCTTTAGTTATGCAAAAATCCAAGTTCACGGTTAAGGCTAGCAGGAGAAATACACCATTAATGTCCTATAATTCAAGGAATTCAATTGGGCATCATCACCAGTCCAATATATGGTAAGATCTATGGACACCGGCCAGCAGGTAATTATGGCAAGCATAAATCATGACATCATAGATCTTACATCATAAATCACGCTGCTCCTATCATGCGTCATAAATCAAGGGTCTTAAGTCTAGGAAATTAATTAAGGTAACTAGTTGAGTGCATGAATCACCATATGTTGCATACTCATATCAGAAACCATGTGCCTCACGATTTGAGCAACTTAATTGATTCAATGCATGTTAAGATATATGGAAACATGTCAGCAAATATTTATGGGCATAAGGTAATCTGGCCGTGTAATTGGGATCATAGTAATCTCGTTATGGTTTTCTCCCATACAAATGCAAATCAATTAAAGCCTTAAATCCTGATTGCGTGATTGATAGAATTTGATTGATCGTTTGAGTAGATCATGATTGATCTGGATCGGCAAAAGTTGTGCTAAGTGTTTTAAATCGAGATATCACAATATCAAAAGCGTTTAACGGTAATATCCTAGAAGAGGTTTATATAATCCGAGTTTTTCAACATATCAAAATCTGAAAACGACATCTTTGTTTGAACAATACATACAAACCAGAAAAGTGTTTTTCACCGTGATTGATATTACTTGCATTACGAACAGAGGATCAGTTACAAGAGCATATATAATACATTCTGGTAATACTCTTCTTGCATAAGCATTTCATTTCATACTAGAGCCTTAAGTTGGTGAGTTATATATTGCTTGATCATTAGACCTCTAGTGTGTATTTTAGAATTGGTAACTTATTACAATCAAGTTTAAGGAAAGTAGAGGTGCTTAGGAGTGCATAGGTGCACAGGGAACAAAGGTGTTCGAATCATTGAAACTTGTATTGTAATTGGAAGAGTTTAATAAAAGTGAGTCTCCAATACTAGTTGGTATTGGACGTGGATTAGGCTACTATTCTATAGGGTAGTAGTTGAACCACGTAAAAATTCTGGTGTTGGTGTGATTGCTTTCTGTGCTTGAATATCTTGTTTTTTATTCAGCAGCCTGCATTCTATTCATATCTGTAAAACTAGTTAACTCAATTTGATAATCCAGCTTGCTGCATTAAACATCCAAAGGATTGTTTGATAAGAAATAAAAATCGGACATAGTTTGTGCCTACACTTATTCAACCCCCCCCCCTTCTAAGTGTATCTATTTAAATTTCATTTGGTATCAGAGCTTGGCTCTACTTATCTTAGTCTTAAAGGTGACTTGTAGGGAAAGATTCTTACATGGCACAACTTGGAAGCACTCATCACGAAGGTCAATCAACGAACCGACCTCCACTACTCTTTGGAACTGAGAATTATAACTTCTGGAAGTTTCGAATGAGGATATATTTGAAGCGAGACCCATGGGAATGGTGGGTGGTAGAGAATGGACTGGTAATACCAAGAAAAGATGATGGTACTCCAAAAACTCTTCTCGAGATGGACTCAACCGAAACCTACATGGTGTCATACGATTCAAAAGCAATGAACACTCTTCTCAGCGGCATGGTGCAATCTGAAATAGATAAAGTTTCTTCATGCAACACATGAAAGGAGATTTGGGACACCCTAGTGGTAAGTCACGAAGGCACGTCCAAAGTACGAAAAGTCAAGCTAAGTATGCTCATGCATGACTACGAAATGTTCAAACTGGAAAGAGACGAAATGATCAAAATGGCTCAAGCACGATTTCTGGTGCTTATAAATTCTTTGAAGCTACTCGACAAGACAATCCCACAAAGCGAAATCAATCGTAAGCTACTTCGGGCTATGCCCAAAAGGTTTGCATCTAAAATTACCACTCTTCAAGACTCTATCAATATTTCTTCTATGGATACATTAACTCTCTTTGGTGAACTAGAAGAATATGAACACCAATTGAAAATATATGATGACGAGGAAGAAGTTCCTCGAAAGAAAGTACTAGCTCTAAATGCAGGAATTGAAGAAGAACTCATAAATAACTCGGATGATGAAATAGCCATGATATCAAGGAGACTTAAGGGGCTACTTCAAAGAAAGAATCAAAGGAAAAATACTTCCAACACAAATAAATACAAAGCCAAGCCAACCGAGGAAACTTGTTTCGAGTGTGGACGACCAGGTCACTTCAAAAAGGATTGCTTCCAACTCAAAAACAAAGGAAAGCAAGGCAATAAGGAGTTCAAAAAGCACAAAGCATTTCTAACATGGAGTGATGATGAAGAATCCGAAGTGGAAATAGATGCAAACGATAAACTGGCTCAAATATGCTTTATAGGACTTGAAGGTGAATCCAGTGAGGTACCTTTTCTTGATAGTATTACTTTGAAACAAGAAAATGAAAAATTAAAAGAAAAAAATATGTACTTAAAAGATCTAGTAAACACTCTAATGAGTGAAGTGGAAGCACTAATAGATGAAAAGAAAGATTTTAAAAAAGCTACACACACAAATGAGGAAAAAGCTTTAGCAGCAAAGAATGATTATTTAGAAAATTTCAATAAAATATTGTTCAACAAGGTTAAACATCTAAATAATGAAGTTAAAAAATTAAAAAAGGAGATAGAGATGAGGGATGTGTGCATTGATGCATTTGGCGATGAACCGAGTAATAAAACTCCTCCAACTAATGACTTACAAAAGGAAATAGAGTCTTTAAAAATTTCTCTAGCTAAATTTGTTCATGGGGAAGAAAACCTAAATGTCTTGCTAGGAAAACAAAGACCCAGTTATGATAAACAAGGCATAGGTTACAACCCAACATATAGGAAAGAAGTTAAAATGCTAAAATCGTCATTTAAATTGAATTATTGCACGCCTTTTACCTCTTGCAAAAATTGTGGCATCAAAGTAAAGCCATATGGATAAAGAAAAGTGATTTAATTTCAACTAACACAAGTGGACCCAAAAATATATGGGTACCAAAAATATAAATTATATCTCTCTTATACAGGTGTGTCTCAAAGCCAAAATATCTTCTCAAAAGTGGATCCTTGATAGCGGATGTTCACGTCATATGACGGGAGACAAATCTAAGTTCGTAGAACTAAATGTCAAAAAGAAATATGGAACTGTCACATTCGGTGATAATTGGTCATGCGAAATAATTGGGAAAGGTAAAATCGGTAATGGTAAGGTTAACATTAATAATGTTCATCTTGTTAATGGCCTAGAATTCAATCTTATCAGTGTTAGTCAATTAATGGATAATGGACATCAAGTAAAGTTTCAAAAAGATAAATGTACAATCTCACATAGTACTAACAATGCTACTTTAGTTGCCCAAAGAGAAGGGAATATATATACTCTTGATTTTGAGAGATAGGAAGAAGAATTATGTCTTGCAACCATTCAAGATGAAGCGAATCTATGGCATAGAAGGATGGGACATGTTCATATGGACCTCATCAAGAAGTTGTCATCAAAGAACATAATAAGAGGATTACCCAAAATGAATTTCGAGAACAAAGGTATATGCGAACCTTGTCAACTTGGAAAACAAGTAAGAACATCATTCACAGTCAAAAACATGGTATCAACTTCTTCTCCCTTACAATTGCTTCACCTCGATTTATTTGGACCTGAAAGGCATGCTAGTCTAAACGGTAAATTCTATGCTTTTGTGATAGTCGATGATTTCTCTAGATATACATGGGTACTATTCCTTAGAACAAAAGGTGAGGCATTTAAAGAGTTTGAAAAACTGATTAAAAATTTGGAGACCAAATATAGTCTTAATCTTATAAGAATTAGAAGTGACCATGGTACTGAATTTCAAAAGGATTTTATTACATTCTCAGTAATCAAAAGGAATCTCTCATGAATTTTCAAAGACCTAGAACTCCACACAACAAATTGGAGTGGTAGAAAGGAAGAATCGAACATTACAAGAAAGCAACTAGAACTCTAATTCGGAAAGTAAACTCCTAAGAAGTTTTGGTAGGAAAGTCAGTAAACACGACTTGTTATGTGCTAAATAGAGTATTGATTAGTCCAATTATTCTGAAAACACCATATGAATTATTAAATAATCGGCTTCCTAACATAAGTTATTTCAAAGTATTTGGATCTAAATGCTTTATTCTTAACACTAATGGAAATCTAGGCAAGTTTGATGCTAGATCATATGAAGAAATATTCATTGGCTATTCACAAAATAGTAGAGCATATCACATTTATAATGTACAAAAGATGTGTATTGAAGAATCTATACATGTCAAATTTAACGAATCTAACCATAATATTCCAAAAGAAAGAGAAGATGCAGGAAACTTAGAAACTGCTGCAAATCCAGCCTACCAGATAAAGAAAAATAGCAAGATCATGGAATCAATCCAGCAAGATGAAATAGAAGAGCAACAGGACCTAGACTCTATCCAGCAAGCTGAATATAAAAATCAGGAACATATCCAGCCAGCTGAAATGGATGAACAACAAGACCACAATTCTTAATCTACTGAAGAAGTAATACATGATATTCAACTTCCAAAATCAGCAAGATACATCAAAAACCATCCTCCTGAGAACATCATCGGAAACATAAATGACAAAGTTATGACAAGAAGAAAAGAAAATATGTGTGATTTCTCAGCATTTCTATCCCAAATCAAACCAAAAAACGCCAAAGAAGCCATACTTGATGAGAGCTGGCTTCTAGCTATGCAGGAGGAGCTACAACAATTTGAAAGATGTCAGGTATGGGAGTTGATGCCTCCCCCAAGAGATGTGTCCATTATTGGAACTAAATGGGTCTTCAAAAACAAGCTTGACGAGTACAGAACAATTACGAGAAACAAAGCGAGATTAGTTGCTCAAGGATACAATCAACAAGAAGGAATAGACTATGAAGCAACATTTGCTCCAGTAGCCCTCTTGGAATCTATTCAAATACTACTAGCATTCGCTTGTTTCAGAAAGTTCAAGCTACACCAAATGGACATCAAAAGCCCCTTCCTCAACGGGTACATAAATGAAGACGTATATGTAAAACAGCCAGCTGGATTTGAACATGACAAGTTCCCACATTACGTATACAAACTCAAGAAGGCACTCTATGGACTCAAACAAGCCCCAATGGCTTGGTACGAAAGATTAAGTAAGTATCTCTTATCAAATGGGTTCATACGAGGTAAAATCGACTCCACTTTTTTTATTAAACGTCAAAATAAAGATATTATTATTGTACAAATATATGTAGACGATATAATATTTGGTGCAACTAATAATTTCCTTTGTGAGTGGTTTTCCAAATGCATGCACAAGGAGTTTGACATGAGCTTGATGGGACTCTTCGACATACTAGGTACGTACGTAAATTTCGAGGGCGAAATTTCATAAGAAGGGGAGATTGTGAGATCTCGAATTTTATGAAATAAAAGTATTCAATTTTTCTATTTTGGTAAATAGTTAAATTGATAAATGTTTAAAGTTAAGGGTGATATTTGAAAATTTTGCAAAATAAGCGAGTTGTTATAAAATATTCGTTGTGTCGGGAAATATTCGATTAGTCAGGGAATATTTGTATGATGGCATAATCATTGGTGGACCCCACAACGGAAGTATTGTCGTAGTTAGAAAACGACGGAGTTATCTTTTTATAAAAATAACGGCGAAAGTATTACCGTTAAAACTGTTGAACTACCCGGTAGTAAAAGTACATTAATACGTGTGGTTGCATAGTAGCACACAGTATTGATTATTGATGTTTACGTAAGAAGTCACTCAGTTATACTCAATTATTGCTACAGTAATTGCTGCATCATATCTCTCATATTATTAATTCAATTATTATCACAGTATCATCTACATAATATGTTATATTATTAAATCAATAATTGAGACGACAAAGTTATTCATATTATTATTTGCAATATTGACAATGTCTAGAAGTTCTGTCAAGGAGAGGTTTTATAACCTAATTGCACGCCAATAAGGAAAAATCCTTATCGAAAATCCCCCTCTTTCCTGAGAACGACCTAATTGTTAAATACTGTGAGCTATAATATTAATAATGAATAAGTTCGTGTTATTAAAGATGAAATTGATAGTTCCATTGTGTTGGGATTATTAGTGTTAGTGTAAATCAACATTTATTTCGATAATAATTGATGGCTGGAAGTTATATTGACCAATCGGGTAATTAATCGGATAAATGAGAAATTAATTGCTATTAATTGACATGCTTATAACTATTTGCTCACATGTGTGTACTATTGATTCACATTCATGTACTATTAGGGGAGGTGGTGCAAGATTGATAATACTTGCATGACTAAGTTAAAAATTGATGTATAAATGGAGGTACTATACTATAATTCGTATTTTCACATGCATAGAACTATTAATTCACATGATTGAACTATTGATTCACATGATGCACTATTAGGGGAGGTGGTGCAAGTTTGATAATACTTCCAAGACTAAATTAAAAATGAAGAAAAAGATGAAGGTATTATACTGCAATATTTCGAGCCCCAAAACGTGCAATTATCGAAACAATATTTTTCTATAAATAGAAGCTCATTCTTCCTTCATTCTCACCAATTCACTAAGACTTACAAGAGCAATTATAGAGAGAGAAGCTATATAGAGAGAGAGGCTATAGTGCTACTTCACTACTCCAGTATTCAGTCTTCTTCCAAGGTAAGGGGTATTATTTATTTCATATTCTGAAGAGATATTATTTTTTGTATTCGTATGAATATTTTTTTCGTTCAATATTCGTAAGGAATATCATCTTCGTTCAATATTCGTAGGAATATTATTTTCGTTCAACAGTCATAAGGGGTATTAGTTATTTCATATTTTAAAGAGAGATTACTTTTCGTATTTGTATGAATATTATTTTTGTTCAATATTCATAAAGAATATTATCTTTGTTCAATATTCGTAGGAATAATATTTTCGTTATATATTCATTGGAATATTATTTTCGTTCAAGGGATGTTATTTTTGTTCAATATTCGCTTAAAATAATATTTTCTTCCATACTCTATAGTATGTAAGTAATATTATTTCATTTCATATTTTGATCTCTATACTCATTTTGTTGAATTTTTGGCTTCTATACTCCATGAAATTAGTAGAATATCCTTAATATTTGCGTTTCATCCAGTATCTTTTCATGAAAATATTATTCTGAGCTTTCTTGATAATTATTGATCTTTTCATGATGGAATACTATTCATGAGTTACTATTTACGGGTTACTATTCACCCGGTTACTATTCACTCAAATATTATTCACTCGGGTAATCGGGACACTTTTAATGCCAGAGAACTATTCACGAGTTACTATTCATGGGTTACTATTCACCTGATTACTATTCACCCGAATATTATTCACTCGGGTATTTGGGATACTTTTCATGTCGGGGTACTATTCCCGAAGTACTATTCACAGGGTACTATTCACCCGAAAAATATATTTCTTTTCAGTCCAAATTATTTTTGGTACATGAATATTATTCTTGAATTTTACTCCACAAAGCAAAGATCATGTTAACAATTTGGATATTTTTAAACTCGGATAAATTTAAAGTCTTTAATATTTATCCTTGATTTCGTTTGATTAATGCTTATATCATTGTCATCATCCTCATGCTTATATTGTGATTAAAGTCATCTTTCGCTTACGTACATAGATGGACTGTTGATTTTTGGTTTTACAGTTGTATATCTTTGGCTTACGTGCATAGATGGACTGTTGATTATTGGTTTTACAGTTGTAAATTTTTGGCTTACGTGCATAGATGGACTATTGATTATTGGTTGTATATCTTTGGCTTACGTGCAAAGATGGACTGTTGATTATTAGTTTTATAGTTGTATATCTTTGGCTTACGTGCAAAGATGGACAGGTGTATAACATGATCATAACCACTGGTGATAATAACGAATATCCTTAGCCCGTAGTGCATGGATAATTCGATGATGTGATTGGTTGGATCATGACCATTAGTTAACAATTGAATGTCTTTGGCCGTAGTGCACTGACAGACAATTGATTAGTATGATCATGACCATTGGTTTTATAGTTGAATATCTTTGGCCCGTAGTGCAAAGGTAGACAACTAATTGGTATGATCATTGTTATTACATTTGAATATCTTTAGCCTTTGGGGTAAGGATATTGAGTAAAGTTCTACTAAGCCTTTGTGGCAAGGAGAAATTGTTTATTTACATGATTACAAAAATGAATTATGGATTTAACTATAATCTTTGGTGGTTAAGGTGAAGACAGGTGATGATAGTTCTTTTTGTCTTGGGTATGACAAAGAACTGTTGATGAGTATTACAGGAATTAAATATTAACGATGGACTTTTAATCTAGAGGAGATAGTAGACATTATGTTCTATTTGACTCTTCTAATGGATTGCTTATTCCGTTGTAGTTAAACTTGATGTTTATTGTATTTTATTAGTTTAACACTGTTGAAGGCCAAGGATAATTTATTCTGCATTATCTTAATCATAATATTTCTTACTAGGTTAGTTGAACTCACCCTTTCTTTCACTTTTCTCTTCCGAAAATGAGAATATAGCTGGGACGAGTCGGGGAATGGAGTGATGGTCCAGGATAAATGGCTTTAGTAGTCCTCACTATTCTACAAAATAATGTGATAATAATTGTAATGAGGACTCCATTGAGTGTGGATATTGTCTAGATGACAATATTCTTGTTTAAACTCTCAGCTATGTTTTGTCGTATTTTACACGACTGTTGTATAATTAAATTGTATTTGAATTATGTACCATGTATTTGGCGACTCAAGATGGGTGATGTATACCTGTTTTGGGGGCTTCACACAACTGGTGTGCTCTAATTTTCAAGGGTGGGCATGAATTTTTTATTTATAAAATATTATTTTATTAAATTTTTTTCTTTGGTGTTCTAAGAATTTTCCTATAAATAGGGTGCTTAGGTTAGAATTGAAAATTACACCAGAATCAGAAGTTTTCTCTCTCTATAATATCGAGCGTATTTTTGTGAGTATTTAAATACTTTGAGTATTGCTATACAGTTCAAGTTTTCTTCAGCATTATATCCGATATTTCAGCTAGAAGTACTATTCTTTTAAGGTAAGGGGTGTTATTTATTTCGTAAATGATATTATTTCTTTCAATATCATTATACCGAAATATTGGTATGAATTTTATTATGAAATTTTTATCTTTCCATGTTGAGGTTACTATTCACGTATACGACATTATTCACGTATTCGGTACTATTCACGTATACGGTACTATTCACGAATATGATACTATTCATGAGTGCTATTCACGAAGTATGATTTTTATTTTGAAAATATTACCTTTTCATGTCGGGGTTAATATTCACGTATACGACACTATTCACGTATACGACATTATTCACGAATACGACACTAATCAAAGAAAAATTAAAATTTCTTTTCTTTGTCCAAGTTGTCTATTATGGTTACTATCTTTGATTGTATCCATGTTTTGATCTTCATTCTTGAATTTTGCTCCACAATTGTTTATTACGGACTAATTTTGGACTTGGATAAACTAGAGTACGAATCCCTAATTTTTGTCCTTTTATCTCTCTGGATTCGTTTTCTTAAAAAAAAAATTATGATCCTCAGTTTTAAATGGTGATATAACTGAATATCTTTGGACTGTAGTGCAAAGATGAATGATTATCTGATGAATATCTTTGGCCCATAGTGCAAAGATGGACATGTGTTGAGATGAACATGACCAACTGGTGATACAAATGAATATCTTTAGCCCGTAGTGCAAAGATAAATATTTGGTTCAAGATGTATATTGATTAATGTCACAGGAATAAAATATTGATGATGTACTTTTAAATCATAGAAGATAGTAGACTTCATTCTCTACTTAACTCTTCTAATGAATTGTTATTTTCGCTGCGAATATTGATCTAAACTTGTTGTCTATTATGTTTTATCTGATTTATTGAAGGCTAACAATAATTTTTTTTTCATTATCTTAGTCATAATATTCTTTACTGGGCTAGTTGAGCTCATCCTTTTAATTTTTGTTCAATTTTTCTTCTCAAGACAAGAATATAGCGGGAACTAGTCGGGGTATCGAGTGATGGTTCACGACTGTTGTTTTAGCAGTCCTCACTAATTTGTAAAATAATGTATCAATAATTGTAATGAGGACTTTATTGAGTTTGGATATTTTCTAGAAAATAATATTTATATTAAAACTCACAGCATATGTGTTGTCGTATTTTGCACGACAATTGTAATAATGAAGTTGTAGGTTTTTTCTGTACCATGTATTTGGCGACTCAGAATGGGTTGTGTGGACCTATTTTGGGGGTATCACAGTTGGTATCAGAGCTTAGGGATATGGTCTTCGGCAGAGATCAGGGAATAGAACTAGGAGGGGAGAGATGAGTAAATCTTTCGCTAGTGTGTCCTACCTAAGCTTATTTGGTATTTAATGGGTCAGTCGAAGTATAGGGTTAATAGTGTGATATGTTAATTTGTTTAATTAACCATTGTTTTGTGACAATAAAATGGCATCTGAAAATGTTGAGATAAGCAATGGAGCACATGAGACCGTTGAGTCACCGCTGATCAATAACCAGGATAATGTGCATCAGGAAGGCAATAATCCTCCTGTAAATAACAACACCGACCAAATGACAAACGATGGTATGTTTAGGAACTTTTTAGAATTCATACAAAACCAAACGAGAGAGACTATAGTGCAAAATGCAGGTGGAAACAATGGTAACTCATGGCTTGTGACTGCCAAGCAATTCAAGGAGTTGGGACCGCTGGAATTTTTGGGAAAGCCAGAACCACTTACGGCAGAGACGTGGATAAAGCATATCACCAAGATATTTGGTGTCTTGGGATGCTCTGAGGAGCAAAAGGTTCCCTTTGTTACCTTCATGTTGCGAGGAGAGGCAGATTACTGGTGGGAATCCGTAAAATGTTCTCAGCCTGCCGCACTGAAGATGTCTTGGGAGAAGTTTCAAGAATTGTTCAACGAAAAGTACTTTCCCAAAAGTATTCGTCACATGAAGGAGGTAGATTTCATTAAGTTAGAGTAAAATAATATAACTGTGTCCCAATACAAAGCTAAATTTGCAGAGCTATCCCGGTTTGCATCTCATTTAGTAGATAATGATGAACATCTAACGCGGATGTTTCTGAAAGGTTTGAAACCCAAAATTCGTCAATACCTCATTTCTCATAAATTTTCTCTATATTCAGATGTTGTGAACAGGGCTCAATTATTAGAGCGAGATAATGAGTCTCGTTTCAACCGGGGACCACAACTGAGAATAATCGGCGTGGTGGCAGCGGTCATCGAACAATGATAACCATCGTGGAGAAAATTATCATGCCAGAAATGGTAACCACTGCGGTGGTAATCATGGCCAAGATAATAGAAGAAATGATTCGAGTGGAAATTTCAAGAAGAGAAGATTTAACGATAATGGGAAGACGTTGGCAGCAGCACCAGCAACAAATTCAAGGGGAGGAGAAAGACCGCCAGTTAGATGCTACCGATGCGGAGATGAGGGATACATAAGTCCAAACTATTCACAGCCTTCCAAGGTATGTTTTAGTTGTGCAAAAGACAGTCACATAGCTCGATTTTATCCTATAGCGAAATCAAGTCTAGCTGGGACGGTGGCACTAAAGGCGGATACAGACAAAACAAAGTCGGTGGTTTCAGGAAGAACATTTTTTGTGACTTCTCAAAATACGAGGAACCCAAATGAAGTTATCACATGTTAGTTAATTATAAATTCTTGTGAAGTCTATACCTTATTAGATATCGGTTCTACCCATTCTTTTATCTCTCCTACTTGTGCTCAATGTTTGAACTTGACCCCTGAGAAATTAGACTTTGACTTATCTATTGAAACTCCGTTGGGTGAAACCTTCGTTACATCTACAGTTTATAAATCTTGCTTGATTCAAGTTGGCACCATCACATTACCTATTGATCTTATCTCTTTAAAGATACTTGCCTTTGATGTGATTTTAGGAATCGACTGGTTAACTATTCATCATGCTAAATTTGATTGTTTTTGTAAGATTTTTAGTTTTCATATTCCTAACCAACCTATTATACGAATTCAAGCAACCAAACCACTAAAGTCAAACACTTTCGTATCAAGCCATAAAATTATTCATTTATTGAAAAATGGATGTCAAGCTTTCTTAGCCCATTTCATGGACTTGAACAAAAATACATCAGATTTGAATAATATTTTTGTTGTCAGTGAATTTCCTGACGTATTCCCTGAAGAACTTCCTGGCCTACACTAAGAGCGTGATATTGAATTTTGTATTGACCTTGAACCCGGTACAAAACCCATTTCCAAAACCCCATATCGAATGGCTCCTATTGAACATCAAGAGTTAAAAACCCAACTACAGGAGTTGGTACCCGAGTCTCTATCTGGTGACTTACTTTGTGGAATGCACCAAAGCCAGACTCTCCGTAGAGGACGTCATATTCGTGTGATGGTAAACTGGTGCTATTGTGATGTGCTATCCAAGATTGGGATATGAATCACATTGAGAGCAACCTAAGTCAGTAATCGAAATACGTAGCTTTCTAGGCTTAGCTAGTTATTATCAGTGATTCGTTAAAGGATTTTCTCGTATCGCTACTCCATTAACTCAACTGACTCGAAAAGATATAAAATTCGAATGGAGCGAGGAATGTGAGAAGAGCTTTCAAGAACTCAAGAGGAGACTCATTTCGGCACCTATTCTGACCATACCATCCTAAAAAAGCAAACATGGAAGCTGACACATTGAGTAGAAGATTGTTATGCGGGTACGAGTACGATGTTGTTAACACAAAGACCTTATTCGTATAATTTAAAAATGATGGAGATAGAGTTAAGGACTCTAGGGACCCATGTGATGATGTCAAATATACTCATAGAACCAATTTTAATCGATAAAGTTAAGGCTGCTCAAGCCACAGACTTGGAGCTGATGAATATGAAGAAGAAAGTAGAAGAATGTGTTATTCCAGAAGTAAGAGTCGATGAAGAGAAGAAATCTCAACCCTCAATTTATTATTCCATTTGAAATCCTCGACCGAGTAGTAACTGTGGCCTATAGACTCGTTTTATCGCCAAGTATGTCTCGTGTTCATAACGTTTTCCATATATCCATGCTACGTAAATATGTGAAAGACTCGAATAACATTATTAAATTAGAACCAGATGAGATAGCCGAAGATTTAACGTACGAGGAGGTACCAGTCAAGATCTTGGATAGGAATGAGCATGTCCTACGCTCAAAGGTTATACCTCAAGTCAAAGTTTTAAGGAGAAACCACGATATTGAAGAAATGTCCTAGGAGTTAGAATCGGAAATGAAAGCAAGGTATCCTCACCTTTTTGAAACACCAGCTACGCACGTCAATTTCGAGGACAAAATTTCATAAAGAGGGGAGATTGTAAGAACCCAAATTTTTTTTTGAATAAAATGGAATTTCCTTTATTTATTATTTTGAAATAGTAAGGGGTTGATTCGATTAATGTGGTTAGTTATAGGTAAAATGCACAAATATTTTAAATAAGCAAGTGGTTATAAAATACTCATTATTGTTGGGGAATATTCATTTGGTCGTGGAATATTCTCTGTCGGGGAATATTCGTACAACGGCGCAACCATTTGTGGGCCCCATAACGAAAAACTGTCGGATGAAAAAAATGATAAGTATGAGTTTTTTTATAAATAACGGCGTAGTTATTCTTATCATTAAAAGCTGTTGGAATACCCGATTGGTTAAAATACTGATGTCGGCGGTGTTCCACAATAGCATTAATCGTATTGCACAATAATTCTCATTATTGATTTTTACGTAAGAAGTCACTACTCAATAATTGTTACAGTAATTACTGTTCAATATTTTCTTTTATTGATTCAATAATTGCTACGTTGATATTTTATATTATTAATTCAATAATTGTCACTACACAATATTTTCCATTATCAGATCAATAATTCATATTATTTGAATAATATTATTACATATCATTATTGGCAATGTCTAAGGATGTTCTGTCTAGGAAAGGGGTTTGGTCACCTAATTCCACGCCAGTAAGGAGAAATCCTTATCGGAGAGCCTCATCTTTCTTGGGAACGACCTGGTTGTCATTATTGTGATTCTGTAATATTATTTGTAAATAATTAATTATTGATAAAAATGATAAGAAAATATTTATTTAATGGAGAAATTTTTAAAGAGACAATTATTAAGAGTTGATAATTTATCTTCTTCGATAAAATAATTCATTCAAATATATTATTGTAATATTACATTATAAGTGTATGATGTAATAATATAATAATATAATAACGGTGATATTTTTACAATGAATGCACGATATGTGAATAAATGAGGAGGAAGAGAGAAGATTGGGTCCGGAGTATTTTTGTTACAAAAAAACATGTTAAATATGTTGGTGGGCCCTATTTTTGACTGAAATTTGATTATAGCCTGCGAGATCATCCGTGTGTGGATTTCGATCATTTTTTGTCTAGAATTTGAAAAAACTTTCTTCTACAAAGTTGTAGAGAATTAAATTTTCTATGGAATGAACATAAAATTTATATTTTTCTGATAAAGGGCTATTTATTATGAATTATTAAAGTTCCAGAATATTGGGTCTGAATTAATTTTGGGGTTATAAATATTTTTTATGAAAAACATTTTTTTATGTTGATGGGCCCCACTGGTGTGCTAAAATCTGATTTTCAAGGGTGGGCATAAATTTTTTTTTATAAAATATTATTTTATTTAATTTTCTACTTTGGTGTTCTAAGCATTTTTCTATAAATAGGGTGCTTAGGTTAGAATTGAGAATTACACCAGAATCAGAAGTTTTCTCTCTCTATAATATCGAGCGTATTTTTATGAGTATTTAGATACTTTGAGTATTGCTATATAGTGCAAATTTCCTTTAATATTATATTTGATTTTCAGCCAGAAGTACTATTCTTTTAAGGTAAAAGATGTTATTTTTTTCGTAAATGATATTATTTCTTTCAATATCATTATACCGAAATATTGGTATGAATTTTATTATGAAATTTTTACCTTTTCATGTGGAGGTTAATATTCACGTATACGATACTATTCATAAATATGGTACTATTCACGAGTGCTATTCACAAAGTATGATTTTTATTGTGAAAATTTTACCTTTTCGTGTCGGGGTTACTATTCACGTATGCGGCACTATTCACGTATACGGCACTATTCATGTATATGACATTATTCACGAATACGACACTATTCATAAAAAAATTAAAAAAAAATTTCTCTGTCCAAGTTGTCTATTATGGTTACTATCTTTGATTGTATCCATGTTTTGATCTTCATTCTTAAATTTTGCTCCACAATTATTTATTATGGAGTATTTTTGAACTTGGATAAACTAGAGTATGAATCCCTAATCTTTGTCCTTTTATCTCTCTTGATTCGTTTTCTTGAAAATTTTTTTATCATCCTCAGTCCTAAATGACGATATAACTGAATATCATTGGCCTGTAGTGCAAAGATGAATGATTACCTGATGAATATCTTTGGCCCGTAGTGCAAAGATGGACATGTGTTGAGATGAACATGACCAACTAGTGATACAAATGAATATCTTTGGCCCGTAGTGCAAAGATGAATATTTGGTTCAAGATGTATATTGATTAATGTCACAGGGATAAAATATTGATGATGGACTTTTAAATAATAGAAGATAGTAGACTTCATTCTCTACTTAACTCTTCTAATGAATTGTTATTTCCACTGCAAATATTGATCTAAACTTGTTATTCATTATATTTTATCTGATTTATTAAAGGCTGACGATAATTTGTTTTTCATTATCTTAGTCATAATATTCTTTATTGGGCTAGTTGAGCTCATCATTTTCCATTTTGTTCCATTTTTCTTTTTAGGAGGTGAGAATATAGCGGGAACTAGTCGGGGTATCGAGTGATGGTTCAAGATAGTTATTTTAACAGTCCTCACTATTTTGTAAAATATTGTATCAATAATTGTAATGAGGACTTTATTAAGTTTGAATGTTGTCTAAAAGACAATATTTGTATTAAAACTTACAGCATATGTGTTGTTGTATTTTGCACGACAATTGTCATAATGAAGTTGTAGTTGTTTTCTGTACTATGTATTTGGCAACTCAGAATGGGTTGTGTGGACCTATTTTGGGGGCGTCACAGTTGGTATCAGAGCTTGGGGATATGGTCTTTGGCAGAGATCAGGGAATAGAAATAGGAGGGGAGAGACGAGTAAATCTTTCGCTAGTGTGTCCTACCTAAGCTTATTTGGTATTTAATGGGTCAGTCGAAGTATAGGGTTAATAGTGTGATATGTTAATTTGTTTAATTAACCCTTGTTTTGTGATAGTAAAATGGCATCTGAAAATGTTGAGATAAGCAATGGAGCACATGAGACTGTTGAGTCACCGCTGATCAATAACCAGGATAATGTGCACCAGGAAGGCAATAATCCTCCTGTAAATAACAACATCGACCAAATGACAAACGATGGTATGTTTAGGAACTTTCTAGAATTCATACAAAACCAAACGAGAGAGACTATGGTGCAAAATGCAGGTGGAAACAATGGTAACTCACAGCTTGTCACTGCCAAGCAATTCAAAGAGTTGGGACCGCCGAAGTTTTTGGTAAAGCCAGAACCACTTACGATAGAGACGTGGAGAAAGCAGATCACCAAGATATTTGATGTCTTGGGATGCTCCGATGAGCAAAAGGTTCCCTTTGCCACCTTCATGTTACGAGGAGAGGCAGATTACTGGTAAAAATTCGTAAAACGTACTCAGTCTGCCACACTCAAGATGTCTTGGGAGAAGTTCCAAGAATTGTTCAACGACAAGTACTTTCCCAAAAGTATTTGTCACATGAAGGAGGTAGACTTCATCAAGTTGGAGCTAAATAATATGAATGTGTCGCAGTACGAAGATAAGTTTGTGGAGCTATCCCGGTTTGCATCTCATTTAATAGATAATGAAGAACGTATGACGCGGATGTTTCTGAGAGGTTTGAAACCCAAAATTCATTAATAATTAAGAATCAAACAAGAAAAACGAAGAACAAAATCTGATATTTTTAAAAAAAGTGAGTATGCTACCCTATTTTTGGAAAAGTCATATCTTCTTGTGTATAAGGAATTAAGAGATGATCTTTATGTTTAAAAAGTAGCTCTAAAAGTTAGCTACGCACATAAACAAGAATCACTCAAAAATTCCTTTTTTATGATGAATCTTCAAAGCAGGCTGGTTTGGAAAAAAAATACACTGCCAGAATCTGGAAAAAAAAGATCTGACATGCTTTTTATAAGAATTTTCTGGGCTTGTGTGTGCAGAATTTGAAATTGTTGTCCAAAGAAAAGTTGTATCCCTAGAATTTATCAAATTCTACTGATTAGATTAATTGTTATGATTTTTCTAGCGAAACATAGTAAAACTAAAACTCAGAAAAGGGCCTATATTATTACTATTTTTGTAAAAATTATATAAAATTGTGTGTTTGGAATTTGAAGATGATATAAAAATGAAAGTTATGAAGATTTAGAAAAAAGAATTAACTCAAAATTCCTTGTAGATTAATTTTTTTTAAATGATTTTATAGTCAAACTAGCCAAATTTTGTAACAATCTAATCTTGGTTGTAAAAGTGAAATTCTATTATAATCGGAGAAGGGGCTGAAGTCAAGTCCTAGATAAGGTTAAAGTAGACGGTATAAGCTTTAATTTAACTCAATAATGAACGAAAACGAAAAAGTGTTATCTTATTTAGATATCGACAAATATGTGTAAGTATAAATGATTAACAAGTAATATGGAGTAATACGAGTGTCGAACCCACATGGAATCTTTGTTTAATATATCCCAACTACTAATTTTTGTATCAATTCAATTGTATTTAAACATCTTAATTGTGAATAATGATTAAAAGTTAATTTTTAAAACTATGAATAAAAGCTAACACAAAGGTTGAAATTTAGATATTTAAAGGCTTAAAACTACAATATCCCCATTATGCAACACGAATCAATTATCCAAATCATCTAATTATTAGATCCATTAGAGTTTTTAACAGGAATTCATGAGTATTTTTAAGCCTTTTCCCAAAGATCAAATAAAAATTTTATATTCAATTAATCTTGTTATATTCCTATGCAAAACAAAATAATCAAATTCATTAAGTATCAATTCTCAAAAGTTATATGAAGTGAAAAGAGATATTCCTATTCAATTCACAACCCTAATTATTTAACTCATGCAAATAGCTAAGACTACATGTTATCACATTCGGATCTAACCCTAGATTTCATCTCCCAAATTCATCTAAAGTATCCCGCTAATTGTTAGCCAGACAATTAATTAATAAGCATAAAATATGATAGACAACTCAACAAGAATCAATAATTAGAATTAAATAGATAATTAATTCATAAATATATAAGGTTCATGTAAGACCCCAACTTTTATGAATAAAGATTAATTTTCTCTAAATATCATTTTGAATATTAGGGTGTGGATTTGATATAATGTTATAGTAGTGGGTAATATTTACAAATTTTGAAAATTAAACAAGTTGTCATAAAATAGGGAAATATTCATTTTATTAGGGAATATTCGTATGACGGCAGAATTATTGGTGGACCCCACAATGGAATTACTGTCGGAGTGAGAAAATAACAGAAATAACTTGTATAAAAATAACGACGAAAGTTTTACCATTAACTGTTGAAATACCCAGTGATAAAAGTACAGTAATACTCGTAGTTGCATAGTAGCACACGATATTGATTATTAATGCTTACGTGATAAGTCACTCAGTTATACTTAATTATTACTATAGTGATTACTGCATAGTATCTCACGTTGTTGATTCAATTATTGTTGTTGATCGATTTCGCAATCAATGAATACGTGCAAGTATACACGGTCAACAAGTAATAAAATGAAAGTAGAGTATCGTTCCCACGAGGAATTATTTAATAAAAATTACCAATTACTAACTCTTAACCAAATCAATTTTATTTAAACAATAGAAAATTGTGAATTTTCTAATTAAGAAAACTAAATTAACTAATTAAAACTAGGTTACTTTATAAATGAATTCAAATAAATAAAGGCTAAGACTCCAATATCCCCAATTATGAACTATAAACCAATTATTCAATTATCCCAATTATTATGTCTACTGAATTGTTAACAGGAATTCTCAAATGCCAAAAGCCCTCTCTCGAGTGATCAATTGTATTCTATTTAACCCAGATTAATTTTGCTATATCTCTATGCAAAACAATTGAATTAAACTCGTTACAATCTAAATTCCTTATGTGTTACATGCGGCAAATAGATATTCTCATTATATTCACAAACCTAATTATTCACTGTGCAAATAACTAAGTCACATGTCACCATGCCCAGTTCTAACCCTAGAATTCTTTTCTCAATTCCTTCTAGAGTAACAAGGTAATTACTGATCAGATAATTAATCAATAAGCACAAAGCAAGATGAACAATTCACTTCAACATAAATAATTAGAATAAATCAAATAATCAATTCATAATCATAAAAAGTTCAATTGAAATCTTAATGAAAGAGTTAGTTCATAATTAATGAATTAAAATCAAGAATCCACAATTGAATAGACATTAAAAGATAAAAGTAAGAGAAGAGAAGAGAATATAATCTATTGTTAGTAGCCTTGAGACTCCTCTTTCGCTCCTACTTTGAATCTTCAATGGTCTCCAAGTTGCTTCAATATCCAAAACTAATAAGAACTAGGGTTATGTTCTAATCTAAAGGAGTGTTTAATCTAGTCTAATCTATGTAATCTCCCCTTATTTTATGCCTTACATCATGTATTTATAGGTTACAAGTCCAATTTTTAGTTTAGGAACAAACCCAATCCAATTTGGAGTCAAAAATGTGTCAAAATTACCCAAAACGCATCCAGTGCCGCACGCAAACCTCTTTCCCTCAAAGCCTCAAATACTTTTTACGACGCTCGAGACAACGCCTTATAGCGCCCAAGCGCAAATAATAGGTTTAAAATTAGCGCCCGACGCTACCCCCATTTTCTCGACATTTTCTACTCTAGACGTCAGGGGAAAATGGCCATAACGTCTTCGTCCGAACTCCGATTTAGATGATTCAAGATGATCCGGAAAGAGGAAAAGTATATCTACAACTTTCATTCTTTAAGATTTTCTAAATAAGGTCTATAGCAATACTCAAATTGGCTCTGAAGTGATTGTTGTGTAAATGGCAAGCCGAAAACGCGAATCTAGCCACCCCGAACGTCGATCCATGTAACTTTTGTCCAAATTCCTACAAAACAACATAAAACATGCATGAATAGATATAAACACTTAAAAACTAATCTAAAAGACTTGAGAACAACAATAAATTAAGCTCAAATGTATCCAATTCATGTGTATAAAACTCACTCATCAAATACCCCCAAACTTAAACATTTGCTTGTCCTCAAGCAAAAACACAAAAGAACTAAAAATAAACAAAATAACTCAACTAAATGAATGCATATGCATAATCTACTTCCTAATATACCTACGAACCGAATAATAAATCAGTATGATATATAGCAACAGGCCTCAAAGATACCATTGGTACTCAAACAATATATCCAATCAATTCAAAATCCATAACTCTAACCAATTAGTCAACCCAAACCTGTCATCACCCATGTTGTGTGTGTGTGCTTGTTAACCATTCTAACCAACCACAGTTCAAGATAATCACATAACAAACTTCTTATAAGGAAAATTTTAGTTCCAATTCAATTACTTTTGTGAACATGACAACTCTGGTTAAAACTAAGCAATTACCAAATCTAAGGGTAAATATAGGATTTATTTATACTTTTATTCAACCACGAGGGCATTTTTGCTCTTTCTCGTGTTTTTTTTTTTTCATGGCTGTGCAATGTCTCATTCCATTAGGCTAATGATTGCCACCCCTTAGCGAGCTTTCAACCAACGACTCCCGGACCTTATAAGACCTTAGGGCGCTTAGGTGTTAAGACACCCTTCTATGCGTTTTGCTCAAGTAACAAAGGCCCTGAAATAAAACTAACCACACGTTTTTTCTTTTTTTTTTCATCATCTCTTTTCTTTTTTTTTCTTTTTTCTAGATTTTCTATTTTTTTGTTCATCAATTTTTTTTGTAGTATATATATCCCATAGATTCTCCCAAACTCAAGCTTTTACGTCATTCCAACCTTTACCGCCAGTTCACTAATTTCCTTAAATTTTAACAAAGATTTTCCCTCAAAAACAAATTATAAAACCCTTGAACCAAGTGGATTTAAACGGTTTAAACTTTAAGTGCTAACTTACCTTACATAAAGTTCAGACGTGCTCAGATTATCATCATGATTAAAATTAGAACTCATCATCAATTATCAACACTGTTTCAAGTTAACATGCAAAACCAATCTTATCATAGGCCGAGCTAAGACCACACCAACCTATCACACAGATTCATGCAAAAATAAAAAAAAATGCAATTATACTATATGAACACATATATGAAGATGCAAAAAAAAAATACCATGTATTATATGCAACCTAAAAAAAACATAATGCTAACACATAATAAAAAAAACTACTATGCAGATAACTAACTATATGCAGTACGACACTAAAGTGCCCCCAAACTTAAACTAGACATTGTCCTCAATGGCTACAATAGAAAAAAATTAAAGCGGAGGACTTCCACGAAAATATAGCAATCTTCCTCCTCCTTGCGCTAAGTTTGGAGAATAGGCTAAGCATATGGAACAAATTGGGCACCACACTTGAATTTGACTTAAATAACTCAGTAAAACCATGATAGAAGCAATTTTATTAAATCCTAAATAAATGCAAATTCAAAACTACTAATATAAAACTTAATAAAAACTAAAAATAAAAATTGAACTTGGGTTGCCTCCCAATAAGCGCTTGTTTTATAGTCTCAGACTGACTTCTTCAATTCTCTATCCAATTCCCCTCTAAAATTGAGGAACCCTCCATCCATCGTAAGCAATGTTACTTTTGGGAGGTTCCCATTAGCAAAAACCCTTGAATTGAAGTCACCTAGCATGCTCTTTGTAGATAGGATCCCCATTAAAAATGGCAAACCACTAGGTGTTTCCTCCATTATGTCGATGATCAGATTAGGGCATTGAAGCTTAATAAACATAATGGAATCTTCCTCTATCTTCTCCTTTTCATCCCACCATGACTCCACAACTGTACTAGCTCTTACGTTACCAAGAGTTTTGCCGACGACATGACTTCCAATTGGGCATGGTTTTGCAAAACTGCCCGGATTCTTTAACTTTGGTGGAGGAGGCACATGGGATACTAATGAAATTGGCTCATCTTCGTTGGTACTCAAAGTTAGATCTTTGTCGATCTCTTTTTCTTGGTCCCCAAGCCTTTCCTCTCTTTCAACATCTATATCATTTGGCACATCCGGTTGCAGATTTGGTTCGGGCTCACCATCAGTCTCAGAATTCATATCATAGAGCCAAGTGTATTGAGGACGATTGTTCAATGCATGTGCTATCTGCCCCAATTGATTTTCCAGATTCTTGATCGATGCATTCTGACTTTGTATACTCAGCTCCATTTGATTAAGTTTCTTTTCATGTTCCTCGTGTTTCTTTTCAGAAGCTTTAATAACTTTTTCCAAGGCTTCCTCCCAATTTGAATGTTCTTCCTGTTGTAGTGGAGGTGGACACGAGAAATCCGGTGGGTATGTTGGACTTGGAGCATAAAATTGATCTTGATTGATACTCCATGAAATATCTGGGTGATACCCCCAATCTTGATGATAGTTGTTGGGATAAACATAATTATTGGGGTAATCACCACCATACTGTACCGGCTCGAAAATGATGGTGCATTGATGACTCATATGATTTCCAGCACAATAATCACAAGTAACCGCCACACTTTGATGACGTTGAGCTTCAAAAGCTTCAAACATCCTCGAAAGTGTCTCCATCTGTGCTGATAATGCAGAAAGTTTCTCGAGTCTGTCAATCTCCGCTCCCCTTGGTTGACTCATGTTCGTCTATGGCCATTGATATGCAAAGTCATCCATGGTACCTAAAAAGAGAGAAATATAGGAAGAGAATGAAAATAAAATAAAAAATAAAAATGTTTAAATTAAGACTAATTTGATTGAAATTAATATTGGTAAATAATTATTAAATTAATTCCCAAGAATTGGCGCCAAAAACTTGTTGATCGATTTCTTGAATCAATGAATATGTGCAAGTATACACGCGTCAACAAGTAATAAAGTGAAAGTAGAGTATCGTTCCCACGAGGAATTATTTAATAAAAATTACCAATTACTAACTCTTAACCAAATCAATTTTATTTAAACAATAGAAATTGTGAATTTTCTAATTAAGAAAACTAAATTAACTAATTAAAACTAGGTTACTTTATAAATGAATTCAAATAAATAAAGGCTAAGACTCCAATATCCCCAATTATGAACTATAAACCAATTATCCAATTATACCAATTATTATGTCTCTTTGAATTGTTAACTGAGAATTCTCAAATGCCAAAAGCCCTCTCTCGAGTGATCAATTGCCTTCTATTTAACCCAGATTAATTTTGCTATATCTCTATGCAAAACAATTGAATTAAACTCATTATGAAACTAAATTCCTTATGTGTTACATGCGGCAAATAGATATTCTCATTCTATTCACAAACCTAATTATTCATCTTTCAAATAACTAAGTCACATGTCACCATTCCCGATTCTAACCCTAGAATTCCTTTCTCAATTCCTTCTAGAGTAACAAGGTAATTCTTGATCGATAATTAATCAATAAGCACAAAGCAAGATGAACAATTCACTTCAACATAAATAATTAGAATAAATCAAATAATCAATTCATAATCATAAAAAGTTCAATTGAAATCTTAATGAAAGAGTTAGTTCATAATTAATGAATTAAAATCAAGAATCCACAATTGAATAGACATTAAAAGATAAAAATAAGAGAGAGAAGAGAATATAATCTATTGTCGATGACCTTGAGACTCCTCTTTCGCTCTCGCTTTGAATCTTCAATGGTCTCCAAGTTGCTTTAATCTCCAAAACTAATAAGAACTAGGGTTATGTTCTAATCTAAAGGAGTGTTTAATCTAGTCTAATCTATGTAATCTCCCTTATTTTATGCCTTACATCATGTATTTATAGGTTACAAGTCCAATTTTAGTTTAGAACAAACCCAATCCATTTGGAGTCAAAAAGATGTCAAAATTAAGCCAAAAGCAGCCCAAAGCGACACCAACCTCTTCCCCAAATAATGGCACGACGCTTTCGACACTCCTTTTATAGCGCCCGATCTCGCAAATAGGCTTAAAATTAGTGCCCTGTTACCATTACCCCATTTTCTCTCACACTTTACTACTGTCGTCCTTTGGGAAAATTACCATAACGTCTTCGTCCGAACTCCAATTTCGATGATTCAAGATGTTCCAGAAAGAGGAAAAGTATAACTACAACTTTCATTCTTTGAGTTTTTCAAAATAAGGTCTCGTAGCAATACTCAAATTGGCTCTGAAGTGATTTGTGTAAATGGCAAGTAAAACGCGAATCTAGCCACCGACGTCGATCCATGTAACTTTTGTCCCAATTCCTACAAAACAACATAAAACATGCTTGAATATACATAAACACTTAAAAACTAATCTAAAAGACTTTAGAACAACAATAAATTAAGCCCAAATATATCCAATTCATGTGTATAAAACTCACTCATCAATTGTCATAATAGTTTATATTATTAAATCAATAATTGAGATGACAAAGTTATTTATATTATTATTTGCATTATTGACGATGTCTAGAAAGTTCTGTCGAGAAAAGGGGTTTGGTCACCTAATTGCGCGTCAATAGTGAGAAATCCTTATCGAAAAGTCCCCCGTCTTTCCTGAGAATGATCTGGTTGTTAATATTGCAAGTTATAAATGATGAATAATTGTTGTTCAAAAATGTGTTTAGTGAATTCTTGTGAATTGAGATAAATAGAGGGATATTTTATGAAGTATTTGTTATAAATTTTGCTTATTATATGGACCCCCACTTACCCATATATATATATATATTAAAATATTAATCACGGGGGATGATTTTGGTCACGGGTGGGATTGTAATAATAATAATAATAATAATAATAATAATAATAATAATAATAATAATAATAAGTTTTGTTTTTTTTATGAAAAATAGAATATATTATATTTTATTATGCATAGTGTCTGCATAGTATTTTACACAAAGAAATCGAAATTAAATTAAATCAAGTGATTTTTCCTTTACTGTGAATCCAAATAGTATCCTGCCATTCTCCTATAAATAGGATGCTTTGTTTAGAAATGAAAATCACACCAGAATTAGAGAATTCTTATTTTATAATATTGAGCTTATTTCTTTAGAGTTTAAAAAAGCTTTGAGTGTAGAAAATAGTACAAGTTTTCTTCAAGGATATCCCCGCTATACCGGTCAGAAGTACTCTCTTTTTAAGGTAAGGGATATTATTTTTATTCAATATTCATAAGAAATAATATTTTCTTCCATACTCTGTAGTATGAAGTAATATTATTTCATTTTAGATTCTGAATTCTACACTCATTTTGTTAAAGTATTGCTTCTATACTCCTTGAAATTAGTAGAATATCCTTGAAATTTGGGCTTCATCTAGTATCTTTTTATGGAGATATTATTCTGAGCATTCTTGATAATTTTTAATCTTTTCATGCCGAGATACTATTCACGGGGTACTATTCCTAAAGTACTATTCATGATAAAAATTAAAATTTTTTCGGTCTAAATCATTTTTGATACAATATTATTCTTGAATTTTACTCCACAAAGCAGTATCATGTTGACAATTTGGACATTATTGAGTTCTGGATAAATTAAATTATAAATCTATAAAATTTATCCCTGCTCTCATTTAATTGAATTCTTATATCATTATCATTGTACGCCCCCAAATTCGGGCTTCTTCCAATTCGACAGATGGTGCTACACAGTACTACCATTCACACATACATTTAATTGAAATAACTCAAAAGAATGAATATGTCTTATTTATTCCAAAACAATATTCCCTTTCTCGGGTTCTTTATAACCATTACATATGTTTTTTTCATAATATCAAATAATTATAACGTTAATCCTATACTATTACATAGACATCTCATTGGTCTGCCTTTGCCTTTCCTTTATCCTTATTCGATCCTTTAGGTCGTTCGATCTTAGCTGCATTCATATGGTTCAAGCAAGAGTGAGCATAACTAGCTCAGCAAGTATGACAATTTTATTAAACAACATGCTTGAATCATACGAATTATATATCTTCTATAACTGAAGCAATAGTTATGAAGTACTATCGATAAATCAAAATAACACTTATTTTCCTTTAAAACATTTCACAATGAACCACATTCATTAAACATCAATTTTGGGGTCCAAGAACTTGAGCATTTCTTTCTTTCTTTGAAAAGAACAACCCGCCACTAAGTCCGTACGTCCGTGTTGCCTCCTTTTTAGTCTAACAAAAAGGACTCTAACTCATGCAAGTATACATGGGTCAACAAGTAGTACAGAGTAAGAAAAGTATCGATCCACGGAGAATGGTGTTAAATATAATTTATCATGCAACAACTTTATCACTATTTTTATATGCTTAAACGATCAACTCACAATTAAATTTAATTCTAAATTAATTCATGAAATAAAAATTATAATTACTAAAGTGATGTAATCAAATCGGAGAAGAATGAGATTCTAATTTCATTTAATGTTTCATCTAAATTGCAACCTTCATGTAATGTTTAATTATTTATCATGGAAAACTAGTCAAGAGCACAAAGTGGAACATATCCATTTTTCAATGAATTATGACCAATTCACATAACCTCCATAGTTGATAGAAATCATGTAAGCATCATAATTACCAAAGTCACTATATTTCTATGTGAGTTTAAAGCAAATATGATTTAATTGCAAGCTCTTTTAATGACTACACATGGTGAAATGGTATATGCCTATCTAGTTCACGAATCACAAAGCCTAACATCCATAAGTTATATGAACATATATCATTATGATCTAATCCATACTTCTATTTCATTTTTCAAATCCATACAAGCACACAATGTGAATGGTAATCAAACATTCATTCATTAAGCACAACCATAATGAGCAATCTAATGATAAATATACAACAATACAATCAGATTTACATATTTAAACTACACATCAAAATCCATTAGAATCCCATAATGAAGTTTAGTTTATTTCTGAACCAAAAGCCATTATGGGATTGAAGCAAAGCATGGAATTAAAAAAATGCAAGCAATAGTTGTAAAAGAAATGATAGAGCAAATTTGTTATTCTCTATTGAAGAATCTATTCCAAGCTTGTTCCAAATCACCAAAATCTCCAGAGCAAACTACAACTTTAATAATACAATTGTCGTGCAAAATACGACAACACAAACTATGAGTTTAAATACAAATATTGTCTTATAGACAATATCCACACTCAAATAAGTCCTCATTACAATTATTCATACACTATTTTATAGAAATAGTGAGGGCTTTGCTAAAACATCTTTCTAGAACCATCACTCCATACCCCCACAGGCTCGATCCTGCTATGTTTCTCACCTCGAGAGAAGAAAAATGGAACAAAAAGGAAAAGGGTGAGCTCAACTAGCCCGATAAAGAATATTATGACTAAGATAATATACAACAAATTATCATTAGTCTTCAACGGGGAAAAAATCGATAGAATATAATAGACAACAAGTTTTAGATCAATATTACTGCGGTGAAACAACAATCCATTAGAAGAGTCACGTAGAGAATGAATTCTACTATCTTCTAAGATTTAAAAGTTCATCATCAATATTTTATCCTGTAAACAACAATCAATATACATCTTTAATCAAATATTCATCTTTTGCTTTCTGAGGCCAAGATATTCATTTATATCACCAGGTTGGTCATATTCATCTCAACACTGTTCATCTTTTGCTACTGGGCCAAAGATATTCATCGATTAATCATTCATCTTTTTGCTACTGGGCCAAAAGATATTCGATAATATCATCATTTAAGGCGAGGATGATGAAAAATATTTTAAAAAAAAATGAATCCGATTGAGACGGAAGAAGGACAAATATTAGGGATTAAGTATAACAGTTTATCAAAGATCAATAATACTTCATAATAACCAATTGTGAAACAGAATTCAAAAATAACGATCAAAACATGGATACAATCAAAGATAGTAGCCAAAATAGACATCTTGGACAAAAAAGAAAATTTTTATTTTTCGGTGAATAGTGCCGTATACATGAATAGTGCCGTATATGTGAATAGTAACCCCGACACAAAAAGTTCCAAATTTGATTAAAAAGTTCACCAATATTTTAGCATAATGATATTGAAGAAAATAATATCATTTAAGAAGAAAATAACATCCACTTACCTCAAAAATAACGGTACTTACGATCGAAAATATCGGATAGAAAGCGAAGGAAGCTTATCTTAGAAAACAACAACTCTCAAAGTATATAAATACTCACAAAAATAAATTCGATAATCTAGAGAGAAAGAAAACTTGTTTACGGTGTGATTTTCAATTCTAACCTAAAAGCGTCTATTTATAGGAAAATCTTTAGAAACATATATAGGAGACTAAAATAATAAACTAATATTATTTCTTTTTTATTTCCTCGCCACCTACCATTTGAAAAATCCAAGCATGCCTTCTTGGACAAAATCAATGACCCATATAATGTAATCAACACCAACCAAAAAAGTGGGTCCCACCCATAAATTAATAAAAATCATTTTATTTTTGAAAACTTTAATAATTCATAGAAAATAGCCCGTTTATCGGAAAAATACTGATTTTATGTCCATTACTTTGAAATCAATTCTCTACAACTTTGCAGAAGAAAGTTTTTCCAAATTCCCAACATAAAATATCTAAAATCCACAAACGGGTGATTTTTAATACTTCCCTTTCGACAAAATACTGATAAAACACCTCAGCATTAATTCCTTCATTTATAACCACATAAATAGATCCATCATTTATATCCACATCAAATAAATATTTTCTTATCATATAAATCAATAATTAATTATTCACAAATAATATTACAAAATCACAATTATGACAACCGGTAGTTCCCGGAAAGAGGGGCTTTCGATAAGGATTTCTCCTTCTTGGCGCGTGATTAGGTGACCAAACCTCTCCTTAGAAAGAACTTTCTAGACATTGCCAATAATGTTATCTAATAATATTATTCAAATAATATGAATTATTGATCGATAATGGGAAATATCTTGTGCGGTGACAATTATTGAAACAACAATAATATAAAATATCAACGCAACAATTATTATTGAATCAATAAAATAAAATATTGAGCGATAAACTCTTTGTAACAATTATTGAGTAGTGCCTTCTTACGTGCGAATCAATAATTCAACAATCTTGTCTGCAATCTGGTATCTTCTTTATGCGACCACAGCGTATTCTTGTATTTTAACCACCGGTATTCCAACGATGTATTAGCAGTAACAACTACGTGAATTATTTATAAAAACTCATACTTTGTCGTTTTCTTCATCAAGCGAGTTATTACATTATGAGCCCCACGAATGGGCTGCGCCGTCGTCTGAATATTCCCCAGACAAAAGAATATTCCACGACCAAAAGAATATTCCCTAACAAAAATGAATATTCTATAACCACTTACTTATTTTATAAAATTTGCGCATTTCACCCATAACCAAAGCATTATATCGAATTAACCCTTATTAATTTAGAATAATGAATAGAGGAAAAATTCAATTTTATTCATAATAAGTTGGGGTCTTACAACATCCCCTCCTTATAAAATTTTATCCTTGAAATTGACGTACGTACCTAGTGTTTCGAACAGGTGAGGGTACCTCACTTTCATTTCTGATTCTAACTCCCAGGTCATTTCCTCAATAGCATGGTTCCTCCACAAAACCTTGACTTGTGGTATAACCTTGTGCGTAGGACATGCTCTTTCTATCCAAGATCTTAACAGTACCTCCTCGTATGTTAAATCTTGACTATCTCGTCTGCAGTTCTAACACAATAATAATGGTTTGGGTCTTTTACATATTCTGAAGCATAGATATGTGAAAAACATTATGAACACGAGACATGCTTGGAGGTAATCTTGAGTCTATAGGCCACATTTCCTATTAGGTCAAGAATCTCAAATGGACCAACAAATCGTGGATTGAGCTTTCCTCTCTTCCCAAATCTTGTAACTCCCTTCCATGGAGCAATACGTAACGATACATGATCTCGATATTAAATTCCACATCCTTTCGATGAAGATCGGCATAACTCTTTTATCGATCTTGTGAGGTTTGAATACGTTGTCGAATCATTTGGATCTTTTACGTAGTCATGCGTACCAATTCGGGTCCCAACAAAGTTGCTTCACCCACCTCGTCCCGACATCTTTGGAGAACGACACTTTCGTCCATCTGACGCCTCTCAAATGGAGCCATGCCTATACTTGCTTGATAACTATTGTTGTAGGAGAATTCCACCAATGGCAAGTACTTATCCCAACTCCTTTGAAGTCTAGAACCACGAGTCTTAATAGATCTTCAAGAGTTTGAATAGTCCTCTCTACGATTGTCCGTCTGTTTGAGGATGGTATCTTTGAAGCCCAATAAATAAATCCGTGCCCATAGCTTTACTGCAAGCTAACCCAAAATCGTGAAGTGAATCTTGGGTCACGATCCAAAACTATGGATCTTGGCATGCCATGCAATCTCATAATCTCATTCAAGTACATCTGAGCAAGATGTTCAGGAATAAGTCTCACGTATAGGCAAAAATGAAAGCGAACTTGGTTAATCTATCAACAATAACCCAAATCGCATCTATGCCTTGAGAAACTTTGGGAAGACACATAACGAAATCCATGGTAATGTGTTCCCACTTCCATTTGAATCTCAAGTGGTTGCAATGGACCCTTTGGCACTTGATGCTCGCGCCTTTACCGTTGACAAGTTAAACATCTCGAGATAAACTCATGATCTCTCTCTTCATATTGTTCCACCAAAATGTGTGTGAATATCATGATACATTTTGGTACTCCCGAGATGGATTACAAATGGGGTGTTGTGTGCCTCCATCATGATTCTATGCTTTAAGTCGAAATCGTTAGGAACATAAAAGTCTAGAGTTGACTCAAGTATTCCTTCTTCATCGATTCTTGCTTACGGAATAGCACCTTCTTGCACTTTCTTCTTCATACGCATCGGCCCAGTCCAGTAGCTTGAGCGACTTTAACTTTATCGATTAAAGTCGGTTCTACTCGTATATTTGCCATCATCACGTGGGTCCACAGGTCTTTAATTCTATCTCCATCCTTTGCAAGTCATACAAAATGGGCCTTTGTGTTGACAATATCGCTTTTCGTACTCGCATATGATCTTACTCGATAAATCGTCGACTACTACGTTTGCTTTTCGGGATGATATTGAATAGTGTGATCGTAATCTTTCAACGACTCAAGCCAGCGTCGTTCTTAGCATATTGAGTTCTTTTTGGGTGAAGAAATATTTGAGGCTTTTATGGTCCGTATAAATCTCCACTTTCTCCCCATACAAGTAGTGTCTCCATATCTTCAACGAAAAAAATTGATCTTGCTGACTCTAGATCATGAGTAGGATAATTCCTCTCATATTCTTTGAGTTGTCGCGAGGCATAAACTATGACTTTCCCATGTTTGCATGAGAACACATCCTAACCCTTTGCACGAAGCATCGTTGTAGATAACAAATCCATCCGAACCAGATGGTATTGCGAGCAGCAGTGCTTAAAATGAGTCTCCTCTTGAGCTCTTGGAAACTCTTCTTGCATTCCTCGCTCCATATGAATTTTGTATCTTTTTTTCAAGTGAGTTAGCGGAGTAGCGATTCGAAAAATCCTTCCACGAATCTCGATAATAACCAAGCTAAACCCGAAAAAGCTCGCGCTTGATCACTGACTTGGTTGCTCCCAACTTTGTATTGCTTCAATCTTGGCAAGGTCAGCGGATACTCCATGTTTTGACACCACGTGCCCAAGGAATGCTACTTCCTCAAGCCAGAACTCGCATTTCTTCAGCTTGGCATAAAGCTTGTTTTCACGAAGTCTTTCAAGTATCAGCTTCAAATGGTGCTCATGATCTTCACGGCTTTTGGAATAGATGAGGATGTCATCAATAAAGACAACAACGAACTGATCCAAATATTCCTTGAATACTCGGTTCATCATATCCATGAAAGCGGCGGGGAGCATTAGTCAATCCAAAGACATGACTAAGAATTCATAATGCCGTCTGCCAGAGTTACGAAGGCGGTCTTTGGAATATCCTCGATTTTAATCTTGGTGATGATATCGAATGAAGATCGATCTTTGAAAAGAATTGTGCTCCTTATAACTGGTCAAACAGGTCATCAATGCGAGGTAGGCGGATACCTATTCTTGATGGTGACATGGTTTAATTCTCGATAGTCAATACAAAAATCGCATACTCCATCTTTCTTCTTCTTCTGAATAAAATAGGAGCACCCCAAGGAGATGTACTAGGGGCGAATGAAAGCGATGTCTAACAATTCACATAGTTGGACTTTTAACTCACGAAGTTCAATAGGAGCCATTCGATATGGGGTTTTAGAAATGGGCTTTGTACGGTTCAAGGTCGATAAAGAATTCAACATCACGTTACGGGGTAGGCCGGGGAAGTTCTTGAGGAAATACATCGGAAATTCTCTAACAACGAAATATTATCCAAATCGACTTGTCTTTATTCAAATCCATAACATGGGCTAAGAAAGCTTGGCATCCATTTTTTAATAAGCGAATAGCTTTGTGGCTTGATATGATAGTGGTGATTTTAGTGGTTTAGTTGTTTGAATTAAGTATGATGAGTTGGTTAGGAATATGAAAACTAACACCCTTACGAAAACAATCAATTTTGGCATGATGAGTGGTTAACCAATCAATTCCTAAAATCACATCAAAAGCAAGTATCTTTAAAGAGATAAGATCAACGGGTAATGTGATAGTGCCAACTTGGATTAAGCAAGATTTATAAAGCTGTAGATGTAACGAAGGTTTCACCCAACGGAGTTTCAGCGAGATAAGTTAAAATCCAATTTCTCGGTCAAGTTTAAGCGTTGAGCACAAGCGGGAGAGATAAAAGAATGGGTAGAACCGGTATCTAGTAAGGTATAAACTTTTGAAATTCAAGATTAGCTTACCGTGATCACCTCGTTCGGGTTCCTCACGTTTTGGCGATCCACAACAAACTCTCTTCCGAGGCAGATTGATTTTGACTTATCCGGGACGACTTTTGGAGTCACCATCCCCATTGAGCTTGGTTTTGCTCTGAGAACACTCTCGGGCTATATGACCCTCCTTTCCACAGTTATAACATACCTTGGATTGTTGTGGGCGGTTTGGTGATGATATGTCCCTCTTTCCGCATTTATAACACCACGACCGGTGGTCGTTCTCCTCCCCAACAACAGTTGATCTTTGGTGTTCTTTGATGATGTCTTCCGTCATTGTTGAATCTCCTCTTTTGAAATTTCCACTAGACTCACCTCTTCTATTATCATGGCCACGATTACCACCCAGTGGTTACTGCTTTTATCCGTATTCTTCCTCCTCATTTGGTTATCATCGCTCAGATGAGTCTTTTGTCACCCGTATGACCACAGTTGTGATCCCTCGGTTGAGTGTACTCATTGTCTCGCTCTAATAATTGAGCCACATTGACAACATCTGAATCTGAGAAAATTTATGAGATATAAGGTATTGGCCAATCTCGGGTTTTAGACCTCTCGAAAACATCCGCGTCATCGTTCCTCATTCTCCACCAAATGAGGTGCAAACACAGATAACTCTGCGAACTTTGCCTCGTCTTTGAGACACCGTCATGTTGTTACATTTCGATCTAATAAACTCTACCTCCTTCATATAGCGAATACTTTACGGAAAGTACTTGTCATTGAACGATTTAAAATCTTTCCCAAGACATGTTAAGTGCGGTGGTGGTGGAGTGCACTTCCACAATTCCCACAAGATGTCTGCCTCACCACGGAACATAAAGGTGGCGAATGGAACCTTCATTCCTCTCGTGCATCCCAAGACATCGAATATCTTGGTAATTTGCTTGACCCATGTTTCCGCCTTAATCGGATCGGGCTTTCCCAATCTGGTGGTCCCAACTCCTTGAAGCTGCTTGGTGTGTGTGACGAATGCGTTTGCCATTATTCCCACCCGTATTTTGTACACGAGTCTCCTCGTCGATTTTGCATGAGCGCAAAAAGCTCTAAACATTCCATCATTCATCGTTTGCTCGGTAGTGTTGTTTACGGGAGGAATATTGCCTTCTGTTGCACGTTCTCTGGTTTGTGACTAAAGGTTGTTCCACAGTCTCATACACTCCATTGTTAACGTTCTCGTGACCATTCTTAAATCTTCCCATAAAACAAGGGTTAATTAAACAAATTAACATATCACATAATATCCTATATTATGACCAACCAACAAATAAGCTTAGATAGGACACACTAGCGAAGGATTTACTCATCTCTCCCCTCTAGTTCTATTCCCAGATCTCATGGGAGAGACCATATCCCTAAGCTTTGATACCAAGCTGTGGCGCCCCCCCAAAATAGGTATCTGACACCCATTACGAGTGCGCCAAATACATGAGTACAGAAAGCAAACTACAACTTTAATAATACAATTGTGCGTGCAAAATACGACAACACAAGCTATGAGTTTAAATACAAATATTGTCTTATAGACAATATCCACACTCAAATAAGTCCTCATTACAATTATTCATACACTATTTTTTAGAAATAGTGAGGATTGCTAAAACATCTTTCTAGAACCATCACTCCATTACCCAGGCTAGATCCTGCTATATGTTCTCACCTCACGAGAAGAAAAATGGAACAAAAAGGAAAAGGGTGAGCTCAACTAGCCCGATAAAGAATATTATGACTAAGATAATATACAACAAATTATCATTAGTCTTCAACGAGGAAAAATCGATAGAATATAATAGACAACAAGTTTTAGATCAATATTACTGCGGTGGAAACAACAATCCATTAGAAGAGTCACGTAGAGAATGAATTCTACTATCTTCTAAGATTTAAAAGTTCATCATCAATATTTTATCCACAATAACAACAATCAATATACATCTTTAATCAAATATTCATCTTTTTTGCACTACTGAGGCCAAGATATTCATTTTATATCACCACGATTGGTCATATTCATCTCAACACTGTTCATCTTTTGCACTACTGGGCCAAAGATATTCATCGATTAATCATTCATCTTTTGCTTTACGGGCCAAAGATATTCGATAATATCATCATTTAAGGGCGAGGATGATGAAAAATATTTTAAAAAAAGCGAATCCGATGAGGCGGAAGGACAAATATTAGGGATTAGTATAACGGTTTATCGAAGATCAATAATACTTCATAATAACCAATTGTGAAGCGAAATTCAAAAATAACGATCAAAACATGGATCTGATCAAAGATAGTAGCCAAAATAGACATCTTGGACAAAAAAGAAAAATTTTTTTTCGATTGAATAATAATAGTGTCGTATTTGAATAGTGTATATCGTGAATAGTGCCGTATCGTGAATAGTAACCCACAGACACAAAAAGTTCCAAATTTGATTAAAAAGTTCACCAATATTTTGGCATAATGATATTGAAGAAAATAATATCATTTAAGAAGAAAATAACATCCCTTACCTCAAAATAACGGTACTTACGATCGAAATATATCGGATAGAAAGCGAGAAGGAAACTTGTCTTAGAACAACAACTCTCAAAGTATATAAATACTCACAAAAATAAACTCGATAATCTAGAGAAAAGAAAACTTATTTACGGTGTGATTTTCAATTCTAACCTAAAAGCGTCTATTTATAGAAAAATGCTAGAACGCATAGGAGACTAAAATAATAAACTAATATTATTTCTTTTTTAATTTCTCATACCTACCATTTGAAAAATCCAAGCATGCCTTCTTGGACAAAATCAGTAGCCCATGTGTGTAATCAACACCAACCAAAAAGTGGGTCCCACCCATAAATTAATAAAAATCATTTTATTTTCTAAAACTTCAACAATTCATAGAAAATAGCTCGTTTATCAGAAAAATACGAATTGTATGTCCATTCTGCCTAAAATTGAATTCTCTACAACTCTGTAGAAGAAAGTTTTTCCAAATTTCCAACAAAAAATATCCAAAATCCACAAACGGGTGATTTTTAATACTTTCTTTCCGACAAAATACTGATAAAACACCTCAGCATTAATTCCTTCATTTATAACCACATAAATAGATCCATCATTTATATCCACATCAAATAAATATTTTCTTATCATATAAATCAATAATTAATTATTCACAAATAATATTACAGAATCACAATTATGACAATCAGGCAGTTCCCAGGAAAGAGGGGGCTTTCCAATAAGGATTTCTCCTTACTGGCGCGCAATTAGGTGACCAAACCTCTCCTTAGACAGAACTTTCTAGACATTGCCAATAATGTTATCTAATAATATTATTCAAATAATATGAATTATTGATCTGATAATGGAAAATATTGTGCAGTGACAATTATTGAAACAACAATAATATAAAATATCAACGCGACAATTATTGAATCGATAAAATAAAATATTGAGCGATAACTCTTTAACAATTATTGAGTAGTGCCTTCTTACGTGCGAATCAATAATTCAACAATCTTGTGCAATCCACGGTATTCTTTTTTGTGCACTGTGACCAACAGCGTTATTCTTATGTATTTTAATTATTATATTCCCCGAAAAAATGAATATTCTATAACCACTTGCTTATTTTGTAAAATTTATGATTTCACCCATAACCAAAGCATTATATCGAATTAACCCTTATTAATTTAGAATAATGAATAGAGAAAAATTCAATTTTATTCATAATAAGTTGGGGTCTTACATGTTAATATTCCCAATAAGTAGGTAAAAAAGAATATCAAATACACGACCAAACTTGAATATTGTTTGCCCTCAAGCAAAAAAAATGAATAATGCAACTACATGTTATGCTTATTTTGTAAAATTTCAAAATATTTCAATCAAGTATGCCTCGGAATTATCCAGATTCAAGAATAAAATATCAAATTAACCATCTTATTAATTCCATACTCAATAATGAATAGAGGAAAAACTTGCCCAAATTTTATTCTACAAACAAAAAATTGATGTCTAAGTCAAGAACCATATATACTAATTCAACAAAAATTACTCCAACACATCAATACAAACTAAGGTTCAACAATGGGTTTAATCTGCTTTATTTTACTCACGAGGGCGATTTTCGCACTTTCCCGCGGTGTTTATTTGTTTCTTTTTCTCTTTTTTTTAGCGAGTTCGTTTTACGCTCCATCCCGCCCAACCACAAGCTTTAATAATTCAACTTGGAAAGGTTTCAATCATTCTTTTCTCTGTTCTTTTTTTCTTTATATATATATATATATATATAGTAAGCATATCCATGTGTTCCCAAAGTTTAATTATCAGTGTTTTCACAGCCTAAGTCCACTTTCTACACAATTCTATTTTTAAAAATAACATTTTCTACTAAGCAGTCAAAACACGTTATTCTTATACCAATAAGCATATATGAACAACTACGTGCTAACCGAAAGCATATAAACAACAAGCATGACTCACCTCATGTAAAATATTATAACTAAGCTCATGTTATCCACTAAATTCAAAAATCCATCAAATTAATATTCATCATTGGCTAAATTAAAATTCCATAAAGCTAGATACTTGGGATATGCAAATAACCACATAACTAAAACATATAATAAACACTAAAATGCAAAAACAAATTCTGCAATTATTAAATAAACACATTTTAAACAAATAAACATGCAAAAATAATGCAAATTAACTACGTGCAAGTATACTACTCTACTAAACACCCAATACCCCCAAACTTAAAATATTCATTGTCCGAATGAATGAAGGTAAAGGGTTTAAAGGAACTATCCTAGTTATCAGTTGTACCACCCTCCTCGAGTGATGAATCTGGCGGTGGAAATGGCACGACTGTCCCAAATTGTGGCCACTCAAGTATGGTTCCTTGCTGCGCGAAAGCCTCGGCTAGGGACATTGTCAAACCGTTGGAAAATGTTGAGAAGTTATTATACATTGCGTTGACCTTTTTCTCCAACCTTCGGACGATCATCATTTGCAATAGTAGCCTGAGTTAAAGTGCCTACTTCAGTTGTTCGTGAGGGCTGCGGTGATGGCATAGATGATGCGGGTGGAAGGATGAAACCCTTACCCCTCGAGTGTGAGGTACTTCCTGCCCAATCTTTGAACTTGGCTATTGTGGCATGAGTGATATCCTGACTTGGGTATTGCAACTGTTCATTGGTCCATGTTACCCCTTATCGTGCACAAAGACTCGCTACAACAGACGTATATGGAATACTTCCTGTGGTGCTCCCTATCATGTACCGTAACATATTCTAATTAATGAGGTGGCCCACATCGATAATTAGGATCCATGGGGCAACCCATGGGTGAATTGGTGACCAAGAACTTTGTGTGGTGGGCATGAAAGTTGTGTGGATAGCAAGTTTACTTAAGAGTTAAGTAGTGAATAGTAAGGAGGTTAACTAAGGAGGTGAATGTGCTTTTGACCATAATGCCCTAAATTTGGAAGCTCTATAAATAGCAAGTTCACAATTCATTTGTTGGTTGTTAGTTTTCATCCAACATTAAACAACTTATTGGTTAGAGAGAATAACCACTTTTAAGACAAACTTCCATATTTGTTTCAAGGAAGAAGAACTAGTTCATCAAGGGTAAGACTCTTGTCCTATATTCTTTTATCTCTACCATGATAGCTTGATAGAGAAGTAATGATTATGTATGTTAAGAATCATAAGAAGTGAATAAGCAATGGACTTAAGCCGTATAAGTCATGAATAAGTAACTTGAACCTAAATAAGTTATGAACTTATGAAGAACAATGATGAACTTGTCATATGTGTACCTTATAATGTTAGTATGATTAATAAGATGTAAGAATGTTGCTTAAAGGACTCAAATCTATAATAAGTCATAAGGAATGAAAACTTGTAAATTATAAGTTATTAAGTCATGAACTTATGAAGAATAAGCCATAACATAACTTGAAAATAAGTTGTTATAATATAAAAGTTGAAATGTCTATAGAATGAATTGAATCCATTTGGATTAATGAACAAATTGTTAGTAACAAAATTTTTGCCAGAATTCACATGATTAGACAATAATCGTCGAATTTGTGAAATTCTCGTAATCGAAGTCGGATTTTATGTTTGAACTCGAAAACATTGGTTTTTAATGGAGACAAGTCATATTTGGCATTATAGAGTTTTGGACTCAAAAATGGCCAGATTTTGACTTAGAACGAAGAAACGAGCGTTGAACGTTCACGAACGATTAGCGTTTTTGTTAAAAATGAACCAATAGGTGAATTTTGAGTAAATGAAGTCAAATAGATAAAATTCTTACCTGAATACATAGAGTATGTAATTTTTGAATCGTAGGCTCTTGAACGAGCCAATTCGGACTTATAACGAAGAAGTTATGAGTCCGGGAAGTTTGCAAAGTTAAAAATCTGTCAAAATTATTTGATGCACAGAGTTGGCACCACGGCGCCAACCCAAGGTATAATGGTGGCGCAGCAGCGCCATGTACAGTGCACAAACATATTACAGAGTCGCGCTACGGCACGGACAAGAGGGTTAAGTGTGGCGCCGTAGCGCCAAGGCCGGGCTCTGGCTACTGCTAACTCGCGCCGCAATGCGAGATGAAAGGCAATGACTGGCGCCGCAACGCTAGTCGTAGGGTTTGGCTAGTGAAGAAGGTTTACAAGTATGAAATGAATGGTAACTTATTAGTAATGAACTAGACTTGATTATAATATTGTTAAGACATGTTTAAACCTTAAAAATGATCAATTAAGGTTAAAGTAAGTCAATTATATGTGAATATAAGAACGACGTAATGAAAAACCGGAACCAATAATAACAAATCTAAGTCGTAATTAGATTGAGAAGA
Organism: Panax ginseng; assembly: GCA_020205605.1. Taxonomy (NCBI): domain Eukaryota; kingdom Viridiplantae; phylum Streptophyta; class Magnoliopsida; order Apiales; family Araliaceae; genus Panax; species Panax ginseng. Next base: position 54,158,106 of record CM035149.1, on the reverse strand, counting down.
AGGGTAAGATTCATTAGGAACCATGTATGTTCATTCATAACCTAATGTGTTATGTGATGTTATCCTTTACTGTAGAGACTTAAAGACTTAAACGTGAACTTGTTATAACTGTATCAGACGTTGAAGGCAAGTATTTTAACCCTTGTTTCAATTTAACCTGGACAAGCTTTGTAATGTATGTATCCTTACACATGAAGTATTGTATGATGAAGTCAAAGCCAACTCTTTCGGCTAGACTTATATTATGTTTCAATCAAAAGCGTGGTCAATGTGTACCAAGTTATATTGGTGTGGTTTTCAAAAGAAGACTGAGTATGCTAAAAATGTTTTGTCGTCAAACGACAGGCACGTGAGGTTTCCACAACTTAAACGTACATACGTTTAATGAATGTAGTGTTGATCAACATAGAGTACTATAGGCTGATCACCTAGACGCGCTCGTAAGTTATGTCGGACTTACGGACTTAGTGTCGGGATGTCCTTTTTAAATAAAGTATGAAATGCTCAAGGTCTTGGACCAGAATTAATGTTTTACTAAATATTGTTGTTGTAAAACATTTTGAAGGAAAAGAAGTGCTATTTTGAATTAACGATAGTACTTCGTACCAATTGTTCAGTTATTGAAGATATATGATTCCTATGTTTCATGCATGTTGTTTATTAGAATTGTTGTACTTTGGTTTAGCTAGTCATGCTCACTCTTGCTTGAACCATATGAACACAAATTAAGATCGAATCTAATGAAGGCTCCAGCAAGGATAAGGGAAAGGTGAAGACTAACCCATAGAATACTTATGTAATAGTATAGGGTGAATGATTGTAATATATTTGATATTATGATAAGAACAATGTAATGGTTATAAAGAACCTGGGGAAATGTTAATATTATTTTGAATATATAGAAGACATATTCGCTTCTATCGAGGCTTTTCAATTGAATGTATGTGTGAATGGTAAAGTACCGCAGTAAGACCATCCGCTCGGGTTGAAGATACCCAGATTTGGGGGCGTCATAGGTTGGTATCAAAGCATTCGGTTATAAAACTTAAGGGGGGAAATTAAAAACCTTAAGTCATAACCTTAAAAGAAGTCAAAGAAGTAAAAGAAGAAAATAACCTTATAAAAATGTATTATGTATATGCTATGTGTTTTTATTATTCTACTGACGTGTACTAATCAACTTAATTATTTTGTGTAGATGTCAGGTGTAAATGGAATGCATTTAGATGTACAGAATGTTAGTGAAGAATCGGTTAACCAGATAGAGGTTATACCGAATCCCATAGCAGAAGAGGCCGAAGTTGTTGTCATTGAGTCTAGAGACTCGGAGGATCCCGATCTCATGTCCGTGTTTGATGGCATGATGGAAGAAGAGGTGAAGGTAGTATCCTTCAACCCAGTAGCAATAGCAGTAGAGATGGCTCCTGGGGAGTTAATGATGTCACTCTTTATGTCGATGTTGGATAGAAATATACATTACTGTCAGGAGGTTAAGGAGCTAAAGGCAGAGCTCCAGGCTGTTATAGAAGATAAGACGGACGTGGAGTCCATGTGGAAACAGGAGCACAATGAGAGGATTTTGGCTAAAGACAAGGTCCATGAGCTAAAGCATGAGGTTTTTAAGCTCAAGAAGGAGCTAAATACCAAAAAGAAGAAGATAGGGAGAATGTCCTATATTCATAGGAGTTCTTATGTAGACTTCCAGCAGCAGGTATCTGGTTATCCCATAGAGGCAGGGTAAACGCGACATACTATCAGCCATGATATTATTGTTGTTCTTGCCAAGGCAGATTTTGATAATGCCTTAAGACAGATGTGATCTAGTAGTGGATATAGTAGTTTAAATATGTAAATATTTGTATCTAGTAGTGACGTAAAACCCTCTTTTTTATAACAAAGGGTAGTCTTTTGTAAATCCCAATTTTTGGAAAGCAATAGTGGGATAGTAATGTAATCAGCTTCGGCTGTGTAATATAACCGATGTAGTATTATACTACAATGAATGAATGAATATAAGCCTTTTTATGAAACAACTAAGCAATGGATGTTGAAGTTATTGTTTAATATCGAATAATAACTAACTAATAAGGAAGGAATAATAACGAAATGTGTTGTTTGATGTAACAACAAAATGCCACCGAGAAGAGTACAACGTAACCAAGGCGCTAATATAAATCAATCTAGAGGAGGTCCAAGCTAACCCCATGCAGAGTTTGTTAATCTTTTAACAATAGCCACATTTAATAGAATCGGACTAATATCCCCAGAAATCTGGAGTAGCGCGAGCTACTACCTTTAAGGATTTTAAGAGTGTTGGTCCGCCGGAGTTCAAAGGAACTACGGACCCTATCGAAGCCCAAACGTGGGTGAAAGAAATCGAGAAGGCATTTGTGATAGAAAATGTCGACGAGGCCCAAAAGGTTGCCTATTCAACCTTCATGATGACGGGAGAGGCCAACTTTTGGTGGGAAGCTACTCAAGCTAGGGCCGGGATAGAGAATTTGACATGGGTGAGGTTCAAGGTGATATTCTTCGAGAACTACTTTCCCACGAGTATGCAGGGGAGAATGGAGATGTGGTTTTTAGATTTAAAATAAGGGGACATGACGGTTCCCCAATACGTCGCCAAGTTTAATGAATTGGTGAGGTTTGTTCCACACCAAGTGGACACCGAGGTTAGAAAGGCGCGACGGTTCGAGCAGGGCTTAAAACCCTGGCTCTATAACCGTATTTCTGTGTTCCAAAGAACTTCATTTGGGACCATTTTAGAGAAGGCGATAATCACCGAAGGTGGTAGTGAGGCATTAAGCCAGTACCACAAAGATAAGAAGAATAATGGGAAAGTGGATGGGGGAGTGAAGATAGAAGGAGCTAGTGGAAGTGGTGAGGGACAGAAGAGGAAAATGTTCAGCTCTGGGAATACCAAAGTTAAACAAGGAGACCCAAAGAGGAGAATGGAGGCCTGCAAGACCTGTGGGAAGACTCATTAAGGAGTCTATCTCAAGGGGAAGGTTGTATGCTACAACTGTGGATAGGAAGAGCATATCTCGCCTAACTATCCAAGTCCAAAGAAGAATCACGGATGCTTTATTTGTGGGTCAACTGACCACATGGCAAAGAATTGCCCAAAGAAGGGGACGGACGGGAACCGGGGCACTAATAGTGGTAAGTTAGCTATTAATGGTCCAACGCAATGGGTAAAGTCGATGGGTCAGATTTTAACATGATGATACCAAGATGTAGTTGCATCAGGGGACGTCATCAAAGGTATTATTCTGATCAACAACATAAATGCTTATGTGTTGTTTGATTCGGGTGCTACTTATTCTTTTATAGCATGTGATTTTGCTAGACGATTAGGATTACTTCCCAAAAAGTTGCCCATACCTTTAAATATTAAGGTAGCAAATGAAGAAATCTTTCATGTTAAATATGTTCATAGGAGTTGTTGCGTAGATATACGAGGTTGTAAATTATCGATAAATTTGATACCAATAAAGTTAGGAGAATTCGATGTAATTCTAGGAATGCATTGGTTGGTAAACCATGGGGCATTATAGATTGTCAGAAGAAATGTGTAAACCTTAGAATGTTAAAACAACCACAGGTAGTATTTTATGGGAATAGATCGCCGAGACGTTCGTGTTGTTTAACCATGAGACAAACTAGGAAATTATTGAGGAAATGATGTGTTGGTTATCCGTGTCATGTTGTTGATACCCAGAGAGTGGTAGCAACCATGAAACAAATACCTATAGTTAGAGAATTCGTCGATGTATTTTAAAGTGAATTACCGGGTCTTCCACCGGATAGGGAGACCGAGTTTGTAATAGATATTATGTCAGGAGCGGCACCAGTTTCTAGGGCACCGTATTGTATGGCGCCAGTGGAGATGAAGGAGTTAATGGTGCAATTGCAAGAACTGTTGGACATGAAGTACATTCAACCGAGTGTTTCACCGTGGGGAGCACCGGTATTGTTTGTCAAAAAGAAGGACGGATCGTTAAGACTTTGTATCGACTACAGAGAGTTGAACAAGTTGACGATAAAGAATAAATACCCATTGCCCAGGATCGATGATCTTTTTGATTAGTTGAAAGGAGCTAAGTATTTTTCTAAAATAGATTTAAGAACGGGGTATCATCAGTTGAAGGTTAGAAAGGAGGATGTGCCAAAGACATTATTCAGGACTCGTTATGGTCATTACGAGTTTCTGGTGATGTCATTTGGGTTGACTAATGCACCAACTGCATTTATGGATATGATGAACAGAGTGTTCAAACAATATTTGGACAAGTTCATCGTGGTGTTTATCGATGATATTCTAGTCTATTCTAAGACGCCTGAAGATCATGCTGAACACCTAAGATTAGTGTTGGAGACACTAAGGAAGGAGAATTTGTATGCGAAGTTCACTAAGTGTGAATTTTGGTTAGAAAAGGTATAGTTTTTTGGTCATGTCATTGACCATGAAGGGATTTTGGTAGATCCAGCGAAGGTGGAATCCGTGATGAATTTGGAACAACCAAAAATGCCGATTGAGGTGCAGAGTTTCCTAGGGTTAGCGGGTTACTATCGGAGATTCATCCACGATTTTTCGAAGATAGCTACTCCGTTGACTAACTTGACAAGGAAGATGGTGAAATACGCGTGGACTGATAAATGCGAGGATAGTTTTCAAGAACTGAAGAAGAGGTTGAGTGAAGCGCCTGTTTTGTCATTACCCAATGACATAGGAAATTTCGTAGTTTATAGAGTTGCTTCGCATAGAGGACTTGGTTACGTGCTCATGCAGCATGGCAAGGTCATTGCGTATGCATCAAGGAAGTTGAAGGATTATGAGAAAGATTACCCTACTCATGATCTAGAACTGGCCGCAATAGTTTTTGCCTTAAAGATATGGAGACATTATCTTTACGGAGAAAAATGTGAGATATACACGGACCACAAGAGTCTAAAATATATCTTCACACAAAAGGAGTTGAATATGAGGCAGAGGAGATGGCTGGAGTTGATAAAGGATTACGACTATGAAATCCTATATCACCCTAGAAAAGCCAATGTAGTTGCTGACGCCTTAAGTAGGAAGGGTAGGGAGAAGTTGTCTATGTTAACGGCTCAAACTGAGTTAATAACAGAGATGGCTAGGATGGAAATAGAAGTGAAGTTGCCGAGAGAATCGGAGCAGATGTTGTTTGTGATAGAGATTCAATCTACCATTATAGAAAGTGTCAAGGAGGTGCAGCTCAAAACTGATGAGTGTGACCGGGTAAAGAAGCGGCTAACCGATGAAAAAGATATTAAGTACAGTCTTGATAATGAGGGATTATTAAGATTTGAAGGAAGAATTTGGGTTCCGAATGAGACAGAATTAAAGGAGCAGGTGTTATAAGAGGCTCATACTTTGAGGTTTTCGATTCATCCTGGTAGTACTAAGATGTATCAAGACCTTCGATAGAGTTTTTGGTGGCTGAACATGAAGAGAGAGATAGCTAAGTATGTGAGTAGGTGCTTGACTTGTCAGAAAGTTAAGGCAAAACATCAACGACCAAGTGGCTTGTTACAGTCATTGGAAATTCTAGAGTGGAAGTGAGAGAATATGACGATGGATTTTGTGGTAAGACTTCCGACTATAATGAAAGGGTATGATGCGATTTGGGTAATAGTGGATCGATTGATGAAGTTGGATCACTTCTTTCCAATTAAGGTCAAGTATAACTTGGACCAGTTAGTTAGACTTTATATTAAGGAAATATTTTCCAGACATGGAGCACCAATATCGATTGTGTCAGATCGTGATCCACGATTCACATCGAACTTTTGGAGGAGTCTACAAGAGCAGTTGGGAACGCAGCTTGAAGTCGAGTACTGCATATCATCAAAAAAAAACTGATGGACAAAGTGAGAGAACAATTCAGACGTTAGAAGATATGTTGAGATCTTGCGTCATGGATTTCAAGGTTAGTTGGGACGATCATCTACCATTAGTAGAGTTTGCGTATAACAATAGTTATCATGCAAGCATAAGTATGCCGCCTTACGAAGCTTTGTATGGAAGGAAATGCAGAACACCATTGTATTGGGATGAGGTAGGAGAACGCCAATGCTAGGGCTGTAATTGGTGCAAGAAAATGAATGGATATAGTGAAGTTGATACAAATGCGTTAGTAAAATTTCAAGATGCATGTAAGAAATTTACTGATTCGCATCGAGAAAATAGAAAGTTTGAAGTAGGCTCTTACGTATTTCTAAAGGTATCTCCCTGGAAAGGAAAGATACATTTTGGAAAGAAGGGAAAATTGATTCAAAGGTTTATAGGACCTTTTGAAGTGTTAAAACGGGTAGGTGAGGTAGCTTATATGGTAGCATTACCTCCAGACCTAGAACAAATACATAACGTGTTTCATGTATCCGTATTACATCCTTATAAGCCGGATTATAAACATGTGATAGAATATGAGCCTATTCATATCGAAAAAGACTTAACGTATGAAGAGTTGCCGATTCAAATCATCGATAGAAAAGAGCAAGTTCTGAGGAACAAAGTCATACCTTCTGTGAAGGTGTTATGGAAGAACCACGATGTTGAAGAAGCAACGTCGGAACTAGAAGAGAAGATGAAAAAGAATTACCCTCACTTGTTTGTGTAATTTTTTTTTTATTTTATAGCGAGATTTTGGGGACAGAATCCTTATAAGGGGGAGAGAGTGTAACGCCCCAGAAAATCGAACCTTTTGTAAATACTTTTATAATGAATAAAATAATATTATTTGTTATTATTATGTGTAGTAAGATGAATGTCATTCTATAACCTAGAAACGTCGGAACATCATAGTATTTTAACTACGTGAAGGAATTAAAGTGTTTGAATTTCCAAGACGAAAATAAAAAAATTCCGAGATATTTTCCGAGAAACACTATTAATCAATTTTCGCTCGGGAATTATTTTTGAACTTCCAAGAAATACTTAACGTTATAATATCGAGGTAAGATGGATTATGTAATAATAATCTAAGTATGAAAAATGCAATATTTCGCACACAGACCTAAATTAAGAACGTAAAGGATTAAAGACAAAATGAATGGAATGGTGGATCTTGTAGGAAGTACAAGTTCAATGAGAATTAAGGGGCAAGCCCAAGTTATGGTTAGGTTTAGCCCAAGTGTTGGTTAATATGAAGCCCAAATTTTAAGTTAAATAAACTAAATCCAAGCCCACAAGAATAAGCTTTGACATTAAAGTAAGCCCAAAGTAATGATCCATTAGCTAATTAGGATCCATGGGGCAACCCATGGGTGAATTGATGACCAAGAATTTTGTGTGGTGGGCATGAAAGTTGTGTGGTGGGCATGAAAGTTGTGTAGTTAGCAAGTTTACTTAAGAGTTAAGTAGTTAATAGTAAGGAGGATAACTAAGGAGGTGAATGTGCTTTTGACCATAATGCCCTAACTTTGGAAGCTCTATAAATAACAAGCTCACAATTCATTTGTTGGTTGTTAGTTTTCATCCAAGATTAAACAACTTATTGGTTAGAGAGAATAAGCACTTTTAAGACAAACTTCCATATTTGATTCAAGAAAGAGAAGAACTAGTTCATCAAGGGTAAGACTCTTGTCCTATATTTTTCTATCTCTACCATGATAGCTTGATAGAGAAGTAATGATTATGTATGTTAAGAATCATAAGAAGTGAATAAGCAATGTACTTAAGCCGTAAAAGTCATGAATAAGTAACTTGAACCTAAATAAGTTATGAACTTATGAAGAACAATGATGAACTTGTCATATGTGTACCTTATAAAGTTAATATGATTAATAAGATGTAAGAAATGAAAACTTGAAAATAAGATAAAGCTTGAAAATAAGTCATAAGGAATGAAAACTTATGAAGTCATGAACTTATGAAGAATAAGTCAAAAAGAATGAAAACTTATAAAGTCATGAACTTATGAAGAATAAGCCATAACATAACTTGAAAATAAGTTGTTGTAATATAAAAGTTGAAATGTCTATAAAATGAATTGAATCCATTTGGATTAATGAACAAATTGTTAGTAACAAAATTTTGCCGAAATTCACACGATTAGACGATAATCTTTGAATTTATGAAATTCTTGGAATGGAAATTGGATTTTGTGTTTGAACTCGGAAACATTAGTTTTTGATGGAGACAAGTCATATTTGGCATTATAGAGTTGCGGACTCAAAAATGGCCGGATTTTGACTTAGAACGAAGAAACGAGCGTTGAACGTTCACGAACGTTTAGCGTTTTTGTTAAAAATGAACCAATAGGTGAATTTTGAGTAAACAAAGTCAAATAGATAAAATTCTTGTATGAACACGTAGAGTATGTAATTTCTGAACCGTAGGCTCTTGAACAAGCTAATTCAGACTTATAACGAAAAAGTTACGAGTTCGGGAAGTTCGCAAAGTTAAAAATCTGTCAAAATTATCTGGTGCACAGAGTTGGCGCTGCAGCGCCAACCCAAGTTATAATGGTGGCACTGCAGTACCATGTACAGTGCACGGACATATCGCGAGAGTCGCCACCACGACGCAGACATAAGAGGGTTATGTGAAATAAAGCCGCCAAGGCCGTGCTCACTTATCGCTAACTCAAGGCACAAGTAACGCGAGATGAAAGGCAATGACCGGCGTCGTAGCGCCAGTCCTAGAATTTGGCTAGTGAAGAAGGTTTACAAGTATGACATGAATGGTAACTCATTAGTAATGAACTAAAACTTGATTATAATATTGTTAAGACATGTTTAAACCTTAAAAATGATCAATTAAAGTTAAAGTAAGTCAATTGTATGTGAATATAAGAACGACGTAATGAAAAGCCAGAACCAATAATAACAAATCTAAGTCGTAATTAGATTGAGAAGAAGGGTAAGATTCATTAGGAACCGTGTATGTTCATTTATGACCTAATGTGTTATGTGATGTTATCCTTTAATGTAGAGACTTAAAGACTTAAACGTGAACGTGTTATAACTGTAGAAGACGCTGAAGGCAAGTATTCTAACCCTTGTTTCAGTTCAATCTGGACAAGCTTTGTAATTCATGTATCCTTACGCATGAAGTATTGTATAATGAAGTCAAAGCCAACTCTTTCGGCTAGACTTATATTATGTTTCTATTAAAAGCATGATCAATGTGTACCAAGTTATATTGGTGTGGTTTTCAAATGAAGATTGAGTATGCTAAAAATGTTTTGTCGTCAAACGACAGGCACGTGAGGTTGCCACAACTTAAACGTACATACGTTTAATGAATGTAGTGTTGATCAACATAGAGTACTATAGGCTGATCACCTAGACGTGCTCGTAAGTAATGTCGGACTTACAGACTTAGTGTCGAGATGTCCTTTTTAAATAAAGTATGAAATGCTCAAGGTCTTGGATCGGAATTAATGTTTTACTGAATATTGTTGTTGTAAAACGTTTTGAAGGAAAATAAGTGCTATTTTGAATTATCGATAGTACTTTATAACTATTGTTCAGTTATTGAAGATATATGATTCCTATGTTTCAAGCATGTTGTTTATTAGAATTGTTGTACTTGCTAAGCTAGTCATGCTCACTCTTGCTTGAACCATATGAACACAGCTAAGATTGAATGGACCTAAGGCTCTGGCAAGGATAAGGGCAAGGTAAAGACGAACCCGTTGAATACTTATATAATAGTATAGGGTGAATGATTGTAATATATTTGATATTATGACAAGAACAATGTAATGGTTATAAAGAACCTGGGGAAATGTTAATATTATTTTGAATATATAGAAGACATATTCGTTCTATTGAGGCTTTTCAATTGAATGTATGTGTGAATGGTAGTACCGTGTAGCACCATCTATCGGGTTGGAAGATACCCAGATTTGGGGGCGTCACATATGCTCTCTCACAAAGGTCTTTGCCACTATTCTGTAGTACAATGTCTGCACCTCAAGGCTAACAAACTTGGAGAAATCAACAGTGTCCTCACTCTGCCTGCTGGAGAATGAGGATTCTGGAGTGCGAGAACGTGCTCTTTTTGGTCCCATTGAACTTATGAAGAAGAACCCTTAATTGAAGAGAAGAATTATACTGCAAAAATATGTGCTCAGTATTCGAACTCCCTCAAACTTACTGTGTTGACCACTCTCACAAACCCTAGCTTTATCTTTATAACTGAATGGAGAATCAGATGAAGAGTTTGAACTTGAAAGAGAACTGAATGCGTATAGTGCGTAGTGGGGTGAGGAGTTAGGAATTTGAAATTGGAACGGTTTAGAGAAGAGAAGAGTCGTGCATCTGTTTTGTAGGGAGAGATGGATACGCACGCTTTAAATTGTAACTGATATAAGAGTTGTGGTGACACACATTTTTAAAAACATAAAAAAAAATTCTAACTCAGGCTCGGGGCGCCACCCATGACTTTTATATCTTCAAGAATGGCGCAAGCGCATCATTGCCTCTCAGCCATGAAAGGCGTTAAGATTAAACATGAATATGGCGCGAGCGTGCGGTTGATCAAGTTGCAAAGAAGTACAACGCGGGTGCGCTGCTTTTGATTTACTGAACTGCGCGGTCACGCGACCCTGTACCTTGACAAAACAAACTAAGCTGAATCATTAAGTAGAACCAAATGGTTACTGATAGTCTGCAATTCACCTGCACATATATATAGTACCAGTATGACATACCAATTCTCCAAGATAAAACATGAAATAATTACTATGCATGAATGAATGTCCCAAAACAATGCTCAATATACTACTCTTAATCATCATAATATGCACATTCAGCTCCAACAAAACTTATACCAACACTTGTTATGCTATCAAAAAACTAACATAAAAATGAGAAATAAATATAATCCTAACAGAATTAAACAAGAGATAAGGATAGAAATAATGGGGTGCCTCCCATCAAGTGCTAAGTTGTTGTCAATTAGCTTGACTATCTCTGACTCAATCAAGTAGACGAAAGAATGGAGGTGACCTTCTGCCTGTCAACCTCACCACCATAGTAGTGCTTGAGCCGCTGTCCATTCACTTTGAACGGCTTGTTTGGGAATTTGTCGAATACCTCTACCGCACCATGTGGAAAAATCGTCTTCACAGTAAATGGCCCTAACCACCTTGATTTGAGCTTCCCAAAAAATAGTTTGAGTCTAAAATTAAACAATAAAACTCTTTGTCCCGGCTCGAATACTCTCTCCATAATCTTGCGATCATGCCATCTCTTCACGTTTTCTTTGTACAGCTTGGAGTTTTCATAAGCATGCAATCTGAATTCATCCAACTCATTAAGTTGGAGTAGGCATTTTTCACCCGCGGCCTTCAATTCAAAGTTGAGATTCCTAATTTCCCAATACGCCTTGTGTTTGAGCTCCATGGGAAGGTGACAAGCCTTTCCATAAACAAGTTGAAATGGTGACATACCCAACAAAATCTTGTAGGCAGTTCTGTAGGCCCATACAACATCATCAAGCTTCAACGAGTAATCCTTCCTTGTGGGATTAACTATCTTCTTAAGAATTCTCTTTACTTCACGATTCGAAACCTCTGCTTGGCCATTGGTTTGAAGATGGTAAGTTGTAGCAATGCGATGATTTACCCGATACTTAGCCAACAGAGCTGTGAACTGCTGATTACAGAAACGACTGCCTTCATCACTAATAATGGCCCTTGGAGTCCCAAACCTTGTAAAAATGCTTCTTTGTAAAAATCGTAGGACCACCTTGTTAGGTTTTGAAAAAATCAAAGTAGCAATCAAATTGCAAAAATAGTAGAAGCAAAATAAAATAGGATTTTAAAATTTTTCACAAACCAATTACCCGGATAATCCTTTATGCGTATTATTAATTAAAACAAAAAACAAGAAATTATGGAATCATACCCTTGTAGATACGAGCTTCCACAGGTATAAGTTCACCTCCTACTTCTCCGCGATCTCCTTGAATCTATGGGTAGATTCCTTCATTTGATCAATGTTAGCCACCCAAGTGTATGGCCTCTAGAGGTGATCCACCAAGGAAGATCAATTTTCAAGAAGAAGGGTGTATTGGCTCAAACCCTAGTTTTTCCTATCTCTATAGAAAAAGGGGCGTTCTCTCCAACAACTTAGAATTACGTATATCAGATATCTGATATAAGACTCCTCTTATAAAGATATCAGGTAACCCTATTAAAATAATGTGTTATTTATTTAATTAAACTCTTTTAATTAAATAGGCTCCCTAATCCTATTAGGGATAATTAATTAAACACCTTTAACTAATTTTCCCTCCTAATCCTATTAGGAATAAATGAGAGTACTTATATTAAATTAATTTCTAAAGTCTTTTAAAAATTAAAATAATAATAATTGTAATAATATTAATAAGACTTCTCTTATTAATTTATATTTAATATTTCTAAAATATTAAATAATAAATATTAAGCTATTTAATTTATTCTATCACCATAGATTAAATTAAATATACTTAATATATTATTACGATTATGCCATTAACTTCTTAAAAAAATATTCTTCCTTTTATAGTGTGACCCTTTAGGTTTCTATATTAAACCGGTTGTGAATAAATCAATTAGAACAATTCTAATCTTATTTAAATAAATAAATAAAATGATTAATTTATTTAAATAAATAATATTTATTCTATAACAGGGATAAGCCTCCCTAGCGATCAACGACTTTCCAGATAATATAAATTTTAACATTAATCATAAAAGAACCTTTGAGTTAATAGTTCTTATTTTATTTAATTATACGTATTTCGATTCCTAAATGCACAACTCCTAATGAATGTAAATTAGAAACTACTTTCTAAATTCATTCCACCTTGGCCATGGATTCCTAGGTTGTCATTTATCGAATCACATAGGACATTTCTCTTCTTTTACTAAAAGTGGTAGATTCATTATTGATCATTCATTATCTTCATATATAACTTATTGCACCCAAGCATACCCTTTGATATACTCTAATAGTCTTAAGGAATAAGTCAAAGTGTAATTTATTATATATAAGATACTATGATGATCTCAAGTCTAAGGATCATTTATACTACTATCCCTACAGGAATTTTTATTGACAGACAAATAAAACTCTATTAGGTATTGCTTAGCGAGTCATGTTCAGTGAACTTATTCTCTAATAAGCACCTACATACTTATTTTAGTGTCTCCACACAAATGATCATGAGAACAATCATCCTCATCCAATGAGCAAGCAACTTATGTACCAATCTATCCGTATTCACTAATCCCCTTTTTAGTAATCCATTAATTGGGATTATTTTAGTTTTAAGCTATCTAAGAATTTAGATCTCATTAGCATGATCTCATCATGATTCTAAAAGCATTGCTTAAAACTATGGGTTTATAACATATTATTAAAACAACACTGTGTAGATAATAAATGCCTTTAATAAATAAATAAGATTGATTACAAAGTATATGCTTTATCATTATTCATGATTTGCTTGTATGCATACTACTTTCAATCTCCAACTTGCACTAAAGCCAATCGCCGTGGTATCTCATACCCATCTTCTCTAAGTGACGATCTAACTGCTGTTGTGTTAACCCTTTAGTTAATGGATCTGAAATATTGTCTTGAGAGTCCATACGCTCCACGGTGACTTCTCCTCTTTCAATGATCTCTCTGATCAAATAAAACCGCCGCAACACGTGTTTGGATTTCACGATGAGACACTGGTTCCTTAGCTCAACGTAATGACTCCTAGTGTTGTCACAAAATAAAGGTATTGGTCCTGTAATACTAGGAACCACACCAAGTTCAGTAATGCACTTCTTCATCCAAACAGCTTCATTTGCGACTTCACTTGCAACTATGTACTCGTCATCATTGAATCAAGAATCTGCTTTGCTATTTGAACTCTTCCAACTCATCAAGGCCACCGCTTAAGGTAAACATATACCCCAAATAGATTTATTGTCATCTTGCTCCATTTGAAAACTTGAGTCCGTGAAGCCCTCTAGTTTTAATTCGCACCCACCGTAGACAAAGAAATACATCCTTAGTTCTTCTTAAGTACTTTAGGATATTTTTTTGCTTTCAGTGTTCTTCTCCGATTCGAATCGATATCTACTGCTACACTAAGTGCATGAGCGACATCTGGTCTAGTACATATCATACCGTACATGATAGATCATATTGCTGAAGCATAAGGAATCTTACTCACACGGTCTCTCTCCTCAGGTGTCTTTGGGGCATGTTTCTTGAAGAGATGTATTCCATGGCTCATCGACATGAGACCTCTTTTGGAATCTTCCATGCTAAACCTCTTTAGTATCGAGTCAATGTACGTTCCTTGGGACAAGACAATCATCCTTTTAGATCTATCTCTATAGATCTTTATCCCTAAAATATAGGATGCTTCTCCCAAGTCCTTCATTGAGAAGTGTTTAGATAACTAGATTTTAATTGATTGTAGCATAGGAATATCATTCCCTATCAGTAAAACATCATCAACATATAATATGAGGAATGAAACAGCGCTCCCACTAACCTTCTTGTACATACATGGTTCATCCTCATTTTTGATAAAATCAAACTCTTTTATTGTCTCATCAAAATGGATGTTCCACCTACGAGAAGCTTGCTTCAATCCATAAATCGATCGTTGTAGCTTACAGACTTAATTTGTTCTAACCTTTGAAACAAATCCCTCTGGCTGTGTCATATACACATTATCCTTAAGTTTCTCATTGAGGAAGGCCGTTTTCACGTCCATCTGCCAAATTTCATAGTTATGGTAAGCTGCAATCGCAAGCAAAATCCGAATGGACTTAGCATTGCTACTGGTGAGAAGGTTTCGTCATAGTCAACTTCTTGTCTTTATTTGAAACCTTTTGCGACCAGTCGGGCCTTATAGGTCTCTACCTTGCCGTCTGCTCCAGTCTTTCTTTTAAAGACCCATTTACACCCAATAGGCTTAATGCCTTCAAGTGGTGAAACCAAAGTCCATACTTGGTTCTCATACATGGAGTTCATCTCGGATTTCATGGCTTCTTGCCACTTCTCTGAGTCTTTACTACTCATAGCCTATTCGTAATTCAATGGATCATCATCATCTATGATGCATACCTCATCGTCATCCTTTGTGACAAGTCCATACCTATCAGGTATCTTTGGTACTCTTCCAGATTTACGAATAGGGTGTGGTACAGAAGGAATCTCTACTTGGACAAGTTCATCCATTTGATCTGTAGTGGTTTGTGGTTCTTGAATTTCTTCAAGATCTATTTTCCTCCCACTGGCCCCTTCAAGGATAAACTCCTTTTCCAAGAAGGCAATATGTTTGGCAACAAACACCTTTTGTTCAGTAGGATTGTAGAAATAATATCCTAAACTTTCTTTAGGATACCCCACAAAAGTACACTTATCAGATCTTGTCCCAAGCTTATCATTCTGAAACCTTTTCACATAAGCTGGACATCCCCAAATCTTAACATGCTTAAGACTAGGCTTCTTC
Organism: Panax ginseng; assembly: GCA_020205605.1. Classification (NCBI taxonomy): domain Eukaryota; kingdom Viridiplantae; phylum Streptophyta; class Magnoliopsida; order Apiales; family Araliaceae; genus Panax; species Panax ginseng. The sequence goes on along the minus strand of CM035149.1, from coordinate 54,142,613 downwards.
CCTGTCCACATCTCATATGGAGTCTTAGGGACGAATTTCGAGAGAACTTTATTTAGTAGATATATAGCCGCTTCTAGGGCATATCCCCATAATGACACCGAAAGATCGGTAAAACTCATCATAGAACAAACCATGTCCAACAGTGTTCGATATCTCCTTTCAGATACACCATTCAGTTGTGGCGTCCCTGGTGGAGTCCATTGTGAGATTATACCATTTTCTTTGAGACAATTGAGAAACTCACTGCTTAAGTATTCACCTCCTCAACTCGATCAAGAATCTTAATACTTTTACCAGCTTTGTTTCTCTACTTCACTTCTGAACTCTTTGAACTTTTCAAATGATTCATATTTGTATTTCATTAAATACACATATCCAAATCTTGAGTGATCGTCAGTGAATGTAACAAAATAAGAATACCCTCCTCGTGCATTCATTGTCATAGGTTCACATACATCTGTATGTACCAACACTAATAATTCTGTAACTCTTTCTCCTTTTTCACTAAAAGGAGATTTAGTCATTTTTCCAATGAGACAAGATTCACAAGTTGGATATAATTTATAATCCGATAGCTCTAGGAGCCCATCTTTATATAACTTAGATAATCTTGTTTCATTAATATGACCAAGTCTACAGTGCCACATATAGGTATAATTAACATCATCTCTTTTCCTTTTCTTAGTTTATTCAATTTGAAGTATATTTTCATGCAAGTCAAGTATATAAAGTCCATTTCGTAAATTACCAACACCATATAAAACATTATCATTATAAATAGAACAATTGTTGTTCTTTATTATAATGTTAAAACAATCCATATTCCATACAGAGATAGAAATAATGTTTCTAATAAGTGACGGAACAAAATAATAATTATTTAAACTAATGGACTTTCCCGTAGGCAGTGCTAAACAATAAGTCCCTACAGCTAATGCAACAACCTTTGCTCCATTTCCCACTCGTAGGATGACCTCATCCTTGCTCAGCTTTCTACATCTGACCAGTCCCTGCATATTATTACATATGTGAGAACCACAGCCGGTATCCAATACCCAAGTAGAAGATTGACTTTCCGAAAAATTAATTTCAATAATAAACAAACCTTGATTAGGATTCGAAGCTTCTCCAAGCTTCTTCTGCTTTTGTTCCGCAAGATAATCCTTGCAGTTCCTCTTCCAGTGACCCGGCTTGTTGCAATAGAAGCAAATTCCTTTACTAGCTGGATCAGGTTTCTTTTAATCCTTCACTTTCGCCTTACCCTTAACCTTCTTAGATTTCTTCTTTTGAGAAGATACCTTGGGCCTCTTCCTTTTCTTGGAAGAATCATCCACCATTAAGACATGGTCCTTCTTAGATGAACAGTGACCTTCAGCAGTTTTTAACATGTTAAGTAATTCAGGCAAGCTGACATCTAACTTATTCATATGAAAATTCACAACAAAAATTGAGAAGGTGTTCGGGAGTGACTACAAGACTAAATCTTGACTCAACTCCCCATCAATGACGAACCTAAGCTGTCCAAGACATTCAATCAGATTGATCATCTTTAAGACATGAGTCTCAACGGTAGTACCCTCAGTCATCCGAGATCGAAAGAGCTCCTTAGATATTTCATATCTAGCAGTCCTACTTTGCTCACCATACAACTCTTGAAGGTGCAGTAGCATAGTAGGAGCATCCATGGTTTCATGCTGACGCTGAAGCTCGTTACTCATGAATGTGAGCATGATGCATTGAGCCACAAATGCATCATCTTGCCAATGTTTAAAAGTAGAAATCTCTTCCTCAGAGGCTGTCTTTGCAACTTTTGCAGGTACGGGCGAATTTAGGATATAAGAAATCTTTTCAGTAGTGTAAACAATTTTCAGATTCCTTAACCAGTCCGTGTAATTCGGTCCGGTCAGTTTGTTAGCATCAAGTATGCTACGCAGTGAAATTAGTGAATGTGATATTTTCAAAATTCTGCATGTAAAAAGATAATATTTTAGAAAACATTCATTTAATTAATTACAAAAATAAATTAGGTCTTCTTTTATATTGGTATCTCCCACTATTTTCTTTAAACTATATTACCCTCATGAATATAGTTCGGCAATATCTAATTAAAGATTTGCTAGTGAGAATAAGGATCCCACTTCAAATGTATATAGCCTTGTGTGTTCACAAGAAGCTATATATAAATAAATAGGTAGACAGCTCTTGTCAATTACATCATCATGTAACTCCTTATATTTTACCTCTTAAATCATAATGGTCAAGTGTGTGCACATCCGAACTAAAATGATTTAAGTTAAGTCATACCCAGCATTTTCATATAAGTGAAGAGAAAACTACAGCCCTTGTCTGTGCACAACAAAGTGGTAATGTTCAATTCTTTATAAACATCAAATGTAATAAAAATAACATTTCAAATATTTAATACTCTCCTTGTGTGTGCACAACAAACTCATATTAAATATTCAATGCTTTATTATTTTTTATCATGCTAGAAGGCAACGTTCGATATTCCAAATATCTTTAAACGTTACAACTTAATATAATTTCATTGAGGGGTTTGTTATTATTTGTCTCATCTTATTTAGCACGCATGCAAATATATATATAAAATATGCGTCATATTATTAAACATGTGAAGCATGTTTGCATAATATATAATATATATATATATATATATATATATAATACTAGCATGCACATATAGAATACAATATTCTACTCGGATTGATTATGGACTTTTATTCTAGTTTTGTTAACTAGAGCCACCAAGTGAACCAAAAGGTCAAACCCTAGGCTGCAAGAATAACCATTTAAATATAACTATTACATTTAAACCCGGGCTCCATTACAAATGAGTCTTCGAGCGCTCCTTGCTCTTTGATCTCCGGTTCTTCGAAAAATTCTAACTAATCCTATACAATTAAACTATTTAATTTAAATAGAAACATTGATCAGCAGTCAAGGGGAAGTACATAGGAGAGAGATAGAATTTACATCAAGAAGAAAACCAGAAAAGACGAGGTGCGCAGACCCCATTTAATAAATCTCATTCATTCAAGCATCCAACCAAAATAAATCCAATCACATTGGTCAATAGTCTATAATCAATCCCATATATTATCATACATATCATCATATGTATCAGTAAATAAAATTATTCCATATATATGAATATTATTTAATGGGCAATTTAATGTTGCATGAAATCCAATTTCAAGATTAAAATAAATTCTTTACTTTAATTATAAAATTATTAAAAAAAATATTATATATATATATTATATATAATAACCAAAGTACAAGATCACGTTGGAATGTTATTACCTCGATTACGGTAATATTATATATATATATATATATATATATATATATATATATATATTATATATATATATTATTATATATATATATAATAACCATGTATATATTATATATATATATATAGTAATCGTATATATATATATGCAGACATCTTCACGCCAATCAGATTAGAAACAGATGCCATGTGAATAACCGAATTTCAAAAGTAGGTTTCGTCAATATGATTACGTTTATTTTAAAATAAATTTTATACAATAAAATTATACCCAATAAATTATTCTAAATACATACCCATACATATATGGAATCAAAACAATTAATAATTTGCATAGAGTTTGGCTCTGATGCCACTGTTAAGTTTTATAAAAATCAAAGTAGCAATCAAATTGTAAAAATAGCAAAAGCAAAATAAAATTAGATTTTAAAATTTTTCACAAACTAATTACCCGGATCATCCTTTATGCATATTATTAATTAAAACGAAGAACAAGAAGTTATGGAATCATACCCTTGTGAATCTGAGCTTCCACAGTGCACGAAGTTCACCTCCTACTTCTCCGATCTCCTTGAATCTCTGGGTAGATTCCTTCCTTTGATCAATGTTAGTCACCCAAGTGTATGACCTCTAGAGGTGATCCACCAAGGAAGATCAATTTTCAAGAAGAATGGTGTATTGGCTCAAACCCTAGTTTTTCCTATCTCTATAGAAACAGGGGTGTACTCTCCAACAACTTGAAATTACGTATATTAGATATCTGATATAAGACTCCTCTTATAAAGATATCAGGTAACCCTATTAAAATAAGGTATTATTTATTTAATTAAACTCTTTTAATTAAATGGACTCCCTAATCCTATTAGGAATAATTAATTAAACTCATTTAACTAATTTTCCCTCCTAATCCTATTAGGAATAAATGAGAGTACTTATATTAAATTAATTTCTAAACTCTTTTAGAAATTAAAATAATAATTATTATAATAATATTTATAAGACTCCTCTTATTAATTTATATTTAATATTTCTAAAATATTAAATAATAAATATTAAGCTATTTAATTTATTCTATCACCATAGATTAAATTAAATATACTTAACATATTATTACGATTATGCCATTAACTTCTTAAAAAATTATTCTTCCTTTTATGGTGTGACCCTTTAGGTTCTCCATATTAAACCGGTTGTGAATAAATCAATTAGAACAATTCTAATCTTATTTAAATAAATAAATTAAACGATTAATTTATTTAAATAAATAATATTTATTCTACAATAGGGATAAGCCTCCCTAGCGATCAACGACTTTCTAGATAATATAGATTTTAACATTAATCATAAAAGAACCTTTGAGTTAATAGTTATCGTATAATTCAATCCTTCCACCATACAATGTCCCAATTAAATATAAGACATGAAATTACTGTCAAGTCTTATTTTATTTAATTATATGTATTTCGATTCCTAAATGCACAACTCCTAATGAATGCAAATTAGAAACTACTTTCTAATTTCATTCTACCTTGGCCAATGATTCCTAGGTTGTCATTTATCGAATCACATAGGACATTTCTCTTCTTTTACTAGAAGTGGTAGATTCTTTATTGTTCATTCATTATCTTCATATATAACTTATTACACCCAAGCATAGCCTTTGATATACTCTAAGAGTCTTAAGGAATAAGTCAAAGTGTAATTCATTATATATAAGATATTATGATGATCTCAAGTCTAAGGATCATTTGTACTACTATCACTATAGGAATTCCTATTGACAGGCAAGTAAAACTCTATTAGGTATTCCTTAGCGAGTCACGTTCAGTGAAATTATTCTCTAATAAGCACCTACATACTTGCTTTAGTGTCTCCACACAAATGATCATGAGAACAATCATCCTCATCCAATGAGTAAGCAATGTACGTACCAATCTATCCGGATTCACTAATCCCCTTTTTAGTAATCCATTGATTGGGAACATTTTAGTTTTAAGCTATCTAAGAATTTAGATCTCATTAGCATGATCTCATCATTATTCTAAAAGCATTGCTTAAAACTATAGGTTTATCACATATTATTAAAATAGCACCATATAGATAATAAATGCCTTTAATAAATAATTCTTTTATTAATAAATAAATAAGATTAATTACAAAGTATATGCTTTATCATTATTGCTTGTATGCATACTACTTTCACACCTTGGCATCATTAGTTGGAAGAGCCTGCCACTTCCACCCACTTCGAAACATAGTCAACTGCTAACAAGATATATAGGTTCCCACATGAAGAAATGAAAGGACACATGAAGTTTATTCCCCTCACATCAAAAATTTTAACCTCAAGGATTGTGTTCAATGGCATCTCATTTCTTTTTGATAAATTCCCAACTCTTATACATCTGTCACATCTTTGGACAAAACTGTAAGCATCTTTAAAAATCGTCGGCCAATAGAATCCTACTTGCAACACTCTAGCCGCTGTCCTTTCTCCACTGTAGTGACCTCCATACAAAGAAGAATGGAAATCCTGCAAAATAACCTCGGTCTCGCTATATGGGATACATCTCCTTATCATCCGATTAGCACATTGCTTAAACAATTACGGTTCATCCTATATAAACCACTTCACATCATGCAAAAATTTCTTCTTTTGGTGCCCGGTCAAGTCTGCAAGAATGATCTTGTTCACCAAATAGTTAGCATAGTCTGCGAACCATGGCACTTCCCATTTCAGCACAAATAACTGTTCATCTGGGAAGGACTCATTAATCATAACCTTGTCATCTGCATCCATTCCCAGATTTTCCAATCTAGATAAGTGGTCCACCACTTGGTTCTCAGTTCCTTTCATGTCCTTGATCTCTAAATCAAATTCTTGCAACAGAAGTATCCACATGATTAGTTGAGGCTTTGCATCTTTCTTTGCCACTAAGTATCGGATTGCTGCATGATCTGTGTACACTATCACCCTTGTCCCAATCAGATACGCTCGAAACTTATCAAAAGCATACACAACTGCCAACAGTTCCTTCTCTGTGGAGGTGTAGATCAACTGAGCATCAGTAAAGATCTTGCTCACATAATAAATCACATGAAAGATCTTTTCACTTCTCTGGCCCAAAACAACCCCCACAGCAAAGTCACTGGCGTCACACATCAATTCAAATGGTAGGTCCCAATCCGGTGTTGTAATCACTGGTGCTGAAGTTAACTTCCTTTTTAAATGCTCAAATGCAGACATGCAATCTTCATCAAACTTGAACTGTCCATCATTTCTCCAATAAATTGCAAAGTGGCTTTGTGATCTTGGAGAAGTCTTTAATAAACCTCCTGTAGAAGCCTACATGACTTAAAAATCTACACACACCTTTAACAGAAGTTGGTGGTGGCAAATTCTCAATGGTCTCTAACTTGGCCCTGTCCACCTCTAGTCATTTCTTCTACACCTTATGTCCCAAAATTATTCCTTCTTGTACCATAAAATGGCACCTTTTCCAATTCAAAACCAAATTCGTTTCAACACATCTTCTCAATACCATCACTAGATTTTCCAGACACAAATAAAAAGAATCACCAAATACTGAGAAGTCATCCATAAATACTTCTACATTGTGCTCCACCATATCTGAAAAGATTGCCATCATACATCTCTGAAAAATGGTTGGGGCATTGCACAACCCGAAAGACATCCTTTTGAAAGCAAATGTTCCATATGGACATGTGAAAGTTGTCTTTTCTTGGTCTTCTGGAGCTATCTCAATTTGATTGTAGCCTGAATATCAATCGAAAGGCAATAAAATTCATGACCTGCTAGTCTGTCCAATATCTGATCAATAAACGACAGTGGGAAGTGATCCTTCCTTGTAGCTTTGTTAAGTCTGCGATAGTCCATGCAGACTCTTCACCCCATTATTTTCCTCGTCGGTATCAATTCATTGTTCTCGTTGGAGACCACAGTCATTCCACCCTTCTTCGGCACACATTGTATCGGGCTCACCCACGAGCTGTCTGAGATCGGACATATAATTCCTGCATCCAACCATTTTAGAACTTCCTTCTTGACCACTTCCTTCATAATTGGATTAAGTCTCCTATGTTGTTCCACTGAAGGCTTACTCTCATCTTCCCATAGGATATTGTGCATGCAGAATGATTGACCGATCCCTTTGATATCTGCTATATTCCATCCAATCGCTGATTTAAACTCTCTCAAAACTCTTAGCAGTTTTTCTTCCTGAAAAGATGTTAGTGTAGAAGAAATAATCATAGGTAATTTTGAATTATCATTTAAAAATTGCATACCTCAAGTGATCTGGAAGTGGTTTCAACTCAAGTTCGGGAGGCATCTCCAATGATGGCTTTAGTTTCATTGATGTCTCCCCAGCAATCTTTAATGGTTCAACAGGAGTCTTGAATTTTCTGAACTGTGGAGTTGTATTAAGTATTTGAACAAACTCAATAATCTCCTCATCTTCTATCTCAGAATTTCCCATAATAGCACTCTGTAAAGGTTCATGTTCCACCAAGTTTTCTACTTCATCATTTAACACCTTTTCCACCAAATCAATCTTGAAACATTCCTCTTCGTCTATATAGGAAATTTCATAGCCTTGAACACGTTGAAGGTGACTTCTTGATCATGAACTCGCATTGTCAATTCACCTTTCTGAACATCTATCAAGGTCCTTCTTGTGGCTAAGAATGGTCTTCCAAGAATGATCGGTATACTTATGTCTTCTTCATAGTTCAATATGATGAAATCCACTGGGAAGATGAATTTACCCACTTTAACTAGCACATCTTCTACAATACCTCGTGGATAGGTAATAGACCTATCAGCAAGCTGCAATGAAATGTTTGTCGACCTTGGAGTCGGCAGTCCCAACTGATTGAAACTGACAATGGCATCAAGTTGATGCTTGCCCCTAGATCGCATAAGCATTTGCTGAAACTCATCTTTCCGATTGAATAAGGTATCGTGAAGCTGCCCGGATCCTTGAGCTTCGGAGGTAAGTTGCGTTGAAGCACTGCAATACATTCTTCAGTCAAGGCTACTGTCTCAAAGTCTTTTAGCTTTTTCTTCCTTGACAAGATACCCTTTATAAACTTTGCATAACTAGGCATCTATTCCAATGCCTCAGCGAAAGGTATATTTATCTGTAGCTTTTTAAACACCTCCAAAAACTTACTGAACTTCTTATCTTCCCCTTGCTTCTGCAGTCTTTGTGGATAAGGAACAGGGGGATGAACAACTGGTGGTTGTCTGGTCACTGGTTTCTCAGGTGCTTCTTTGCTCTTCTTTTCTACTTCCACTTGCTTAGAACCTTCTTTAATCAAAACATCATCAGAATCATTTTCTTCACCGCGCGGTCGCACGGTTTCCTCTTATAAAAGTGGCGCGGGCCCGCCATGCTGCAATTCTGCAGTTTGCTTCCCTGATCTAAGTGTTATGGCCTGACATTGTTCTTTACCCTCCCTTCTTGGATTAATCTCTGTTGTACTAGGCAATGTCCCTTCTGGTCTATTGTTGAGCATATTAGCCATCTGACCCATCTGTGTCTCCAAATTTTTTATAGCTACTGCTTGGCTTTTAATCATCACCTCGGTATTAGCCATGTACTTCATCATCATCTCCTCCATTTTTGATTTCTTCTCTTGTTGAGGTACAGCTGGTGGATGATGTTGTGGTTGCTGTTGAAATCCTGGAGGGTAGGGTGGTTTCGATGTATACTGCTAATGAGATGACTGTGACTGAAATTACTGTTGTGGTTGAAACTGTTGACTTTGTTTATTTTGATTGTTTGACCAACTGAAATTGGGATGAATTCGGTTGTTGGGGTTGAAGGCATTCTGGAACTGATTCTGATTCTTCTGATAGTTGCTCACATACTGTACAGATTCTAAACTAATAGCACATTGATCAATTGAATGTGATCCTGCACATATCTCTCATACAAAAGCAACTGTCTTCGCTTTGCTCTCCGCCAAAGAATCAATCTTCTTTGCCATAGATGCCATATGAGCTGACAACTGAATGATAGCATCCACCTCTAATAATCCTGCAAATTTGGGTTGTGGCATTCTGGCAGTAGGATTCTGAAAATCATCCGCTGCCATAGTCTCTATAAGATTGTAAGCTTCTTCATAGCTCTTAGCCCATAAAGCTCCTCCTACAATTGCATCTACAATTGGCCTTGACTGCCATCCCAATCCATTGTAAAAAGTATTTATCACCATCCAATCTGGCATTCCATGATGGGGACATTTCCTTAGCATCTCTTTATACTATTCCCAAGCTTCATATAAAGATTCACCCTGCTGTTGCTCAAACTGAGAGATCGCTGTCCTCATTTTAGCAGTCTTAGCCATTGGGAAAAATCTGGCTAAGACCTTTTGTGCTAGGTCCTCCCATGTTGTAATAGATCCTGACGACAATGAATGGAGCCAAATTTTAGCCTTGTCCCGTAATGAAAATGGAAATAGTCTGAGCCTGATTGCATCTTCTGACACCCCGTTGTACTTGAAAGTGTCACATATCTCTATAAAACTCAATAGATGCTCGTTCGGGTCATCTGTAGCAGCACCCCCAAACTGTACCGAATTTTGCACCATTTGAATAGTGTCCGACTTTATCTCAAAAGTGGTGGCTGCTATAGCTGGTCTAATGATACTCGACTGTAATCCATTTATGTTCGGCATCGAGTAATCTCTTAAGGCCCTGTGTTCCTCTCTTTGATCTTCGGCTGCCATGCTGGATGTTGTATTCTCAAAATCTACTTGTATATTCTTACGTGATCTCGATTTCCAACCTTTGTCGTTGATGTTGTCCTGTGCAGGTGTCAACTCAAAATTGGATGATCGCGTGTGCATAAAATGTATACAAGTACCTGAAATATAACGAAAAACAAAAATGGAAATAAGATGAGATAAGAATTGTTTAAGTCACACAAATTTAGCTTTAGCTGATGACAACAATATTAAAAATAAACGTCTTTCCTCGGCAACGATGTCAAAAACTTGTTGCCTCCTTTTTAGTCTAACAAAAAGGACCCTAACTCATACAAGTATACATGGGTCAACAAGTAGTACAGAGTAAGAAAAGTATCGATCCACGGAGAAAGGTGTTAAATCTAATTTATCATGCAACAACTTTAGCACTATTTTTATATGCTTAAACGATCAAGTCATAATTAAATTTAATTCTAAATTAATTCATGAAAAAAAAATTATAATTACTAAAGTGATGTAATCAAATCAGAGAAGAATGGGATTCTAATTTCATTTAATGTTTCATCTAAACTGCAACTCTCATGTAATGTTTAATTATTTATCATGGAAAACTAGTCAAGAGCACAAAAGTGGAACATAACCATTTTTTAATGAACTATGACCAATTCACATAACCTCCACAATTGATAGAAATCATGTAAGCATCATAATTACCAAAGTCACTATATTTTTATGTGAGTTTAAAGCAAATATGATTTAATTGCAATCTCTTTTAATGACTACACATGGTGAAACGGTATATGCCTATCCAGTTCACAAATCACAAAGCCTAACATCCATAAGTTGTATGAACATATGCCATTATGATCTAATCTATACTTCTATTTCATTTTTCAAATCCATAAAAGTACACAGTGTGAATGGTGATCAAACATTCATTCATTAAGCATAACCATAATGGGCAATCCAATGATAAATATACAACAATACAATCAGATTTACATATTTAAATTATGCATCAAAATCCATTAGAATCCCATAATGGAGTTTAGTTCATTTCTGAACCAAAAGCTATTATGGGATTCAAGCAAAGCATGTAATTAAAAAAATGCAAGCAATAGTTGTAAAAGAAATGATAGAGCAAATCTGTTATTCTCTATTGTAGAGTCTATTCCAAGCTTGTTCCAAATCACCAAAATCTCCAGAGTTGCAAACTAATAATTATTTTATAATCTAGAATAAGACAAGGGCAAAATGTAGTAATCAAATGCTCAAAATCCTATCTAGAAAAGCTAAAATTGATATAAAAAAAAACAAAAGCTCCTCAAAAACCACGTCTGGTGCCAACCATATCGTCTCAGTTGAGCAAAACACGCTCAAATTCAAATTACAAAAGGGCAGCAAAAATTAACTGAAGAAGACTCGCGTGGCGATGTGATATTGTACCGCATTACGAGCACGGGCGCGCTATTGTGACAACCCGAGAAATTAGACAATTTATTAAAATCTTAAATGATGGATTGAAGGTCAAATAATAGACCTATACAGAAAATAAGTGTATACGTTTGATATTTTTGGGAAGGAATTTTGAGGATTTTAATATTTTGTGATGGATTTTGGTGAATTATTCAGGATTAAGTGTATATGTTCTGTAAATATGGTATTATATGTGTACAGTGTGTGGTTCAGGGTCAAGGGTTGACCAGATAAACGATATCTTTGACAAATTCCAAGTATATATTTAGAACATCAACGTTCATTTAGAAAACCCTAACGACTGATAAGCAACCCTATAAATCGGTTCTGGAAACCCTAATTTATAATTAGGAAAAACCTAATTGTTAATTTAATAATTTTAATGTTAATTAGGAAACATTAATCCTAATTTTCAAGTTATAAGTAATTAGAAAACCCTAATCTATATAGGAAACCTAATTTCTAAATTAGAAAGATTATTTTTCTATTTAAAACCCTAATTCTTGGGTTATAAACCCCAATGTACAATTATGACCCTAATTGCTAAATTAGCAATTTTAATTAGGAAATAATAATCCTAATTAGCAAGCTTGGATTTTGATTAGGAAATATTAATTTTCTATTTAGAAAACCTAATTTTGAAATCCTAAAAAATAAATTTTTAGGAACCTTAGGTTTTAACCCTAAGGGTTAAACCCTAAGGGTTCAAACCCTAAAAGTTGTAGTAAATGTCCATTATGCCATTAAATTTAGAAATCAAATGATTAATTTGCCCTAGTTGCATTATTGGATGTTGCTTGTAGATCTTTCCATATATTGTCAAGTCAACTACCCTAGATCAGCCACATGCTAAAAATCTCAGCAAGCTCAGCTCTTACATCATATAGATTCATTGTATCAAAATATAAATAATTAAAGAGAGAGAAAGTTCACAAATTTTGCTAATTTGCTATCAAACTCTCAACCCACACTTTCTCTCTCTACACCCACAAAAATATGAAGTATATCAGCTCCTAGAATGATCATAAGCGAGCTAAGAACAGATCATGATGATCAGATTCAAGATCATAGCATCAAAGTGGTAAAAACCCAAAATCTTAAAAATTTTATGATCTGATGTTTGATGTTGTGATTTGTTATTTAGAAATGTGTTATAAGGTGTCATTTAGTGATCTGGGTTGTTAGATACCAGATCCACAACATCAAAGTGCTCGAAAATAAAGTTTTCAAAAATCTGGAAAAAGTTAAAATTGTGGCCTGACAGCTATATGTCAGGGCCTCGAGATTCTTCGGTGTTAGTTGTTTATGGTGTTTTATGTTATGTATTTGTTCTATGCCATGTAGGCTTTGATCTAAAACTTGAATTAGGGTTGGATCATGTCTAGATCTCTTGTTATATGCAGTCAAAATGCGTTGACCAAGCACGAAAAAGGGTTTCTGGGCAACCCAGAAACCCATCAGTTGTCTGACAACGTTTTACAGGTGCTAGATCTTGTTGTGTTTTGTTATTTTGGTCAAGTTGTTAGGTTGTTGTAGAGGGTTATATTAACTACAAATTTATGCCTTTAGATCACCCAGATCCATAACAGAATCATAGAAATTCGTGGTTAAACAACCGTTGACCAAATCTTTCTCAAGAACATTTACGAAAACCGAAATGTTCAAGAACGATTCTTAGCCCGCACTTTGGTATCGCCTAAACCTTCCTTTTATATTGTTGTTAAACTGATCTGATGCTATAGAGTTGTTTACTGACATCTCTACTACAATTTTGAACAATCATATCACACAAATCAAGCTCAGGATGCATGTTACAAGGATTGAAAAGTAGTCACTTGGTCTGTTCTTCATTTCTGGAAAACCCAGAAATGAAGAACAGCCTCTGACAAGGTTTATTAGGGTCAAGATCTCTTTGATTTGTTATATTTTGGCCATGAAACTTGATTTGAATTGTAGTATTACATAAATACTATGATACTAACACTTTAGACAAACTAGAAACTTATCGAGCATGAATTTATGGGTGGTCAAACCACCTACCCTGCAAATTGTTATGAGTTTCTGGGTTTGATGAAGAACAGCCCAAGAACACCATTAGCGACGGATTTGTCGCCTAAAACCCCTATAGCGACACCTAATTTTTGAAATTAATTATTTTAATTAATAAATAGATAAAATTAGTTTTTAATTATTAAAAATACAAAATAAATTCCTAAAATTATTTTAAATTCTAAAAATTAGTTTTAATAATTTTAAATATATTTCATAAATATTTAATATTTTTGGAATATAAATGGTATTTAATTTATTTAATTATAATATTAAATAAATTATTTAAAAATGATTTTAATACATGAAAAATCATAAAAAATTATATTATGGTATAAGAAAATATTTTAAGTTATTTTTGATGACTTTTAATATTTTGTGATGAATTTCATTAATTAATTAAAATTAATGATAATTAATTTATTTAATAAATATATTAAATAAATATTTTAAAAAATAAATTAATAATTTAAAAATCATATAAAAGTGATTTAAATATTATAAAAATATTTTAAGTTATAAATATAAATTTTGATATTTTGTCATGAAAATATTAACATTTTAATATTAAAAGCAATTATTGGATAATGAATTTAAAATCATATAAATATGATTTTAAGGTATTAAAAATACGTTGATATATTATAAATATATTATAATATTATGTTATGATTTTCATTAATATTTGGTATTAAATAAATATTAATGATAAAGGAATTATGTGGTATTTAGATCATATAAATACGATATTAACGATTGAAAATTCATGATAAATGATAATAATTATCTGAAAATTTTCACGAGCTTAAGAAGAATATTTTGACAGATAATAGACAATTATCTAAGATAACTGTTAAGTATTAGGCAAAGTTTAATTGAACTTAAACTCGATATTTGTTCGACTAAGCCGTCGGGATGTCAGAATTGTGCCGAACTCGATTCAAACGGTAAAAGTTTAACTTGAGGTTAAGTTTTATGTATCTTATAGACTGATAGGATTATGTGATACTGTGATTAGGTTAGTTTAAATATTGTGAAGATATTATTCTAATTTGTAGATCGATATTATTTATATTAGGTTTTCAGTCAAAGCTAAATAGATTGCGTAATGGTAAACATCGGAACAGACAAGTTTTTCTTAACTCGACCTCGAGTTGTTTCATTCAGATATACTTGTGGTTAATCATTACTGATTTCCATGTCTATGAATTATTTATTCGCACTCTGTTCATAATGCATGTATTCATCAGGTATGAAAGGTTGATCACCTTCATTACCATTCGGTCCAGATATAATTGCTATGTTTATGTTCAATGTTCGTTTAGCTATAAAAGTTTGTTCATGTTAGTTCTCAATTATATTGTAGAATTATAGCCAGCTTATTGTTCAATTCTTTCCATCATGATATATATCCTTAAATAAATTTATACTTGCTGGACAAACTTATGCTCACCCTTGTTATATCATGATTAACATTGCAGATTAAAAAGCATACGTCGGATACAGGAGAGGATAAAGCCAAGTTCAGCTTGGAATTTTATGTGCAGCTTAATTGTAATAGTATAGTATGATAATAATGTTATTGTAAGTCAAATAAGTTATGAATTGTGTAATAAGTAAAGGTTCTCGACCTTGGGGAAATATGTGTAAGTTTATTGTATAAACAATTTATGTTTATATCTTCCGCAATAGTAATAGAATGATTGTACCAGATCCGCGGTGATTTGGGACCCGGATTCGGGGCTTTCACAGTTGGTATCAAAGTTGTTGGTTATAAACCTAGGGTAGTGATACCTTAGTCTAATAACCGCAGTGATTAGGATAAGTACTAACTCAAATAGAGTTAGTGTGTCGGACAGATTCAAAGATGAATCTCAGCGGGCTATGAAGACACAGAGTTCCCTAACTCTGATAATAAAAGTGGATAGTAATGGTGGATAGATAGAGTCTAAAAGACTAAAGGTATATGGATAGGAGATCGTCAAACAAAACGATCATAGTATAGAAATGAATCATAATTTATACAATGAGATCACCCCGTGATCTGATATGGATCAATCAAATGATTGACAAGTTCACGGCAAGAATGTTTTGTGACAGTTGTACTATGAATTGGTACAGATTCAGGAAAGGATTATGAATACGAGTTGAATGAAATTCGTATTGAGAGGGGAGTTAAGATTAGGTGGGGATTTCAATTAAGGACTCATGTCGTCCATTGTTGAGTTGTATGATTCCTTGTTATGGGCGGGAATTGTACTTGGTGTAAAAACCACTTAGTTTAAGCAATCGATAATCATTGAAAGGTTTGTGTCATGCTATTTGCTATATGCATGTTAAGAGGGTGATTCCTTTCTAATGTGTATAACAGATAGATAGGTTATATGTAGAGAATATAAGGTTAAGTTTGAGTTCTTAAAACTCATACTTATGGTAAGTTTGTGACTCAAAGTTATATGAAATGTTTATGAACCCCTCAATGAACGGACGCCAAAGGTCTGACTAGGACAAGTTCTTAAACTCATATGATTGTGGCAAGTTCCTGAACTCATAAGTGTGGTAAGTTTGACGAACTGGGAATAGTTATGTGTGAATGACGTATTAAGGATAATAGGAATAGATAGACTATTTAAGCAAATGATCATTAGTGGATACATTAGGTTTTCCAAAATTTCTAGCTATGCTAGACTTCAAACTTTTTGGACATCAAGCTAAATACACACTATGTGCCTTTTTGAAAATGAATTTTTATTCTCAACTCTTGGTGACTATTGTGTATGCCTGGACTTCGGGCCACCTACACCTAGTTACTTGTTGAGATAATAAAACAGATTTGCAAAGATTTTTGAACGGTTTAAAGTACAGTCTATGCTAATTGCTTTGGCTATACAATAATGATTTGAAATATCAACATATATTTTTATTTATCACTTATGTACCATGTAACCTGGTGTAGAGATGATAAAAAGTTGATGGAGTTTTAAATAGAGGAATACTTAGTGTTGAATTTGATCTAAAATCGTTATTCCACTATTGTATGATGTGTTATGACAAAGTCACCCAATGACGGCATCCTCAAACGGGCTGTTAATACAGTACGGCATCATGACGTCATTTTCAAACAGATTTTTTTTTAAAATTTTAATTTGCCAACGGGGTTTTGGCTATACATTAATATTTCGATTGAAATTGATTATGGATATGAGTTTATGCTATTTGATTCGTCTAGACCAACTTTTACGAAAATCCTAAGCGTTCTTTGAAGACATTTCCGAACCAATTCATTTTGGTGCGGATTTCGATAAAGACTGAGGTAAGAAATTTTGTACGCCTAAGGCGGATGGAATAGAAGGAACGGGAAAATTGCATTTCCAACCAAAGAAGATTGCCAAGACAGGGAATATCGAGCTAATCACCCTTTTATGTCTCATAAGTTAAGACGGTTTGCGGATGAATATCCATAAAACCGTTGCGAAAATGAAAATTCATAGTCTATATGACTCCTCAGCACAATTTAAAAATTTTTACTCTTGTGAGGGGTGTTGTGGGTAGCATGTAATGATGAGTATGAAAGGTATAAGGTGTAAGTTGAATTTCGTGGACGAAATTCTTAGAAGAAGGGGTGAATGTGATAACCCGAGAAATTAGACAATTTATTAAAATCTTAAATGATGGATTTAAGGTCAAATAATAAACCTAAATGTAAAATAAGTGTATGGATTTGATATTTTGGGAAGGAATTTTGAGGATTTTAAAATTTTGTGATGGATTTTGGTGAATTATTCAGGATTAAGTGTATATGTTCTGTAAATATGGTATTATATGTGTACAGTATGTGGTTAAGGGTCAAGGGTTGACCAGATAAACGATATCTATGACAAATCCTAAGTATATATTTAGAACGTCAACGTTCATTTAGAAAACCCTAACGACTGATAAGCAACCCTAGAAATCGGTTCTGGAAACCCTAATTTATAATTAGGGAAAACCTAATTGTTAATTTCATAATTTTAATGTTAATTAGGAAACATTAATCCTAATTTTCAGGTTATAAGTAATTAGAAAACCCTAATCTAATTAGGAAACCTAATTTCTAAATTAAAAAGATTATTTTTCTATTTAAAACCCTAATTCTTGGGTTATAAACCCTAATGCACAATTATGACCCTAATTGCTAAATTAGTAATTTTAATTAGGAAATAATAATCCTAATTAGTAGGCTTGGATTATGATTAGAAAATTTTAATATAATTATAAATTCCTAATTATAATTTAGAAATATTAATTTTCTATTTAGAAAACCTAATTTTGAAATCCTAGAAAATAAATTTTTAGAAACCTTAGGTTTTAACCCTAAGGGTTGTAGCAAATGTCCATTATACCATTAAATTTAAAAATCAAATGACTAATTTGCCCTTGTTGCATTATTGGATGTTGCTTGTAGATCTTTCCATATATTGGCAAGTCAACTACCCTAGATCAGCCACATGCTAAAAATCTCATCAAGCTCAACCCTTACATCATATAGATTCATTATATCAAAATATAAATAATTGAGGAGAGAGAAAGTTCACAAATTTTGCTAATTTGCTATCAAACTCTCAACCCACACTTTCTCTCTCTAGACCCACAAAAATATGAAGTATATCAGTTCCTAGAATGATCATAAGTGAGCTAAGAATAGATCATGATGATCAGATTCAAGATCATAGCATCAAAGTGGTAAAAACCCTAAATCTTAAAAAAATTATGATATGATGTTTGATGTTGTGATTTGTTGTTTAGAAATGTGTTATAAGGTGTTATTTAATGATCTGGGTTGTTAGATCTCAGATCCATAACATTAAAGTGCTCAAAAATCAAGTTTTCAAAAATCTGGAAAAAGTTAAAATTGTGGCCTGGCAGCCATATGTCAAGGCCTCTAGATTCTTCGGTGTTAGTTGTTTATGGTGTTTTATGTTTTGTATTTGTTCTATGCCATGTAGGCTTTGATCTAAAACTTGAATTAGGGTTGGATCATGTCTAGATCTCTTGTTATATGCAGTCAAACTGCGTTGACCAAGCACGAAAAAGGGTTTCTGGGCAACCGAGAAACCCATCAGTTGTCTGACAACGTTTTGGAGGTGCTAGATCTTGTTATGTTTTGTTATTTTGGTCATGTTGTTAGGTTGTTGTTGTAGAGGGGTATATTAACTACACATGTATGCCTTTAGATTATCCAGATCCGTAACAGAATCATAGAAATTCGTGGTCAAACAATCGTTGACCAAAATGCTCAAGAACATTTTTTGAAAACCTAGAAATGTTCAAGAACAGTTCCTGGTCTGCACTTTGACCGGCCTAAACCTTCCTTTGATATTGTTGTTAAACTGATCCGATGCTATAGAGTTGTTTACTGATATCTCTACTACAAATTTGAACATTCATATCACACAAATAAAGCTCAGGATGCATGTTACAAGGATTGAAAAGTAGTCACTTGGTCTGTTCTTCATTTTTGGAAAACCCAGAAATGAAGAACAGACTCTTACAAGGATTTTGAGGGTCAAGATCTCTTTGATTTGTTATATTTTGGCCATGAAACTTGATTTGAATTGTAGTATTACATAAATACTACGATACTAACACTTTAGACAAACCAGAAACTTATCGAGCATGAATTTATGGGTGGTCAAACCACCTACCCTGCAAACTTTTATGAATTTCTAGGTTTGATGAAGAACAGCCCAAGAACACCATTAGCGACGGATTTTTCGCCTAAAGTCCCTATAGTGACACCTAATTTCTGAAATTAATTATTTTAATTAATAAATAGATAAAAATGTTTTTAATTATTAAAAATACAAAATAAATTCCTAAAAATTATTTTAAAGTCTAAAAATTAGTTTTTAATAATTTTGAATATATTTCATAAATATTTAATATTTTTGGAATATAAATGGTATTTAATTTATTTAATTATAATATTAAATAAATTATTTAAAAATGATTTTAATACATGAAAAATCATGAAAATTATATTATGGTATAAGAAAATATTTTAAGTTATTTTTGATGACTTTTAATATTTTGTGATGAATTTCATTAATTAATTAAAATTAATGATAATTAATTTATTTAATAAATATATTAAATAAATTATGAAAATATAGAATTAATAATTTAAAAATTATATAAAAGTGATTTAAATATTATAAAAATATTTTAAGTTATAAAATATAACTTTTGATATTTTTTTATGAAAATATTAACATTTTAATATTAAAAGCAATTATTGGATAATGAATTTAAAAATCATATAAATATGATTTTAAGGTATTAAAAATACGTTGATATATTATAAATATATTATAATATTATGTTATGATTTTCATTAATATTTGGTATTAAATAAATATTAATGATAAAGGAATTATGTGGTATTTAGATCATATAAATACGATATTAACGATTAAAAATTCATGATAAATGATAATAATTATCTGAAAATTTTCACGAGCTTAAGAAGAATATTTTGACAGATAATAGACAATTATCTAAGATAACTGTTAAGTATTAGGCAGAGTTTAATTGAAATTAAACTCGATATTTGTCCGACTAAGACGTCGGGATGTCAGAATTGTCACTACAAAAAAATGGGGCTTCAGCAATAACTGATTTTCGTTGCTAAAGGTGCCAAATTTCGTTGCTAAAAGGTTTTGTCAACAACTTTACTGTCGTTGCGTCTTTCGTTGCGTAATGAGCGTTGCTAATTGTTCCGCAATGAATTTATTTTTTTCGTTGCCAAAGTAATACATTTTGCAACGAAATTTGGCTTTCGTACAGAGACATCGATCCTTTAGCAACAAAATATATTGTTGCATAATAATTAAAATATCGTTGCTAAAAACCTCATTTCGTTGCAAAAGCCTGCTAATTGGCAACGAAATGAACTCTTATTTTTTGCAACAACCATGCATTTTCGTTGCAATTGACACCATTTTGCAACGAAATTTTTCGTTGTAGTAAATTATGAAAATTGTTGCCTAAACTTGCTTTCGTTGCGGAACGTAAACTTTTTAGCAACGATTTTCGTTGCTGATTATATTATTTGCAAACGACATTATGCTAAATCGAAACAAAAATATTTGTTCTTTGGTTATTTTCAATAACAATGAAAGTCGTCGATTAGCAACAACGACATTATATGTTGTCGTTTCTTTATATAACGAAAGTGATATGATTTGCAACGATAAAAATGTTGCCTTTTATTTTAGTATTAGCAACAATATCCTCTCCGTTGTTATTAGGTTAATTTTTCGTAGCCAAATATTATATTTTTAATGCCATTAACAACAAAAAAAAATTTGTTGCTAAATGTATAAAAATTGTTGCTATATTAAAACTTGTTCAATGCTTTGGTAGCGAATTATATTGTTGCCAAATCAAAATTTGACATTCTTTTTGTGTACTGGTGGCTCAATGTCCCCATAGCAAATAATGAAAAAAATACAAAAAAACTAAAATATTATTAACTTAATAAAATCATTCACTACATAATCATTCATTATCTTTACAATTAACCATCTAAAGCTACCACAGTTCTTCAATCAAAGTATATATCTACATATATAGAGAGTACACTTCATAATTTAGGTCCTTGTCTTCCTACATAAGCGTAGTACGAAAATTTGATACCCAAAGATTGTAAGGCGTCGTCGTGAGCGGTCTTCCTGCACATTTAAAAATAATAACAAGTCAAGAAAATGAAGCAAATATGTCACCAGAGGCACTTAGTGCCAAAATCAATACACAAAGACAATAGAGTTACTACGTGGTACAATGTCAAGGCTTGGCTCCTATTTCATAATATTTTAGAATACCACCAATTTCTTGTTCCATTTGAGTGACTAAACAATAAATATGGTTGGCACATCAATGCATAATTACTCTCCAACCTGGTTATAGCACAAGTTAGAACAAGTAATCCACTTTCCATTGCCAAAAATATTTCCCATCATTGCATTCAATTTAATAAGGGGATGGGTTATCTTCAAAAAGCATGCAAAAATACTTGAAACATGATATCTTGTGAAAAGCATTTATGAACTGAAGATTGAGACTACATACCATACATGCGAATCATAGTTGTTGTTGCGATTATCACCCATCACAAAAATCGAAGTTTTTACGGTACACGCACACCACAATATAAAAGCATTAGTTTCATAATCAATATTGGTTGGCGATGTGATAGCCATTCCTATAAAATCATCTATATATAAAATACACATTTTAGACATAATGTGTATTTTATATATAGAATACACATTTTCGACATAATGTGTATTTTACTCATTACTGTATGGATCAAGAGAGAGAAAAACTACATTTAAAAAATAGTAATATCCAAACATAATGAAACATTGTATTAGATTCAGCCTATCAAACACAAAGTCAACATCACACAAGTAAGAACACTTAACTAGATAATCAACAAGTAAAGGCGCATAATCTTATAATCAAACCGAACATAAAGTAGAAACTAATTCTAATTTCTGTTTAATGGCGTGAACAAGTGAACTTAAGAACAAAATATTAACAACAAAAGCACAAACTTGATACCTTGGAGCAACCCGTAATTTAAACAAGTGCAATGAGTGTAAGATGATGTTTCGCCACTCAGAGCAACCAAATAAACCTAGAACACTTCATAAGCAACAGAATAATGAGAAATTTACTAGAAAACTACTACTAATTAATTACAATGTTGAATAAGATCGGTTTAAACATAACAGAAATCCAAGTTCAAATTTCGACATAGAAAGATATGACCATTACATTAGTCCATGCAAATTTGTTTATCCGTCCATAAAAAACAAATGGTACATTCTTATGTATCTTCATCAAATATTAATAGTCTCAAAGTATTTGCAATCAATCCAAAGAACATAAATGCTTCTAAATACTTCCATGTACTCTAATTGTATTAAAAGAAAACCAATATACTACCTAACCCTTTGGTAGCGAAAATGTTGATATAATACTTTCAAATCTTTAGAACTTGAGCAACAATATCATCCTCAAGTATCCTCAGATATACAAAATCTAAAACAGAAATATTATAAAAATGGTACCAATAAAGAATGCAATTACTAAATACTTATGAGTTAAGCATCCCGATAAGAGATAAAGGACAAAGGGACAAAAATAATGTAATTTCCTTTTAAAAGGTAAAAGGTAACATATTTATAGATAGAAGGAATGGAGAAGTCAACGTAAAGATCAAAAGTGGTGGCTCAGGGCGGAGGGTGAAAAATTTGAAGGGTTAGTGTGGCTTTCCAAGCATATCTATAGTCCAACACTAGTCGCTTTAAGAACCAATCCAGATCGGTGCAAAGTCACATCAAGTTTTTTACGATTGGCTTGCACTTTAGCAAAATAGGTGTTGTCTAGTTTTAGTCGTAGTATTTCATGATCAAATTTTGTGGGTTTAATCTAGCTTTCTTTCTTTGGATTAAAACAAAATGGCACTATGTTTCAAAGGGATTAACATAATTATTACATTTGCTACTACCCGGTTTTGAAGTCAACAGTTAACTTCTTCAATTCTCGCCATTTTCCCTATAGTCTTGTCTCTTTAATGTCAGTTCATTCATGGCTCCTCCATCTACAAAACTTGTAGTTCCCATTGACCTAAAGAAGAAGCCATGGGAACAAAAGCCACCTCTGCTGTCGATGGCATCCGGAAATACCACCTGCTGCGGAGAGTTAAGACAAAGCCGATGTTGTGGTAGAGATGGTAGATCCGGACGGGAGGTGCTATTAAAGATGACAATTCTACAACCGATGTAAAATATGTAGACCTCTCAATCTGTAAGTATAATCTTCATGTCATCTAGATATTTGAGATACTTTCTCCGAAGTTGCATCCAAAGATCAAAATTCATTCCATAAGAAACTATAAATAGAAGCCTAGACATACGATCAAACTAGAGAAAATTTCCCATTCGAACACAATTGATATAGACTAAAATTCTAATGAAGAAGTATATGCTCTATTCCCCACTCTATCAACCTCTACATAAAGGTCATCCCGCCCATGAAGAACAAAGAAAAACTCTCAATTAACTAGGTAATGCAGATTTTGCATAAACAATAGGTATCTCAGCACTTCCAAGATTTATCTTAAAAAAGTTCAAGCTTCAATTTTCAATCTCATCTAATTTTACTAAAATAAGGAGGCGAAATGATCCTTTTACAAGTTAAAAAATATGACAAATAACTTGTCGAAAGTACTGGACAATTGCCAAATGTCTATCCTCCTTTGGTCCAAGCATTTGATCAAGAATAGCGCTTACGTGACTCACATCACATTCTTTGGCATCGATTCTAACAACCGATAGAGTGTAGTAACATTAGGACAAAAACGCAACTGAAGAGAGTAAATTTTTTACTTGCAAACTACTTTGAAGGGAAAGAGACATGTTGTACAAACCTTGGCTTCTGAATCAAGTTTAAGATCAATAGTAAAAGTAGTTGAACTAGCGGATTTTGCTAGTCTAGGAGGTCCAACGCCCCTATCCACAAAGAGTCCCCTGTGACTATCTTGCTTTTGAAAAACTGAAAATGTTCCACGGGACTTTGATTCTACCATCCTGTTTGAATACACCTTAGAAGGATCTCTTGACTATAACTTCCAACTCCTATTCAAGTATTAGATAAATAGCTTTTAGATGAAGCATGAAGTTCCAAAAAGAAAATAAAAGACAATGCTTCAATTACAAATAAACAAAGACAACATGTAGATTTGGCATATTATGTTTTCATAAAACTATCGAATGAAGATATGCAACTCAACATCAAAAGCACATTCGTAAACTATGTCTAATATGCTACTAATAACTACTGACAATATTCGTGCTCGGGAACGACACCAATTTGTAGAAGTTCTTTGGGCTGGGACCACATAATGTTCAAGATCAAGCTCCAAACTTGTCAAGAGCCATTCATGAAGAAAATGAGAAAAAGTTAACCTTTTTTGGATAATGAGGATACTTCATTAAAAAGAAAGGAGTACAAAGAGAGGTAAGTGGTCCTCGAAGACCATAAAAAGCTGGAAATGCAAAGTTCTCAATGAAGGACCCCCCCCCAATCCTTTAAATATCCGAAAGAGCCACAACTTGAAATTGTCATTGCCAATGACATAAAAAAAGCTATATAGAACACTCTAATTTTAATTTATATTTGATAAGTTATGTAGGACACCTTGAAAATTGTCCGCTACTTTGCCTTCTAGTGAAAATTTTAGAAGCTAAATTCATTTCACCAAGATAGAGATTGACTTTAGCATAGTAAAGTTTGTGATGTTAAGACCGTAATTTCTCGATGATTTAAATGCTTCTCTTTGATCTATACCTAATGGGAGCTCTCTTTTATCGGAGTTTTAATTGTTTCGACTTTCAAAATAAATACTATAAGAAAATAAATAAACACAAACATAGAGTGTAGATTCCTACTACTTTCATGCTTGCTTTGATTTCGTGGGCTTCACCATCTCCTAACAAATTAAATTTCTCCAAATGTACTTCCATAGAATTGAGACGTAATAGTCTAGACGGGTGTTCTTATATTTAGTGTTTCAAGCAAGCATTTATTTGCATTCAGAAATTTTACCACAAGTTAAGATTAGGACTTCAGTTGTAAAAGGAAATTTCATATTCAGTATAATAATGTGGTACATGTAAACCCTACTAAAAAATGGGGCTTCAGCAACAATCGATTTTCGTTTCTAAAGGCGCCACATTTCATTGCTAAAGGGTTTTGGCATCGACTTTACTATCGTTGCGTCTTTCGTTGCGCAATGAGCATTGCTAATTGTTCCGCAACGAACGTAATTTTTTTCGATGCCAAAAGTGATACATTTTGCAACGAAATTTAGCTTTCGTACAGAGACATCGATCATTTAGCAACAAAATGTATTGTTGCAGAATAATTAAAATGTCATTGCTAAAAACTCCATTTCGTTGCAAAAGCCTACTAATTGGCAATGAAATGAACTCTTTTTTTTTCAACGACTATGCATTTTCGTTGCAATTGACACCATTTTGCAACAATATTTTTCGTTGCAGTAAATTATAAAAATTGTTGCCTAATCTTGCTTTCGTTGCAGAATGTAAACTTTTTAGCAATGATTTTCGTTGCTGATTATATTATTTGGCAACGACATTATGTTAAATCAAAGAATCGAAAATGTTTGTTCTTTGGTTATTTTCAATAAAGAACGAAAAGTCATCGATTAGCAACGACATTATATGTTGTCGTTTCTTTATATGTGCAACGAAAGTTGATATGATTTGCAACGATAAAAAATGTTGCATTTTATTTTAGTATTAGCAACAATATCCTCTCCGTTGTTATTAGGTTAATTTTTTGTTGCCAAATATTATATTTTTAATACCATTAGCAACGAAAATTTATTACTAAATGTATAAAAAATTATTGCTATATTAAAACTTGTTCAATACTTTGGTAACGAATTATATTGTTGCCAAATTAAAAATTGACATTCTTTTTGTGTACCTGACTGACTTAATGTCCCCATAGCAAATAATGGTAAAAATATAAAAAACTAAAATATTATTAACTTAATAAAATCAACCACTATATAATCATTTATTATCTTTATAATTAATCATCTAAAGCTACCACAATTCTTCAATCAAAGTATATATCTACATACATAGAGAGAGTACACTTCATAATTTCGTCTTTTGTCTTTCGTAAACGTGGCACGAAAATTTAATACCCAGTATTGTAAGGCAGGTCGTAGAAGTAGTCTTCCTGCAAATTTAAAAATAATAGGTCAGGAAAATGAAGCAAATAGGTCACCAGATGCACTTAGTGCTAAAATCAATACACAACAATAGAGTTGTTATGTGGTACTAATGTACACCGTATTGCTCATAAACAGAAAAAGACAAATGGACAATCACAATATCATTTGCTACAAATTCAAATAGAAAAAGAACCTTCAGTGCGACTATATGATAAATATGTTTACAAGAAAAAATTAGAATCTTAATCGGCCATTTCATGAATTAATTTCAGTAAGCATAGTGGTAAACATATTTTCTGTTACAAGAGTTGTAGATTATTATTATATGTTAACCTCAAGTCAGAATTCAGTCACATTCAACAACCACAAGCATCGCACAATCTTAAATACCATCACACAATCTTAAATAACAATGTTTAAATTTCTATATAGAAAGGACAACAATTATGAAAAAGTTGAGGCTATTAGTCAATGTGGAAAAACTTTTCTTGAGACGACAAATTTTCATACTGTATATGCCCCAAAGATGCTAGCTATAATCACAGACATCATAGATTTATTTACCAAGAATTCAACATGTTGCAGCAGACATTGGAAAGTCATATTTATTGATAACTTGTGAATTTTTAAGTGGTAAGGGCAGAACATACCTAGGTCAGCGAGATAAGTTCCTCCCCTTCATAATTGGGTCCTACAAGAATAGTTCCTGATGAAGAATAGTCCCTGAGAGTTGGTATGGTCATATCTTAAATGTCGACCATCTCTCATTTTGATCATGAAACCATCAGAACTGCTCATCACCTCAACTATATTGAAAAATAGATGAAACACATAAATAGATTATATGCTATTTTGCATATACTTCATATGTTAAATCATAGAAAAATTAAAAACCACTGATGAGTGAGTTTTATACACATGAATTGAATACATTCGGGCTTAATTTATTGTTGTTCTGAAGTCTTTTAGATTAGTTTTTAAGTGTTTATGTCTATTCATGCATGTTTTATGTTGTTTTGTAGGAATTGGGACAAAAGTTACATGGATCGACGTTCGGGTGGCTAGATTCGCGTTTTCGGCTTGCCATTTACACAACAGTCACTTCAGAGCCAATTTGAGTATTGCTACAGACCTTATTTCGAAAAACTCAAAGAATGAAAGTTGTAGTTCTACTTTTCCTCTTTCCGGAACATCTTGAATCATCGAAATCGGAGTTCGGACGAAGACGTTATGGCAATTTTCCCAAAGGACATCGGAGCAGAAAATGTCAGAACTTGTAACAGCGCCGGGGCGCTATTCTTAGTTCATTTCACGTCACGGGCGCTATAAGGCGATGTCTGAAGCGTCAAGCCCAAATACCGGGACGTCGGGAAGAGGTTGGGTGCGGCCTGGACGCGTTTTGGGCGAATTTTGACACATTTTTGACTCCAAATTGGATTGGGTTTGTTCCTAAACTAAAAATTAGACTTGTAACCTATAAATACATGATGTAAGGCATAAAATAGGAGGAAATTACATAGCTTAGCCTAGATTAAACACTACTTTAGATTAGAACATAACTCTAGTTCTTATTAGTTTTGGAGATTGAAGCAACTTAGAGACCATTGAAGATTCAAAGCAGGAGCGAAAGAGGGGTCTCAAGGCTACTAACAATAGATTATATTCTCTTCTCTTACTTTTATCTTTTAATGTCTATTCAATTGTGGATTCTTGATTTTAATTCATTAATTATGAACTAACTCTTTCATTAAGATTTCAATTGAACTTTTTATGATTATAAATTGATTATTTAATTTATTCTAATTATTTATGTTGAAGTGAATTGTTCATCTTGCTTTGTGCTTATTGATTAATTATCTGATCAGTAATTACCTTGTTACTCTAGAAGGAATTCTAGGGTTAGAACTGGGCATGGTGACATGTGACTTAGTTATTTGCACAGTGAATAATTAGGTTTGTGAATAGAATGAGAATATCTATTTGCCGCATGTAACACATAAGGAATTGAGATTGTAACGATTTTAATTCAATTGTTTTGCATAGAGATATAGAAAAAGTAATCTGGGTTAAATAGAAGGCAATTGATCACTCGAGAGAGGGCTTTTGGCATTTGAAAATTCCTGTTAACAATTCAGTAGACATAATAATTGGGATAATTGGATAATTGATTTATAATTTATAATTGGGGATATTGGAGTCTTAGCCTTTATTTATTTGAATTCATTTATAAAGTAACCTAGTTTTAATTAGTTAATTTAGTTTTCTTAATTAGAAAATTCACAATTTGCTATTGTTTAAATAAAATTGATTTGGTTAAGAGTTAGTAATTGATAATTTTATTAAATAATTCCTCGTGGGAACGATACTTACTTTCACTTTATTACTTGTTGAATCGTGTATACTTGCATGTATTCATTGATTGAAATCGATCAACAAGTTTTTGGCGCATTGTCTTGGGAATTAATTTAATAATTATTTACCAATATTAATTTCAATCAAATTAGTCTTAATTTAAACATTTTATTTTTATTTTATTTTCATTCTCTTCCTATATTTCTCTCTTTTTTAGGTACCATGGATGACTTTATGATCAATGGCCATATACACTAACATGAGTCAACCAAGGGGAGCGGAGATTGACGGACTCGAGAAACTTTCTCGCATTATCGGCCGACGTATGGAGACACTTTCGAGGATGTTTGAAGCTTTTCAAGCTCAACGTCATCAAAGTTTGGCTACATTTGTGATTATTGTCTTTGAAAATCATATGAGTCATCAATACGCCCATCGCTTTTGAGCCTAAGATGCGATATGGGGGGTGATTACCCCAAAATTATGTTTATCCCAACAACTATCATCGATTGGGGTATCACCCGGATTTTTCAAGGAGTATCAATCAAGATCAATTTTATGCTCCAAGTCCAACATACCCACCGAATTTCTCGTGTCCATCTCCACTACAACAACAGAAGAACATTCAAATTGGGAGAAGCCTTGGAAAAAGTTATTAAAGCTTCAAAAGAAACACGAGGAACATGAAAAGAAATTTAATCAAATAGAGTTGAATTTGCAAAGCCAGGTAAAGGCCGATAAAGAATCTGGAAAATCAATTGGGGCGATAAGTACATGCGTTGAACAACCGTCCTCAATACACTTGGCTCTATGACATGAATTCGAGACCGATAGTGAGCTCCGAACCAAATCAAGAACCTGGATGTGCCAAATGATAGAGATGTTGAAAGAGAGGAAAGATTTGGAGACCAAGAAAATGAGATCTACCAAGATCTAACTTTGAGTACCAAATCGAAGATGAGCCAATTTTGATAGTGTCCCATGTACCTCCTCCACCAAAGTTCAAGAATCCGAAGCGGCTTTGCAAAACCATGCCCAATTGGAAGTCATGTAAATCGCCAAGAAAGCTCTTGGTAACGTAAGAGCTAATACAAATTTATGGAGTCATGGTGGGATGAAAAGGAGAGAAGATAGATGAAGATTCCATTATGTTTATTAAGCTTCAATGCCCTAATCTGATCATCGACATA
Source organism: Panax ginseng (assembly GCA_020205605.1). Classification (NCBI taxonomy): domain Eukaryota; kingdom Viridiplantae; phylum Streptophyta; class Magnoliopsida; order Apiales; family Araliaceae; genus Panax; species Panax ginseng. Next base: position 54,112,678 of record CM035149.1, on the reverse strand, counting down.
ATGGAGGAAACACCTAGTGGTTTGCCGTTCTTAATGGGGATCCTATCTACAAAGAGCATGCTAGGTGACTTCAATTCAAGGGTTTTTGCTAATGGGAACCTCCCAAAAGTAACATTGCTTCTGATGGATGGAGGATTCCTCAATTTTCGTAGGGGAATTAGATAGAGAATTGAAAAAGTCAGGCTGAGACTATAAAACAAGCGCTTATTGGGAGGCAACCCAAGTTTAACTTTTATTTTTAGTTTTTATTAAGTTTTATATTAGTAGTTTTGAATTTACATTTATTTAGGATTTAATAAAATTGTTTCTCTCATGGTTTTACAGGTTATTCAAGTCAAATTCAAGTGTGGTGCCCAATTTGTTCCATGTGCCTAGCATATTCTCCAAACTTAGCGGACAAGGAGGAAGATTGCTATATTTTTAAGAAAGTCCTCTACTTTAATTTTTTTCTATTTCAGCCATTGAGGACAATGTCTAGTTTAAGTTTGGGGGTATTTTAGTGTCGTACTGCATATAGTTAGTTATCTGCATAGTAGTTTATTTTTTTGTGTTAGCATTATGTTTTTTTTAGGTTGCATATAATACATGGTATTTTTTTTTTTGCATCTTCATATACGTGTTTATGTAGTATAATTGCATTTTTTCTTATTTTTGCATGAATCTGTGTGATAGGTTGGTGTGGTCTTAGCTCGGCCTATGATAAGATTTGTTTTGCATGTTAACTTGAACAGTGTTGATAATTGATGATGAGTTCTAATTTTAATCATGATGATAATCTGAGCCTATCTGAAACTTATGTAACCGGTTAGCACTTAAAGTTTAACTGTTTTAATCCACTTGGTTCAAGGGTTTCATAATTTGTTTCTGAGGAAAAATCTTTGTTAAAATTTAAAAAAATTAGTGAACTGGCAGTAAAGGTTGGAATGACGTAAAAGCTTGAGTTTGGGGGAATCTATGGGATATATATACTAAAAAAAAAAATTGATGAAGAGAAAAAAAATAGAAAATCCAGAAAAAAGAAAAAAAAAGAGAAAAATTGTGGTTAGTTTTGTTTCGGAGCCTTTGTTACTTGAGCAAGTACGCCCGAAGGGGTGTCTTAACACCTAGTGCCCTAAGGTCTTATATGGTCTGGGAGTCGTTAGTTGAAAGCTCGCTAAAGGGTGGCACTGTTAGCCTAATGGAATGAGACATTGCACAGCCATGAAAAAAAAAACACGAGAAAGAGCAAAAATGTCCTCGTGGTTGAATAAAAGTATAAATAAATCCTGTATTTACCCTTAGATTTGGTAATTGCTTAGTTTTAACCGGAGTTGTCATGTTCACAAAAGTAATTGAATTGGAACTGAAATTTTCCTTATAAGAAGTTTGTTATGTGATTATCTTGAACTGTGGTTGGTTAGAATGGTTAACAAGCACACACACACAACATGGGTGATGACAGGTTTGGGTTGACTAATTAGTTAGAGTTATGAATTTTGAATTGATTGGATATATTGTTTGAGTACCAATGGTATCTTTGAGGCTTGTTGCTATATATCATACTGATTTATTATTCGGTTCGTAGGTATATTAGGAAGTAGATTATGCATATGCATTCATTTAATTGAGTTATTTTGTTTATTTTTAGTTCTTTTGTGTTTTTTCTTGAAGACAAGCAAATGTTTAAGTTTGGGGGTATTTGATGAGTGAGTTTTATACACATGAATTGGATACATTTGGGCTTAATTTATTGTTGTTCTCAAGTCTTTTAGATTAGTTTTTAAGTGTTTATGTCTATTCATGCATGTTTTATGTTGTTTTGTAGGAATTTGGACAAAAGTTACATGGATCGACGTTCGGGGTGGCTAGATTCGGGTTTTCGGCTTGTCATTTACACAGCAGTCACTTCAGAGCCAATTTGAGTATTTCTACAAACCTTATTTCGAAAATCTTAAAGAATAAAAGTTGTAGATCTACTTTTTCTCTTTCCGGATCATCTTGAATCATCTAAATCGGAGTTCGGACGAAGAAGTTATGGCCATTTTCCCAAAGGACGTCGGAGCAGAAAATGTCAGAACTTGTAACAGTGCCGGGGTGCTATTCTTAGTTCATTTCACAGCGTCGGGGCGCTATAATGCAGTGTCTGAGCGTCAAGCCCAGCGCTGGGGCGCTGGGAAAGAGGTTGGGTGCGGCTTGGACGCGTTTTGGGCGAATTTTGACACCTTTTTTACTCCAAATTTAATTGGGTTTGTTCCTAAACTAAAAATTAAACTTGTAACCTATAAATACATGATGTAAGGCATAAAATAGGAGGAGATTACATAGCTTAGCCTAGATTAAATACTCATTTAGATTAGAACATAACCCTAGTTCTTATTAGTTTTGGAGATTGAAGCAACTTGGAGACCATTGAAGATTCAAAGCAGGAGCGAAAGAGGGGTCTCAAGGCTACTGACAATAGATTATATTCTCTTCTCTTACTTTTATCTTTTAATATCTATTCAATTGTGGATTCTTGATTTTAATTCATTAATTATGAACTAACTCTTTCATTAAGATTTCAATTGAACTTTTTATGATTATAAATTGATTATTTAATTTATTCTAATTATTTATGTTGAAGTGAATTGTTCATCTTGCTTTGTGCTTATTGATTAATTATCTGATCAGTAATTACCTTGTTACTCTAGAAGGAATTGATAAAGGAATTCTAGGGTTAGAACTGGGCATGGTGACATGTGACTTAGTTATTTGCACAGTGAATAATTAGGTTTGTGAATAAAATGAGAATATCTATTTGTCGCATGTAACACATAAGGAATTGGGATTGTAACGAGTTTAATTCAATTGTTTTGCATAGAAATATAGAAAAATTAATCTAGGTTAAATAGAAGGCAATTGATCACTCGAGAGAGGGCTTTTGGCATTTGAAAATTCCTGTTAACAATTCAGTAGACATAATAATTGGGATAATTGGATAATTGATTTATAATTTATAATTGGGGATATTGGAGTCTTAGCCTTTATTTATTTGAATTCATTTATAAAGTAACCTAGTTTTAATTAGTTAATTTAGTTTTCTTAATTAGAAAATTCACAATTTGCTATTGTTTAAATAAAATTGATTTGGTTAAGAGTTAGTAATTGATAATTTTTATTAAATAATTCCTCGTGGGAACGATACTCTACTTTCACTTTATTACTTGTTGACCGTGTATACTTGCACGTATTCATTGATTGCGAAATCGATCAACAACCACCAAACTTATAGTATATTGCTTGCATGCAGTAGATACATCAAAAAACATGTATGCCATAAATCTGCTATAACTATGGCAAAATAAGTCGTGCGAAGAAAAAACTATTTTAAGCATGACAATATCGTAGAAAGGGAAAGGCAAGTCGAAAATTCCTATATTTCCTTTCATAATTAACATATTCATGGAAACCTTGTAAAATTTAACATCATATTGTAGAAATGTAGGCATGAACATTTTAATTACCTAAACAAGAACACTAGGATGCAGTGCAATGTTACCGATGCAATTATCAACCTTGAACAAGTCAACTCCTATAAGCTTGAGAAGAAGATCTCCTCCAGATACCTGGAAAGAGGTTTCATAACTTGTATGAAAATTAATAAAATCCAAGGAGCCGCATCTTCGAACTAAGAACCAAGAAACCTTTGACCTTCATAGGTAAGACAACTATTTTTGATAGACTTCTCAGAGAAAACCCCCACCCTCCACCAATTTGTTAAAATTTTAGATAAACTTACTTCTACATGTGCACTTTTCTAAAATAACTGAAAATCATTATTAATATGAATGGCTCAAGTGAGGGTAATTGTTAGACAAAGAAAATCCCACCTTAGTATTATCTTTCAGATATGTCTTCCCTCTGATCTTAAACCCCATACCATTTGGAGATGTCCAGCAGTTAATGTCAGCATCACTCTTCCCTTGGTGCATGGAACCATGATAGTGGTTAGGATCAAGAGCAATCGGATGTACTCTTGTATCAAATTCCTTATTGGCACCTGGATCTGCACCGAGCAATAAATTAAAACAATCGGTACAATTATTTAAAGAAGCACAAGAAATAACAGATAAACTAACTGCAACAAATGGTATCTGCTAATGATGGTAGTGTATAAGTAGCAACATTCTGGACTCATTTATAGTAGAAACCTTTTGTTCGTTTTAGTGCCAAGCTTGCAGTAGCCCATGAAACATTCTTCAGCTTCACTTTTTTGCCCTGCTAGAAGTTGTGTAACAAGTTCACATTCCAAAGAATTAAATTGGTGATATAAAATTATAGAACTTATCGCCAATCTAAAGAGAATTTCCCCTTAGGAAGTGGTTCATAAAATGATATATATCCTGATATATCCATGCAACTATCTGTTAAAAACAAGCAGAAGAAAGAGCAGCATTAAATAATAACAATACTTCATGCTATTTCCAAACCAATAATGCATCTTATTTCAAGAGGTGAGACACTATTTTGGTATAGAACTAGATTTGCCACATCATATGGCAACATTTTAAACCTCTACCAACTTTAGTTCTGCTCCCATGTTTCCAAATTTCCACTCTATTTTTATCTCAAATATACAGTTACAACCATGAAAATCGTGTGCATCGCACATGTACCATATCCACTTATTCAAAAAGTAACATTTGCCACTATCGACAGTGTAAATAACTAAAAAGACGCATACCTTCTCACAAGTTCTACTTCATTGTCATTATCGTCATCTTCCGATGATGAATCAGTGAGAAAAAGAGCGTCCATAGAATTCGTCTGCTGTTCTCTGCATCCACAAATTCACCATTTGATCCAGAGAAACCAAAACTTTTGAACAAGCAACATCTGTGGGCTGATTTATGTGAATGCGGTGGTTTGCTCCAATATATGCCTTGAGGCCCGAAAAATATCACATATAAAAGGATCATTGCTTGAGTGCAATCAAAATTTAACGGCAGCGAGCTTAATGCAACACAATCTAGATGTTGTCAATCATTAACGTGCATCGAGTCCAATAATAACTCCATGTATTTTGTGTAGATACTTTTCTCTGTAAATCAAATTGCAATTCCACATACTTCCTAATATTTACTCTTTTTACCAACAACCAATTTTGTTAAGAAACAAAAAAAAAAAAAAGAAATTCTGAACAATCATAAAAAAAAAATTAACAGTCACACAATTTAACACAAATTAAAATACAATAAATAGCCACAATCAGAAACACTCAACCTTTATCGAAAGGAACAGGGTTTAGAAAATGCAAAAAACAAAAGATAGGCCAATTCAACGAAAAACCCAGATCAATAAATTAAAAATTCAACATTTACTTAAAATATTCCAATAAAATATCAAACAGAAAACCCCCCAAAATCAGTAGGTAAAACTAGAATAAAATAAGCATAGAAAAACACTCAACCCTAGCGAATCGGATAGGGCTTATAAGTAGCAAAAAACAATAATGAAAGATTGGCCAATTCATCACAAACCCAGATCAAAAAAATTAAAAACTCCATCTATATAAATAAAACAAATCAAATTTCACACAGAAAAAAAATGTCTGAATCAAGTAAAACTGAAAATAATAAATACCTTTTAAGAACAGATTGGGTATCCACGCTCTTCGCTGCATGGATAGGCTGTTTTGAGGCTGATACATGCGCATCATTCACCGCAATGTTGTTGCTGTTATTGACCGTAGTCATCTTTTACCTTCTAAAATTCGATCGAAAATGAATAAATTTCAATGAGAGAAATATAGAAATTAGAGGAAAATAATGAAGAAGAAGAAGAAGAAGAAGAAAGAGAGATTTTAATGGGGGTTTATTCTTCCTTTTCAGAGATCGATTTTAGAGAGAGAAAGAGAGTGATTGCGATTTGGGGATTGGTTTAGATCGACTAACTGTGTTCGATCGAATGTAAGGGTAGTGACATGAGAATATATTTTAATTTAATATTTGTTTTATGTTAATTGTTGTTGGACCCATTTACTCTCTATAAAATTAGATTTGTTTAATTCATAATTAAAAAATTATTTTTTTTGCTACACTAGCTTTTTATGGCCTCACACAAATAGTTCTGACGTGGCAGGTTCAATTTGTTGCAATTAGAAAAAATTAATAGTTCAATCATCTACTTGATAAAATTAAAAGGTGAATCACCGAAGTGAAATATGATTTATAGTTTAGGATACTAATTCATATTTAAGCCTAATAATAATAATAATAACAATAACAGTAATAATAATATTAATATTAATAATAATATTAGTAGTACTAATAATAATAATAATAATAATAATCGTAATAATAATAATAGTACTAATTATTATTATTATTATTATTATTATTATTATTAGTAGTAGTAGTAGTAGTAGGTAGTAGTAGTAGTAGTAGTAGTACTACTACTATTATTATTATTATTATTATTATTATTATAATAATAATAATAATAATAATAATTATTATTATTATTATTATTATTATCACGTAATTAGTTATGTACATTTATGTAAGTACGTAACAAATCTAAGGAAAGAGGATCTGTTTTAATTTGGGAGAAATGATTTTTTCAATTATAAATAATATTCCTTGCAAAATAATAGTAACTAGGACCATGTGCTTGGGTGGTCATTGGATTAATATTCCAAATTAGAAGTCTTGGGTTTGAATCTGTGCATCAACATATTTTTAAAATAAAAAATTATTATTATTATTATTATTATTATTATTATTATCACGCAATTAGTTATGTACATTTATGTATGTACGTAACAAATCTAAAGAAAGGGTGATTTGTTCAGTTATAAATATTATTCCTTGTAAAATAATAATAACTAGACCTATGTGCTTGGGTGGTCATTGGATCAATATTCCAAACTAGAGGTCTTGTGTTTGAATATATGCATCAACATATTTTTTGGGATAGAGTTTAATATTTGCCACGTCAGTCCGTCCCACGTGTAAAATAAAAAAATTATTATTATTATTATTATTATTATTATTATTATTATTATTATTATTATTAGTATTATTATTATTATTATTATTATTATTATTATTATTATTATTATTACTATTATTACTATTATTATTATTATTATTATTATTATTACTATTATTATTGTTATTATTATTATTATTATTATTATTATTATTGTTATTATTATTATTATTATTAGTACTATTACTATTATTATTATTATCATCTTAATTTAAAGAAACATTTTAATAGTCGTTGCAAAAAGTTCTATAAAATATGCAACGAAAATAAAAATTATTGCAAATGAATGTGGTCCATATTAGGCAACTAAATATAGCAACAAAAAACTTTTGTTGCCCACGATAAGGAGAAATCAAGTGGTTAAAAATTTTGCAACGAATTTCTAATGATTTTTGTTTTCAAATTTTGCAACTACTTATGAATTTCGTTGCAAAAAGTGAAATGCTAACACAATCTGCACCGAAGGACAAGTTTCGTTGCTAACATACACTTTTAGTAACGACTTTATAAGTCGTTGCCTGAAAAATCGTGGCTAAAGCCCCATTTTTAGCAACAAAAAAATTTTCTTGCCCACGATGACGGGAAAGCAAGTTGCCAAAAATTTTGCAACGAATTTCTAACGAAGTTTTTTCCCACCAATGAATTAGCAACGACTTATGAATTTCGTTGCAAAAAGTGAAAGCCTGACACAATCTACAACGAAGGACAAATTTCGTTGCTAAACATATACTTTTAGCAACGACTTATAAAGTCGTTGCCCGAAAAATCGTTGCTAAAGGCCCATTTTTTTGTAGTAAAATCCAGCTTTGCTATAATGTTTATATAGCCAAGAACCCAAAATATGAAAAAGGATAATGTTCTTATCAGTGCAGGAAGTCAATATTATCCTAAGCACAACCATTACTGCCTCTATCAAAGACCATCACGATGACCACTCAATTACTGCCTCCATCAAAGACCACCACGAAAGAGAATGAAATGTAAGAATCAATAAATCTCAAGATTGAAAAAATAAGGTTGATCTCTCAAGTAATTGCATAGAAGCATATGCACATTTAACTACCACATCACCACTATTCAATTTCTACCAAAAACCTAATTTTTAGGGAAAATTCAAAAGGAATGAAATTTGTACCTTCAATTGGGTAATAATGGAAGAGGTCAAGGAGAAGAGAGAACGACCCACCTTCAAAGATAAAACCACCCCCACCATCGCAATGTCACTCACGATAGGTCACACTCCCCAACGCCACTGCATCCCTACACTCCTCCTCCTCTCGCCATCACCCCTCGACTCCTTCACCCACGACCCAATTTTTCTCAAGATTCTTCTTCCTAGACTTTGACTCCATCCGCCTCCTCCTCTGTCACCCTCGCATCCGGCCTCACGCCACACTAACCTCCTCTCCCAACTCTCTTCCCTCCACCGCACAATCCTCCTCTCCCACCTCGGTTCCTTTTCTCCACACTCCAATCATCCCTCCACCGGCCCGAGATCTCGATCCCAATTGCTCCAAAAAGAGTCCAACCTCCTCCTCCGTCTCTTCAAAGAAACATTAAGAAGAAGATCTACATCTAGATCTAGATATATATAAAAGTTGTGTAATTATAATTATTAAGTCTAGAACCGTAATAAAAAAAATAATAAAGTTTATTAATAAATGAATGTTAATGTTATTATTTTAATAAATATAATGATTAATATTTTAAATTATAATTGAGTAAGTTTTTATCATTTTTGAAATATTAAATTTTAAAATGAAGACTTTAATTACAACTATAAATAGAATAAGAAAAAAATAATGAGTTTTAAAATATAGTATTAATGAATGAATGTTAATTTATTTATTTTTAATAAATATAATAATCAATAATCTAAATTACAATTCAAATAACTTTTCATCATTTTTGAAATTCTAAATTATAAATAGAATAAGAAAAAAAAATAATGAATTTTAAAGAATAGTTCATTAATTCTAAATTAATTCGAACCTAAGACATTTTAATAATAAAATTATACTATCCATTGTTATTGCCTCCTGTTATCGCAAGTAAATTTTGAAAGTACAAAATTTGTAACAAGCTAATACCTATATATATAATTAATTTATATATATGTAATTTATTAATTATTGAATATAAGTTATATATATATAGGTTCCAATTCATGGCAACCGGTTGTTAGGAGTATTATTCCAGCAATCATCATCTCCATCGTTTTCCATCATTCATCAATATAATTAATGGTTGAGATTGAAAAAAATAAAAGTCTTACCCCTACAAGTTGTAGCGACAGTAATTACACTTACTTTAGTAGATTAGTAAGTGTAATTACTGCCACTACAATTTTAGCGGCAAGACTTTTATTTTTTTCAATCTCAGCCATTAATTATTATTGATTAACGATAGAGATGATGATTGCTGGAATAGTACTCCTAACAACTAGTTGCCATGAATTAGATCTATATACACTTTAAAATTTGCAATATTTATAATCTATAGCGACATGAGAAATTACTCATTTGCCCCTCATTTGCTCATGTGTTATATTGTCTACCGCTACAAGTTATGGCGGTAGTTTAGTTAACTAATAAATTAGAATGGCCCAGTGGTAGCTTAATGGCCTAATAACTCATAGGTCTTAGGTTCAAAATCTAGCTGTGATTTTTTGCTTCTTATTCTTTTGTTATATTTTTTTTGTATTTAATAAATTCTATTACCATCTATATATATATACCCATCTTAAATCTCCACATTAAACTAAATATATATATATAAAAAGTAACGGGTTGAGCCCCTTTCTATTAACAAAAATTGGACTTTGAACCCCTAGGCGCCTACATGGCAGGTCTGACGTGGTATTTAATATTTTAATTTGACACGTGTCTGCTGCTGACGGGGCTTCTTTTGAATTTTTCCCAAAATTTTACCTCTCCACAGATTTGAACTTGCAACCACTTGTTTGGAAATTTAATCATTTGACCGCTGGAGCAACACAAGTTATCTATTAATATCTTGCAAGGATTAATATTTATATCAAAACATGAGATTTTTCCCATATATTCCTTTCTTCTCCTTCACTACATACCATTAATATAATCTCAGGAAGATATATAGTACAATAATAATAATAATAATAATAATAATAATAATAATAATAATAATAATAATAATAATAATAATAATAATAATAGTACTAATAACAATAATAATAACAATAGCAATAACAATAACAATAATAATGACAATAATAAGCCTAGATGTTTCCCTTCGTTATTATGAAACATCGTTGGCTTTTCTATAATGCCTGATGTAAGATGAATGGTTCTACCATTATAGAATTCCTTGGTTTCTAAGGCTTCAATTTTCTGATGTTAAGTCATATATCAGTTGTAATTTATTTAGAATTTTAATTGTGTTTAACTTAATAGGTTTATCTTACTGTATGTTGTTATAATAATAATAATAATAATAATAATAATAATAATAATAATAATAATAATAATAATAATAATAATAATAATTATTATTATTATTACTACTATTATTATTATTATTATTGTTGTTGTTATTATTATTATTATTATTATTATTATTATTATTATTATTATTAGTAAGTAGTAGTAGTAGTAGTAGTAGTAGTAGTAGTAGTAGTAGTAATACTATTATTATTATTATTACTGTTATTGTTATTATTATTATTATTATTATTATTATTATTATTATTATTATTATTATTATTATTATTATTATTATTATTATTATTACTACTACTATCTAGTTATTGTTATTATTATTAGTACTATTATTATTATGACTATTTTTATTATTTTTATTATTATTATTATTATTATTAGAACTCCTATTATTATTATTATTATTATTACTTTTATTGTTATCTTAATTTAATGCAACATTTTAATAGTCGTTGCAAAAAGTTGTATAAAATATGCAACAAAAATAAAATTTGTTGCCAATGAATGTGGTCCATATTAGGCAACGAAATATAGCAACAAAAAAACTTTCGTGGTTAGAAATTTTGCAACGAATTTCTAACGAATTGTGTTTCCCAATTTTGCAACTACTTATGAATTTCGTTGCAAAAAGTGAAAGCCTGAAACAATCTGCAACGAAGGACAAGTTTCGTCGCTAAACATACACTTTTAGCAATGACTTATAAAGTCGTTGCTTGAAAAATCGCTAAAGTAAAGCCCCATTTTAGCAACAAAAAGCTTTCGCTGCTCACGATGACGGAAATCAAGTGGTCGGTAATTTTTTGCAACAAATTTCTAACGAAATTTTTCCATGAATGAATTAGCAACGAAATTTTGCAATGACTTATGAATTTCGTTGCAAAAAGTGAAAGCCCCACACAATAACTGCAATGAAGGACAAATTTCGTTGTTAAATATATACTTTTAGCAACGACTTATAAAGTCGTTGCCCGAAAAATCGTTGCTAAAGGCCCATTTTTTTGTAGTGTGTGCCGAACTCGATTCAGACTGTAAAAGTTTGACTTGAGGTTAAGTTTTATGTGTTTTATAGACTGATAGGATTATGTGATACTGTGATTAGGTTATTTTAAATATTGTGATGATGTTATTATAATTTGTAGATCGATATTATTTATATTAGGTTTTCAGTCAAAGCTAAATAGATTACGTAATGGTAAACATCGGAACATGCAAGTTTTTCTTAACTCAGCCTCGAGTTGTTTCATTCAGATATACTTGTGGTTAATCATTATTGATTGCCATGTCTATGAATTATTTATTCGCACTCTGTGAATAATGCATGTATTCATCAGGTATGAAAGGCTGATCACCTTCATTACCATTCGGTCCAGATATAATTGCTATGTTCATGTTCAATGTTCGTTCAGCTATAAAAGTTTGTTCATGCTATTTCTCAATTATATTGTAGAATTATAGCCAGAATATTGTTCAATTCTTTCCATCATGATATATATCCTTAAATAAATTTATACTTACTAAGCAAACTTATGCTCACCCTTGCTATATCATGATTAACATTGCAGATTAAAAAGCATACGTCAGATACAGGAGAGGATAAAGCCAAGTTCAACTTGGAATTTTATGTGCAGCTTAATTGTAATAATATAATATGATAATAATGTTATTGTAAGTCAAATAAGTTATAAATTGTGTAATAAGTAAAGGTTCTCGACCTTGGGGAAATATGTGTAAGTTTATTGTATAAACAATTTATGTTTATATCTTCTGCAATAGTAATAGAATGATTGTACCGGATCCCCGGTGATTCGGGACCCAGATTCAGGGCTTTCACAGCTATGGAGTTATCTACAGAGTGATTGGCGCCAGCGCAAAAGCCTCAGATTCTTGGAGGAGCGCAATGATCGATGGTGTAAATCGCGCTCTCTGCCTTCATGTGGCGTGCGCCGTATGTAAAGCTTGAATGGCGCAATGCATTGCATCTTCTTCGTGACCGTGGTCTTCTCGCGCTTTTGTTGTTGTTGTTTTCTGCTACTTCTTCTCTTCTGCACTTCATTCCTCCACTACTCCAGTTCTTCTCATGCTAATGTTCAGCTTGCCACGTTCTTGCTAGTTCAATGCCACCATGCCATGTTAATGCCATTCCATGCCATTTCTTGCTATAGGGGTTCCAGCTACAAATACTGCAAAATAAACCTAAAATACAGATAAAATATAATAAAAACTACTTGAGATGAACATAATTCTAGTGAGTTAGCACCCAATAGGTAGGTATAAAACCTACTTATCAGTCGGGTATATCTTACGAGCACGTCTAGGTGATTAGCCTATAATACTCTATGTTGTACAACACTTCTTCTTTAAACGTATTTACGTTTAAGTTTTGACAACCTCACGTGCCTGTCGATTGACGACAAAACGTTTGTTTATTCATACTCAGTTTTTCTTTGAAATTCATACCAAAATAGTTTAGCAAAAGATAGCAACATTGATAACATTTCGATAGATTATAAGAAATCTACTAAATACATTAAGTCTAGCTGAAGGAATTGGCTTTGACTTTATCATACATCAACTCATGCGTAAGATACATGAATCACAAAGCTTGTCTAGAATGATCATAGACAAGGGTTAGAACACTTACCTTCAGCGTCTTCTATAGATTAAATACTTTCCTTTTGAGTCTTTAAGGTTTCTATAATACATAATCATGTAACATACCACATTAGGTCATAATCAATCATGTATGGTCACTAATGTATCTTACCCTTCTTCTCAATCTAATCGTTCATTAGATTTGTTTAACATTGGTTATGGTTATCGCATTATTTTACATTTACGTTCAAGTAATCTTTCGTCAACCTGTAGTTGTAATTCTTAAGGTTGTTATCATCCTTAAGGATGTTACTTTAAGTTCATTAAGGTTATAATTCACCTTCAATCAACTTCTACATTATTTATATTAATAAGCATTCTTTACTAACTTTTTCCTAATGTCAGCATCATGCACGCGAATCTCCGAGAGATTTTGCCCTACTGTATGGCGTCATGCTTGATGCATGCTCAAGATAAATATTCGCGTTAAGTGCAAATCTCCAAGAGAGTTTTTTGACTCGGCTTCAGCGTCATGCGGCCAAACTTTAAAGCCTTGGGCCGACCGAAGCGCAAACCACAGCCTGCCTCTCTGAATAAGTTTGACAGATTTCTTATTTTGTGAACTTCCCGCGCTCATAAATTGTTCATTTTAAGTCCGAATTGGCTCGTTCAAAATCCGTTAGCTCAAAAATCACATGAACTATGTGTTCATATAAGAATTTTATATTTTTGAATCCGTTAACACAGAATTCACCATTTAAGTCATTTATTACGAAAACGATAAACGTTCGTGAATGTTCATAGCTCGTTTCTTCGTTCTAAGTCAGAATTTGACCATTTTTGAGTCTGCATCTCTAAAATGCAAACTTAGACTATTCTCCATCAAAAACAAATGTTTTTGAGTTAAATGGTTACTTTTGGCTTCCATTTCAAGAATTTAACGATTTCGACGATTATCGTCTAATCTCGTAAATTTCGCCATAACTTCGTTACTTGAAATTTTTACACTGTTCCAAATGGATTCATTCCATTAACACAACATGTATTATCTAGGCCTACAAATGATGGTTTTAAATTTGTCCATTAACAACAACATTACAATTCTTCAATGTTCTTCATTAGTTTATAACTTTTATACTTATGATTTTACTTACACATGATTCATTAAGGTTCACTTCCATTACTAACCATCCTTATACTACTTATGAAGCATGCACCACCAATACTCACTTCTCTATCAAAACTATGATGAAGAGATGGAGATTAATGGTTAGGGATCATTACCTTTGAAGTTCTAAACTTGGTTCTTCTTCTTTCTTCTTGAATTATCAAAGACTAACTCTCACTTTTCTCTCTATATGCTTAGCTCTAGGATGTTGGTGAATTTGAACAAGTAAGAAATAATCTAGTAAGATTCCTATTTATAGGATTTACAAAATGAGGGCTTATTAGTCTTTTAGGCCATTCCACCTCCTTTCATAACCTCCTTACTATTCATTACTTGGCCTCCACAAAACTTATCCCTTGCTTGGCCACCACACATGGCCAGCCATGACTCACCTATGGGGCCCACATGGGTTCGATAACCCATTAGTTCGATCCACGAATCCGGTTCTTGGTTTGGGCTTAGGTTTTAATAGCTTTAGCTTAACATTTGGACTTGCATTTCATATCATTTGACTTTAACATTATTTTATTTGGGCTTGTAAAATTCCTACACAAACCCTATAAATACAATACAATTAGCTTAATGCTTTTAACGTCTAGTCTACGTATTCTTCTCGTATCCTAGTTTGTATAATCATTTTTCATATACGACATACCATCTTTCATACATACTTGTATAATACTTCGTATCATACTCGTATTCATTACCTCGTACAATACTTTCGTATCATACGATCGTCTATTCATTAACGCTTCACTTTCCCTAACATTCTCAAACTTAGTACGCAGACGAAAAACTGCATTTGTCATACATGAATTATTAGTACATAATCCATCATTCCTTATTATTCTATCATTACGAATTTCTCGGAAGTTCAAAAATAATTCCCGAGCAGATATTGATGAATAGTGTTTTTCTCGAAAAATTTCTCGAAAAACTTTTATTTTTGTCTTGAAAATTCAAACACTTTAATTCCTCCACGTAGCCAAAATACTACGATATTATAACATTCTTAGGTTATAGAATAACATTCATCTTGCTTACTCATTATAATATAATTTTATTCATTATTTAATCAAATAAAATTATTTTACAAATAATCCAATTTTCTCGGTCGTTACATTCACCCCTCCTTATAAGGATTCTGTCTCAAGAACCTCGCTTAAAATTTTAAACAAACAACTGAGGATAATTCTTCCTCATCTTGTCTTCAAGTTCCCACGTTGCTTATTCGGCATCGTGGTTCTTCCATAACACCTTTACTGAAGGTATAACTTTGTTCCTCAGAACTTGTTCTTTTCTATCGATGATTTGAATTGGCATCTCTTCATACGTTAAGCACTTCTCAATATGAATAGGCTCATACTCTATTACATGCTTATAATCTGGCTTATAAGGACGTAATAAAGATACATGAAATATATTATGTATTTGTTCTAAGTCTGAAGGTAATGCTATCATGTAAGCTACCTCTCCTACCCTTTTTAATACCTCAAAAGGTCCTATAAACCTTGTGTCGACGTCGGGATTTTTTGTTGTCCCTTTTCGTTACTTGTTCTTTGGTGTTCTCATGTTAATGTGAGATTTGTTTGGAAAAACAAGTGAAAAAGGTCCGACATGTGTAATGTCGACGATTTGACTTTAAGAGTCGTCAGTTGGTATTTTTAACTAGTTGCACCAACGTAACCAAAAAAAGTTTGCACATTGACCTAGTGATGTGACACTGCTAAATGGGTCTGTGAAACCGAGATTCATTTGGGTTCGGGGGCTTGATTATGCGGAGGGAAGGTGTTAGGCACCCCCCGACATTCGTGTTGCCACGGTGACCGCCACTTTTCAAGAAACTGTTATATGAATGTGTGTGTGTGTATGTGTGTGGATTAATGTGCAATTATTTGAAAGTAGCGCGAGGCCTCGTTCGTACCTATATACAAAGGGTTTGAATTTATAGAAAAATTCAGTTTTAAGCAAGATATAGTAATGAAGTTTTGTAAAAAGAGGTTTTTCAAACCCTGTGCTCAATAGGAATTAAGACCTTTTCATACTTCCATTTTATTATTAAAATATTTGGCTTGTTTGCTTTTATTTTTTGAGATGCGAGGCATCTTCGAGAAAATAATATAAACAGCAGTGCCGAACTGCTTATGGGCATGACAGCCATCCAAAGAAATTCAGACACCGTAAATAATGTACAAGCCGCTTATAGCTAAAAATGTCCATCACGGGAACCGAATCTAGATTCAGTATACTGAATCTGTGATCACATGATTCCTAGGCTCAAATGATACTGCAGTTTATATGGAAAGTAGTAAGCAGTTATATATATAAAAGCTGTAAATATATATATACAGACATGATCAACCACCACGAAGCAAGTTCATGGGGGATCGAAAAAGTAAGTAAAGCAGTAAATGTGATCAACCGCTACGAAGTAAACTCCAGGCGGGACTAAATGTAAATAAAGTAGTAAAGATGATCAACCACCACGAAGTAAACTCCAGGCGGGACTAAATATAAATAAAGCAAAAGAAAAATCCACCTCAAGTAAACTCCAGTATGTTGAAATGTAAATGTAAATATATATATATATATATATATATATATATATATATATATATATATATATATAAAAAGCAAGTAAATGCTCAAAACATAAGTTCTAGGTTCAATCGAGGCATAACTCGATAATGTTAGTCCATATATAAATATATACATATAAGTATACATATACAGATCAAATGAAAACCACGGATCAAGTTCAGGCAAACGCACACAACACGACTAATTTTGTGTGTAGAATAGTGTGTAAAGATGAAGAGAAAACTTTATAAAGTGTGAGAAGGCTTACAAGGTCGCTAATGCGATTTCTATGACTCTATATAGATAAACACTCACTCCCGCCAGAAATGTATAGCTATATGTGAGCTAACAGTGTTTAAAAGAGTAAGCACTCAATATGGGTGTGTATAAAGCAAATTTGATGAGTAGCTTCCTCGTCTTTTCTCTTTTTAAATGGCCACCCTAAGCCCTCTATTTATAGAGGGGGGAGCCAGCACTGCGTATGCACATGCAGATGCACTCATGGCTTCCTGGGTGCCCCGGGTTCCACGGGTCCCGTCTGTCTTGAAGTACATGCACTCGTGCATCAGAATGTCCGCCGAACTTGCGAACTTCAACTGAAAGCATCCGAACGAGGTATATAAGACCTTCTTCTGACTGCTTATGTCGAGAGTTACGCAATGACATGGATTAGAGGTTGTACGAAGTCAGGAAGAGGGGACCATGCCCATGGTCTTCAAGCTTCAAATTCTATTTGGTGTGCTGCCACGCATAATAGTCACTCGGGATTAGAACTCCTTGGTTCTTATAGGACATTGTTGTATGTATGCATGTATGAAGTGTTGAGATGACGCGTAGGTGTTGAGGTGGCAAGATGACGTTTGACTCCTCACCGGGGTTATCTCCGGTTTGAGTTGAAAGTAGACGTTGCTCAGGGTTACATCTGATATTGGACTGCTGCAGGTGTTTGAATGCCGCAAGGTCATCTGTAAGAATGCCTGTCTGCCCGGTGTTAGCTTCGGGTCTGAGGTATGAGTGCCTCGGCAGGAGGTTAGATTGAAGCTGATCGTATGCATTTGAAACAAACATTTCCAGAGTTATTGCCATAACTACAACGACATTCCTTGGTATTATCGCCAAGGACGAAACTCGGGGTTATCTCCGAGGTTGGAAATGATCCTTCCGGTGTGTGTTCCAGGGTTGGATAATGTTAGTAACAGGTATGCAGAAAATTTTGAGTGTCTACAGATGCCCCTCTTTATCATATTCATGCAATGCAAGGCATGAATAGGATAAAGAATCCTAGACACTTGAAATGCAACAAAAATAAACATGATGCTAATATATGATGCATGATTGTCGGTTAATCCTGTTGGGATAACAATCACTGATGTCTTGGACATGCGATCCAAGTCTTCAAGGATGCTTGACGTTGGGGCTATCACCAAAGTCCTAAATCCTAGACATATACTTTTACTCCATAGAGGTACCTCTTGTGTACGAGAGATCTGTGGGGAGAAAGCGTCGTCTGTTTGAGGATGGGTATAACATATTCCATCATCGGTCCTCTCCGATGAGGATGGTATTCTTTGGCTGTATTACTAGCATATACCACAATTTTGTTGGAGTTACTGCCAACAGTATGTATCGTCAGGGCTGCCTAACCTTCGCTGATGTGTGTATCACCAGATAGATCCCTGTTGGGTGCATTGTCAAAGTTACTTGACCTTTATTGATGTGTGTATCAATGGTTGCATCGCGTTATGACCCTTGCTGGGGAAGGTTGTTTCGATGGGTTTACTTTCCATTGGCTGAGATAACATCAAGGTTGCTTGACCTTCATTGATTTGTGTATCAATGGTTGAGAATGCATCAGAACCCCACGGGATAATGTAGATGTTTCAGTAACCTCGACGTTGTAATCCTCATAGGGATACTTCATTAATTCATAACTTTGCTGTAACCCCAAATGGGATACGCTATTATTTCATAACTTCTAGGTTGTAACTTCGTCAGATACTTCATTAATTCTTAACTTCGGCGTTGTAACCCCCGCTGGGGATACGTCATTATTTCATAAATACGTCTAGGGTTGTGACCCTGCACTGACAGCATCAGACCTTTGTGAGGTATTGCCTAGCATGATTTGTAAAAGCTGAGGCCATTGGTATAATATACCTTGTATACAGGCGAATACCAATGAGTGAGATGTGGAGCCAAAGTTTGGTCCATGAAAACCAGGATTCCAGGCTATTCTGCTCAATCGCGTAGCATTTTTATTCCTGATTTGACCTTTTTAGCTTGTGAAACCTCCTTTATAACTTTACTTGGAGCGAGTCGGAGGTGTGGGACCCACATAGGGGTGCCACAGGTGCACCTATAGCAGCCGCAAGTGGACCTGCAGCCAACCGTGGGTATGTATTCCCTGCGGGTTGCTTTCATAAGTCATTTTTAAGCTGCATGACAAAGGAAATCTGAGAGATCTTCTTCAGATCTGATGAGTTCGGGCAACTTTCTGCATATTCTATCACCATACAAGCGTTCTTCACTGTTCTGGTAATATATGCATGTATTCTTTTCCAGTTTCAATCCGTTAGAAAATGACTTATCACATGAAATGCATTTAGACACATAGTAGTGAATATGCATGCTGTTATGATATGATAAAAAATATTCAACATAGTAAATGTTAGTATTAAACCATGCTGAACATAATGATGTGAAAAAATTTGACTTTTGAAACAGACAAATTGGTACCTTTTACTGTCATTTCTTATCCTATTTGAGGACAAATGAGTAAAGGTAGAAAAGTAAGATAACCCTGGTAATTAAACTACACTTACGAATTTTTTACTGTGATGTATTAAATGCATTTAGGATGTATATGACTGTTGGTAGGTGTGCTAATGAATGGCCGCCTAGTCATGCCTATGTGCATATGGATAGTCCCATTTACAAAGGGGGCTATGGCAATATATTTTTCAAAATGTAGGCATTGTTTAGTCATGCATTTTAAACTCTACTATAGATGTATGTTAAAACGATGTATGCATGCATGTAATCATAAAATGCATTTTGAAAAGCTCCTGGTAAGAATTTACCACACCCTTTCTGAGGTGATTTGGAGACTTGTTGTCCAGATATTATGGATCCGGATCAGCCAAGTAGTTCCCGCAGGACCACTTCTGGTGTACGTAGGAGGGCTTCTGAAGTACCTTGACCCTGTTCTGTTAGACAGCCTCGTCGTTTGGTGGAGGCGATGATACGTCCTATCCGGGTTGTAGTGCCGGATGTCGAGGACGAAGAGAAGGATGTACCGATTGAGGTTCCTGCTCTTGCTGCACGTGTTCCCCATAGGGATCTACCAGGTATTCAAGTGGCGAACCCAGATCTTCTGGGTGACTTGAGTTGGCATCCTTCATTTTACCTGCACGCAAACGAGGTATGAAGTTAGATCTTAATCTTCCTTATTTCCTATTGATGAGGAGCAAAGGGTTCTGATATTGATCTGCATTTGATGTAGGTTCCCGGATTTATACAGCCTCGAGGGAACTGGTTCAACATCTACTCTATGTATCAGGATTTGCATGATGACTATAGAGAGATTGTACATGGCTGGGGATTCGGGACATTTTTTTCCATTCTTCCCTGTCGATGTCCCTGGGGTTACCTCAGGGCATTGTCTGAGCGATTGTTTCACCAGACTCAGTCACTCCATTTACTGGACTGTGAGGTGATGATGACGCCGATGGATTAGCGGTTTATCACAGGTATGGAGTTTGGAGGGGATCTAGTGCCTTGTACGACGGATATAACCCCTACTGCCATCAGATCGTTGTTAGGAGTTCCGGCGGAAGCGCTCAACGGCAGGACTGTTCGTACAGGTCCTTTGAGCGTAGATGCTATGAGCAGGCTATTGAGTGAGCCTATACCCGATGATGTGAGAGTCAGGGATCGCATTCTTCGACGATTATTCTTGATGATCATTAGGGGCTGCTTCATAGAAGATAACTCTTATATGGTGTCCTTCGCTTTGATCAGCGCCAATCGACACATGGACAGTATAGGAGACTATGATTGGGGTTCCTATACCTTTGCCTACTTCCTTAGGGGAATGCGCATGCGATCGCAGGGCTTGATCGAGGCTTGGTTAGGATTCTACCCATTTCTATTGGTGAGTATTTCTCTTGTCTTTTCCCATGTGTAGGTTAAAAGTGTTGACTAATAGCAGATGTTTGCCTTTGTGTTGGCAGTTTTGGGCCTGTGAGAGGCTTCCGTGTTTGCGTCCTGTGAGCGTGCTAGGTTTAGACACCTATCCAAGAGGACGAAGATGACATCATTCCATATTGGCGGAGGTCCCTGTGGTTGAGGGTTTCACTCATTGTCGCCTACAGTTGGAGTTGTTGACAGCGGATGTCATCACATAGGTTCCCTATTCTGGGGAGCACTTGAGTGTTGGATTTGAGGATGGGTACCCGACTGGAGTTGAGTACGTTATTTCCACCCGTAGGATTCCTCTCTTCACAGATGGAGGATGAGAGCTCTATTTAGGAGAGCGTGCTATTAGGAGCACTACAGAAGAGATTCGCATGCCGATCTTGCCTCCCCGCCAGGCAAGCATCGGCTTGCTTTCGCAATCACCGCTATTGATATCCCATTGTTGGGGGTTGACGGTTTCATATTGTCAGAGGGTCCCTTCACTCAGGAGATGTTCTAGCATTGGTGGTTCCCTCGTACAATTTGAGCTCAGACCCACGCCACATAGTTTATGGGGGATATGGTTCCAGGATCAGTGATGATGATGGATTGGCTAGCCTGTGTCAGAGATCTGACTCATGTAACACAAATTAATAGTTTAACCTGGTAGTTGGACCGGGCATATTTCTTTATCTGGCATTTGGGTAGAGATCCTTTAGAGGCAGATACTTTTGATCCTTCCAACTCTGGCGCTGGCCCCTCAGGTGACCCATATGGTTTTGCTGATGTAGATCCTCCCTTGTATAGGGCTAATATCCCTGTAGATTGAGATCCAGTGACTCAGGAGGAGTTACATCAGGTGGACAGGATTGACGATTTAGACATCGATACCATTGACTTCATTTGATGTATTCTCGTTATCTCTTTTGATAGGCCTCAGTTAGCTGCTGGTAGCTTCACCCCATTCTCGCTATATCTTTTGATAGGCCTCTGTTGAGATGATGGGTAGCTTTGCCCCATTTCCCTGTATTTTAGATGTACAGAGATGTATTAGATGATGATATACTTATGAAAGTATTTACAATTTTCCATTCCCTATATCATATTTCCATCTATTGTATCATGCATGTTATTATGTTATGCATATGTATGTATGTATGTCGTGAGATATTCAGCATTGACCACTGGATGGTCTTATGACACGACCCGTACAGATGTCTTCTTCGACAGTTAGCTGTATTGATCATACCCCACCATTTTTGGTGGCATCTGGTATGCGCTCATGGTATGATACTATGTCACCACCAGACAGGGTGACTATAGATCATTTGCTGTAGCACACTATGACCTTGTTGATGTTTTAGGTTCCCACAGGATTCATAGAGGGTATGCTAGAGCATTGGGTACCGGAGAGACATGTTTTATGTTTTGGGACCCAGGAGTTGACTCCTACTTTGGAGGAGTATGCACGATTGACGATGTTGCTATTGGATAGACCTTGCCTGCACATGGTGATCGGAGACATGAGTAGATAGTTCATAACCCTTACCAGATTGAGGTGTAGAGTGGTACAAGATGAGATTACATCCGGCCATGTGATATCCCAACGTTTTCTGTTTGACAAATTTGGCTCTGAGGATAGTTATGCACGGCATTCCAGGGATTTCACCACAATGGAGGATCATTGGCGTTCAGCCAGAGTGGATGTACTGATATTGTACGTATTGTCATACATCTACATGCCACTGTACATGGATGAGTTGGACATTGGCGTCATTATGGCAGTGAGAGCTCTCAGGGAGGGTCACACCATCATACTGATGATTATGGCAGAGAGGTCGGCTACATATTACTACACTTATCTGGTAGGAGTGTTCATAGGCAGCTCGGTCATGCTGTATGTGTGGTTTATGTCATACTTGAGACTGATTGGCACATTCAGATGGCATGGATATTGCTTCACCCATGATATAGCCATGTCGTACTCCATTCATCCTGTGGAGTGTACAGATGCTGCGTCTTGGTCAGCTTTCCTGGTAGGGATTGGAGATCCATTTGCTATATTGTCGTGTACAGGGCTTAGATCACCTTACAACTTCATTACTCATGCTCCGGGCATGGATTATCTTCCTCTAGCTAGTTTGAGAGGGATGATCACCTACCACCCACTGGCTGTGATGTGTCAGTTTAACAAGTTTCAGGATTTCCACCCATTTGAGGGGGCAGTGATTCAGCGCTTCACTTCTCGCCACTTATCATCAGCGAACAGATCTAGGTTGTATGCCTGTTGGGATCAGTGAGAGCTAGCTGAGTCTTTTGTTAATCATCTGGGTAATTCTGTAGAGTATTCAGCATGGATGGAGACAGAGAATGCATCAGCTATGGTAGTATCCATAGTACAGGATATAGATTTCGATGATGAGGAGCCTATGGAGGAGGCTGACATTCTCATCGATGGAGACTTGATTTCTTTGGTCGCTAGCATTTATGATGGATTCTCCCACCCCGAAAGTGCCATCAAGTTACTCAAGATTCAAAGACAACATTTGGAGTAAAGCTTACATCTGATGACCTATGAGAGAGATCAGGCTAGGGCCGCGATGCTGACAACTCTTGATCGGAGAGACGCCGCTTTATTAGAGAGGGATGAGGCTATATCAGCCAGGGATGAATTGATTATGGAGCGGGATGCCGCCCTATCTGCTAGGGATGTGTCCATTGCAGACAGTACTTCAGTTAGATCCCATACGACTGTCATCCTTGCTGATATGAGTGCATACATTGATGAGCATCATGTCACCATGAAGTTAGCCTCTGATCTGCTAGTTCGTGTAGATACCATTGGGCAGGAGCTTGCAGCTTTACCTCCATCTTCAAAGAGGGATGCTATGTTAGATTTGATAGTCCGAATACACACAGATCCGTAGATAGCTTTGTATTTTTCTGCACAGACTAGCTTAACTATTTTGTCATGTAAAACACAGATGTATATATCAAACAATATTATATATGGTAGATAAATATATTTTGATTTACTTCCCTTCTAGTTATGCCTTGATACTTGCTTGATATTTGCCTGTTTCTTCAGGGCCTTGTGATCTTGATGCATTCTGAACTTATCCTTGATATGTGGACATTGAGCCATCACAGGATCTCTCAGAACTGATCATTGATCTGTATGTATCCCTACCATCTTTGGTGTCTTGGGACTGGTTTTTGTATGGAAATGTGGAGAGGAGTGTGGCTTTTCCTCTCTGAGATTGACCGCACCACAAATGGTCGCCAGTACTTCTATTTGTGAGAAGCTTAGTTAATTCCATCTCTTATGGATTGGTGTTGCTCTTTGAGGCACAATCGCAGCTTAGATGGTCACCAAATCCCCTATTTATGAGGAGAGGTTGGGTAATTCCATCCCCTTGGTCCAAGCCGATGAAATGTGGTTGATTGAAGGTTGATCCCAATGACTGTGACAAATATTTTTGTTCGTAGGGTTAGATGAACCATAAATGGCTGCCTACGTACTCCTATTGAAGAGGAGATCAAGTCTACGTAGTTCGATCCTGATGTAAGAGGTTCAACGCTGAATGTGAAAGGCAGATGGGTGTAGAAGCTTTATTGATGAAGAAGGGTGTAGAAGTATTTTTGTTTTTGTTTTTGTAAGGAAATGGCATAAATGTTTTTGTTATTTTTTTTTGTTTATTATGACCGGGCCATATAGAATATGGTTGCCTACGTACTCCCGTGTATCAGGGAGATCAGCCAAAGAGAAGTGTGAATCCCATGTGCAGGCTATATTGCAGGGAGAAGAAAGTTTGATCCCATGATGGGGACAAACTGCAGGTGTGGAAAAAGTTTGATCCCGTCTTCAGGACAAACTATAAGCGTTGAAAAGTTTAATCCCATCTTCAGGATAAACTGCAGGCGTAGAAAAGTTTAATCCTGTCTTCAGGATAAACTGCAGGTGTGAAAGGTTTAATCCCGTCTTCAGGATAACCGAAATTGTATGAACTGTTTGAAATGAGGTGCAACCAGGCTGCTAGTCTGAAGTTTTTGTTTCCCTGAGGGGCAAAAGAGTTTGTAAAAGATAGGGTTCAAAACCAAAATGACTGGTGATTGGATGATCAATACTAGGATGTTTGCTTGATGGTAACTTTAGAAATAGTACAGTTTCACGGTATCCGAGTTGATAAGATGTGGAAATTCATCGCCATCCATTTCCTGTAGTCTGAGAGCACCTCCTGTTAACACCTCCTTGACAACAAACGGGCCTTCCCAGTTAGGAGCGATTTTTCCCTTAGATTGATCTTGGTTGTCAATGATCTTTTTCAAAACCAAGTCATGTTGTTTGAACTGCCGTAGCCGGATTTTTCTATTGTAGGATCGTGTGATCCTTTGCTGATATAACTGACCATGGAAGATAGTTGCGGTTCGCCTTTCACCTATTAGAGACAATTGGTGATACCTATCTTATACCCATTGATCTTCATCCAACTGAGCGTCCATCAATACTCTGAGGGATTCCATTTCCACCTCTATGGGGAGCACTACTTCCATCCCATAGGCTAATGGGTAGGGGGTTGCCCCAGTGGAAGTACGCATTAAAGTTTTATAGGCTAATAAAGTCAGAGGCAAGAGGTCAGGCCATCCTTTATGATTGGCGGACATTTTCTGCATGATCTTTTTGATGTTTTTATTAGCCGCTTCAACAGCACCATTCATCTTTGGATGGTAGATGACGGAGTTCAGGTGTTTGATGTGGAATTTACGGCATAACTCCTCCATCATTTTGTTGTTCAGGTTCTTAGCATTGTCTGACATAATGACCTCTGGTTGTCCATATCGACAGACTACATTGTTTCTGATGAAAGCAATGATGACTTCTTTGGTAACCCTGGGGAAGGATGCTGTTTCTACCCATTTGGTGAAGTAGTCAATCATGGTGAATATGAATCGATGTCCATTACTGCCTTTGGGATCGATGGGCCCGATCACGTCCATTCCCCACATTGAGAAGGGCCATGACGAACTCATATTATGGAGTTCCCTTGGAGGGGCGTGGATAGCATCCCCATGAATTTGGCATTGATAGCATCTCTTGACGTGATCATCACAGTTAGCTTTGAGTGTAAGACAATAGTGCCCTGTTCTGAGAATCTTCTTGAGAAGTAAGGGTCCGCTCCTATGTGTTCCACATACTCCACCATGAATCTCATCCATGAGCCTCTGAGCTTGGTCTTTGTCCAGACATCTGAGGAGACCTAATCATGCATCTCTATTGTAGAGTGCATCTCCGCTCAAGTAGAATTTCATAGCAAGTCAATGGATCCGCCTCTACTCAGTTAGGCTCGCCTCAGCGGGTGTAGATCCATCTCGCAAATACTCCTTGATATGTTGATACCAAGGGTTGTGGATGGGAGGTAGCTCATCCAATACTTCTCCAACATAGTTCCCATAAGCTGGGGCCTTTTGCAGGGCAAATGTGATGCTTGACATGTTTTCCTTGTCAGGTATGTGAATCAAGGAGGCCAACGTAACTAATGCATCCGCAAAATCATTCCTATTACGAGGAATGTGTAGAAAGGAGATTTCTTTGAACTCCAAAGCCATCTGTAAAACTTGCTGATGGTAAGGCAGCAAATGTAATTCCCTGGTTTGATAAATTCTTGTGGATTGCTTGATTATAAATTCGGAATCCCCATGTACGATTAACACTTTGATGCCCTATTGAATCGCAGCAGTTTTAGCCCATGATACATTTCTTCATACTCACTTTGTGTTGTTGGTGCTAACAAACTGCAATTTGATGGCGACGAGATACCGCTCCCCCGTACCAGATGTTAGAACTGCTCCAGCTCCAGAGCCTTCTGTGTTAACAGCTCCATCAAAATACATTTTCCATATATGACATGCATCGTCTTCGATGGTTTTGCTTGAATCACATTACCCTTCATTGGGGAAGTATGTTTCTAAGGGTTTGTAATCCTCTATGCAGTGCGGGTTGCCAGTTGATCCGCAATTCCTTGACCTTTGATGCACTTTTGCATCACATAGACGATGTCAAATTGCTGTAAGATCAACTGCCATCTGGACAGTCGACAATTCAGTATGGGCTTACTAAACACATACTTGAGAGGATCCACACGGGATATGAGATGGGTTGTGTGACCATGGAGGTAATGCTGTAACCTCATAGAAGCCCATGCTAAAGCACAACAAGTCTTCTCAATCAGAGTGTACTTGTGTTCACTGTTGCTGAATCTTTTGCTGAGGTAATAGATAGCTCGTTCTTTGCCTTTATCATCTTTTTGCCTCAGCATGCAGCCCATGGTATTGTCATTAATGGACAGGTACATGAACAGGGGAACATCATCCTTGGGTGGTACGAAAACAGGAGCGTTAACCAGCTGCTCTTTAATGGTAAGGAAGGCTTTTTGACACTCATCGTTCCATTTCATGGAGGAGTTCTTCCTTAACAACTTGAAGATGGGCTCATAGGTTACTGTGAGTTGAGAGATAAATCTTCTAATGAAGTTGATTCTTCCCAAAAATCCCCGTATTTCCTTCACTGTCTGAGGAATGGGCATTTCCTTGATGACCTAGATTTTGGTAGGATCCGGTTCAATTCCTTTGTGGCTGACTAGGAAACCTAGCAACTTGTCTGATTTGACACCAAAGGCGCACTTGGATGGATTCAACTTCAAGTTGTACTTACGTAACTTGTTGAATAACTTTCTGAGATGGTCTAAGTGGTCTTCCTCCTTTCGGGACTTGACAATGATGTCATCCACATAGATCACTATCTCTTTATGCATTAAATCGTGGAAAAGAGCCATCATAGCTCGCTGGTTGGTTGCCCCGACATTGATGAGGCCGAATGACAACCGTCTATAACAAAAGGTTCCCCAAGGCGTGATGAAAGTAGTTTTCTCACGATCTTCTTCAGTGACCATAATCTGATGGTACCTTTCGAAGCAATCCGCAAAGGAGTACATGCCGTATTGAGCAGTATTGTCAATGAGAATGTGGATAAAGGGCACGGGAAAGCTATCTTTAAGGCAAGCTTTGTTCAAATCCCGGTAATCCACGCAAACTCACACCTTTCCTTATGGTTTAGGCATGGGAACAATGTTGGATATCCATTCCGAATATGTAGATACTATGATAATGCCAGCTTGAAATTGTTTCACAATTTCTTCTTTTAATTTTAAACTCCACTCAGGTTTCAATCGTCTGAGCTTCTGCCTAACTTGCTTGAATCCTTCTTTAATGGGAAGGCGATGAAGAACAATGTCAGTGGACAAACCCACCATATCTTCATGAGACCATCCAAACACATCCTGGAGTTGGGTTAATAGTGCAACCATATCATTCCGTTGGTTTGGGGTGAGGTCTGAACCAATTTGGATTAACTTAGGGTTTTCTAAGGTTCCAAGATTGAAAGAAGTGGTTTGGTCAAGGTTGGGTTTAGGTTTATCTGCGACCCATTCCTTAATCTCCTTAGGTGTCTCAATGTCCTCTTGTATTTCGATCAAGTCTGAGTCCAACTTGGCATCAAAGTTACAGCCCTTGTGGAGAGAAGGCACCTCATCAGCAAGTACATGCACATCTAAATTTAGAGTCCTGAAATCAAAAGATGTTTTCACTTAATATATGAAACTGTTTAATCATATAAAAGTGTTAGCATATACTAATAAAATAATTGCTAATACTGTATAGAAAAGCAAGCAATTAAAGTTATCTACAGGGTAAAGGGATTTTCTGCCCGTTTTACCCTCGTCGACCAATGCATGGAGTGTTGCTCCAATTGTCGAGGGCAAAGTCTTGATGGACTACAGTGATTGAGGGGGCGTCATTTTCCTCCTTCTCCCGAATGATAACCATGACATCTGGGCAATCATCGTCTGGGGTATATCTGTTTGTATGTTCATCATGAACAATGATGCGTATGCTCGACATCATCAAGGCGATGTCATGTTTACGTTTATGCTCCCTTTCTCCCACTTCGAGATCAAGAATCAGCACCTCTTTTGCTTTAAATTGTACTGGTTTGGGAAATAGCATAGCCATAACATGAAATTTGGCACCTTTATCGAGATCGTCGATTACCATGCGATGATGAGATGGAAAAAATTACCGTGTAGCGGAAACTTGAGGAACTTTATTATGCTTGTGAGGATTCCTATGACTGGAACTGGCAGAATAGCCTAGTTCGGCTGTCCTAATTTAACTGGACACTTGAATAGGGTGCTTAATACCCTGCTGATTTTTACCAAGCCCTTGTCCAGGCTGATGGCCCAATGACATTATTTCTTGAGTGGCCGACATAACCTTGGCTGAAATCTTGGGTGTGGGAAGTGGTACTCCAATAGGTTGGTATTGCGTGTTACTCACTTCCAAATTATGAAAACTGGCCAGCTCAACTTCTGAATTGAAGCTGATGATTGGTAGATCTCCTTGTTCATGACATTTCGGCTCAGCATTGATAGTGACTAGATTGTTGTTGACAATGTATTTGAGTTGTTGATGTAGTGTGGAGGGAACGACTCCAGCCATGTGAATCTATGGTCTCCCCAATAGTAGGTTGTATCCCGAGTCTATTCTGAGGACGTGGAAGGATACATTGAATGTATTTGGACCAATCTCAATTGGTAGCTCAATCTTTCTGACGGAATTTCGTCGGGATCCATCAAAAGCTTTGATAACCGTATGGCTGCTTTGGATCCGTTTGAGATTGACATTCATCTTCACTAAAGTGGTATAAGGACAGATATTCAGAGATGAACCTCCATTTAACAAAACTCCAGCTAGCATATACCCGGAGGACAAAACTGCAATATGTAATGGCTTACAATGACTGGTCCCTTCGGGTGGTATGTCGTCATCAATGAAGGATATCACATTGTTATTGAAAATGTGATCAACCATATGTTGAAATTTTTCCACATCCACTGATTTTGGTAAGTAGGCTTCTTCCAAAACCTTTAATAAGATCTTTCGATAATCTTCAGAAGAGAAAACCAAGTCCAGTATTGATATCTGATGTGGAGCTTCTCTTAAGCTTAAAACCACATTGGCTTCATTATGACCCATAGTGTGGAGGAATTTTTCAATCTTCTCCATGGGAATCTTCCCCTTTGCTCTGATGGCGGGCTTCATCACCCTCTGAGGATGATACAATGGATTTTCCTTCGACACTATAGCAGTAGTATGAGACGTGGATCCTTCAGCTTCTCTATAATTCTATGGAACTTTGTGTAAGCTGACAACAAGATATTGTGGTCTGAAAGGTAAAGAAATTGGCTTTAGTGCAGCCACTTTTAAAGGATTGTCAGCTCCTTTGAGTTGAATTGTTTGTATGGGAAATGCTTTGATAGTCTCATCATCCTCAACAGATATAACTGCTACTGATCCCTTCCATTTGGTAGGATAGGTATTCCCACTCTCAAGTTGCACAGTGTCGTCGTCTGCCATCTACAGGACACCGCTATCAATGAGATTTTGAATGAAATGGCGGAGTGCTCAGCATTCTAATGTGTTATGACCGCGAGAATGTGAATGATATTGACATACTCCATCAGAGTTGAACTGTCTTGAACGGGGATTGATTGGAGGCAGAAGGGAGGTAATTCTTCCTTCATTGATCAACATTTGAAATATCTCCTCCATAGATTGGCCCAGATAGGTAAATTCCCTCTGATTGGCAAAATCCCGACGGGGTTTAGCATTTGCTCTCTTTGCAACCTTATCCTCCATAGCTTCGCTGTCTGAAGGTGATGGTGGAGCATTCATAACAAAAGGAAGGAGATAGGCATGCTCCTGGCTGATTAATTGGCGTGTGACTTGATGCTGGTGGGTCACCAGTTCTGCCAATTGCTCAATTTTCTTGCAAAGAGCTTTCATCTTTCGTTTCATAACAAATTGAAATTTTGCATAATCCCATATGTCAACACCGTCTTTGATGGTCTGGGATGATTCACCATTAAAACTGGAACTCTGTCCAGTGCTCCAACTAATCATGTTGACCTCTTCTTCTTTGTGTTGAGGAAGAGGGTTGTCTTGAAAATGAGGTTTATCTGGTTTGGTCACCACGATCTCACTATTGTCTATTAAATCTTGGATCTTGTGTTTCAAGGCCCAACGATCTTGAGTATCATGTACAGGTGCTCTGGCATGATAAGCACACTTCCGAGTAGCATTAAAACCCCTGCCATTAGGGTTGGCTGGTGAAAGAAGACGTGTAATTTTCTTCTGAGTAGTCAAAAGAGTAAGAATATTCTTGAGCAAGTCCCCTAAGGGTGTGAACGTTCGAGGGTGCTTTACTTCTCCACTTTTAGGCAATGGAGGGTTTAAAGACTGTGCTTGGAAAGGGGAGTAGTTTCTCCTCTGTATAGGCATGTTCTGATTGCCTTTTTGACCTTGTAGTATCAAGGAAACATCATCCTCTTTCTTTTTATGGATTCCTCAAAGTTGTTTCCATAAGATCGGATTGGATGTGCTCAACAACCGCTTTAAGAGCGGCTTAGGTCTTGAATTTCCTGACTTTAATCCCATCTCACCCATCTCTCGTGTTTGATCATTTCAGAGAATGGTTTGCCAATACAAATAAGACTCTTTCATAGAAAGGAGCTTCCTCAGATGTTCATGAAAGTCATGACCATTTTTGATTCTGTCATGGAAGGAATAACTTGAGCAGCAAGGCGTCTCCACCTTTGAGCATACTTTCTGAAAGACTCGTTAGACTGTTTCTTGACCTTGGTAATCTGCATTTATCAGAGCCATCCGAGATTGAAAAGCAGATTGAGTGAGGAAGGCGTGAGCTAGTTCTTCCCAGCTATGGATCTTAGAATTATCTAATCTGGTATACCATGAACGGGCATCTCCAATCAGACTCTTCTGGAATAGTTGCATTCTGAGCTTCTCATTTCCCGCATAAGATCCAGTTCTCCAATGAACACCTTCAAATGTGTATAAGGATCCCCTAATCAGTCATACTTTTCAAAATTAGGGGTTTTGAATTTCTCTGGATAATGAACACCAGGGAATATGCAAAGGTTAGTATATGAGACACTTCCATATGTTCCAATCCCTTTGAGAACACGGATAGTTTCCTCCATTTGGAGGACCTTCTTCTTGACATCACCGGTGTCTGGATCTCCTCTGAGATGGGTGTTTTCAGGGTCTTTGTTGGTCGTATCCAACTGAGGTTCTGGAATTGTTTTTTCCAAACCTTGAGCTCCTCCTTGTGAAGAGGATTCTGTATGTGTAGGAATCTTTGTACCCTGAGTAGACTTATGCAATTCTTTAAGCAGAACAACCAGATTTGGGATTTTTTTACTCAATCCGTCAAATTCTTCTCGAGAAACAGAGATTAGGCGGTCAAGAAGACATGATTGATTGGTACAGAGGCTCTCGTGGCCTTTTTGGATTTTAAGCGGGTAACAGGCCCAATTGCTTCCCTACAAAAAACTTATGTAGTTTAGTCTTAGGGATAATGTAAATGCTATCATAATGTGTCCGTTTTAGGAATATTGTCATGCAAAAATGGGTGTTAATTGATAACATGTCATGTATGCACATATATTCTTTATATTTTCCATTACAAAAAAGATGAGCATGGAATGAAATTAAGTAAATGCTTTTACAAGTAGTTGAAAATGGAAAGCATGAAGAGACTTTCCTTCGCATTTGGTTTATCAAAGGTTGACCTATCTTAGGGTTACTCTCGCGGCTTTTTGGCATGAAGGTTCCCAGATCATCGCAATCTACTTGACGGGAAGTTAATCCGGTCTTTCAACTAGAGCGAATCTGGGTGGTGCCTTTCCTGAGCCTCGTTGGAATTAGTCTTCCTACGAGTCCAGTAATCAAACACCGATAGGATAGCCTCTTGGTGGAGGAACCACACAATATACATTCACATACAACATGTCTCACCGTTTATGAAAATGATGACATGTGCGAAGCACTAATATCACAGATAGATATTTTGCAGTGCAGTAAGAAAAATGCATTCATACACATTCATCATAAATGTAAATGCAACATTCACACACAAGCATATAATAGTTTTGAAAAGCTTGTAATAGCGGTTTAAGCCTCTTCTTTGAGTCCCAAAGCAGAGTCGCCACCAAATGACGCCAGGATTTTTTTTGTTGTCCCTTTTCGTTACTTTTTCTTTGGTGTTCTCATGTTAATTTGAGATTTGTTTGAAAAAACAAGTGAAAAAGGTTCGACATGTGTAATGTCGACGATTTGACTTTAAGAGTCACCAGTTGGTGTTTTTAACTAGTTGCACCAAAGCAACCAAAAAAGGTTTGCACATTGACCCAAATGATGTGACAATCGCTAAAACGGGTCTCTGTGAAACCGAGATTCATTTGGGGTTTCGGGGCTTGATTATGCGGAGGGAAGGTGTTAGGCACCCCAGACATCCGTGGTTGCCACTTTTCAAGAAACTCATTATATGAATGTGTGTGTGTGTGTGGATCAATGTGCAATTATTTGAAAGTAAAGGAGACCTCGTTCGCACCTATATACAAAGGGTTTGAATTTATAGAAAATTCAGTTTTAAGTAAGATATATAATGAAATTTTGTAAAAAGAGGTTTTTCAAACCACATGCTCAATAGTAATCGAGACTTTTCATACTTCCATTTTATTATTAAAATGTTCATTGTTTGCTTTTTATTTTTCGAGATGTGAGGCATCTTCGAGAAAATAATATACAAAGTGATCTTAGAACTCCTTATGGGCATGACAACCATCCAAGGAAATTCAGACATCGTAAATAATGTACAAGCCGCTTACAACTAAAAATGTCCATCACAGGAACCAAATCTAGATTCAGTATACTGAATCTGTGATCACATGATTCCTAGTCTCACATGATACTGCAGTTTGTATGGAAAGCGGTAGTAGTTATATATATAAAAGTCAGAAATATATATATATATATATATATATATATATATATATATATATATACAGACATGATCAACCACCACGAAGCAAATTCATGGGGGATCGAAAAGTAAATAAAGCGATAATCGATCAACCGCCACTTAAGTAAACTCCAGTAGGGACTAAATGTAAATA
This sequence comes from Panax ginseng, assembly GCA_020205605.1. Classification (NCBI taxonomy): domain Eukaryota; kingdom Viridiplantae; phylum Streptophyta; class Magnoliopsida; order Apiales; family Araliaceae; genus Panax; species Panax ginseng. The sequence continues at coordinate 54,078,584 of CM035149.1, read as the reverse complement.
AAGAAGAAGATTTATCAACCGCCATGAAGTAAACTCGGTAGGGACTAAATGTAAATAAAGAAGTAAAAGGCCTCAAGTAAACTCCAAGCTGACGAAATGTAAATATATATATATATATATATATATATATATATATATATATATATATTGTTATCGGACATATCCAATGAGCACAGATTTTATATTAGGATGTAAAATCCAGGCTCATCAGATATGTCTGACAACAATTATATATATAAAAGCAAGTAAATGCTCCAGACATAAGTCTAGGCTCAATCGAGGCATAACTCGATAATGTTACTCCATATATAAATATATACATAGATAAGTATTTATATATAAAGACTGAAATGAAAACCACGGTCCGAAGTCTGGGCAAACGCACACAACACGACTCTCAATGTGTAGAATAGTGTGTGCAAAGATGAAGAGAAAGGCTTTATAGAGTGTGAGAAGGCTTACAGTGGGCTGCCAATGCAGACTTCTATGACTCTATATGGATAAACACTTAGCTCCCTCTGTTAAATGTATAGCTATATATGAGCTAACATGTGTTTAAAAAGAGTAAACACTCAATATGGGTGTGTATAAAGCAAATTTGACAGGGCTTCCTCGCCTTTTCTCTTTTTTTAAAATGGCCACCCCAAGCCATCTATTTATAGAGGGGGCAGCAGTGTGTACTGCGGCGTGCCCTGCATGCACTTGGGCTACCCGAAGTCTTGTCATCTAGAAGTACGTGCACTGTAATATCTGCTCGAAATTGTAAAACTTCAATTCGAGCATCTGAATGAGGTATATAAGACCTTCTTCGGACTGCTTGTGTCAAGAGTTACGCAATGGCATGGATTAGAGGTTGTACGAAGTCAGGAAGAGGGGACCATGCCCATGATCTTTAAGCTTCAAATTCTATCCGGTGTGCTGCCACGTGTAATAGTCACTCGGGATTGGAACTCCTTGGTTCTTGTAGGACATTGTTGTATGTATGTATATATGAAGTGTTGAGACAACGCGCAGGTGTTTAGGTGGCAAGATGACGTTTGACTCCTCACCGGGGTTATCTCTGGTTTGAGTTGAAAGCAGACGTTGCTCAGGGTTACATCTGAGATTGGACTACTGCAGGTGTTTAAATGCCGCAAGGTCATCTGTAAGAGTGCTTGTCTTCCCGGTGTTAGCTCCAGGTCTGAGGTATGAGTGCCTCGACAGGAGGTTTGATTGAAGCTGATCGCATGCATTTGAAACAAGCATTTCCGGAGTTATCATCATAACTGCAACAACATTCCTTGATGTTATCGCCAAGGATGAAACTCGGGGTTATCTCTAAGGTTGGAAATGATCCTTCTAGTATGTGTTCCGGGGTTGGAAATGATGTTCCCGGTGTGTGTTCTGGGGTTGGAGATGATGTTCCCGGTGTGGGGGTTGGAACTGAACTTCCGAAAAGTATCCGGAATAGATGTGAGCTGCCTTCCAGGGTTATCTTCGAAAGACGAATCTGCCCTCCTATAATGTTAGTAACAAGTATGCAGAAAATTTCAAGTGTCTACACCTTGGACTTAACTTTCCCTTCTTTTCAAAGCGTATCTTTCCTTTCCAAGGAGATACATTTAGAAATACATACGAGCCTACTTCAAACTCTAGGTTTACTCGATGCAAATCCGCAAACTTCTTCTGTCTATCTTGAGCTGCTACCAAACGCATTCGTATCAGCTTGACTATATCCGCTGTTTGCTGTACCAATTCAGGTCCTAGCATTCGGCGTTCTCCCACTTCATCCCAACACAATGGTGTTCTGCACTTCCTTCCGTACAAAGCTTCGTAAGGCGACATGCCTATGCTTGCATGATAACTGTTGTTATACGCAAACTCTACTAGTGGTAGGTGATCATCCCAACTACCCTTGAAATCCATGATGCAAGATCTCAACATATCTTCTTGCGTCTGAATTTTCCTTTCGCTCTGCACATCGGTTTGTGGATGATACGTTTTACTTAATTTCAACTGCGTTCCCAACTGTTCTTGTAGACTTCTCCAAAAGTTTGATATGAATCGTGGGTCACGATCTAACACTATCGAAACTGGTACTCCATGTCTGGAAATAATTTCCTTAACATAAAGTTTAGCTAACTGATCTAAGTTATACTTGACTTTTATTGGCAAAAAGTGAGCTGATTTCGTCAATCGGTCCACTATTACCCAAATAGCGTCGTACCCTTTCTGTGTAATCGGATGTCCTACCACAAAGTCCATCGTGATATGCTCCTATTTCTACTCCGGAATCCCCAATGACTGTAACAATCCAATTGGTCGTTGATGTTTGGCCTCAACTTTCTGACAAGTTAAGCACCTACTCACATATTTTTCTATCTCCATCTTCATGTTCGGCCACTAAAAACTCTGTCGAAGGTCTTGATACATCTTAGTACTTCTAGGATGAATCGAGTACCTCAAACTATGAGCCTCTTATAACACTTCCTCTTTTAATTCCGTCTCATTCAGAACCCAAATTCTTCCTTTAAATCTTAATAATCCTTCATTATCAAGACTATACTTTATATCTTTTTCATCGGTTAGTCGCTTTTTCATCTGGTCACACTCATCAGTTCTGAGTTGTACCTCCTTAAATCTTTCTACAATGGTAGATCAAATCTCCATTGTAAACAATCTCTGTCCGGACTCACTCGGAAACTTCACCTCTAACTCCATTCTAGCCATCTCTGTTATTAACTCAGTTTGAGTTGTTAACATAAATAACTTTTCTCGACCCTTCCTACATAAGGCGTTGGCCACTACATTGGTTTTTCTGGGGTGATACAGGATATCGTAGTCATAATCCTTTATCAACTTCAGCCATCCCCTTTGTCTCATATTTAAATCCTTTTGTTTGAAGATATATTTTAGACTCTTATGGTCCGTGTATATCTCACATTTCTCTCCATATAAGTAATGCCTCCATATCTTTAAGGCAAATAATACCGCGGCCAATTCCAGATCATGTGTAGGGTAAACTTTCTCATAATCCTTTAACTATCGTGATGCATACGCAATGACCTTGCCATGCTGCATGAGCACACAACCAAGTCCTTTATGTGAAACATTGCTATAAACTACGAAATTTCCTGTATCATCGGGTAATGACAATACAGGTGCTTCACTCAACCTTTTCTTTAGTTCTTGAAAATTGTCTTCACACTTCTCAGTCCACACGTACTTCACTGTCTTCCTTGTCAAATTAATCAACGGAGTAGCTATCTTAGAAAAATCTTGGATAAATCTTCGATAGTATCCCGCTAACCTGAGGAAACTCCGTACCTCAATCGGTGTTTCAGTTATTCCCAATTCATCACTGCTTCTACCTTTGCTGGATCTACTGAAATTCCATCCTTGTCAATAACGTGTCCTAAAAACTATACCCTTTTTAGCCAAAATTCACACTTAGTGAATTTTGCATATAACTTCTCCTTCCTTAGTGTCTCCAACTCTATTCTTAGGTGTTCATCTTGATCTTCTGGCATCTTAGAATAGATGAGAATATCATCGATAAACACTACGATGAACTTGTCCAAATATTGTTTGAACACTCTGTTTATCATATCCATAAATGCAGCTGGTGCATTTGTTAACCCAAATGACTTCACCAGAAACTCATAATGGCCGTAACGAGTCCTGAATGTTGTCTTGGGTACATCCTCCTTCCTAATCTTCAATTGGTGATACCCCATTCGCAAATCTATCTTAGAAAAATACTTTTCCCCTTTCAACTGATCAACGAGATCATCGATCCTGGGCAATGGATATTTATTCTTTATCGTTAACTTGTTCAACTCTCGGTAGTTGATACAAAGTCTCAACGATCCATATTTCTTCTTCACAAATAGTATCGGTGCTCCCCACGGAGAAACACTAGGTTGAATGTACTTTCTATCCAACAGTTCTTGTAATTGAACCATCATCTCCTTCATCTCTACCGGTGCCATACAATACAGTGCCCTTGAAACTGGTGCCGCTCCTGGCACAATATCTATTACAAATTTGATCTCCCTATCTGGCGGAAGACCTGGTAATTCGCTTGGAAATACGTCCATGAATTTTTTGACTATATGTATTTGTTCCATCGTTTCTCCCACTCTCTGGGTATAAACAACATGACACAAATAACCTACACATCCCTTCCTCAACAATTTCCTAGTTTGTGTCATGGTAAGACAACACGAACGTCCTGGTGATTTATTACCGTAAAACACTACATGAGGCTGTCTCGATATTCTAATATTTATACATTTCTTTTGGCAATCTATTATTTCACATTGGTTAAACAACCAATCCATCACGAGAATTACATCGAATTCTCACAACTTTATCGGTATCAAATCTACCGATAATTTACAACCTCGTATTTCTACACAACAATCCCTATGAATGTTTTTAACAGGAATTATTTCTTCATTAGCTACCTTGATATTCAAAGGTATAGGTAATCTTTCGAGAAGTAATTCTAATCGTTTAGCAAAATCACATGCTATAAAAGAACAAGTAACACCCAAATCAAACAATACATAAGCATTTATATCGTTGATCGAGATAATACCTGCAACTACATCCCCTGATGCAACTGCATCTTGGACCATCATGTTAAAGGTACGGGCCATCGGCCTACTTGTGACAACCCAAAAATTTGAATTGTCCAGAATTTAAGTTTAAAGAATTAGTTATTAATAAAATAAATTTTTATTAATAATATTATGTGCTATGTGTTTATTAATCGTTTTAGAACCTAGGATGATTATAAATCGAGAGGATTCTGGCTACAAGCTAGACTGAACGAGTAAGTATTTTCAAGACGAAAATAAAATTTTTTCGAGAACAAAAATATTTTCGGGGAAAAGATGAAATAGACACTATTCACCCGATGAAACCCTAAGGGTTAGAGTTTGAATAACCTAAGCCTTTCTGAGAGTTCGGTATGTCGAAATAACATTCTATCAAAAGATTTGATGATAATATATCATGAAAAGTTAAGTAAGTTGATAAAAGTTTTTCTCAAAAAGCGTGCAGAAATCGGACGAAATAAAAATGACGAAAAGTACTGTTATGTACTTTTCACTCGTTTAACTACGTTAGGGGAAAACGTGAAGAAAAATGCTTAATGTCGAAATGTGTTTTTTATTTTTTCAGAGATTCGAAGAATACATAAAAGTTAATTGGTAAAGGAAAGACGAAATATCCAAAAATACTTGAATTCCGAGAATCGTAGTTTTTAAAACTGTCGGACGAAACCCGAAAAATAGAACCACAAAACTTCTAAGGGAAGCTACGTGAATAGTAAAGAGGTGGGAATAGTAAGGAGGTGTGAATAGTAAGGAGGTGTCAATAATAAGGTGGTTTGGCTAAATGACCAAAACGCCCCTAGCCTTGAAAATCTATAAATAGGAAGCTAATTTCATTTGAATGGGATTTTAAAAATCCTACAATAGGAGAGATAGAGAGAGAGAGTTCGGATGGTAGAAAGAAGAGGAAAAGGAGGAGGAAAGGTTGCTCGTATGCAAACTTTGTTCGACGGAAAGAGATTAAAAGAGAAAGGTAATCCGAAACCTAGTCTCTTATAAATTTGCTTTAAGTTTTATATGTTTAAAACATAGCTTAATGAGAATAAGGAGTAAATGATGTTAGGAATGATTTTATATGGTTGAAATCATGAGAAAATGAAGAAATAAGAATTTGAAGTTTATGTTAAAAATTTCTTAAGGAAGTATAAGATTCGTAATGAATTTGAGCGATCCGAGTGAATCATATGAATGATACGGTGAAATAAGTAAGGAATGGTGTTTTATAACATTGAATTCCAAGAAAAAGTAAAATTATAATCAAAATATCGATTAAAAATGAAGAACGAACGAAGAACACGAAAAACGTTGTTGATGGACAAATTTAAAACCATCGTAGTGTAATCATTGTTGATGGACAAGTTTAAAACCATCGCGTATAAGTTAGATGCTTATTTTTTTGTTAGGAACGGTAGAAACGTTCATGAAGAACTGATTAAAACTGAGCTATAACGAAGTTATGTCAAAATTTTTGTAAAAGATGAACGAGAATTAGAAAGTTAGTAAATGAACCTGAACATATAGGGTTACATAAGAATGTAAGAAAATGTAGAAAATGTGAGTCATGGACTCAAGATTGAACGAGTTCCGAGTTTGGATAACCGAATTATGGACGAACGAATGAAGAACGCTAATAACGTAAAAATGAATGAAGGATGAAGATCAAGTCAATCGAATGACATGTTAATAGATTCATAATGAAGTTCTGTCTAAGGGGTATTGAAGTACGTAAGATATTGAAGAGAATGACTTTGGAACAACCTCGTTTCGAGTTATAGCGAAGAAGTTATAGAAGCGGGAAGTAAGCCTCTCAGAACGATCCAACACTTAGAATTTTTTTTTAAGAATTAAGGCTTGGCGCCGCAGCGCCAGGCATGCCTTATAATGTTGTGCTACAACGCCAGACCGGGGAGCCAGGTACTAGAGACTCATGTCGCGGCGTGAGAGATATAAGGGAGAGTGGCACCGCAGCACCGGTGTAGGAAAAAAGCCAGAGAAGAGCTTTTAACTGCTCAACTCTTGGGGGGAAAGTAAGGGAAGATAAAGAACATAATGTTCAACAAATGTAACACTTAATCAAGTAATTTAAACCTTTAGTAAAGGTTGAACGAAAAGATTAAACGAGATTAAATGACAAAGAATGTAGACGCGTGTTACAGAACCGATATCCGGGGACCATAGTCGCGATAGACGAACGTGGGGAATTTCTATGATTGTGATTTATTAGACGTTGAGTGAAAAGGGTAATGAATAACATTTAGATGTTATGAAGTGGTAATGAGAGATAAATGTAAAGCGTATAGACGCTGTGAACGCAATGCAGTTGCGATGAACGACCAGTCTTAGCATACAACGAACAGTATGACTTCAAAATTAAGGAATAATAATTAATGGTATTAAGAAAGCCGTAACGAACGGTAAGAAGATTAATGGAAGCCGATAGTGATTCAGATAGAGAATGTTAGAATGAAATGTACGCATTAAACACTTTAATCGACGTGATGGTTGAGTGTACGGAAATACTAAGCGGATAGAACCTACACCCTGTGTATGGTTTGACCGTAAAATAATGAAGACCAATGACTAAACCATGAATGGTGAAGAACTGAATTAAAGATAATGACATTTAGCATAATGAAGCTGAGTTAATGATTAACTTAAACGATCGTTCGGAGTATATAAAAGACTGTATCACTTGGACGATAAAGAATGAATCATGAGGCATGACATTTAGTTGCCAGAGAGCCATAAGGAATAAGAAATTAACTTAACGAACATTATAGTTTAATAGTTCGGATAAGTTAGATGAATTTAGGATATGGTACAATCGTAACCTTTGATGGTTGACATGTGGCAGTGTAGATGTGTGACAACCATAATTTTGTAATTAAATTTTAAATATTTATTGGATTGAATAAATATTTTTCGATGAATTAATTATTAGATTAAATAAGTAATTGATGAAATTGTGGTAGATTAATTTAATTATATGTGTTACATTTATTAAATTAATGTGGAGAATTTTTATTTGAAGTATGTGATTATGTGAGCTTATTGAATTAAAAGAAATATTTAATAAGCCTATGTTATTTTAATTAATTTAATTATTAATTAGAGATTTAATAATTTGACATTATTAATTAAATGAGAAATTTAATTATGTGACTATGTGCATTATTGAGAAATTATTATATTTTATTGAAATAAGATATTGATTTATTTTATAAAGGAGTGATATTATTTAAACTATATGATAAGGTTTTATGAAAATAAAGGGTTTTGAAACCTAGTATGCTAGCCAAACGTGGCCTTAATGGGGGTTGAGGGAAGTTACCCATGACTGGGTAACTGACCATCATCGCGTCAGTTTAGTTTTCTATTATATTAGACGTATTCTCTTTTCTTCCTTTTCATTTTTTTGCTAAGTCTCGCATAACAGAGAGAGATCTGATGAGAGTTTGAGAAATTTGGGAGAGATTGTGAGTATTGTGATTGTAGTAGAGAATTGTCATCCTTGTTCATCTATGCTTGGGTAATCCTCTTGACCCCAAATTTTTATTTTACGTCTTTTAAAGTTTTCATGAATATGGCTTTCATTCATTCTCGTAAGTCTCTGTAATTGGAAAATGGTGTTGTTGTAGGAATATATGTAGTAATTCGAGTAGCATAACATTTTTATTATATATTATATGGGATTCCATATCTTCAGTTTCATGAAATTATACAGTAAAAGATTTCAGAGTATGTTATATGGCCATATGGCCTTATACGTGATTTTTATATGTCAAATATAAATTATTTTGCAAAATTCACACATTAATATGATTATGCATGTTAAAATGAACTAAATGAAACTTGAATGGTTGGATTTGGCTTTATAACGAATCCGTAGCATTAAAATCCATGTTTTTGTTCAAGAACTTCAAGAACATCAAGAACAGTCCAATTTGCATGCTTTAATTCTGTGATTATGTGTTTTAATGGGTGAAAATCACTCCATAGATATTAAGTATTGATTAATTATGAATTCTAGCATGTGGGTATGTCTAAATTCGTGTAAGAATAAGTTGTTTGGAAATTTTTAGTCGTGTTCGCAATTTTGTGAATCTACTGAGAAGCTGAATCTGAGTCTCGTGGCTGAAATTCCTAGTTCTTTTCCATACAGCGCAAGTGTCATAGCTGACAGTGTCCCTTGTCGTATGATGCTTGACCTGGCAAAAGTGGAGAGTCGATATAAAAGTGGCCCTATAGCCACTTAGAAATTGTCCGAAAATGCAAATTTTTAATGTTCAAGTATAGAAATTACTTAGTGACCTAGTCTAATGAACATAAAAACTTGTTAGACATATAATGAGATATTAAAATGAGTTTTTACCAAGTCAAGAAGACAATTACATGTTATTTGAATCGTTGATTATGTAATTAACTTGTTGTTCGTGTAGCATTATATTATGTGAAAACAAGTATGATAAGTTGACTAAGTATGGTCATGAAGTCGAGATTAGACAAAGAATAACTTATGATGTTTAGTACGTTATTATTGATTGGTATTGTGAACGTAATTGATATGTAGGATTTAATTCAAAGAACGAGTTTGTTTAAGTGTAATCTACGCACGAGGCAAGTTTCTAAACCTTATCTTGTTACATTAAACAAGTTCTCTAACTCTACATTTACGTTGAGCAAGTTTCTTACCCTAAACTTTCCTTGAGCAAGTTTTTTAACCCTACTTGTTATCGTTATATAAGTTGATTAATTCATCTTTCGATATTGAGCAAGTTCTTATTATTGTTGATCAAGCCAGTCTTATATATTAAAGTTTATTAATCTTCAAGAATGATGTTGTTATACAATAATTATTCTATTGTATACCTTTTGGATGTTATTTAAGTTAAATATTCGTTCACTGTTAAACCTTGTTAGACTAGCGAACCCTTATTGATTCGACTAGTCCATAGTTGATGAGCGTTCTAAAATTTCAGAACCCCTTGATGAATTATCCAAACCAAACTTCCTTTGAGTGCGGACTCGAATGTCAAATGAGATGAACAACCTCAGATATAGGGATTATTTACACTTTAAGCGTTAAGATATTGTGCATGTGGTACTAAGGGTGATCCCCCTAAGTACGAGAAGAAGAGTCCATAGTCTTATGACTGTTAAAGGTTTCAAGTATAAACACTTGACAACCTAGGACATAGTTCAAGGTCTTATGACCCTCAGAAATTCTTTTGATTCTTGTTATTCATTCTTGATTCAAAAGTTGAGCTTTTATATTCGAAGATATTATTTCTCTCGCATGTTATTAATTATTGTTATATTGTTATACTTGTGGGAAATCGTACTCACTCTTGCGTATTAATAACATTGCAGTTAAGAATGAAAGAGCAGGCGAACCTTCCACTAGTAAGGGCAAGGGCAAGCTTAGCAAGTAATGAAGACTGTTTTATTAATGTGGTTATGCGATGTAATTAGAGTTGATGTTACTAAGACTTATTTATTTATGTTTTCCGCACAGATGTTTTAAGGTTAGAGTAACCTGGGATTTATTTATTATTCAGTTGATGTAACCCCATAAGGGGAGAGATTTATTATTTATTCTATCTATTGCATGGTTTGAAATTTATTTATGGGTAGATAGATAGATGATGCTTGTCTGATGAACACCAAATCCTATGGAAATGGAAGTCTGCGGATTTGGGGTGTCACGAGTTAGTATCAAAGTCAGAGGTTATGAACCTTAGGTGGGGGAACAACCTAAGGTAGTAGCCTTGTAGGAGATCGAGAACATAGTGATGGTAAACTCTTACCGAGTTCTAAGAAATGAATTTCTAAATTCATTGAAGATAATAAAAGACTTTATGTGCTTATGTGTTAATCTATGTGTTCTCTAGCACAGATTAGTAATTAAAACTTAAAATTTTATTGTCAAGATGTCTGATGTTGGAGAAGATAGTCGAGCTGGGGAGGAGGAACCCCGAGTACCTACGGAGGAGGAACCCCGAGACATTTATGTCATCAGGGAACAGCTGGCGCAGAGAGAGTCATCTCCTTTGATCACTGCTATTGGTCAAGAGCATGAGCCTGAGACTGATCTAGAGGAGGATCCTGAGGAAGAAGAGGAAGAAGAGGAGTTCCCACCGAACTCCATTGATGTAGAGATGTATGATGCACTCTATGATCGTAACGTAGAGTTGCAGGATCTTTGTTGGGATCTGACCGAAGGTGGTTAGTCGGTGATTACTATTGAAGCGGAGGATAGAGAGATTGTGACTCTTCACACACGTTTAGAAAATATGGAGTGGGATCTGGTTCACGAGAAGGGTCAGACCGAGGATAAGTCCGCAGAAATAAAGAAGTTAAAGAAGGATCTGAAGGAGAGCTCAAAGAGGCTTGCCATAGCAGAGGAGGGCTGGGTACGAGAATCGCGTCGTGCTGATCTCGCAGAAAATGATTGCCGTGTAAAGAAGGCTAAGCTTAGGGAGACGTACTCTACATTTCAAAATGCAATGGATAGAGTTATGAAATACTCAATCCAGTTTGAAGGTCTACCATCATATATGCTAGATCGCAGAACGATGTCTCGTATTATGGAAGAAGAACGTGGCAAGGCTATCCAACGTCTTAATAGGCAGTGATAGTATTAGTTTAATTATGTGAAAACTATTTGATAGTTAATGATGTAAATTCCGATGTGTTTATAAACAAAGGAATATTGTGATGTTTTAAATCCTGTAGATTCCTTATCTTGGGATAGTTGATGTAAATAGCAATGATGCTATCTTTTTATGTAAAGACTTTTGAATTAAATGAAATGTCAAAGTTTATTTGAAGTAATGTGTTAAGTAAGTTATGATTAAATGTTTAATTAAGTCTTAAATGTTTTAGAGAATGAGTAAAGATCTAATAAGCATATATTCTTAATAGAAATATGCCGCCTAGAAGACAAAATTGTCAGCAAGCCCAAGAAGGGTCAACAAACAATAACAATGACGCCAATGATAACTCCTTTCAGCAATTGGTAAACCTTTTAGCTGGAGCACTTAATAATCAACCCCAAGCTCCATGAAATACTTCGTTTAAGGACTTCAAGGTGGTGGGACCGCCAGAGTTTAAGGGTTCCATAAACCCAATCGAAGCTCAGACGTGGGTAATGGAGATGGAAAAGGTGTTCGATGTTGCTAGGGTAAGGTAAATCGGAAGACCGCTTGCTCTGACGTTTATCTTTGAAGTCCGAAGCCCGACTATTGGTGGCGAAGTAAACAAAGTGAGAGGAGGTGAAGGTGTAATATCCTGGGAAAGATTCAAAGAGATGTTCTTCGAGATGTACTTTTTGGAAAGTTCACAAAATCAGATGGAAGTCCAGTTTCTAGAATTGAAACAGGGAAGTATGTCAGTAGCTGATTACGCAGCAAGGTTTAACGAGTTGGCTAGGTTTGCCACATACCAAGTGCACAATGATGAGAGAAAAGGCAAGAGACGATTTGAGCGGGGAATGAAAGCCACAGTTGTATAGCAAAGTGTCAATGTTCCAATTGAACTCTTTTGCTGGAGTGTTAGAGAAGGCCATACTCGCTGAGGGTGGAAGTGATGTAGTAACGAAGTATGATCAGGAGCAGAAGAAGAAAAAGAGTGAAAAGGAAGGTAATAACAAGACTGGTGGGAGTAGCACTGGGGGTAATCACAATCAGAAGAGGAAGTGGTCTGAAAATACGTCGGTTGGAAGTCAACAAGGAGGGCAGAAGAAGAAGATCGAAGCGTGCTCAACTTGCGGAAAAACTCACTTGGGAGTTTGCATGAAAGGGAAGCGAGTGTGGTACAATTGTGGACAGAAAGGCCACATAACACCAAACTGTTTGAACCCAAAGAAGGGTTCCTGCTTCACATGTGGCTCAAAGGACCATCTTGCAAGAGATTGTCCTAAGAAGGGATCGGGAGGGACGAGTTCAGGAGGAAATAGAGGAAATACTGGTGGAAGCACTCTGACAATCGCAACACCAACCACAACCAATCGATCGACAGCCAGAACGTTCAACATGACAGTGCAGGACGCGGTACAGTCTCGCGATGTGGTGTCAGGTATCATTCCGATCAATAAAGTTAATGTTTGTGTGTTATTTGATTAGGGTGCTACTTGCTCATTTATATCCGATGACTTCGCTAAGAACTTAGAATTGTTTAAGGACGAGTTAGAATACCCCATGAACATAGAAATTGTGAATAGAGAAATTATCCCAGTTAAGTATGTGCACAAGAACTGTAGAGTAGATATTAAGGGTAATATCATGAGCGTAGACCTTATCCTATTAGACTTGGAGAATTTGATGTTATTTTGGGTATGGATTGGTTATCCAATTATGGGGCAATAATTGATGCGCCGGAAGAAGCGTATTAACCTTATGACTCAAATCAAAGTTTGTGTTTTATGGTAGCAAATCGCCTAGACAAGCGAGTTGTCGATGATGATGCGAGCCGGAGATTGTTAAGACAAGGCCGTGTGTAGGATATCTAGCTTACATAGTCGATGAGTCGTAAAGAGAATCCTAAAATTGATGAGATTCGATGGTGAGAGATTTCGCAGACGTATTTCCGGATGATTTGCGGGACTTCCTCCGGATAGAAGCGATTGAATTAATTATCGATTTGGCTCGAGAATGGCCCCAATATCGAAGGCACACGATGTCGAATGGCACCGGTAGAGATGAAAAGAACCGATGGTCCAACTACAAGAATTAGTATACAAAAGTATATTCAACCAAGCGTATCACCTTGGAGAGCCTTGGATTTTATTTGTGAAAAAGAAGGATGGGACGATGCGGCTCTGCATCGACTCTGAGAGAAGCTGAATAAGGTCACGATTAAGAATAGGTATCCATTACCGCGAATCGATGACTTGTTCGATCAGTTGAAGGGAGCAAGATACTTTTCAAAGATAGATTTGAGGAGTGGTTATCATCAACTAAAGATGAGACCAGATGATGTACCGAAGACAACATTTAGAACACGATACGGTCACTACGAATTTTTGGTAATTTCATTTGGTCTAACAAATGCTCCTGCAGCATTTATGGGCTTAATGAATTGAGTGTTCAAGCCATTTTTGGACAAATTCGTAGTGGTGTTTATAGATGACATTTTGGTATATTCGAAAACCAAGGAAGAACATGAAGAACATTTGAGGTTGACATTAGAGACATTGAGAAGAGAGAAGTTGTATGCTAAGTTTTCAAAATGTGAATTCTGGATTGAAAGAGTACAATTTCTTGGACATGTGATTGATAGAGACGAAATTTCGCTGGATCCCTCCAAAGTCGAAGCTGTGATTAATTTGGACCAGCAGAAGACGCCGTCGGAAGTAAGAAGTTTTCTTAGATTAGCGGGTTATACAGAAGATTTATTCAGGATTTTTCCAAGATCGCAACTCCGCTGATGAATTTAACTAGGAAATCGGTGAAATTTGTTTGGACGGAGAAGTGTGAGGAAAGTTTTCGAGAATTAAAGAGGAGGTTGAGTTCAGCACCTCTGTTATCTCTTCCAGATGACACAGGAAATTTTGTGGTTTACAGTGATGCATCGCATAAAGGACTTGGCTGTGTGCTTATGCAGAATGGCGAGTCATCATTGCGTCGTCGTCATGACAATGAAAGATTATGAAGAAGGGGTATCAGGCCCATGACTTGGAGTTAGCTACAGTAGTTTTTGCTTTGAAAATTTGGAGGCACTATCTCTATGGGGAGAAGTGTGAAATATATACAGATCATAAGAGTCTGAAATATATTTTAACACAAAAAGACTTGAACATGCGTCAAAGAAGGTGGTTGGGGTTAATTAAGGACTACGATTGTGAGATTCTATACCATCCGGGTAAGGAAAATGTGGTGGCCGATGCCCTAAGTAGAAAAGGTCGGGAGAAATTGATGATGTTGACCGCTCAGGAGGAGCTAATTTTAGCAATAGAGAAGCTAGAATTGAAAGTGAAGTATCATATGGAGATTGACGAGAAGCTGTTCCAGATGCAAGCTGGTACAACCTTACTGGATAAAGTTAAGGAGGCTCAACTTCAGGACGAAGAATGTGAGAAAGTGAAGAAGAAGATATCTGAAGGGACTGAACCTAGATTCAAAATAGATAGTGAGGGACTACTAAGATTTGAGAGCAAAATTTGGGTACTTCCAGTACCAGAGATTAAGGAAGAAATTTTGAGCGAGGCTCACAACTCAAGATATTCGATTCACCCTGGTAGCACCAAGATGTACCAAGATCTTCGACAACACTTTTGGTGGCAAAATTTAAAACGAGAGGTTGTAGAATGTGTTTCCAAATGCCTGATATGTCAGAAAGTGAAAGAAGAACATCAGAGACCGAGTGGGTTACTACAACCTTTAGAAATCCCAGAGTGGAAATGTGAACATATTACGATGGATTTCGTGGTTGACCTCTGAAGCAACTCGGAAAAGGCTACTGACGCGGCATGGGTTATTGTTGACCGATTGACGAAATCCGCACACTTCCTTCCGATTAGAATCAGATTCAACCTAGATCAGTTGGCAAGGTTATATGTGAAAGAGATTGTTTCAAGGCACGAAGTTCCGGTGTCAATTGTTTCTGATAGAGATCAGCGTTTTACATCAAACTTCAGGAAATGTCTACAGGAATCCATGGGTACATAGTTGCGAATGAGTACAGCATATCACCCTCAGACAGATGGACAGAGTGAGAGAACAATTCAGACATTGGAAGATATGTTAAGAGCTTGTATAATGGATTTTAAAGGGAATTGGGATGATCATTTACCACTTGTAGAGTTCGGTTACAACAATAATTACCACGCTAGTATTGGAATGCTGCCTTATGAAGCGTTATATGGTAGAAAGTGCAGAACTCCACTATATTGGGATGAAGTTGGCGAAAGACAATTACTAGGACCATAATTGGTACAACAAACAGCAGAGATAGTCAAAGTGATTCGAGCGAGATTGATAGCAGCCCAAGACAGACAGAAGAAATACGCCGATCCACACCGTAAGAATGTTGAGTTCGAACCAGGTAGTTATGTATTTTTAAAGGTCTCTCCTTGGAAGGGAAAGATCAGATTCGGAAATAAAGGAAAATTAAGCCCAAGATTCATTGGACCCTTTGAAGTTCTGAGAAGGGTTGGAGAAGTTGCTTATGAGGTAGCCTTACCTCCATCTCTAGAACATGTCCACAATGTTTTCCATGTCTCAGTTCTACGACCCTACAAACCCGATTACAAGCACGTGATTGAATATGAACCCCTACATTTTGACAAAGACTTGTCTTTACGAAGAAATTCTGTTCAAATTGTCGTATCAAAAAAGAACAAGTTACGAGAAATAAAGTAATACCTTACATTAAGGTAATTTGGAAGGAACCACAATATTTGAAGAAGCTACGTGGGAACTCGAAGAGAATATGATAAAAATTATCCTCATTTATTTACTTAGATTGTTATAAAGCGATTACGGGGGCAGAATCTTTGTAAAGTGGGGAGAATGTAGCAGACCGAATTGTTGAATTGTGATTACGGGGACATAATCCTTTTAAGAGGAAAAGATGTGACAACCATAATTTTGAAATTTAATTTTAAATATTTATTGGATTGAATAAATATTTTTGATGAATTAATTATTAGATTAAATAATTAATTGATGAAATTGTGGTAGATTAATTTAATTATATGTGTTACATTTATTAAATTAATGTGGAGAATTTTTTTGAAGTATGTGATTATGTGAGCTTATTTAATTAAAAAAAATATTTAATAAGCTTATGTTATTTTAATTAATTTAATTATTAATTAGAGATTTAATAATTTGACATTATTAATTAAATGAGAAATTTAATTATGTGACTATGTGCATTATTGAGAAATTATTATATTTTATTTAAATAAGATATTGATTTATTTTATAAAGGAGTGTGACATTATTTAAACTATATGATAAGGTTTTATGAAAATAAAGGGTTTTGAAACCTAGTATGCTAGCCAAACATGGCCTTAATGGGGGTTGAGGGAAGTTACCCATGACTGGGTAATTGACCATCATCGCGTCAGTTTAGTTTTCTATTATATTAGACGTATTCTCTTTTCTTCCTTTTCATTTTTTTGCTAAGTCTAGCATAACAGAGAGAGAGAGATACAGTGAGAGTTTGAGAAATTTGGGAGAGATTGTGAGTATTGTGATTGTAGTAGTGAGAATTGTCATCCTTGTTCATCTACGCTTGGGTAATCCTCTTCAACCCAAATTTTTATTTTACGTCTTTTAAAGTTTTCATGAATATGGCTTTCATTCATTCTGTAAGTCTTTGTAATTGGAAAATGGTGTTGTTGTAGGAATATATGTAGTAATTCGAGTAGCATAACATGTTTATTGTATATTATATGGGTTTCCATATCTTCAGTTTCATGAAATTATACAGTAAAAGATTTAAGAGTATGTTATATGGCCATATGGCCTTATACGTGATTTTTATATGTCAAATATAAATTATTTTGCAAAATTCACATATTGATATGATTATGCATGTTAAAATGAACTAAATGAAACTTGAATGGTTGGATTTGGCTTTATAACGAATTCGTAGTATTAAAATCCATGTTTTTGTTCAAGAACTTCAAGAACATCAAGAACAGTCCAATCTGCATGCTTTAATTCTGTGATTATGTGTTTTAATGGGTGAAAATCACTCCATAGATATTAAGTATTGATTAATTATGAATTCTAGCATGTGGGTATGTCTAAATTCGTGTAAGAATACGTTGTTTGGAAATTTTTAGTCGTGTTACGCAATTTTACATGACTCGCAGAAGCGGAATCGAGTCTCATGGCCATGGCTCCAACTCCTAGTTCTTTTTTCATGTATGCATAAGTGTCCGTCAATCACATGTACCAAGAGTCAATATAAAAGTGGCGCCGCAGCGCCACTTAGCAGATTTTCCAGAAAATGCAAAATTTTAATGTTCAAGTATAGAAATGACTTAGTGACCTAGTCTAATGAACATAAAAACTTGTTAGACATATAATGAGATATTAAAATTAGTTTTTACCAAGTCAAGAAGATAATTTCATGTTATTTGAATCATTGATTATGTAATTAACTTGTTGTTAAGTGTAGCATTATATTATGTGAAAACAAGTATGGTAATTTGACTAAGTATGGTCATGAAGTCGAGATTAGACAAAGAATAACTTATGATGTTTAGTACGTTATTATTGGCTGATATTGTGAACGTAATTGATATGTAGGATTTAATTCAAAGAACGGGTTTGTTTAAGTGTAATCTACGCACGAGGCAAGTTTCTAAACCTTATCTTGTTACATTGAGCAAGTTCTCTAACTCTACATTTACGTTGAGCAAGTTTCTTACCCTAAACTTTCGTTGAACAAGTTTCTTAACCCTACTTGTTATCGTTATATAAGTTGATTAATTCATCTTTCGATATTGAGCAAGTTCTTATTATTGTTAATCAAGCCTGTCTTATATATTAAAGTTTATTAATCTTCAAGCATGATGTTATTATACAATAATTATTCTATTGTATACCTTTTAGATGTTATTCAAGTTAAATATTCGTTCACTGTTAAACCTTGTTGGACTAGCGAACCCTTATTGATTCGACTAGTCCATAGTTGATGAGCGTTCTAAAATTTCCGAACCCCTTGATGAATTATCCAAACCAAACTTCCTTTGGTGCGGACTCGAATGTCAAACTGAGATGAACAACCCTGTATAGGGCATTATTTAAGCTTTAGCGTTAAGATATTGTGCATGTGATGGGTACTAAGGGTGATCCCCCCTAAGTACGAGAAGAAGAGTCCATAGTCTTATGACTGTTAAAGGTTTCAAGTATAAACACTTGACAACCTAGGACATAGTTCAAGGTCTTATGACCCTCAGAAATTCTTTTGATTCTTGTTATTCATTCTTGATTCAAAAGTTGAGCTTTTATATTCGAAGATATTATTTCTCTCGCATGTTATTATTCATTGTTATATTGTTATACTTGTGGGCAATTGTGCTCACTCTTGCGTATTAATAACATTGCAGTTAAGAACGAAAGAGCAGACAAACCTTCCACTAGTAAGGGCAAGGGCAAGCTTAGCAAGTAATGAAGACTGTTTTATTAATGTGGTTATGCGATATAATTAGAGTTGATGTTACTAAAACTTATTTGTTTATGTTTTCCGCACAGATGTTTTAAGGTTAGAGTAACCTGGGATTTATTTATTATTTAGGTGATGTAACCCCATAAGGGGAGAGATTTATTATTTATTCTATCTATTGCATGGTTTGAAATTTATTTATGGGTAGATAGATAGATGATGCTTGTACAGTCAACACCAAATCCTGTGGAAATGGAAGTACTGGATTTGGGGGTGTCACAAGATGAGACGAAAACTTATTTGTTGGTTGTTTCTGGGAAACCACTCAGAGTACCATATGGACTACTAGCACAGAAGTGATGTGTGCTGAGTCCTAAAGAAGTTATAAGAAGAAGATAAGAATGTAAATCATCAAAGATGATGAACGTTTTGAGTAAGACATCTCCATATGTCATGAAGCCGTAAATCGATAATGAAAGTTGGTCGCGTAAACTTAGATTGCAAGAACGCGAACTCTAAGAAGTAAAGTTAAGTAAACCAATGCATAAGTACAGTATATGACTAAATAGTGTTTAAGTTTTCTCCTTATGTGTTATATAGGAATTAGAATGAGCAGTTCAGTGTAAGCTGTAGCTGTGCATAAGGTAAGTTTCCTAACTTCATTCATATTCAAAATGAATGCTAGTTTCTTAAAATTCTTAGATGTTGAATTTGAGAAGTTCTGTCTATGTATGAATGTACGATATTTATATAAGGTGGTAGAACGTATGAGGCCTTGTGCCACAATGTGAACACTTTTGTGTTTCTATGATATGAACTGTTACGTGGTTAAACTATTCAATAAGAGAATGTTCTGTTTATACATGATCCATTATTGTAAGTCTGTGCTAATGATTCTAGCCAGACAAAATGTTTATGGAAAAAAGGTAGAAGAATGGAAGTATTTCAAAGTGAATGTGACGCCCCCAAATTCGGGTATCTTCCAACCTGACATATGGTGCTACACGGTACTCATAACTATACAATCATTCAATTGAAAAACCAATATAATGAATGTAATTACTATCTTCTTATTATAATCAAAGTGAAATCCATTCCCAGGTTCATAAACCGATTACATTGTTTGTTATTCGTAAGGTATAATACATACAACCATACTAATCTATTACACGATGGTTAAGTATACATCTTAGCTTTTCCCTTATCTTTCTTAGCATTCCCAGTACGTTCATCCTTAACTGCAATCATATAATTCACGCAAGAAGTGAGCATAACAAGCTCAGCAAGTTTTAACAAATGATAACATCAACACCACATTCGTGAATTATATGACAAATCATACATAACTGAACAAATAGTTATGAAGTATTATGAAAAAGTAATACTTTAACAATTCATAACATCAATTCCCAAAGTATAGAATAGATTAGGAATTTTGAACCGGTCGATAAACAATGAACAGTAGCTTTTTGTTTTCACACTTGAAAAGGATATCACAGCACTAAGGCTGTACATCCGCATTACTTACGAGCACTTCTAGGTGATCAACCTATAGTACTCTATGTTGATCAACATTCATCCGTTAAACGTATTTACATTTATGTTTTGGAAAACTCGCGTGCCCATCGAATAATCGATGAAAAATACTTTTGTTTGTTCAAAGACAAACCTTACCTTTAAATCCGTACCAATTACTTGGCATAGGATAACGTTAACATTTTTATATAGAAATATATGTAGACAAATCAATCTATATCTTCTGAATAGTCTAGCCGAGTTAAAACTGGCATTGACCCTTTCTTTAAAATCAGTCATGTAATTCAGTAAAATGAATCACATAAAACTTGACTAACTTGAAGGTTAGACAAGCGTTAAGAAAACTTGCCTTTCAGCGATCTTCAAATAACTTAATCGACTGTTCTCAGCCTTTATAAAATCTACATGATATATATTCACATAGCACACTGTAATTAGCTACCAAACAATTATTCACATTGTTTCTACCAACTTCTTTCTCTTCTATGTCTTAGTTAACTTCATTTCATTTAATAAAGTCAATTCGACTTATTACCCTTCATCCCGGATTATTAACAAACTTACGCTATTAATCGGACTCTATCATCATTGGTGAAGTACCATTGTTGTTTACTGATTATGGTTCATTAATAACACTTTGTGTTCTTCGTTCATACGTTAATAACATGCGTTCAATTCCTAAGTTTCATTATCATATACCTTAGTATATGCAATATAGGAATAGTTTTAGTACACTCATTAAGTGTGTAAACTTAACTCATATAGGTCTCTTAACATTTGAAGTTCAAACCTAAGTTATTTAACAAAGAACTCAGATCGGCTACCATGACGTGGTCTTCCTATACAATCTGATGACATGCGCCATTTCCAGGTTCTGATACCAAGTCCCGGTCTCGGCGATGCGGCACGAGACTCCTTCTTATGAGTGGCGCTGCGGCGCGACTCTGTAGTAGGCAATGACACTATGTCGGCGCTGTGGCACGATACTTAAAGCTTTGTCTGGCGCCGCGGTGCCAGACCTCAGCACCAGAAAAGTTTGAAAAATGAAATTTTTGGTGAGTTTCTCAGATTCATAACTTTTTCGTTATAAGTCAGATTTGGTCCATTCAAAAGCCTACACGTCATAAATGACATACTCTATGCGTTCATATAAGAATTCTACAATTTCAAATCCGTTAACTCAAAATTTATTATTAAGTTCATTTTTAAGCGTTCGTTAAACGTTAATGAGCGTTCAATACTCGTTTTCTCCGTTTTAAGTCGGAATCCAACGATTCTTGGGTCCACAACTCTTAAATACCCTATCTCACGTGTTGACATTGAAAAACAACGTTTTCAAGTCTCACGGCAACTTTTGACTATCAATCCAGAATTTCTACGTTTTTGACGTTTAACGTCTAATTACGTAAAATTCGCCATAACTTCGTTACTAGTGTTCTCTAAGCCAAATCACATGGAATACTCCATGGATTTCATATCTACATCCTAGCCTAACAAGATGCACATATTTAAGTATTGATGGAGTTTAATTGTTCATCAACAATCAACCCCAATAATCAATATTTTCATGATTTAAACCTACATCAACCCTTATGATTTCTATGTCTTCATGACTTATAAAGATTGTATAAATTACAAGTCATCCTTATTCCTCCATAATAGACATACACCACCAATTTATGATTCTTCATACTTAAAGAAATCAAAAGAGATGGAACTACTATTAAGGAATATTACCTTAAGGAATGTTGCTGTTCTTGCAAGAAACTCTAAAGGAAAACTTCAAAGTGGTATGTTCAATTGAGTCTAGCTCTTTCTCTCTCTCCAAATATATGTTAGGAAACTTGAAAAACCCTTAAATGACCAACTCTTGCTTTCTATTTATAAGCAATTGAAATGGAGGGCAAAAAGGTCATTATTCTCCCATCTCCTTACTATTCCCTACTTTATCACCAAGTAAAATACTTGGTGATCAAGTAGGTTTCTTGGCTTGCACCCCAAGTGGCCAGCCCACCATGCCCATGGGTCATCCCCATGGGTTTTACCCATTCGGTGACCCACCGGTTTGATCCACGGTTCAGTTTTCTTGGATCGGGCTTAATCATTCTAGCATTAGACTTTAGTTTGGGCTTAACCACTTAATTCATTGGGCTTACCTATTCAATTGTTTGGACTTGGCATAATCTAAATCTAATTGGATTATTATAAGTCTTAACTTAAGTTCCATAATACCAATCGTATTCTACACGTATAATTCACGTATTCTTCCCGTATAATACTCGTATGATAATCGTATTATACTTTGTATTAACTCTTCATATTATACATAGATACTAAATAGTATCATACTTGTATAACACACTTTATCATTAACGCAATCCCTTGTACGTGTCTCATTTCCTTCTCGAAAATCATTCTACTCAACCCTTAGGTTTTAAGTCCGCAGGCGAAAACTTCGTTTGCCACAAATGAAATATTATTAGATATTTCATCTCATCTTAATATTCTATCATTACGAGTTTCTCGGAATTTCAAAATAATTTCCCGAGCAGAAACGGATGAATGGTGTTTTTATAGGAATTTCCCGGAAAACATTTATTTTCATCTTGGAAATTCTAAACATTTAATTCTAACATGTAGCCAGATTACAAACCACATTAATACATTCTAAGTCATAGAACGACCTTCACATAGCTTACTCAAAAAATAAATCAATTAAATTCATTTAATCCACATAATCAAATAAAAATTTAATTATCATAAAAATTCGATTTTCTCGGGCGTTACATTCTCTCCCCCTTATAAGGATTCTATCAACAGAATCTCGCTTATAATTACATAAACAAATGAGGAAAATTTTTCTTCATTTTACTTTCGAGTGACGCCCCAAATCCGGGTCTCTTCCAACCCGATGATGGTGCTATACTTGCACTACCATTCATTCATTCATTCAATCAATGAATAGTCTCAAAAGGACTAATATAACTTCTATATATCCAAAATAATATTACATTCCCCCAGTTCTTTGTAACCCATTCATTTTTTTCTTGTCATAATATCAAATATATTACAAATCGCTCAACTATTCTATTACATAAGCAATCTAAGGGTTCGTCTTCGCCTTGCCCTTGTCCTTCGCTCGAGCCTTCTCGGTCCGCTTCGATCTTAGTCAGTTCATATGGTTCAAGCAAGAGTGAGCATGACTAGCTCAAAGAAGTACTATAATTCTAATAAACAACATGCTTGAAACATAGAACTCATATATCTTCAAGAATCGAATAATAGTTACGTAAGTACTATCGATAATTCAAAATAGCACTTCTTTTCATTCAAAATGCTTTCCAACAACAATATTCATTCAGAGAATATCAACTAAGGCTTGAAACTATGAGCGCTTCATAATTTCTTTTGAAAAGGACAACCCAACACTAAGTTCGTAAGTCCGAGATAGCTTACGAGCACTTCCGGGGTGATCAACCATAGTACTCTATGTTGATCAACACTACATTCATTAAACGTGTATACGCTTCTTGTTGTGGCAACCTCACGCGCCGTCGTTAAACGACAAAAACATTTTAGCATACTTGGTCTTCAATTGAAAACCATACCAATATAACTCAAGAAACATAAATCATGCTTGACAGAATCATAATATAAGTCTAGCCGAAAAGAATTGGCTTTAGACTTCATCGCTCAAAACTTCATGTGAAAGAATACATGAATTATAAAACTTGTCCAGATCGAATCGAACAAGGGTTAGAATACTTGCCTTCAAATATATTCTGCTTATCGATTAACACACGACACTTTAAGTCTCTACGCTTTCTACAATACATGATCATATAACATACCACATTAGGTTATATATAATCAAGTATGTATACTACTATATCTCTACCCTTCATCTCAATGTAAATCCTAACTTAGATCTACTATTATGGGTTTTCGCTTTCATTACGCCATTCACATTACATTCACTTTCAATTGATTATTAACTCTTAATCATCATGCATTAGTGTCTTACAAGTACCTTACAATGTTATGTTTATATCTCAGCCATTACTAACAAGTTCCTTTTCATTCTACACTTGTAAACATTCTTGTCCAACAAAACTCTAGGATCAAGCGCCAAGCGCTACCACACTTAACTCTCGATCTCGCGCATCATGCATGAAAGTTAGCAAGATGCATGCATTTTCCAAATTCAACATACAGGTGGGGCTTTTAAGGTCGGAGTCGCGCCACGGCCGGACTCAGGCTCGAGATAGTTTGCAAAATTTTGAAAATTTCATTTAAACTCCCTGACGACATAACTTCTTCAAGATAAGTCCGAATTGGTCCGCTCAAAAGCCTACGGTTCACAAATTATATACTCTATGCGCTCATAAAGAATTTTTATCTATTTGACTTCGCTTGCTAAAATTTCACCTATGAGTTCATTTTTAACGAAAATGATAAACGCTCGTGAACGCTCAACGCCGCTTTTTTGTTCTAAGTCGAATTCGATCATTTTCGAGTTCACAACTCTATAATGCCAAATATGACTTGTCTCCATCAAAAACCAACGCTTTCCGACTTCAAACACAAAATACGACTTCCATTCCGAGAATTTCACTTAATTCGACGATAATCGTCCAATCGTGTGAATTCTAAAGAAAACTACATTCTTAATGATTCTAAACGGATTTTAATCAACATAAGATCATTACAAGTTACTTATTAAACCAACTTATAAACAAAGTAGGTTTTGACATATTCTCATAAGTCATTGATTTATTCAACTTATGAACTATAAATCTTCATGCTCATGACTTATTAATAACTTAAGTCCACTAATCAATGTTCTTATGCTATATTCAATATACTAATCATCATATGACAACATATGATAAGTTCTTCATGGTTCTAGCAACTTATTAATGTTCAAGTTGCTTATCCAAATTATTCTACTTAAGTTCATTCCTTATTAACCTATTACATGATCTTAGAATACATGTTCATTAATAACACTTCCTTTATCATCCTATTATAATAGAGATGAAAGAACATTGACACAAGATCATTACCTTTGAAGTCTAACTTCTTCTTCTTGAAAATCTAACTTTGACTTAAAAGTGCTTATTTGCTCTACCAAATAAGTAGCTTATATTTGAGAGGAGTTGGATGAAATAACAACCAACAAAAATTGAAATGAGCCTTCTATTTATAGGCCATCCAAATCTAGGGTAGAATGGTCATTATAACCTTCCACCTCCTTAACTAACCTCCTCATTCCACCTCCTTAATCCTCCAGCTCCTTACTATTCATAACCTAGCAATTAAGTAAACTTGCTAGCCACTTCTAAAACTTGGTCACCACACTTTTTGTTTTCCCATCAAGCTTACCCATTTTACACTAGGTTTGACCCATGGATCAAGGCTTTTCATTGGGCTTTGATAATTAATCTAACTACTTTCTTAATGGGCTTGTGCTA
This sequence comes from Panax ginseng, assembly GCA_020205605.1. Classification (NCBI taxonomy): domain Eukaryota; kingdom Viridiplantae; phylum Streptophyta; class Magnoliopsida; order Apiales; family Araliaceae; genus Panax; species Panax ginseng. The sequence goes on along the minus strand of CM035149.1, from coordinate 54,052,849 downwards.
CATAGTTTGGACTAATGATATATCAAACACTTGGGCTTGATTGTCACATTATATTGGACTTCTCTTATTAGGCTAATAATCCTACAAGTCCATTACCTCTTATTAATAAACTTAAACATTTACCCCATGTATTCTCATATACTAACTCGTATATTAATTCGTAATATACGTTATTTTATTCTTCATACTTAATAGTACAATACGTCATATTATACTTACATTCATTACCTTCATATAATGAATACACATTATACGATCACAACTTTCTTCCTTTAACACTTAATAAACCTAACGTTCCCAAATTAAGTCCGAATGTGAAATATTATGATTTCCATACTTAGATTATTATTACATAATCGATATCACCTTGATATTATAACGTTACGTATTTCTCGAAAGTTCAAAAATAATTCCTAAGTATAAATCGATGAATAGTGTTTTTTGGAAAATTTCTCGGAAAGCTTTTATTTTTGTCTTAGAAATTCAAACACCTTAATTCTCCCACGTAGTTAAAATACTACGACATTCCGACATTTCTAGGTTATAGAACGACATTCATCTTATCAACACGTAATAATAATAAATAATATTATTTTATTTATTATTAAAAGTATTTACAATTGTTCGATTTTCTCTGGCATTACATTCTCTCCCCATTATAAGGATTCTGTCTCCAGAATCTCGCTATAAAAAAAATTACACAAATAATTGAGGGTAATTCTTTTTCACCATTTCTTCTAACTCTCACGTTGCTTCTTCTGCATCGTGGTTCTTCCATAACACCTTCACGGAAGATATGACTTTATTCCGCAGAACTTGTTCTTTTCTATCAACAATTTGAATCGGCGTTTCCTCATACGTTAAGTCCTTCTCGATATGAATAGGCTCATATTCTATCACGTGCTTATAATCTGGCTTATAAGGACGTAACACGGATACGTGAAATACATTATGTATTCGTTCTAGGTCTTGAGGTAATGCTATCATATAAGCTACCTCACCTACCCGTTTTAATACCTCAAAAGGTCCTATAATCCTCGGACTTAACTTTCCCTTCTTTCCAAAACGATCTTTTTTTTCCAGGAGATACTTTTAGAATACGTGACGAACCTACTTCAAACTCCCGATTCTCTCTATGCAGATCCGTAAACTTCTTCTGTCTATCTTGAGCTGCTAGAAGATGCATTTGTATCTTCTTGACAATATCCGCTGTCTGTTGCACCAACTCTGGTCCCAACATTCTGCGTTCTCCTACCTCATCCCAATACAGTGGCGTTCTGCATTTCCTCCCATACAAAGCTTCGTAAGGCGGCATACCTATACTTGCATGATAACTGTTGTTATACGTAAACTCCACTAATGTTAGATGATCATCCCAACTACCCTTGAAATCCATGACGCAAGATCTTAGCATATCTTCTAACGTCTGAATTGTCCTATCGCTCTGTCCATCCGTTTGTGGATGATATGCTGTACTCAAATTCAACTGCGTTCTTAACTGCTCTTGTAGACTCCTCCAAAAGTTCGATGTGAATCGTGGATCACGATCTGACACAATCGATATTGGTACTCCATATCTGGAGATTATTTCCTTAATATAAAGTCTAGCTAATTGGTCTAAGTTATACTTGACCCTAATTGGCAAAAAAGTGAGCCGACTTTGTCAACCGGTCCACTATTACTCAAATCGCATCATACCCCTTCTGAGTAGTCAGAAGTCCCACCACAAAATCCATCGTGATATTCTCCCATTTCCACTCCGGAATTTCTAATGACTGTAGCAAGCCACTGGGTCGTTGATGTTCGGCCTTAACTCTCTGACAAGTCAAGCACCTACTCACATATTCTATGATCTCTCTCTTGTTTCGGCCACCGTAAACTCGTCAAAGATCTTGATACATCTTAGTGCTACCAGATGAATCAAAACCTCAAACTATGAGCCTCTTGCAACACCGCCTTTAATTTTGTCTCATTCGAACCCAAATTCTTCCTTCAAATCTCAATAATCCTCATTATCAAGATCAGACTTTAGTATCTTTTTCATTGGCTAGCCGCTCCTTTACCCTAGCCAGACTCATCCGCTTTTGAGTTGTACCTCTTTAACTCTCTCTACGATGGTAGATTGCATCTCCGTCATAAAACAACATTTGTCCTCCTTCACTTGGCAAATTTCACTTCCAACTCCATCCTAGCCATCTCTCATTATCAACTCGCTTTGAGCCATTAATAAAGATAACTTTTCCCGACCCTTCCTACTTAAGGCGCTCAAAAATTACATCGGCTTTTCCAGTGGTGATACAGATTTCACAATCGTAATCCTTTATCAACTCAAACCATCTCCTCCGCCTCATATTCAACTCCTTCTCGTGTGAAGATATATTTTAGACTTTTGTGGTCCGTGTATATCTCACATTTTTCTCCATAAAGATAATGTCTCCATATCTTTAGGGCAAAATCATCATGGCCAGCCCCGTGATCATGAGTAGGGTAAACTTTCTCATAATCCTTCAACTGCCTAGATGCATACGCAATGACCTTGCCATGCTGCATGAGCACACAACCAAGTCCTCTATGCGAAGCATCGCTATAAACTACAAAATTTTATGTGTCATCGTGCAATGACAAAACAGCGCTTCACTCAATCTCTTCTTTAGTTCTTGAAAATTGTCCTCGCACTTGTCGTACCCAAGCGATTTCACCGCCTTCCTTGTCAAGTTAGTCAACTGGAGTAGCTATCTTCAAAAAGTCCTGGATGAATCTTCGATAGTAACTCGCTAACCCTAGGAAACTCCGCACCCTACCGCCATTTTTTGCTCCCCCAATTCATCACGGCTTCCACCTTCACCGATCTATCGAAATTCCCTCATGGTCAATGATATGACCTAAAAATTGCACCTTCTCCAACCAAAATTCACACTTAGTGAACTTCACATACAATTTCTCCTTCCTAAGTGTCTCCAACACTAATCTTAGGTGTTCAAAGATGATCTTCCCAAGATCTTAGAATAGACTAGAATATCATCTATAAACACCACGACCTAACTTGTCCAAATATTGTTTGAACACTCGCTCATCATATCCATAAATGCAACCGGGTGCATTTGTCAACCCAAACGACATCACTAGAAACTCGTAATGACCATAACGAGTCCTCGAATGTCGCTTCGCACATCCTCCTTCCTAACCTTCAACCGATGATACCCCGTTTAAATCTATTTTTGAAAAATACTTAGCCCCTTTCAACCGATCAAAGAGATCATCGATCCCGGCAATGGGTATTTATTCTTTATCGTTAACTTGTTCAACTCTCGATAGTCGATATACACGCCTTTAACGATCCGTCCTTCTTCTTGACAAATAAGATCGGTGCTCCCCACGGTGAAAAACTCTATTGAATGTACTTCATGTCTAATGCTTCTTGCAATCGCACCATCAACTCCTTCATCTCCACCGGAGCCGCCATACGATACGGCAGCTCTCGAAATCGGTGCCGCTCCCGCACAATGTCTATCACAAACTCGCTCCTATCCGGTGGAAGACCCGACAATTCACTCGAAAATACATCGATTTAATTCTCTCACTACTATGTATTTGTTCCATGGTTGCTACCACTCTCTCTAGGTATCAACCACATGACACGTATAACCTACGATCCCTTTCTCAAGAATTTCCTTGTTTGTGTCATGGTTAGACAAACACGAACGTCCCAAGCGATCTATTCCCGTAAAATACTACCCGAGGTTGTTCTAACATCTTAATGTTCACACATTTATTTTGACAATCTATAATTGCCCCATGGTTTACTAACCAATCCATTCCGAGAATTACATCAAATTCTCCTAACTTTATCTCCAGAATAAATCTATCGATAATTTACAACCACGTATATCTACACAACAACTTTTATGAACATCTTCAACAGGAATTATCACTTCATTTGCTACCTTAATATTTAAAGGTATAGGCAACTTTTTGGGAAGTAATCCTAATCGTCTAGCAAAATCACATGCTATAAACGAATAAGTAGCACCTGAATCAAACAAAGACGTGACGCATTGATATTGTTGATCTGAATAATACTCATGACGACATCCCCGATGCAACCGTGATCTCTTGGACTGTCATATTAAAGGTACGACCCATCGGCCTACCCGGCTGCGCTGGACCCCCAATAGCTAACTTACCGCTATTTGTGCCCAGATTCCCGTCCGTCCCCTTCTTCGGGCAATTCTTTGTCATGTGGTCAGTTGACCCACACACAAAGTATCCGTGATTCTTCTTCGGACTTGGACAGTTAGGCGCAATGTGCCCCTCCGATCCACAGTTGTAACAGATAGCCTTCCCCTTGGGACAGACTCCTAAGTGAGTCTTCCCATAGGTCTTGCAGGCCTCCATTCTTTTCTTCGGCTCTCCTTGTTTCACTCTGGTATTCCCAGAGCTAAATACCTTCCTTTTCTTATCCTCACCACTACCACTGGCTCCCTCGATCTTCACATCTACCTTACCCTTATTTTTCTTTTCTTTTTGGTATTGGCTCAACGCCTCACTACCACCTTCGACGATTATCTCCTTCTCTAAAACGGTCCCAAAAGAAGTACTTTGGAACACCGATATGCGGTTATAGAGCCATGGTTTCAAGCCCTGCTCGAATTGATGCACCTTCCTCACCTCAGTATCCACTTGATGTGGAGCGAACCTTGTCAGTTCATTAAACTTGGCGGTGTATTGGGGTGGCGTATTGGGGAACCGTCATGTCCCATTGTTTCAACTCCAAAAACCGCATCTCCATCCTCCCTTGCATGCTCGTGGGAAAGTAGTTCTCAAGAATATCTCCTCGAACCTATCCCACGCCGATTTGTTATCCCAACCCTAGCCTCGATTGGCTTCCCACCAAAAGTTGGCCTCTCCTTCATCATATAGGTCGCAAAGGCAACCTTTTGGGCCTCATCGACATTTGCTATTACAAATGCCTTCTATCTCCTTAACCCACGTTTGGGCTTCAATAGGTCCGTAGTTCCTTTGAACTCCCATGACCCACGCCTTGAAATCCTTAAAGGTAGTAGCTCGTATACTCCTAGATTTACGAGGATATTAGCCCTCGCTCTATTAAAGGCAAATTGTTATCGATTAACAAACTCCTGCATCGGATTAACCGGACCTCCCTCTGGTTGATTTATGCTTTCATCTTGATTACGTTGCACTCTTCTTGGCGCCATTTTGCTAATACAAGAAACACATTGCGTTATTATTCCTCTCTTTATTAGTTATCATTTAATAGTAAACAATAACTCCAACATCCATAACACATTGCTTTCCATAAAAAGGACTTATATTCATTCTTCGTAGTATAATACTACATTGGTTACATACACATTTAAGTCGATTATTATATACTTTCCCGCTATCGCTTTCCAAAAATTGGGATTTACAAAAGACTACACTTACTATACAAAAAGGGCTTTACGTCACTACTACTTACACAATATTTATATATTAATCTATCTACCACTAGTCTACATCTGCCTCAAGGCATTATCAAAATCTGCTTTGCAAGACCATCGAAATAATATCACGGGCTAATAGTATGTCGTGTTTTGCCCCACCTCCACCGGATATCCAAATTACCGTCATTGAAATCCATATGAGAACTCCTATAGATATAGGACATCCTCCCTATCTTCTGTACCTTAGTCTTTAGCTCCTCCTTGAGCTCAAAGACCTCGTGCTTTAAATCCTGGACTTTGTCCTTAGCCAAAATCCTCTCATCATGTTCCTACTCCCACATGGACACGACATCAGTCTTGTCCTCTATAACCATCTGGAGCTCTGCCTTCAACTCCTTAACTTCCTGACAGTAATGGATATTTCTATCCAACACTGATATGAAAAGAGACATCATCGACCCCACAGGAGCTATCTCTGCTACTATAGCCACCGGGTTAAAGGAAACTGTCTCTACCTCCTCCTCTATCATCCCGTCAAATACTGATATGTAGTCAGCTTCCTCTGAGTCTCCAGACTCAATAATCACCATATCTGGCTCTCCTACTATAGGGTTCGGTATAACCTCTACTTGGTTCATCGATTCTTCGCTAATGGTTTGCTCATTTACAAACATCTCGTTTACTCCTGACATCTATACAAAATAATTAAGTTGATTAGTACACGTCAGTAGAATAATAAAAACACATAACATAATCATAATGCATTTTTATAAGGTTATTTTCCTTTCTTGTACTTTTTGACTCTCTTAAGGTTATGACTTAAGGTTTTTAATCCCCCCTTAAGTTTTATAACCTAAGGCTTTGATACCAACCTATGACGCCCCCAAATCCGGGTCTCTTCCAACCCGATAGATGGTGCTACACGGTACTACCATTCATTCATTCATTCAATTGAATAGTCTCAAAAGGACTAATATAACTTCTATATATCCAAAATAATATTACATTCCCAAAAGTTCTTTGTAACCCATTCGCTTGTTCTTGTCATAATATCAAATATATTACAAATCGCTCAACTATTCTATTACATAAGCAATCTAAGGGTTCGCCTTTCGCTTTCCTCTTGTCCTTCGCTTCTCGAGCCTTCTATCCGCTCGATCTTAGCTATGTTCATATGGTTCAAGCAAGAGTGAGCATGACTATCTCAGCAAGTATTATAATTCTAATAAACAACATGCTTGAAACATAGAACTCATATATCTTCAGTAACTGAATAATAGTTACAAAGTACTATCGATAATTCAAAATAGCACTTCTTTTCATTCAAAATGTTTTCCAACAACAATATTCAGTAGAATATCAACTAAGGCTTGAAACTATAAGCAGTTCATAATTTCTTTTGAAAAGGACAACCCGGCACTAAGTCTGTAAGTTCGGCATAGCTTACGAGCACTTCTGGGTGATCAGCCCATAGTACTCTATGTTGATCAACACTACATTCATTAAACGTGTATACGTTTAAGTTGTGGTAACCTCACGTGCCTATCGTTAAACGACAAAAACATTTTAGCATACTTGGTCTTCAATTGAAAACCATACCAATATAACTCGTTAAGCATAAATCATGCTTGACAGAATCATAATATAAGTCAAGCTAAAAGAATTGGCTTTAGACTTCATCGTTCAAAACTTCATGTGAAAGAATACATGAATTACAAAACTTGTCCAAACTGAACTGGAACATGGGTTAGAATACTTGCCTTCAAAGCCTCGCCATCGATTAACACACACGACACTTTAAGTCTCTACGTTTCTATAATACATGATCATATAACATAGCACATTAGGTTATATATAATCAAGTATGTATACTACTATATCTTACCCTTTATCTCAGTGTAAATCCTAACTTAGATCTACTAATATAGGTTTCCGGCTTTCATTACGTCATTCACATTATGTTCACTTTCAATTGATTATTAACTCTTAATCATCATGCATTAGTGTCTTACAAGTACCTTACAATGTTATGTTTATATCTCGGCCATTACTAACAAGTTCCTTTTCATTCTACACTTGTAAACATTCTTGTCCAACAAAACTCTAGGATCAGTCAGCCAATGCATACCACACTTAACTCTCTCATCTCGTGCATGCACGAGTTAGCGAGATGCACACGGTTCAAATTTCGTGACAAGCACGACGGGCTTTAAGGTATGAGTCACAGCAATGACGTGACTCAGTGCCTCGATAGTTTGCAAAATTTTTGAAAATTTCACGAAACTCCCTGGACGCATAACTTCTTCAAGTATAAGTCCGAATTGGTCCGTTCAAAAGCCTACGGTTCAAAAATTATATACTCTATGCATTATAAGTCCAAATTTTATCTATTTGACTTCTTTTGCTAAAATTTCATCTATGAGTTCATCTTTAACGAAAATGATAAACGCTCGTGAACGCTCAACGCTTCTTTTTCTAAGTTCTCAAAGTCGAATTCATCATTTTCGAGTCCGCAACTCTATAATTCCAAATATGACTTGTCTCCATCGAAAACCAACGTTTTCGACTTCAAACACAAAATACGACTTCCATTCCGAGAATTTCACGAATTCGACGATAATCGTCCAATCGTGTGAATTCCGACAAAACTACATTCTTAATGATTCTAAACGGATTTTAATCAACATAAGATCATTACAAGTTACTTATTAAACCAACTTATAAACAAAGTAGGTTTTGACATATTCTCATAAGTCATTGATTTATTCAACTTATGAACTATAAATCTTCATGCTCATGACTTATTAATAACTTAAGTCCACTAATCAATGTTCTTATGCTATATTCAACATACTAATCATCATATGACAACATATGATAAGTTCTTCATGGTTCTAGCAACTTATTAATGTTCAAGTTGCTTATCCAAATTATTCGGCTTAAGTTCATTCCTTATTAACCTATTACATGATCTTAGAATACATGTTCATTAATAACACTTCCCTTATCATCCTATTATAATAGAGATGAAAGAACATTGGACACAAGATCATTACCTTTGAAGTCTAACTTCTTCTTCTTGGAAAATCTAACTTTGACTTAAAAGTGCTTATTTGCTCTACCAAATAAGTAGCTTATATTTGAGAGGAGTTGGATGAAATAACAACCAACAAAAATTGAAATGAGCCTTCTATTTATAGGCCATCCAAATCTAGGGTAGAATGGTAATTATAACCTTCCACCTCCTTAACTAACCTCCTCATTCCACCTCCTTAATCCTCCACCTCCTTACTATTCATAACCTAGCAATTAAGTAAACTTGCTAGCCACTTCTAAAACTTGGTCACCACACTTTTTGTTTGCCCATCAAGCTTACCCATTTTACACTAGGTTTGACCCATGGATCAAGGCTTTTCATTGGGCTTTGATAATTAATCTAACTACTTTCTTAATGGGCTTGTGCTACATAGTTTGGACTAATGATATATCAAACACTTGGGCTTGATTGTCACATTATATTGGACTTCTCTTATTAGGCTAATAATCCTACAAGTCCATTACCTCTTATTAATCAACTTAACATTTACCCCATGTATAATTCTCATATACTAACTCGTATATTAATTCGTAATATACGTTATTTCATTCTTCATACATAATAGTACAATACGTCGTATTATACTTACATTCATTACCTTCATATAATGAACACATTATACGATCACAACTTTCTTCCTTTAACGCTTAATAAACCTAACGTTCCCAAATTAAGTCCACATGCGAAATATTACGTTTTCCATACTTAGATTATTATTACATAATCGATATCACCTTGATATTATAACATTACGTATTTCTCGAAAGTTCAAAAATAATTCTCGAGTATAAATTGATGAATAGTGTTTTTCGGAAAATTTCTCGAAAAACATGTGAAATATTATGTTTTCCATACTTCGATTATTATTACATAATCGATATCACCTTGATATTATAACGTTACGTATTTCTCGAAAGTTCAAAAATAATTCCCGAGTATAAATCGATGAATAGTGTTTTTTGAAAAATTTCTCGGAAAGCTTTTATTTTTGTCTTAGAAATTCAAACACCTTAATTCTCTCACGTAGTTAAAATACTACGACATTCCGACATTTCAAGGTTATAGAACGACATTCATCTTATCAACACGTAATAATAATAAATAATATTATTTTATTCATTATTAAAAGTATTTACAATTGTTCGATTTTCTGGGGCGTTACAAAGGCGATACTTTCAGAAAGACAAAAGATCCTACATCGAATTCTCTTTTTTCTCTGTGAGGATCTGCATACTTCTTCTGCCTATCTTGGGCCGCTACCAATCGAGCATGTATTATCTTTACCATGTCCGCCGTTTGTTGTACCATTTCAGGTCCCAACATCCGACATTCACCAACCTCATCCAAACACAATGGAGTTCAGCACTTCCTTTACATACAACGCTTCATAAGGCGGCATGCCTATACTAGCGTGAAAACTATTGGTGTACAAAAATTCCACCAATGGTAGGTAGTCGTCCCAACTCCCTTTGAAATCCATAACGTAAGATCTTAACATATCTTCAAGCGTTTGAATTGTCCGTTCACTCTGCCCATCCGTCCGAGGATGATACGCTGTACTCAACCTTAACTGCATTCCCATTTTCTCTTGCAGACTCCTCCAAAAGTTTGATGTGAATCGTGGATCACGATCTGACTCAATCGAAATAGGTACTCCATGTCTGGAAATAATTTCCTTGACATACAGCTTAGCTAATTGTTCTAGGTTATACCTAACTCCTATTGGTAGAAAATGAGCTAATTTCGTTAATCGATCCACTAGCATCGTATCCTTTTCTTGTTGTTGGAAGTCCCACCACAAAATCCATTATGATGTGCTCCCATTTCCACTCTGGAATTTCTAACGGTTGCAACAACCCACTCGGTCGTTGGTGTTCAGCCTTAACTTTTTGACAAGTTAAGCACCTACTAACATATTCCGTTTTCTCCCTTTTCATGTTCGGCCACCAAAAGTTCTGACGAAGGTCTTGATACATCTTTGTACTACCAGCATGTATCGAGTACCTCGAACTATGGGACTCTATCATTATTTCCTCCTTTAATTCGGAATCATTTGGAACCCAAATTCTTCCTTCAAAATGAAGTAATCCCTCCTTATCGAGGTTATACTTAGTCTTTTCTTCATCTTCTATCATCTTATTCATCTGCTCGCATTCCTCGTTGCTTAATTGTACTCCCTTAACCCGTTCCACTAAGGTCGATTGGGTTTCCATGGAAAATAACATTTCCACTGCTTCTTCCGGTAACTTAACTTCTAACTCCATTCTTGCCATCGCTATTATCAACTCATTCTGAGTTGTTAACATTGACAGTTTCTCTCTACCCTTCCTACTTAGCGCATCGGCTACTACATTTTCTTTCCCCGGATGATATAAAATATCACAGTCATAATCTTTTATTAATTCTAACCACCTTCTTTGTCTCATGTTCAACTCCTTCTGTGTGAAGATATATTTCAGACTTTTGTGGTCCGTGTATATCTCACACTTCTCACCATATAGATAATGCCTCCATATCTTCAAGGAAAAAACTATAGCTGCCAATTCCAGATCATGAGTAGGATAGGCCTTCTCATAATCCTTTAATTGACGTGATGCATACGTAATGACCTTGCCATGCTACATGAGCACGCAACCTATTCCTTTATACGAAGCATCGCTATATACTAAAAAGTTCCTTGTATCATCTGGTAAGGACAATACAGGTGCCTCACTTAACCTCTTCTTTATTTCCTGAAAACTGTTCTCACATTTTTCAGTCCACACATTTATCACCGACTTTCTCGTCAGATTTGTCAACGGAGTAGCTATTTTAGAAAATTCCTGAATGAACCTTCTATAGTATCCTACTAACCCTAGAAAACTCCGAACCTCGGTTGGCATTTTCGGTTGCTCCCACTCATTAACCGCTTCTACTTTTGCTGGATCTATGGAAATGCCATCTTTATCAATACCATGTCCTAGAAACTACACTCTCTTGAGCCAAAATTAACACTTTGTGAATTTCGCATACAACCTTTCCTTCCTTAGTGTTTCCAACACTATCCTTAAATGTTCGGCATGATCTTCTGACGTCTTTGAATAGACTAGAATATCATCAATGAACACTACGATGAACTTTTCCAAATACTGTTTGAACACTGTTCATCATATCCATAAATGTGGCTGGCACATTAGTCAACCCAAATGACATCACCAGAAACTCGTAATGACCATAACGAGTTCTGAACGCCGTCTTAGGTACATCCTCCTTCCTCACTTTTAACTGATGATACCCCGTGTACAAATCTATCTTAGAAAAATACTTTAGCCCTTTCAACTAATCAAATAGATCATCGATCCTGGGCAACGGGTATTTATTCTTAATCGTTAACTTGTTCAACTCTCGATAGTCGATACAAAGTCTTAACGACCCATCCTTTTTCTTTACAAACAATACCGGTGCTCCCCAAGGTTACACACTCAGTTGAATGTACTTTCTGTCTAATAATTCCTATAATTGAACCATTAACTCCTTCATCTCAACTGGCGCCATTCGATATGGTGCCCTTGAAACTGGTGTCGTACCCGGTAACAGATCAATGACAAACTCAACCTCTCTATTTAGTGGAATACCCGGTAATTCCTCCGGAAATACATTCGTGAACTCTTGAACAATAGGTATCTGGTCCAAGGATGTTCCCACTCTTTGGGTATCCACAACATGGCACAGGTAACCTACACACCCTTTTCTCAACATCTTCCTAGCTTGTGTCATCTATAGACAACAAGAGCGTCTCGGTGATATACTACCGAAGAACACTACCTTGGTTTTCTTAGAAAGCCAAAGGTTCACACTTTTCCTATGGCAATCTATTATCGCCTTATGGTTAATCAACCAATCCATACCAAGAATTACATCGAATTCTTTTAACCTTATCGGTACCAAATCTACCGATAACTTATTACCTCTAATATCTACGCAACAATCCTTATGAATATGTTTAATGGGGATTATTTCTTCGTTTGCTACCTTAACATCTAAAGGTATTGCTAACTTTTCAGGGATTAAACCTAATCACTTAGCAAATTCACATGCTATAAAAGAACAAGTAGCACCCGAGTCAAATAACACATAAGCATTTATTTCATTAACTGGAATTATACCTGCTACCACATCCGTTGATGCAACCGCATCTTGGATGGTCATATTAAACGTACGAGCCGAGGGTCTACCCACTGATGGTGTTGGTCCAATAATGGCTAATTTACCACTACCAGAACCCTTATTTCACTCTAACCCTTTCCTCGGGCAATTTCTTGCCATGTGGTCCAATGATCCACAAACAAAACAGCCATGGTTTTTCTTAGGGTTAGGACAGTTGGGTGACAGATGTCCCTCCTGCCCATAGTTGTAGCAAACTGATTTCCCCTTTAAACAGAATCCTATATGAGTCTCTCCGCATGTCTTGCATGCCTCCGTCCTACGCTTAGGATCTCCTTGTTTTACCCCAGTATTCCTAGGGTTAAAACTCTTCCTCTTAGGCATGTTGCCACTCCCGCTGACAACTTCTGCCTTACTACCTCCCTCTACTTTATTCTTGTTTTTCATTTCCTTGTGATACTGAGACAATGCCTCACCACCACCTTCAGCTATTATCGCCTTTTCCAGAATGGTCCCGTTGGAAGCACTCTGAAATACCGATATCCTACAGTAGAGCTAGGGTTTCAAGCCCTTCTCAAACCTACGCGCCTTCCTCTCTTCCATGTCCACCTGATGTGGAGCAAATCTTGCCAATTCATTGAATTTGGCAGTATACTGGGGAACCGTCATATCCCCTTGTTTAAGTTCCAAGAACTTAATCTCCATCCTACCTTGCATACTAGTAGGGAAGTAGTTCTCGAAGAATACCTTCTTGATCCTGCTCCCAAGTAATCGCCTCTTTCTTGCCCCCACCACGGTGAGCCTCCCACAGATGGTTGGCTTCCCCTTCATCATGTAAGTCGAAAAGAAGTCTTTTGCGCCTCACTTACGTTTGTAATTACAAACTCCTTCTCAATCTCTTTCACCTATGTCTGGGCCTCTAAAGTGTCCGTCATTCCTCGGAACTCCGGAGGACCCACACTCTTAAATTCCTTAAAGGTAGTTGCTTTTGCTACCCTAGGTGCTACAGGAATTCCTCCCCCAACGTGGTTAAATGTTGCCGTTAATAAATTAACGAACTCTTACATAGGGTTATTAGTACCCCCCTGATTTTCATTATGAGACTCGGCCTCTTGGTTACGTTGTCTCCTCCTTGGCGGTATAATTCTTATTAAATAAAAAAAGTTTCATTATTATCTATTTAACTGCTTAGTTATCATTCTCAAATAACAACACATACCACAACAAGCACATTAAATAAAAACTTCATTATATTAATATGCTTTCATAGTCAAAACTATTTACATCATGTTTCCTTAGCCAAAAAGCTATTACATTACCATCCCGCAATTGTCTTCTACAAAATTGAGATTTACAAAAAGACTACCCTTTAATTATACAAAAGATACTCATAACTATACAATCATTCCATTGAAAACACAATATAATGAATGTAATTACTATCTTCTTATTACAATCAAAGTGAAATCCATTCCCGGGTTTCATAAACCCAATTACATTGTTTGTTGTTAAGTAAAGTGTATAATACATACAAAACATACTAATCTATTACACGATGGTTAATTATCCATCTTAGCTTTGCCCTTATCTCTCTTAGCATTCTCGATCGTTCATCCTTAAGCTGCAATCATATAATTCACGCAAGAAGTGAGCATAACAAGCTCAACAAGTTTTAACAAAGGATAACATCAATACCACATTAAGTGAATTATATGACAAATCATACATAAGCTGAACAAATAGTTATGAAGTATTATGAAAACAGTAATACTTTAACAATTCATAACATCAATTCCCAAAGTATAGAATAGATTAGGAATTACGAGCAAATTAGATAGACCATGAGCGATAACTTTTGTTTTTTTCATACTTGAAAAGGATATCACAACACTAAAAATTTGTACATCCGCATTACTTACGAGCACTTCTAGGTGATCGACCTATAGTACTCTATGTTGATCAACATTCATCCGTTAAACGTATTTACGTTTAAGTTTTGGCAAACTCGCGTGCCCATCGAATAATCGATGAAAAATACTTTTGTTTGTTCATAGACAAACCTTACCTTCAAATCCGTACCAATTACTTGGCATAGGATAGCGTTAACATTTCTATATAGAAAGATATGTATACAAATCAATCTATATCTTACGAGTAGTCTAGCCGAGTTAAAACTGGCATTGACCCTTTCTTTAAAACCCGTCATGCAATTCAGTACAATGAATCACATAAAACTTGACTAACTTGAAAGTTAGACAAGCGTTAAGAAAACTTGCCTTTCAGCGTCTTCAAATAACTTAATCGACTGATCACAGCCTTTACAGAATCTACATGATATATTCACATAGCACACTGTAATTAGCTACCAAACAATTACTCACATTGTTTCTACCAACTTCTTTCATTTAATAAAGTTAATTTGACTTATTACCCTTCATCCCGGCTTATTAACAAACTTACGTTATTAACCAGACTCTATCATCATTGGTGAAGTACCAATGTTGTTTATCGATTATGGTTCATTAATAACACTTTGTGTTCTTCGTTCATAAGTTAATAACATGCGTTCAATTCCTAAGTTTCATTATCATATACCTTAGTATATGCAATATAGGAATAGTTTTAGTACACTTATTAAAGTGTATAAACTTAACTCATATAGGTCTCTGAACATTTGAAGTTCAAACCTAAGTTATCTAACAAAGACCTTGCTTACGGCGGCCATGGCATGGGCCTTCTATACAATATTTGGCAGCTGCTGCGGCTGAGTTTACGATACCAAGTCCGGTCTCGGCTGTGGCGTGAGACTCCTTCATATAGTGGTGGCTGCGGCGCGACTCTCTAGTAAACAATGACAACCTTTGTCTTGGCGTATTGCGTGTACTTTAAAAGCTTTATCTGCGCCATGCATGCCTGAACCTCGACACCGAGAAAAAGTTTGAAAATAAAATTTTGGTGAGTTTCCTGGATTAATAACTTCTTCGTTATAAGTCCGATTTGGTCCATTCAAAAGCCTACACGTCATAAATGACATACTCTACGCGTTCATATAAGAATTCTACACTTTTGAATCCGTTAACTCAAAATTCACTATTAAGTTCATTTTTAAGCGTTCGTTAAACGTTAATGAGCGTTCAATACTCGTTTTCTTCGTTTTAAGTCGGAATCCGACGATTCTTGAGTCCACGACTCTTAAATACCCTATCTCACGTGTTGACATTGAAAAACAACGTTTTCAAGTCTCACGACAACTTTTCGACTATCAATCCAGAATTTCTACGTTTTCGACGTTTAACGTCTAATTACGTAAAATTTGCCATAACTTCGTTACTAGTGTTCTCTAAGCCAAATCACATGGAATACTCCATGGATTTCATATCTACATCCTAACCAAGCAAGATGCACATATTTAAGTATTGATGGAGTTTAATTGTTCATCAACAATCAACCACAACAATCAATATTTTCATGATTTAAACCTACATCAACCCTTATGATTTCTATGTCTTCATGACTTATAAAGATTGTATAAATTACAAGTCATCCTTATTCCTCCATAATAGACATACACCACCAATTTATGATTCTTCATACTTAAAGAAATCAAAAGAGATGGAACTATTATTAAGGAATATTACCTTAAGGAATCTTGGTGTTCTTGAAAAAACTCTAAAGCAAAACTTCAAAGTAGTTGTTTGATTGAGTCTAGCTCTTTCTCTCTCTCAAAATATATGTTGATATCTTGAAAAACCCTCAAATGACCAACTCTTGCTTTTTATTTATAAACAATTGAAATGGAGGGCAAAAGGTCATTATTCCCCCACCTCCTTACTATTCCTACTTTTATCACCAAGTAAAATACTTGGTGATCAAGTAGATTTCTTAACTTTCACACCAAGTGGCCCCCACCATGCCCATGGGTCATCCCCATGGGTTTGCCCATGGGTTTTACCCATTCGGTGACCATCGGGTTCGATCCACGATTTGGTTTTCTTGGATCGGGCTTAATCATTCTAACATTGGGCTTTAGTTTGGGCTTAACCACTTAATTCATTGGGCTTACATATTCAATTGTTTGGACTTGGCATAATCCAAATCTAATTGGATCATTATAAGTCTTAACTTAAGTTCCATAATACCAATCGTATTCTACATTATAATTCACGTATTCTTTTTATATAATACTAAATACGATAATCGTATTGTACTTTGTATTAACTCTTCATATTATATACATAGATACTAAATAGTATCATACTTGTATAACACGCTTTATCATTATCGCAATTCCTTCTACGTTTCTCATTTCCTTCTCGAAAATCATTCTACTCAACCCTTAGGTTTTAAGTCCATGAGGTAAAAACTTCGTTTGCCATAAATGAAATATTATTAGATATTTCATCTCATCTTAATATTCTATCATTACGCGTTTCTCGAAATTTCAAAATAATTTCCGGCGAAAATGGATGAATAGTGTTTTTTACGAAATTTCTCGAAAAAACATTTATTTTCGTCTCTTGGAAATTCTAAACAATTAATTCTAACACGTAGCGGATTACTAACCATATTAGCACATTCTAGGTCATAGAACGACCTTCACATAGCTTACTCACAAAATAAATCAATTAAATTCATTTAATCCACATAATCAAATAAAAATTTAATTATCATAAAAATCCGATTTTCTCGGGCGTTACATTCTCTCCCCCTTATAAGGATTCTGTCCCCAGAATCTCGCTTATAATTACATAAACAAATGAGGAAAATTTTCCTTCATTTTACTTTTGAGTTTCCACGTTGCTTCTTCAGCATTGTGGTTTCTCCATAACACCTTTACTGACGGTATTACCTTATTTCTTAAAACTTGTTCCTTCCTATCAATAATTTGAATTGGAAGTTCCTCATATGATAAATCTTTCTCTATCTGGATAGATTCATACTCTATTACGTGTTTATAGTCCGGTTTATAAGGACCCAACACAGACACGTGAAACACATTATGAATGCGTTCCATTTCTGGAGGTAAGGCTACTTCATAAGCTACCTCTCCTACCCTTCTTAAAATCTCAAAAGGTCCTACAAACCTTGGACTTAACTTCCCTTTTTTTCAAAATGTATCTTTTTCCTTTCCAAGGCGATACTTTTAGAAAGACAAAAGATCTACATCAATTCTCTCTTTTCTCTGTGAGGATCTGCATACTTCTTCTACCTATCTTGGGCCGCTACTTATCGATCGACGTATATTATCTTTACCATGTCCGTAGTTTTTTTGTACCATCTCGGGTCCCAACATCAAGCGTTCACCCACCTCATCCCAACACAATGGAGTTGACACTTCCTTCCATATACAATGCTTCGTAAGGCGGCATGCCTATACTAGCGTGAAAACTATTGTTGTACAAAAAATTCCACCAATGGTAGATAGTCGTCCCAACTCCTTTGAAATCCATAACATGAGATCTTAACATATCTTCAAGCGTTTGAATTGTCCGTTCACTCTGCCCATCCATCGAGGATGATCGCGTAATACTCGATCTTAAGCTGCGTTCCCATTTGCTCTTGCAAACTCCTCCAAAAGTTCGATGTGAATCGTGGATCACGATCGACACAATCGAAAAAGGTACTCCATGTCCTGGAAATAATTTCCTTGACATACAACTTAGCTAATTGTTCTAGGTTATACCTAACTCCTATTGGTAGAAAATGAGCCGATTTCGTCAATCGATCCACTATCACCCAAATAGCATCGTATCCTTTCCTTGTTGTTGGAAGTCCCACCACAAAATCCATTGTGATGTGCTCCCATTTCCACTCTGGAATTTCTAATGGTTGCAACAACCCGCTCGGTCGTTGGTGTTCAGCCTTAACTTTTTGACAAGTTAAGCACCTACTAACATATTCTGCTATCTCCCTTTTCATGTTCGGCCACCAAAAGTTCTGACGAAGGTCTTGATACATCTTAAATACTACTTAGGGATGTATCGAGTACCTCGAACTATGAGCCTCCATCATTATCTCCTCCTTTAATTGAAATCATTTGGAACCCAAATTCTTCCTTCAAAATGAAGTAATCCCTCCTTATCGAGGTTATACTTAGTCTTTTCTTCATCTTCTCCTCCTCTTCTTCATCTGCTTTCGCATTCCTCGTTGCTCATTTGTACTCCTTAACCCGTTTCCACTATGGTGGTTGGGTTTCCATGGAAAATAACATTTCCACCTTCCTCCGGTAAACAACTTCTAACTCCATTCTTGCCATCGTTGTTATCAACTCATTACGAGTTGTTAACATTGACAGATTTCTCTCTACCCTTCCTACTTAGCGCGCATCGGCTACTACATTTGCTTTCCGGATGATATAAAATATCACAATCATAATCTTTTATTAATTCTACCACCTTCTTCATCTCATATTCAACTCCTTACGTGTGAAGATATATTTGAGACTTTTGTGGTCCGTGTATATCTCACACTTTCTCACCATATAGATAATGCCTCCATATCTTCAAGGCAAAAACTATAATTTGCCAATTCCAGATCATGAGTAGGATAGGCCTTCTCATAATCCTTTAATTGACGTGACGCATACGCAATGACCTTGCCATGCTGCATGAGCACGCAACCCAGTCCTTTATGCGAAGCATCGCTATATACTACAAAGTTCCCTGTATCATCTGGTAAGGACAATACAGGTGCCTCGCTTAACCTCTTCTTCAGTTCCTAAAAATTGTTCTCACATTTTTCAGTCCACACATACTTCACCACTTTCTTGTCAGATCTGTCAATGGAGTAGCTATTTTAGAAAAGTCTGAATGAACCTTCTATAGTATCCGTAACCCCGAAAAACTCCGAACCTCGGTTGGCATTTTGGTTGCTCCCACTCATTAACTTCTTCTACTTTTCTTTGGATCCACGAAATGCCATCTTTATCAATAACATGTCCTAGAAAGCGCACTCGCTCGAGCCAAAATTCACACTTTGTGAATTTACATACAACCTTTCCTTCCTTAGTGTTTCCAACACTATCCTTAAATGTTCGATGATCTTACGGCGTCTTTGAATAGACTAGAATATCATCAATGAACACTCTGAACTTGTCCAAATCTTGTTTGAACACTCTGTTCATCATATCCATAAATCTGGTGGTGCGCATTAGTCGACCCAAACGACATCACCGAAAACTTCGTAATGACCATAACGAGTTACGAGCGCGCGTCTTAGGTACATCCTCCTTCCTCACTTTTAGCGATGATACCCGTGCATAAAATCTATCTTAGAAAAATACTTTTGCCCTTTCAAGCGATCAAATAGATCATCGATCACAGGCAGCGGGTATTTATTCTTAATCGTTAACTTGTTCGACTCTCGATAGTCGATACAAAGTCTTAACGACCCATCCTTTTCTTTACAAACAATACTGGTGCTCTCCCCGAGGAGACACACTCGGTTGAATGTACTTTCTGTCTAATAGTTCTTGTAATTGAACCATTAACTCCTTCATCTCAACTGGCGCCATTCGATATGGTGCCCTTGAAACTGGTGTCGTACCCGGTAACAGATCAATTACAAACTCAACCTCCCTATCCGGTGGAATACCGGTAATTCCTCCGGAAATACATCCGCGAACTCTTGAACTATAGGTATCTGGTCCAAGGATGTTCCCACTCTTTGGGTATCCACAACATGGCATAGGTAACCTACACACCCTTTTCTCAACATCTTCTAGCTTGTGTCATCGATTAGACAACAAGAGCGTCTCGGTGATTTACTACCGAAGAACACTACCTTGGTTTTCTTAGAAAGCCAAAGGTTCACACTTTTCTATGGCAACTATTATCGCCTTATGGTTAATCAACCAATCCATACCAAAATTACATCAAATTCTTTTAACCTTATCGGTACCAAATCTACTGAGTAACTTATTACCTCTAATATCTACGCAACAATCCTTATGAATATGTTCAATGGGGATTATTTCTTCGTTTGCTACCTTAACGTCTAAAGGTATTGCTAACTTTTGAGGATTAAACCTAATCGCTTAAGCAAATTCACATCTTATAAAAGAACAAGTAGCACTTTAGGAGTCAAATAACACATAAGCATTTATTTCATTGGTTGGAATGATACTGCTACCACATCCGATGATGCAACCGCATCTTGGATGATCATATTAAACGTCTGGTGAGGGTCTACCCAGATGGTGTTGGTCGATAATGGCTAATTTACCACTACCGAACCCTTATTTCCCTCTAACCCTTTCTTGGGCAATTTCTTGCCATGTGGTCCAACGATCCACAAACAAAACACCCATGGTTTTTCTTAGGGTTAGGGACAGGTTGGGTGATGAGATGTCCCTCCCCTACAGTTGTAAAAAATAATTTCCCCTTAAAGCAGAGACTCCCATATGAGTCTTTTCGCATGTCTTGCATGCCTCCAGTCCTACGCTTAGGATCTCCTGTTTTACCCAGTATTCCCGAGGTTGAAACTCTTCCTCTTAGGCATGTTGCCACTCCCACCAGCAACTTCTTCTTTACTTCCTCCCTCTACTTTATTCTTGTTCTTCTTTTTTTGTGATATCTTGAGACAATGCCTCACCACCACCTTGACTATTATCGCCTTTTCGAGAATGGTCCCGTAGGAAGCACTCTGAAAACACCGATATCTCTTATAGAGAGCGGGGTTTCAAGCCTGCTCAAACCTCTCGCCTTCTCTCTTTCCGTGTCCACGATGTGGAGCAAATCTTGCCAATTCATTGAATTTGGCGACATCTTTGAGAGCTATCATATCCCTTGTTTAAGTTCCAAGAACTTAATCTCCATCCTACCTTGCATACTAGTAGGGAAGTAGTTCTCGAAGAATACCTTCTTGAAGCTGTTCCCAAATAACTTTTTCTATTCTAGCCCCACCACACAGTGAGCCTCCCACCGATGGTTGGCTTCCCCTTCATCATGTAAGTCATGAAAAGAAGTCTTTTGCGCCTCACTTACGTTTGTAATTACAAACGCCTTCTCAATCTCTTTCACCCATGTCTGGGCCTCTAAAGGGTCCGTCGTTCCTCGGAACTCAGGAGGACCCACACTCTTAAATTCCTTAAAGGTAGTTGTTCTTACTACCCCCTAGGTCTCTACAAAATTCCTCCCCAACTTGGTTAAATGTTGTCGTTAATAAATTAACGAACTCTTGCATAGGGTTATTAGGACCCTCCTGATTTTCATTATGAGACTCGGCCTCTTGGTTACGTTGTCTCCTTCTTGGCGGCATAATTCTGATTAAATAAATAAAGTTTCATTATTATCTATTTAACTGCTTAGTTATCATTCTCAAATAACAACTCATACCACAACAAGCACATTAAATAAAAACTTCATTATATTAATATGCTTTCATAGTCAAAACTATTTACATCATGTTTCCTTAGCCAAAAAGCTATTACATTACTATCCATGATTGACTTCTAAAAATTGGGATTTACAAAAAGACTACCCTTTAATTATACAAAAGAGGGTTTTACGTCACTACCTATATACAAAAAGATCTAACGATCTACTAACACTGTCGTACGACATTCTCATGTTTCTGATTTGCTAAAATCGAAACAATATCTCGACTAATGGTATGTCGAGTCTGCCCTGACTCAATAGAATAACAAGCGATTTTTAGCTTGAAATCCTCATGAGCGCATTCGTGGATGTATGACATCCTAGCTATCTTCGGTCTTTTCAACCGGTTTCTTTTTGAAGCTCAACGACCTCTTCCTTATAGTCTCTCGCCTTATCCGTCATCGGCACTTTTCTCATCCGTGCTCGACTCAAAATCCGCCTCTGCGATTCCTTCCCTCATATAGGCGGTTATCTCCTCGTTCTACGTATACGCTACCACCATAATGCGCGGATGCATTTCCTATCCAACACTTTGCCGGATACAATGATCTCATTGCATCCGGAGGTGTTGGCTCTGATAGGTATATCACCGTGTTAATCGATGTTACCTCCATCTCCTCCTCCACGTCGATCATCATATTTAGATATGATGTTATCCCCATTGTCTCCTCGGAGTATTCCTCCTCAGAGATGTACTCTTCAATATCAGAGTCTTCCAGAACCACTAACGGTACCCTCACTTGGCTTTGGCATCAGTACTATCTCCACTTGGTTCACCGACTCCTCACTTATCTCGTGAATGTCTCTAAACATCAAGCTATCGTTTGACATCTACAAAACACATAACACGTTGATTAGTACATAATACACAATAGTATAAGCACAAATCACATTTAATTTATTTAAGATTAATTTCCATCTTTTAAATCTTTCGGTACTGAGCTTTCTCAATACCTTATTAATTCATTTGACTTGAATTTCTTTCTTGGACTTTACCTTCCTTACGAGGTTATTAGCCTAAGGTTCTTCCCCCTAAAGTTTATAACCTAATGCTTTGATACCACTTTGTGGCCCCCCCAATTTGGGTATCTTCCAACTTGACATATGGTGCTACTACGGTACTCATAACTATACATCATTCCATTGAAAACAACATAATGAATGTAATTACTATCTTCTTATTACAATCAAAGTGAAATCCATTCCCGAGTTCATAAACCGATTACATTGTTTGTTGTTAATAAGGTATAATACATACAAACATACTAATCTATTACCATGATGGTTAATTATCCATCTTAGCTTTGCCCTTATCTCTCTTAGCATTCTCGATCGTTCATCCTTAAGCTTACTGATCATATAATTCACGCAAGAAGTGAGCATAACAAGCTCGACAAGTTTTAACAAAAGATAACATCAATACCACATTAAGTGAATTATATGACAAATCAGACATAACTGAACAAATAGTTATGAAGTATTATGAAACAGTAATACTTTAACAATTCATAACATCAATTCCCAAAGTATAGAATAGATTAGGAATTCTGAACCGGTCGATAGACCATGAACAGTAACTTTCTGTTTTCATACTTGAAAAGGATATCACAGCACTAAGGCTGTACATCCACATTACTTACGAGCACTTCTAGGTGATCAGCCTATAGTACTCTATGTTGATCAACATTCATCCGTTAAACGTATTTACGTTTAAGTTTTGGCAAACTCGCGTGCCCATCGAATAATCGATGAAAAATACTTTTGTTTGTTCATAGACAAACCTTACCTTCAAATCCGTACCAATTACTTGGCATAGGATAGCGTTAACATTTCTATATAGAAAGATATGTATACAAATCAATCTATATCTTATGAGTAGTCTAGCCGAGTTAAAACTGGCATTGACCCTTTCTTTAAAACCAGTCATGCAATTCAGTACAATGAATCACATAAAACTTGACTAACTTGAAAGTTAGACATGCGTTAAGAAAACTTTGCTTTCGGCGTCTTCAAATAACTTAATCGATTGATCCTGACCTTTACAAAATCTACATGATATATTCACATAGCACCTTATAATTAGCTACCAAACAATTACTCACATTGTTTCTACCAACTTCTTTCTCTTCTATGTCTTAGTTAACTTTATTTCATTTAATAAAGTCAATTCGACTTATTACCCTTCATCCGAACTTATTAACAAACTTACGTTATTAATCGGACTCTATCATCATTGGTGAAATACCAATGTTGTTTCTGGATTATGGTTCATTAATAACACTTTGTGTTCTTCGTTCATAAGTTAATAACATGCGTTCAATTCCTAAGTTTCATTATATATATACCTTAGTATATGTAATATAGGAATAGTTTTAGTACACTCATTAAGTGTATAAACTTAACTCATATAGGTCTCTGAACAATTGAAGTTCAAACCTAAGTTATCTAACAAAGACCTTTTTCGGCGCCATGGCGTGGCCTTCTATATAATATTTGGCGTTGCTGGCCTTGGTTTGCGATACCAAGTCCCGGTCTCGGTTTTGCGCGCGAGACTCCTTCATATGAGTGGCGGCTGCGGCTGACTCTCTGAGCGATGAAAGACAATGACAACTTGTATGGCGTACTGCGGCGTGGCACTTAAAGCTTTATGCAGCGTAGCGGCGGCGCGGACCTCGACACCGAAAAAGTTTGAAAAATAAAATTTTGGTGAGTTTCCGGATTCATAACTTCTTCGTTATAAGTCCGATTTGGTCCATTCAAAAGCCTACATCATCATAAATGACATACTCTACGCGTTCATATAAAAATTCTACACTTTCAAATCCGTTAACTCAAAATTCACTATTAAGTTCATTTTAAGCGTTAGTTAAATGTTAATGAGCGTTCAATACTCGTTTTCTTCGTTTTAAGTCGAATCAAGCGATTCTTGAGTCCACGACTCTTAAATACCCTATCTCACGTGTTGACATTGAAAAACAATGTTTTCAAGTCTCACAACAACTTTCGACTATCAATCCGAATTTCTACGTTTTTCGACGTTTAACGTCTAATTACGTAAAATTACGCCATAACTTCGTACTAGTGTTCTATAAGCCAAATCACATGGAATACTCCATGGATTTCATATCTACATCTAACCAAGCAAGATGCACATATTTAAGTATTGATGGAGTTTAATTGTTCATCAACAATCAACCCCAACAATCAATATTTTCATGATTTAAACTTATATCAACCCTTATGATTTCTATGTCTTCATGACTTATAAAGATTGTATATATTACAAGTCATCCTTATTCCTCCATAATAGACATACACCAAATTTATGATTCTTCATACTTAAAGAAATCAAAAGAGATGGAACTACTATTAAGGAATATTACCTTAAGGAATCTTGGTGTTCTTGAAGAAACTCTAAAGCAAAACTTCAAAGTGGTATGTTTGATTGAAGTCTAGCTCTTTCTCTCTCTCAAAATATGTTGAATACTCTTTGAAAAACCCTCAAATGACCAACTCTTGCTTTCTATTTATAAGCAATTGAAATGGAGGGCAAAAGGTCATTATTCCCCACCTCCTTACTATTCCTACTTTTTATCACCAAGTAAAATACTTGGTGATCAAGTAGGTTTCTTAACTTTCACCCCAAGTGGTAGCCCCACCATGCCCATGGGTCATCCCCATGGGTTGCCCCATGGGTTTTACCCATTCGGTGACCCATTGGTTCGATCCACAGTTCGATTTTCTTGGATCGGGCTTAATCATTCTAACATTGGGCTTTAGTTTGGGCTTAACCACTTAATTCATTGGGCTTACATATTCAATTGTTTGGACTTGGCATAATCCAAATCTAATTGGATTATTATAAGTCTTAACTTAAGTTCCATAATACCATCATTATTCTACATTATAATTCACGTATTCTTCCATTATAATACTCGTGCGATAATCGTATTGTACTTTGTATTAACTCTTAAGTATTATACATAGATACTAAATAGTATCATACTTGTATAACACGCTTTTTATCATTATCTTAATTCCTTCTACGCGTCTCATTTCCTTCTCGAAAAATCATTCTACTCAACCCCCTTAGGTTTTTTAAGTCCATGACGAAAACTTCGTTTGCCATAAATGAAATATTATTAGATATTTCATCTCATCTTAATATTCTATCATTACGCACGCATTTCTTCGAAATTTCAAAATTTCCCTTTCGGCGATGATGGATGAATAGTGTTTTTACGAAATTTCTCGAAAAACATTTATTTTCGTCTTGGAAATTCT
This sequence comes from Panax ginseng, assembly GCA_020205605.1. NCBI lineage: Eukaryota > Viridiplantae > Streptophyta > Magnoliopsida > Apiales > Araliaceae > Panax > Panax ginseng. Next base: position 54,026,504 of record CM035149.1, on the reverse strand, counting down.
AAACAATTAATTCTAACATTTGGCGTAGCGATTACTAACCATATTAATACATTCTAGGTCATGACTTCTTTGCGACCTTCACATAGCTTACTCACAAAATAAATCAATTAAATTCATTTAATTCACATAATCAAATAAAAATTTAATTATCATAAAAATCCGATTTTATTTGTAATGAAAGGGGTTATAAGGTTTTAGAACCTGAGATTTGAGAATGTATGCTATTATATTTCAGTATATAATGATGTATCTTTGGAAGAATGATGTACTCGTGACGCATGGAATCCGGGTGTGAAGATAGGCCAGATTTTGGGGCATGACAAGTTAGTATCAAAGCTGATAGGTTATAAATCTTAGGTATGAGTACCTAAGACTATAATCGTATAGAGAAGGATAAGAAGATCACCACGTGATCATAGTGAATCGTAGTAACAGATGAGCTATTAAACGATGAATGATTTATAGCTAATGCTATGAATTAATGGTACTATGAAGTAGTACGGGAATAAGAACTCAGATTGAGTTATAAAGGATAACATACGAATTAAAGAAAATTTGTATTAAGTAAAGAGAAATTTAGAAGTTGTAAAATTTCAATTGAGGACTTATGTGATAGCTGAGTTGTATGAACCTTTGTTATGGGCAGAGGTTTGTGCTTGGTGTGACAACTGCTTAGCTTATTACAGTTATAATCATTGGAGTTGGTTGCACTATCAAGATGTATATGACGAGAAGGTGAATCTTTTCTCATGTATATACTTGATAGGTAGAGAACGATAAGGTAGGTGTGAGTTCTTGAAACTCATACTTATGGTAAGTTTGTGACTCATAATCATATGGTATGTTTTTGAACTTCTTAGCGAATGGACGTCTATGGTCTGTCTGGGATAGTTTTTAAACTTATATTATTGTGGAAAGTTCCTGAACTCATAATGTGTGGTAAGTTGATGGACTGTACTAAGGTATAGGGATGTTTAGACTGAAAGCGTGTATTTTCAGTAGAATTAGCCTTGAAGGTGCTAGAGAAGATTAAGTATTGTCGCAAGTAAGACAATAAAGGAAGATGGAGAATAGGATATTCCAAGTCATCTAGCTATGCTAGATTTCGAACTTTATTGAAATTGTGCTTATGTATGCGCGTTTTAAAAAGGAAAGAATTGCTTCAACTTTTGGAACCAATGGATTTTAAAAGAACTATTCTTGGTATGTCTATGCTAATTGTTTCAGCTAGACAGAAATTGATTTGAAATATCAAAATGAATTTTATATCATCCGTGCATTCGATGCAAGGATGGTAAAAGGATGGAGTTATTAATGTAATTGAACCTGGTGTTGGATGTGATCTTAGGATCAACAACCCACTATGGTATGATTTATAATGACGAAGTCACATACGGACGAAGTCCTCAATGTACTGTGAAAAGTACGGTATCATGACGTCATAAAACATTTTGAAGTATTGTAAAAGAATTTAAAGAAGTGGTCTATGACAATTAATTTGACTAGACGAATGTTTCCAGTTGATATCCAATTTATTGGTATGGTCTAAGCTACTTGATTTGGCTAAGATGAATGGTATGTCATGATTATAAGAAAATCGAGCTTTCTTTGAAGAAGTTGTTCCAAACCAAATTGTTTTGGTGCGGAATCTAATGATTAAGTCTGAGTTGAACACACCCCGAAATGGGGTTATACAATGGGTTGATCGTTTACATATGAAAGAGGTAGTTTACTTTCTTGGTGATTGTAAACTGATCGTGGAAGAAGGTTTACGGCGTCATGCTATTAAACCTAGTAAGAGTTCATGGTCAATTTGACCCCTCAGAAAAAGTATGAAATATTTTAAAGGAATTCTTATATTCCTCGTTGTTCATTCTACTACATAATTCTTGATAAGTTATGAAGGTGAGAGAATGTTTGAAAGATAAGAACTTCTTTGAAGAGAAGTTGAGAAGAAGGGTAAGCTAAAATTTTGAGGACGAAATTCTATGAAGAAGGGGTGAATGTGATGACCCGGGAATGGGTGTTGTTTTAAGAAATTCCGAGGATGGAATTTTTATAGGGGAGGAAGGATGTGACAACCTGGAAATTCGGATTGTCCATAATTTAAGTTTAAAGAATTAGTTATTAATAAAATAAATTTTTATTAATAATATTTTGTGCTATGTGTTTATTAATCATTCTAGAACCTAGGATGATTATAAATCGGGAGGATTCTGGCTACGAGCTAGACTGAACGAGTAAAAATTTTCAAGACAAAAATAAAAAAGTGTCGGGAACAAAAATATTTTTGGGGAAAAAAGACGAAATAGGCACTATTCACCCGACGAAACCCTAAGGATTAGGGTTTGAATAACCTAAGACTTTTCGAGAGTTCGGTATGTCTAAATAACATTCCATCGAAAGATTTGACAATAATATATCGTGAAAAGTTAAGTAAGCCGATAAAAGTTTTTCTCAAAAAGCGTGTAGAAATCAGACGAAATAAAAATGACGAAAAGTATGTTATGGGAAAATGTGATCCTAAGAATACGTAAAAGTTAATTGGTAAAGGAAAGATGAAATATCCAAAAATATTTGGATTCTGAGAATCACAGTTTTTAAAACTTTCGGATAAAACCCGAAAGACGGAACCATGAAACTTTCAAGGGAAGCTACGTGAATAGTAAGGAGGTGGGAATAGTAAGGCGGTTTGGCCAAATGACCAAAATGCCCCTAGCCTTGAAAATCTATAAATAGGAAGCTAATTTCATTTGAATGAGATTTTGAAAATCTTACAACATAAGAGAGAGAGAGAGAGAGAGAGAGAGAGAGAGAGTTTGGATGGGAGAAAGAAGAGGAAAAGGAGGAGGAAAGGTTGCTCGTGAGCAAACTTTGTCCGACGGAAAGAGATTAAAGAAAAAAGGTAATCCGTAACCTAATCTCTTATAAATTTTCTTTAAGTTTTATATGTTTAAAACATAGCTTAATGAGAATAAGGAGTAAATGATGTTAGGAATGATTTCATATGGTTGAAATCATGAGAAAATGAAGAAATAAGAATGTGAGGATTATGTTAAAAATTTCTTAAGGAAGTATATGATTCGTAATGAATTTGAGCGATCCGAGTGAATCATATGAATGATACGGTGAAATAAGTAAGGAATGATGTTTTATAACATCGAATTCAAAGAAAAAGTAAAATCGTAATCAAAATATCAATTAAAAATGAAGAAGAAACGAAGAACATGAAGAACACGCGAAGAACACGAAGAACGTTGTTGATGGACAAATTTAAAACCATCGTAGTGTAATTATTGTTGATGAACAAGTTTAAAACCATCGTGTATAAGTTAGATGCTTATTTTGTGGTTAGGAACGGTAGAAACATTCATGAAGAACAGATTAAAACTGAGCTATAACGAAGTTATGGCAAATTTTTTGTAAAAGATGAACGAGAATTAGAAAGGTAGTAAATGAACCCGAACGTGTAGGGTTTCATAAGAATGTAAGAAAATGTAGAAAATGTGAATCGTGGACTCAAGAACGAATGAGTTCTGAGTTAAGATAACAGAATTACGGATGAATGAATGAAGAACACTAATAACGTAAAAATGAACGAAGGATGAAGATCAAGCCAATTGAATGGAACGTTAACGGATTCAGAATGAAGTTCTATCTAAGGGGTATTGAAGTATGTAAGATAAAGAAGAGAATGGCTTTGGAACGACCTCATTCTGAGTTATAGCAAAGAAGTTATGGAAGCGGGAAGTAAGCATCTCAGAACGATCAAACACTTAGAAATTTTTTTAAGAATTAGGGCTTGGCACCGCGGCCCAGCCATGCCTTGTAAGGTGGCACTGCAGTGCCAGACTGGGGAGCCAAGTACTGAATACTCGCACCACGGTGCGAGAGATAGAAGGGAGAGTGGCGCCACAACGCTGGTGTAGGGAAAAAGCCAGAGAAGAACTTTTAACTGCTCAACTCTCGGGGGAAACGTATGAGAAGATAAAGAACATAATGTTCAACCAATGTAACACATTATCAAGTGATTTAAACCTTTAGTAAAGGTTGAACGGAAAGATTAAACGACAAAGAATGTAGACGCGGGTTACGGAACTGATATCCGGGGGCCGTAGTCGCGATAAACGAACGTGGGGGATTGCTATGATTGTGATTCCTTAGACGTTGAGTGATGAGGGTAATGAATAACATTTTGATGTTATGAAGTGGTAATGAGAGATAAGTTTAAAGCGTATAGACGATGTAAATGCAACATAGTTGCGATGAATGACCGGTCTTAGCATACAACGAACAGTATGGCTTCAACATTAAGGAAGAATAATGAATGGTATTAAGAAAGCCGTAGCGAACGGTAAGAAGATTAATGGAAGTCGATAGTGATTCAGATAGAGAATATTAAAATGAAATGTAAGCGTTAAACACTTTAATCGACGTGAAGGTTGAGTGTACACAAATACTAAGCGGATAGAACCTACACCCTGTGTATGGTTTGACCATAAGATAATGAAGATCAATAACTAAACCATGAACGGTGAAGAACTGAATTAAAGATAATGACGTTTAACTTAAAGAAGCTGAGTTAATGATTAACTTGAATGATCGTTCTGAGTATACAAAAGACTGTATGACTTAGACGATAAAGAATGAATCCTGAGGTATAGCATTTAGTTGCCAGAGATCCATAAGGAATAAGAAATTAACTTAACGAACATTATAGTTTAATAGTTCGAATAAGTTAGATGAATTTAGGTTATGGTACAATCGTAACCTTTGATGGTTGACATATGGGAGCTAGGATAAACAATTCCTTCAAAGAGCGAAGGTATATACGAGTGGTAACCGATCTAACTCACTGTGATGACAGTGTAAATAAGACGGGAACTTGTTTGTTGGTTACTTGTGGGAAACCACTCAGAGTACCATATGGACTACTAAAAAGGAAGAGATGTGTGTTGAGTCCTAAAGAAGTTATAAGAAGAAGATAAGAATGTAAATCATCAAAGATGATGAATGTTTTGAGTAAGACATCTCCGTATGTCATGAAGCCGTAAATCGGTAATGAAAGTTGGTCGCGTAAACTTAGATTGCAAGAAAGCGAACCCTAAGAAGTAAAGTTAAGTAAACCAATGTGTAAGTCAAGTATATGACTAATTGGTGTTTATGTTTTCTCCTAATGTGTTATATAAAAATTGGAATGAAAGCGATTCGATTGTAAGTCATGAATGTGCGTAAAACAAGTTTCCTAACTTCATTCATATTCTAAATGAATGCTAGTTTCTTAAACTTCTCAGATGTCGAACTTGAGAAGTTCTGTCTATGTGCGAATGTGCGATATTTGTACAAGGTGGTACGAACATATGAGGCCTTGTGCCACAATGTGAACACTTTGGTGTTTCTATGAGATAAACTATTCTGTGGTTAAACTGTTCAATAAGAGAATGTTCTATTTATACATGATCCATTATTTTAAGTTTGTGTTAATGATTCTAGCCAGACAAAATGTTTATTGAAAAAGGTAGAAGAATGGAAGTATTTTAAAGTGAATGTGACTAATGTTTTAAAATGATAGGAATCGAGATTATTCCTATTTCATAACCTTTGATCAGTTATCGAAGTTCTAAAAGAATGTTTGAATTCTTAAAGTTGTTTGTTCAACTGTTATGACTTGCTGGGCAATTGAATGCTCACACTTACTTTAAATGAAAAAAAAATTCAGCGTACGTTGTTAGAAGAACTTAAGGATCCCGTAAAGATCAAGCTTATTGGTATCCAGATGAAGTGTCATTCAGTATGTGAATGAGCGTGAAGATCAGGAAAAGACTCGTAATATAGAATGATAAAATTAAACTATAGACTAGTTTAATGAACAATTATGTATCCTTGGTGGCGGATGAAAGTCACTCTTGTAAGATGTAAAGAATAATGTAATTATCATTATTTGTAATGAAATGGATTATAAGGTTTTAGTACCTGGAATTTGAGAATGTATGTTGTTATATTTCAGTATATAACGATGTATGTTTGGAAGAATGATGTACTCGTGATGCACAAAATCTTGGTGTGAAGATAGACCAGATTTCGGGGCATGACACTAATCATCTGAGCTGGACCACTAATAGCTAACTTACCACTATTAGTGCCTTTATTCCCATCTGTCCCCTTCTTTGGGCAGTTCTTCGCTATGTGATCAGTTGATCCACATACGAAGCATCCATGGTTCTTCTTTAGACTTAGACAGTTAGGCGAAATGTGCCACTCCTGTCCACAGTTGTAACATACCGACTTTCCCTTGAGACAGATTCCTAAATGAGTCTTTCTATAGTTCTTGCACGCCTCCATCCTCTTCTTAGGATCTCCTTGCTTTACTCTGGTATTCCCAGAGTTAAAACCCTTCCTCTTCTGGCCATTGCCACTACCACTGGCTCCCTCGATTTTCACTCGGCCATCTACCTTATTCTTGTTTTTCTTCTCTTTCTAGTATTGGCATAGTGCCTCGTTACCACCCTCGGTGATTATCGCCTTCTCCATAATAGTTCCAAAGGAAGTATTTTGGAACACTAATATCCGGCTATAGAGCCAGGGTTTCAAGCCCTAATCGAATCTCCTAGCCTTCCTCACCTCCGTGTCCACTTGGTGTGGAGCAAACCTTGCTAGTTTATTGAACTTGGTAGCATATTAGGGAACGGTCATTTCCCCTTGTTTTAATTCAAGAAACCTCATCTCCATCCTCCCCTGCATACTCGTGGGAAAGTAGTTCTCGAAGAAAATATCCTTGAACCGCGTCCACATTAAATTCTTTATCTTAGCCCTAGCCTGGTTTGCCTCCCACCAGAAGTTGGCCTCTCCCTTCATCAGATAGGTAACAAAAGCAACCTTTTGCCCCTCTTCGACATTTGCAATAACAAATGCCTTCTCTATTTCTTTCACCCAAGTCTGGGATTCTATGGGGTCCGTAGTTCCTTTGAACTTTGGCGGACTAACACTCTTAAAATCCTTAAATGTAGTAGCTCGTACTACCGTTGGATTTATGGGTACATTCGCCCTATTTTGGTTAAAGGCAGCCGTTAATAAATTAACGAACTCCTACAATGGGTTAATCGGTCCCCCTTCCGGTTGATTCACATTCGCTCCTTGATTTCTTTGTCTTCTTCTTGGCGGCATTTTTTTGTTAACATAAATAACATTTCATTATTATTGCCTTCTTGTTAATTAGTTATTATTCATTATTAAACAATAACTCATACTCATTGCACAACATGTTTCAATAAAAGGCTTATATTGATATATTCTTCCTTATAGTATAATACTACATCGTTCATCATTACACAGCCTTAGCTGATTACATTACTTTCCTGCCATTGCTTTCCAAAAATTGGGATTTACAAAAGACTACCCTTTGATATACAAAAGAGGGCTTTACGTCACTACATAGATACAACATATTTACATATCTACTCTAATCTAATTACTAACTAGATTACATTTGCCTTATGGCATTCTTATAGTCGGCATTGGGAAGACCTACTATCACATCTCGGCTGATAGTATGTCAGGTCTACCCTGCCTCCACAGGATACTCAGCCACTTTCCATTGAAAATCCACGTGAGAACTCTTATGTATATAAGATATCCTACCAATATTTTTCTTCTTAGTCTTTAGCTCCTGCCTGAGCTCAAAGACCTCGTGTTTCAGCTTATGGACCTTGTCCTTGGCCAACACCTTCTCGTCGTGCTCTTCTTCCCACATTGACTCCATACTTTTCTTAGCTCCTCCTTTAATTCTTTCACCTCCTTCCCATACTGGATGTTTCTATCTAATACGGTCATGAACAATGATTTCATTGACTCCCCCGGAGTCATCTCTTCTACAGGTGCTACCGTGTAAAACGATACCACCTCCACCTCCTCCTCTGACATCCCATCAAACAAGGACATAAATTCCAAGTTTTTCGAGTCTTCTGACTCAATCACCACCACTTCTGGCAACTCTGCTACAGGTGTCGATAAAATCTCTACTTGATTCACAGACTCCTCACTATCAACATGTATATCCCTATACATTATGCTATCTCCTGACATCTACAACAAAACAATTTAGTTTGATTAGTAAACATCATTAGCATAATAAAAACACATATCACATTTAATACATTTTTAGGGTTAACTTCATCTTTTACTTCTTTAACTCTTCTTAAGGTTATGACTTAAGGTTCTTCCCCCCCCCCCCCCACTTAAGTTTTATAACCTATTGCTTTAATACCAACCTATGACGCCCCCAAATTCGGGTATCTTCTAACCCAACAAATGGTGCTATACGGTACTACCATTCACACATACATTCAATTGAAATAACTCAAAAGAGTGAATATGTCTTATTTATATTCCAAAACAATATTCCCTTTCCCAGGTTCTTTATAACCATTACATATATTCTTTGTCATAATATCAAATAATTATAATGTTAATCCTATACTATTATATAGACAACTCATTAGTCTACCTTAGCCTTTCCTTTATCCTTATTCGATCCTTCAAGTCGTTCGATCTTAGCTGCATTCATATGGTTCAAGCAAGAGTGAGCAGAACTAGCTCAACAAGTATAACAATTTCATTAAACAACATGCTTGAATCATATGAATCATATATCTTCTATAACTGAAGCAATAGTTATGAAGTACTATCGATAAATCAAAATAGCACTTATTTTCCTTTAAAATATTTCACAATGAACCACGTTCATTAAACATCAATTTTAGGGTCCAAGACCTTGAGTATTTCGTTCTTTCTTTGAAAAGGACAACCTGACACTAAGTCTGTAAGTCCGGTATATCTTACGAGCACGTTTAGGTGATCAACCTATAGTACTCTATGTTGTACAACACTTCTTCTTTAAACATATTTACGTTTAAGTTTTGGCAACCTCCTGTGCCTGTCGATTGATGACAAAACATTTGTTTATTCATACTCAGTCTTTCTATAAAATTTAGACCAAAATAATTTGGCAAAAGATAGCAACATTGATAACATTTCGATATATTAAAAGAAATCTACTAAATACATTAAGTCTAGCCGAAGGAATTGGCTTTGGCTTTATCATACATAAACTCATGCATAAGATACATGAATTACAAAGCTTGTCCAGATTGAACATAGACAAGGGTTAGAACACTTTCCTTCAGCGTCTTCTACAAATTAAATACTTTTCTTTTGAGTCTTTAAGGTTTCTACAATACATAATCATGTAACATACCACATTAGGTCATAATCAATCATGTATGGTCACTAATGTATCTTACCCTTCTTCTCAATCTAATCGTTCATTTGATTTGTTTAACATTGGTTACAGTTATCGCATTGTTTTACATTTACGTTTAAGTAATCTTTCGTCAACCTTTAGTTGCAATTCTTAAGGTTGTTATCATCCTTAAGGATGTTACTTTAAGTTCATTAAGGTTATAATTCACCTTAAATCAACTTCTACATTGTTTACATTCATAAGCTTTCTTTACTGGCTTTTTTATAGCGCTATGTCTTGACTTCCTATATACTCCTCGTATTTGCTGTGACTTTAATCATGCAGTAGCTTTTGCGGCCTTACGCAGCTGCGACGCCATGCTCAGTACAAACATCCGCATTGCGGCACCAATCTCCAGTAGCTTTTGGGCTCGGCTGGCGGCAGCTATGCTTTGAACTTTGAAGGCTTGGTCCATACCGCAACATCACCCACATCCCTCATATAACTTTGACAGATTTCTTATTTTGTGAACTTTTCGGGCTCATAAATTGTTCATTTTAAGTCCGAATTGGCTCGTTTAAAAGCTGTTAGCTCACAAATCACATGAACTATGTGTTCATATAAGAATTTTACTTTTTTGAATTCATTAACATGGAATTCAATGTTTAAGTCATTTATTACAAAAACGATAAACGTTCGTGATCGTTCATAGCTCGTTTCTTTGTTCTAAGTCAGAATTTGACCATTTTTGAGTTCCCAACTCTAAAATGCAAACTTAGACTATTCTCCATCAAACACCAACATTTTCGAGTTAAATAGTTACTTTTTACTTCCATTCTGAGAATTAAACGATTTTGACGATTATCGTCTAATCTCGTAAATTTCGCCATAACTTCATTACTGGAGATTTTTACACCATTCTAAATGAATTCATTCCTTTAACATAATTCTTCAATGTTCTTAATTGGTTCATAACTTTTATACTTATGATTTTACTTACACATGATTCATTATGGTTCACTTCCATTACTAACCATCCTTGTACTCCTTATGAAGCATGTACCACTCTTGGGTAAAATCTAATTACGCACAACACGCAAGTATACGTGGTCAACAAGTAATATAATAGTAAGTAGAGTATCGTTCCCACATAGAAAACTTAGTAAGAATTTAACTTCACAATTATCAGTTTCTTATTAATCCTAATTTTATTAAACTATTCAAATCAATTATTAAAATTATTAAAACTAAATTATAAAAAATGTTATGATCACAAAACAATCACAAATATTAAAAACTGAAATTTCAAATAATTATTGGAGATTTAAGCTTACGACTTCACCCTAAGCTTCACTCTGATTTTTACACCTTTATTCCAGTTTAATTCACTATCCCAGTTTATTAATCAAGAACATGTATGTAGCACTAGCCACCTCTCGATGTACTAATACCGTATTAACTCAAATCCATAATTTAGATAGAAACAAGTTAAACACCTTAATCAACTAACCCACTATATCTCTATGAAAATTATAATTGAAGAAGGTTTAAGTTCAAGTCTTTTATCTGATTACATGCGATGTCAAGCATATCTCTACCTTAACATTCATCAAGATTCTGTTCATTCATAAAATTCAAGAACACATGCTATATTAACTAAGTCTAGACTCGTATTTCCTCTCTCAAATTCATACAAGTCCACAAAGAACTGTTGATCAGGAAATTCATACATTCAAGCTCAAATTAACATAGATAAACTGGATAATAACTTATTAAACTGGAAATTAAAGTTACATAATCATCATTTCACTTAAACATCCGTCATAAGCCTAAAAAGTAAATTAGTTCATCATCAATGGATGAATAACTGAATAAATTAAAGATAACATCCTTTCAATTACAAATATAAAAGTAAGAAGAAGAATAATGCAGAACACCCTTCACGTTAGCCTTAATCCGCAATTGATACGAACGTTCCTTCAAAATCTTCACTCCAATGCTCGATATGAAAAATCTGTAATTAACCTCTTATAATTGCCTTGTGTATCTCCTTGATCTTGTTATTCATTGCTCAATATATATCCAATACATGACTTCTGGTCGAAATCCCATGTCATATAGAGTCCAAACACATTCCAAGTAGTAAAGTCTATGTTCTAACAAAGTTTTTTCAAACAAGCCAGGTATCGAGTTTGGGACCTCACCCGTGGGTATATACATGAAAATACCCTCCGCCTTAGGCTAGGCTACTGTCTTGCAAACTTGAAGACCCCCCGGCCCCGACGGGGGTGTAAGGCTTATATATGCCCACCCCGGCGGGCTAGCACATTGCATTCTGACTTTGCCTAATCTTCATTCTTGCTAAAATAACACTCCACATGACTCCTTTTCTTATCACTTACCACAACAACCATCCTACACATAAAAGAACAATAATCAAGTAAAAATAAAAATGAAAACAAGGATTTAACAAAACTTAAGCTTGAATTAAGCATCGATTCGTGGATATAAAATTCACTTATCAAAATCCCCCAAACTTAAATCGTGCTAATCCTCGAGCACAAAACAAAATCCTATGATGTACAATGCAATGCAATGACATGTAATGCATCTAAACTATATGTCTTTAAATCCAACAGTGTCATAGAATCAAATTTATTCCTTCGGCCTTAGAAAAATCAAGCAAACACTTCAACACCTCATATCGAAACCACTCAATAATTTCTTATCAATCCTTAAATCTTAAACCGTCATCACTGATATAGTGCGTGTGTGAGCAACATCTATGCTAACTGATTCTAATTCAAATTCAACACATAATCAATTTCTTATTAGGAATCATATAGAATAACTCAAAAATTTCAAAAATAGACGAGTTGCAACTAAAATCAAACATTTACTAAGATTAGGGGTCCGAATAGGGTATTCATGCTTTCTTTATATATATATATATATATATATATATATATATATATATATATATATATATTATCTTTTTTTCATCGACGAAGGCTCTTTGCCTTTATTTCCCATCTTTCTTCATTTTTTTCTTTTCCTTTTTTTGATAGATGGTTGGTGAGTGCGTTTTACGCTCTATCTCACGCTCGTGTTTATAGGGAGTATTTCTTCTCAACCCACCACAAGACTCAACTAGATAATTTTTTTTTCTTTTTAGAAGCATATATACCCTACCTTTTCCCCCAAACTTAGGTTCTTGCCTAATTTGTCATCTTCACTGCCTATTCTTGTCATTCTATGATTTACACTAGCATTATCCTTTAGAAACTATTTATGTATCAATTCAAACTAATCAGTTAACACAAATGTTATTACGTGCTTCCCTTTTTATACCAGTTTCAAACAAGCACAAGATCCGAGTCATAATTTAAAACTACATCATGATTCTATACTAGGTACTATATTCGTTTACTTAATCCCAATCTCATCATTGGCCACAATAAAAATGAACTACAACACTGCTGGACATATGCAAAATTAACACAATATATAACTAAATTTTTTTTATAGGGCAAACATAACATGAATGCAATCATAAACAAATGATTAAATAAAAACTAAATATGCACCTAAACTACTATGCAAATGCAACAATTGATTAACCTAAACTAAAAAGAACTATTATGCAAGCCTAGTTTAATAAACTTAAATATGCAAATAGTAAATGCCAACATGAAATTAAATCCCACAAACTTAAAAATTACGATGCCCTCATTGTATAGATATAACAAGAAACATAAGAGGACTTCCCTGTAATCACTAAGCTTGAGGTGGTGGTGTGTTGTGTTCTTCTTCAACGGAGTCACTGGGTGGAAATCGTGGCAGTGGGGCCGATTGCTGATATGGAAATTGAGCAGTAGGATTGAAACTTTGGAGTGTCGTGTTTAATGATGCAAACAAGAGGTTCATTGCTTCAAACATGTGATCCTGCCTAGCGGCAAGGCGTCTCATCTTTCATTGTGCTTGCTTGTTGTGCTCATCCAATTGGCGCTGAAAAATTTAGGAACTGAGGACTAGATATTGCCTCGGGCTGTGGTACCTGCTCTATTCCTTGATCTCCCATCGATGCATCCTCATCCTCCAAGGTGTCTGCAGCGTCAACTTCGTCCTCCGAAGCCGATGGAAAAATAAAGCCTAGACCTCTAGGATGGGAATCACCCCGGCCACACCGAATACTACGTTATCATTCTGGAATCTAGTAGCTGAAGCGACATCTGAGTGGGTTCATCATCAGATCATCTAACACCCATTTGGCGACACAACCCACAAATGAGTGATGAGTGTGGCAAGTCTCCCGAAAAATTTCCCTGTAAGCATCGGTGAATGGAAAAATTGATTATGGCCCTGACGTCAATGATGAAATCTTGCACAATTGCATATAGAAGTAGTGCCTTTTCTTTGGTCACGTCCGATGTGTGTTGCGATGGAAACAATTTCGCACATAAGAAGGCATACCATATCTTACCATACCGCCTGAGATCCTTGTTGTGAAACACTGTGTCTCCTTTCCGACCCTTAATCCATGTTGTTCCCGGTTTAGTCATTTCTTTGAGAATTGTAACAATCCAGAATTTAATTATTATTTTTAAATATTTATTGAATTATATAAATATTTAATGGATGTGTTTATTGTTGAATAAATATTTGTTTAATTTAATTTGATTTGGTTAATTATTTGTTTAATAAATAATTAATGGGCTAAGGAAATTAATTATTATGAGATAATATTCTAATTTAATTTAATAATTAAGTTAGAGAGTGTATAATGATTAAATGATTTATTCAATAAATTATTATTAGAATTAATTAAATTAAGTATGAAAACTTAATTAAATAAAGTGTGACAAATAACTATATTATAAAGGAGTTATTAAAATAAATTAAAGGAGTTTAATTTAGTTTTGCCAAACAAGGCTTAAATATATTAAGTCTTTAATTTTCAAAGAGTTTTGCCAAACGAAACCTTTTGTCTTTTGGATTTCTTTTGAATTTTGAATTATAATAATATAAATTAAATAAATAAAATATAAATAATATATAATAATTTCTAGTAACTGATAATTTATTAAGGGCAATTAGTGGACGTCAATTTTTAGATACTTTAAAATCGTACGTTGGTTTGATTTTTATTTTACGTATAGTGCAATTGGTTTAAGTCTAAGAAAAGAAAAGAAGAAAAGATCATCAAAGGTTTGAGAGAGAGTCTGAGAGAGAAAAGCAAGAGAAAGTTATGAGTTCTTGAAGCTATTCTCAATGATTAACAAGGATTGTTTGAGCAAATTAAAGGTATGTTACATAATCTTAACATATATGTTTTATAGTATAATTCCTTATTCTTTGTGTTCTTGTTCTGGAGGTTCACTATGTTTATAGTATAATATCTGTAATTCATATTTTTATAGTTGATTATGAAATTATGTGTATATGTAATGTATATATATGTATATATATATATATATATATATATATATATATATATATAGTGATTGTATGATGAGCATATACATGTATGTGATTGTATGAATTACGATCAAAAAGGAAGAAATTGGTTTTTACAAGTGAATATATATGTGACAAACGAGATTTTGTAATTTAATTTTAATATTTATTGGATTAAATAAATATTTTTCGATGATTTAATTATTAGATTAAATAATTAATTGATGAAGTTGTTGTAGATTGATTTAATTGTATGTGTTATATTTATTAAATTAATGTGGAGAATTGATTTATATAAATATGTGAACTTATTTAATTAAAAGAAATATTTAATAAGCCTAATATTATTTTAATTAATTAGAGAATTAATAATTTGACGTAATTAACAAATGAGAAATTTAATTATGTGACTATGTGAATTAATGAAAAATTATTATATTTTATTTAAAATAAATTAAATAAGATATTTGATTTATTTTATAAAGGGGTGTGACACTATTAAACTATAGTATAAAAGATTTATTAAATTAAATGGTGATGATTCTTTTAAGGCTAGACAAACGGAGCCTTATTGGGAGTTGGGAGCAGTTAACCCATGATCGTGTTAACTGACCACAACTGCGCTCAGTTTTATAAATTTATATGTCTTCTTCTTCTTCTTCTTTCATTTTTCTAAGTCTAGCAAAGGAAATCACAGAGAGAATTAAGAATTTTTTATGGTATTGTGAGTTGTGTGACTGATTGATAAAGGTTTCATCCCTTCTAAATCTACACTACGTTGTGGGTAATCTCTTCAACCCAGTTTTTATTTACGTCATTTAAAGTTTCATGAAAATGGCTTTTAAATTCTGTTAAAATCTCTGTAATTAGAAATGGTAGTGATTATATGGATATATATGTGATAATATGTCATCACAGCATGTTTTACTATATATATTGTATGATTTCATATTATCAGTTCATAAAAATATGACGTATATTGTTGCTACAAAATTACAGAGTATAGAAATATGGCCATATGGCCCTTACTCGCAAATTTAATATGTCAAACATATATTGTCTCATAAATTTCACACTTGTATATAATTATGCATGTTAAAACGAAGAAGACAAAATTCGAATGGACATATTTGGTGTTATAACGAAACCGTAGTATAAATTTTTATGTTTTGTGTTCAAAACTTTCAAGAACATCAAGAATAATAAAATTACATGTTTTGATTCGATAAATTATGTGTTTTAACGTGATATAATCATGCTAGAAAGGCTGAATAATGATTATGTGTTTAAAATAATGTCTAGGTATGTCTAATTTCATGTATGGATAAAATAAATTGGTAGAAATTGGCATGTTCTGCAATTTTCGCGAACTGAAATTTTCGGTTCAGTTCGTTATGAGCACGGCCACATGAACAAGAAGAATCGCAATCATCACGAGCTTGCCGCCATGACGCCATTGTCCAGTGAAGTAATACCGGCCTTGCCAATACAGAAACGAGAATGATTGATGGTGGAATGTAGCATTTCTCTCTGCAATTTGTTCAAGAATGAGCATTTTAGTGGTTTTATTTTAGGGACTGTAATTACAACCTAATTTAATGAACATAAAAATGTGTTAGTCATATAATGTGATAATTAAATAGATCCTTAACATGTCAATAACAAAATTATGTCAGAATTGAATTATTGAATGCATACTTAACTTATTGTTCGTGAATTATAAATTATGTGACAATAAGTGTGGTAATTTGACTAAATATAGTCATAATTCGAGTTAGACAAAAGAATTAACATGTGATAACTAATTACGTAATAATTGACTGGTATTGTGAATGTAAATGGTATGTACGACTAATTCACGGAACGTGTAATCTACGCACGAGGCAAGTTTCCTAACCCTACTTGTTATCATTATATAAAATTTATCTTACATTGAGCAAATTCTCGTTATTATTGATCAAGTCCATTTTGTTATATTAAAGTTTATTAATCTTTCCAAAGTATGATTCTATTATACAATACTTATTCTATTGTATATCCATTAAGATTGCTATTCAATTTAGCGAGCCCTTAATGATTCGACTAGTCTATAGTTGATGAACGTTCTAAATTTCAGAACCCTTGTTGAATTATCCAAATCAAACTTCCTTTGGTGCAGACTCTAATGTCAAACTGAGATGAACAACCATGTATAGGGGATTACTTATGCGTTAGCGTTAAGATATTGTGCACAATATGGTACTAAGGGCTGATCCCCCTAAGTACGAGAAGAAAAGTCCATAGTCTTATGAATGTTAAAGGTTTCAACTATAAACACTTGACAACCTAGGACATAGTTCAAGGTCTTATGACCCTCAGAAGTTTTTTTAATTCTCGTTATTCATTCTTGATTCAAAAGTCGAGTTTCCTATTTCAGAAGTCTTTGATTCATTCGCAAGTTATTATTTTATTGTTATATTTTTATACTTGTGGGCAATCGTGCTCACTCTTGCGTAATAATAACATTGCAGTTAAGGACGAAAGATCCGATGAGCCTTCCACTAGTAAAGGCAAGGGCAAGATTAACAAGTGATGAAGACTTGTTGTTTATGTGATTATGTATTTATGTTTCAGACTTGATGTTGTTTAAGACTTGTTATTTGTTTATGATTCCGCATAGATGTTTAAGGTTAGTTTAACGTGGGATTGTATTTATTATTATTCATATGTTGTAACCCCCATAAGGGGAAGATTTATTTCTATCTATTGCATAGTTTGCATTTATTATGGGTAGATATATAGATGATATTTGTACAGTGAACACCAAATCCTACGGAATTGAAGTAACGGGTTTGGGGGTGTCACAGGTTGGTATCAAAGCTGTAGGTTATGAACCTTAGGTGGGAACAAGCTTAGGTAGTAGCCTTGTAGAAGATCGAGAACATAGTGGTGGTAAACTCTTATCGAGTTCTAAGAAATGAATTTCTTAATTCATTGAAGATAATAAAGACTTTATGTGCTTATGTGTTAAATTATGTTCTCGCTAGTACGGATTAGTAACTAAAACTTAAAACTGTGTTGTCAGGATGTCGGATGTTGGAGGAGCTAGTCGAGCTGGGGAGGAGGAACCCCGAGCACCTACAGAGGAGGAGCCCTGAGAAATTCATGTCGTCAGGGAGCAGTTGGTACAGAGAGAGCCATCTCCGTTGATCACTATTGTTGGTCAGGAGCATGAGCCTGAGACTGATCCAGAGGAGGATTCTGAGGAAGAAGAGGAGTTCCCACTGAACTCCATCAATGCTGAGATGTATGATGCGCTTTATGATTGTAACATAGAGTTACAAGACACTGTTCAGGAGCTGAAGGAACGGACGATTATTCAGCAGATTACCATCGAGCAGAAGGATAGGGAGATTGTGACTCTTCACACACATTTAGGAAACGTGGAGTGGGATTTGGTTCAAGAGAAGGGTCAAACCGAGGAGAAGTCCGAAGAAATAGAGAAGTTGAAGAAGGAATTGAAAGAGAGCTCAGAAAGGCTGACCATAGCAGAGGAGGGCTGGGTAAGAGAGTCACGTTGTGCTGATCTTGCAGAAGAGGATTGTCGTGCGAAGAAGGCTAAGCTTGGGGAGACGTACTCTACACTTCAAAATGCAATGGTTGAGGCCCATATCATGTAGATACCCAATCTAGTTTGAAGGACTACCATTGTATATGCTAGATCGCAGGACGATGTCCCGCATCATGGAAGAGGAACGTGGCAAGGCTGTTCAGTGCCTTAACAGGCAGTGATAGGATTAGTTATGTGAAAACCTATTTGGTAGTTAAAGATGTAAATTCCGATGTGTTTATAAACAAAGGAATATTTTAATGTTTTAAATCATGTAGATTCTTTATCTCGGGATAGTTGATGTAAATAGCAGTGATACTATCGTATGATGTTAAAACTTTCAATTTGAATAAATATCAGAGTTATTAATATAATGTGTTAAGTGATTTATGATTAAATGTTTTAGTTAAGCCTTAAATGTTTAAGGGATTGAATAAAGACCTAATAAGAGTATATTCTTAACAAAAATATGCCGCCTAGAAGAAGATAAAACCGTAAACAAGCTCAAGGAGAACCGATGAATAACAACAACAACGATACCAATGCTAACCCTGTTCAGCAATTGGTGAACCTATTAGCTGGAGCAATTAATAATCAACCTCAAGCTCCACCGAATACATCGTTCAAGGATTTTAAGGCAGTGGAACCGCCAGAGTTTAAGGGCTCCATGAACCCAATCAAAGCTTAAACATGGGTTATGGAGATGGAGAAAGTATTTGACGTCTCCAGGGTTAGAGAAGACCAGAAAACCGCATACGCAACATTCATACTGAAATCCGAAGCCAGTTATTGGTGGCAGACAAACAAGGTATGGGGAGGAGAAGGTATGGTAACCTGGGAGAGATTCAAGGAGATGTTCTTTGAGATGTATTTTCTGACCAGCTCGCAGAACCAAATGGAGGTCAAGTTTCTGGAGTTGAAACAGGGGAATATGTCCGTATCAGACTATGCGGGAAGATTCAATGAGTTGGCTAGGTTCGCCACATATCAAGAGAAAAGCAAGACGTTTCGAGCAGGGACTAAAGCCCTGGTTGTATAGCAAGGTGTCAATATTCCAATTGAACACTTTTGCTGGGGTGCTAGAGAAGGCCATACTCGCTGAAGGTGGAAGCGGTGAGGTAACTAAATATAATCAGGATCAAAAGAAGAAGAAGAGTGAAAATGAATGAATTAACAAGACTGGTGTAAGTAGCACGAGAGGTAGTAATCAGAAGAGAAAGTGGTCTGATGACTCGTCAACTGGAAATCAACAAGGAGGGCAGAAGAAGAGGATCGAAGCGTGCCCAACCTGCAGAAAAGCTCATCTGGGAGTTTGCATGAAGGGAAAACGAGTATGCTACAATTGTGGTCAGGAAGGCCACATAGCACCTAACTGTCCTAACCCAAAGAAGGGTGCCCGCTTCACTTGTGGCTCAAAAGATCATCTGGTGTTGCTTGATTTCTCAATCAATGAATTTGTGCAAGTGTACACAATCAACAAGTAATAAAGTGATAAGATAGAGTGTCGATCCCCCATAGAATTCTAATCAATAAATTCCAACTACTAGCACTATATCAATCCAATTTTATTTAAACAACCATAAAATGTGATTTTTCTAAATATGGAAACTAATTTAAGAGATTAAAAGAGAATATTCTAAAAATAAATAAAACTAAAATTTTAACGAATGACTTCAGATAAATAAAGATTAAGACTCCAATATCCCCAATTATGAACTATAAATCAATTATCCAATTATCCCAATTATTATGCCTACTGAATTGTTAACAGGAATTCTCAAGTGTCCAAAGCCCTTTTCCAAGTGATCAAGTAACTTCTATTTAATCGAATTAATCTTGCTATATTCATATGCAAAACAATTAAATTAAACTCTTTCAATCCCAATTCCTAACTTGTTACATGCAGTGAACATATATTTCCATTCAATTCACAACCCTAATTATTCATCATGCAAATAATTAAGCATACATGTTATCAAGTCCAGTTCTAACCCTATATTTCATCTTCCGAATCCTTCTAGAGTAACAAGGTAATTATTGGTCAAATAATTAATTAATAAGCACAAGACAAGATAAATAATTCACTTTGACATAAATAATTGGAATAAATCAAATAAGTAATTTATAGACATAAAAGGTTCAATTGAAATCTTAATAAAAGAAATTTAGTTCATTATTAATAAATTAAAACCAAGAATCCACAATTTGAATAGACATTAAAAGATAAAAGTAAGATTAGAGAAGAGAATAAATCTGTTGTCAACAGATCTCCATCTTCCTCAAGCTCCTGCTCTTTTTCTTTAATGGTCTCCAAGTTGCTACAATCTCTAAAACTAATAAGAACTAGGGTTTATGTTCTAATCTAATGGAGTGTATCTCTAATCTAATCTATGTAATCTCCATATATTTTATGCCTTACATCATGTATTTATAGGTTACAAGTCCAATTTTTAGCTTAGGAACAAACCCAATCCAATTTGGAGTCAGAAAAGTGTCAAAATTCGCCCTAAAACGCATCCAAGCCTCACCAATCCCTTCCCCAGCGCCCCGGTACTGGGCACAACGCTGGAACACTGGATTATAGTGCCCCAACACTGAGCATAAGCTTGATTTGGGCGCCTCGGCGCGGGAACATTTTCTGTCATTTTCTGCTCTAACTTCCTTTGGGAGAATGGCCATAACCTCTTCGTCCGAACTCCGATTTTGATGATTCAAGATGTTCCGGAAAGAGGAGACATAGATCTACAACTTTTATTCTTTCTGTTTTTCGAAATAAGGTCCAGAGAAATACTCAAATTGGCTCTGAAGTGATTGCTATGTAAATGGCAAGCCGAAAATGCGAATCTAGCAACCCTAAACGACGATCCAAGTAACTTTTGTCTCAATTCCTATAAAACAACATAAAACATGCATGAATAGACACAAACACTAAAAAACTATTCTAAAAGACTTGAGAACAACAATAAATTAAGCCCGAATGTATCCAGTTCATGGATATATTACCCATTCATCAAATACCCCCAATCTTAAACCGTTGCTTGTCCTCAAGCAAAAACACAAAAATGTTATGCAATGCAATGTAATGCAACTAATCTATATGCCTATGAATCCAGCAGTAATGACAGAAATAAGTCTATTCAATCGGCCTTAGAGAAATCAAGTTAAAATGATAATACATCATATTAAAACAAATCAGTAATTTCCCAATCAATCATCAAATCTTAGACTGTTATCACTGATATAGTGCGTGTGTGCTCCACAACAATGCTAACTGATATAAAATCAAATTTAACACATAATAGATATCTTTGAAGGCATCATATAGTGTAAACTTGAAAACTCCTCAAATAAACTAGATTCGACTAAAATCAAACAATTACCAAAGTCCAAGGGTAATGGAATACTTATGCTTTATTTTTATTTTATTTTATTTTTTTAACGGGGGCTTTTTTTACACTTTTTCCCTGCTTTTATTCAATTTTTTTTTTTTCCATGATCATGCAATGTCTCATTCCATTACGCTAATAACAATTACCCTTAGCGAAGCTTTTCACCAACGACTCCTAGACCATATAAGACCTTAGGGCGCTAGGTGTAGAGACACTCCCTCGGGCTTACTTCCTCAAGTAACAAAGGCCCCGAAACAAGACTAGTCATGGTGTTTATTCATCATCATTCATTTTTTTCTTTTTTATAAAGCTTATATACCCCAACTTTTCCCCCAAACTTAGGTTCTTGTCTAACTTTAGCCATCACCGCCTATTCATGAGTTCCTTTCATTCAAACTAGAAATTATCCTTTAGAATTCCATTATGTATCAATTTAGACTCAACCAATCAACAAGTTGTTTTTACTGTACTAACCTTATTATATCGGGCCAAAGCAGAAAAAAGATTTAATTCATAACAAGAAATCACATCAAAGCCTTAATATTCAATACTATACTTATCTACTCAATTCCAGTCTCATCATTGGCCAAAATAGACTTTTACTATCTAACAGCTGGAATCATGCAAATATAAACTAAACGCAACAAACACAGTAAACTAACTACTATTTTTGCGATTTTTTTAAAAAAAAAAATTTTAACAAGAAAATGTATACAAAAACTAAATGTAAATAACCCGAAAACATAACGAACTACAATGTAAATAACTAACTATATACAATACGACACTAAAATGCCCCCAAACTTAAACTAGACATTGTCCTCAATGACTAAAATTGAAAAATTAAAAGCGAGAGGACTTCCTAAAAATATAGCAATCTTCCTCCTTGTCATTAAGTTTTGTGAATAAAGCTGTGGCACATGGAACAAATTGGGCACCACACTTGAATTTTACTTGATTAACTCAGTAAACCATGATAGAAACAATTTTATTAAATTCTAAATAAATGCAAATTCAAAACTACTAATATAAAACCTAATAAAAACTAAAATAAAAATTAAACTTGGGTTGCCTCCCAATAAACGCTTGTTTTATAGTCTCAACCGACTTCTTCAATTCTCTATCTAATTCCCTATGAAAATTGAGGAACCTCCATCCATCGAAGCAATGTCTCTTTGGGAGGTTCCCATTAGTAATGACCTTGAATGAAAGTCACCTAGCATGCTCTTTGTATATATGTTCCCCATTAAGAACGCCCAAACACTAGGTGTTTCCTCCATTATGTCGATGATCGATTAGGGCATTGAAGCTTAATAAACATAATGGAATCTTCCTTTATCTTCTCCTTTTCATTCCACCATGACTCTACAACTGTATTTTCAGCTCTTATGTCACAAAGAGCTTTGCTTAGAAGCGACTACATTTATCGCTAATTGGGCATGGTTTTGCAAAACCTTTTGGGATTATTGAACTTTGGTGGAGGAGGCACATGGGATACTAATGAAATCGGTTCATCTTCGCTTGAATCTTACAGCTTAAATCTTCGTCGATCTCCTTTTCTTGGTTCCCAATTATTTCTCTCTTTCAACATCTTGTGGCTCATCTAGTTCTGATTTTGTTCTGCTCTCCATCGGCCCCTAATCCATGTCATAGGCCAAGTGTATTGAGGACAAATGTTCGAGGCATTGGTTAGTTGTTCCATTTGGTTCATAAAATTTTGACTCAATATCTCTTGATTAATCCTCCACTCCTCACCTGAAGCTATGAACTTGGACAAAACTTCCTCCAAATTTGAATGTTCTTCCGGTTGTAGTGGAGGTGGACACAAGAAATCCTGTGGGTATGTTGGACTTGGAGTATAAAACTGATCTTGATGAGTATGGCTCCATGAAAAATCCGGGTGATACCCCCAATCCTGATAATAGTTGTTGGGATAGACATAATTATTGGGGTAATCACCACCATACTGTACCTCGAAACTGATGGCGCATTGATGACTCATATGATTTCCATCATAATAATCACAAGTACCTGCCACACTTTGACGACGTTGTGTTGCAAAAGCGTCTAACCTCCTAGAAAGTGTCTCCATTTGTGCTGATAATGCAGAAAGTACTATCGCGAGTCCATCATTCTCCGCTCGCCTTGGCTGAGTCATGTTTGCCATCCTTCGACTCCGTTGGGCTGCGATAACCTCCAACGTCTTTGAATTTGCCTCAATTTGTATTGGCTCTACAGAAAATGTATTAAGTCCATCAATCCCTGTTTCCCTTGGTTGAGTCATGTTCGTGTATGGCCATTGATACGTAAAGGCATCCATGGCACCTGAAAAGAGAGAAATATAGCAAGAGATTTAAAAATACAAATAAAAATGTTTAAATTGAGACTAATTTGATTGAAATTAATATTGGTAAAACATTTATTAAATTAGTTCCCCGGCAACGGCGCCAAAAACTTGTTGGTTGATTTCTCAATCAATGAATTTGTGTAAGTGTACACAGTCAACAAGTAATAAAGTGATAAGATAGAGTGTCGATCCCACAGAGAATTCTAATCAATAAATTCTAACTACTAACACTATATCAATCCAATTTTATTTAAACAACCATAAAATGTGATTTTTCTAAATATGGAAACTAATTTAAGCGATTAAAAGAGAATATTCTAAAAATAAATAAAACTAAAATTTTAACGAATGACTTCAGATAAATAAAGATTAAGACTCCAATATCCCCAATTATGAACTATAAATTAATTATCCAATTATCCCAATTATTATGCCTACTGAATTGTTAACAGGAATTCTCAAGTGTCAAAAGCCCTTTTCCAAGTGATCAATTAACTTCTATTTAATCCAATTAATCTTGTTATATTTATATGCAAAACAATTAAATTAAACTCTTTCAATCCCAATTCCTAACTTGTTACATGCAATGAACATATATTTCCATTTAATTCACAACCCTAATTATTCATCATGCAAATAATTAAGCATACATGTTATCAAGTCCAGTTCTAACCCTAGATTTCATCTTCCGAATCCTTGTAGAGTAAGAAGGTAATTATTGGTCAAATAATTAATTAATAAGCACAAGACAAGATAAATAATTCACTTTGACATAAATAATTGAAATAAATCAAATAAGTAATTTATAGACATAAAAGGTTCAATTGAAATCTTAATAAAAGAAATTTAGTTCATTATTAATGAATTAAAACCAAGAATCCACAATTGAATAGACATTAAAAGATAAAAGTAAGATTAGAGAAGAGAATAAATCTGTTGTCAGCAAATCTCCATCTTCCTCAAGCTCCTGCTCTTTTTCTTCAATGGTCTCCAAGTTACTTCAATCTCCAAAACTAATAAAAACTAGGGTTTATGTTCTAATCTAATGGAGTGTATCTCTAATCTAATATATGTAATCTCCCTCTATTTTATACCTTACATCATGTATTTATAAGTTACAAGTCCAATTTTTAGCTTAGGAACAAACCCAATCCAATTTGGAGTTAGAAAAGTGTCAAAATTCACCCCAAAACGCGTCTAAGCCTCACCAATCCCTTCCCCAGCCCCCCGACGCTGGGCACGGTGCTGGAACACTGCATTATATCGCCCCAGCGCTGAGCATAAGCATGATTTGGGCGCCCCGACGCTAGAACATTTTCTTACATTTTCTGCTATAACGTCCTTTGGGAAAATAGCCATAACCTCTTCGTCCGAACTCCAATTTTGATGATTCAAGATGTTCCGGAAAGAGGAGACGTAGATCTACAACTTTCATTCTTTATATTTTTTGAAATAAGTTCTAGAGCAATACTCAAATTGGATTTGAAGTGACTGTTGTGTAATTGGCAAGCCGAAAACGCGAATCTAGCAACCCCAAACGTTGATCCAAGTAACTTTTGTGCCAATTCGTATAAAACAATATAAAACATGCATGAATAGACACAAACACTAAAAAACTATTCTAAAAGACTTGAGAACAACAATAAATTAAGCCCGAATGTATCCAATTCATAGGTATATTACCCATTCATCATCTGGCAAGAAACTGTCCTAAGAAAGGATCCAGAGGGGCAGGATCAGGAGGGAATAAAGGAAACAATGATGGAAGCACTCTGACTATCACAGGACCAACTGCAACCAACCGATCGACCGCCAGAACATTCAACATGACAGTACAGGTTGCAGTGCAGTCTCATGATGTGGTGTCAGGTATCATTCTGATCAATAGAGTTAATGCTTATGTATTATTTTCTTTGAGTGCTACTTGTTCATTTATATTTGATGACTTTGCTAAGAACTTAGAATTGCCTAAGGACGAGTTAGAATATCCCATAAACATAGAAACTGCGAATAGAGAAATAATCTCTGTTAAGTACGTATATAAGAACTGTAGAGTGGATATTAAGGGTAATATCATGAACGTAGATCTTATCCCTATTCGACTTGGAGAATTTGACGTTATCTTGGGTATGGACTAGTTATCAAATTATGGGGCGGTAATTGATTGCCAGAAGAAGCGTATTAACCTTATGACTCCGTTAAAGATTGTGTTTTATGGTAGCAAGTCGCCTAGACAAGCAAGTTGTCTGACGATGATGTAGGCCAGGAAGTTGTTAAGACAAGGCTGTGTAGGATATCTAGCTTACATAGTCGACAGTCGTAAAGAGAATCCAAAAATAGAAGAGATACCAGTAGTGAGGGATTTCACAGACGTATTTTCGAACGATTTGCCAGGACTTCCACCAGATAGAGCGGTTGAATCGTGATCGATTTGGCTCCAGGAACGGCTCCAATATCGAAGGCACCGTACTGAATGGCACCAGTAGAAATGAAAGAACTGATGGTTCAACTACAAGATTTACTGGACAAGAAGTATATCTAATCGAGCGTATCGCCGTGGGGAACGCCGATGTTATTTGTGAAGAAGAAGGATGGGACAATGCGACTCTGCATCGACTATAGAGAACTGAATAAAGTCACGATTAAGAATAGATATCCATTATCGAGGATCAACGACTTATTTGATCAATTGAAGGGAGCGAGATACTTTTCAAAGATAGACTTAAGGAGTGGTTATCATCAATTGAAGGTGAGACCAGAGGATGTGCCAAAGACAACATTCAGAACACGATATGGTTACTACGAATTTTTGGTAATGTCATTCGGTCTAACAAATGCTCCTGTAGCGTTTATGGATTTGATGAATAGAGTGTTTAAACCGTTTCTAGATAAATTCGTGGTGGTATTCATCGATGACATTTTGGTATACTCAAAAACCAACGAAGAACATGAAAAACATTTGAAGGCAACGTTAGAGGAGTTGAGAAGAGAGAAGTTGTACGCTAAATTTTTGAAATGTGAATTCTGGATTGAAAGAGTACAATTTCTTAGACATGTGATCGATAAGGACGGAATTTCGGTGGATCCCTCCAAAGTCGAAGCTGTGATTAACTCGGATCAGCCGAAGACGCCATCGAAGGTAAGAAGTTTTCTTGGATTGGCAGGTTATTATAAGAGATTCATTCAGGACTTTTCCAAGATCGCAACTCCATTAACAAATTTGACTAGGAAATTGGTGAAATTCGTTTGGACGGAGAAGTGTGAGGAAAGTTTCCAAGAGCTTAAGAAGAGGTTGAGTTTGGCACCTGTGTTATCTCTTCCGGATGACAGAGGAAATTTTGTGGTTTATACTGATGCATCGCATAAAGGACTTAGTTGTGTGCTTATGCAAAATGACAGAGTCATTGCGTATACATCACGACAATTGAAGGATTATGAGAAGGGGTATCCGACCCATGACTTGGAGTTAGCTGCGGTGGTATTCGCTTTGAAGATCTGGAGACACTATCTTTATGGGGAGAATCAGAAAATATGCTGCACCACAAGAGTCTCGAAATATATTTTTACCACGTAAGGACTTGAATATGCGAAGAAGGTGGTTGGAGTTAATTAAGGACTATGATTATGAGATTCTATACCATCCGGGTAAGGCAAATGTGGTTGCCAACGCCTTAAGTAGAAAGGGTCGGGAGAAATTAATGATGTTGACTGCTCAGGAGGAGCTAATTTCAGCAATGGAAAAGTTGGAATTGGAAGTGAGGTATCCTATGGAGATAGACGAGAAGTTGTTCCAAATACAAGCTGGTAGAACTTTACTGGATAAAATTAAGGAAGCTCAACTTCAGGACGAAGAATGTAAGAAAGTGAAAAAGAAAATATCTAAAGGGACTAAACCGAGATTCAAAATAGACAGTGAGGGACTACTACAATTTAAGAGAAAAATTTGGGCACCGCCAGTGCCAGAGATTAAGGAAGACATTTTGAATGACGCCCATAGCTCACGATATTCGATTCACCCTGGTAGTACTAAGATGTAACAAGATCTTCAACAACATTTCTGGTGGCCTAATTTGAAACTAGAAATTGCAGAGTGTGTTGCCAAGTGTCTAACATGTCAAAAAGTGAAAGCAGAACATCAAAGGCCGAGTGGATTGCTACAACCTTTAGAGATCCCAGAATGGAAATGGGAACATATTACGATGGATTTCGTGGTTGTCCTACCAATAAGTTAGAAAGGCTATGACGCAGTATGGGTTATTATTGACCAATTGACGAAATTCGCACACTTCCTTCCGATCAAAATAAGATTCAACTTAGACCACTTGGCAAGGTTATATGTGAAAGAGATTGTTTCGAGGCGCGGAGTTCTGGTGTCAATTATCTCAGATAGGGATCCGCGCTTTACATCAAACTTCTGGAAACGTCTACAGGAATGCATGGGTACACAGTTGCGAATGAGTACGACATATCACCCTCAAACAGATGGACAGAGTGAAAGAACAAATCAAACATTAGAAGACATGTTTAGAGCTTGTACAATGGACTTTAAAGGAAATTGGGATGATCATCTACCACTCGTAGAGTTCGGCTATAACAACAGTTACCATACTAGTATTGGCATGCCACCTTATGAAGCGTTAGACGGCAGAAAGTGCAGAACTCCGCTATACTGGGATGAAGTTGGCAAGAGATAATTACTAGGCCCAGAATTGGTACAGCAGACAACAGAAATAGTCAAAGTGATCCGAACAAAACTGGTAGCAGCTCAAGATAGGCAGAAGAAATATGATGATCCACACCGTAAAAATGTTGAGTTTGAATCGGGTAGTTATGTGTTCTTGAAGGTCTCTCCCTGGAAGGGAAAGATCAGATTCGGAAAGAAAGGGAAATTAAACCCAAGATTCATTGGCCCTTTGAGGTACTGCTAAGAATCGGAGAGGTTGTGTATGAGGTAGCCTTACCTCCAGCACTCGAAAATGTCCACAACGTCTTCCATGTTTCAGTTTTACAACCCTACAAACCCGATTACAAGCACGTGATTGAATATGAACCCCTACATTTTGAAAAAGACTTATCTTACGAAGAAATTCCTATTCAGATTGTTGATCGAAAAGAACAAGTTCTCAGAAACAAAGTAATGCCTTCTGTTAAGGTAATTTGGAGGAACCACAACGCTGAAGAAGCTACGTGGGAACTCGAAGAGCATATGATGAAGAATTACCCTCACTTATTTAATTAAATTATTGTGGCGATTCTCGGGATGTAATCTTTGTAAGGGGGGATGTAACAGATGAATTGTTTGAGTCGTGATTACGAGGACGTAATCCTTTTAAGGTGGGGGGAAGATGGGACAAACGAGATTTTTTAATTTAATTTTAATATTTATTGATTAAATAAATATTTTTTGATGATTTAATTATTAGATTAAATAATTAATTGATGAAGTTGTGGTAGATTAATTTAATTGTATGTGTTATATTTATTAAATGGAGAATTGATTTATGTAAATATGTGAGCTTATAGAATTAAAAAGAAATATTTAATAAGCCTAATATTATTTTAATTAATTAGAGAATTAATAATTTGACGTAATTAACAAATGAGAAATTTAATTATGTGGCTATGTGAATTAATGAGAAATTATTATATTTTATTTAAAATAAATTAAATAAGATATTTGATTTATTTTATAAAGGGGTGTGACACTATTAAACTATAGTATAAAAGATTTATTAAATTAAATGGTGATGATTCTTTTAAGGCTAGCCAAACGGAGCCTTATTGGGAGTTGGGAGCAATTAACCCATGATCGGGTTAACTGACCACAATTGCGCTCAATGTTATAAATTTATACGTCTTCTTCTTCTTTCATTTTTCTAAGTCTAGCAAAGGAAATCACAGAGAGAATTAAGAATTTTTTAGGGTATTGTGAGTTGTGTGACTGATTGAGAAAGGTTTCATCCCTTCTAAATCTACACAACGCTGTGGGTAATCTCTTCAACCCAGTTTTTATTTACGTCATTTAAAGTTTCATGAAAATGGCTTTCAAATTCGGTTAAAATCTCTGTAATTAGAAATGGTAGTGATTATGTGGATATATATGTGATAATATGTCATCACAGCATGTTTTACTATATATATATATATTGTATGATTTCATATTATCAGTTCATAAAAATATGACGTATATTGTTGCAACAAAATTACAGAGTATAGAAATATGGCCATATGGCCCTTACTCGTAAATTTAATACGTCAAACATACATTGTCTCATAAATTTCACACTTGTATATAATTATGCATGTTAAAACGAAGAAGACAAAATTTGAATGGACATATTTGGTGTTATAACGAAACCGTAGTGTAAATTTTTATGTTTTGTGTTCAAAACTTTCAAGAACATCAAAATTACATGTTTTGATTCTATAAATTATGTGTTTTAACGTGATAAAATCATGCTAGAAAGGCTGAATAATGATTATGTGTATAAAATAATGTCTGGGTATGTCTAATTTCATGTATGGATAAAGAAAATTGGTAGAAATTGGCATGTTCTGCAATTTTTGCGAACTGAGATTCTAGTTCTGGTTCTCCGCGCCGCAGCGCCGACTGCAGGCACAAGAACCACGTCGTAACGCGAGCCACGCCGCAACGCCATTGTCCAAGCCGCAATACCGTCCGTGCCAGCATGATCTTTGAGAACATGATTGATGGTGGCGTCAATGATTACCGCAAAGATATGTTTAAGAATGAGCATTTTAGTGGTTTTATTTTAGGGATTGTAATTGCAACCTAATTTAATGCACATAAAAATGTGTTAGTCATATAATGTGGTAATTAAATAGATCCTTAACATGTCAATAACACAATTATGTCAGAATTGAATTATTGAACGCATAGTTAACTTATTGTTCGTGAAGTATAAATTATGTGACAATAAGTGTAGTTATTTTGACTAAGTATAGTCATAATTCGAGTTAAACAAAAGAATTAACCTGTGATAACTAATTATGTTATAATTGACTGGTATTGTGAATGTATATGGTATGTAGGACTAATTCATTGAACGTGTATAAATTAACGTGTAATCTACGCACGAGGCAAGTTTCTTAACCTTACTTTTTATCATTATATAAAATTTATCTTACATTGAGCAAATTCTCGTTATTATTGATCAAGTCCATTTTATTATATTAAAGTTTATTAATCTTTCCAAAGTATGATTCTGTTATACAATACTTATTCTATTGTATATCCATTGAGATTCTTATTCAATTTAGCGAGCCCTTAATGATTCGACTAGTCTATAGTTGATGAACGTTCTAAATTTCAGAACCTTTGTTGAATTATCTAAACCAAACTTCCTTTGGTGCGGACTCTAATGTCAAACTGAGATGAACAACCATGTATATGGGATTACTTATGCGTTAGCGTTAAGATATTGTGCACAGTATGGTACTAAGGGCTGATCCCCCTAAGTACGAGAAGAAAAGTCCATAGTCTTATGAATGTTAAAGGTTTCAACTATAAACACTTGACAACCTAGGACATAGTTCAAGGTCTTATGACCCTCAGAAGTTTTTTTGATTCTCGTTAGTCGTTCTTGATTCAAAAGTCGAGTTTCCTATTTCAGAAGTCTTTGATTCATTCGCAAGTTATTATTTTATTGTTATATTGTTATAGTTGTGGGCAATCATGCTCACTCTTGCATAATAATAACATTGCAGTTAAGAACGAAAGATCCGACGAGCCTTCCACTAGTAAAGGCAAGGGCAAGATTAACAAGTGATGAAGACTTGTTGTTTATGTGATTATGTATTTATGTTTCAGACTTGATGTTGTTTAAGACTTGTTATTTGTTTATAATTTCGCATAGATGTTTAAGGTTAGTTTAACGTGGGATTGTATTTATTATTATTCAGATGTTGTAACCACCATAAGGGGAAGATTTATTTCTATCTATTGCATGGTTTTCATTTATTATGGGTAGATAGATAGATAATATTTGTACAATGAACACCAAATCCCACGGAATTGAAGTACCGGGTTTGGGGATGTCACAATACATATAAATATATATATATATATATATATATATATATATATATATATATATAGTTTCAATTTTATGTTCTATGAATTCTATTTTTTGAATTTTGCTTTACAACTAAATTGTTGCAATTGGAGGTAGTTGTAATGCTAGAAGTTTATGTTTAGACAAAGAATTGTATGTTAATTTCGTTTAAAAGAAAGGGAAACTATTTTTCAGTGTATGTTCTTATACATGGATTATGACAGTAACAAATTTGATGGTTAAAGTGTATACAAATTGTAGAAAGTGAACTGTGAATTGTTAATTGGGTATGAAATTAAGAGAACTTAGTTCAAAGGAATCAAATTGGTGTATCATTATGATTACAGTGTTCACTGTGTCAAGAAATATCCAAAAAATAAATAAATTGAGTTTTGTTGGTTTAAAAACAGTGCTTTCAAGGATTTAAGTTTTCTAATTTTTTTTTTAATTGTTTTAAATTGGTATATGTATGTTTGGTAATATTTATGTGTACTTTACATGGATTACGCATGTTAATTGGTGTTAGAAATTAAGACA
Organism: Panax ginseng; assembly: GCA_020205605.1. Lineage (NCBI taxonomy): Eukaryota > Viridiplantae > Streptophyta > Magnoliopsida > Apiales > Araliaceae > Panax > Panax ginseng. The sequence continues at coordinate 53,993,872 of CM035149.1, read as the reverse complement.
CAGTAGCTTTGTTCTGTTCTTCGTTTGTGTTTTGTAAGCTTGGAGCCTCCGCGCTAAGTTCAAGACTCAAATTTAATTCTCAAATAGCATAAAAGATAAGCCATAGCAACGCCACTTCCTGGCGTAGTCCTCAAACCACTAAATACGGAACAGGTCAATGCGTATGACAATTAAAATTGTGGCGTCATGAGCCAATTTGCAGAAAGTCCCGAAATGACTTTTGTCTTGCACAAAAGTTTGTAGTTGTTAATGGAATGCAATATGATTATTGTTCAACAAGTAAATTTGTTATTATGATATTATAGTACTATTAATGAGCATACAATTAACACTTAATGAGTGTTGTTATTATTTTAATCGATGTAACTTGATTATGGGATTAAACATCAAACCATACATGAAATAGATATGTATTATGAGTAGTGGCTAATTGTGTCCTAATGGCATATGATTAAGATATTATGAATTGAATTGTTACGGTTTAGCCTACAAGCAAGACAAGTTTTCTATCTGCACACTTTCGTTGAGTTAGTTTATTTACGATTTTGGAAGTTCTCTAAATCTATTGTTACATTGTGCTAGCTTACACTTTCGTTGAGCTAGTTTGTTTATTATTGAGCAAGTTATTGTTCCTTGTTCGATGACATTATGCAAGTTTTCTAACTCTACACTTTCGTTGAGCTAGTTCTCTTGTTATTATTGTACAAGTTTACTTATCCTATCTCAATTATAATTTCACAAGTTTCTTGTATCTAGTTTGTTTATGATGATGCAAGTTTTCTAAACTTTATTTTTATATTGAGCAAGTTATTCTCGTATTTAACTTGTTATTTAGCATGCAAGTTTATATATTCTGATATACTAATGATGAATAGTTTCATCGTTCAATTTACTATTTGTTATGCATGCTTAGTACTCAATTCTAAATAACATTGGCTTAATATTGTTCAAGCAAGGTATGTTATAATTATTCAATGTTTATGCTCTTAGATTATTCCTAAAGCATGACCTTAGTAAACAATGTTGATTCTGTTATGATTTATTTCATAACATAAAGTTATTACTTTTTTATTCAACTACTCCGTAGTTGATTTTCGTTGAATTCCAAATTACCTTGAAGCTTATCCAAACAAAACTTACTTCGGTACGGACTCGTATTCTAAATGCTGAGATGAACAACCCTATTATTAGGGGATAATTTATGCATAGCGTTGAAATGTTTGTGCACAATACATTGTACGAAGGGCTGATCCCCCTAAGTACGTGGAGTCCCTATAGTCTTATGACTGTTAAAGTTTAAGTTGAAAGATTAATTATAACTATGGACATAGTTCGTTGTCTTAGGACATAGTTCAAAGTTGTCATTACCAGATAATACAGGAAATTTTGTGGTGTATAGCGATGCCTCACATAAAGGGTTGGGTTATGTTCTTATGCAGAATGACAAAGTTATTGCTTATTCATCAAGACAATTGAAGGACTACGGGAAAGGATATACGACTCATGATTTAGAGTTGGCTGCAGTGGTATTTGCTCTAAAAATATGGAGACATTATCTCTATGGAGAAAAGAGTGAGATCTACACAGACCATAAGAGTCTGAAGTATATTTCACTCAGAAGAACCTGAACATGCGTCAAAGAAGATGGATGTAATTGATAAAAGATTATGATTGGGAGATCTTTTATCATCCAGGAAAAGCAAACGTGGTTGCAGATGCCTTGAGTAGGAAGGGTCGTGAGAAGTTGATGTTGTTAACCATCCAGGAGGAGCTCATTTCAGCAATGGCAAGACTAGAGTTTGAAATCAAATTTTCAAAAGAAACCGATGAAAGATTGTTCCAGATGGAAGCTAGTTCAACTTTGGTTGACAAGGTGAAGAATGCTCAGCTACAAGATGAAGAATGTGGAAAGATCAAAGAAAAAGTGGTTGAGGGTAGTGAAGTGAAATACAAGATCAATACTTAAGGGTTGCTAAGATTCGAGCTAAGAATTTGGGTTCCAGTAGTACCAGATATTAAAGAAGAAATCTTGACCGAAGCTCATAACTCAAGATATTCGATACACCAGGGAAGTACGAAGATGTATCAAGATTTACGACGATACTTTTGGTGGACAAACATGAAAAGAGATGTCGCAGAATGTGTTGCGAAATGCTTGACATGTCAAAGAGTCAAGGCCGAGCATCAAAGACCAAGCGGATTACTTCAACCATTGGAAATATCTGAATGGAAGTGGGAACACATCACAATGGATTTTGTGGTGGGTCTTCCAACTACTCAGAAAGGATACGATGCGATTTGGGTGATAGTGGTTAGGTTAACGAAATCAGCACACTTTTTTCCAATAAAGATTAGACTTGATCAGTTGGCAAAGTTGTACGTTAAAGAGATCGTTTTGAGACATGGAGTTCCAGTGTCAATTGTGTCAGATAGAGATCCGCGGCTCACATCAAACTTTTGGAAGAGACTACAAGAATCCATGGGAACATAGTTGAGAATGAGTACGAAATATCATCCGCAAACAGATGGCCAAAGCAAACGAACAATCCAAACATTGGAAGATATGCTGAGAGCATGCATCATGGATTTTAAAGGGAGCTGGGATGAACATTTACCGTTGGTGGAATTTTCCTACAACAACAGTCACCATGCAAGCATCGGCATGCCGCCTTACGAAGCATTATACGGCAGGAAATGCAGAACTTCACTATGCTGGGATGAAGTCGGTGAACATCGACTGTTAGGACCAAAACTGGTACAACAAACTACTGAGGTTGTAAAACTCATTAGGACAAGATTGGTAGTAGCCAAGATGCATGTAAAAAGTATACGCCGATCAACATGCATAAGATCGCATTCGACGTAGGAAATTTCGTGTTCTTAAAAGTTTCTCCTTGGAAGGGGAAAATTCATTTTGGTAAAAAGGGAAAGCTGAGCCCAATATTTATTGGACCCTTCGAAGTGTTGCGAAGAGTAGGAGAAGTGGCTTACGAGGTAGCTCTACCCCCAGAGTTAGAAAATGTTCACAATGTTTTTCATGTTTTGGTGTTACGACCGTATAAACCCGATTACAAGCACGTGATTGAGTACGAACCATTGCAGTGTGATAAAGACTTGTCCTATGAAGAGATTCCTATCCAGATAGTTGACAGGAAAAAATAGGTACTCAAGAATAAAGTGATACCTTATGTGAAGGTTATATGGAGAAACCACAATGTCGAAGAGGCTACGTGGGAACTCGAAGCTGAAATGATAAAAAATTACCCTGAGTTATTTGTTTAATCTGTGTCTTCGATTCTAGGGACATAATCTTTGTAAGTAGGGAAGAATGTGATGAATGATTTGTTTTAGTTGTGATTCTGGGGACAGAATCCTTGTAAGGAGGGAAGGATGTAACAATCCAGAATTTTAATTTTAATTTTTAAATATTTAATGGATGTATTTATTGTTGAATAAATATTTGTTTAATTTGATTTGATTTGGTTAATTATTTGTTTAATAAATAATTAATGGGCTAAGAAAATTAATTATTAAGAGATAATATTCTAATTTAATTTAATAATTAAGTTAGTGAGTGTATAATGATTAAATGATTTATTCAATAAATTGTTATTAGAATTAATTAAATTAAGTATGAAAACTTAATTAAATAAAGTGTGACAAATAACTATATTATAAAGGAGTTATTAAAATAAATTAAATGAGTTTAATTTAGTTTTGCCAAACAAGGCTTAGATATATTAAGTCTTCAATTTTTAAAGAGTTTTACTAAACGAAACCTTATGTCTTTTGGATATATTTTGAATTTTGAATTATAATAATATAAATTAAATAAACAAAATATAAATAATATGTAATAATTTCTGGTAACCGATAATTTATTAAGGGCAATTAGTAGACGTCGGTTTTTAGACGTTTTAAAATCGTATGTTGGTTTGATTTTTGTTTTATGTATAGTGTAATAGGTTTAAGTCTAAGAAAAGAAAAGAAAATATCGTTAGAGGTTTGAGAGAGAGTCTAAGAGAGAAAAGCAAGAGAAAGTTCTGAGTTCTTCAAGTTATTCTCAGTGATTAACAAGGATTGTTTGAGCAAATTAAAGGTATGTTACATAATCTTAACATATATGTTTTATAGTATAATTCCTTATTCTTTGTGTTCTTGTTTTGGAGGTTCACTGTGTTTATAGTATAATCTCTGTAATTCATAATTTTATGGTTGATTATGAAATTATGTGTATATGTAATGTTATAACTATATATATAGATATATATAGGTGATTGTATGATGAGCATATACATGTATGTGATTGTATGAATTACGATCAAAAAAGAAGAAATTGGTTTTTACAGTGAATATATATATATATATATATATTTTAACGGCGTGAGTTTCAATTTTATGTTCTATGAATTCTATTTTTCTAATTTTGCTTTACAACTGAATTGTTGCAATTGGAAGTAGTTGTAATGCTAGAAGTTTATGTTTAGACAAAGAATTGTATGTTAATTATGTTTAAAAGAAAGGAAAACTATTTTTCAGTGTATGTTCTTATACATGGCTTATGACAGTAGCAAATTTGATGGTTAAAGTGTATACGAATTGTAAAAATTGAACTGTGAATTGTTAATTGGGTATGAAATTAAGAGAACTTAGTTCAAAGGAATCAAATCGGTGTATCATTATGATTACAGTGTTCACTATGTCAAGAAATATCCAAAAAAAATGGAGTTTTGTTGGTTTAAAAATAGTGCTTTCAAGGATTTAAGTTTTCTAAAATTTTTGTTTAATTGTTTTCAATTGGTATATATATGTTTGGTAATATTTATGTGTACTTTACATGGATTACACATGTTAATTGGTGTTAGAAATTAAGACACAGTAGCTTTGTTCTGTTCTACGTTTGTGTTCTGTAAGCTTGGAGCCTCATCGCTAAGTTCAAATACCAAATTTCAATTCCCATTTGCAAATATTTCCTCAAGCGTAGTCCTCGCGATCAGTCATAATGAATCGTGCGTCAAGCAAAAGATTATCCACAAGCATGGTAAATTACGGCGCCATGACGCCAGGTTCTGAAAGTCCCTAAATAACTTTTGTCTTGCACAAAAGTCTGTAGTTGTTAATAGAATGCAATATGATGATTATTGAACATGTAAATTTGTTATTGATATTATAATACTATTAATGAGCATACAATTAACACTTAACGAGTGTTGTTATTATTTTAATCGATGTAACTTGATTATGGGATTAAACATCAAACCATACATGAAATAGATATGTATTATGAGTAGTGGCTAATTGTGGCCTAATGGCATATGATTAGGATATTGTGAATTGAATTGTTACGGTTTAGCCACAAGCAAGGCAAGTTTTCTGTCTCCACACTTTCGTTGAGTTAGTTTATTTACAATTTTGCAAGTTCTCTAAATCTCTTGTTACATTGTGCTAGCTTACACTTTCCTTGAGCTAGTTTGTTTATTATTGAGCAAGTTATTATTTCTTGTTCGATTAAATTATGCAAGTTTTCTAACTCTACACTTTCGTTGAGCTAGTTCTATTGTTATTATTTTACAAGTTTACTTATCCTATCTCAATTATAATTACGCAAGTTTCTTTTATCTAGTTTGTTTATGATGATGCAAGTTTTCTAAACTTTATTTTTATATTGAGCAAGTTATTCTCGTATTTAACTTGTTATTTAGCATGCAAGTTAATATATTCTAATATACTAATGTTGAACAGTTTCATCGTTCAATTTACTATTTGTTATGCATGCTTAGTACTCAATTCTAAATAACCTTGGCTTAATATTGTTCAAGCAAGGTATGTTATAATTATTCAATGTTTATGCTCTTAGATTATTCTTAAAGCATGACCTTAGTATACAATGTTGATTCCATTATGATTTATTTTATAACATAAAGTTATTACTTTTTTATTCAACTACTCCGTAGTTGATGTTCGTTGAATTCAAAAGTACCTTAAAACTTATCCAAACTAACCTTACTTTAATGCAGACTCGTATTCTAAATGCTGAGATGAACAACCCTATTATTAGGGGATAATTTTCGCATAGCGTTGAAATGTTTGTGCACAATACATTGTACGAAGGGCTGATCCCCCTAAGTACGTGGAGTCCCTATAGTCTTATGACTGTTAAAGTTTAAGTTGAAAGATTACTTATAACTATGGACATAGTTCGTGGTCTTTAGGACCCTCAGTTATATATTTCAGAATGTTATTGAGTCTATTATTTGGCAATTGTTGTAAAGTTTATTCATTATTATTTCAAGTGAGCTTTGTTTGCTCACTCTTGCTTATATAAACCTTACAACTAAAGTTGAGAAGGTCGATGTACCTAGCACCAGTAAGGGAAAGGGAAAGATGAACAAATATAAAAGACTTGTAATCATGTTTATATTTTATTATCAGACTTTAGGTTGAATGATTGTAATGAAGTTGATTTATTTTCTGCATTTGAATGATTGTATGTAAAGGTTAGACAACATGGGAGATTTTTATTTATGTAATCCTTTATGGGAAGGTTTATTATTCAATTTTATTTTGATTGGGTAGTTAGATATGAATGTTTTTGATTAAGTGAACACCAAATCTTGAGAGAATGAAGTACTCGAATTTGGGGGTGTCACAAGAATAGCCTCAAAGTCAGGATCAAAATCACGTAGGTGGGCATATTGGCATTGTCAAGGCACTCGTAACTGATAATAGGTGTTGATGGCATCGACACTGAATGGGACTAATCGACCCCGCACATAAGCATTGAAGGGGGCTTTGTCCTCGGCGTTTGCATAAAATCTTTGACCACGTTAACAACGACGGGCTTAGGTTCCTCAGTGAACTTGTTCCACCCTTTCCGATAAATCTGTTGCATCATTTCACCGTCGACAGGATCCGGTGCTAACCCTCGCTCCGGTGTAAGAGCTTTTATCACCATGTAGTCGTATCGGTCGGCAGCGGTGGAACTAACAAATTTGCGTCGGTCAAAGGTTCGTGATGGTGGTGTTGTTATGGAACTCTCTCCCTAGTGCCTCTTTGATGTGGGTTTCGACGCAATTGAATTATGAAGCCTTAACACAATATCTTCCCCCCAAACATGGTTCACACAAACTGTCAAACACTTGGTGAGCACAGAGGTTTGTCCCCCAAAATTTGAAAATTTTGCTTCTACTATGGTGCTAAGAAGGGATGAATTAGAAAATAAGGCACTCACTCTCAATTGTTATATAATTACCTCAATAAAAACCCTTATTCGTAGCTATAACAAGTGGAGTTGGGAGTATGTAGTGGATGATGGTTATGAGGGAGTGAATTTATAGGAATGGTGTGAGGGAGAGAGTCGTGGGATGGAGTAATGGACTGAAGTAGGTGATTGTGTTAATGAAGTGGGAAGATGGAGTGTGAGTTGTAAAATCGTGGGTACATAGTGGGGGTTATGTATGGGAATAAGTAGTTTATGTGAGGGAGAAGTGGGGTTTCAATTGGGAAGAAGAAGTAGTGGGTAGTTTATGTGACTGCCGAACCAAACTTGTTCAAATTCTAGGACCCCCGCCCCGACGTGGGGTAACAAGCTTACAAGGCCCACCCCGGTGGGCATGCCTACTGTAATTGGACTTGGGGGGGGACCCCCGCCCCGGCGGGGGGTATAATGCTTGAGGAGCCCGCCTCGGCGAGGGTGGGTTTTGTTAACTGATGTTGTTTTGTTCCTTTCTTCACTTCAACTCCCAACCATTATCATATTGAGATCCTGCAAAGCCAGAAAACATAAAAGTTAGACATGGTGGAAAGATTATCAAGAACATGCAACTTATCTAATTAATCTATGAACTTATTATATATTAGTAATTATGCTAAACTATAATTTGACAGTTATGATTAAAAATATGAAAAATAAAAGTACGATTGGGTTGCCTCCCAATTAGCGCTTGATTTTAAGTTGTTTAGCCTGACTACTTCCTGTTTATAGTACGTCGGATAATGTGATTGCGATGACATCCATGTGGGATTCGCCACCCCAATAATGCTCCACCCTCTGACCATTGACTTTGAACATTTCCAATAGATTCCTACTGTAGAGTTCAATGGCGCCATGTGAGAAAACTCTTTTGATGGTGAATGGTCTCGACCATCTTGACTTAAGCTTGCATGGGAACAACCTAAACCGTGAGTTGAACAATAGGACTGATTGCCCCGGCTCGAACGTTCTTTGCATGATTTTCTGGTTGTGCCATTTCTTAACCTTTTCTTTGTATAGCTTAGAGTTCTCGTAGGCTCGAAGTCAAAATTCGTCGAGATCGTTTAATTGCAGTAGTCTCTTTCGCCACAATTGCTTGATCGGGTTAAGTTTCAATCGCCCAAGAGGGCCTCAGTCAGAATCTCAATTTGTAGGGTGTCATGATTTATTACGCACCAATTGATATGGTGACATATCAATTAGTGTTTTGTACGGATTTTGGTAGGCCCATAGTACATCGTCCAACCTGAGAGACCAGTCCTTTCTAGTTGGATTTACCACCTTTTCCAAGATTCTCTTCACCTCCCTATTTGAGACTTCAGCTTGCCCACTTGTTTGGGGGTGATATGTTGTTGCCACCTTATGGTTGATCCCATACTTCGCCAAAAGAGCTGTAAATGATCTGTTGCAAAAGTGACTACCTTCGTCACTTATGGTAACTCTTGGCGTGCTAAATCTTGTAAAGATATTATTTTGCAAGAATTTGAGGACCACTTTGGCATCGTTAGTTGGGAGTGCTACGGCTTTAACCCATTTTGAGACATAGTCAACTGCAAGCAATATATATTGATTACCGAATGGTGATGGAAATCCATGCCCCAAACGTCAAAAATTTCAACTTCCAAAATTATTTATAGCGGCATCTCATTCCTTTTCGATATATTGCCCACCCTTTGGCATCTATCACAACTTTTAACAAACTGGTGGCCATCCTTGAACAATGTAGGCCAATAAAACTGGGCTTGAAGCACTTTTGCCACTGTTCGCTTGTGAGACCCCAGATTTTATGAAAAAAGATTTAAATTTCTTGAAATATTTTTTGAATATTATTGAATGAATTTGATATAATGTTATAGTTGTGGGTAATATTTATAAATTTTGAAATGTATGCAAGTTGTTATATAATATTCGATTGGTCAGGGAATATTCTTTTTGTCGGGGAATATCCGTATTTACGGTACAATCATCAGTGGACCCCCCAAACAAAATTATTGTCTGATTAAGAAAACGACAAAAATATTTTTATGAAAATACTTGACGGAAGTTTTACCGTTAAAACCGCTGAACTACCTTGTAGTAAAATACAAAGAATACGCTGCTGTGGTTGCATAGTAGCACACTAGATTGATTATTGATGCTTACGTGAGAAGTCACTCACTTTTGTTCAATTATTGCTTCAGTAATTGTTGCATTGTATCTCACGTTATTTGATTCAATTATTGTTGATATTATATATATTATTAAATTAATAATTGAGATGACAGAGTTATCAATATTATTATTTGCAATATTAACGATGTCTGTAAGTTCATCAAGGAGAGGTTTGGTCACCTAATCAGCGCCAAATAGGAGAAATCCTTATTGAAAGCCCCTTTTTTCCCGGGAACGATCTCGGTCGATTAATATTCTAAATTATAATAATGATGATAACCTGTTGTTAAATATATTGAGGTGCCTTTTTGAAGTCACTAAGTTTATATATATATATATATATATATATAAATTTTGTTTTATTAGTATTATTAATGTAATAAAACAGAAAAGCTTTTTATATAAAACTAATACTTTTATAAAATTATTTTTTTATTAGACAATAATTAGAATATATTATATTTTCTTATACATAGTGTTTGCATAAAGGCTCTACATAGTATTTTCAGATAGTAAAATCTTTTTATATAAAAATGTAATACTTTTATAAAGTTATTTATTTTATTAGACAATAATTAGAATATATTATATTTTATTATGCATAGTGTTTGCATAGTATTTTTTGCATAGTAAAATCTTTTTTATAAAAAACATAATACTTTTATAAAGTTATTCGCTTTTATTAGATTATAAATAGAATATATTATATTTTATTTAAAAGATTTTGTTTTATTGGAATATTTTATTTATACCGTATAACGCATAGTAAATCAATATGGACCGCTTCATGAATTAGTTACTATTTAGTCCATTCCCCTATAAATAAAGCTTATTCCTTCATTATTTCTTACTTAATTCAATCGAAACTCTAAAGAGAGAAACTATAGAGAGAAAGAAGAAAATTATTCGCTACTTCACTACTCATATATCCAGCTTTTTCTAAGGTAAGGGTATTATTTCTTTCAGATTCATGAAGAGAACTTATGTTATTCCATTCTTTATTATTCTCGTTGAATAACTCAGATACGCTGCTACCCTATACTTGGTGAAATTCTTCATTATTCCATTCTTTATCATTATGTTGAATAACTCGCCTATGCGAAGTACCTCACACATGGTGAAATTCTTCCTTTATTCCATTCTTTATTATTCTCGCTGGAACATCATGTCCGCGTATGCTTTATGCATGACCGGTTCGCTATTTATTATTCTGTTGAATATCCTCGCTTGCAAGTGACATTACGCCTTGACCGGGTTCCATTAATTATTATTCTGCTTGGAATAACTTTCTGTGCGTGTGGTCTATCGCATGCATGGTGATTTCTGTTTTTATTCCATTCTTTATTATTCTGTTGGAATATTCTGTCGGTGCGAATTTCGCTTGACCTGGTTCCGTTATTTATTATTCTGTTGGAATAACATGTCTGTGTGGTCTATCGCATGCCTGGTGATTTCTTTTATTATTCCATTCTTTATTATACTGAGTTGGTTAAAGTTTTGACTTCTATACTCTATGTAATTAGTGGAATATCCTTGATATTTGCGCTTCATCCAGTATCTTTTCATGGAAATATTCTTCTGAGCATTCTTGAATTTTACTCTACAAAGAAGTGTCATGTTGACAATTTGGACGTTATTAGTTCCTAGATAAATTAATTCTTGAACTTGTTTCATTGAATTTTTATATCATTGTCATCATCCTCATGTTTATATTACGTTGAAAGTCATCTCATGGCCCAGTAGTGCATAGATGGACTTGGTATGATTATGACCGTGGATTAATCAGATAATCATGACCGTAATGTTACAAATGATGTGGTAAAAGTCCTTATTGGCCCGTAGTGCATTGATGGACATGCTTGTTGGCATGATCATGACCATCGATGAATACACGAATATCCTCGGCCCGTAGTGCATGGATAATTTGTGGTTGTGATACTAATGAATATCCTCGTCAGAAAAGTGTGGATAATGTGGATTATTTATTAAGCTGAGTCCCAACAATAAAAGTGATTAAAAACCTTTTAAATCATAAAAGATTATAGATTTTATTCTCTACTTGACTCTTTTAATGGATTGCTTGTTCCGATGTAGTTAAACTTGATGTTTGTTATATTGTATCAGTTTAACACTGTTCAAGGATAACGATAATTTGTTCTGCATTATCTTAGTCATAATATTTCTTACTGGGCTAGTTAAGCTCACCCTTTCTTTCACTGTTCTCTTTAGGAAATGAGAACATAGCCGGGACTAGTCGGGGAACGGAGTAACGGTCCAGATGATAGCATTAGTAGTGCTCACTATTTTGTTAAATAGTGTGACAACAAATATAATGAGGACTCTATTGAGTGTGGATATTGTCTAGAAGACAATATTCTTATTAAAACTCTTAGTTTATGTTATGTCGTATTTTACAGGACTGTTGTATAATTAAGTTATAAATGTATTCTGTACCATGTATCTGGCGACTCAGAATAGGTGATGTATACCTATTTTGGGGGCATCACAGTTGGTATCAAAGCTTAGGGATATGATCCCTGACTGAGATGTGAGATAAGAACTAGGAGGGGAGAGATGGGGAATTCTTTCGCTAGTATGACCTACTTAAGTTTATTTGGTATTTAATTGGTCGGTCAGAGTATAGGGATAATATGTGATATGTTAATTAACCCTTGTTTTGTGATAGTGTTAAATTTGTGGAGTTATCCCAGTTTGCATCCCATTTGGTCGATAATGAGGAGCGAATGACACGAATGTTTCTAAGAGGTTTGAAACCCGATATACGTCAATACCTCATTTCTCACAAACTTTATTTATATTCAGATGTTGTGAATATGGCTCAGTTATTGGACCGCAATAATGAGTCAGCACAACCAAAAGGCAACGACCAACAACACGATAATAATCTTACCGGTGGCAACGGCCATCGGAACAATGATAACCATCGTGGGGAAAATTATCATGCCAAGAATGGTAACCACTTCGCTGGTAATCATGGCCAAGATAATAGAAGTGAAAATTTCAAGAAGAGAAGGTTCAATAATGATGGAAAGATAGCAGCACCAGCATATGTTTCAAAGGAAGAAGAACGACCACCGCTCGTATGTTTCAAATGCAGACAGGAGGGATACATCCGTCCAAACTGTACGCAACAATCTAAAACGTGTTACAATTGTGGAAGAGAAGGTCACCTAGCCCGATTTTGTCGTGCACCAAAGTCAAGTCCAGCTGGGACGGTGGCACCAAAGGCGGATACGGACAAAACAAAGTCGGTGGTTTCAGGAAGAGCATTTTTCGTTACTTCTCAAAAAGCGAGTAACCCGAATGAAGTTAGCACGGGTTAGTTAATTATAAATTTTTGTGAAGTCTATACCTTATTAGATACCGGTTCTACCCATTCTTTTATCTCTCTTGCTTGCGTTCAACGTTTAAATTTAACTCCAGAGAAGTTAGACTTTGACTTATCTGTTGAAACTCTGTTAGGAGAAACCTTCATTACATGTGTTATCCAAGTCTTGGATGAGAGTCACAATTTTGAATGATATTTCTATAATTATTAAATTCCCTGACGTATTCTTGAAGACTTCTTAGCCTACCCCTAGAGCGTGAAATCAAATTTTGTATTGACCCCAGTACAAAACCCATTTCTAAAACCCTCAAGTATTTCTTCAACCAAAACGAACGTATAATGCGCCAAAGACGTTGGCTCGAGCTGTTGAAGATTACAACTATACCATTCAATATCATTATAGAAGAGCGAACGTGGTAGCTGACGCGTTGAGTAGAAGATCGTATGCATTTATGAGTGCGATGTTGTTAACACAAAAACCCATTTCATATAACTTACAAATGATGAAGATAGAGTTAAAGACTCTAGAGACCCACGTGAAGATAGCGAATATACGATTAGAATCAACTTTAATCGATAAAGTTAAAGCCGCTCAAGCTACATACTCAGATCTGATGAATATGAAGAAGAAGGTTCAAGAGGACGTTATTCTAGAAGCAAGAATAGATGAAGAGAGGAAATCTCAACCCTCGATTTAATTGGTCCATTTGAAATCCTTGATCAAGTAGGAACTGTGGCCTATAAACTCATTTTACCGCCAAGTATGTTGTGTGTTCATAATGTTTTTCACGTATCGATGTTACGTAAATATATGGACGACCCGAACCACATTATTGATTTAGAACCGAACGAGATAACGTAAGATTTAACGTATGAGGAAATACGTGTTAAAATCTTGAATAAGAAGGATCGTATTCAACACTTAAAGGTTATACCTCAAGAGTTAGATTCTGAAATGAAGTCAAGGTATCCTCATCTGTTCGGCATACCAGGTACATACGTAAATTTCGAGGGCAAAATTTCATAAGGAGGGGAGATTATGAGAGCCCATATTTTATGAATAAAGATTTAAATTTCTTAAAATATTTTTTGAATATTATGGAATGAATTTGATATAATATTATAGTTGTGGGTAATATTTATAAATTTTGAAATGTATGCAAGTTGTTATATAATATTCGATTGGTCGGGGAATATTCTTTTTGTCAGGAAATATCCGTACGACGATACAATTATTGGTGGACCCCATAATCTTGGAATTATTATTTTGATTAAGAATACGACAAAAATATTTTATGAAAATAACGTGGAAGTTTTACCGTTAAAACTATTGAACTACTCGGTAGTAAAAGTATAGTAATACGCATGGTTGCATAGTAGCACATGGTATTGATTATTGATGCTTACGTGAGAAGTCACTCAGTTTTGTTCAATTATTGCTTCAAAGAATTGTTGCATAGTATCTCACGTTATTTGATTCAATTATTGTCGATATTTTATATATTATTAAATCAATAATTGAGACTTATTAAAGTTATTAATATTATTATTTGCAATATTAACGATGTCTAGAAGTTCGCGCCAAGGAGAGGTTTGGTCACCTAATTGCTACCAATAGGAGAAATCCTTATTGAAAGCCCCTTTTCCTAGGAACGCGACTGGTCGATTAATATTGTGAATAATAATAATGATGATAACTGTTGTTAAATATATTGAGGTACCTTTTTATGAAGTCACGGAGTTTATATATATTATATATAAAATTTTGTTTTATTAGTATTATTAATGTAATAAAATAGAAAAGCTTTTTATATAAAACGGAATACTTTTATAAAGTTATCTATTTTATTAGACAATAATTAGAATATATTATATTTTATTATACATAGTGTTTGCATAGTGCCTACATAGTGTTTTGCATAGTAAAATCTTTTTATATAAAACATAATACTTTTATAAAGTTATTTGTTTTATTAGACAATAATTAGAATATACTATATTTTATTATGCATAGTGCTTGCATAGTGTTTGCATAGTGTTTTGCATAGTAAAATCTTTTTATATAAAACAGAATACTTTTATAAAGTTATTCGTTTTATTAGATTATAAATAGAATATATTATATTTTATTTAAAAGATTTTGTTTTATTAGAATATTTTATTTATACTGCATAGTAAATCAATATGGACCGTTCATGAATTAGTTACTATTTAGTCCATTCCCCTATAAATAGAAGCTCATTCCTTCATTATTTCTTACGAATTCACTGAAACTCTAAAGAGAGAAACTATAGAGAGAAAGAAGAAAATTATTCTGCTACTTCACTACTCCTATATCCAGTTTCTTCTAAGGTAAGGGGTATTATTTCTTTCATATTCATGAAGAGAACTTATGTTATTCCATTCTTTATTATTCTGTTGGAATAACCTGTATACGCGGGCTACCCTATACTTGGTGAAATTCTTCTGTTATTCCATTCTTTATCATTATGTTGGAATAACCTGTCTATTCGAAGTACCGCATACATGGTGAAATTCTTCTGTTATTCCATTCTTTATTATTCTGTTGGAACATCATGTCCGTATTCACTTACGCATGACCGTTCTCATTATTTATTATTCATTGGAATATCCCGCCCTGCATGCGTATTACGCCGACCAGTTCCATTAATTATTATTCTGAATAACCTTCATCTGGTCTGCCTATCGTGATGCATGGTGATTTCTGTTGTTATTCCATTCTTTATTATTCTGTTGGAATATCCTGTCGATGCGAATTTCGCTTGACCTGGTTCCGTTATTTATTATTCTATTGGAATAACATGTCTGTGCGGTCTATCGCATGCCTGGTGATTTCTTTTGTTATTCCATTCTTTATTATACTGAGTTGGTTAAAGTTTTGACTTCTATACTCTATGAAATTAGTGGAATATCCTTGATATTTGCGCTTCATCCAGTATCTTTTCATGGAAATATTCTTCTGAGCATTCTTGAATTTTACTCTACAAAGAAGTGTCATGTTGACAATTTGGATGTTATGAGTTCCTGAATAAATTAATTACTGAACTTGTTTTATTGAATTTTTATATCATTGGCATCATCCTCATGTTTATATTACGTTGAAAGTCATCTATGGCCTGTAGTGCATAGATGGACTTTGTATGATTATGATCAGGGATTAATCGGTATAATCATGACCGTAATATTACAAATGATGTGGTAAAAGTCCTTATTGGCCCGTAGTGCATTGATGGACAGTTGTTGGCATGATCATGACCATTGATGAATACACGAATATCCTTGGCCCGTAGTGCATGGATAATTTGTGGTTGTGATACTAATGAATATCCTCGTCAGTAGTGGTGGGGATAATGTGGATTATTTATTAACCCGAGTCCCAAATGATAAAAGTGATTAAAACCTTTTTAAATCATAAAAGATAGTAGATTTTGTTCTCTACTTGACTCTTTTAATGGATTGCTTGTTCATTACCAGAGTTAAACTTGATGTTTGTTATATTGTATCAGTTTAACACTGTTCAAGGCTAACGATAATTTGTTCTACATTATCTTAGTCATAATATTTCTTACTGGGCTAGTTGAGCTCACGCTTTCTTTCACTGTTCTCTTTAGGAAATGATAACGTAGCCGGGACTAGTCGGGGAACGGAGTAACAGTCCAGATGATAGCATTAGTAGTGCTCACTATTTTGTTAAATAGTGTGACAACAAATATAATGAGGACTCCATTGAGTGTGGATATTGTCTAGAAGACAATATTCTTATTAAAACTCTTAGTTTATGTTATGTCGTATTTTACAGGACTGTTGTATAATTAAGTTATAAATGTATTCTGTACCATGTATCTGGCGACTCAGAATAGGTGATGTATACCTATTTTGGGGGTGTCACATCGCTCACTACCATAGTGTCCACCATACGCAGATGAATGACACTTATGCAATATACTATTTACCTCGTTGTAAGGCACACACCTTCTAATCATTTTGTCGGCGCACTGTTTGAATAGGTATGGCTCATCCCACATATACCACTTGACGTCATGCAGGAATTTCTTCTTATGCTGACGAGTAAGATCAGGGGGAAGGATGTTGCTCACTAGATAGTTAGCGAAGTCCGCGTACCATGGAAATTTCGTATTGATCCCAAACAGCTGCTCATCCTGAAATGATTCATTAATTAAACACCTGTCCTCTTCCTTTTTGCCCTGATTTTCCAGCCTTGACAAATGATTCGCAACTTGATTATCCGTACCCTTTCTATCTTTTATCTCCAAATCAAATTCCTATAGAAGGAGAATCCATCTGATAAGGCGTGGTTTAGCATCTTTTTTCAAAATTAAGTACCGATTAGCCGAGTGATCCGTGTAGACTATCACCTTTGTTCTGATCAAATAAGCCCAAAATTTATCGAAGGCATATACTACTGCAAGTAATTCTTTTTCCATAGTTGTGTAATTCATTTGAGTTTCCGTAAGTGTTTTACTTTCATAGTATTTGACATGAAATACCTTTTCTCGGCATTAACCCAAAACAGCCCCAACCGCATAGTTCTTCGCATCACACATTAACTCGAAAGGCATATATATTCCAATCTGGTGTGACGATTACGGGAGCTGAAGTCAATTTCTTCTTCAATTGTTCGAATGCCACATTACATTCCTCATCAAACTTGAAGACAGAATCCTTCTCTAAAAGACTGCACAAAGGTTTTGCAATTTTAGAGAAGTCTTTTATAAATCGTCTGTAAAACCTGACACGTCCCAAGAAACTCCGAGTTCCCTTAACTGAACTTGGTGGATAAAGTTTTTCATTCGTTTCCAGCTTTGCCTTATCAACCTCTAATCCTTTTGCTGAAACCTTGTGACCCAAAATTATGCCTTCCTTAACCATGAAGTGGCACTTTTCCCAGTTAAGTACAAGATTCGTGTCCGTGCATCTTTGTAACACCATCACCAAATTCTCTAGACAAGCATCAAAATTATCTCTATAGATAGAAAAATCATCCATCAAGACTTCCACGTTTTTCTCCACCATGTTTGAGAAAATGGCCATCATACATCGTTGGAAGGTAGCAGGTGCATTACACAAACCAAACAACATTCTTCTGAATGCGAATGTCCCGTAAGGACATGTGAAAGTAGTCTTCTCTTGATCTTCAGGGGCAATGACGATCTGATTACATTCTGAATATCCATCCAATAAGCAGTAGTACTCGTGTCCCGCAAATCTGTCCAACATTTGATCGATAAAGGGCAAAGGAAAGTGATCTTTGCGGGTTGCCTTATTCAACTTCCTGTAATCCATGCAAACCCTCCAACCAGTCACTGTCCTTGTCGAAATTAGCTCGTTGTCATCATTTTATACCACTGTTATTCCTCCCTTTTTCGGCACACATTAAACCTGACTAACCCACTTACTGTCAGAAATTGGATAGATGATACCTGCGTCCAACCATTTTAGTATTTCCTTCTTCACTACTTCTTTCATGATTGGATTGAGTCGTCTTTGTTGCTCCATTATCGGTTTTGCATCGTTTTCCATCAGAATTTTGTGCATGCAAAAGGATGTGCTGATTCCCTTAATATTCGCGATTGTCCATCCTATAGCCGATTTATGTTCCTTAAGCACCCTCAGCAACTTTTCTTCCTATAATTCGTTAAGTGCAGCAGAAATAATAACAGGTAAAGAATTAGAAGTTCCTAAATACGCATACCTGAGGTGTTTAGGTAGTGGCTTTAGTTCAAGAGAAGGTGGCTCCTCCAATGATGGTTTCATTTTGGTTGTGGATCTTTCCTCCGAGTGCAATGGTTCAAATGGTGCTTTAAATCTGCTAACTCGTGGCAAGGAGTCTAGCATCTGCAAGTAATCCATAAATTCTGGATCATCGAACTCTTCATCTCCCAATAGTGTCGTTTCCAATGGATCGTTACCCAAACTTTTACCCATGTCTTCGCTGATTATCTAGTCAATGATATCCATCCTGAAACATTCTTCTTCATCCGTAGGGAATTTAATGGCCTTAAACACATTAAATTTTACTTCTTGATCTTGGACCCTCATAGTTAATTCACCTTTTTGTACGTCGATGAGCGTCCTACCCGTAGCCAAGAAAGGTCTCCCTAGGATAATGGGGATGTTCTTATCTTCCTCAAAATCCAGAATAATGAAATCCGCGGGGAATATAAACTTGTCAACCTTGACCAATATATCCTCTACAATGCCTCTCGGGTACGTGACTGACCTATCCGCCAACTGTAATAAGATGTTCATAGGCTTTGGAGCTGGAAAACTCAATTTTATATAAACTGATAACGACATAAGGTTCACACTCGCCCCCAAATCACATAAGCACTTATTGAATGCCATGTTCCCAATCGTGCACGAAATGGTGAAACTCCCCGGATCTTTCAACTTTGGTGGCAACTTTCGCTGTAAAACCACACTACACTCCTCTGTTAATTCCACTGTCTCAAAATCTTCCAACTTCTTTTTCCTGGACAGAATCCCTTTCATGAATTTAGCATAACTTGGCATCTGCTCCAGGGCTTCTGTAAACGGGATGTTAATTTGAAGTTTCTTAAAAACTTCCAGAAATTTCGCAAACTGCTTATCTAATTTCTGCTTTTGGACTCTCTTCTGAAACGACGGTGGAGGATACCCAACTGGCTTGTCATCTAGCTTTGTTTTCTCAATTTGGTTATCCTCATCCTGTTTTTCGTCAACCACTTTGTTCTCATCAACTTTGTCATCCGTTCTAGCTGAATTTTCTGCATTTTTCCCATCCAGATGTTTTCTACTTCTCAAAGTGATTGCCTGACACTGCTCATGATTTCCCTTCGGATTTTTTTCGGTGTCACTCAATAGAGTCCCTTGTGGTCTATTGTTCAATGCTAAGGCAATTTGTCCCATCTGATTTTCTAGATTCTTGATGGCCATTGCTTGGTTTTTCATCGCTACCTCATTGCTTGTTATATATTTTGACAACAACTCCTCTAAATCTGATTTCCTCTCTATGGTCGTGGAGCTTGCTGATGCTGATTATTACTCCATGAAAAGTTAGGATGATTCTTATTCCCCTGATTGTGTGCATTCTGGTACGTATCTATTCAACTAACCATTAATTCAGCAGCCTGAATTCAATATCAATAAATTTACAAAATTGATTCTGCAAATTGTACTCACATAATCATATTTTGAAAAACACTAAGTTTCTAAATTAAACATTCTCCAAAGTTTTAAATCAACTTAACATCTTGTCTTAATACTTTATTTTATAAGGATTTGGAATTCAGCCTTCTGCATTGAATATCCAAAGGAATTTTTATTTATTCAAAAAGTTTGACATTGTTTGTTCCCACACTTATTTAACTCCCCCATCTAAGTGTGCCTATTTAAATTTCATTTGGTATCAGAGCTTGGCTCAACTTATCTTGGTCTTAAAGGTGACTTGTAGGGAATGATTCTGATATGGCATAATTTGGAAACACTCATCAAGAAGGACAATCAACATACCGACCTCTATTACTCTATGGAAAAGAGAACTACAATTTCTAGAAATTCTGAATGAGGATCTATCTTAAGAGAGACCCATGGGAATGGTGGGTGGTAGAGAATGGACTGGTTATTCTAAGGAAAAATGACGACACTCCAAAAACTCTACTCGAGATGGATTCAACCGAAACCTATATGGTTTAATATGATTCAAAGGCAATGAACACACTTCTCAGCGGCATAGTATAATCAGAAATAGATAAAGTCTCATCATGAAACATAGTAAAGGAGATATGGGATACTCTAGTGGTGAGTTACGAGGGTACATCCAAAATACGAGAAGTTAAGTTAAGCATGCTCATGCATGATTATGAAATGTTTAAGCTAGAAAAAGACAAAACAATCAAAATGGTTCAAGCATGATTTCTAGTACTCATAAATTCCTTGAAGTTGCTCGACAAGTCAATTCTACAAAGTGAAATCAATCGTAAGTTACTTCGGGCTATGCCCAAAAGGTTTGCATCCAAAATTACTACTCTTCAAGATTCTGTTAATATTTCATCCATGGATACTTTAACTCTCTTTGGTGAACTGGAAGAATATGAGCATCAATTAAAAATATATGATAACGAGGAAGAAGTTCCTCGAAAGAAAGTGTTAGCTCTTAATGCAGGAATTGATGAAGAACTTGAAAATAACTCAGATGATGAAATAGCCATGATTTCCAAAAGACTCAAAGGATTACTTCAAAGAAAGAACAAAAGGAAGAATGCATTCAATCCTAACAAACTCAAAAATAAGCAAACCGAAGAAACATGTTTTGAATGCGGATGACCAGGTCACTTCAAGAAGGATTGTTTTCAACTTAAAAACAAAGGAAAGCTAGGAATTAAAGAAGTCAAAAAGAACAAAGCTTTCTTAACTTAGAGTGATGATGAAGAGTCTGAATTCATCATCTGAAGTGGAGATTGATGCAAACGATGAACAAGCTCAAGTATGCTTCATGAGACTTGAAGGTGAATCCAATGAGGTATCTCTTTCTGATATTATTATTTTAAAACAGGAAAATGAAAAGCTAAAAGAAAAAAAAATGTGTACTTAAAAGATCTAGTAAACACGCTAATGGGTGATGAATCACTAATAGATGAAAAGAAGGAAATAGAAAAAATAACACATAGAAATGAAGAAAAAATATTAGCTGCGAAAAATGACTATTTAGAAAACTACAACAAAATACTTTTTAACAAGGTAAAATAATTAAATGATGAAGTTGAAAAAATTAACAAATGAAATAAAAATGAGAGATGAATGCATTGATGCGTTTAGTGACGAGTCTCGTAGTAAAACACCTCCGACTAATGAACTTCAAAAGGAAATAGAATCACTAAAACTCTCTCTAGCTAAATTTGTACATGGTGAAGAAAATTTAAATGTCATGTTAGGGAAACAAAAACCTAGTTATGATAAACAAGGAATTGGATATAATCCAGTATATAGAAAAGAAGTAAAAATGCTTAAGTCTAAATCATCATTTAAATTAAGTTAGTGTTCACCATTCACTACATGCAAAAATTGTGGCACTAAAGGTCACCTAGAGATAAATTGTTTAAAGAAGAAAAATAACAGTAGAAGTAAAACATTATGGGTAAAGAAAAGTGATTTGATTTTAACTAACACAAATGGACCCAAAAAATATGGGTACCAAAAAGATAAATTGCACCTTCTTTGAACATGTATGTTTCAAGGCAAAAGTATTTTCTCAAAAGTAGATTCTTGATAGCGGATGCTCACGCCACATGACGGGTGACAAATCAAAGTTTGTGGAGCTAAATATCAAAAAGAAACATGGAACTGTCACGTTTGGAGACAATCAGTCATGTGAAATAGTCAGGAAAGGTAAAATCGAAAATGGTAAGGTCAATATTAATAATGTTCATCTTGTTAATGGTCTATAATTTAATCTTATTAGTGCTAGTCAATTAATGGATAATGGACACCAAGTAAAATTTGAAAAAGACAAATGTACAATTTCACACGGTACTAACAATGCTACTTTAGTTGCCCAAATAGAAGGAAATATATATACTCTTGATTTTGAGCAATAGGAGGAAGAATTATGCCTTGCCACAATTCAAGATGAAGCAAATCTATGGCATAGAAGAATGGGACATGTTCATATGGACCTAATCAAAAAGCTATCATCAAAGAACTTAGTGAAAGGATTACCAAAAATGAATTTTGAAAAGAAATGTATATATGAGCCCTATCAACTCGAAAAACAAGTAAGAACATCATTCACAGCCAAGAACATGGTATCAACCTCTTCTCCCTTATAATTACTCCATCTTAATTTATTTGGACCTGAAAGGCATGCTAGTTTAAATGGTAAATTTTATGCATTCGTGCTAGTTGATGATTTCTCTAGATACACATGGGTACTATTTCTTAGAACCAAAGATGAGGCATTTAAAGAGTTTGAAAAATTAATCAGAAACTTGGAAACAAAATATAGTCTTAATCTCATGAAAATTAGAAGTGATCATGGTACTGAATTTCAAAAGGATTTTATTATATTTTGTTATCAAAAAGGAATTACTCATGAGTTCTCAGCACTTATAACTCCTTAACAAAATGTAGTGGTAGAAAGGAAAATTTGAACCTTACAAGAAACAGCTAGAACCCTAATTCAAGAAAGTAAACTTCCAAAGAAATTTTGGGCCGAAGATGTAAAATCATCATGTTATATACTAAATAGAGTACTTATCCATCCAATTATCTTGAAAACACCCTATGAATTAATAAATAATAGACTTCCAAGTATAAGCTATTTCAAAGTCTTTGGATCTAAATGTTTTATTCTTAACACTAGTGAGAACTTGGGTAAATTTGATGCTAGATCATATGAGGGAATCTTCATTGGCTATTCTCAAAACAGTAAAGCATATTGCATATACAATGTTCGAAAGATGTGGGTTGAAGTATCTATACATATTAAATTTAATGAGACTAACAATGATATTCCAAAAGAAAGAGAGGAGGATGCAGGGAATCTAGAGACTGCTGCAAATCCAGCCTATCATATAAAGTAAAACAGCAATTGAAAGGAATCTATCCAGCAAGCTGGATTAGACAAGCTTCAAGATCAGGAACCTATCCAGCAAGTTGAATACGAAGACCAGGAACTTACCTAGCAAGCTGGATTAAACAAACAACAAGACCATGACCCAGAAAATACTAATCTTCAACAAAAAGAAATGATCCATGACATTCAACTTCCAAAATCAGCAAGATACATCAAAAATCATCATCCAAATAATATTATTGGCAATATAAATGAAGGAGTTACCACAAGAAGAAGAGCACAAAATTTGTGAGCATTCTCAGCATTCTTATCTCAAATTGAACCAAAGAACGCCAAAGAAGCCATACTTGATGAAAATTGGTTACTATCAATTTAAGAAGAGCTACAACAATTCGAAAGATGTCAAGTTTGAGAGTTGATTCCCGCTCTAAAAGATGCATCTATTATTGGAACCAAATGGGTGTTCAAAAACCAGCTTGACGAGAATGGAACAATTACAAGAAACAAAGCTAGACTAGTGGTTCAAGGATACAACCAACAAGAAGGGATAGACTATGAAGAAATATTTGCCCATGTAGCCCAATTGGAATCCATTCAAATATTGGTAGCATATGCGTGCTTCAGAAAGTTCAAACTACATCAATTCCTCAACGACTATATAAATGAAGAAGTATACGTAAAATAGCCTCCTGGATTTGAGCATGAAAAGTTCCCAAATCACATATACAAACTAAAGAAGGCACTTTACAGACTCAAACAAGCTCCAAGAGCTTGGTATAAGAGATTAAGTAAGTACTCCTATCAAATGGCTTCATAAGAGGTAAAATTGATTCTACTTTATTTATTAAATGTCAAAATAAAGATATCATCATTGTACAAATATATGTAGACGATATAATATCTGTTGCTACTAATAACTTTCTTTGTGAGTGGTTCTCCAAATGCATGCACAAGGAAGGTTCAATCAGCATTACTAATTCAATCAATTCTGTAAATCTCAAAATTTCCCATATCACACTACTTGATGGCGAGTTCATGCGAATTACACCTAATGTCCCCTCAGTTCCTCCAGCACCTAATTCCACCCCCTCTGCTCCACCACCCCCTTCTCCTGAAATTTTAACTCTTCTTAATACTGTTGTTACAAATCAAACCACACTTCATGATAATGTAAAAGATGTTTAACACCATCTTTTAGTGTTAGAAAAAGGGAAAACTTCCCATTAGCCGAGCAGAACTACACACTACCTTTCGAACTAAGGAGGATGAATTCATTGATCCGCAGGTTGAATTTGAGCTGCATACCAGGGCCATGGTGGAAGCTCTACAAAGGAAAATAAAGCGTAATGCTTGCCAACTAAGTACTGAACTGAAATTCATCTGCAACCAGATATGGTCCCTAGGTCGATTCACTAAAAGGCGCATGAATGATTTAAGTAAAGAATTGCAGGCTGAAATAGTTAATGTTCGCATCCCTGAGTGGCCACAGTGCAACTGGATGGCTGAATACCAAGGAGACTTCCTGAACCTTCCTCTACCTCCTCCTACCTTCATCGCACGTCCTCCACAATTTGCGGACATCATGTCTTTGGAGGAAATTGAACAACGTCGGCTACACCGCCCCTATTTTACTGCTAGAGAGGCCAACCATGTTCATACTGATGAGGAGGATGCATAGGTTCTTGCTCCATCTTTCCCTTTATGCTCTCTGGGTCCTCTTTTTGATAGATGCCAAAGGGGGAGATGAATTCTGCCATTTTCCATTCCATGAATTTTCATGATTCAAGACTGATATCTCTTTAAATTTCATGCATAATTACAGACTTGTGGTTAAGACTATGTTTTTAAGTGATTGTTGTTGGGATGATTTTATGGTTAACAATTTAATGGTTTAATGATGCTACTAATGCTTAAAGCATATTATGGATTATTCTAACTGTTTATTACAGGCTCATTAAAACTGCCCATATGCAGAAAATATGAATCAAGTATTTGATTCTATTGTTGCCAATTTTGAGATATACATAAATTTAGGGGGAGTCATAATTATTTTGTTGTCATCTGTGACACCCCCAAATTCGGCTACTTCATTTCCACCAGATTTGGTGCCCACTTGATAAAAACATTCATATCTAACTACACAAACATAATAAAGTTTAATAATAAACCATCTTATTTAAGGGTTACATCAATAAGTTCAACAAAATCTCTCAGGTTATCTAACCTTTAAATAAAAACATCATATCCGGAAAATTAAATAATTACATCATAAGATTTAAAATAAAGTCCAACAACATAAAAGCTAATGGTTTTACAAGTCTTCAATACTTGTTTATCTTCCCTTTCCCTTTACTGGTTGTAGGTTCATCAACCTTCTCAACTTTAGCTGTAATATTAATATAAGCAAGAGTGAGAAAACAAGGCTCACTTTAAATGACAATGAATAAGCATCATATCAATTGCCAAATGAATAGGCTCACTAGAAATGAATAAGGTACTTCAACAATAATAATCAGGAACAGAATTTAAAGTATATAACTGAGGGTCAAAAGACCACAAACTATGTCCATAGTTTAAGTATTCTTTCAACCTAAACTTTAACAATCATAAGACTACTGGGACTCCTCGTACTTAGGGGGATCAGCCCTTCATACAATGTATTGTGCACAAACATTTCAATGATATACGTAAATTATCCCCTATAATAGGGTTGTTCATCTCAGTATTTAGAATACAAGTCCGCACCAAAGTAAGTTTGGTTTGGATAAGTTTCAAGGTAATTTAGAGTTTAACGAACATCAACTAAGGATTAGTTGAATAAAATATAATAACAATGCGCTATGAAATAAGTCATAAATGAATCAACATTGCATAGTAAGGTCATGCTTTAGGAATGAACTAAAAGCATAAGCATTGAATAACATAGCATACCTTGCTTGAAAAATATTAAGCTAAGGTTAACATCTTATTCAAGATTTAGTATTGAGCATGCATAACAAATAGTAAGTTGAACGAAAAAACTTGTTCTATATTAGTGTATCAAAATTTAGAAAATTGCATGCTAAATAACAAGTTAGATATTAGAAAAACAACTGGCTCAATATCAAAGGTAAGATTTAGGAGCTCGCACGATATAATTAGAGTTAAAACTTGCACAAAGAAAGTTTAGGTTACAAAATTTGCCTTGCGTGTAAGCTAGACTGTAACAGTTTGATTCACAATATCCTAATCACATATTATTAGGACACAATTAGTCACTACAGATACTTTGTATACAAATAAGTACATATTTCATGTATGGCCTGATTTTTAACCACATAGTCAAGTTACATTAGTAACAAAACTTGTTAAATGTTAATTATATGCTCATTCTTAGCACTATAATATCACAATTATAAAATTACATTTTTAACAGTCATAATATTGTATCATAACAACAATTACAGACTTTGTGTACGAGAAAATAATTTTTTGGGTCATATCGCTAACCTTAGCGTTGAGGCGCCTACTTGCTAGAGAACTAAGGTTGGCCATTATGGCAACGGTCAAGGCCACACTGAGTTTTGTTTGTCTTTGTATGAGACTTGGTCTCATGGCGGCTTAAGGCTTATGCGTTAAATAGAAATTACGATTTGAACACAAAAAGAATGTAAACAACGCTTACTTTTATTGCGTGCTTAAAAAACTTCTAGCACCTAAATTAACATGTATAACTTACATAACTACACATAAACGTTACCCATCATACATATATTAATTTAAAACAACTAAACAACAACTTCAGAAATGTTTGAATGGCCTGTTTTAAACCAAAACTCCATTTTTGACATAGTTTGACAAAATTAACACTGTAACCATAATTATACACCAAATTGATTCATTCAAACTACGTTCTCTTCATTTCTTAACAAATTAACATATTCAAGGTTCAATTTCACAATTAGCTCACAATCAAATATTAATTTTGATACTCCTACAAGCCAAGTTCATACATAATTTCACTGTAAAAACTAATTTCATTCTCTTAAGCGTAAAGAAAGCAATTTGGTACACTATTTTCTTATATAGATGTTAGTTCTAACATCACAATTACATATAATCATCAAAACAAGTTGTATATCAACAATTCCAGAAAACTTGATTCACAGAGCTTGAAAATTCATGTCGTAAAACATATATATATATATATATATATATAATAAGATTATGATCATACCTTCTTTTGCTTAGTATTCCTTGTCAATTACAGACAAACTTGCAACTTCACAGACCTTTTCTCCTCTCAACTCACTCTAGTCTCTCAATTCTCTTTAACTTTCTTCCTCAGTGTAACAAATGACTCAACTCGTGTAAACCAAAACATATAAGCAAGTATGCATAGAATGAAAAGAAACCGATGTGGCCATAATAAACACACTAAATAATATCAGTTACCAAAAAAATATAACTTATAAGTTATAAATTTATTTTATTTATTATTTAATTTATTTTACTTATTTTATTTATTATAATTATAATTCAAAATTCAAAAATCCAAAAGTCATAAGGCTTTGTTTGGCAAAAACTCTTTAAAAATTAAAGAATTAATATCTTTAAGCCTTATTTGGCAAAAACTAAATTAAACTCCTTTAATTTATTTTAATAACCCATTTATAGCATAGTTTATTGTCACACTTTTATTACCAATTAAATTAAAAATATTGCAATAATTCATTTAATCCCTATCAACTCTCTAATTTAATTATTAAATTAAATTAAAATATTATCTCATAATAATTAATTTCCTTCACTCATTAATTATTTATTTAACAAATAATTAATCAAATCAAATCAAATTAAACAAATATTTATTCAACAATAACACATCAATTAAATATTTGAATAAAATATTTATATAATTCAATAAATATTTAAAATTCTGAATTGTTACATCCTTCCCTCCTTACAAGGATTCTGTCCCCAGAATCACAACTTTAAACAAATTATTCGTCACATTCTTCCCTCCTTACAAAGATTCTGTCCCTGGAATCGAAGACAAAATCAAACAAATAGCTCAGGATAATTCTTCATCATTTCAGCTTCGAGTTCCAATGTAGCCTCTTTGACATTGTGGTTCCTCTATATTACCTTCACAGAAGGTATCACTTTATTCCTGAGCACTTGTTCTTTCTTGTCAACTATCTGGATAGGAACCTCTTCATAAGACAAGTCTTTATCAAACTGCAATGGTTCGTACTCTATCACATGCTTGTAATCAGGTTTATACAGTCGAAACACCGAAACATGAAAAATATTATGAACGTGTTCCAACTCTAGAGGTAGAGCTACCTTATAAGCCACTTCTCCTACTCTTTGCAGCACTTCAAAGGGTCTAATAAACCTCGGGCTTAGCTTTCTCTTTTTACCGAAATGAATTTTTCCCTTCCAAGGAGAAACTTTTAAGAACACGAAATTTCCTACGTCGAATTCACGATCTTATCTGTGTTGATCAACATACTTCTTCTGTCTGTCTTGAGCAACTACTAATCTTGTCCTGATGAGTTTAACAACCTCAGCAGTTTGTTGTACCAGTTCTGGTCCTAACAGATGGCGTTCACCGACTTCATCCCAGCATAGTGGAGTTCTGCACTTTTTGCCGTACAATGCTTCGTAAGGCAGCATCTCGATGCTTGTGTTATAACTGTTGTTGTAAGTGAATTCCACCAATGGTAAATGTTCATCCCAGCTCCCTTTGAAATCCATGATGTATGCTCTAAGCATATCTTCCAACATCTGGATTGTTCGTTTTCTTTGGCCATCTATTTGTGGATGATGTGCCGTACTCACTCTCAACTATCTTCCCATGCATTCTTGTAGTCTCTTCTAGAAGTTTGACGTGAATCGCAGATCTCTATTTGATACAATTGACACTGGAACTCCATGTCTTGAAACGATTTCTTTAACGTACAAATTTTCCAACTAATCAAGATTGAATCTAATCTTTATTGGCAAAAAGTGTGCTGATTTTGTCAGTCTGTCCACTATTACTCAAATCGCATCATATCCTTTTTAACTACTTGGAAGACCTACCACAAAATCCATTGTGATATGTTCCCACTTCCATTCTGGTATTTCCAACGGTTAAAGTAATCTTCTTGGCCTCTGGTGTTATGCCTTTACTCTTTGACATGTCAAGCATCTAGCAACACATTCTGCGACATCTCTTTTTATGTTTGGCCACCAAAAGTGTCGTCGTAAATCTTAATACATCTTCTACTTCCCGGATGAATTGAATATCTTGAGTTATGAGCTTTGGTCAAAATTTCTTCTTTAATATCTGGTATTGCTGAAACCCAGATTCTTCCCTCGAACCTTAGTAACCCTTCGGTATCGATCTTGTACTTCTTTTCACCACCCTCAAACCACTTTCTCTTTGATCTTTCCACATTCTTAATCTTGTAGTTAAGCATTCCTTACCTTGTCCACCAAAGTTGGACCATCTTCTATTTGGAATAGTCGTTCATCGGATTCTTTTGGAAATTTTATTTCTAACTCTAGCTTTATCATTGCTGAAATAAGCTCCTCCTGAGTTGTAACGATCCGACATTTCAAATTATAATTTAAATATTTATTGAGTTATATAAATATTATTTGAGGTGTTAAATAATTTATTGATGTGATGGTTGTGAATCTAAATTTAATAGAGAATTTTCTAAATTAAATTAATTTATAAATTAGAGAGATGTAAAATAACATGAGATGTTATACTGTTGTTTTGATTTAATAATTTAAATGATATATTAAATTATTAAATAAAGTTATAATAAAAATTATAATTTTGTGATATTTGTTAAAAGCTATATTTAACTAAAATATAGTATGTGATTATAATTATAAACTAAAGTATTTATGTAAAGAAACTAAAAAGGGTTTAATTTAGTTTTTGCCAAACAAGGCTTAAAAGTATTTTAATTATTTAAATTTAAAGTGTTTGCTAAACAAGCCTTATGGCTTTTGGAATTTCTAATTTTTGAAAATAAATAATATAAATAAAATAAGTAAAATAATAAATATAATATATTTATATTATATACGTTAGTAACAGATTTTGCAATTAGTAGTGTTATTAAGGGTTATCAGTTTTATTCTTACGCTTGAATACTAGTTGATTTTCTTATTATGCATTGTAATTGCTAAAGCAGAGAGAGTTGAGTGAGTTTGAGAGCTTCAAAGAAAATTGAGAGAGAATTACGAATTTTCACAGCAATTCCAGTGATTTTTAGCAAGGATTATCTTAGAAATTAAAGGTATGTTCCATAATCTCTATATTATAAGCATATATATGAGTTTTACGAAATAATTTTCACACTCTGTGAATTTTATATGTTTAGAATTGATGTTCTTGAATTAGAATTTAAACAATAATTGTATGCTAATTTTGGTTTACAGTAACAGAAAACGATGTCAGTGTTTATGTTCTTCATATAGCTTGAGTAAGTATCAATTTTAGTGGCCAATTTGTATGTGAAACTATAAATTGACGCTTGTATATGGTAGTTCATTGACATAAAACATAACGTAATTTGAATGAGATGATTTGGTCATGTATTGAACTCACAGTGATGATTTTTAGGATGAATGTCAAGAAAATTGAGTTTTTCACGAAAACATGAAAATTGAGAAATTAAAATAGTTTTAGTGGTTGTTAAATTGTATTAAGTGGTTGTATTAAGTGGTTGTATATGTTAGCAATCATGTTTACATCCCAGTGTAAAACTGGCACGACCGCGCTAGTGCCCATTTTCAGACACTGAAGTCTGCTAATTCTGCAGACTTTGGTCGTTCTTTGTAGCTTATCTTAAGGTTATGGTAATGTGTCCAACATGTAACAACAAGGCTAAAACAGAGTTGTGTTATGGGGTTAGTGAATTCAAAGTGGTAAAAATGATTAGTAAATTTCGAACGCATTATGTGATAACTTAGTATACACAATGAATGCTAGGCAAGTGTTGCGAAGTAAACACTTAGAATTTCTGAAATGTAAATGGTAAAGAAAGGCTTGTGCTAAAATGGTAAGTTTAGGTAGAAATGTACATGTTATGGTATGTTAGCATATCTAATATATAATGTGGTTTTCAACCAATGTGTAGGTGAACGTGAGTTTAATATTGTAGCTTACGCTCGAGGCAAGTTTCTAAACCCTATCTTTTTTTACATTAAGAAAGTTTTTCTAACTCTACACTTTCGTTGAGTTAGCTCTATTACTATATTGTGTAACTTTATTCTTTTGATTGAGCAAGCTTATTTTCTTAACTGTTATTGAATAAGTCAACTGTTCCTAAAATTCATTCGAGCAAACTTTAACTCTAATGTTATTTGAAATTCTCATTTGATTGATTCATTCTAACTTGTTTATAGTTAAGAAAGTTTCTTAAGTTCTATTATTGTATAATGAGCACAGTTTTTGAACTCTCGTCTCTATTATTGAACTGTTTATTTCTTTGCATGAGTTAATACCTTGTTGGGCAAGTTTTTAGTTTCCAGCTTGCTATCAGTTAATGTATGTTCAGTAATTTCAATTCTAATGTTATAAGACTCTAACCTTAGCTTATTTACTGTTCAAGCAAAGGTTAACCATTTTATTCATTTTATGGAATACTTATGCTCTATAGTTATGTCAAGCATGAGTTTAATATGTATAATCAGTTCATTTATGATTCTCAATTGTTCTATGTTATGTTGTTATTAAACATCTGTTGTGATTATCAAACACTATTGATTCAACTAGTCCTCTAGTTGATGTTCGTTAAACTTCAAATTACCCTTGAAAGCTTATCCAAACCAAACTCTCTTTGGTGCGGACTTGTACTCTAAATACTGAGATGAACAACCCTATTATTATTAGTGGATAATTTACGCTTAGCATTAAAATGTTTGTGCACAATACATTGTACGAAGGGCTGATCCCCCTAAGTACGAGGAGTTCTTATAGTCTTATGACTGTTAAAGTTGGAGTTGAAAGATTACTCGCAACTGTGGACATGGTTCATGGTCTTGTGACCCTCAGTTATGTATATGTTATATTTTGGATTCCAGTTCTGATTATCATTGTTAGAGTACTATTCAGTCTTGATGAGCCTATTGTTAGCAGTTATTATTATTATTATTTTCCTGTTGATTCATTGTTATATTCAGTGAGCAATTGTTTTGCTCACTCTTGTATATTTATAAACTCATTGCAGCTAAAGTGGAGAAAGTAGATGAACCTTCAACTAGCAAAGGAAAGGGAAAAATGTACAAGTGATGCAGACTTGTAACTCTTGTTTATTGTGATGATCATAAGCTTTTTATTAATGATGTAATGTAATAACTTTATTTCCGCACTTGAATGATGTTTAAAGGTTAGATAACTTGGGATTGTTTTTGAATTTAATAATGTAACCCTATTTAAGGGAGGATTATGGTTTAAATATTTTTTTTATTTGGGTAGATAGTTTGAATGTATGGATAGTTAGCACCAAATCTTGTGGGAATGAAGTACCTAGATTTGGGGGTGTCACAGGTTGGTATCAAAGCCTTAGGTTATGAACCTTAGGTGGGGAAAAGCCTTAGGAAGTAACCTTTGAAAAGATAGTGATGATAAACTCTTATAGAGTTTTAGGAAAGAGAAAGTAATAAAACCCTTATGTGCTTATGTGATTACAATTTATGTGCTCGTTAGTGTCAAGTAGTGATGATTAGTAATTAAAACTTAAACTTTGGTTGATAGGATAGCTAATATAGGAGGATCCAGTCAGGCTAGAGAGGAGGAGCCTCGAGATATTCAGGTGATTTGGGAACAACTACTGCCACAGAAAATAGTTCCGTCGGTCACAGTAGTTGAGCAGGAGAGAGTACTTGATGAGGGGGGTGAGATAGAGACGAACGAGGAGGATCCCGTGGAGCTGCCACAGTCGGTGAATGAGGAGGACGAGGAGGAAGAGCTTCCACTTAACTCGATAGTTGTCTGTATGTACGAAGAGGTGTATGACCGCAATGTGGAACTTCAAGACACAGTCGAGGAGTTACAGGAGATAGTAGCAGCTGAACAACAGACCTCGATGGCACAGAAGGATGACGAGATCCAAGATCGAGAAGAACGACTGAACAACTTTGAAGAGAAGATGATCCACACAGAAGAGGAAAATGAGCAACTGATGGAGAAGATTGCAGAACTGGAGAATAAGCTGAAGGAGGAATCTACAAAAAGGGCAAGAGCCGAAGACGCGTACAATGAAGCTTATCAACAAGCCAGAATAGTAGAGAGGGACGCACAAGCAAAGAGAAGAAAGATAGAAGAGATGAACAACGTATTCAACACCGTGATCAATCGAGCTCAAGACCGAGTCATGGGTTATCCGATTCAGTTCGAGACGCTACCATCATACATATTGGATCGCCGAACAATGTTCCGAATTATGGAGGAAGAGCGTCGTAAGGCTATGCAGTATCTTAGTAGGACATTTTAGAGAATGTAATTGATATGTTATTAGAAATTAAACGAAATGTAAATCCCGGGTATAATATAACCAATGGGATAGATGATGATAATGTTGTCCTTCAACTGTTATAGTTCAGGAAATGTAATGTAAATAGCAGTGATGCTATTGTTCTTATTTTTTTTTATTCAAGGTGTTAAGTGTTATGTGATAAACTTTTATGATGTCCAACTTAAGTATATAATACTTAAAAGGTTGAATAGAAGCTAATGGATGTATTTTAGCATAAAATGCCTCCAAGACGTCAACCACAACGACCGAGAACCGTTGAGGAAAACAACAACAACAACAATGTGGAAGGAAACCCAGTTCAGCAGCTAGTGACATTACTGACGGGTGCTTTGCAAAATCAACCTCAGAACCAAGGTACTAAGTTTAAGGACTTCAAGGCGGTTGGACCACCAGAATTCCGTGGGTCTATGAATCCAGTTGAAGCACAGACCTGAATCATGGAAATCGAGAAGGTTTTTGATGTTGCTAGGGTAGAAGATAATCAGAAGACAGCTTTTGCAACATTCATGTTGAAAGCAGAGGCTAGTTATTGGTGGCAGGCCAACAAAATTTGGGAAGGACCAGGAGTGATGACCTGGGATAGGTTTAAGGAGTTGTTCTTCGAGAACTATTTCTCAGAGAGTTCGAAGAGTCAGCTAGAGGTTTAGTTTTTAGAACTAAAGTAGGGAACGATGTCGGTGTCAGAGTATGCCGCAAGATTCAACGAGTTGGCGAGGTTTGCGCCATATCAAGTCAAGATGAATGAGCCTTGAAGGTGAAGAGGTTTAAATAGGGACCGGCCACAGTTTGTACAGTGAGGGTCTCTCCTGCTCCAAATGAAGACGTTTGCAGCAGTGATGGAGAAAGCAATTCTCGCTGAAAGTGGAGGCGAGGCAGTAACAAAACATAACGAGGAGCAGAGGAAGAAGAAATATGAAGGTGAAACTAAAAATGGTGGTGGTGGTAACGGTGGAAATGGAAACAACAACCTGAAGAGGAAGTGGAATGCGAATGGGGGAGCTGGAACTCAGCAGGGAAACCAGCAAACGAATAAGTTTGATGCATGTGCTACATGTGGGAAATTTCACAAGGGTGTTTGCTTGATGGGGAAATGGGTATGCTTCAATTGTGGCCAGTAGGGTCACATCACCCCAAATTGCACTCAACCTAAGAAGAACGTTTTTTTCACATGTGGATCCAATGATCACTTTACTCGTGAATGCCCTAAGAAGAGATCTGGTGAGGCAAATGGAAGCAAGGGAAATGCTAGTGGAGGTGCACTGACTACTGCTGGACCAACAACAACAAATAAGCCCACAGCTAGAACCTTCAACATGACGATTTAGGACGCGGTGCAATCAAAAGATGTCGTGTCAGGTATTATCCCAATCAATGATATAGATGCATATGTATTATTTGATTCGGGTCTTACTTTCTCGTTTATATCTGATGAATTTGTTAAGAAGTTAGAAATACCTTGTGAAGAGTTGAAATTCCCTTTAAACATAGAAATTGCGAATAGGGAAGTGATTCCTGTTAGGTTCGTATATAAGAACTGTAAGGTGAACATTAAGGGGAATGTTATGAAAGTAGATTTAATCCCGATAAAACTTGGAGAGTTCGATGTTATTTTGGGAATGGATTGGTTGTTCAATTATGGAGCGATAATTGACTTCCAAAAGAAGTGTGTAAACCTTATGACTCTGTCAAAGGTAGTTTTTCATGGTAGTAAATTGCCTAGACAAATGAAATGTCTGACAATGATGCAGGCCAAAAAGTTATTGAGTCAGGGCTGTGTAGGGTATTTAGCTTACATAGTCGATACTCAAAAAGAGAAGGGTGTGAAATTAGAGGAAATACCGATGGTTAGGGAGTTCGTGGATGTGTTTCCAGAGGATTTTCCTGGTCTTCCGCCTGACCGAGAAATTGAGTTCGTGATCAACTTAGCTCTAGGAACCGCTCCGATATCGAAGGCTCCGTACAGAATGGCTCCGGTGGAAATGAAGGAACTAATGGTGCAACTACAAGAGCTGCTAGATAAAAAGTACATTCAACCGAGTGTGTCACCGTGGGGAGCCCCGATGTTATTCATGAAGAAGAAGGATGGGTCAATGCATCTTTGCATTGATTATAGGGAATTAAACAAGGTCACTATTAAGAACAAATATCCGTTTCCAAGAATAGATGACTTGTTTGATCAATTGAAGGGTGCTAGATATTTCTCGAAAATAGATTTGAGAAGTAGATATCACCAATTGAAGGTAAGGAAGGAAGATGTACCGAAGACGGCATTCCAAACTCGATATGGACATTACGAAATTTTGGTAATGTCTTTTGGTTTGATAAACGCCCCTGCAGCGTTCATGGATTTTATGAACAAGGTGTTTAAACCATTTTTAGACAAGTTTGTGGTGGTATTTATCGATGATATTTTGGTGTACTCTAAAACTCAAGAGGAACACGTGGAACACTTACGTCTGACGTTGGAGACGTTAAGAAAAGAAAAGTTATACGCGAAATTCTCTAAATATGAATTTTGGCTGGAACGTGTACAATTTCTTGGACATGTAATCGATAAGGATGGGATTTCCGTGGATCCATCAAAAGTTGAAGCTGTGATAAATTGGGAACAAACAAGAAATCCATCGAAAGTGAGAAGTTTCTTGGGATTGGCAGGCTATTACAGCATTTGTTTATTCGTGATTTTTCCAATATTGCCACTCGTTGACAAATTTGACAAGAAAATCAGAAAATTTGTTTGACTGGAGAAGTGTGAAAAAAGTTTTCAAGAATTGAAGAGGAAGCTCAGTGTGGCACCTGTGTTGTCATTACCAGATAATACAGGAAATTTTGTGGTGTATAGTGATGCGTCACATAAGGGATTGGGTTGTGTCCTTATGCAGAATGGCAAGGTTGTTGCGTATGCATCAAGGCAACTGAAAGACTACGAAAAAGGGTATCTGACTCATGATTTAGAGTTGGCGACAGTTGTGCTCGCACTTAAGATATGGAGACACTACCTCTACGGAGAG
This sequence comes from Panax ginseng, assembly GCA_020205605.1. NCBI lineage: Eukaryota > Viridiplantae > Streptophyta > Magnoliopsida > Apiales > Araliaceae > Panax > Panax ginseng. The sequence continues at coordinate 53,956,986 of CM035149.1, read as the reverse complement.
AAATGTGAGATCTACATAGACCATAAAAGTTAGAAGTATATTTTCACACAAAAAGACCTGAACATGCGGTAAAAGAGATGGATGGAATTGTTAAAGGATTATGATTGTGAGATATTTTATCATCTAGGTAAAGAAAACGAGGTTGTAGATGCCTTGAGTAGGAAAGGCAGAGAAAACTAATAAGGAGGAGCTCATTTCAGCAATGGCAAGGCTAGAGCTGGAAATCAAATTTCCAAAAGAATCAGATGAAAAATTGTTCCAGATGGAAGCTAGTCCAACTTTGGTGGACAAAGTGAAAAATGCTCAATTACAGGATGAAGAATGCAAAAAAATAAAGCAAAGTATAGTCAAGGGTAAAGAAGCGAAGTACCAGGTCGATACTGTGGGAATGCTAAGATTTGAGGGACGAATTTGGGTTCCAGTTGTTAAGGATATTAAAGAAGAAATCTTGACGGAAGCACATAGCTCAAGATATTCAATTCATCCAGGAAGTACAAAAATGTATCAAGATTTGCGGCGTCATTTTTGGTGGCCGAACATGAAAAGAGATGTTGTAGAATGCATTGTAAAGTGCTTGACATGTCAGAAAGTGAAGGCCGAGCATCAAAGACCAAGCGGATTAGTTCAACCGTTGGAAATACCAGAATGGAAGTGGGAGCATATCACAATGGATTTTGTGGTAGGTCTTCCAACGACTCAGAAAGGATACGAAGCGATATGGGTGATAGTGGACAGATTAACAAAATCTGCACACTTTTTACCAATAAAGATTAGATTTAATCTTAATCAGCTAGAGAAGCTATACGTTAAGGAGATCATTTCAAGACATGGAGTTCCAGTGTCAATTGTGTCAGATCGAAACCCGAGGTTCACATCAAATTTCTGGAAGAGACTACAAGAATGCATGGGAACACAATTGAAGATGAGCACAGCGTATCATCCGCAAACTGATGGGTAAAGCGAAAGAACGATCTAGACACTTGAAGATATGCTCAGAGCATGCATCATGGATTTCAAAGGAAACTGGGATGATCATCTACCGTTGGTGGAATTTGTATATAACAACAGTTACCATTCAAGCATTGGTATGCCGCCATACGAGGCGTTATACGGCAGAAAGTGCAGAACTCCACTATGTTGTGATGAAGTTGGAGAACGGAAACTGTTAGGCCCAGAACTAGTAGCTGCTCAAGATCGACAGAAAAATTATGATGATCAACACAGGCAGAGTCATAAGTTTGAAGCAGGAAATTTCGTATTCCTGAAAGTTTCTCCTTGGAAGGGGAAGATTCGTTTTGGCAAGAAAGGCAAGCTCAGCCTGAGGTTTATTGGACCTTTTGAAATATTACGAAGAGTGGGAGAGATGGCTTACGAAGTATCTTTACCTCCAGAATTAGAGCATGTGCACAATGTTTTTCATGTGTCGGTGTTACGACCATATAAACCCGATTACAAGCATGTGATTGAGTATGAACCGTTGCAGTTCAGTAAAGATTTATCTTATGAAGATATTCCTATCCAGATAGTCGACAGGAAGGAACAATTGCTCAAGAATAAAGTAGTACCTTCTGTGAAGGTGATATGGAGGAACCACAATGTCGAAGAGGCTACGTGGGAACTCAAAGCTGATATGATAAAGAATTACCCTTAGTTATTTGTTTAGTCTGTGTCTTCGATTCTGGGGACAGAATCTTTGTAAGTAGGGGAGAATGTGACGATTTGATTGTTTGAATTGTGATTCTTAGGACAGAATCCTTGTAAGGAGGGAAGGATGTAACGATCCGAAATTTCAAATTGTAATTTAAATATTTATTAAGTTATATAAATATTATTTGAGGTGTTAAATATTTTATTGATGTGATGGTTGTGAATCTAAGTTTATTAGAGAATTTTCTAAATTAAATTAATTTATAATTTAGAGAGCTGTAAAATAACATGAGATGTTATACTGTTGTTTTGATTTAATAATTTAAATGATATATTAAATTATTAAATAAAGTTATAATGAAAATTATAATTTTGTGATATTTGTTAAAAGCTATATTTAACTAAAATATAGTATGTGATTATAATTATAAACTAAAGTGTTTATGTAAATAAACTAAAAAGGGTTTAATTTAGTTTTTGCCAAACAAGGCTTAAAAGTATTTTAATTCTTTAAATTTAAAGAGTTTGCTAAACAAGCCTTACGGCTTTTGGAATTTCTAATTTTTGAAAATAAATAATATAAATAAAATAAGTAAAACAATAAATATAATATATTTATATTATATACGTTAGTAACTGATTTTGCAATTAGTAGTGTTATTAAGGGTTATCAGTTTTATTCTTGCGCTTGAATACCAGTTGATTTTCTTATTACGCATTGTAATTGCTAAAGCAGAGAGAGTTGAGTGAGTTTGAGAGCTTCAGAGAAAATTGAGAGAGAATTACGAATTTTCACAGCAATTCCAGTGACTTTTAGCAAGGATTATCTTAGAAATTAAAGGTATGTTCCATAATCTCTATATTATAAGCATGTATATGAGTTTTACGACAATAATTTTCATACTCTGTGAATTTTATATGTTTAGAATTGATGTTCTTGAATTAGTTATGATGATTGCATGTGTCTATGATGATTAGATATTATGTTTAAACAATAATTGCATGCTAATTTCAGTTTACAGTAAAAGAAAACGATGTCAGTGTTTATGTTCTTCATATAGCTTGAGTAAGTATCAATTTTAATGGCCAATTTGTATGTGAAACTGTAAATTGACGCTTGTATATGGTATTTCATTGAGATACGAATATAACGTAATTTGAATGAGATGATTTGGTCATGTATTGAACTTACAGTGATGATTTTTAGGTTGAATGTCAAGAAAATTGAGTTTTTCATGAAAACATGAAAATTGAGAAATTAAAATAGTTTTAGTGGTTGTTAAATTGTGTTAAGTGGTTGTATATGTTAGCAATCATGTTTATGATAGTTGTATATTTATTTTACGTGTTATTATTATTGTTTGGTGGGTGAAATTTGTGTTAGTTGGCTTAAGAAAAGTGCCGAAGTTACATTTCGCAAAACAATTACATGAGTCACGCTTGACCACGCAGACCGCCAAACGCGTCTTGTATGATGCTTAATGTACAGAAAAGCGCCGCATCCCAGTGTAAAACTGGCACGGCCGCACCAGTGCCCAATTTCAGACACTGAAGTCTGCTAATTCTGTAGACTTTGGTCATTCTTTGTAGCTTAGCTTAAGGATATGGTAATGTGTCCAACATGTAACAACAAGGCTAAAACAGAGTTGTGTTATGGGGATAGTGAATTCAAAGTGGTAAAAATGATTAGTAAATTTCGAACGCATTATGTGATAACTTAGTATACACAATGAATGCTAGGCAAGTGTTGCGAAATAAACACTTAGAATTTCTGAAATATAAATGGTAAAGAAAGACTTGTGCTAAAATGGTAAGTTTAGCTAGAAATGTACATGTTATGGTATGTTAGCATATCTAATAGATAATGTGGTTTTAAACCAATGTGTAGGTGAACATGAGTTTAATATTGTAGCTTACGCTCGAGGCGAGAAATTTATAATTTAATTTAAATATTTATTGAATTAAATAAATATTTTAAATAATTTATTTATCGAGGAAAATAAATAATTGATGAATTGTGGTGAATTAATTTAGTAACTAAATTGATTAATGTTAATTAAATTGAGTAATGATAATTTTATTTAAAGGATTTAATTTAAGGAAATAATTAAATTAAATCAATTGCTTAATATTTAAGAAAATAATTAAATTAAATAAATTGTTTAATTTAAATAATAAATTAAATTAAATAAAGTGATGTTTCTAATTTATTAATTAAATTAGATATATAATTAATTAATTATTTATAATGGTAAGATATAATATATAAAAAAATTATTTTAATACCATATAAGTTATTTAAATTAATTAAACTAAGTTATTTAAATTATCTAAAAGTGTGACAATTGGAAACTATATAATATAAATAATATAATAATAATTTGATTTGGGGGAGTTTTGGTTAGCCAAACAAGGCCTTGTGGCCTTTGGCATTATTCAACCGACGCTACCTTTTTTTTTTTAACCGAAAGATGTACGTGGGAAAATGGAGTTATATATATATTATGCGTATTATTTTTCTAAGGCTTCTAGATAGCAGAGAGAGAGAGAATTGAGAGTGTTGAGAGAGGGGAAATTGAGAGAGTAATCTCTCGAGATTTCAAGTGGAAGGAGAGGATTCAAACCTTGCTATCATCCTTTGGCTAATATATAATCAAGGATTAAAGGTATAATCTATTTCTATTGTTCATATTTTGAGTTTCAAGAATGAATTTTCCAAAATTCTAAATCACGTGGATTGATATATATATATATATATATATATGGTATATAATCTGTTTATCATTATGTATGAGTGTGGTTTTGAATTTAAAATACATGAGAAATTGAATTGAAGAAGAAAATGAAAATAGTAAGGTTTATGTTCTTATTATATGGCTTAGAAAGTACAAAAATTCATGCTCTATATGTGTAATAATCAGTAATTTGTTATTGGATTATGTTAATATGTTAAGAAACAAAAACAACGTAAGTTTAAATCATGTCAATTGATTAAGAAACGAGTTCGTGGCAATCAAATTCAAGTAAAAGTATAAAATGAAGAAAATTTGGAAAAACTATGGTTTTGATTCCTCAAAATGGTGTATATGTAATGTTTTGTATATAGAATGGTGTTTAGTATGTATAACTATAATATGTCAAAGTGAAGATGTTGAAATTTGGTGAAATTTTCAGAAATTGGGATTTTATGGCCAAAGCAGAGTCTATTAGTTTCGAGCTTCAGCAAAAAATAGTCTCGAGTGTCATGGCGCGCGCCTCAAGGCAACATGAATTCTGCAAAGCTGAAGATGTGGGCGCGCGATCCGTCGCTGCTGCGCCGCGATAAAGATAAGATATTAATACTCGCTGCAATGCATGAGAGGTGGTCATGACATGATGAAGTCTCGCTTAATTGCAGTCATGTGTGTAATGGATTGGTTAGTTTTAATATGCATGTAAAGGATACTAAAACATTAAGTGAATTATAATAACATGATTCCATGTGTGTTAAATGCAAAGTGTAAAGATTTGAAATAATTATTTAAATAAGTTATAAAATGAAACCAAATGTGATGTTTTTTTTAAAGTTAGAGATGAATGATTAAGTTATATTGGCTTGTAATGAGATTTCAGATTCATTAAGTATATTAACCTACATGGTTAGATGCTAGGTTAGGGTTATGACCTAAATGATGGTTTAAACCCATAAAGCTAATATTCATACAATTAATTGTTGTTGCGATTTCAATGATATATGTAGGATAATTGAGATTATTTTACACTTGTGTAGCTTACAAACAAGGCATTTCTCTAACTCTACTTTTATAATTGTGCAAGTTTTTAAACCTTAACTCTTTACATCGAGCAAGCTTTCAACTTCATTCTTTTCATATTGAATGCAAGTTTCCATTCCTATATTATTATTGTCCAAGTTCTTAAAATTGAGCAAGCCTAATCTATCTTGAATATGTTTGTACAAGCTCTTATAACCTAATTCGTTATATCGAGCGAGTTTTACTTTCCTAATTATTATTCAAAGCACATATTGTTCTAATACATCGATTCAAATGAGATTGTTCTAACTCTTTTGGTTATAGCATTTTGCATGTATATCATGTTTATTCAATTATATATATTGTTGATATCCGATCTTTGACTTTGATAGCCTTGTACAGTTACACATTCTTGTGTTAAACCTTTATTGATGAAAATTGAATAGTGTTCTAAAATTCTAGAAACACTGATAAGCTAGTTCCAAACTAAACTCTCTTTAGTGCGGAAATTCTAAATTCAAACCGAGACGAAAACCCTAATATAGGGGATTTTTGTACGTAAACGCTTAGATGTTTGTGCACAATACATGGTACAAAGGGTCGATCCCCCTAAGCACGCTTAAGAAGGGTCTCATATAAATAATGATCATAAGGTTAAGGTAATAATACCTATATACCGGAGACATAGTTCGTGGTCTTAAGACCCTCGTATATTGATTTCAAACTTGTTTCTATTCTTAATTCTCGTAACAAGTTCATTATTGTTCAAAGATTCGTTGTTCACTCTCATATTGTTATTATTATTACTTTTCTATATCGCTGAGCAATTGTTTGCTCACTCTTGCAATTAATTAACACCGCAGCCTAAAGTTGAAAGAGTCGATGAGCCATCTACTAAAGAAAAGGGAAGGGCAAGATGTCCAAGAGTCAAGAATTAATGAAATTAATTTAAATGTTTTATGTTATAAGACTTGTTTTATTATATGATGTATTCCGCAAACTTATGTAATAATTTTAAGGTTAGATTACCCGGGATTTATTTTGAGATTATGATGTAACCCTTTAATGGGAAAGATTATTGTTTAAGTTATTTAAATTATGTCTTTATCCTTTATTATGGGTAGTTAGATGTAATAGTTTTGATAAGTGAGCACCAAATCTCGGGAAATGAAGTACCGGATTTGGGGGTGTCACAGTTGGTATCAAAGCTTTAGGTTATGAACCTTAGTGGGGGGAACCTTAGGAAGTAACCTTTAAGGAAATAGAAAACATAGAGGTGTTTAACTCTTATCGAGTTTTAAGGAATGGATTAAGGTATCCATTGAAGCTAAATAATAAAAGACATTATGTGCTATGTGTTAATAACTTATGTGCTCATGAGTATCGAAAAATGTTAAGTAAAACTTAAAATATTTTGTTGTCGATGTCTAACGGAGGAGGATCCAAATTATTAGCCAGAGAGGTGATACCTCGTACCTAGAGATGATGAACCCCGATATTCATGTAAAGTAGTGGAGCAATGATCCAGAGGATGGCCTCGTGACCGATCCCGAGGAGGATAGTTCGAGGAGATAGAGGAGGATGATGATGAGGAAGAGGATCCCGAGGAGTTTCCACCAAACTCCATATCACCGAGATGTATGATGCTTGCATGTATGACCGTAATATAGAATTACAGGACGAGGTCGAGGAGTCAAGGAGATGGTTGAGATGCATCACGCTTCATGGAGCGTAAGGATGCGAGATTCGTGAACTTGACTCAAAACTTGGAAACACGGAGTGGGATCTAGTTCATACAAAGGGTCAAAGATGAAGACCTGTTGGCAAGACACGAGAAGATGAAGACCGATATGGAGAAATTGAAAGATGATTTCAAGGAGGAATCAACTAAGCAAAAGAGAGCAGAGGATGCGTGGATGAAGGCGACTCAACGTGCGCACTGTGGCCGAGGCTAAGGTCCAAGTGAAGAAAGCCAAGATGAAGGAGATGGATTATGCTTTTAATTCGCACGATTGATAGGCCCAGATCGAGTCTATTATTACCCACCTCGCTTTGAGAATTCACCGTGGTTCGTGATGGATCGCAGAATCGGCGATCGTATCATGGAGGAAGAGAGCCGCCGAAGAAGCCTTACGACGCCTTAATATGCCTAGATAGAATAAGATAGATAATAATATGTGGTTAATTATGTGAATAAATAAATTGTGAATCCCTTTATTTTGAGATAAATAAAGGGATAGTATGAGTATGTAATCCTCGAACTTGTTTAGTTCAGAAAGTGAATGTTATAGCTATTATGCTATCTTTATCATGTTTTAAAACGTTATGAATGAATAAAATATTAAAGTTTATTTGAAATGTTATGTGTTAAAGCTTTAATCTTGGAATGTTTAAGTTAAACTTCAAATACCCAAGAAGTTGAGTAATGAGCTAATAAGCGTATATTTTAACAGAAGATGCCTCCTAGAAGAAGACAACCACGTCAACAAGCACCTCCTGAGGGGTCTACTAATAATAACAACGAGACCAACGCTAATCCGGTTCAGCAGTTGGTAGCTTTGTTGACGGGTGCACTTGCGAATCAACCGCAAGCTCAAGTCACGACTTTCAAGGAATTCAAAGCGGTTGGACCGCCAGAATTTCAAGGGTCTATGAATCCAGTGGAAGCCCAAACCTGGATCATGGAAATGGAGAAGGTGTTCGACGTTTCTAGAGTTAATGAAGATCAAAAGATCTATGTTCAAACGCTCATGTCAAAGTCCGGGTTAGCTACCGTGGCAAGCAAATAAGGTTCGTGGAGGACAAGGAGTGATAGCGTGGGATAGATTCAAGGAAATGTTTTTCGAAATGTACTTTCCAAATGAAGTTCTCTAAATCACCGAAGTGCAATTTCTGAGTCAAGCAAGGAACTATGACTTGCGCTTAAATATGTCATAAATTTAACGAGTTGGCAAGGTTTGCCACTTATCAAGTCAATACCGATGAACGTAAAGCGAGAAGATTCAAACAAGGATTGAAGCCCGCTTTACAAAGGGTTTCAATGTTCCAAATTGAACACATTTATGGTCAGACCGAGAAGGCAATTATCGCGAAGGTGGAAGCGATGCCTTGACCAAGTACAACCAAGAATGTAAGAAGAGGAAGAATGAGAATGAGAATAAGGGCAGTGGTAGTAATGTTGAAGTAATAATCAAAAGAGGAAATGGAGCGAGAATTCAACCATGGAGGACAACAAGGAAATCAAAGCAGAAAAAAAAGTTGAGGCTTGTGCAACTTATGGAAGAACCATACCGGGGTATGTTTGAAGGGAAAGAGAGTGTGTTTCAACCGTGGTCGAGGGACACATTGCACCGAAACTATTTTAGTCCAAAGAAAGGAGCATGTTTTACCTCACGGTTCAAAGGATCACATGGCTCGTGATTGCCCTAAGAAGCCAAATGGGAAAGTGCAAGTGGTGGAAAAGGAAAACAACAACGGTGGTGGTGCATCGACTATCATCGACCAAATTTCAATCAAGCCGACCTACCGCGAGGACTTTCAATATGACCGCAGCAGTGATGTCAGATAGTCTAAGGATGTGGTGTCGTATCATTCCGATTAATGGTATTAATGCTTATGTACTATTTGATTCGGGTGCTACTTGTTCATTTATATCCGATGAATTTGCTCTCGTAACTTAGATTTGCCTCAGTGAAGAATTAGAATTTCCTTTAAGTATAGATTATTGCGAATAAGGAAGTGATTCCTCATTAGATTTATATATAGGAATTGTAGAGTGGTTATAAAAGGTCACGAGATGATGGTAGATTTGATACCAATTAGACTTGGTGAGTTTGATGTTATACTGAATGGATTGGTTATTCAATTACGGAGCAAAGAATTGATTGCCAAAGAAAGTGTGTTAACCTTATGACTCAATCAAAGGTTGTGTTTTTTTGGCAAAAGAAGTCACCCTCGACAAGCAAGTTGTCCGACTGTGATGCAAGCCAAGAAGTTGTTGAGACAAGGATGTGTAGGATACTTAGCCTACATAGTCGATACACGTAAGAAGAGTGCAAAGTTGGAAGAGATACCGATCATAAGAGATTTTGCAGACGATTTCCGATGATTTGCCTGGTCTTCCACCGGATCGACAAATCGAAGTTCGTGATTGACTTACTACCGTGAATGACCCTCGATATCTAAAGGCACCATATATAATGGCCCCAGAGAAATGAAAGAGTTGATGGTGCAATTGCAAGAATTGCTTGACAAGAAGTATATTCAAATGAAAGTGTTTCGCCATGGGAGCAAGCACCCGTGTTGTTTGTTAAGAAGAAAGAGATGATCGATGCGGCTTTGCATTGATTACAGAGAATTGAATAAGGTCACGATTAAAAAAAAATAAGTATCCATTACCTAGAATCGATGACCTGCTCGATCAACTTGAAGGGAGCAAGGTATTTCTCTAAGATAGACTTGAGAAGTGGTTATCATCAACAAGGTGAGGCCGAGGATGTACCAAAATAACGCTCGTAACTCGTATGGTCATTACGAAGTTTCGTTATGTCTTTTGGTTTAACCAACGCACCGCAGCTGCTTCATGGACTTGATGAACAGTGGTGTTTAAACCATTCTTAGACAAATTTGTGGTGGTGTTTATTGATGATATATTGGTATATTCCAAAACCAAAGAGGAACATATGGAACACTTGAGATTGACGTTGAGACGCTGAGAAAAGAGAAGTTGTACGCTAAGTTCTCAAAATGTGAATTTTGGTTGAACGTGTACAGCTTTCTGGACACGTTATCGATAAGGACGGAATTTTCGAGATCCATCAAAGGTCAAGTCAGAATAAATCGATCACCAAGACACCGCCGTAAGTAAGGAGTTTCTTAGGATCAAGGTTTACTACAAAGCGCTTTATTCAAGACTTTTCCAAGATCGCAACTCCGCTGACAAATTTAACTAGAAAAGCTAAGTAAGTTTGTTTGGACAGAAAGTGTGAGGAAAGTTTTTGAGAATTGAAGAAGAGGTTGAGTTCAAAGACTGTGTTGTCGTCGCCGCTGCCGATGATACAGAAATTTTGTGGTGTATAGTGACGCATCGCATAAAGGACTAGGTCAGTGTGTGCTTATGCAAATGAACAGAGAGTTATTGCAGATGCATCACGCCAAATTGAAAGATTACGAGAAAGGGTATCCGACTCATGACTTAGAGTCAAGCAAGTGGTGGTGTTTGCCCCTAAAATTTGGAGACATTATCTTTATGGAGAGAGGTGAGATATATACCACCATAAAAGTCTCAAGTATATCTTTACACAAAAAGATTTGAACATGCGACAAAGAAGATGGTTGGAGCCGATCAAAGATTATGATTGTGAGATTTTCTATCATCCCTAAAAGGCGAATGTTGTTGGCTGATGCCTTAAGTAGAAGGGACGGGAGAAGTTAATGATGTTAATCGATCAAGAGAAGCTAGTGTCGAAAATGGCTAAGATGGAGTTGGAAATTAAATATCCGATGTAATCCGGCGAAAAGTTATTCCAGATGGGAAATAGTTCAACGTTGGTGGATAAGGTGAAAATGCACAACTTCGTGATGAAGATCATAAAAGATAAAAACAGAAAATATCTCAAGGTGAGGAAAACAAATTCAAAATCGATTCTAAGGGTTACTTTGATTCAAGGGAGAATTTGGGTTCCGCAAGTACCGTAAATTAAAGAGGAAATTTTGAGTGAAGCTCATAATTCAAGATATTCGATTCACCCCGGAGTACAAAGATGTACCAAGATCTTAGACATCATTTTGGTACGAATATGAAGAGGGGATGTATTGAATGTGTGGCAAAATGCTTAACGTGTCGTAAAGTCAAAGTCGAACATCAAAGGCCAAGCGGATTGTTACAACCGCTGAGATACCGTAATGGAAATGGGAGCATATCACAATGGATTTTGTGGTAGGTCTTCCAACGACCCAACAAAGGTTACGACGCCATTTGGGTGATTGTCGATCGATCGATCGAAGTCGGCACACTTTTTTGCCAATCAAGATTCGATTTACCCTAGATCGGGAAGCAATAAGCAAAACCGTACGTGAAGGAAATTGTTTCAAGGCACGGTGTACCGTGTCCATTGTATCGACAGAGATCCACGTTTCACATCTAATTTCCGAAACGACTACAAGAATGTTTGGGAACACAACCGAGAATGAGCACAACAGCACCATCCTCGTAATCGACATGGACAAAGTGAGAGAACCATCCAAACACTAGAGGATATGCTCGAGAGCATGTATCATGGATTTCAAGGAAATTGGGATGACCATCTCTACCATCGGTGGAATTTGCTTATAATAATAGTTATCACGCGAGTATCGGGCATGCCGCCTTTACGGCGCGTTATATACTACAGAAAATGCGTAACTCCATTATGTTGGGATGAGGTAGGTGAACGCCAACTATTGGGTCCAAATTGGTACAACAGATCGCCGAGATCATCAAAGTGATTCGAGCAAGATTAATAGCAAAGAAGAAGATAGATGTAAGAAATATGCCGATCAACATCGACAAAATCGAATTCGATGCTCAGTGTAGTTATGTTTTCTTGAAAGTGTCTCCCTCGAAGGGAAAATTTTGATTGGGCAGAAGGGAAAATTGAGCCCTAGATTTATAGGACCTTTTGAAGTGCTTCACGAGTCAGGTGAAGTGGCGACGAGATAGCTTTACCTCCTGAGTTGGAGCATATTCATAATATTTTCCATGTATCGAGATTGAGGCCATATAAGCCCCGATTATAAACATGTTATAGAATATGAGCCCTTACAGCTTGAGAAAGATTTGTCATATGAAGAAGTCCCTGCTTCAAATTGTTGATGTAAAAGAGCAAGTATCGAGGAATAAGGTGATACCTTCTGTTAAGGTAATCTGGAGAAACCACAATGCTGAGGAAGCTACGTGGGAACTTGAAAGCGTTATGATGAAGAATTATCCTCAGTTGTTTGCTTGATTTTGTATAGTGATTCTGGGGACAAAATCTTGTTAAGGAGGGAAGAATGTAACGAATAAATTTTTCGAAGTCAGTGATTCTCGGGATGTAATCCTTTTAAGGAGGGAAGGATGTAACGATCGAGAAATTTGTAATTTAATTTAAATATTTATTGAATTAAATAAATATTTTAAATAATTTATTTATTGAGGAAAATAAATAATTGATGAATTGTGGTGAATTAATTTAGTAACTAAATTGATTAATGTTAATTAAATTGAGTAATGATAATTTTATTTGAAGGATTTAATTTAAGGAAATAATTAAATTAAATCAATTGCTTAATATTTAAGAAAATAATTAAGCTAAATAAATTGTTTAATTTAATGGAAATAAATAAATTAAATAAAGTGATGTGTCTAATTTATTAATTAAATTAGATATATAATTAATTATTATTTATAATGGTAACTATAATAGAGAATTATTTTAAGTATATATAAGTTATTTAAATCAATTAAACTAAGTTATTTAAATTATCTAAAGTGTGACAATTGGAAACTATATAATATAAATAATATAATAATAATTTATTTGGGGGAGTTTTGTTAGCCAAACAAGGCCTTATGGCCTTTGGCATTATTTCAACCGACGCGCTACCTTTTTTTTTTTTAACCCGAAAGACTACGTGGGAAAAGGGGAGTTATGTATATTATTCATTTATTTTCTAAGGCTAAGGCTAAGGGTGAGTCAGAGAGAGAGAAGAATTGTAGAGTGTTGAGAGTGAGAGAAATTGAGAGGGTAATCTCAAGATTTCAAGTGGAGAAGAGTGGGATTGCTAAACCTTCTATCATCCTTTTGGCTAACATAAATCAAGGATTAAAGGTATATTATATTTATATTATTCATACTTTTGAGTTTCAAGAATGAATTTTTCATGAATTGTTGTATACGTGAATGATGATATATATGTATGTATAGGTATATAAAATGTTTATCATTATCATGTATAGTGTGGTTTGAGGATCAAATTACATGAAAATTGAATTGTAAGAAGAAAATGAAATAACAAGTGTTTATGTTCTTATTATACGGCTTAGAAAAGTACAAAATTTCATGCTCTATATGTGTAATAATCATAATTTGTTATTGGATTATGATAATATGTTAAGAAACAAAAACAACGTAAGTTTAAATCATGTCAATTGATTAAGAAACGAGTTCGTGGCAATCAAATTCGCTAAAAGTATAAAATGAAGAAAATTTGGAAAAACTATGGTTTTGATTCTTCAAAATGGTGTTTATATAATGTTTTGTATATAGAATGGTGTTTAGTATGTGTAACTATAATATGACAAAGTGTTTTAGATGTTGTAATTTGGTGTAATTCAGAGAAAATTGGGATTTTATGGCCAAAGCAAGTAGTCTGCTTTCAAGCTTCAAAAAATCTCTGAAGTCTTGAGATGTCATGCGCTGCAAGGCCAAGCTTGCTGGTGATGCTAGCTTTAAGGGCGCACGCATGCACGCCGCAAGCGCCTACGATATAAAGATATTACTGCAATGTACACATGAAAGTGGTCTCATCACATATAAAGAAAGTCTTCTTTAATTTGCAGTCATGTATAAATGGACTTAGTTAGTTTAACATGCATGTAAAGGGATACTAAAACATTAAGTGAATTACAATAATGATATTCCAAATGTGTTATAATGCAAAGTGTAAAGATTTGAAATAATTATTTAAATAAGTTATAAAATGAAACCAAATGTGATGTTTTTAAAGTTAGAGATGAATGATTAAGTTATATTGGCTCAGAATGAGATTTCAGATTCATATATATATTTAACCTACGTGGTTAGGTGCTAGGTTAGGGTTGTGACCTAAATGATGGTTTAAACCCTAAAGTTAATATTCATACGATTAATTTTTGTTGCGATTTCAATGATATATATAGGGTAATTGGAGATTATTTTACACTCGTGTAGCTTACAAAAAAGGCAAGTCCTCTAACCCTACTTTTATAATTGTGCAAGTTTCTAAACCATAACTCTTTACATTGAGCAAGCTTTTGAACTTCATTCTTTTCATATTGAATGCAAGTTTCCATTCCTATATTATTATTGTTCAAAATTGAGCAAGCTTAATCTATCTTGAATATGTTTGTACAAACTCTTATAACCTAATTCGATATATCGAGCGAGTTTTACTTTCCTAATTATTATTCAAAGCACATATTGTTCTAATACTTCGATTCAAATGAGATTGTTCTAACTCTTTTGGTTAAAACATTTTGCATGTATATCATGTTTATTCAATTGTATATTGTTGATATTCGATCTTTGACTTTGATAGCCTTGTATCAGCTATACATTCTTGTGTTAAACCTTTATTGATGGAAATTGAATAGTGTTCTAAAATTCTAGAAACACCGATAAGCTAGTTCCAAACTAAACTTTCTTTAGTGCGGAAATTCTAAATTCAAACCGAGACCTAACAACCCTAATATAGGGGATTTTTGTACGTAACGCTTTAGATGTTTGTGCACAATACATGGTACAAAGGGTCGATCCCCTAAGTACGCTAAGAAGGGTCTCATATACCTAATGACTATTAAGGTTAAGGTAATAATACCTATATACCGAGACATAGTTCGTGGTCTTAAGACCCTCGTACATTGATTTCAAACTTGTGTTCTATTCTTAATTCTCATAACAAGTTCATTATTGTTCAAAGATTCGTTGTTCACTCTTATATTGTTATCATTATTACTTTCTATATCAAAGGAGCAATTGTTTGCTCACTCTTGCAATTAACACCGCAGCCTAAGGTTGAAAGAGTCGATGAGCCATCTACCAAAGAAAGGGAAAGGGCAAGATGCCAAAGAGTCAAGAATTAATGAAGTTAATTTAAATGTTTCATGTTATAAGACTTGTTTTTAATTATATGATGTATTCCGCAAACTTATGTAATAATTTTAAGGTTAGATTACCCGGGATTTATTTTGAGATTATGATGTAACCCTTTAATGGGAAGATTATTGTTTGTTAAAATTATTTAAATTATGTCTTTATCCTTTATTTGTGGGTGGACATGGTTCATGGTCATGTGACTCCCCCCCAGACGAGGAGTCCTTATGGTCTTATATTTTATATTTTGAAAGATTACCATGGACATGGTTCATGGTTATCATTGTTATTTTAATTTTGGATTCCATTCAGATCATTGTTAGAATGAGCCTATTGTTGAGCGCCTATTGTTATTATTATTATTATTATTCAATTGATTCATTGTTATATTTAATGAGAAATTATTTTGCTCACTCTTGCATATTTATAAACTCATTGTAGCTAAAGTGGAGAAGGTAGATAAACCTTCAACTAGCAAAGGAAAGGGAAAAATGTACAAGTGATGCACACTTGTAACTCTCGTTTATTGTGCTGATCATAAACTTTTTAATAATGATGTAATGTAATAACTTTATTTCTGCACTTGAATGATGTTTAAAGGTTAGATAACCTAGGATTGTTTTGAATTTAATAATGTAACCCTATTTAAGGGAGGATTATGGTTTAAATATTTTTTTTTATTTGGGTAGATAGTTTGAATGTATGGATAGTGAGCACCAAATCTTGTGGGAATGAAGTACCTAGATTTGGGGGTGTCACATGAGTGGTTATCAACATCAACTTTTCCCGACCTTTCCTGCTTAAAGCATCTTCTACCACATTTTCTTTGCATGGATGATAAAAGATCTCACAATTGTAATCATTTATCAATTCCATCCATCTCCTTTGACGCATGTTCAGGTCCTTCTAAGTGAAAATATACTTCAGACTCTTATGGTCTGTGTATATCTCACATTTTTCTCCATAGAGATAGTGTCTCCATATCTTCAGAGAAAATACCACAACAGCCAACTCTAAATCAAGAGTCGGATATCCTTTTTCATAATCCTTCAGTTGTCTTGATGCATATGCAATAACTTTTCCATTCTGCATAAGAATATAACCCAATCATTCATCTGAGGCATCACTATACACCACAAAGTTTCCTATATTATTTGGTAATGACAACACATGTGCCACACTTAACTTCTTTTTCAATTCTTGAAAACTCTCTTCACACTTCTCCGTCCAAACAAATTTTATATCTTTCCTTGTCAAATTTATTAACGGAGTGGCAATCTTGGAAAAATCCTGAATAAATCGTCTATAATAGTCAGCCAATCCCAAGAAACTCCTCACCTCTGAATGTGTTCTTGGTTGTTCCTAATTGATTACAGCTTCAACTTTTGATGGATCCACTGAAATCCCACCTTTGTTAATCATATGCCCAAGAAATTGTACATGTTCTAGCCAAAATTCACACTTAGAGAATTTTCCGTACAACTTTTCCTTTCTTAGTGTCTCCAACGTCAAACGTAAATGTTCCACGTATTCTTCTTGAGATTTGGAGTACACCAGGATGTCATCAATGAATACCACCACAAACTTATCTAAAAATGGTTTAAACACCCTGTTCATCAAATCCATGAATGCAATAGGGGCATTTTTCAACCCGAAAGACATCACCAGAAACTCGTAATGTCCATACCGAGTTCTGAATGCCATCCTTGGTACATCCTCCTTTATTACTTTCAATTGGTGATACCCACTTCTTTGATCTATTTTTGAGAAATATCTAGCATCCTTCAATTGATCAAACAAGTCATCTATTCTTGGCAATGGATATTTATTCTTAATAGTGATTTTGTTTAACTCCCTATAATCAATGCAAAGACACATTGATCCATCCTTCTTCTTCACGAATAACACTGGTGCTCCCCACGGTGACACACTTGGCTGAATGTACTTCTTGTCTAACAGCTCCTGCAACTGTACCATCAGTTTCTTCATTTCTACCGGAGCCATTCTGTACGGGGCCTTCCATATCGGAGCGGTTCCTAGCGCTAAGTCGATCACAAACTTAATCTCTCGGTCATGTGGAAGTCCTAGTAAATCCTCCGGAAACGCATCTACAAATTTCGTAACCACTGATATCTCTTCCAGTTTCACCCCCTTCCTCTAAGTATCGACTATGCAAGCTAAATAACCCATACAGCCTTGACTCAACAACTTCTTTTCTTGCATAATCGTTAGACATCTCGCATGTCTAGGCGATCTGCTACCATGGAAAACTACCATTGATAGAGTCAAAAGGTTTACACATTTCTTTTGGTAATCAATTATCGCTCCATAATTGAACAACCAATCCATTCCCAAAATAACATCAAACTCTCCAAGTTTTATCGGAATTAAATCTACCATCATGACATTTCCCTTAATGTTCACCCTACAATTAGTGTATACAAACCTAATAGGAATCACTTCCATATTCGCAATTTCTATGTTTAAAGAAAAATTCAATTCTTCACTAGACAACCCTACACTACACCAAAATAGGGATGTAACAAAGGAAATTTTGTGAAGGAATTTATTCCTTCACATGAGGAGTTGTTTAGCGAAGGAACAGTGAAGGAAAAAAGTATAGTTACAATATAGTTATTAGCGAAACATCCTTCACAATTTATATTTTTTTTCCTCGCAAAATTAGAGCGATAAAAAGATTTTTGGAGCCAATTTATGATGAAAATTTGCGAGGAAAAAAAATCTATTAGTGAAGGAATTATTACTCACTATATATTATTGATCATAGTTTTTTTTTGCGAGAGATAAAATCGGTCCCTGTTTTGTTCTAAATAATTTTTTATAATTAATTGTAGTGAATATAAATACATTAAATTTTTACAGTATTAATTTTATTTATTATAATTGTAACTTACATCTATATAATAAAACAAAACTCATTTTGAATATTTTTCCACTTTAAAATTTGAGAAAGCACAAGAACGGTTGAGATTGAGTCTAATTTTAATTCAATGAACTAGATTTATCTCAATTCTTTTTAAGTTAATCAAAAACTCCTATTTCATCTCACACAAATAGAAATCTCGCCCAAATCAAACCCCTACCCCCTTCTTCTGCATCAACTCTCTTCACAAACGCACATCCGAATTGGACATCCTATTGAGATTCGATACCTAGATCAATCCCCTTTCTTTCTCAGTAATGGTAATTCCCCATTGCAGTATTCAATTTCTCTCTCATCAATGGCGTCCTTAACCCCAGGAATTCTCTCCAAACTCCTCCAAAACATCCACAACAAGACCGCCAAGGTCGCCAGAGACCGCAAGGGTTTTTGATTTACGTTGCAGTCTGAATAGCGGGAGGTGGTTCTTCTAAGGGGAGCTCGAAAGGCGTTCGCATCATTGTCGCCGGAGACCGGGGCCCCAAAAAATACTTTTCCGACCAATATCCCTCCTGTGTTGCCGCCGACGAGGTTTCCTGACGATATGTATCTCGAAATAGTTCCTATTATCATAATCGATACCTCTTTTAGGTCTAATTCTGTTTCACTTTCCAACAAATATCATTATAGGATTTCGAGTATCTATTTGTATACAGAACTGACATTTGCAATAGGATTCCTAATGAACAACTTTTTCATGAGAATTTGAGTACTTGACCTGACATGGATCTTACTGTCTCAGCTAGTCTAAAGGGCTGGAAATTCTTTTACCTTGGTGACCTTCAGGTACTTGTTTATCTCTAGCATATCTCTAGCAGTACATAAATTTGGTCGATATCTTCGAGAACTTTCCCACAAGACTCAAGTCGATCTTTGATGTGGTCGCCTCGATTTCTTTGAGGTTATATATTGTGACTTAAAAAAAGTATAAATTTTCAGTTGTTAGTCTCTATGTTAAATAATCATGCAGTTTAACCCTGCTATCCCTTGAACCAGAAAAATTTTATGGCATGTTCCATAAATAGTTTCATTATTTTCAGTTGTTTTGTTTTTCCTTCATTATTTTCCTGGAAAACATAGGTTCAGCAGAAAACTGTCATTTCATAACTCATTATAGTGGACTTGGATGACATTTGGTTCTCATCAACATAATGAGGGTGTCATTCAATGAGCATCATTACACTGTTGTGACATTGTAAAAGTAATCTCATTACATATAAGATCAATATTGACCTTTAAAGTCAATTTGAGATTTCAAAGTAAATGAATTCATATTAATATTAATTTTGTATTTGAAAATATCTCAAATTAATTTCATTAAGTCAAACTTGATCTTATAGAATGGAGGGAGTTTGAGTTATTAGAGGCTCTATTTTTAGGTGGCTAATCTTAACTTGATTCAAGTCATCAAGCAAAGTATGTATGTTTTCTTTGTTTTTATCAACTCTACTCACCGCTGCCTTTTATCCCAAATAGAGTATATATGTTTTCTTTGTTTTTAATCTTATGTATTGTTATCAATATTGAAACGAACCCTTTCTGCAGGATTTGTTTCGAAAAATTGCTACAACATTACTATAAAACCCCAAATTTTATGAATAAAGATTTAAATTTCTCGAAATATTTTTTTCTAAATATTATGGAATGAATTTGATATAATGTTATAGTTGTGGGTAATATTTATAAATTTTGCAAAGTATGCAAGTTGTTGTATTATATTCGATTGGTCGGGGAATATTCGTTTTAACAGGGAATATTCGTACAACGACACAATCATTGGTGGACCCCACAATAGAATTATTATCGGATTAAGAAAACGACAAAAATATTTATGAAAATAACAGCGGAAGTTTTACCGTTAACTGTTGAAACACCCGGTGTTAAAAGTATAGTAATACGCGTGGTTGCATAGTAGTAATACTTGTGATTGATTATTGATGCTTACGTGAGAAGTCGCATCAGCTTTTGTTCAATTATTGCTACAATAATTCTTTATAGATCTCACGTTATTTGATTCAATTATTGTCAATATTTTATATATTATTAAATCAATAATTGAGATAACAAAGTTATTAATATTATTATTTGCAATATTAACGATGTCTAGAAGTTCTATCAAGGAGAGGTTTGGTCACCTAATTGTGCGTGAATAGGGAGAATCCTTATTGGAAAGCCCCCTCTTTCCTGGGAACGACATGGTCGATTAATAGTGTGAATTATAATAATGATGATGAATTTTGTTTTATTATTATTATAAATGTAATAAAACAGAAAACTTTTTATATAAAACAGAATACTTTTTATAAAGTTTTGTTTTATTTGATTATAAATAGAATATAATATATTTTATTATGCATAGTATTTGCATAGTGCCTGCATATTGTTTGCATAGTAAAATCTTTTTATATAAAACAGAATACTTTTATAAAGTTATTTGTTTTATTAGATTTTAAAATATATATATATATATATATAAATAAATATTATATTATATTTTATTACATAGTATCCTTTCCATTCTCCTAAAAATAGGATGTTTAGTTAGAATGGAAAATCACACCAGAAATTCAGAGAATTCTTCTTCTATAATCTTGAGCGTATTTCTTTAGAGTTTAAGAAAGATTTGAGCGTAGAAAACTGTATAAGTTTTTTTCAAGAATATCCTCGCCCTACCAGTCGGAATACTATTCTTTCTGAGGTAAGGGGTATTATTCTTTCGTATTCATGAAGAGAGTTATTTTCTTTCAATACTCGTAAGGGTTGTTATTCCATTCTTTATTATTATGTTGGAATAACCTGTCTATGTGAGGTACCGCATACATGGTGAAATTCTTATGTTATTCAATTCTTTATTATTCTGTTAGAATATTACGTCTGTGCGGAATACGTTAGACCTGGTTCCATTCTTTATTATTCTGTTGGAATAACCTGTCTGTGCTGTCTATCGCATGAATGGTGAATTCTTTGTTATTCCATTCTTTATTATTCTGTTGGAATATCCTGTCTGTGCGGATTACGCTAGACCTGGTTCCATTCTTTATTATTCTGTTGGAATAATCTGTCTGTATGGTCTATTGCATGCATGGTGAATTCTTCTGTTATTCCATTCCTTATTATTCTATTGGAATATCCTGTCTCTGCGGATTACGCATGACCTGGTTCCATTCTTATTTATTCTGTTGGAATAACCTGTCTATGTGGATTATCACATGCATGGTGAATGATCCTTCGTATTCATTCCTTATTAAATTGTGGAAATGATCTGTCTACGTGGATTACCGCATGGCGGGTGAAAATCCATTTGTAGTTTCATATATTCTATGATACTCATTTGGTTAAAGTTTTGACTTCTATACTCCATGAAATTAGTAGAATATCCTGGATATTGGCGCTTCATCTGGTATCTTTTCATGGAAATATTCTTCTGAGCATTCTTGAATTTTACTCCACAAAGCAGTATCATGTTGATAATCCTCATAATTAGGTAACCCCTCCTGCTCAACTACTGTGACCAACAGAGATGTTTCCCGTGGCAGTAGTTGTTCCCAAACCACCTGAATATCTCGAGGCTCCTCCTCTCTAGGCATCTGGGATCCTTCCTCCCTAGCCTGACTGGATTCTCCTATATTAGCCATCCTGACAACAACATTTTAAGTTTTAATTACTAATCATTACTACTCGACACTCACGAGCACATAAGTTGTAATCACATAAGCACATAAGTGTTTTATTACTTCTTCCTTAAAACTCGATAAGAGTTTATCAACACTATCTTTTTCAAAGGTTACTTCCTAAGGCTTTTCCCCACCTAAGGTTCATAACCTATAGCTTTGATACCAACTTGTGACACCCCCAAATCCGGGTACTTCATTTCCATCAGATTTGGTGCTACTTGATAAAAACATTCATATCTAACAACCTAAACATAATAAAGTTTAATAATAAACCATCTCATTTAAGGGTTACATCAATAAGTTCAACAAAATCTCCCAGGTTATCTAACCTTTAAATACAAACATCATATGCGAAAAATTAAATAATTACATCATAAGATTTAAAATAAAGTCCAACAACATAAAAAATAACGGTTTTACAAGTCTTCAATACTTGCTTTTCTTCCCTTTCCCTTTACTGGTTGTAGGTTCATCAACCTTCTCAACTTTACCTGTAATATTAATATAAGCAAGAGTGAGCAAACAAGTCTCACTTGAAATGACAATGAATAAGCATCATATCAATTGCCAAATGAATAGGCTCACTAGAAATGAATAAGGTACTTCAAAAATAATAATCAGGAATAGAATTTAAATATATAACTGAGGGTCAAAAGATCATGAACTATGTCCATAGTTTAAGTATTCTTTCAACCTAAACTTTAACAGTCATAAGACTATAGGGACTCCTCGTACTTAGGGGGATCAGCCCTTCGTACAATGTATTGTGCACAAACATTTCAACGATATGCGTAAATTATCCTCTGTAATAGGGTTGTTCATCTCAATATTTAGAATACAAGTCCGCACCAAAGTAAGTTTGGTTTGGATAAGTTTTAAGGTAATTTAGATTTTAACGAACATTAACTAAGGATTAGTTAAATAAAATGTTAACAATGCGCTAGGAAATAAGTCATAAATGAATCAACATTGCATAGTAAGGTCATGCTTTAGGAATGAACTAAAAGCATAAGCATTGAATAACATAGCATACCTTGCTTAAACAATATTAAGCTAAGGTTAACATCTTATTCAAGATTAAGTATTGAGCATGCATAACAATAGTAAGTTGAACGACAAAACTTGTTCAATATTAGTATATCAAAATTTAGAAACTTGCATGCTAAATAACAAGTTAAATATTAGAAAAACAATTGGCTCAATATCAAAGGTAAGATTTAGGAGCTCGCACAATATAATTAGAGTTAAGAAACTTGCATAGAGAAAGTTTAGGTTACAAAACTTACCTTGCGTTTAAGCTAGACCGTAACAGTTTGATTCACAATATCCTAATCACATATTATTAGGACACAATTAGTCACTACAGATACTCTGTATACAAGTAAGTACATATTTCATGTATGGCCTAATTTTTAACCACATAGTCAAGTTACATTAGTAACAAAACTCGTTAAGTGTTAATTATATGCTCATTCTTAGCACTATAATATCACAATTAATAAATTAAATTTTTAACTGTCATAATATTGCATCATAACAACAATTACAGACTCTGCGTACAAGAAAATAATTTTTTGGGCCATACTACTAACCGGCGCTGCGGTGCCACAGTTAGAACTAAGGTTGGCGCGAGACACAAAGCCGAATAGGGCGCTGCCAGGGCGAAGCGAGTTTAGCGATGATATACTGAGTTTGGTGTCAGTGGCGAGACTTGGCGATCGTGGCACAATTCCAAAGTTGAACACAAAGAACAGAAACAAAGCTACTTTTGACTGCTTAAAAAAACTTTTAGCACCTAAATTAACACGTATAACTTACATAACTACACATAAACGTTACCCATCATACATATATTAATTTAAAACAACTAAACAACAACTTCAGAAATCTTTGAATGGCCTGTTTTAAACCAAAACTCCATTTTTGACATAGTTTGACAAAATTAACACTATAACCATAATGATACACCAAATTGATTCATTTGAACTACGTTCTCTTCATTTCTTAACAAATTAACATATTCAAGGTTCAATTTCACAATTAGCTCACAATTAAATATTAATTTTGATACTCCTACAAGCTAAGTTTCATACATAATTTCATTGTAAAAAACCAATTTCTTTCTCTTAAGCGTAAAGAAAGCAATTTGGTACACTATTTTCTTATCTTGATGTTAGTTCTAACATCACTATTATATATAATCATCAAAACAAGTTGTATATCAATAATTCCAGAAAACTTGATTCACAAAGCTTGAAAATTCATGTCGTAAAACACACACACACACACACACACACACACACACACACACACACACACACACATATATATATATATATATCATACCTTCTTTTGCTTATTATTCCTTGTCAATTACAGACAAACTTGCAACTTCACAGACCTTTTCTCCTCTTAACTCACTCTAGTCTCTCAATTCTCTGCAACTTTTTTCCTCAGTGTAACAAATGACTCAACTCGTGTAAACCAAAACTGATAAGTATGCGTAGAATGAAAAGAAACCGATGTGGCCATAATACGCACACTAAATAATATCAGTTACCAAAAAAAATATAACGTATAGGTTATAAATTTATTTATTTTATTATTTAATTTATTTTACTTATTTTATTTATTATAATTATAATTCAAAATTCAAAAATCCAAAAGTCATAAGGCTTTGTTTGGTAAAAACTCTTTAAAAATTAAAGAATTAATATCTTTAAGCCTTGTTTGGCAAAAACTAAATTAAACTTCTTTAATTTATAGCATAGTTTATTGTCACACTTTTATTACCAATTAAATTAAAAACATTGCAATAATTCATTTAATCCCTATCAACTCTCTAATTTAATTATTAAATTAAATTAAAATATTATCTCATAATAATTAATTTTCTTCCTTCACTCATTAATTATTTATTTAAAAATAATTAATCAAATCAAATCAAATTAAACAAATATTTATTCAACAATAACACATCAATTAAATATTTTAATTAAATATTTATATAATTCAATAAATAGTTAAAATTACAATTTAAAATTCTGGATTGTTACATCATCATTAAAAAGGGGGAGAAAGGTGACTTATGTCATACTTCATCCTAAATGTTTGATGATCACCATATTATTCCTCTAATCATGTTCTATGAAATTTCAGGAAAAGAAATGGCATTACAAGAACATCGAGGAGGAAAATATAAAGACTTGAAGTCTTTGAAGGATGAACGACACTTTGAGTCCTAGGAAATATATGTAAGATCTTAACATTAATTACTTGTCAATATAAGGCTTTAGGGCATATGCATTACATATATACATATAATTATTTTGATCATATTCTTCTAATAAATTAATTAGTCCAGGGTAAAATGTGTTTAAAAAATTAAGCTAAATATTGTTACCATAATTTGTTAGACAGATTCACTAAGATCATGGAGTAAATGTTTAAAAGTAATTTCCTTAACTCATGCTTTATAATCTAAGGAATCTATTGGTTATTCCCACCAACCCACTTTCTGGTAAATCATATATGGTAATAAGTTAGTGGATGTTTTTGAAAGGTAATCAATAGATTATAGTATTTCTAGAAATTAAGTGGCTGATACATATTGTTACATAATTCTAGCGAATTTACCTATAACAATACATGATATAAAATGGGAGATGTAAGAGATATGTTTTCACCACGTGATGGGCACCCAATCAAGCCTAAACCTTTTATCAATCACACTAATATATATATATACATATATATATATATATATATATATAATAATATTTCAACCAAATATCTCAAATTGCTTATAACAGTTTCCTACGGTAGCCATATGACCGGAAAGGGATTTGATCATATTGTGATTGGCACATAATCTGGATATTATCCTAAAATGCATGATTTCTGCAATTTGTCTCAAATGGTCATATTACAGGATAGGCATCATGCAACGGTAACGTACTCAGTTTACCTATAAAAAAACTGAATCTAATGACAAGAAAGATTAAGAAATATATACTTCCTATGATATACTTAGATAACAATAATGTGTGTTTCTTCTTTATCTTCTTCCTACTGCTAATTGCAATCGTATTGAAGAAGTTTCTGAGGTTAACTTCCGAGGTGATCTTATAGCATATAATCTGGTAATATCCTTCTTGCTCATCATTGCATAATAGAGCCTTGCATTTGCTAAGCGATTAATTGCTTTGATCAATAGACCTCTATTTGCATTTTAATTTCTCATACAATTGATTTTATCTAAATATGTGTTGTAATCTAGTTTGGATTACTGTTTTGTTACAATCAAGTTTGAAGAAAGCAAAGGTGCTTGGGAATGCATAGGTGCACAAGGAGCAAAGGTGCTCAAGTGGTTGAAACTTGTATTGTAATCAAAGTTAATTAATAAAAGTGAGTCTCCAATACTAGTTGGTATTGGACGTGGATTAGGCTACTATTATAGAGGGTAGTAGTTGAATCACGTTAAAAATTATTGTGTTTGTGTGATTGATTATTGTACTAAATTTTCTCATCATTCAGCTAACCATTAATTCAGCAGTCTGCATTCAATATCTATAAATTTACAAAATTGATTCTCTAAATTGTACCCACATAATCATATTTTGAAAAAGACTAAGTTTCTAAATTAAACATTCTACAAAGTTTTAAATCAACTTAACATCTTGTCTTAATACTTTGTTTTATAAGGATTTGGAATCCAGCCTCCTGCATTGAATATCCAAAGGAATTTTTATTTATTCAAAAAGTTTGACATTGTTTGTTCCTACACTTATTTAACCCCCATTCTAAGTGTGCCTACTTAAATTTCAAATACGAGTATGATAGGGATTAGGATTTGGGGTAGAATTAGGGAAGAATAAGGAGAGGAGAAGTTAGAGCTTGATTTGGAAAGGGAAAAATGATAGACTCCACAACACGCTTGCATGAGATGGTCCTTGCCCAGATAAATTCTAGCACAGTTGTTGGGTGAATTTCTTGCAACACCTTAACCCCCCATCTATATTCAAACGGTAATCTTGGTACAATTGCTCGCATTCGAAAATTTACGTTGAATGGACACCAACGACACATTGAC
This sequence comes from Panax ginseng, assembly GCA_020205605.1. NCBI lineage: Eukaryota > Viridiplantae > Streptophyta > Magnoliopsida > Apiales > Araliaceae > Panax > Panax ginseng. Next base: position 53,930,008 of record CM035149.1, on the reverse strand, counting down.
CCCTCACTTATATTGAAGCGGTAATCTCGATATAATCGACAATTGATGCGGTAGAAGACGCCACACACAACTATGAATTGTTGTATGATAAGTCAAATTGAATCTCAAAGAAATAACTAAGAAAATACTTAGAAAGTCTTCAAAGAACCAAAAGCAGAGAATAAACTCACAAGAATAATGATAATCTGAATAATTGAATTGTTCTATGAATTACATTCGTATGACTTATTTATACTAATAAGCAAAACCCTAGAATCCAATAAGGAATAAATAACTGCTTTAGGAACAAAATTCTCGTCTAAAAAAGAGTCATAACTATAGTAGAAATATAACAGATATGTAAAATCCTAAAAATAAGGAAAGAAATCTAATCAAACAATCCCAAAAACGCGACCTCGATTTCTATGTCAGCTAACTGGCGCCATAAAGCCCCCAAATCCAGGTACTTGAAATCCAAACTCGGTGCTTTACGATACCATTTCTATGAGCGGAATAATACTAAAAATAATAGCAATAATATAAATATTAAACTTAATTTACATAATTATCAAAGTCTAGCTCCCAAGTACGTAACCTTTAATCATTCCTTACAATACATGATATTAAATATGTAACGTTGTCTTAATAATATTAAACTATTACATAGAATAACATTGAAATCATTCAGCAACCTTTCCCTTTCCCTTGCTCCTAGTAGAGCCTTCAAGTTGTTCACACTTAGCTGAAAATATTTAAATTACGCAAGGATGAGCATTTGAGTGCCCAGCAAGTAATATCAATTATATATATATATATATATATATATATATATATATATATATATATATATGTCAAAAGAATTTAAAGGTTTTCTTTATACTACCCTTCTACAACAAATCAATAGTTGTGAAGTAATCTGAACCGATAATAATAACATAACAACCCTCTTTCAAATTTTTAAAACTACGTACTGACTATAAATAGGGTTAAGGGGACATACTATGAACATTGTTTTCATTTTTGAAAAGGTTAAACAGGACTTCATCTGTAAACCGTCATAACTTACGGGCACGGGGGTGATCAGCCCGTTGTACCCTATATTGATCAATACTACATTACAAGAACGATATTATCGTTCACTCTGGTTGCCTTGGGCACATAAAATTTTTACCATGAATGGGATGTTCATACTTGTCAGGGTTCCAAACCAAAGCAATTCGGTTGGATAATAGGTAGGTTTTATCTTATTCAACAATAATCAATAATTCAACATATATATATATATATACGGGTAATTAACAAAGGTGTATCAACATGTGGTTAAATACAATGATTATCCAAGTGGGGACACTTGTATAACCATTTATAGAAATTATCGAATGTAATATATATCCGAATTACCATATACTAACATGTTGATAATCAATGAGCGATATAATATAGGGTTAATAATGCATGAAAGAATAATATAATTACGAAACATTCTTACTCATGTCCATTGCATAAAGGAAATGCAAAGGTAGGATACTTTTGCCGATGTGCTTTATAATACCCAACTTAGTTTTATATTTTATATCACGACCTATCATTAATCGATCATTCGCTCTATTAGAACAATATACTATAACATATAGTATCGCATTTCAATGCAAATACAAGACATAACCTAATCACATTATCACACATGTTCAACAGTTATTGCATCACAAACAAACATTAATACAGTCAAAATATCTAAGTCTAGATCAATTTACGAATATATGCAAAATCGGTCAAAGCGACTTTATCGGTAATTATCGAGTCTAAGACTCTATTCTATAACTCAATATCTCTAAATATCAGTCATATTATTTTAAATGACTTATAATAATTTTTTTAAACATTTATCATAACTTATCATGAATTTTCAAACACCGTAATCATTATTAAATGATTTAAATATCAAACAATTCTCTTATCATTAGTATTTAATTAATATTAAACTATTAATGAAACCATTGCCAAAATATTAAAGTTATTTATAATAACTTAGAATATTTTTAAAGTATTAATATTACCCTTGAATGATTTTTAAAACATTTAAGATCTTTTATAAATAATTATCATTAATATTTAAATATTAATGTACTATCTATCCAAATATTAAAAGTCATTAAGTATAACTTAAAATATTTTTAAATCAATAAAACTATTTATTTAATATATTTATAATATTAAAACCATTTTATAATATTAAAATCATTTTTAAACTAATTTATTTAATATAATTATTAAATAACTTAATATCATTAATAATAATTAATTAATGAAATTCAACTTTAAATATTGAAAGTTATATTTTATAACTTAAAATATTCTTAAATACCTTATTATTATTTAAAATGATTTTTAATATAATAAAATAAATTTTAAATTATTTATTTAATTCATTTATTAAATAATTAAATAATCATTAATATTAATTAATTAATGAAATTCATCATAAAATATTAAAAGTCATTAAAATAACTTAAAATATTTTCTTATTCCATAATATAATTTTAAATGATTTTTTAAGTATTAAAATCATTTTAAATAATTTATTTAATATAATTATTAAATAAATTAAATACCTTTAATATTCCAAAAATATTAAATATTTGTGAAGTATATCCAAAATAATTAAAATATAATTTTTGGACTTTAAAATAATTTTAGTAATTTATTATGTATTTTAATAATTAAAAACTAATTTTCTATAATTATTTAATAAAAATATGATTTTTATAAATAATATGTCGCTAAAGACCACCTATGTACTTGATGTAAGAGTTACTATTTAAGAAAACTTGATTAGCATAATTTGTTGCCTTAAAAGGTTTAATATGGCTGGTCCCCTTTGCCCCCATTATCTCCTCCATTTTGGTTTTATTTTAATGCACAAATTAGATAAATCAAAGGTCTAAAATACCCTTAATCAAGTGGACTAAGATTGGGCTTGTATTTTATTTCTTTTGGGCTTCTTCCATAATTGTTTTGGGCCATGTAATAATCATAGTCTAACAATTTTAATATATGTTACCCAAATTGTTTATTTAGGGTTTAAAAATAAAATATAATTAGTTTGTAAAATTTATAATTAGGGTTTTCTTAATTTGATTAGGGTTCTAATCATTAGGGTCTATTATATAATAATTATAATTATCCTTACTAATTTAGCAATTAGGGTTTATAATTAATAATTAGGATTTCAAGAAATTAATACTTCTAAATGTTAATTAGGGTTGACCTAGTAAATCGCAAAATCATACAACACAGTTATATAATTGTCTTGAACTCACAATTGTGTTTTAAATTAGGGTTTTCACAGTAAAACTAGGGTTTGACATAATAAACCATAACTGACCAATCATTGTCAGTCCACATACCTACAGTATATAATTATAGCACTGAAAAATCAAAATATAAATAATATTATGTTATTATTCTCATTCCTTAATCAAAATCTAAAATTAGGGTTTGGATTCCATATCTCGATTTATCTCATCATACTTAACTTTATTAATTAAGTTAAAATATTTAATTAATAATCAGTACTAAAATTCATATAATAAAGTAATTATTATAATAATTTAAAATCATTTCATATATTATATAAATAATATATGATTATATTTTCATGGAAAATAATTAATAAAAACATTTTTGCTATAAAATTAATTATTATAAGAATATAATTTATAATAATCAATAATTCTAAAATAAATTATTTAAAATTATTCATGTAATAAATATGTCACATAAATACATACACACATTATCTTGACACATATTCCCATATTTATTTTAATAATAAAAAAAAAATTATACACAAAATTTCTAATTTATTTGTATAGAAAATATCTGTTGTTACATTCACCTCCCTTATAAAGATTTCCGCCCCGGAATCACCATTTTAAAACCTACACATACAAGTAATACGAGAATATACAATCATTGCAAGTAGATCTTGATCATAAATGATTGTACTGATCTTTAACCTATTCACCTAAAGCTTGTCGATCTGATTAAACAGAAATTTGATTTCTAAAAGAACTCAAATTCGTTCTTCAAAATTTCTTTATAAAATAATTTACTATATATATGAAATTCATGCATAAGAAAATAAAAAGTTAGACGAATAATACCTGGAATTGCACCACCAGTTGTTATGGTATCCTGGATCGTCATGTTGAAAACCCTCGCAATTAATTTTGTTGGCTTGCTCGATGACGTAGGTCCCGTGATTGCTAGAGTTCCACTGCCCTTGCCAGTATTCACACTCCCTGCCTCTGTCCTCCCCTTCGAACAATCCTTCACCTTGTATTCAGTCGATCCACATAGAAAACACCCACTGTTCATCCTAGGATTGGGGAAGTTGGGAGAGATATGGCCCTCATGCCCGCACTTATAGCATACAAATTTTCCCTTCAGACATTCCCCAGAGTGGTTCTTCCCACAGTTTTCACACTGCACAGCTTGCTTCTTAACTCCTTCCTACTTCACCTGAATACTTCTAAAATTGCTTCCCTTCCTTTTGCTACTACCACCGCTACTCCCGATATTAACTTCCACCTTCCCAGTTCCTTCGACCTTACTCTTGTTCTTTCTCTCCTTGTTGTAAAGGCTCATGGCCTCACTCCCCTCCTCAGCAATAATAGCCTTCTCCATGAGTACTGCAAATGTAGGGATTTGCAACATCGCCACCTTGTTGTAGATCCAGTGTTTTAATCCCAGCTCAAACCTTCTAGCTTTCCTAGCCTCCGTATCAACTTGATGCGGAGCAAACCTAGCCAACTCATTGAATTTTGCAGTGTATTCGGACAACGTCATATTCTCCTGCTTCAACTCTAAAAATCTTACCTCCATCCTAGCCTGCATACTAGATGAAAAATAGTTCTCGAAGAACAGCTTTCTTAAACCTATCCCATGTAACTACACCTTCTCCTCGCCTCACCGATTCGCTTCACACCAAAAATTTGCCTCACCCTTCATCATGTAGGTGGCAAAAGCGGTCTTTGCCCTCAAAGAACCCTAGCTATTACTTAACGCCTTCTCAATCTCTTTAACCTAAGTCTCAAGCTTTCTGCTGTGGTCAGTTGTCCTTTGAATTGGGCGGTCCCACGACTTTGAAATCTTTAAAGTTAGCTTAAGCGGTTGTCCTATTGGTTCCTCGCGACCGGCATTCCTTGATGTATAGCTTGTGCTACCATATTTGCAAAGTAACGATCGGGTCTGCGCTTGTTGTTGTCCTCAACATTATTAGATGACTTCTTCCGCCTTTTTGGTTTCGAGTTTGACGCTCATGGCATTATCCGTTAAGTAAAACCATATATTATTCTTTACATTCTAAATCTTATCATATAAGTTTAGTATATTAACTCATCTCATTACTCAAACTTAGATTCATATTCATTTAGCGAATACTTTACATAGCATAGCACATACTGCTTTAAACATCTTTCATCCCTTTGTGACTACAAAAGTCAGGATTTACAGCCTTGACTAATACCAAAAGTTGGGAACATTTCATTACACAACATACTAATCATATATATTACATTAAACAGACCTACACAACAGAACCTATACTACCAATTCACTATGCCTTTTTTCTTGAATAACCTTTTGCCTGATGACCTTCTATCCCACAGATAAAACATTCTCCTAATATATAGTCGGGACAATACAGAGTGGTATGTCCCTCATAGCCATAAAGGAAACATATTCTTTTCCCTTTCTTCTTATCGGATTTTCCTAAGTCATGCTCTTCTATCTTTCTTTTCCCCTTCTTAGTCGGAGCTGCACATGATGTGTTGCTTGCGGCTCCCATCTGATCAATTTAGATTTTAAGCTTATTTTGTTCTTCCATTGTTTCTATTAATGCCTGACGCAGTTAACTATTTAATAGCTTTTCTATTTCCCACAGCTTTTCTAGAGAAGAAACCTTGTTACTCAGATCCTGCACCTTTGTTGATGCTTGTTCAACTTTAACTTTAGTGTCCGAATCACTATCTGTCAGCTCCACCATCTCCGGATCTGGTATTACGTTTTCTATAATAACCACGTCGTCTGAGTTGTTTTCATTGTGAGCCTCTATTTTAGCTATTGGCTTCGATATTAGCTCGGGGGTATGGATTTGATCCTTCTTCATGCTATAAGCATATAACAAGCCTTTTCCACCAGACATCTACACACATAAATTATCTTGATTAGCCTATAGTATATACACACATCAAATAATAGTTTTATATAAGTTATCTTTGATTTTGTTTGACGATGAATTTAGTCAATTCATCTCTTTATAAACTCTATATGAGTTATTTATATTTTCAACGTTTCCCTCTGTTCTAAGGTTATGGCCTAAGGTCTATCCCACCTAAGGTTTCTAACCCTAAAGCTTTGATACCAACCCCAGAAAGCCCCAAATCCAGTACTTGAAACCCAAACTTCGGTGCTTTTACGTACCCATTTTTATAAGCGAAATAATACTAATAATAATAGCAATAATATAAATATTAAACTTAATTTATATAATTATCAAAGTCTAGCTCCCAAGTACGTAACTTTTAATCATTCCTTATAATACATGATATTAAATATGTAACGTTGTCTTAATAATATTAAACTATTACATATAATAACATTGAAATCATTCAGCAACCTTTCCCTTTCCCTTGCTCCTAGCAGAGCCTTCAGGTTGTTCACACTTAGCTGAAAACATTTAAATTAAGAAAGGATGAGCATTTGAGTGCCCAGCAAGTAATATCAATTATATATATATAAGCTGAAAGAATTTAAAGATTTTCTTTATACTACCCTTCCACAACAAATCAATATTTGTGAAGTAATCTGAACCGATAATAATAACATAACAACCCTCTTTCAAATTTTTGAAACTACGTACTGACTATAAATAGGGTTAAGGGGACATACTATGAACATTGTTTTCATTTTCAAAAAGATTAAACAGGACTTCATCTGTAAACCGTTATAACTTACGGGCACGGGGGTGATCAGCCCATTATACCCTGTATTGATTAATACTACATTACAAGAACGATATTATCGTTCACTCTTGCTGCCTTGGGCACATAATTTTTTTCCCATGAATGGGATGTTCATACTTGTCAGGGTTCCAAACCAAAGCAATTCGGTTGGATAATAGGTAGGTTTTATCTTATTCAAAGGTGTATCAACATGTGGTTAAATGCAATGATTATCCAAGTGGGGACACTTGTATAACCATTTATAGAAATTATTGAACAAAATATATATATCTGAATTACCATATACTAACATGTTGATAATCAATAAGCATATATAATATAGGGTTAATAATGCATATATAATAATATAATTAAACATTCTTACTCATGTCCATTGCATAAAAGAAATGCAAAGGTAGGATACTTTTTTCGATCTTACCGCCATAATTCATAACTTTGTTTTATCTTTTATATCACGACCTTATCATTAATCGGATCATTCGCTCTATTAGAACAATATACTATAACATATAATATCAAGATTTCGCAATGATCGACATAACCTAATCACATTATCACACATGTTCAACCGTTATTGCATCTCAAACAAACATTAATACAGTCAAAATATCTAAGTCTAGATTAATTTCTGAAATATGTCGGTGTACCAACAGCTTTATCGGGTAATTATCGAGTCTAAGACTCTATTCTGTAACTCAATATTTGTAAATATCAGTCATATTATTTTAAATGACATAATAATTTTTTTAAACATTTATCATAACTTAACATGAATTTTCAAACACCGGAATCATTATTAAATGATTTAAATATCAAACAATTTTCTTATCATTAGTATTTAATTAATATTAAACTATTAATGAAACCATTGCCAAAATATTAAAGTTATTTATAATAACTTAGAATATTTTTAAAGTACTATTACCCTTAAATGATTTTTAAAACATTTAAGATCTTTTATAAATAATTACTATTAATATTTAAATATTAAAGTATTATCTATCCAAATATTAAAAGTCATTAAGTATAACTTAAAATATTTATAATTCATTTATATCCTTTTTAAATGATTTTAAATCAATAAAACCATTTTAAAACTATTTATTTAATATATTTATTAAATAAATTTAATATCATTAATATTAAATAAATATCATTAAAATTAAATTATTAATGAAATTATTCTTTAAATATTAAAAGATATTTTATAACTTAAAATATCTTTCAACACTTTATTTTCATCTAAAATGATTTTTATAATATTAAAATCATTTTTAAACTAATTTATTTAATATAATTATTAAATAACCTTAATATCATTATTAATAATTAATTAATGAAATTCACCTTTAAATATTGAAAGTTATATTTTATAACTTAAAATATTCTTAATTTAAAATAATTTTAATATAATAAAATCATTTTAAATTATTTATTTAATTCATTTATTAAATAATTAAATTTTTATTAATATTAATTAATTAATGAAATTCATCATAAAATATTAAAAATCATTAAAAATAACTTAAAATATTTTCTTATTCCATAATGTAATTTTAAATGATTTTTCTAGTATTAAAATCATTTTTTAAATAATTTATTTAATATAATTATTAAATAAATTAAATACCTTTAATATTCTAAAAATATTAAATATTTGTGAAATATATCCAAAATATTTAAAATGTAATTTTTGGACTTTAAAATAATTTTTACTAATTTATTATGTATTTAATAATTAAAAATTAATTTTTTATAATTATTTAATAAAAATGTGATTTTTATAAATAATTTGTCGCTAAAGACCACCTATGTACTTGATGTAAGAGTTACTATTTAAGAAAACTTGATTAGCATAATTTGTTGCCTTAAAAGGTCTAATATGGCTGGTCCCCTTTGCCCCCATTATCTCCTCTATTTTGCTTTTATTTTAATGCACAAATTAGTTAAATCAAAGGTCTAAAATACCCTTAATCAAGTGGACTAAGTTTGGGCTTGTATTTTATTTCTTTTGGGCTTCTCCCATAATTGTTTTGGGCCATGTAATAATCATAGTCTAACAATTTTAATGTATGTTACCCAAATTGTTTATTTAGAGTTTAAAAATAAAATATAATTAGTTTGTAAAATTTATAATTAGGATTTTCTTAATTTGATTAGGGTTCTAATCATTAGGGTCTATTATATAATAATTATAATTATCCTTGATAATTTAGCAATTAGGGTTTATAATTAATAATTAGGATTTCAAGAAATTAATATATCTAAATGTTAATTAGGGTTGGCCTAGTAAATCGTAAAATCATACAAAATAGTTATATAATAGTCTTGATCAACTCACAATTGAGTTTCAAATTAGGGTTTCCACAATAAAACTAGGGTTTGACATAATACACCATAACTGACTAATCATTGTCAGTCCAAATACCTACAATATATATTTATAGCACTGAAAAATCAAAATATAAATAATATTATATTATTATTCTCATTCCTTGATCAAAATCCAAAATTAGGGTTTGGATTCCATATCTCATTTATCTCATTATACTTAACCTTATTAATTAAGTTAAAATAATTAATTAATAATCATACTAAAATTCATATAATAAAGTAATTATTATAATAATTTAAAATCATTTCATATATTATATAAATAATATATGATTATATTTTTATGGAAAATAATTAATAAAAACATTTCGCTATAAAATTAATTATTATAAGAATATAATTTATAATAATCAACAATTCTAAAATAAAATTATTTAAAATCATTCATGTAATAAATATATCACATAAATACATACACACATTATCTTGGCACATATTCCCCATATTTATTTTAATAATAATAATAAAAAAAATTATACACAAAATTTCTAATTTATTTGTATAGAAAATATCGAGTTGTTACAGGCGCAGGGTGTGCCGTCCATAGGCTTGCAAAGGCGTGGGTCGTGCTACACTTGCAGAATCACAGACGCTCCAGCGCGGGGCGTGCTGCAACCATAGACTTTCTGCAACTCCAATGTAACAATCCAGAATTTTTATATGTAATTTAAAATATTCATTAGAATTAAATAAATATTATTCTAATAAATATTTTAGTTGATATGTGTAGTGTTAAATAAATACTTGATTGATTTGATTATTTATCGCTTAAATAAATAATTCATGAATTGTGGTGGTGGACTAATTTTATTTAGTGTAAATTATTAATTAAATTGATGTTTGGTAATTTTGTGATTTGGAATTTTAATATAATGAGTTAATGAAATTAAATGAATTGTTAAATTTATCATCATATAACATAATGGTAATATTCTCGATTTAATTTAATAATTAAATTAGAGAGTTATTAATTTGTTAGATAAAATTATAATTTATATTGAAATTATAATTTTATAATTATTTGATTTATGAAGCAATTTGATTTACGTGGCTAAATGATTTAATAAGTTGATGTTAACATTAGTTAAATTTGAATAATAGAATTTAACTAAATAAAGTGTGACAATAAACTATATAATAAATGATTTATTAAAATAAATTAAAAGAGTTTTAATTTAATTTTGCGAAACAAGGCTTAAGGATTTTAAGTCTTTAATTTTAAACTAAATAAGGTGTGACAATAAACTATATATAAATGATTTATTAAAATAAATTAAAAGAGTTTTAATTCAATTTTTCTAAACAATGCTTAAGGATTTTAAGACTTTAATTTTAAATTGGTTTTAGCTAAACAAACCTTATGTCTTTTGATTTTCAAAAGAATTATAGCCGACATCAATTATTATATGTATTAATATGTAATATATGTATATGTCAGTTATATTATGTATATTATATATCAGTTATATTATATTATATCAGTTTTATACTACGTTAAGTTTAGAAGAAGAGAGAAAGAACAGAGAATAGAAGAAGAGAAAACACAGGGAAAGAATAGAGAGAGAGAGAGAAAGAGAGAGAGAAAGAGAAATTTGAGATAAAATTGGAAGAAGAGGGGGATTATCAAAGCAAGTTGATATCATTTAACAAAGCTAAACAAGCAATTGAAGGTATAATTTTTAATTTTTAAAGTTTTGTTTTGTTTTATTTTAAAAGTTCTTTGTGTTTGAGTTTCATGAGCAATTAGTTGAAGATATGGGTTAAACATGTTAATTTGTTCATATAAATTGTTTCTATATGTTTAATATGTGATTTAAAGTTATTAAATTCATGAAAACATGATATATGTGAAGAAACCATGTTTACAATAAGTTATAGTGATATATGTATGATATGGCTTATTCTAGAATAAAAATTGATAATCAATTTATAATATAAAGTGTAAATTGACCATTAATTGTGTTAATTCATGAAGAAATGAAAACAAAGTAATTTAAACGGATTATTTTGGTGTAATAACAAATTTTCAGTGATTAATTTTGCTAAGGATGCCTAAAAATGGAGTTTTTGCAAAAATATGAAATTTAAAGGATTCAATTCTATTGTTGTTGTTTTGATGTTTTAAATCAATATATACATGTTGGGTAACGTTTATATGAAGTTTATGTGATTTAAGGGTATTTAATTTGTTGTTTAAATATTGAAATTGGCGAGTTTGGGTTTGAACTGAGCCAAAAAATAGTCTGCGAAGCTTGTTACACACACACCAAATAAGTAAATCTTTTGTGTCAAAAAGAAAAATGACGCGCCTTCACGCCGAATTCTTTAATGAGATGTTGATGAGATGTTATTTGTTCAATCACTTAAACTTATATTTAAGTTTAAATATTGACCTTAAACGCCAAACTCCATCTGGGCTTGATAAGCCGCATCCTTATATTGACCTTCTGTGAACTGGAGTGTGTGGTTTTCAACCTCTAGTTATCCCACTCTGCCTTCTAATTGATTGATTCTCCTCAACAAATCCCCTATCGGAGGACCATGAGGGGCTTCCTCCGTGATCTCGTGCTCAATGGGCTCTTGCTCAACTGAGTGACTGCCCTAGTGTTCTTCAGACATCCTACAAACACCATAAATAAAACCAACATCAGTACCACAATAAAATATATTCATTGATAAAATGAAATGATATTTTATTTAGTACAACTGAAACTCGATGGATCTCCTTAACCCATCATCTACATACTCTATATGAGTTTTCTACTAAGTTATAACCTAAGTTTCAGATTCCTAATATTTATAACCTCACTGACTTTTGATACCAACCTCGTGACGCCCCATATCCGTGTTCTCTAACTTCGATTCAAAGGTTTCACGATCTATCATCATCACAAGCATTCTATAACTATTACTTTTAATAATAAACATACATTGTTCATTATAATAAAGTTTCATAACATGGTCCCAAGGACTTCTTAACCTTAACTTACACACACCATTCATATTACAAAAGGTTTACATAAGAAATCCCATTAGATAATAATAACTAACATTCATTCTAAATTATTCTTGGATCTTGCCCTTGCCTTTGTCTTTCACATTGGATCCCTCGGGCTTAACTGAAATAAATGTCATGATACAACAAGGGTAAGTAATTAATTTGCTTAGCAAGTTTATATACAAGGGAGATATATCATGACTGGAAAGAAGTTTTGCTTTCAATGTTCAACAATAATATAAGATTGTGAAGGAACATGAATTAATAATCAACAATTGAATATTTGAATAATTGAATAACATGAACTGAGTGGTTTTCAAATAAGTACCATGAACATTTGCCAAGGTTGTCAGTCATTTAAACTGGACCTCTTAATAAGTTTTGGTATTCAAGGGGATCAGCCTTTCATACCCCATGATTTATGCATAAACACTTAATAATCCAGCATCGATATCATGCTTTAATTAAATTCGTCCTTTTCTCAGTCAAGAGTTCTTATCATATCAATTTAATAAGAACAACTTTTTAAAACACATTTGATTTAACAAATTTAAACATGCTTGATCTAGCTGATACAATTAGCATATATCTATCTCATAAACAGTTCATGAATGAAAGAACTTTAATTTAATTCATAGTTCAATAATAATAGAACAAGAATTCAATTGCACAAAGTGCGAATGTAACGATCCGAAAATTCAAATTGTAATATTTATTGAATAATATAAATATTTATTTGATGTGTCTATTATTGAATTGATGGAATAAATAATTATTGATGTGATGGTCGTTAATAAATATTTGTAAATCTAAATTTATTAGATAAATTTCTAAATTGAATTAATTTATAATTTAGAGAATTGTAGTATAACATGAGATGTTATATTGTTGTTGTGATTTAATAATTTAGATGGTATATTAAATTATTAAATTAATTTATAATGAAAATTATAATTTTGTGATATTTGCTAAAATGACATATTTAATTAAAAATGATATGTGATTATAAAGTATAAACTAAAGTTGTGACGCCCCCAAATCCGGGTCTCTTCCAACCCGACAGATGGTGCTACACGGTACTACCATTCATTCATTCATTCAATTGAATAGTCTCAAAAGGACTAATATAACTTCTATATATCCAAAATAATATTACATTTCTCAGGTTCTTTGTAACCCATTCGTTTGTTCTTGTCATAATATTTAATATATTATAGACATTCAACTATTCTATTACATAAGAAATCTAAGGGTTCATCTTCGCCTTGCCCTTGTCCTTGCCTGAGCCTTCGATCCGCTCGATCTTAGCTGTGTTCATATGGTTCAAGTAAGAGTGAGCATGACTAGCTTAGCAAGTACTATAATTCTAATAAACAACATGCTTGAAACATAGAACTTATATATCTTCAGTAACTGAACAATAGTTACGAAGTACTATCGATAATTCAAAATAGCACTTCTTTTCATTCAAAATGTTTTCCAACAACAATATTCAGTAGAATATCAACTAAGACTCAAGACTACGAGCAGTTCATAATTTCTTTTGAAAAGGACAACCCGACACTAAGTCCGTAAGTCCGGCATAGCTTACGAGCACTTCTGGGTGATCAACCCATAGTACTCTATGTTGATCAACACTACATTCATTAAACGTGTATGCGTTTAAGTTGTGGCAACCTCACGTGCCTGTCGTTGAACGACAAAAATATTTTAGCATACTGGGTCTTCAATTGAAAACCATACCAATATAACTCGGTAAACATTAATCATGCTTGACAAAATCATAATATAAGTCTAGCCGAAAGAATTGGCTTTAGACTTCATCGTTAAATCTTCATGCGAAAGAATACATGAATTACAAAGCTTGTCCAGACTGAACTGGAACAAGGGTTAGAATACTTGCCTTCAGCGTCTGCTTACTGATTAACACACGTACACTTTAAGTCTCTATGTTTCTACAATACATGATCATATAACGTACCACATTAGGTCATATATAATCGAGTATGTATACTATTATATCTTACCCTTCATCTCAATGTAAATCCTGACTTAGATCTACTATTATTGGTTTTCGGCTTTCATTACGTCATTCACATTTCGTTCATCTTCGTTTGATTATTAACTCTTAATCATCATACGTAAGTGTCTAACGATGTCCTAACAATGTCATGTTTATGCCTTAGTTCATTACTATAAAGTTCCCTTTCATTTTGTACTTGTAATTATTCCTTACTGTCCATTACCTAGGGTTGGCGCTGCGGCGCCACCCATTACTCTTCATCTCACGCTGCGGCGCGAGTTAGCAGTACCTGGCATTCGAACATGGCACTGCGGCGCCACTCATTTGGCCTTGGGTTGGCGCCGTGGTGCCAACTCTGTGCCTCAGACAATTTGCAAAGTTTAAAAATTTCACGAAACTCCCGGACTCATAACTTCTTCGTTATAAGTCCGAATTGGCACATTCAAAAGCCTACGGTTCAGAAATTACATCCTCTATGCGTTCATGAAAGAATTTTATCTATTTAACTTCGTTTGCTAAAATTTCACCTATGAGTTCATTTTTAACGAAAACGATAAACGTCCGTGAACGTTTAACGCTCGTTTCTTCGTTCTAAGTCGGATCGGTCATTTTCGAGTCCGCAACTCTATAATGCCAAATATAACTTGTCTCCATCGAAAACCAACATTTCTGACTTCAAACACAAAATACAACTTCCATTCCGAGAATTTTACGAATTCGACGATAATCGTCCAATCGTGTGAATTCCGGCAAAGCTTCATTACTAATCATTCTAAATGGATTTTAACCAACATATGAACATTACAAGTTACTTATTACACCAACTTATCATCAAAGTAGGTTTTGACTTATTCTCATAAGTCAATGACTTAATCAACTTATGAACTACAAATTCTCATGCTTATTACTTACCATGGACATAAGTCCCTCAATCAATGTTCTCATACTATATTCAACATACTAAAATCATATTACAAACATATGACAAGTTTTTCAAGATTCTAACAACTTTTTAGAGTTCAAGTTGCTTATTCAACTTATTCGGCTTAAGTTCGTTCCTTAATAACTTATAACATGTTCTTAACAACCAATCCCCCTTCTCTATCAATCCTATCATAGAAGAGATAAAGATAAAAAGTATGAGTATTACCCTTGAAGACTATGACTTCAATTCACTTTGGAAAATCTAGCAAAAGTTGAAGTGGCTTATAAGTGTTTAAGTAGCTTATTCTCTCTACCAAATAAGTTGCTTATCTTTGAGAGGAAAGTGTTGGATGAAATAACAACCAACAAATGAAATGAGGCTTGGTATATATAGGCAACCAAAAGCTAGGGTAAAATGGTTAAAACACCATCCCACCTCCTTATTCCACCTCCTCATTCCACCTCCTCAATCCTCCACCTCCTTACTATTCATTCCTTGTCTAGCACATCACTTGGTCACCACACAATTTGTTTGCCCATCAAGTCTACCCATTTCATACTTGGTTTGCCCCATGGATCATGGCTTACTCATTGGGCTTTGTTAATTAATCTAGGTAATTCCTTATTGGGCTTATGCTACCATAGTTTGGACTCATGATCTATCAAACACTTGGGCTTGAGTATCACATTCTATTGGACTTCTATCACTAAGCTAATAATCCTACAAGTCCATTACATTTACTTAACAACTTAACATATATACACCACGTATAATTCTTGTATGCTAGCTCGTATATTAATTCGTAATATACGTTATCTCATTCTCCATACATAATAGTATAATACATCATATTATACTTACATTCATTACCTTCATATAATGAATACACATTATACGATCACAACTTTCATCCTTTAACGCTTAATAAACCTAATGTTCCCAAATTAAGTCCGCATGCGAAATATTACGTTTTCCATACTTAGATTATTATTACATAATCCATCTCACCTTGATATTATAACGTTACGTATTTCTCGGAAGTTCAAAAATAATTCCCGAGTAGAAATTGATGAATAGTGTTTTTTAGAAAATTTCTCGGAAAGCTATTATTTTCGTCTGAGAAATTCAAACATTTTAATTCTCCCACGTAGTTAAAATACTACAACGTTCCAACGTTTCTAGGTTATAGAATGACATTCGTCTTATCCATACGTAATAATAATAAATAATATTATTTTATTCCTTATTAAAAGTATTTACAAAGGTTCGATTTTCTGGGGCGTTACAAAAGTGTTTATTAAAATAAATTAAAAAAGGTTTAATTTAGTTTTTTTTTTGCCAAACAAGGCTTAAGTATTTTAATTCTTTAAAATTTAAATGGTTTGCCAAACAAGCCCTATAGCTTTTGGGATCTCTAGTTTTTGAAAATCAAATAAAATAAATTAGAATAATAATTATAATATATACGTTAGTTTTGTAACTGCCATCTTAGTTAAGTTGGCGTATTAAGACTATTAGTTTATTTCCTACGCTGGCTATCAGTTTTGTATTTTGGTTATTACGCATATTGGTTATCAGAGCTTTCATTCTAGTTTTGCTAGCCAAGAGACAACAGAGAGAATTGAGTGAGTTTGAGAGGAAACTTGTGAATTTTCACATCAATTCCAGTAATTAGCAGCGACTGTATTAGTAATTGAAGGTATGTTCACAACCTTAGTGTTATATATATATGTATATGTATATATGAGGCTACGACAAACTTTTATATAATCTGTGAATTTCAAATTTGTTGAATTGTTGCTATATTATGGGATTACTTGTGATTATATGAGTATATGATGACTGGAGATTGTGCTTAAACGAGAAATTCATGTTAATTTCGGATTTCAGTAGAAATTTTGTCAGTTTATATATGTTTTCATATGTAGCTATGTAAGTATCAATTTTAATGGCCAATTTGTATGTGAAAGTATAAATTGAAACTTGTATATGTTAGTTCATTGAGATACGAACATAATGTAATTTGAATGAGATGATTTGATCATGTAATGAATTCACAGTGATGATTTTTGGGATGACTATCAAAAATAGAGTTTTATATGAAAAACATGAAAATTGAGAAATTAAAATGGTTTTAGTTGTTGTTAAATTGTGCTAAGTGATTGAATAGGTGAGCAATCATGTTTAGGATAGTTGTATAATTATTTTACGTGTTATTATCACTGTTTGGTGGGTAAAAATTGTGTTTGTTGGGCTAAAATCGGCTACTGTTCATTAGCCTTCTCTGCGTCTGTCGTTCAACATTAATTAGCAGAATTGCCACGGTCTCTATGCAAAAATGGCGAACTGCAAGGTGTCCTGTGCCTTTGTATAGTCTAGAATTGCCATATACCCTAGTTTGAGATTCTGGTTTCTGTTGTTGCTGCAGATTTGAGATAGCAACATGGCATGGTCTAAAATTGTATTAGCATGCTAAAAGTGTAATGTTAAGGTTAATATAACATAGTGAATTGGGGTTAGTAAGTTCAAAGTTGCAAAATGGTTAGTAAATCGAGAACGTGTTATGTGGTAACTTAGTATACATAATGAGCGTTAGACAAGTGTTGCGAAGTAAAACACTTGGATTTTTCTGAAAAATAAATGGTAATGAAAGACTTGTGCTTAAATGATAAGTTTATCTAGAAATGAACATGTTATGGTATGTTAGCATATCTAATAGGTATTGTGGTTCTAAAATTATGTGCAGGTGACCGTGAGTTTAATTTTATAGCTTACGCTCAAGGCAAGTTTCTAAACTCTATCTTTTACATTGAGAAAGTTTCCTAATTCTTTACTTTCGTTGAGCTAGTTCCATTATTACATTATGTAGCTTTATTCTTTGATTCAACAAGCTTTCTATTTCAACTATTGATTGAATAAGTCAATTGTCCCTAGAGTTCATTCGAGCAAACTTTAATTCTAATGTTACTTGAATTCTCATTTGGTTGATTCATTCTAACTTGTTTATAGTTAAGCAAGTTTCTTAAGTTACATTCTTGTATAATGAACACAGTTTGAACTATCGTCTTTATTTTTGAACTGTTTTTAATCCTTGCTTGAATTTAATACCATGTTGGGCAGGTTTTTAGTTTCCAGCTTGCTATCAATTAATGTATGTTCAGTAATTTCATTTCTAATGTTATAAGACTCTAACCTTAGCTTATTTATTGTTTAAGCAAAGGTTTACCATTTTATTCATTCTTATTGAATACTTATGCTCTATAGTTATTTCAAGCATGAGTTTAATATGTATAAACAATTCATCTATGATTCTCAATTGTCTATGTTATGTTGTGATTATCAAACACTATTGATTCAACTAGTCCTCTAGTTGATGTTCGTTAAAACTTCAAATTACCCTTGAAAGCTTATCCAGACCAAACTTTCTTTGGTGCGGACTTGTACTCTAAATACTGAGATGAACATCCCTATTATTATTAGGGAATAATTTACGCTTAGCGTTAAAATGTTTGTGCACAATACATTGTACTGAAATTTGATCCCCTAAGTACGAGGAGTCCTTATAGTCTTATGACTGTTAAAGTTGGAGTTGAAAGATTACTCGCAACTGTGGACATAGTTCATGGTCTTATGACCCTCAGTTAGATATATATTCCATATTTTGGATTCCAGTTTTTGATTATCATTGTTAGAGTACTATCTAGTTTTAATGAGCCTATTTTTTGGCAGATATTATTGTTATTCCCCTATTGATTCATTATTATATCAAGTGAGCAATTGTTTTGCTCACTCTTGCATATTTATATACTCATTGCAGTTAAAGTTGAGAAGGTAGATGAGCCTTTAACTAGCAAAGGAAGGGGAAAAATGTACAAGTGATGCTGATTTGTACTTTTGATTACTGTTATGATCATAGATTTTTAATAATGATGTAATGTAATAATTTAATTCCGCATTTGAATGATGTTTTAAGGTTAGATGACCTGGGTTGTTTTTGGATTAAATGATGTAACCCTATTGAAAGGGAGGATTATGGTTTAAATATTATTTATTTGGGTAGATAGTATGAATGTATGGATAGTGGGCACTAAATCTTGTGGAAAATGTAGTACCTAGATTTGGGGGTGTCACAGGTAGGTATCAAAGCCTTAGGTTATGAACCTTAGGTGGGGGGAAAAGCCTTAGGAAGTAACCTTTGAAAAGATAGTAATGATAAACTCTTATCGAGTTTTAGGAAAGAGAAAGTAATAAAACACTTATGTGCTTATGTGATTATAACTTATGTGCTCGTGAGTGTCGAGTAGTAATGATTAGTAATTAAAACTTAAAATTTGGTTGATAGGATGGCTAATATAGGAGGATCCAGTTAGGCTAGAGAGTAGGAGCCTCGAGATATTCAGGTGATTTGGGAACACCTACTGCCACGGGAAACAGTTTCTTCAGTCACAGTAGTTGAGCAGGAGAGAGTACCCGATGAGGATGATGAGATAGAGATGGACGAGGAAGATCCCGTGGAGCTGCCACAGTCGAGGGTTGAGGAGGACGAGGAGGAAGAGCTTCCACTTAATTCGATAGCTGCCCGTATGCACAACGAGGTGTATGACCGCAATGTGGAACTTCAAGATACCGTCGAGGAGTTACAGGAGATAGTAGCTGAACAACAAACCTCGATTGCACAAAAAGACGATGAGATCCAGAATCGAGAAGAACAACTGAACAACGTTGAAGAGAACCTGATCCACACAGAAGGGGAAAACGAGCAACTGATGGAGAAGATTGCAGAACTGGAGAATAAGCTGAAGTAGGAATCTACCAAGAGGGAAAGAGCTGAAGATGCGTACAATGAAGCTTATCAACGAGCTGGAATGGCAGAGAGAAATGCACAAGCAAAGAGGAGGAAAATGGAAGAAATGAACAACGTGTTCAACACCGTGATCAATCTAGCTCAGGATCGGGTCATGGGTTATCAAATTCAGTTCGACACGCTACCATCATACATATTGGATCGCCAAACAATGTTTCGAATTATGGAGGAGGAGCGTCGTAAGGCTACGCAGTATCTTAGTAGAACATTGTAGAGAATGTAATTGACATGTGAATAGAAAATAAATGAAATGTAAATCCCGGGTATGATATAACCAATTGGATACATGAATTACAAAGCTTGTCCAGACTGAACTGGAACAAGGGTTAGAATACTTGCCTTCAACGTCTGCTTACTAATTAACACCCATACACTTTAAGTCTCTACGTTTCTACAATACATGAGCATATAACGTACCATATTAGGTCATATATAATCAAGTATGTATACTATTATATCTTACCCTTCATCTCAATGTAAATCCTGACTTAGATCTACTATTATGGGTTTCCGGCTTTCATTACGTCATTCAAATTTCGTTCATCTTTGTTTGTTTATTAACTCTTAATCATCATACGTAAGTGTCTAACAATGTCCTAACAATGTCATGTTTATGCCTTAGTTCATTACTATAAAGTTCCCTTTCATTTTGTACTTGTAATTATTCTTTCTTTGTCCATTGCCTAGGGTTGGTCACCCATTACTCTTCATTTATACCCATTACTCTTCATCTCGCATTTACTGGCGAAAGTTAATCTTAAATTCGCATCTGGATACGGCACATTGTTAAAGGCTGGCGCCACTCATTTGGCCTTGGGTTGGTGCTTGCATGGCTTGAACTCTGTACCTCGAAATAATTTGCAAAAGTTTGAAAATTTCACGAAACTCCCGGACTCATAACTTCTTCGTTATAAGTCCGAATTGGCTCGTTCAAAAGCCTACGGTTCAGAAATTACACCCTCTATGCGTTCATGCAAGAATTTTATCAATTTAACTTCGTTTGCTAAAACTTCACCTATGAGTTCATTTTTAACGAAAACGATAAACGTCCGTGAACGTTCAACGCTCGTTTCTTCGTTCTAAGTCAGAATTCGGTCATTTTCGAGTCCGCAACTCTATAATACCAAATATGACTTGTCTCCATCGAAAACCAACATTTCTGACTTCAAACACAAAATACAACTTTCATTCCGAGAATTTTACGAATTCGACGATAATCGTCTAATCGTGTGAATTTCGGCAAAGTTTCATTACTAATCATTCTAAATGGATTTCAACCAATATATGAACATCACAAGTTACTTATTACACCAACTTATCATCAAAGTAGGTTTTGACTTATTCTCATAAGTAAATGACTTAATCAACTTTTGAACTATAAATTCTCATGCTTATGACTTACCATGGACATAAGTCCCTCAATTAATGTTCTCATACTATATTCAACATACTAAAATCATATTACAAACATATGACAAGTTCTTCAAGATTCTAACAACTTATTAGAGTTCAAGTTGCTTATTCAACTTATTCGGCTTAAGTTCATTCCTTAATAACATATAACATGTTCTTAACAACCAATCCCCCTTCTCTATTAATCCTATCATAGAAGAGATAAAGATAAAAAGTATGAGTCTTACCCTTGAAGACTATGACTTCAATTCACTTTGGAAAAACTAGCAAAAGTTAAAGTGGCTTATAAGTGTTTAAGTGGCTTATTCTCTCTACCAAATAAGTTGTTTATCATTGAGAGGAAAGTGTTGGATGAAATAATAACCAACAAATGAAATGAGGCTTGGTATATATAGGCAACCAAAAGCTAAGGTAAAATGGTCAAAACACCATCCCACCTACTTATTCCACCTCCTCAATCCTCCACCTCTTTACTATTCATTCCTTGTCTAGCACATCACTTGGTCACCACACAATTTGTTTGCCCATCAAGTCTACCCATTTCATACTTGGTTTCCCCATGGATCATGGTTTAGTTATTGGGCTTTGTTAATTAATCTAGGTAATTCCTTATTGGGCTTATGCTACCATAGTTTGGACTCATGATCTATCAAACACTTGGGCTTGAGTATCACATTCTATTGAACTTCTATCACTAAGCTAATAATCCTACAAGTCCATTACATTTAATTAACAACTTAACATATATACACCACATATAATTATCGTATGCTAGCTCGTATATTAATTCGTAATATACGTTATCTCATTTTCCATACATAATAGTACAATATGTCATATTATACTTATATTCATTACCTTCATATAATGAATACACATTATACGATCACACCTTTCATCTTTTAACGCTTAATAAACCTAATGTTCCCAAATTAAGTCCGCATGTGAAATATTACGTTTTCCATACTTCGATTATTATTACATAATCCATCTCACCTTGGTATTATAACGTTACGTATTTCTCGGAAGTTCAAAAATAATTCCCGAGCAGAAATTGATGAATAGTATTTTTTGGAAAATTTCTCGAAAAGTTTTTATTTTCTACTTAGAAATTCAAACACTATAATTCTCCCACGTAGTTAAAATACTACAACGTTCCAACGTTTCTAGGTTATAGAACGACATTCGTCTTATCCATACATAATAATAATAAATAATATTATTTTATTCCTTATTAAAAGTATTTACAAAGGTTCAATTTTCTTGGGCGTTACATTCTCTCCCCCTTATAAGGATTCTGTCCCCAGAATCTCTCTATATAAAAAAAAATTACACAAATAAATGAGGGTAATTCTTTTTCATCATTTCTTCTAACTCCCAAGTTGCTTCTTCTGCATCGTGGTTCTTCCATATTACCTTCACGAAAGGTATGACTTTATTCCGCAGAACTTGTTCTTTTCTATCAACAATTTGAATCAGTGTTTCCTCATACGTTAAGTCCTTCTCGATATGAATAGGCTTATATTCTATCACGTGCTTATAATCTGGCTTATAAGGATGTAACACGGATACGTGAAATACATTATGTATTCATTCTAGGTCTAGAGGTAAGGCTATCATATAAGCTACCTCACCTACCCATTTTAATACCTCAAAAGGTCCTATAACCTCGGACTTAACTTTCCCTTCTTCCCAAAATGTATCTTTCCTTTCCAGGGAGATACTTTTAGGAATACGTACGAACCTATTTCATACTCCCGATTCTCTCTATGCGGATCCGTAAACTTCTTCTGTCTGTCTTGAGCTGCTAGAAGACGCATTTGTATCTTCTTGACAATGTCTGCTGTCTGTTGCACCAATTCTGGTCCCAACATTCGGTGTTCTCCTACCTCATCACAATACAGTGGCGTTCTGCATTTCCTCCCATACAAAGCTTCATAAGGCGGCATACCTATGCTTGCATGATAACTAATGTTATACGTAAACTCCACTAATGGTAGATGATCATCCCAACTACCCTTGAAATCCATGACGTAAGAGCTCAACATATCTTCTAATGTCTGAATTGTCCTCTCGCTCTGTCCATCCGTTTGTGGATGATACGCTGTACTCAAATTCAACTGCATTCCCAACTGCTCTTGTAGACTTCTCCAAAAGTTCGACGTGAATCGTGGATCACGATCTGACACAATCGATACAGGTACTCCATGTCTGGAGATTATTTCCTTAATATAGAGTCTAGCTAACTGGTCTACGTTATACTTAACCCTAATTGGTAAAAAGTGAGCCGACTTCATCAATCGGTCTACTATTACCCAGATCGCATCATACCCCTTCTGAGTAGTCGGAAGTCCTACCACAAAATCCATCGTGATATTCTCCCATTTCCACTCCAGAATTTCTAATGACTGTAGCAAGCCACTTGGTCGTTGATGTTCGGCCTTAACTCTCTGACAAGTCAAGCACCTACTCACGTACTCTGCTATTTCTCTCTTCATGTTCGGCCACCAGAAACTCTGTCGAAGATCATGATACATCTTAGTGCTACCAGGATGAATCGAAAACCTTGAACTATGAGCCTCTTGTAGAACCTGCTCCTTTTATTTTGTCTCATTCGGAACCTAAATTCTTCCTTCAAATCTTAATAATCCCTCATTATCAAGACTGTACTTAATATCTTTTTCATTGGCCAGCCGCTCTTTCATCCGGTCACACTCATCAGTTTTGAGTTGTACCTCCTTAACTCTTTCTACAATGGTCGATTGCATCTCCGTCGCAAATAGAATTTGTCCTGCTTCACTTGGCAGCTTCACTTCCAACTCCATCCTAGCCATCTCTACTATCAACTCAGTTTGAGCCATTAACAAAGACAACTTTTCTCGACCCTTTCTACTTAAGGCATCGGCAACTACATTGGCTTTTCCAGGGTAATACAGGATTTCACAGTCGTAATCCTTTATCAACTCTAGCCATCTCCTCTGCCTTATATTCAACTCCTTCTGTGTGAAGATATATTTTAGACTTTTGTGGTCCGTGTATATCTCACATTTTTCTCCATAAAGATAATGTCTCTATATCTTTAGAGCAAAAACTACTGCGGCCAGTTCCAGATCATGAGTAGGGTAAACTTTCTCATAATCCTTCAACTGCCTAGATGTATATGTAATGACCTTGCCATGCTGCATGAGCACGCAACCAAGTCCTCTATGCGAAGCATCGCTATAAACTATAAAAATTTATGTGTCATCAGGCAATGACAAAACATGCGCTTCACCCAACCTCTTCTTCAGTTCTTGAAAACAGTCCTCGCACTTGTCAGTCCAAGCGTATTTCACCGTTTTCCTCGTCAAGTTAGTCAACGGAGTAGCTATCTTCAAAAAATCTTAGATGAATCTCCGATAGTAACCCGCTAACCCTAAGAAACTTTGCACCTCAGTCGGCATTTTTGGTTGTTCCCAATTCATCACGGCTTCCACCTTCACTGGATCTACTGAAATTCCCTCATGGTCAATGACATGACCTTAACACTGCACCTTCTCTAACCAAAATTCACACTTAGTGAACTTCGAATACAACTTCTCCTTCCTAAGTGTCTCCAATACTAATCTTAGGTGTTCCGCATGATCTTCTGGTGTCTTAGAATAGATTCGAATATCATCTATAAACACCACGACGAACTTGTCCAAATATTGTTTAAACACTCTGTTCATCATATCCATGAATGCAACTGGTGCATTTGTCAACCCAAACGACATCAGTAGAAACTCGTAATGACCATAACGAGTCCTGAATGCTGTCATTGGCACATCCTCCTTCCTAACCTTCAACTGATGATACCCCGTTCTTAAATCTATTTTAGAAAATACTTAGCCCCTTTCAAGTGATCAAAGAGATCATCGATCACAGGCAATGGGTATTTATTCTTTATCGTTAACTTGTTCAACTCTTGATAGTCGATACACAGTCTTAACGATCCGTCCTTCTTTTTGACAAATAGTACCGGTGCTCCCCACGACGAAACACTCGGTTGAATGTACTTCCGGTCTAACAGTTCTTGTAACTGCACCATCAACTCCTTCATCTCCACTGGCGCCATATTATACGATGCCCTGGAAACTAGTGCCGCTCCTGGCACAATGTCTATCACAAACTCGGTGTCCCTATCCGGCGGAAGTCCCGAAAATTCACTCAGAAATACATCGGCAAATTCTCTCACTATAGGTATTTGTTCCATGGTTGCTACCACTCTCTGGGTATCAACAACATGGCATAGGTAACCTATAATCCCTTTCTCAGAAATTTCCTAGTTTGTGTCATGGTTAGACAACATGAACGTCCCGGCGATCTATTACCGTAAAATACTACTCGAGGTTGTTCTAACGTCTTAATGTTCATACATTTCTTTTGACAATCTATAATTGCCCCATGGTTTACTAACCAATCCATTCCGAGAATTACATCGAATTCTCCTAACTTTATCGGTAACAAATCTACCGATAATTTACAACCCCATATATCTACACAACAACTCTTATGAACATCTTCCACAGGAATTATCTCTTTGTTCGCTACCTTAATATTTAAAGTTATAGGCAACTTTTCGGGAAGTAATCCTAATCGTCTAGCAAAATCGCACGCTATAAACGAACAAGTAGCACCCGAATCAAACAACACGTAAGCATTGATATCGTTGATCGGAATAATACCTGCGATGACATCCCCTGATGCGACTGCATCTTGAACTGTCATGTTAAAGGTATGACCCATCGGCCTACTCGGCTGCGCTGGACCCCCAATAGCTAACTTACCGCTATTAGTGCCTCGGTTCCCGTCCATCCCCTTCTTCGGGCAGTTCTTTTCCATGTGGTCAGTTGACCCACACACAAAGCATCCATGGTTCTTTTTTGGACTCGAACAATTAGGCACAATATGTCCCTCCTGTCCACAGTTATAACAGACAGCCTTCCCCTTAAGATAGACTCCTAAGTGAGTCTTCCCACAGGTCTTGCAGGCCTCCATTCTTCTCTTCGGGTCTCCTTGCTTCACTCTAAGATATTCCGAGAGCTAAATACCTTCCTCTTCTGACCCTCGCCACTACCACTGGCTCCCTTGATCTTTACTCTCCCATCTACTTTAACCTTGCTCTTCTTGTCCTTGTGGTATTGACTTAAAGCTTCACTACCACCCTCGGTGATTATCGCCTTCTCTAAAACGGTCCCAAAAGAAATACTTTGGAACACCGATAAGCGGTTATAGAGCTAGGGTTTCAAGCCCTGTTCGAACCGTCATGCCTTTCTTACCTCAGTATCCACTTGGTGTGGAGCGAACCTTGCCAGTTCATTAAACTTTGCGGCATATTGGGGAACCGTCATGTCCCCTTGCTTCAACTCGAGAAACCGCTTCTCCATCCTCCCTTGCATGCTCATGGGAAAGTAGTTCTCGAAGAATATCTCCTTGAACCTCTCCCACGTTAGATTCGCTATCCCGGCCCTAGCCTGATTGGCTTCCCACCAAAAGTTGGCCTCTCCCTTCATCATATAGGTCACAAAGGCAACCTTCTGGGCTTCGTTAACATTTGCTATCACAAATGCCTTCTCTATCTCCTTAACCCACGTTTGGGCTTCAATAGGGTCCGAAGTTCCTTTGAACTCCGGCGGACCCACACTCTTGAAATCCTTAAAGGTAGTAGCTCATGCTACTATTAGATTTACGGGGATATTAGCCCCTGTTCTATTAAAGGCAGCTGTTATTAAATTAACAAACTCCTGCATCAGGTTAACCAGACCTCCCTCTGGTTGATTAACGTTTGTTCCTTGGTTACGTTGCACTCTTCTTGGTGGCATTTTGCTGATACAATAAACACATTTCGTTATTATTCCTTTCTTTATTAGTTATCATTAATATTAAACAATAACTCCAACATCCATAACTCATTGCTTTCCATAAAAAGGACTTATATTCATTCTTCATAGTATAATACTACATTGGTTACATACACAACCTAAGCTGATTACATTACTTTCCCGCTATCGCTTTCCAAAAATTGGGATTTACAAAAGAACCCTTTACTATACAAAAAGGGCTTTACGTCACTACTACTTACAAAATATTTACATACTACTCTAACTACTACTAGTCTACATCTGCCTCAAGGCATTCTCGAAATTTGCCTTGGCAAGACTGGTAATAATATCACGGCTAATAGTATGTCGTGTTTGCCCCACCTCTACAGAATAACCAGTTACCTGCTACTGGAAATCGGTATGAGAACTCCTATAGATATAGGACATCCTCCCTATCTTCTACACCTTGGTCTTTAGCTCCTCCTTGAGCTCAAAGACCTCGTGCTTTAACTCGTGGACTTTGTCCTTAGCCAAAATCTGTTCATCATTCTCTTGCTCCCACATGGACTCGACATCAGTCTTGTCCTCTATAACCATTTGGAGCTCTGCTTTCAGCTCCTTGACCTCCTGATAGTAATGGATATTTCTATCCAACACTGACATAAAAAGAGACAACATCGACCCCCCAGGAGCTATCTCCACTGCTATAGCCACTGGATTAAAGGACACTGTCTCTACTTCCTCCTCTATCATCCCATCGAATACTGACATATAGTCAACATCATTTGAGTCTCCAGACTCAATAACTACCACCTCCGGATCTGCTGCTATGGGGTTCGGTAAAACCTCTATTTGGTTCACCTATTCTTCACTAATGGCTTGACCATCTACAAACATTCTGTTTACTCCTGACATCTACACAAAACAATTAAGTTGATTAGTACACATCAGTAGAATAATAAAAACACATAACATAATCATAATGCATTTTTATAAGTTTATTTTCTTCTTGTACTTCTTTGACTTCTCTTAAGGTTATGACTTAAGGTTTTTAATCCCCCCCCCCCTTAAGTTTTATAACCTAATGCTTTGATACCAACTGTGGCGCCCCCCAAATCCGGTCTCTCTTCCAACCCGATAGATGGTGCTACACTACTACCATTCATTCATTCATTCAATTGAATAGTCTCAAAAGGACTAATATAACTTCTATATATCCAAAATAATATTACATTTCCCAGGTTCTTTGTAACCCATTAGTTTGTTTTGGTCATAATATTTAATATATTACAGACATTCAACTATTCTATTACATAAGAAATCTAAGGGTTCGTCTTACTTGCCTTGTCATTGCACGAGCCTTGATCCGCTCTCGATCTTAGGCGTGTTCATATGGTTCAAGCAAGAGTGAGCATGACTAGCTCAGCAAGTACTACAATTCTAATAAACAACATGCTTGAAACATAGAACTTATATATCTTTAGTAACTGAACAATAGTTACGAAGTACTATCGATAATTCAAAATAACACTTCTTTTCATTCAAAACGTTTTCCAATAACAATATTCAGTAGAATATCAACTAAGGCTCAAGACTATGAGCAATTCATAATTTCTTTTGAAAAGGACAACCCGACACTAAGTCCGTAAGTTTGGCATAGCTTACGAGCACTTCTGGGTGATCAGCCCATAGTACTCTATGTTGATCAACACTACATTCATTAAACGTATATCGTTTAAGTTGTAGCAACCTCACGTGCTGTCGTTAAGCGACAAAAACATTTTAGCATACTTGGGTCTTCGATTGAAAACCATACCAATATAACTTCGGTAAACATTAATCATGCTTGACAAAATCATAATATAAGTCTAGCCAGAAAGAATTGGCTTTAACTTCATCGTTAAATCTTCATCATGAAAGAATACATGAATTACAAAGCTTGTCGGTGAAATGGAATAAGGGTTAGAATACTTGCCTTCGACGTCTGCCATTGATTAACACCGCATACTTTAAGTCTCTACGTTTCTACAATACATGATCATATAATGTACCACATTAGGTCATATATAATCAAGTATGTATACTATTATATCTTACCCTTCATCTCAATGTAAATCCTGACTTAGATCTACTATTATTGGTTTCCGGCTTTCATTACATTATTCACATTTCGTTCATCTTCGTTTGATTATTAACTCTTAATCATCATACGTAAGTGTCTAACAATGTCCTAACAATGTCATGTTTATGCCTTAGTTCATTACTATAAAGTTCCCTTTCATTTTGTACTTGTAATTATTCTTTTACTGTCAATTGCCTAGGGTTGGCACTGCGGCGCCACCCATTACTCTTCATCTCGCGCTGCGGCACGAGTTAGCAGTACTTGGCATCTAGACATGGCAGCTTTATCTTTATCATACGCCACTCATTTAGTTTGCTCGGGAACCTTGGCCTTGGCGCCCACTCTTAACTCTTGGCGGTGGCGCGCAACTCCCTCGAGACAATTTGCAAAGTTTGAAAATTTCACGAAACTACCGGACTCATAACTTCTTCGTTATAAGTCCGAATTGGCTCATTCAAAAGCCTACGGTTCAGAAATTATATACTCTATGCGTTCATGCAAGAATTTTATCTATTTAACTTCGTTTGCTAAAATTTCACCTATGAGTCATTTTTAACGAAAACGATAAACGTCCGTGAACGTTCAACGCTCGTTTCTTCGTTCTAAGTCGGAATTCGGTCATTTTCGAGTCTGCAACTCTATAATGCCAAATATGACTTGTATCCATTGAAAACCAACGTTTCCTACTTCAAACACAAAATACAAATTCCATTCCGAGAATTTTACGAATTCAACGAAAATCGTCCAATCATGTAAATTCCGGCAAAGCTTCATTACTAATCATTCTAAATGGATTTCAACCAACATATGAACATCACAAGTTACTTATTACACCAACTTATCATCAAAGTAGATTTTGACTTATTCTCATAAGTCAATGACTTAATCAACTTATGAACTACAAATTCTCATGCTTATTACTTACCATGGACATAAGACCCTCAATCAATGTTCTCATACTATACTCAACATACTAAAATCATATTACAGACATATGACAAGTTCTTCAAGATTCTAACAACTTATTAGAGTTCAAGTTGCTTATTCAACTTATTCGGCTTAAGTTCATTCCTTAATAACTTATAACATGTTCTTAACAACCAATCCCCCTTCTCTATCAATCCTATCATAGAAGAGATAAAGATAAAAAGTATGAGTATTACCCTTGAAGACTATGACTTCAATTCACTTTGGAAAATCTAGCAAAAGTTGAAGTGGCTTAGAAGTGTTTAAGTGGCTTATTCTCTCTACCAAATAAGTTGCTTATCTTTGAGAGGAAAGTGTTGGATGAAATAACAACCAACAAGTGAAATGAGGCTTGGTATATATAGGCAACCAAAAGCTAGGGTAAAATGGTCAAAACACCATCCCATCTCCTTATTCCACCTCCTCATTCCACCTCCTCAATCCTCCACCTCCTTACTATTCATTCCTTGTCTAGCACATCACTTGGTCACTACACAATTTGTTTTCCCATCAAGTCTACCCATTTCATACTTGGTTTGCCCCATGGATCATGGCTTACTCATTGGGCTTTGTTAATTAATCTAGTTAATTCTTTATTAGGCTTATGCTACCATAGTTTGGACTCATGATCTATCAAACACTTGGGCTTGAGTATCACATTCTATTGGACTTCTATCACTAAGCTAATAATCCTACAAGTCCATTACATTTAATTAACAACTTAACATATATACCCGTGATAATTCTTGTATGATAGCTTTCATATATTAATTAAGTAATATACATTATCTCATTCTCCATACATGATAGTACAATACGTCATATTATACTTACATTCATTACCTTCATATAATGAATACACATTATACGATCACAATTTTCATCCTTTAACGCTTAATAAACCTAATGTTCCCAAATTAAGTCCACAGGCGAAATATTACGTTTTCTATACTTAGATTATTATTACATAATCCATCTCACCTTGATATTATAACGTTACGTATTTCTCGGAAATTCAAAAATAATTCCTGAGCAGAAATCAATGAATAGTGTTTTTAAAAAAAATTCTCGAAAAGCTTTTATTTTTGTCTTAGAAATTCAAACACTTTAATTCTCCAACGTAGTTAAAATACTACGACGTTCCAACGTTTCTAGGTTATAGAACGACATTCGTCTTATCCATATGTAATAGTAATAAATAATATTATTTTATTCCTTATTAAAAGTATTTACAAAGGTTCGATTTTCTGGGGCGTTACAAAAGTGTTTATTAAAATAAATTAAAAAAGGTTTAATTTAGTTTTTTTTTTGCCAAACAAGGCTTAAGTATTTTAATTCTTTAAAATTTAAATGGTTTGCCAAACAAGCCTTATAGCTTTTGAGATTTCTAGTTTTGAAAATCAAATAAAATAAATAAATTAAATAAAAATTATAATATATAATTAGTTTTATTATATATTAAGACCATTTTAGTTAAGTTGTGCTTGGTTATATATTGATTATCGGATTAGTTTATTTCTATTAAGACTATCGAGTTTTTGTGATTTTGGTTATTACGCATCTTGGTTATTAGAGCTTTCATTCTAGTTTTTCTAGCCTAGAGGCAATAGAGAATATATATATAGAATTGAGAGAAGTTTGAGAAAACTTAAGAATTTTCAAGCAATTCCGATAAGGTTAGCAATTAGTAATTGAAGGTATGTTCACAACCTTAGTGTTATATATATATATATATATATATATATATATATATATATATATATATATGTATATATATATATATGAGGCTACGACAAACTTTTATATAATCTGTGAATTTCAAATTTGTTGAATTGTTGCTATATTATGGGATTACTTGTGATTATATGAGTATATGATGACTGGAGATTGTGCTTAAACGAGAAATTCATGTTAATTTCGGATTTCAGTAGAAATTTTGTCAGTTTATATATGTTTTCATATGTAGCTATGTAAGAATCAATTTTAATGGCCAATTTGTATGTGAAAGTATAAATTGAAACTTGTATATATTAGTTCATTGAGATACTGAACATAATGTAATTTGAATGAGATGATTTGATCATGTAATGAATTCATGATGATGATTTTTGGGATGAATATCAAAATGGAGTTTTATATGAAAAACATGAAAATTGAGAAATTAAAATGGTTTTAGTTGTTGTTAAATTGTGCTAAGTGATTGAATAGGTGAGCAATCATGTTTAGGATAGTTGTATAATTATTTTTACGTGTTATTATCAACATTTTTGGTGGGTAAAATTTGTGTTTGTTGGGCTAAAATCGACTCTTGTTCATTAGCCTTCTCTGCGTCTGTCTGAACAAACGAACAAGCAATTTTGCATTGTGCCCATTAAAAAATGGCGCAATTGTATGCGCATGGTCCCAACCTTTGTATAAGCAGCAATTGCGCATACCCTACAGTTTGAGATTACGGTTTTTCATTGTTCTTTGATTTGAGATAGCAACATGGCATGGTCTAAAATTGTGTTAGCATGTTAAAAGTGTAATGTTAAGGTTAATATAACATAGTGAATTAGGGGTTAGTAAGTTCAAAGTTGCAAAATGGTTAGTAAATCGAGAACGTGTTATGTGGTAACTTAGTATACATAATGAGCGTTAGACAAGTGTTGCTGATAAAACACTTGGATTTTTACGAAATATAAATGGTAATGAAAGACTTGTGCTTAAATGATAAGTTCAGCTAGAAATGAACATGTTATGGTATGTTAGCATATCTAATAGGTATTGTGGTTCTAAAATTATGTGTAGGTGACTGTGAGTTTAATTTTATAGCTTACGCTCAAGGCAAGTTTCTAAACTCTATCTTTTACATTGAGAAAGTTTCCTAATTCTTTACTTTCATTGAGCTAGTTCCATTATTACATTATGAAGCTTTATTCTTTGATTGAGCAAGCTTTCTATTTCAACTGTTGATTGAATAAGTCAATTGTCCCTTGAGTTCATTCGAGCAAACTTTAATTCTAATGTTACTTGAATTCTCATTTGGTTGATTCATTCTAACTTGTTTATAGTTAAGCAAGTTTCTTAAGTTACATTCTTATATAATGAACATAGTTTGAACTCTCGTCTTTATTTTTGAACTGTTTTTAATCCTTGCTTGAATTTAATACCATGTTGGGCAAGTTTTTAGTTTCCAGCTTGCTATCAGTTAATGTATGTTCAGTAATTTCATTTCTAATGTTATAAGACTCTAACCTTAGCTTATTTATTGTTTAAGCAAAGGTTTACCATTTTATTCATTTTTATTGAATACTTATGCTCTATAGTTATTTCAAGCATGAGTTTAATATGTATAACCAATTCATCTATGATTCTCAATTGTCTATGTTATGTTGTGATTATCAAACACTATTGATTCAACTAGTCCTCTAGTTGATGTTAGTTAAACTTCAAATTACCCTTGAAAGCTTATCCAAACCAAACTTTCTTTGGTGCGGACTTGTACTCTAAATCTTTGAGATGAACAACCTATTATTATTAGGGGATAATTTACGCTTAGCGTTAAAATGTTTGTGCACATATACATTGTGCGAAGGGTTGATCCCCTAAGTATGAGAGGTCCTTATAGTCTTATATTTGTTAAAGTTGGAGTTGAAAGATTACTCTTAATTGTGGACATAGTTCATGGTCTTATGACCCTCGGTTAGATATATATTCCATATTTTGGATTCCAGTTTTGATTATCATTGTTAGAGTACTATCCGGTTTTGATGAGCCTATTTGTTGGCGATTATTATTGTTATTCTCTGTTGATTCATTATTATATCCGATTGAGCAATTGTTTTGCTCACTCTTGCATATTATATACTCATTGCGACTAAAGTTGAGAAGGTAGATGAGCCTTCAACTAGCAAAGGAAAGGGAAAAATGTACAAGTGATCTTTGATTTGTACTTTTGATTCTTTATTATGATCATAGATTTTTAATAATGATGTAATGTAATAATTTAATTCCGCATTTGAATGATGTTTTGAGGTTAGATAACCTAGGATGTTTTTGGATTAAATGATGTAACCTATTTAAAGGGAGGATTATGGTTTAAATATTATTTATTTGGGTAGATAGTATGAATGTATGGATAGTGAGCACCAAATCTTGTGGGAAATGTAGTACCTAGATTTGGGGTTGTCACGAGTTGGTATCAAAGCTTAGGTTATGAACCTTAGGTGGGGGGAAAAGCCTTAGGAAGTAACCTTTGAAAAGATAGTAATGATAAACTCTTATCGAGTTTTAGGAAAGAGAAAGTAATAAAACACTTATGTGCTTATGTGATTACAACTTATGTGCTTTTGTGAGTGTCGAGTAGTAATGATTAGTAATTAAAACTTAAAATTTGGTTGTGAGATGGCTAATATAGGAGGATCCATCGAGGCTAGAGAGGAGGAGCCTCGAGATATTCAGGTGATTTGGGAACAACTACTACCCACGGGAAAGCAGTTTAAATCGATCAGTGATAGTTGAGCGGGAGAGAGTACTGATGAGGAGGATGAGATAGAGGCAGGACGAGGAGGATCCGTGGAGGCTGCCACGATCGGGGATGAGGAGGACGAGGAGGAAGAGCTTCCACTTAATTCGATGGTATTGCCCGTATATACGATGAGGTGTATGATCATGATGTGGAACTTCAAGATACCATCGAGGAGTTACGAGGAGATAGTAAATGAACAACACCTCGATGGCACGAAAAAGCGATGAGATCCGGGATCGAGAAGAACGGTGAACAACGTTGAAGAAAAACGATCCCCCACGGAAGGAAAAACAAGCAAATGATGGAGAAGATTGCATAAGCTGGAGAATAAGCTAAAGGAGGAATCTACTAAGAGGGCAAGAAGTGAAGATCGCGTCTGATGAAGCTTATCAATGAGCGAATGGCGAGAGAGAGCACAAGCAAAGAGGAGGAAAATGGAAGAAATGAACAACGTGTTCAACACCATGATCAATCGAGCTCGGGATCGGGTCATGGGTTATCCAATTGATTTGAGCCGCTACCATCATACATATTGGATCGCCAAACAATGTTACGAATTATGGAGGAGGAGCGTCGTAAAACTACAATATCTCTTAGTAGAACATTGTAGAGAATGTAATTGACATGTGAATAGAAAATAAATGAAATATAAATCCGGGTATGATATAACCAATGGGATAGATGATGATGATGTTATCCTGCTGTTGTTATAGTTCGAGGAAAAGTAATGTAAATAGCGGTGATGCTATTGTTTTGATATTTTTTTTCAATGATGAATGAATAAAAGTTATTGTTTTATTCAAAGTGTTAAGTGTTATGTGATAAACTTTTATGATGTGCAACTTAAGTATATAATACTTAAAAGGTTGAATAAAAACTAATGGATGTATTTTAACGAAAAATGCCTCCAAGGCGTCAACCACCACGACGGAGAACCACCGAGGACAACAACAACAATAATGTGGAAGGAAACCCGTTCGCGACTAGTGATGTTCTTGGCGGGTGCTTTGCGAAATCAACCTCGAGAATCAAGGTACTACGTTTAAGGACTTCAATGCGGTTGGACCACGAAATTACGAGGTCCATGAATCCAGTTGAGGCTCGAGACTGGATCATGGAAATCGAGAAGGTTTTTGATGTTGCTAGGGTAGAAGATAATCGAAGAAGCGCTTTTGCAACATTTATGTTGAAAGCGAGGCTAGTTATTGGTGGCGAGCCAATAAAACTTCGGGAAGGACCGGGAGTGATGACTTGGGATAGGTTTAAGGAGATATTCTTTGAGACCTATTTCCCAGAGAGTTCAAAGAAATCGACTAAAGGTTCAGTTTTTGGAACTAAAGCGAGGGAGCGATGTCGGTGTTTGAGTATATGCAAAAATTCAATGAGTTGGCGAGATTGTGCCATATCAAGTTAAGTATGAAGACGGCGCAAGGCAAAAGGAGGTTTGAGCGAGGGACTGAAACCTGGTTGTACGATGGGGTTTCCTGTTCGATTGAAGACATTTGCGGCGATGATGGAGAAAGCAATTCTCGTAAAAGTGGAGGCGAGTAGTAACAAAAAACATAATCAAGAGCGAGAGGAAGAAGAAAAGTGAAGGTGAAGCTAAGAATGGTGGTGGTAATAATGGTGGAAATGGCAACAATTTGAAGAGGAAGTGGAATGAGAATGGGGAGCTAGAAATCGGCAAAAGAAACCAAATAAAATAAGAAATTTGAAGCATGTGCTACTTGTGGGAAGTTTCATAGGGGGTGTGTGTTTGATGGGGAAGCAGTATGCTTCAATTGTGGCGGGAGGGTCACATAACCCCAAATTGCACTCAAGCTAAGAAGAATGTGTGTTTCACGTGCGGATTCCAAGGATCACTTTGCTCGTGAATGCCCTAAGAAGAGATATGGTAAGATAAATGGGAGCAAGGGAAATGCTAGTGGAGGTGCTTTGGCTATTGCAGGACCAACGTCAACAAATAAGCCCACACCCGGAACCTTGACATAGATGGTGCGAGGATGCGGTGCAATCAAAAGATGTCGTGTATGTGGTATTATCCCAATCAATGATATAAATGCATATGTATTATTTGATTAAGGTGCTACTTACTTGCTCGTTTATATCGATGAATTTGTTAAGAAGTTAGAAATACCTTGTGAAGAGTTGAACTTCCCTTTAAACATAGAAATTGCGAATAGGGAAGTGATTCTGTTTAGGTTTGTATACAAGAAGCTGTAGGGTGAACATTAAGGGAATGTTATGAAAGTAGATTTAATTAGATAAAACTTCGGAGAGTTCGATGTTATTTTGGGAATGGATTGGCTATTCAATTATGGAGGCGATAATTGATTGCCAAAAGAAGTGTGTAAACCTTATGACTCAAAATCGAAGGTAGTTTTTCATGGTAGCAAATCGCCTTTAGACAAATGAAATGTCTGACGATGATGCAGGCCAAAAAGTTATTGAGTCAAGGTT
This sequence comes from Panax ginseng, assembly GCA_020205605.1. NCBI lineage: Eukaryota > Viridiplantae > Streptophyta > Magnoliopsida > Apiales > Araliaceae > Panax > Panax ginseng. Next base: position 53,892,483 of record CM035149.1, on the reverse strand, counting down.
GTGTAGGGTATTTAGCTTATATAGTCGATACTCAAAAGGAGAAGGTATGAAATTGGAGGAAATACCGGTGGTTAGGGAGTTCGTGGATGTGTTTTTTAGGAGGATTTGCGGGGGACTTCCACTTTGACCGAAAATCGAGTTTGTGATCGACTTAGCGCCAGAACCGCTCTCCTATATCAAAGGCCCCATCTGAGAATGGCTCGGTGGAGATGAAAGAACTAATGGTACAAATTGCAAAAAGCTGTTAGACAAGAAGTACATTCAACCAGAGTGTGTCGCCATGGGGAGAACCTGTGTTGTTTGTGAAGAAGAAGGATGGGTCGATGCGTCTTTGCATTGATTATAGGGAATTGAACAAAGTCACTATTAAAAACAAATATCCATTGCCAAGAATAGATGACTTGTTTGATCAATTGAAGGGTCTTAGATATTTCTCAAAAATAGATTTGAGAAGTGGGTATCATCAATTGAAAGTAAGGAAGGAGGATGTACTGAAGACGACATTCCGAACTCGGTATAGACATTACGAATTTTTAGTGATGTCATTTGGCTTGACAAATGCCCCTACAGCGTTCATGGATTTGATGAACAGGGTGTTTAAACCATTTTTGGACAAATTTGTGGTGGTGTTCATCGATGATATTTTGGTGTACTCTAAAACTCAAGAGGAACACGTGGAACACTTACGTCGACGTTTTGGAGACGTTAAGAAAGGAAAAAGTTATGCGCGAAATTCTCTAAATGTGAATTTTGGCTTGGAACATGTACAATTTCTTGGGCATGTAATCGATAAGGATGGGATTTGATGGATCCATCAAAAGTTGAAGGCTGTGATAAATTGGGAACAACCAAGAACTTCATCGAGTAAGAAGTTTCTTTCTTGGGATTGGCGGGGCTATTATAGATGGTTTATTCAGGATTTTTCAAGATTGCCACTCCATTGACAAATTTGACAAGAAAATCTATAAAATTTGTTTGGATGGAAAAAATGTGAAGAAAGTTTTCAAGAATTAAAGAAGAAGCTCGATTATGGCTTTGTGTTGTTGTTATTACCGGATAATCTGAGAAATTTTGTGGTGTATAGTGATGCTTCACACAAAAGGATTGGGTTGTGTACTTATGCGAGAATGGCAAGGTTATTGCGTATGCATCAAGGCAACTAAAAGACTACAAAAAGGGTATCCAACTCATGATTTAGAGTTGGTGGCGGTTGTGTTTTTGCTTTGAAGATATGGAACACTATCTCTATGGAGAAATGTGTGAGATCTACACGGACCATAAAAAGTTTGAAGTATATTTTCACACGAAAAGACTTGAACATGCGGCAAAGGAGATGGATGGAATTGATAAAGGATTACGATTGTGAGATCTTTTATCATCCGAGCAAAGCAAATGTGGTTGCGAGATGCCTTGAGTAGGAAAGGCGAGAAAAGTTGATGTTGTTAACGATAAGGAGGAGCTCATTTCAAAGAATGGCAAGCGCTAGAGTTGAAAATCAAATTTCCAAAAGAGTCCAGATGAAAAATTATTCCAAGATAGAAGCTAGTCCAACTTTGGTGGACAAAGTGAAGAACGCACAACTACGGGATGAAGAATGCAAGAAAATAAAGCAAAGTGTGGTCGAGGGTAAAGAAGCGAAGTATAAGGTCGATACTGAGGGAATGCTAAGATTCGAGGGACGAATTTGGGTTCTGGAAGAACAGGATATTAAAGAAGACATCTTGATGGAAGCACATAGCTCAAGATATTCGATTCATCCGGGAAGTACGAAAATGTATCAGGATTTATGGCGTCATTTTTGGTGGCCGAACATGAAAAGAGACGTTGCAGAATGCGTTGCAAAGTGCTTGACATTTCAGAAAGTGAAGGCTAAGCATCAAAGACCAAGCGGATTACTTCAACCATTGGAGATACCGGAATGGAAGTGGGAGCATATTACAATGGATTTTGTGGTAGGTCTTCCAACGACTCAGAAAGGATACGATGCGATATGGGTGATAGTGGATAGGTTGACAAAATCTGCACACTTTTTGCCAATAAAGATTAGATTTAATCTTGATCAATTTGGAAAAGCTATACATTAAAGAGATCGTCTCAAGACATGGAGTTCGATGTCGATTGTATCGAATGAGAGATCAGAGGTTCATCAAATTTTGAAAGAGACTACAAGAATGCATGGGAACACAATTGAAGATGAGCACAAGATATCATCATCAAGCCGATGGGCAAAGCGAAAGAACGATCCAGGCGGCTTAAAGATATGCTCGGAGCGTGCATTATGGATTTCAAAAAGCTGGGATGATCATCTACCGTTGGTGGAATTTGCATATAACAACGATTACCACACTGAAGCATTGGTATGCCGCCATACGAGGCGTTATCTGGCGAAAATCTGAGAACTCCACTATCTTTGGGATGAAGTTGGTGAGCGTCAACTATTAGGACCATAATCTGGTTCAACAGAATGTTGAAGTTGTCAAACTCATCGAGCAAGGCGGGTAGCACTCAAGATCGACGAGAAAAAGTATCTTTGATCAACATAGGTAGAGTCGTGAGTTTGAAGCGGGAAGTTTCGTGTTCTGAAAGTTTCTCCTTGGAAGGGAAGATTCATTTTGGCAAGAAAGGCAAGCTCGGCCGAGGGTTTATTGGACCTTTTCGAAATTCTACGAAAAGTGGGAGAGGTGGCTTACGAAGTAGCTTTACCTCGAGATTAGAAACATGTGCACAATGTTTTCATGTGTGAATTGTTGCGGCCGTATAAACCCGATTACAAGCATGTGATTGAGTATGAACCATTGCGATTCGATAAAGATTTGTCTTCTGAAGAGATTCTATCCGGATAGTCGACGAGAAAGAACAAGTGCTCGGAAATAAAGTGATACCTTTTGTGAAGGTGATATGGAGAAACCACAACGTCGAAGAAGAGGCTACGTGGGAACTCGAAGGCGATATGATGAAGAATTACCACAGTTATTTGTTTAGTTTGTGTCTTGATTACTAGGGGGATGAGAATCTTTGTAAGTAGGGGAGAATGTGACGATTTGATTGTTTGAATTGTGATTCTGGGGCCGAGAATCCTTGTAAGGAGGGAAGGATGTAACGATCCAAAATTTTAAATTGTAATATATTTATTGAATAATATAAATATTTATTTGATGTGTCTATTATTGAATTGATGAAATAAATAATTATTGATGTGATGGTTTTAATAAATATTTGTAAATCTATAATTTATTAGATAAATTTCTAAATTGAATTAATTTATAATTTAGAGAATTGTAGTATAACATGAGATGTTATATTGTTGTTGTGATTTAATAATTTAGATGGTATATTAAATTATTAAATAAAGTTATAATGAATTAAAATATAATTTTGTGATATTTGCTAAAATGATATATTTAATTAAAATGATATGTGATTATAAATAATATAAACTAAAGTGTTTATTAAAATAAATTAAAAAGGTTTAATTTAGTTTTTTTTTTTTCAAACAAGGCTTAAGTATTTTAATTCTTTAAAATTTAAATGGTTTTCCAAACAAGCCTTATAGCTTTTTGAGATTTCTAGTTTTGAAAATAAAATAAAATAAATAAAATAAATTAGAATAATAATTATAATATATTTTAGTTTTGTAATCGCCATTTTAGTTAAGTTGGTATTATTAAGACTATCAATTTATTTCTTACTTTTAGGTTATCGGTTTTGTATTTTGGTTATTACGCATATTGGTTATCGAGCTTTCATTCTAGTTTTTGCTAGCCTAGAGACAATAGAGAATTGAGTGAGTTTGAGAGGAAACTTGTGAATTTTCACATCAATTCCGATGAATTAGCAAAATGACTATATTAGTAATTGAAGGTATGTTCAAAACCTTAGTGTTATATATATATATATATATATATATATATATATATATATATATATGTATATATATATATTTCACAACAAACTTTTATATAATCTGTGAATTTCAAATTTGTTGAATTGTTGCTATATTATGGGATTACTTATGATTATATGAGTATATGATGACTGGAGATTGTGCTTAAACGAGAAATTCATGCTAATTTCGGATTTCAGTAGAAATTTTGTCAGTTTATATATGTTTTCATATGTAGCTATGTAAGTATCAATTTTAATGGCCAATTTGTTTGTGAAAGTATAAATTGAAGCTTGTATATGTTAGTTCATTGAGATACGAACATAATGTAATTTGAATGAGATGATTTGATCATGTAATGAATTCACAGTGATGATTTTTGGGATGAATATCAAAAATGGAGTTTTATATGAAAAACATGAAAATTGAGAAATTAAAATGGTTTTAGTTGTTGTTAAATTGTGTTAAGTGATTGAATAGGTGAGCAATCATGTTTAGGATAGTTGTATAATTATTTTACGTGTTATTATCACTGTTTGGTGGGTGAAATTTGTGTTTGTTGGGCTAAAGTCGGCTACTGTTCATTAGCCTTCTCTGCGTCTGTCTGAACACCGACCGCAATTTGTCTTGGGTGCCTAGAGCAAAAAAAAAGTGCAATTGCTTGTTGTCCCAAACCTTTGTATGGGTAAATTGCCATTACCATACCACAGTTTGAGATTACGGTTTCTATTATTCTTGCTGATTTGAGATAGCAACATGGCATGATGCGAAATTATGTTAGCATGTTAAAAGTGTAATGTTAAGGTTAATATAACATAGTGAATTGGGGTTAGTAAGTTCAAAGTTGCAAAATGGTTAGTAAATCGAGAACGTGTTATGTGGTAACTTAGTATACATAATGAGCGTTAGACAAGTGTTGCGAAGTAAAACACTTGGATTTTCTGAAATATAAATGGTAATGAAAGACTTGTGCTTAAATGATAAGTTTAGCTAGAAATGAACATGTTATGGTATGTTAGCATATCTAATAGGTATTGTGGTTCTAAAATTATGTGTAGGTGATCGTGAGTTTAATTTTATAGCTTACGCTCAAGGCAAGTTTCTAAACTCTATCTTTTACATTGAGAAAGTTTCCTAATTCTTTACTTTCGTTGAGCTAGTTCCATTATTACATTATGTAGCTTTATTCTTTGATTGAGCAAGCTTTCTATTTCAAATGTTGATGATTGAATAAGTCAATTGTCCTTAGAGTTCATTCGAGCAAACTTTAATTCTAATGTTACTTGAATTCTCATTTGGTTGATTCATTCTAACTTGTTTATAGTTAAGCAAGTTTCTTAAGTTACATTCTTGTATAATGAACACGGTTTGAGTTCTCGTCTTTATTTTTGAACTGTTTTAATCCTTCTTTTCATTTAATACCATATTGGACAAGTTTTTAGTTTCTAGTTGTTATCGGTTAATGTATGTTCGATAATTTCATTTCTAATGTTATAAGACTCTAACCTTAGCTTATTTATTTTTTTTAAGCAAAGGTTTACCATTTTATTCATTTTATTGAATACTTATGCTCTATAGCTATTTCAAGCATGAGTTTAATATGTATAACCAATTCATCTATGATTCTTAATTGTCTATGTTATGTTGTGATTATCAAACACTATTGATTCAACTAGTCCTCTAGTTGATGTTCGTTAAACTTCAAATTACCCTTGAAAGCTTATCCAAACCAAACTTTCTTTGGTGCGGACTTGTACTCTAAATACTGAGATTAACAACCCTATTATTATTAGGGGATAATTTACGCTTAGCATTAAAATGTTTGTGCACAATACATTATATGAAGGTTGATCCCCTAAGTCACGAGGAGTCCTTATAGTCTTATGACTGTTAAAGTTAGAGTTGAAAGATTACTCACAACTGTGGACATAGTTCATGGTCTTATGACCCTCAGTTAGATATATATCCATATTTTGGATTCCAGTTTTTGATTATCATTGTTAGAGTACTATCCAGTTTTGATGAGCCTATTTGTTGGCAGATATTATTGTTATTCTCCTGTTGATTCATGATAAGTAGGTTTTATACCTACTTATCTGGTATATGTTACTTGAACTATTTACTTATATTCAAGCTTCTTAGTTACTTTTCATACATTTTATGTTATTTTGTAGGCTATGACATGACATTGGTATGAAGAAGCAAGGAAAAGCAATTCAGACATCTTTTGGACTAAAATACACAAGCAAATGCAAGAAGGGAATATTGAAGGACTTTTAATACCAAGTTGGGTGTATGTTCTTGGCTTGAAACTTGGATTTTATGGTAGCTCTACTTCTTAGCTTTCTGGAACATCTTGAATCATCCCAATCGGAGTCCGGATGCGAGAGTTATGGCCTTTTTATCAACGAAGATCAAAGTTAAGAGTTGTCATGTTTGCCATTTACATAGCATCAACTTCAAGCCTGGTTTCCGCCTTGATCCTTTCCGAATCTGTTAATTCTTAAAGAATGAACGTTGTAGGTCTCGTCGATATCTTCGATTTGATAGGTGGCAGACCCCATAAGTCCTAGCGGATCAAAAGTTATGCCTGTTTTACCAAATGATGTCGCAGCAGAAAACATAGTTGGGCGGACCGCGCTAGGGGCGCGCTAGGCCACTAAAAACTCTGCCACTATAGCGCGGGGAGCGCCCAGAATGAGTTAGGGACAGCGCGGGGCGCGTTAGGCGGCGGGAAAAGAGTTAAAATGGGTTATTTGATGTCCAATTTGAGCTAGAATAGGATTCTTAGTTGCCTAACCTGCTAGGGTGTCCATTAGAATTATAAATACTTGAGTTTAACTTGGATTGGGGGGCTAGTTCTAAGACTCCATAAAATCCCTCTTGGGATAGATTTCTATCAACTTATTCTTTACTTTCTTTCTTAGATTAGGAACCCTAGATTAGATGAGATTTTGAGATTGAAGTAACTTGGAGACCATTGAAGATCAAGAGTAGGAGCTTGAGGAAGATGGAGATTTGCTGACAATAGATTCAATTCTTTTCTTTACTCTTATTCTTATCTTTTAATGTGTATTCAAGTGTGAATTTTTAGTTTTAATTCAATGAACTAATTATTTGTTTGAGATTACAATGGATCTTATTATGTAGTTTATTTTGATACGTTTCGCTATCAATTACTATGTTCTATTGTGAGAATTGTCTATTGTGGTTTGGACTTAATTATATAATTGATTGGCCATCAATTACTGTGATAATCTATATGAACTCGAGAGATGAAATATAGATTTAGATATGATAATGATGGCATGTGTTTGTGATTTCTGCATAGATGGAATTCATGATTCGTGTTTAGGATAGAGATATGCCTTTACGCCATATGTAATCTTATAGAGAACTTGTGCTTTAAATCTTTTTTAATTGTAATTCACATAGAGATATAGTGGATTAGTTAATTAGGGTGTCTTGCTTAATTCTATCATCTGTGGATTTAAGTGAGTATGGGTATTATGCATCAAGAGGTGGTTTTATCTACTTTAGTGTTCTTGATTAACAATTCAGGATAGAAAATAATTGATGAGAAGTGTGTTAACTTAATGAAGCAATAAGTGAAGTTGTGATCTTAAATCTCCGTAATCTGATTTTTAATTAGTAGTAATTAGAATTAGTTTACTTATAAATTGGAATTCATTCTTTTAAATAAGATTGAGTTGGTTACGGGTTAGTACTTGGTGATTTTTATTAAATAATTCTTTGTGGGAACGATACTCAACTTATCACTTTATTACTTGTTGACCACGTATACTTGCGTGTTAAAGTAATTAGATTTTACCCAACAAGTTTTTGGCAACGCAGTTGCCGGGAATTAGTTTAATATATTTTTGCCAATATTAGCTTCAATCAAATTAGTCTTGATTTAAACATTTTTTTTCTTTCTTTATTTTTATTTTATTTTATTATCTTCTTATTTTTCTCTCGTTTTAGGTACCATGGCTGGATTCAATTATCAAAGGCCATATTCGAGTATGACTCAACCAAGGGGAGCGGGGATTGATGGACTAAATGTATTTTCTGCATTATCAGCATAACTTGAGACACTTTCGAGGAAGTTGGACGTTGTTGCAGCCCAACGTAATCAAAGGATAATTATTATCTTGTAATTAGACACAGCAAAATGACCTGAGGTCATGGTAGAACGCCAAACCCATTTCGTTAAAAACTGGGCTATGGGATTCATTTTTTCCATGCCTAAATCTGAGGCCTTTTGGCTCTTGATAATGATAGTCTTGGTTGGTAGGCCTTTACTGCCTTTGGTCAATTTAAAAACCCTATTATTCGATTTTTTGGCTAAGTCATAAGTGGCTACTGAGTACTGGCTAACCCTTATGGCCTTATTCTAGATTTCAATTTTTAGATCTAGTTCTACACTTCTCACTGTGATAGAGAGACCGATAGGTGAGATCGGAGATGACTCAGATAGTCAGACGAGAGTCCTCACTCCTCAAGTTCAAGTGTTCAACAGAGAGAGTGAGAGACAACGATCCATGATCGATCTCCCGTGCCGAGTCGCCGACTGACGAGTCACGAGTGACGTCTGTGTAGCTTATTCTTCCCTACAGGTAGCTTCTTCTTCTCTACACTTCGATCGATCGACCACGCCGATCTACCTTTTTCCCTTCGTTTTCTCTTCCTTTTTCACTCTTAACTATGTTCTGCACTTCTGCTATGTTCTATTTTTGTTTTCAGTTTGTTTCTGCTATGTTCTGGATTTTTTTTAAAATTTATGTTCTTAATTTATTGGATGAAATCTTTTGTTGGGGACTTGGGGTTACTAAATTTCTTCAATTTTGGTAAAACCCTGCAATTTCGGCAAAGAAGAGAAGCAATTTCTGCAATTTCTTTTGTTGGAGTTACTAAATTTCTTCAATTTTGGTAAAACCCTGCAATTTCGGCACAGAAGAGAAGCAATTTCTGCAATTTCTTTTGTTGCTAAAACCTTGAAATCTTTTGTTGGGGTTACTAAATTTCTACAATTTCTTAATTTTTGATTTGTGAAGCAAATTGTTTTTTTTAAAATTTGGGATGGCAGGGCAGTTTTGACCAGGTTATTTGAGAACCAAATTCTGCTTTAGTGCTACTGTGTTTGGTCGAAATTTCAAACTTGTGGACTTGTGGTGGGTATTTGATATATATGCAGTTACACAGACAAGTATAGCTCTTGAAGAGCATAAAATTGTAGATACTAGATTAAGATAAACCATTTTTAGCATGTTTCTTCAATTAATGCTTGTCAAAATTATTCAAAATGAAATGTGATATGACACTGGCACATTGCTAAGTCTCTTTGAATCACGATATTTGTGTTGATAAATAAGATTTTATAGACAAATAATCACGATGTATTATTCTTGAATTACCTTATTCACTTACAAATAATCTTTTTGTTTGTAGAGTTCTTATGGAAACTAGCCATTTTATCGCAAACAAAGAAAATGTTGCATAGTCATATCATATGCATTGGTTATAGAAGCAATGAACTTAGACTCAAATTACACACCTGTATAAAGCAGTATATATGAAGTTGTCCAACTGACTTGTTTAAATTTCAAGAGTACTTATAACCTGAAAGCCAGTAGAGCAAGTACTCTATAATTAGTTGTTTAAATTTCAAGAGTACTTGTGAATCAGTCTATGTATGTTTCAATCTGCAACTTCAATAATTGAGCTTGTCTGCTTTTTATCTAAAACTTACTTGTTATTACTTGGCTAAGAATTAAAAATCAGTCATCCAAATGGAATAAACTGTCTAGTATATTAATCATGGTGTGTAGACCTGGCAAAATCATGGTAGTCTCAATTATAAGATGGTCCATACTCCATATATAATGAGTTAATGACACATTTATGAATCTTTTTGTACATGGATGTCAAGCTATTCTTTCACAGTTTCACTAGCAGATGGGATGCAAGTATGCATTTGGACTTTGGACTTTGGAGCTTATTTATGTTGATGCCTTGATGGTGACATACTGACATGTCAATAGTCAAATGAAATTAATAGTCTTGCTGAGTTGCTGTCTTGGTTTGAAATTTGAATGTGTACTACTGTACTTTATGGCTTTATCATTTATCAATCATTGTATGTAAATACTAAATTGTAATATGTTAGTTGTTACAACAACTAAACTTTCCCTAGAAAGTGGAGAGTCGGAGACAGGACAGAATGATTGATTACGATTAAAATATTATTGTGAAATTTGTGATGTACAGGGTTTAAAAAAAAGAAATGGAAAAGCCCGCGGGCCGGCCTGGCCGGCCCAACCCGGGCCACGGGCTGCCTAATTTTAGCCCACCAAAACCCAGGCCATTTTGGCCCGGCCTGCCGATGGCTCGGCCCGTTTTCCAAGTCTACTTGTAATTATTGTGCTGGCAATCACCTGAGTAATCAATGCACCATCAGTCTTGGGTCGGTCCAGTATGGGGGTAATTACCTCACCAGTATGCATATGATAGTTATCATCAAGTTTGTGGGTATCACCCGGATTCTTCATGTAGCTATAATTATCAAGATCAATACTCTACTCCAAATCCAACATACACGCCAGAATTCTCATATCAACCTCCATTAAAAGAAGAAAAGTCAAAGTTGGAGGAATTGTTGTCAAAGCTCATAGCAAACCAAGAGGAGAGGAGGATAAACAAGAGCGATCAATTCAGAATCAAGAGATATCAATTCAAAATCTGCAGAACCAGATGGATTAAATACTTAAAGCCTTGAACAACTGTCCTCAAAATAATTGGTGTTATGACGAGGATTCCGAGATTGATGAAGTGCCCGAGCCAAATCTACAACTGGATGAGATACAAGATGTTGAAAAAGAGGAGATAAGTGGGGATAATGAAAATAAGGTCGGTGAAGAACTAACTATGAGTACCAACGAGGATGAGCCGATGTTATTAGTCCCCCAAGTTCCTTCTCCACCAAAGTTCAAGGATCCGGTTAGATTTTCAAAACCATGCCCGCTAGGTAGTCATGTCGTCGGCAATGCTCCTTGTGACGTAAAAGTGAGTACAACTTCAAAGCCATGGTGCAATGAGCTGGAGAAGATAGAAGAAGAGATTGTTGTGTCTGACAAGCTTCAATGCCCTAATGTGATCACAGACACAATGGAGAAAACACCTAGATGTTGGAAGTACTTGAATGTGATCTTATCTAAAGAAGGTATACTAGGTGACTGTATTGCATTGGCCATCACAAATGGGAACCTACCAAAAACTATATTATTTCCGATGGATGGAGGGTTCCTCAATTACCGAAGAGGAATTGGATAGTGTTGACCAAACAAAGTCGGGCTTACGACGTTAAAACTAGCACTACTTGGGAGGCAACCCAAGCTCTAAACTCTTTCTCTTTTAGTTATTATTTAAATCTTAGTTTATAATTTAGTTTAAATATGCATTTTTTTATAGAAGATTGACTACATCTTTGGAAGAGTTGAAGATAACTCAAGAAAAATCATTCATGCAACTCTCGCTTGCAGATATGGCGGCAAGTCACGCAACATTACACTACTTAATCTCAAATAAGACTAGCATTCCAGTGACCATCGCCCCTTACAGTGCGTAGGCCGCACTACTGAAATGTTTAGGCCCAGCTGCTGGGCGCGCGCTAGCATCTCGTGAAGAAATCAAGAACCATAGCGCAGACCGCGCCACTTCGCCGATCATGACAAATACGGACGCCTTTTATGATGCCTCATGCTACTGACTGCCTAGTGTGGGCCGCGCTACACAATGTCTATACCAAGCGGGCGCTATCTTATCATCCAAATCACTGTTTGCCTAGTTCGGTATGCTACTCAAGGGCTATACCAGTATGGACCGCTTACTCGAGAATTTTAGGCACTGAATGGATTTAATTGACGTGTCTCAGATTTGAACAAAGCCAATTCTCCTTAATACATGCAACTTCTCCACTTCTCCTACACCTATTACACTTCCAATACTCCATAACCTTACACCATCCTTACCTCTCCTTCTCCTTTTCAATTTCTATTCCCATTAAACCCATCCATCCCCAACTTCCAATCCACGTGGTTTTCCATTTCCAATCCAAGTTGGTTTTCAATTTCCGCGCCGCTCAGAAATCTTAGGCGTTAAAAGTTGTTTAATTGCAATGTTAGTCAAGTCCAACTCAAGTGTGGTTCCCAATTTATTCCAATGTGTCTGGCCTATTCTTTAGACTTAGCAGACAAGGAGGAACATGCTGTATTTTTATGGAAGTCCTCTCTTTTAATTTTTCCTATCTTAGCCATTGAGGACAATGTCTGTTTTAAGTTTGGGGAACATTTTAGTGTCGTATTACATATAGTTAGTTATTTACATTGTAGTTCATATAGTTACATTTAGTTTTTGCATTTAGTTTCTTGAAAAAAAAAATTACTATGTTTATATAGCATTTAGTACATCTTGCATGAGTCCAGCGGTTTGATATTTACAGTTTATTTTAGCCAATGATGAGATTGGAATTGGGTAGACAAGTATAATACTGATTATTAGAGCGTTGATGTGATTTCTTGTTATGAATTGAGTCTTTTTCATTTGAAACCGGTATAATAAGGATAAACAACAAGAAAAACAACTTGTTGATTGCTTGAGTTTAAGTTGATACATAATGGGACTCTAAAGGATAATGCTAGTTTGAATGAAAGAATGACAAGAACAAGTAGTGATGGATAAAGTTAGATAAGAACCTAAGTTTGGGGGAATATTTGGGGTATATAAGCTATAAAAATAATTAAAAAAAAATATGAATAAACACTGTGGCGTGCTTGTCTAGTTTTGTGGCCTTCGTTACTTGAGTAAGTAAGCCCGAGGGGATTGTCTTTAGACCTAGCGCCCTAAGGTCTTAATGGTCTGGGAGTCGTTGGTCGAAAACTCGTTAAGGTAGCATTGAAAAGCCTAAGGAAATAAGACATTGCATAGCTATGTGTATATAAACCAAAAGAAAAAAAATGAATTAAACGGGAAAGAAGAGCAAAAATCCCTCGTAGATCAAAAATGAAGCATAAGTATCCCATGTTGACCTTCGATATTGGTAATTATTTAATTTTAGCTGGATCTAGCTTGTTTTTGGATTTTTTGAGTTTACACTGTATGGTGCCTTCGAAGAGACTTATTATGTGTTAAATTTGATTTTATATCAGTTAATATTGTTGTGGAGCACATACGCACTATATTAGTGATAACAGTTTAAAATTTGATGATTGATTGAGAAGTTAATGATTTGTTTTGATATGATGTATTATCATGTTTACTTGATTTCTCTAAGGCCGGTTGGATAGACTTGTTTCTGTCATTACTGCTGGATTTGTAGGCATTTAGATTAGTTGCATTGCATAGCATTGTTATTTTGTGTTTTTGCTTGAGGACAAGCAAAGGTTTAAGTTTGGGGTATTTGATAAGTAGGTTTTATACCTACTTATCTGGTATATGTTACTTGAATTATTTGCTTATATTCATGCTTTTTAGTTACTTTTCATACATGTTATGTTATTTTGTAGGCTATGACATGACATTGGTATAAAGAAGCAAGGAAAAGCAATTCGGACATCTTTTGGACTAAAATACACAAGCAAATGCAAGAAGGGAATATTGAAGGACTTTTAATACTATGTTGGTTGCATGTTCTTGGCTTGGAACGTGGATTTTATGATAGCTCTACTTCTTAGCTTTTCGGAACATCTTGAATCATCCCAATCGGAGTTCGGATGCGAGAGTTATGGCCTTTTTATCAATGAAGATCTAAGCTAAGAGTTGTCATATTTGCCATTTACATAGCATCTACTTCAAACCCGATTTCCTCTTTGATCCAATCTGAATCTGTTAATTCTCAAAGAATGAAAGTTATAGATCTCGTCGATATCTTTGATTTGATAGGTGGCAGGCCCCATAACTCTTAGCGGATCAAACGTTATGCCTGTTTTACCAAAGGAAGTCGCAACAGAAAATAGAGTAGCGCGGACCGCGCTAGGGGCGCGCTAGGCCACCAGAAACTCTGCCACTGTAGCGCGGGGCGGCGGGAAAAGAGTTAAAATGGGTTATTTGATGTCCAATTTGAGCTAGAATAGGATTCTTAGTTGCCTAACTTGCTAGGCTGTCCATTAGAACTATAAATACTTGAGTTTAACTTAGATTGGGAGGCTAGTTCTAAGACTCCATAAAATCCCTCTTGGAATAGATTTCTATCAACTTATTCTTTACTTTCTTTCTTAGATTAGGAACCCTAGATTAGATGAGATTTTGAGATTGAAGCAACTGGGAGACCATTGAAGATCAAGAGCAGGAGCTTGAGGAAGATGGAGATTTGCTGACAACAGATTCAATTCTTTTCTTTACTCTTATTCTTATCTTTTAATGTGTATTCAAGTGTGGATTCTTAGTTTTAATTCAATGAACTAATTCTTTGTTTGAGATTACAATGGATCTTATTATGTAGTTTATTTTAATACGTTTCGCTATCAATTACTATGTTCTATTGTGAGAATTGTCTATTGTGGTTTGGACTTAATTGTTTAATTGATTGGCCATCAATTACCATGATAATCTATATGAACTCGAGAGATGAAGTTTAGATTTAGATCTGATCATGATGGCATGTGTTTGTGATTTCTGCATAGATGGAATTCATGATTCGTGTTTAGGATAGAGATATGCCTTTACGACATATGTAATCTTATAGAGAACTTGTGCTTTAAATCTTTTTTAATTGTAATTCACATAGAGATATAGTGGATTAGTTAATTAGGGTGTCTTGCTTAATTCTATCATCTGTGGATTTAAGTGAGTATGGGTATTATGCGTCGAGAGGTGGTTTTATCTGCTTTAGTGTTCTTGATTAACAATTCAGGATAGAAAATAATTGATGAGAAGTGTGTTAACTTAATGAAGCAATAAGTGAAGTTGTGATCTTAAATCTCCGTAATCTAATTTTTAATTAGTAGTAATTAGAATTAGTTTACTTATAAATTGAAATTCATTCGTTTAAATAAGATTGAGTTGGTTACGGGTTAGTACTTGGTGATTTTTATTAAATAATTCTCTCTGGGAACGATACTCAACTTATCACTTTATTACTTGTTGACCACGTATACTTGCGTGTTGTGCGTAATTAGATTTTACCAAATAATTCATTATTATATCCAGTGAACAATTGTTTTGCTCACTCTTGCA
Organism: Panax ginseng; assembly: GCA_020205605.1. Classification (NCBI taxonomy): domain Eukaryota; kingdom Viridiplantae; phylum Streptophyta; class Magnoliopsida; order Apiales; family Araliaceae; genus Panax; species Panax ginseng. Next base: position 53,877,368 of record CM035149.1, on the reverse strand, counting down.
TATTTATATACTCATTGCAGCTAAAGTTGAGAAGGTAGACGAGCCTTCAACTAGCAAAGGAAAGGGAAAAATGTACAAGTGATGCTGAGTTGTACTTTTGATTACTGTTATGATCATAAATTTTTAATAATGATGTAATGTGATAATTTAATTTCGCATTTGAATGATGTTTTAAGGTTATATTAACTGGGATGTTTTTGGATTAAATGATGTAACCCTATTGAAAGGGAGGATTATGGTTTAAATATTATTTTTTTGGGTAGATAGTATGAATGTATGGATAGTGGGCACCAAATCTTGTGAGAAATGTAGTACCTAGATTTGGGGGTGTCACAACGAATTTTAATAATCATTATAGATGTGAATAATCATCAATAATTATTCACTAACATGCTTTAAAAATAATAACTCGAGTTTGAGTTAGGAAGCTTGCCTCGTTTGTAGGTTACGGCTACGCAATTAAATTCTATCCACTATGCAGTTTAATTATCTTTCTTTGAGAGACCTATAGTTAATCTTTCAATTAGCCATAACATAACATTAGATTAAGTAATCACATAGATATTATATATTACATTTAGTTCTTAGAAATATTATCCTGCCTCGATAATGTTACTATTAAATAACCACTACCTTTATTTCACTTAATATTATTAATCTTGATAATATTTAATTCACCTCTTAGTATTATTAGTTTACTAACAATACTCTTATTCGCTTACTAATATTATTAACATCTTAATTACTAATATTATTAATCCTCTTAATAATATTTTAATCATACAATAATATTATTACTTTAATAATATCTTACTTATGCTTTAGTATCATTAATCAATTAACAATACTTTTATTCATTTACCAATCAGATTAATATTTTATTCATTTACTAATATTATTAATCATTTAATAATATTTTATTCCTTTACTAATGTTATTACATTAATAACATTTTATTTAATCTCTAATATTATTATTTACTTAATAATATTTTAATTATCCAATAATACTTTAATTTAATATTATTAATCTTTTAATAATATTTTAACCTAAGATTAATATTTTAATCTAATATTATTAATCATTTAATAATACTTTAATCATTTATTAATGCTTAAATCAAATATTATTAACCATTTAATAATATTTTAATAAAGTTTTAATCTTAATATTTTATTTACTTAACAATATCATATTCTAATATTATTAATATCATAATAACATTTTAATAATTTATTAGCTCAATAAACAATTTATTCTAATTGTTCACCCTTTATAAAACCTCTTATTTAATATTCATAAAAGGTCATAAATAATATTTCTTATTATAAATTACCAAAATGCCCTAAAATAGTCATAATATTATATATTAGGAGTATTCAAGCATTAAAATCACATTTTTCTTATTTAAGACATCATTTAACTATTTATTTCCTTTTATTCATAACTTCATCATTTTTAGGAAAAATAGCAAATTGATTCCAAAAATTCTTCTTTTCTGGATTTGGACAGAATATGACCCAACAATGATCCCCAAATATTTCTGGAATTTTAGAAAATGATTTACTAATTTTAAAGTGCCCAAAACACTCGGATCTTGCTTCATTTTTCATAAATCGAATTTTGCTCAGAAAATTCGGAAATTTACAGGGTATACTCTCATAACATATATGAACATACTGTAAAATTTTAAGAATTTTCCATTGCATACACTTTGAGAAATTTGAGTGTTAATATTTAGGAGTCCTTTACGGAAATAGTCATTACGCACAACCTATAAATCGAAACGTGTCCGTTCTTTTTCCTACATGTAGATAACTTCTTAAGGTACCTCTGTGATATTTCCCAGATTTTTAAAAGACGTGAAACTGTCCGAAACAGCCCTAAGAAAAATGGGGACAATAGATTTTTAGGGTTTTAAAACTTCAATTTTTCTATGTGGACTATTTTGGGGAAAACAGACCCCGTAGCTTCAATACTTGCTAGATTTGTGTTCTACCACTTTGGTTTACTAGATAACTCATGTATCTAGCACCCCCCCCCCCCCCCCTTCAACGGATCACAAATCCAAGTTGTAAAACTTGAGTTACACAAGATTTAGTGGAAGAAAAACAAGAGTTTCACCCCTTGAAGAACATATGCTCATTTCCTTCCTCTAAATCTATATTCTAATACACAAGATACTTAGTCTTACACATGAGACATGTAGAACTAGGGTACTTTGAGTATTAGACCATAACCCCAATATATGATGAGGTAAAACCCGAAATAGAAGAAGAATAAGAAAAAGAATGGAAGAGAACCTCACATAGTTATCTTTGCTATCCTTCTTGTTCTTCCAAAGTAGGTTATGAATTTAGGATGCATGAACAATAACTCCTCTCCCTCTCTAGAAAAACCAAACCCTCTCTCTCTCTTTTTTCTCTCTTTGTATTTTGCTAGCTTGGGAGAAAAAAAATAGAAGAAGGATAATAGGAGAAATGAAATGATCTAGCAAATGAATGTTGTGATTTAGCTAAGATCCCCCATACTTTTGTTGTCCCTCGGATAAAAGTCTTTGCCTTATCTCTTTCAATTAAGCCTAAACATGTGATTAAGGGTGCTAAGTAGATTTTCAACCAATGGGAGATGGACACACTTGTACTTGATGTAAGAGTGACTAATTAAGGAACTTGATTAACATAATTTTGTTGCCTTAAAAGGCCTAATGGGGCCGGTCACTTTGTTCCATTATCTCCTCCATTTTGCTTTTATTTTAATGCACAAATTTGATTAATCAAAAGTCTAAAATACCCTTAATCAAGTGGGCTAAGTATTGGTTTGCATTTTATTTCTTTTGGGCTTCTTCTTTAATTGTTTTGGGCCATGTAATGAACATAGTCTAACAATTTTAATATATGCTACCCAAATTGTTTATTTAGGGTTTCCATTCTCAATCTTATGAAATTTAATTACTTATGCATGTGACTTTAGCTCATAACCTAATTAGGTTTGCTAGAAATAAGTTTAAAATTATTAGTCACTTGAAATAACAAGATTATCCACTTAAGTTAGTATACATATTAAATACTAACCTTTTCTTAATACCATAACCCTTAGGTTATTTAATTGTCTAACATAATGTATAATTGGGTTACGAAGATTTTATTTTTAATGAAATCTATAAATGTATATATCCATAACTATAGTATATATGTTTATTGATTAATGCACCACTTCACATATGTTGTCACATATTAAATCACTATATAACACAAAGTTTTAAATATCAATAATATACATATATATATATATATATATATATATATATATATATATACTGATGACTTAAAATTCACGGTTATTATAATACCAATGTTAACCCAGTTCAGCAGTTGGTGACGTTACTAACGTGAGCATTACAGAATCAGCTGCAGAATCAAGTTGCAACCTTTAAGGACTTCAAGCGCAACAATAATTAAAATTTCGTGGGTCTATGAATCCTAAGCAGAAGCACGCACTGGTCATGGAAATAGAGAAAGTTTTTGATGTTACTAGAGTAGGTGAGAATCAAAAGACTACTTTTGCAACATTTATGTTTAAAGCAGAGGCTAGTTATTGCTGGCAAGCCAATAAAACTCGAGGAGGTCAGGGAGTGATGACTTAGGATAGGTTCAAGAAAATATTTTTCGAGGTCTATTTCCCAGAGACTTTGAAGAATTAGATGGAAGTGCAATTTTTAGAATTAAAGTAGGGCTCAATGACGGTATCGAAGTATGCCGCAAAATTTAACGAGTTGGCGAGGTTTGCGCCATATCAAGTCAACACAAATGAGCGCAAGGCTAGGAGGTTTGAACAGGGACTGAAGCCTTAGTTATACAGCAAGGTCTCTATGTTTCAACTGAAGACATTTACAGTGGTGTTGGAAAAGGGAATTATTGTTTAGGGTGGAAGTGAGGCGGTGATAAGGTATAATTAGGAACAAAGAAAGAAGAAGAGTGAGGGTGAAGCTAAGAATGGTGGTGGTAGTGGTGGAAATGATAGCAATAACCTGAAGAGAAAGTGGAATGTAAGTGTGGGTACTGGAAGCCAACATAGTAGCGAGCAAAAAAGGAAGTTTAAAGCATGTGCTACATGCAAAAAGAATCACACTGGCGTGTGCTTAAGGGGTAAATGAGTATGCTTTAACTGTGGCCAGGAGGGTCACATTGCCCCAAATTGCCATCAACCAAAGAAGAATGTTTGTTACACGTGCGGGTCAAAGGATAGTTTTGCTCGTGAGTGCCCAAAGAAGAAAGCTGGTGAGACAACAGGAAACAAGGGAGGTAGCAGTGGAGGTACATTGGCTATTGCTAGACCAAGGACATCAAATAAACCAACAGCCAGAACCTTCAATATGATAGTACAAGACGCGGTGCATTTCAAAAGATGTCGTGTCAGGTATTATCCCAATTAATGATATAAATGCATAGGTATTATTTGATTCAGGTGCTACTTGCTTGTTTATATCTGATGAATTTGCTAAGAGGTTAGAATTGCCTAGTGAAGAGTTGAATTTTCCTTTACACATAGAAATTGCGAATAGGGAGGTAATTCCTGTTAAGTTCATATACAAGAATTTTAGGGTGAATATTAAGGGAAATGTTATGACAGTAGATTTAATCCCGATAAAACTTGGAGAGTTTGATGTTATATTGGGAATAGATTGTCTATTCAAGTATGGAGCGATAATTGATTTCCAAAAGAAATGTGTAAACCTTATGACTCCGTCAAAGGTAGTTTTCTATGGTAGCAAATCGCCTAGACAAATGAGATGTCTGACAATTATGTAGGCCAAGAAGTTATTGAGTCAAGGCTGTGTAGGGCTCTTAGCTTATATAGTCGATACTCAGAAGAAGGGTGTGAAACTGGAAGAGATATTAGTGGTTAGGGATTTTGTGGATGTATTTCCAGAAGATTTGCCAGGACTTCCGCGTGACAGAGAGATTGAGTTCATGATCGACTTAGCGCCAGGAACTGCTCCAATATCGAAGGCCCCGTACAGGATGGCTCCGGTAGAGATGAAGGAACTGATGGTACAATTGCAAGAGCTGCTAGATAAGAAATACATTCAGCCGAGCATATCACTGTGGGGAGCGCCGGTGTTATTTCGTGAAGAAGAAGGATGGTTCAATGCATCTTTGCATTGATTATAGGGAATTAAACAAAGTCACTATTAAGAATAAATATTTTTTGCCAAGAATAGATGACTTGTTTGATCAATTGAAGGGTGCTCGATATTTTTCAAAAATAAATTTGAGATTGGATATCATCAATTAAAGGTAAGGAAGGAGGATGTACCAAAGATGACATTCAGAACTCGGTACGGACACTACGATTTTCTGGTAATGTCTTTTGGTTTGACCAACGTCCCTGCAACATTCATGGATTTGATGAGCATGGTGTTTAAACCATTTTTGGATAAGTTTGTAGTGGTATTCATCGATGATATTTTGGTGTACTCTAAGTCTCGAGAAGAACATGTCAAACATTTACGTTTGACGTTGGAGATGCTAAGAAAGGAAAAGTTGTACGCGAAATTCTCTAAGTGTGAATTTTGGCTAGAACGTGTGCAATTTTTGGGATATGTGATTGATAAAGATTGTATTTCAGTGGATCCATCGAAAGTAGAAGCTGTAATAAATTGAGAACAACCAAGGACTCCATCAGAGGTGAGAAGTTTGTTGGGACTTGCAGGCTACTATAGATGGTTTATTTAGGACTTTTCCAAGATTGCCACTCCATTGACAAATTTGACAAGGAAAGCTATAAAATTTATTTGGATGGAAAAGTGCGAAGAGAGTTTTAGGGAATTGAAGAAGAGGCTTAGCGTGGCACCTATGTTTTCATTACCAGATAATAAAGGAAACTTTGTAGTATATAGCGATGCATCACATAAAGGACTAGGTTGTGTCCTTATGCAAAATGGCAAAGTCATTGCGTATGCGTTAAGGCAACTGAAGGACTATGAGAAAGGATACCCGACTCATTATTTAGAGTTGGCTGTGGTGGTATTTTCTTTGAAGATATGGAGACACTATCTCTATGGAGAGAAATGTGAAATATACATAGATCATAAGAGTCTGAAGTATATTTTCACACAGAAAGACCTAAACATGCGTCGAAAGAGATGGTTGGAATTAATAAAATATTATAATGGTGAGATCATTTATCATTCGAGCAAAGCTAATGTGGTTGTCTTTGCCTTGAGCAGAAAAGGTATGGAAAAGTTGATGCTGTTAACCAGACAGGAGAAGCTCATTTTAGCAATGGTAAGATTAGAGCTAGAAATAAAATTTCCAAATGAATCCGATAAAAGATTGTTCCAGATGGAAGCTAGTCTAACTTTAGTGGAAAAAGTAAAGAATACTCAACTACAAGATAAAGAATGTGAGAGAATCAAGGAAAGAATGGTTGAAGGTAATGAGGTGAAGTACAAGATTGATACCAAAGGATTACTAAGATTCGAGGGACGAATTTGGGTTCCAGCAGTACCAGATATAAAAGAAGAAATCTTGACAGAAGCTCATGACTCAAGATAAGCAATTCATCTAGGAAGTATGAAAATGTATCAAGATTTGTGGTGACATTTTTGGTGGCCAAATATGAAAAGAGATGTTGCAGAATGTATTGCGAGATGTTTGACATGTCAGAGAGTAAAGGCTGAGCATCAGAGACCAAGCGGGTTACTTCAACCGTTTGAAATACCAGAATAGAAGTGGGAGCATATCACAATGAATTTTTTGGTAGGTCTTCCAACTTCTCAGAGAGGATACGATGCGATTTGGGTAATAGTGGATTGACTAACGAAATCAGCACACTTTTTGTTAATAAAGATTAGATTTAATCTTGATCAGCTGGCAAAATTGTACGTTAAGGAGATCGTTTCGAGACATGGAGTTCTAGTGTCAATTATGTCAGACAGATATCCGAGATTCATGTCAAACTTCTAGAAGAAACTACAAGAATGCATGGGAACACAATTGAGAATGAGTACGACATACCATCCTCAAACCGACGACCAAAGAGAACGAACAATCCAGACGTTGGAAGATATGCTTAGAGCATGCATCATGGACTTTAAAGGGAATTGGGACGATCATCTACAGTTGGAAGAATTCGCCTACAACAACAGTTACCACGCAAGCATTGGCATGCCGCCATACGAAGTATTATACTGCAGGAAATGCAGAACTCCACTGTACTGGGATGAAAGTTGGTGAACGTCAACTATTAGGACTGGAATTGGTGCAGCAGACTGCTGAAGTTATCAAACTCATCAGAGCAAGAGTGATAGCTGCTCAAGACAAACATAAGAAGTATGTTGATCAACATAAACAAGATCGCAAATTCGACGTAGGAAATTTTGTTTTCCTATGAGTTTTTCCTTGGAAGGGAAAGATTCATTTTGGCAAGAAAGGAAAGCTAAGCCCAAGGTTTATTGGACCCTTTGAGGTACTGCGAAGAGTGGGAGAAGTGGCTTATAAGGTAGCTCTACCTCCAGAATTAGAACATGTTCACAACATTTTTCATGTGTCGGTGCTGCAACCGTATAAGTTCGATTACAAACATGTGATAGAATATCAACCGTTACAGTTCAATAGGGATTTATCTTATGAGGAGGTTCCTATCCAGATAGTTGATAGGAAAGAATATGTGCTAAGGAATAAGGTGATACCTTCTGTGAAGGTGATATAGAGGAACCACAATGTCGAAGAGGCTACGTGGGAACTCGAAGATGAGATGATGAAGAACTATCCTGAGTTATTTGTGTAATCTGTGTCTTCGATTCTGGGGACAGAATCCTTGTAAGGAGGGAATAATGTAACGAATGAATTGTTTGAGTTGTGATTCTAGGGACAGAATCCTTGTAAGGAGGGAAGGATGTAACAATCCAAAATTTTATTTGTAATTTCAAATATTTATTGAATAAAATAAATATTTTTTTAATTGATGTGTTTGTTGTTTAGTAGTTATTTATTGGATTATTTATTAGTAAGTAAATAAGTCATGAGTTATAAAAATTAATTTAATTAAGATAAAAGATTGATGAATTAAATTTATGAGATAATACTCTAATTTAATTTAATAATTAAAGAGTTGATAAGGATTATATGAATTTCTATAATGTTGCTTTAATTTAATTTAATAATTAAAGTGATATGTTAATTTATTAAATAAAATTATAATGAAAATTATAATTTTGTGGAAATTGGTTAAATGGAGGATTTATTTAATAAGTTGTAATTAGTTTTATTTAATTAATATTGGATACGGATATCCAAGTAAATAATGTGGGACAATAAACTATAATATAAATGATTTATTAAAATAAATTAAAGGAGTTTTAAATGGGTTTGCCAAACTAGGATTAAGGTATATTAAGTCTTTATTTTTAAAAGTGTTTTGCCAAGCAAAGCCGTATGAATTTTGAATTTTTTTTAAAAAATATAATAAATATTTTTATAACTGATACATAATTAGTATATTTATTAGTACGGCAGTTTTATACGTTTGGTTTATTGTGTCTGTTTTATGTTTTACGCAAGTGTTTGGCCTAACTTTGAGAAGAGAAGAAAGGGAGAATACAGAGAAGAAATAGAGAGAGTTGAGAGAAGAGAAAAGTATGTTCATTCCAAGCAATTCTTTGTCTTCTATCAAGGGTTATTCATGCAATTGAAGATATAATTTCTAGAACTTTAGTTTTGTGTATAAGAGTTTTATGTTCTTGAGTTTCAAACTCTCTATAAATGCAATTTTGATGAATTGTTGGTATATAAAGTGTTGATTGTGTGTATATGTAATTGTGATGTTATAATTAACATCTAGACAAGAATTTGGTATATTAACTTAGGAAAATTACGTGCAAAATAAGAAAAAACTGATTACAATGCATATGTGTATGAATATGGCTTGTTGGAGTCCAAAATTGGTAGTTGGTTTGTGAACTAAATTGTAAATTGAGTCTTGAATGTGTTAATTTAGTAAGAATCGAAAATAATACAATTTGAATGAGTTGATTTGGTGTAGTAATGAGACTTCAGTGTTAATTTTTGCTAAGGATGTCAAAAATGAAGTTTTTGCAAAAATATGGAATTCAAAGGATTAAATTTATTTGTAGTTGTTGTTTAATTTTTTTAAATCAGTATATATATGATGGGTAATGTTTATATGAAGTCTATATCATTTGGGTATGTATAATTTGCTAATTAATTGGTGAAATTCATGATAGTTAGATTGAACAAAGCAAATAAATCATCTGCAAGCCTACGCTTAGTGGCAAAGGCAGAAGCTTACAAGAATTGCTTATTTGGTTCTAGGGTTAAAACAAGCCAACATGCCATACCCGTATAAGAGGCGTTGAAGTCTGTTGATGGTGTAGACTTTAAAAACCCATTGTAACCTAGTCTAATGAAAGTGTTAATGTGGTGAGCATGAAATAGAGATACTATAACAGATTTGTATCATGTATGTGGTAATTCCAAAGTTGTAAAAATTAGTAAGTCGTGAAAACCTTACGTTGTGATTTATTAAAATCTAGAGTTGGTGACCTAGCAATGCCGAATTCCTTGTGGGCATGATAGTCATTTAAGGAAATTCAGACACCGTGAATAATTTACAAGCTGATTACAGCCGAAAATTTCCATCACGAGAATCGAATCTAGATTCAGGAGTCTGAATCTGTGATCCCATGATTCCTAGGTTCACATGATGTAGCAGTTTATATGAAAGATGTAAGCAATTATTTATATATAAAAGCTGTGACACCCCCAAATCTAGGTACTTCATTCCCACAAGATTTGGTGCTCACTATCCATACATTCATACTATCTACCCAAATAAAATAATATTTAAACCATAATCCTCCCTTTAAATAGGGTTACATCATTAAATTCAAAAACATCCCAGGTTGTCTAACCTTTAAACATTATACAAGTGCGAAAATAAAATTATTACATCACGTCATTATTTAAAAGTATATGATCCTCACAATAAATAAAATTACAAGTCTGCATCACTTGTACATTTTTCCCTTTCCTTTGCTAGTTGAAGGCTCATCTACCTTCTCAACTGTAGCTGCAATGAGTGTATAAATATGCAAGAGTGAGCAAAATAATTGCTCACTGAATATAACAATGAATCAACAGGAGAATAATAATAATAACTGCCAACAATAGGCTCATCAAGACTGAATAGTACTCTAACAATGATAATCAGAACTGGAATCCAAAATATAACATATATACATAATCGAGGGTCACAAGACCATGAACTATGTCCACAATTATGAAAGTAATCTTTCAACTCCAACTTTAACAATCATAAGACTATAAGGACTCCTCATACTTAGGGGGATCAAATTTCTTCAGACAAATGTATTGTGCACAAACATTTCAACGCTTAAGCGTAAATTATCCCCTAATAATAATCGGGTTATTCATCTCAAGATTTAGAGTACAAGTCCGCACCAAAGAAAGTTTGGTTTGGATAAGCTTTCAAGGGTAATTTGAAGTTTAATGAACATCAACTAGAGGACTAGTTGAATTAATAGTGTTTGATAACACAACAATGATCAATAATAACATAATGTGGAACAATGAATAAGTGTAAAGTTTAACTAACTATATCTTGAACTCATGCTTAGGAACAACTACAAAGCATAAGTATTGAATGATAATAAACCTTGCTTGAATAAAATTAAGCTAGGACTATGAATTATGAAATATATATTAAGTAATAGCAAGATAAAAAATAAAGCTTGCTCATTATGAGAATAGTTTGAGTCAAGTAAATGAACTAAGATAATTCAACATTAGAAATTAGAATTCAAGAAAATTACATTGATGTACTATGAATGCAATAAAGAAACTTGTCTAACAATAAACAAGTTAGAATACATCAATAAATATTGGAATTCAAAACTTGTTCGAATAAAGTTTAAGTCATAGCTAGCTTGTTCAAATAATGATTAAGAATACAAGAATTCGATTAATGAAAGTTTAAAGTAAGAAACTTGCTTAATGTAACAAGATAAGGTTTAGAAACTTGCTCAATCAAAAGAATAAAGTTACACAATGTAACAATAGCACTAGCTCAACGAAAGTGTAGAGTTAGAAAACTTGCCTCGAGCGTAAGCTATAATATTAAAACTCACATTCACCTATACACAATATTAAAACCACAACATCTATTAGACATACTAATATTTACTTTTCAATATAAAATGCATTACTAGCTAAACTTTTTATTTTAGCACAAGTCGTATGCTACCATACATATTTCAGAATTCCCAAGTGTTAACATCACAACACTTGTCTAACATTCAATGTATAAACTAAGTTATCACATAATGTGTTCGTAACCTACTAATCACTTTTACAACTTTGAATTTATAATCCACATAACATGACTCTGTTTAACCTTGTTGTTACATGGTTCTCACATTAACCTAACATTAAGCTAAGTTAAATTGAACGCCCAAAGTCTACTAAATTAGCGTACTTTCACTATCTCGGATGTAGTATCAGAGCTACGCTGCTTAAGAAATCACAAGTACGCACTATGATTGTATTCCATTGCCATTTATAACATGGTTACGATTTTTTCCTAAGCCAACTAACACGAATTTCACCCACCAAACAGTAAAATTAACACGTACATTTGATACAATACCATTACAAACATGTTTCCTCACATATATATCAATATAGAACAATTTTAACAGCAATTATACTACTTTAATTTCTCAAATTTCTCATTTTCATACATAAACTAACTTTTTGATACTCATCCCAAAAATTATCATTGTGATTTCAATACTTGACCAAATCACTTCATTCAAATTACGTTATGCTCGTTTCTTAATGAACTAACATATACAAGCTTTAATTTACAATTTCACATACAATTTGTCCGCTAAAAATTGTACTTACCTAAGCCATATGAAGAACACATATACTGTCAAAATTTTCTACTACTGTCAAACGAAATTAGCATACAAATTTCTTGTTTTAAACATAACTCTAGCATCATAAGCATGTATCATCACAATTACCAAGTATATATCCACAATTCACCAATTTTGATTTCACAGAACACAAACAAACCATAACGTGAACACACACACACACAGTTATATATATATATATATATATATATATATATAAAATTAGGGAAAATACCTTCAATTAGCGTGATAATTCCTTGCAAACACCAATCGAATTAGCTTTGAAATCCTTAAGCTTCTCTCAATCTCTCAAGTTTCACCGTCAAGCTCTATCAAACTCTCCTAACTCTCTTTTTCAATATAGCCAAATACCAAGTCACGTAGCACTTAAGCAAAGACAGGAAAAAAACTGATAACCTTAATAATCCTAATAACTAACATCAGTTAAAAGAAACGTATATATTATAAATATATTTTATTTAATATTTTAATTTATTTTTTTTTATTTAAATTCAAAATTTAGAAATTCCAAAAAGCCATAAGGTTTTGTTTGGCAAAACCCTTTAAATTTTAAAGAATTAATATATTATGCCTTGTTTGGCAAAAACTAAATTAAACTCCCTTAATTTATTTTAATAAACCATTTAGTTTATAATTTATAATCACATATTATTTATTTGGATTTTCATATCCAACATTAACCCATTAAATTAATCACATAATATATTTTAATTAAATATAGTATTTTAGCAAATATCACCAAATTATAATTTTCATTATAACTTTATTTAATAATTTAATATACCATTTTAAATTATTAATTAACAATATAACACTTCATGCCATATTACAATTCTCTAAATTATATATTAATTTAATTTGAAAAAATCTCTAATAAATTTAGATTCAACCACCATCACATCAATAAAATATTTATTTCATCAATTCAACAATAGACACATCAAATAAATATTTATATTATTCAATAAATATTTAATATTACAATTCGAAATTTCGGATCGTTACAAAAGCTGTAAATATATATATACAGACTGTCAACCACCACAAGGCGAACTTCATGGGGGACTGGAAATGTAAATATATAAAAGCGGTAAATATATACAGAGACAAGATCAACCATCACGAAGCACCTCCATGGGAGATCGAAAATGTAAATAAAGTAGTAAAAGGCCACGTAAGTAAACTCAGTGCTCGACATATATATATATATATATATATATATATATATATATATATATATATATATATATATATATATATATATATATATAAAGAAACGCCCCTGATGTAAAATCAGTGCTCATCGTAATGAGTTCACAACAGCTCATATATATATATAAGCAATAAACGCCTCGGACGTGAGTCCGTGTTCAATCGAGACATAACTCAATAATGTTAGTCCATATATATATATATATATATATATATACACAAAGGGCATACACACGCAACACGACTCTCAACGTGAAGAAAAGTGTGTGCACAGTAGAAGAGAAAGGCTTTAAGAAGTGTAAGAAGGCTTATAGTGGACTACCAAAGAAGACTTTTATAGCTTTAAATGGATGAACACTCGGCTCCCGCCGGTAAAAATATGACAGTATATAAGCTCACAAGTATTTAAAATGAGAAAACACTCAGTTTATGGTGTGTATAGAGCAAATTGGACAAGGCTTCCTCACAAAATGGCCACCCCAAGCCCTCTATTTATAGAGGGGGGAGTCAGAGGTACACCGCGACAACAAGAATGCACTCATGGCTACCCGGGTGCTCCCAGTTCCATGAGTCCCGCCGTTTCAAAGTGCGTGCACGCGTGCAACGTGATGTCTGCTCGAGCTTTCAAAACTTCAATCCGGGCATCCGATTGAGGTGTATAAGACCTGTTTTGGACTGCTATTTTTGAGAGCTATGCAATAATATAGGATTAGAGGTTGTATGAAGTCAGGAAGATGGGACCATGCCCTTGGTCTTCAGGCTTCAAATTATATCCGGTGTGCTGCCTTGCGTAGTAGTCACTCGGGATTGGAACTCCTTGATTCTTGTGGGACATTGAATGTATGTATAAATGTGTTAAGACGGTGTGCATGTGGGATCGAGGTGGAAAAATAACGATTTTGCCCCTCACCAGGGTTATCTCCGGTTTGGGCTGATAAAGCAGTCGTTGTTTAGGGTCATCTCTAAGATTGGGCTGCTGCAAGTACTGGATGTCCTCAGGGTTATCTCTGAGTTTTGCCTGACCTCCCGGGGTTATCTCTGGGACTAGAGTTGAGTGCCTCGGTGTGGTTTCCGAGGTTGAAGCTGACTGCATAGGTTGAAAGGAGCATCTCCGGGGTTATCTCCGAAACTGCAACTGCATTCCTAGGGGTTATCTCTCAGGTTGACACTGTCTTTCCTGGTGTTGTTTTTGGGACTGAGACTGATTATCTCGGGGTTATCTCTGAGATGAAATGGCCTTCTCCGATGTGATTTTTGGTATTTAAACTACATTCCCCGAGGTTATCTCTGAGGTTGAAACTGACACTCCTGGTGTTATTTTCGGGAATGAAATGGATATCTCGGGGTTATCTCTGAGATGGTACTGAAACTCCGGGTATTGTTTCTGAGATTGAGCTGAGTTGTCCTCCAGGGTTATCTCTGAAAGACGATTCTACCCTCCTACAATGTTAGTAACAAGTATGTAGAAAATTTTGAGTGTCTACAGATGCCCCTCTTTATCATATTCATACAAAGCAATGGCATGGATAGGATAAAGAATACTAGATACTTGAAATGCAACAAGATGATCATGATGTAGTGTATAGAAACATGATGCAAATGTATGTGGTTTGTTGGATTGTTCTCCAACATGGTGGGATGATTTCCGGCTCCCCTTGACTTCTACCGGGATTGACAGTTATTACTGACAACCCTGATGAATTGTCTTGGACGTGTGATTCAATGCTCTCAAGAGCTTCCAGGATGTTGACGTTGGGGTTATCACCAAAGTCCTTAATCCTTGATACAGACTTCACACTGAAGATGCATCTCTCATGTACAAGAGACTCTATGGGGATAGAGCTTTGTCTGTTGAGGATGTGTATAACATATTCCATCACCAGTCCTCCCCGATGAGGATGTTCTTTCCGGTTTCAGACGCTGTGTCTTTTTTCACCGCTTCTGTTGAGTCATCGCCAATAGTTGGTGTTGTCAGGGTTGCCTAACCTTTATTGACATGTGCATCAATGGATGAGATCCCTGCTGGGGATAATGTCAAAGCTACTTGACCTTCGTTGACGTGTGCATCAACGGATGAAATCCTTGATGGAGATAGTGTCAAGGTTGCTTGACCCTAGTTGATATGTGCATCAATGGTTGAATTTGTTAGAGTTTCTGCTAGGGAGAAAGGTTTTTAGGTTACAACCCTGAATTGACGGCATCGGACCTTCTTGAGGTATTGTCGGATGTAGTTTACAGCAGCTGTGATCATTAGTATAGTGTACCCTGTGTTTGGATGAATACCAATGAGTGATATGTAAAGCCACAACTTAACCCATGAAAACCAGGATTTCAGGCTATTCCGCTCAATCACGTAGCATTTTTAATCCTGATTTGGCCTTTTCTGCTTATCAAAACTCCTTTGCAACTCAAACTGGACCAAGCTGGAGGGTGGGCCCCACCCAAGGGACCTACGGCCCGCTGTGGGTGGCTTTTAAGGCTGCAAGTTGCCTTTTCAAGTCATTTTACGTTACGCTGTGAAGGAAATCCGAGAGCTCTTCTTCAGATTTGATGAGTTCGGGCGTCTTTCTACAAATTCTATCACCGTATAAGTGTTCTACACTGTCCTGGTAACGTATGGATGTCTTCTTTTCTAATTTTTATTCGTTGGAAAATGACTTATGATATGAAATGTGTCTAAACACATAGTAGTGAATATGCATGCTTATATAATGTGATAAAAAATATTTAACATAACAAATGTTAATATTAAACCATGTTGAACATAATGATGTGAAAAAATCTGACTTTTGAAACAGTCAAATTGGCACCTTTTTTCTGCTATTTCTTATCCTATTTAAGGACAAATGAGCTAAGGTGAAAATGCAAAGTAATCCCGGTAATTAGGCTACCCTTATGAATTTTCACTTTGATGTATTAATGCATGTATGATGTTTATGACTGTGGGTAGGTGTGCCACTGAATGGCCACCTAGCCATGCCTATGTGCATGGGGATAGTCCTATTTACAAAAGGGACTATAGCAAAAAATTTCCAATTGTAGGCATTGGGTAGTCATGCATTTTAACTCTACTGTAGACATATGTTAAAGTAATGCATGCATGCGTGTAGTCATAAAACTGCATTTTGAAAAGCTCCAGGTTAGAATTTACCACACCCATTCTGAGGTGATTTGGAGACTTGTTGTCCAGATATATGGATCTGGATCAGCCGAGTAGTTCAATGTGCCTTGACCCCGTTCTGTCAAACAGCCTCATCGTTTGGCGGAGGCGGTGATACGTCCTGTCCGGGTTGAGTGTTGAATGTTAATGATGAGGAAGATGATGTTCTGATTGCTGACCATGCTCCTACTGCGCATGTTCCTGTAGGGATTTCCCATACATTCAAGTGGTAATCCTAGAGCTTCTAGGTGATTTGAGTAGACACCCCTCGATTTACTTGCATGCAAATGAGGTAAAAGCTAGATTTTGATATTCCTTTTTTCCTATTGATAAGGAGTAAACGATTCTGATGTTGATCTGCTTTGTGATGTAGGTTCCTGACTTTATATAGCCTAGAGGGAACTGGTTCAGCATTCACTCCATATACTAGGCTCTGCATCCTGATTATAGAGCGATTGTGCATGGCTGGGGCTTCAGAGCGTTCTTTTCCATCCTTCTCCATCATTGTCCCTGGGGATATCTCAGGGCATTGTCTGAGCACTGGTTTAACCAGATGAGTCTCTTCACTTGTTAGACTGTGAGTTAATGATGACGCCAATGGATTGGCGATTTATCACATGTATCGAGTTTGGAAGGGTGCCAGTGCCATGTACGGCAGATATTACCTCGACTGTCGTTCGATCCTTAGTAGGAGTTCCGACTAAGGCGCTCAATGGCAGGACCGTTCATACATGTCCATTGAGCGTAGATGCTATAAGTGAGCTGCTGAGTGAGCCTATACCCGATGATGTGCGAGTCAGGGATCACATTCTTCGGTGATTGTTCCTAATGATCATTAGGGGCTGCTTCATAGCTGATAACTCTTCTACGGTGTCTGTGACGCCCCCAAAATAGGTCCAATCCACCCACCCTATTCTGAGTCACCAAATACATGGTACCGAAACAACTACAACTTCATTATTATAATTATCGTGCAAAATACGACAACACGTATACTGTGAGTTTAAATACAAATATTGTCTTCTAGACAATATCCACACTCAAATAAGTCCTCATTATAATTGTTGATACACTATTTTACAAAATAGTGAGGACTACTATAACAACTGCCTTGGAACATCACTCCACACCCCAACTACTCCCCGCTATATTCTCGCTTCTTGAGAAGAAAAATGGAACAAAAAGGAAAAGGGTGAGCTCTACTAGCCCAGTAAAGAATATTATGACTAAGATAATGTACAACAAATTATTCTTAGTCTTCAACAGGGAAAAATCTGATAGAATACATGTGACGCCCCCAAAATAGGTATAAATCACCCATCTTGAGTCACCAAATACATGGTACAAAAATTCAAATACAACTTAACAATACAATTGTCGTGTAAAATATGACAAAACATAAACTGAGAGTTCTAATACGAATATTGTCTTCTAGACAGTATTCAAACTCAAATGGAGTCCTCAATACATTTATTATCACACTATTTCACAGTATTATAGTGAGGACTACTAATGCAATCATCCGGACCATCACTCTATTCCCCGACTAGTCCCAAATTTATATTCTCATTTTCCAAGAGAACAATGAAAGCAAAGGGTGAGCTCAACTAGCCCAAGAAGAAATATTATGACTAAGATAATGCAGAATAAATTATCGTTAGCCTTCAACAGTGTTAAACTGATAAAATATAATAAACATCAAGTTTAACTGCAGCGGAATAAGAAATCCATTAGAAGAGTCAAGTAGAGCATGAAATCTACTATCTTCTATGATTTAAAAGGTTTTTCATCACTTTTATCGCTGAGACTCAGCTTAATAAATAATCCACATCATCGAATCACCCCTGCACTACAACCAAGGATATTCTTTAGTATCACGACCACAAATTATCCATGCACTACGGGCCAAGGATATTCGTGTATTCATCAATGGTCATGATCATGCCAATAACTGTCCATCAATGCACTACGGGCCAATGAGAACTTTGACCACATCATTTGTAACATTACGGTCATGATTATACCGAATAATCCCTGGTCATTATCATATCAAGTCCATCTATGCACTACAGACCACAAATGACTTTCAACATAATATAAACATGAGGATGATGACAATGATATAAGAATTCAATAAAACAAGTTCAAGGATAAATTTTTAAAGATTTATAATTTAATTTATCAAGAAATCAATAACGTCCAAATTGTCAACATGATACTACTTTGTGGAGTAAAATTCAAGAATAATATTGTACCAAAAATAATTTGGACCGAAAACGAATTAATTTTTATTATGAATAGTACCCCGGGCGAATTGTACTCGAGTGAATAGTACCCCATGAATAGTACTTTGGGAATAGTAACCCCGTAAATAGTACTCCGACATGAAAAAGTTAATACTTATGAAGAATGCTCAGAATAATATTTTCATGAAAAGATACTAGATGAAACGCAAATATCAAAGATATTCTACTAATTTCATGGAGTTTAGAAGCTAAAACTTTAACAAAACGAGTATAGAAATCTAAATCTGAAACGAAATAATATTTACTTACATACTACAAAGTATAGAAGAAAATATTATTTCAAGCGAATATTGAACAAAATAACATCCCTTACCTTGACAAGAAGAGTATTCCAACTCGTATAGCGGGGATATTCTTGAAGAAAACTTTCACGATTTGCTAAACTCAAAGCTTTCTAAAACTCGAAAGAAATACGCTCAATATTATAGAAGAAGAATTCTCTGATTCTGGTGTGATTTTTAATTCTAACTAAGCATCCTATTTATAGGAGAATGGAAAGGATACTATGTAATAAAATATTCTAATAAAATGAAAACTTTTAAATAAAATATAATATATATTATATATTATATATTATATATATATATATATATATATATATATATATATATATATAAGTTCACTAGGTTATCACCTCAACCACCGTCCCTCCACCTTATCATGCTTTACTTATATACAAATATATTATAATAAAACAATAGTAATCCCGTGTTCCCCCCCCTTCCACGACATTCCCACCCATATTCAATATTTAATATATATATATATATATATATATATATATATATATACAAAATTGATATAACTTCTCTCACTATTTTAAAAATGGGTAAATAGGGGGTCTATAAAATACGCCCAAAATTTACATCAAATACTTCATAAAATCTCCTCAATATTTTTAACAACATTTATCATCATTATTATAATTACGCAATATTTAACAACCGAGTCGCTCCTCAGAAAGAGGGCTTTCAATAAGGATTTCTCCCTATTGGTATGCGCTTGATTAGGTGACCAAACATCTCCTCGATGTAACTTGTACATCATTCGAATATTGCAAATAATAATATTAATAACTTTATCGCCTCAATTATTGATTTAATAATATAAAATATTATGTATGATAATCTTGTGACAATAATTGAATCAATAATATGAGAGATATGATGCAAAGAATTATCGTAGCAATAATTGAGTATAACCGAATGACTTCACGTAAGCATCAATAATCAATACCGTGTGCTACTATGCAACTGACCAGCCAGACATTACTATACTTTTAACACCTTGTTATTTCAACAGCTTAACGGTAAAAAGTTCATACAAGTATTTTCATAAAAAGATAATTTTGTCGTTTTCCTCCGACAATAATTTCGTTGTGGGGTCCACCGATGATTGTGCCATCGTACGAATATTCCCTATTAAAATGAATATTCCCCGACCAATCGAATATTATATAACAACTTGCGTACTTTGCAAAATTTATAAATATTACCCACAACTATAACATTATATCAAATTCACTCCATAATATTCAAAAATGATATTTATAGAAAATTCATCTTTATTCATAAAAGTTGGGGTCTTACAACCTCCCCTTCTTATGAAATTTCGCCCTCAAAATTAGGGTACATACCTGGTATGACGAATTGGTGAGGATACCTTGATTTCATTTTAGATTCTAATTCCCAGGTCATTTCCTCAACATCGTGGTTTCTCCACAAAACTTTGACTTGAGATATAGCCTTGGAGCGTAGAATATGTTTCTTCTTATCCAAGATTTTAACAAGAACCTCTTCATACATTAAGTCTTCCGCTATTTCGTCCGGTTCTAACTCAATAATGTGGTTCGGGTCATCCACATATTTACGTAACATGGATATGTGAAAAACGTTATGAACACGAGACATACTTGGCGGTAAAGCGAGTCTATAGGCCACGCTCCTACTCTCCATAATGATTAAAAATGAGCCAATGAATCGAGGATTGAGCTTTCCTCTCTTTCCAAATCTCGTAACTCCTTTCCATGTAGCAACACATAACAACACACGATCTTCAATATTGAATTCCACGTCTTTTCGATGAAGATCAGCATAACTCTTTTGTGGATCTTGTGAGGTTTTTATACGTTGTCGGATCGTTTGAATCTTTTTCATAGTTATACGCACCAACTTCGATCCCAATAACGTTGCTTCACCCACCTCATCTCAGTATACTAGAGAACGACACTTTCTTCCATACAACGCCTCAAATGGAGCCATGCCAATACTTGCTTGATAACTATTATTGTAGGAAAACTCCACCAATGGTAAGAACTTGTCCCAACTTCCCTTGAAGTCAAGGACATAGAGTCTTAATAGATCCTCCAGAGTTTGAATATTCCTTTCCAACTGTCCGTCCGTTTGAGGATGATAAGCCGAACTAAATTGTAAATCTGTGCCCATAGCATTTTGCAAACTAACCCAAAATCTTAAAGTGAATCTTGGGTCTCGATCAGAAACTATGGATACTGGAATACCATGCAATCTTACAATCTCGTTTATGTACATACGAGCCAGACGTTCAAGTGTATAAGTTTCTCATATAGGTAAGAAATGAGCAGACTTGGTTAATATATCAACAATGACCCAAATTGCATCTATGCCTTGAGAAACCTTGGGAAGACCAGTAACGAAATCCATGGTAATGTGATCCCATTTCCATTCTGGAATTTTAAGTGGTTGCAATAGACCTTTTGGCACTTGATGCTCCACCTTGACTCGTTGACAAGTTAGACACCTTGAGATAAACCCCACTATCTCTCTCTTCATATTGCTCCACCAAAATATATGTCAAGATCACGATATATTTTGGTACTCCTGAGATGGATTGCAATGGTGTGTTGTGTGCCTCTATCTGCCATGATTTTATACTTTAAATCGTGGTCGTTAGGAACACAAAGTCTAGAGTTGACTCAAGTATTCCTTCTTCATCGATTCTTGCTTCCGACATAGCACCTTCTTGCACTTTCTTCCTCATACGCATCGACTCCAGTGTCCAGAGTTTGAGCAAATTTTAACTTTATCAATTAAAGTTGGTTCTACTCGAATATTCGCCATCATAACATGGGTCCCTGGAGTCTTTAACTCTATCCCCATCCTTTGTAAGTCATACAAAATGGGCATTTGCGTTGACAATATTGCACTCGTACCCGCATATGATTTTCTACTCAATGCTTCAGCTACTACGTTCGCTTTTCCAGGATGGTATTGGATGATATGATCATAATCTTTTAACAGCTTAAGCCAACGTCGTTGTCGCATGTTGAGTTCCTTTTGAGTGAAGAAATATTTAAGTCTTTTATGATCCGTATAGATCTCCACCTTCTCTCCATACAGGTAATGCCTCCAAATCTTTAGTGCAAAAATGACTACTACCAACTCTAGATCATTAGTAGGATAGTTCCTCTTATATTCTTTGAGTTGTCATGAGGCATAGGCTATGACTTTCCCATGTTGCATGAGAACACATCCTAACCCTTTGCCTGAAGCATCACCGTAGATGACAAATCCCTCCGAACCAGATGGTATTGTCAGAATAGGTGCTAAAATGAGTCTCCTCGAAGTTCTTGAAAACTCTTCTCACATTCCTTGCTCCAACCGAATTTTGTATCTTTAAAGTCACCGAAAGTTAATGAAGTAGCGATTCGAGAAAACCCTTCTACGAATTTCTGATAATAATCATCTAAGCCGAGAAAGCTACGTACTTCGGTCACTGATTTAGGTTGCACCCAGCTTTGAATAGCTTCAATCTTTGTCGGGTCAATAGATATTCCATGAATTGATACTACGTGCCCAAGGAATGTTACTTCCTTAAGCCAGAACTTGCATTTCTTTAACTTGGCATAAAGCTTGTTTTCACGAAGCTTTTAGAGTATCAGCCTCAAGTGTTGCTCATTATCTTCACTGCTTTTGTAATATATGAGGATGTCATCAATAAAGACGACCAAAAAGTGATCCAAATATTCCTTGAATACTCAGTTCATCATATCCATGAAGGCAGCAGGAGCATTAGTCAATCCAAAAGACATGACTAGGAATTCATAATGCCCGTACCTAGTTCTGAAAGTCGTCTATAGAATTTCATCGGTTCTAATCTTTAACTGATGATATCTGGAACGAAGATCGATCTTTGAAAAGAATTTGGCGCCTTGCAACTGGTCAAACAGGTCATCAATGCGTGGCAATGGGTACCTATTTTTGATGGTGACATGATTCAACTCCCGATAATCAATATAAAGTCGCATACTCCCATCTTTCTTCTTCATGAATAGAATAGGAGCACCCCAAGGAGAAGTACTAGGACGAATGAAACCGATGTCTAACAATTCCCGCAGTTGGGTCTTTAACTCATGAAGTTCAATAGGAGCCATTCGATATGGGGCTTTGGAAATGGGTTTTGTACCGGGTTCAAGGTCGATACAAAATTCAATTTCACGCTCTAGGGGTAGGCCAGGAAGTTTTTCAGGGAATACGTTAGGAAATTTATTAACAATAGAAATATCATTCAAAACTGAGGTATTTTTGTTTAAATCCGTGACATGAGCTAAGAAAGCTTGACATCCATTTTTTAATAAACGAATAGCTTTATGGCTTGAGATAACAGTGATTGATTTTAATGGTTTGGTTGCTTGAATTCGCATAATAGGTTGGTTAGGAATATGAAAGCTAACAACCTTACAAAAATAATCAATTTTTGCATGATGAGTAGTTAACCAATCAATCCCTAGAGTTACGTCAAATGCAAGTATTTTCAATGAAATAGGATCGACAGGTAATATGAGGGTACCTATTTGAACCAAACAAGACTTATAAACAGTGGATGTAATGAAGGTTTCTCCCAACAGAGTTTCAACAGATAAGTCAAAGTCTAATTTCTCCGGAGTCAAATTTAAACGTTGAGCGCAAGTAGGAGAAATAAAAGAATGGGTAGAACCGTTATCAAATAAGGTATAGACTTTGCTAGAGTTTATGATTAGCTTACCCATGATGACCTCGTTCGAGTTCCTCGCTTTCTGGGAGGTCACGACAAACGCTCTCCTCAACTAATGGGCTTTTGACTTTTTCGGATGGCCTTTGGTGCCTCCATCCTCGCTAGACTTGTCTTTGGTGCCACGACAAAATCGGGCTAGGTGACCTTCTCTTCCACAATTATAACACGCTTTTGGACGCATTGCATGATTTGATCGATGTGTCCCTCCCCTCTGCATTTGTAGCATATGATAGGTGGTCGTTCTCCTTCCTTAACAACGGGTGTTGGTACTGATATATTTCCATTATTGTTGAATATCCTCTTCTTGAAATGTCCACTCTTATTGTCTTGGCCATGATTACCACTGAAGTGGTTACCATTTCTGGCATGTTGATTCCCTCCACGTTTGTTGTCACCGCTTCGATGACTGCTACCACTGGTATTATCATTTTGGAGACTGCTCTCTCTTGGTTGGGTTGACTCATTATCGCACTCCAATAACTAAGCCCTATTCACAATATCTGAATATAAACAAAGTTTGTAAGAGATAATGTATTGACGTATCTCGAGTTTCAAACCTCTTATTAACATCTGCGTCATTCTCTCCTCATTATTAACTAAGTGGGATGAAAATCGGGACAACTCGGTAAACTTGGCTTCGTACTGCGACACGGTCATGTTGTTTTACTCTAGTTTAATGAACTCTACCTCTTTCATGTGACGAATACTTTTGGGAAAGTACTTGTCGTTGAACAGTTCTTGGAACTTCTCCCAAGACATCTTCAGTGCGGCAGGTTGAGTACGCTTTATAGATTCCCACCACTAATGCGCCTCTGCCGCATGACACGAAGGTGGAAAAGGAACCTTTTGCTCCTCGGAGCATCCCAAGACATCAAATATCTTGTTGATCTACTTTATCCACGTCTCCTACTTAAGTGGTTTTAGCTTCCAAAACTCCCTGGTTCCGTGATCCTTAAAATGCTTAATGCGGCATCAGGAGAGTTGCGCCAAAGTTTCCACCTGCATTTTGGATAGGAGCCACTCTCGCCTGATGTTGCATGAATTTCATAAAGCCTCTGAACATTTCATCGTTCATCATTTGATCGGTGTTGTTGTTTGCATGAGGATTGGTGCCTTCCTGATGCTCATTATCCTAATTATTGATCTGTGGTGACTCAACGGTCTTCTGTGCTTCATTGCTATTCTCAACATTCTCAGATGTCATTTTCAAATATTGCCACAAAACAAGGGTTAATTGACATGTCACATATTATCCCTATACTCTGACCGACCAATTAAATACCAAATAACTTAGGTAGGTCATACTAGCGAAGGAATTCCCCATCTCTCCCCTCCTAGTTCTTGTCTCACATCTCAGCCAGGGATCATATCCCTAGGCTTTGATACCAACTGTGGCGCCCCCAAAATAGGTATACATCACCCATCTTGAGTCGCCAAATACATGGTACAAAAATTCAAATACAACTTAACAATACAATTGTCATGTAAAATACGACAAAACATAAACTGAGAGTTCTAATACGAATATTATCATCTAGACAGTATTCAAACTCAAATGGAGTTCTAAATACATTTATTATCACACTATTTCACAGAATAGTGAGGACTACTAATGCAATCATCTAGACCGTCACTCCATTCCCCAACTAGTCCCAGCTATATTCTCATTTCCTGAAGAGAACAATGAAAGCAAAGGGTGAGCTCAACTAGCCCAGTAAGAAATATTATGACTAAGATAATGCAGAATAAATTATCGTTAGCCTTCAACAGTGTTAAACTGATAAAATATAATAAACATCAAGTTTAACTGCAACAGAATAAGTAATTCATTAGAAGAGTCAAGTAGAGCATGAAATCTACTATCTTCTATGATTTAAAAGGTTTTTCATCACTTTTATCGCTGAGACTCAGCTTAATAAATAATCCACATCATTGAATCACCCCTACACTATGGCTAAGGATATTCTTTAATATCACGACCACAACTTATCCATGCACTACGGGCCAAGGATATTCGTGTATTCGTCATTGGTCATGATCATGCCAACAACTGTCCATCAATGCACTACGGGCCAATGAGGACTTTTACCACATCATTTGTAACATTACGGTTATGATTATACTGAATAATCCCTGGTCATAATCATACCAAGTCCATCTATGTACTACAGGCCACAGATGACTTTCAACATAATATAAACATGAGGATTATGACAATGATATAAGAATTCAATAAAACAAGTTCAAGGATAAATTTTTAAAAATTTATAATTTAATTTATCCAGAAATCAATAACGTCCAAATTGTCAACATGATACTGCTTTGTTGAGTAAAATTCAAGAATATGTTGGGCTTCGGCATAGAAACGCACAGCGGAAATTAAAATTTTAAAGCAATTTCCGAAACCCAAAACAGGATCCATGCGAAAATCAATTAATTCGGAGGTTTAGAGATTATACCGGATATAAACAAAAAATGAGAATCAAAGCATCAACCTCGAATCTCCAACGCAATACAAACCGATTAAGCGCTCTACTAAGATCCATATTTGAACGCCGCACGAACAGTGAACGATTCTGCAATAAGAAGGACTTCACATCTTAGCCACCAAAAAGGAATGGATTTTTTGAAACTGTTTTCTCTCTAGTCTCTCTAAAATGGCTAGGTTTTTCAATTATGATATCTTACCCTAAGTAGTGCTATATCATATCATATATATAGTAGTTAAAAGAATTAATCAAATCAAAACCTAATTTTATAAAATCCGAATTTATATATATATATATATCTTAATTAAGTCTTACTTAATTAATATACATATATACAAATTATCCTTTTAATTTAAATTAAGTGATTTAAATACTATTAATCATATTAATATATTTAAATCCTTAAAATTTAAATTAATTCCCTTTAAATAACGCTTATATGTGTGTGACCTATAGGTTATTATTACGTTGGCAATAATTTTAAAATCATATTATAAAATTATAAACAAAGGAGCGACATCTAGTAATGCATCATCGCTACCCAAGTAATAATAAGATCGATGATTCGATGCAACCTTTTTGTGACCAATGTTTCAATGTAATTTAATCCTTTTAACCTTAATATCCTATATTAAACTCGAGTCATGGAATGTGTCATACTCTTCATAATTTAATCTGAAGTTTTCTTGATCAATGAGTAGACTATATGAAACAAATCACTATTTGAGCATGGCCATGCATTTTATAGTCCTACTCAATCAAGAGGCCTATGGATATCACCCATAATATATATAGGATGGTTAAATTCCATCTAGATCACTCATATTTCTCACACGATTAATGATGAACCCAATAATCACCTTTATAGTCCACCTATTAAAGGTGACATTTGATGATATCAAAGTACATAAATTCTCGTAGTAGTAATATAGCGATTCCGTGCCCGGAGGACCATTACATCATTGTCACTATGAGAATTGCTAATGACACTTCGCATAATGCTCCATATAGAATTCTCATGGTGGGTCCGTCCAAAGACAATCGTTCTCTAACATGTACCTATGCATTGACTTAATATCTCATATATTTATGACCAATGAGATTTGGTCATCAATCATCCACATACTTAGTCTCAATGCATCATTGTTGTCCCATCAACAATGATACTCGACTAAGGGACATTTAAGAACACTGATACTAATGGTAATATATAATCTCATGTTCAAGTCACATACTTGAAACTATATAATTTGTATCACTATTCTAAGGAATTTTATTATGTTAAAAATTATATTACGCAGTAAATAAAACCATAATAAAATCATATATTTATTCAATCAAATATAATATCAAAACGTTAAGCAATTATATCAAATAATTGGCCTCTAGGGCATAAACTCTAACAGAATAATATTGTACCAAAAATAATTTGGACCAAAACGGATCAATTTTTATCATGAATAGTACCCCAGGTGAATAGTACTCGAGTGAATAGTACCCCATGAATAGTACTTTGGGAATAGTAACCCCGTGAATAGTACTCCGGCATGAAAAAGTTAAAACTTATCAAGAATGCTTAGGATAATATTTCCATGAAAAGATACTGGATAAAGCGCAAATATCAAGGATATTCTACTAATTTCATGGAGTTTAGAAGCCAAAACTTTAACAAAACGAGTATAGAATTTGAAATCTGAAACGAAATAATATTACTTACATACTACAGAGTATGGAAGAAAATATTATTTCAAGCGAATATTGAACAAAAATAACATCCCTTACCTTGAAAAGAAGAGTATTCCAACTGGTATAGCGGGGATATTCTTGAAGAAAACTTTCACTATTTTCTAAACTCAAAGCTTTCTAAAACTCAAAAGAAATACGCTCAATATTATAGAAGAAGAATTCTCTGATTCTAGTGTGATTTTCAATTCTAACTAAGCATTCTATTTGTAGGAGATTGGAAAGGATACTATGCAATAAAATATTCTAATAAAATGAAAACTTTTAAATAAAATATATTATATATATTATATATATATATAAGTTCACTGGCTATCACCCCCGTGAACCACCGTCCCCTCCACATTATCATGCTTTACTTATATAAACATATATAATACACATATATTATAATAAAACAATAGTAATCCCATGTTCCCCTCCCACCCCCTTCCCCTTCCTACGACATTACCACCCATATTCAATATTTAATATATATATATATATATATATATATATATATATATATATATATATATATATATACAAAATTGAGATAACTTCTCCTATTATTTTGAAAAATGGGTAAATAGGGTGATCTATAAAATACGCCAAAATTTACATCAAATACTTCATAAAAATCTCCTCAATATTTTTAACAACATTTATCATCATTATTATAATTCACAATATTTAACAACCAGGACATTCCCTGGAAAGATGGGACTTTCCAATAAGGATTTCTCCCTATTGGCGCGCATTTAAGTGACCAAACCTCTCCTTGACAGAACTTCTAGACATTGTCAATATTGCAAATAATAATATTAATAATTTTGTCGTCTCAATTATTGATTTAATAATATAAAATATTATGCAAATGATACTGTGACAATAATTGAATCAATAATATGAGAGATATGATGTAGCAATTATGTAGTAATAATTGAGTATAACTGAGTGAGTTCTCACGTAAGCATCAATAATCAATATCGTGTGCTACTATGCAACCACGCATATTACTGTACTTTTAACACCTGTTATTTCAACAGTTAACGGTAAAACTTCCGCCATTATTTTCATAAAAAGATAATTCTGTCGTTTTCTAACTCCGACAATAATTTCTTTGTGGGGTCCGCCAATGATTGTGTCATCGTATTAATATTCCCTGTTAAAACGAATATTTCCCAACCAATCGAATATTATATAACAACTTACGTACTTTGCAAAATTTATAAATATTACCCACAACTATAACATTATATCAAATTCACTCCATAATATTCAAAAATGATATTTGTAGAAAATTCATCTTTATTCATAAAAGTTGGGGTCTTACAATACAATAGACAACAAGTTTTATATTAACAACTGCAGTGGAAACAACAATTCATTAGAAGAGTTAAGTAGAGAATGAAATCTACTATCATCTATGAATTTAAAAGTTTATCATCAATATTTTATCCCTGTAACATCAATCAATATAAATCATGAATCAAATATTCATTTTTTCACTACGGGCCAAATATATTTATCAAAAAATCATTCATCTTTGCACTACAGGCCAAAGATATTCAGTTATATCATCATTTAAGACTGAGGATGATGAAAAATATTTTAAAGAAAATGAATCCAATGAGATAAAAGAACAAATATTAAGGATCCGTACTTCGACTTATCCATGTTCAAAAATACTCCATAATAAACTATTTTGGATCAAAATTCAAAAATGAAGATCAAAACATAGATCCAATCAAAGATAGGAACCATAACAGACAATCTTGGACACAGAAAAGAAAATTTAATTTTTCTGTGAATAGTGTCGATAAGTGAATAAAGGTCATATATCGTTAATAGTGTCGTATACGTGAATAGTAACTCCGATACTAAAAGGTAGAAATTCCACAAGAAAAATCATCATGCTTCGTGAATAGTACTCATGAATAGTAACTCATGAAGAGTAACTCGTTAATAGTTACTCATGAATAGTAACTCCGACATGAAAAGATAAGAATTTTACAAGAAAAATCTTACCAATATTCCAGTATAATGATATTGAAAGAAATAACATCCCTTACATCAAAAGAATAGTACTTCTGGTTGAAATATCAGATATAACGCTGAAAGGAACTTGCACCATATAATAACACTCAAAGTATCAAAATACTCACAAGAATACACTCGATAATATAGAGAGGGAAAACTTCAGTTTCTGGTGTGATTTTCAATTCTAACCTAAGCACCCTATTTATAGGAAAATGCTTAGAACACCAAAGTAGAAAATTTAATAAAATAATAATATTTATAAAAAAAATTCACGCCCACCTCTTGAATCTGAATCCAGATCATTTACCACACATGTGGGGCCCACCAATAATGAAAAACATGTTTTTATCATTTAATACAACAAAATGAATTCAAACCCAATATTCTGGAACTTCAATAATTCATAATAAATAGCCCTTTTATCAGAAAAATTCAAATCTTATGTCCATTCCATAGGAAATTTAATTCTCTACAACTTTGTACAAGAATGTTTTTCCAAATTACAAACGAAAAATGACCGAAATCCACATACGGGTGATTTTGCAGGCTGTGATCAAATTTCAGTCAAAATGGGGTCCATCGACACACAAAACATGTGTTAAACATATTTTGTAACAAAAATACTCTTCCTCCTCATTTATTCATATATCACACATTCATTGTAAAAATATCACCATTATTATATTATTATAATATAATAATATATTTAAATGAATTATTTTATCAGAAAATATAAAATATCAATTTTCAACAATTGTCACATTAAAAATTTTCTTCATCTATATCCACATAAAATGAATATTTTCCTTATCATATAAATCAATAATTAATTATTCACAAATAATATTATAGAATCATAATACGGACAACCGTGTCGCTCTAGGAAAGGGGGCTTTTCAATAAGGATTTCTCCTTCTTTGGTAGCGCTTAATTAGGTGACCAAACCTCTCCTTGCAGATGTAACTTTCTTGACATTGCCAATAATGTTATCTAATAATATTATTAAAATAATATGAATTATTGATCTGATAATGAAAAATGATGTGTAGTAACAATTATTGAAACAACAATAATATAAAATATCAACGTAGCAATTGTTGAATCAATAAAATAAAATATTGAACATTAATTACTGTAACAATTATTGAGTAGTGCTTTCTTACGTAAGAATCAACAATTGGTGTAATACCGTGTAATACTATGTTTTAACCAATAGGATATTCCAACAAAGCAGTGTTAACTTGAATAACTGTGCTGATTATTTATAAAAGAACTTATACTTGTCGTTTTCTTCATCCAATCGCTTTCCGTTATGGGGCCCACAAAAGGCTGTGCCATCGTACGAATATTCCCTGACAGCAAGAATATTCCACGACCAACCGAATATTCCCCGACAAGAATGAATATTTTATAAGCACTTGCTTATTTAAAATATTTGCATATTTTACCCATAACTAACCACATTAATCAAATCAACTCCTTTACTATTTCAAAATAATAATTAGAGAAATTAAATACTTATTTATAAAAAGTTGGGGTCTTACAATGTCATTCGCTTTGGTGAGCGCCAGACGACATGTGGACCGTATTGGAGAGTATGACTGGGGCTCCTACACCTTCGCCTATTTCCTCAAGGGTATGCGCATGCGTTCGCAGGGCTTGACGGAGGCTTGGCTAGGATTTTACCCATTTCTGCTGGTTTCTCTTTTGATTTCCCATGTACAGGTTAAGAGTGTTGACTGACAGTAGATGTGTGCCTTTATGTTGGCAGTTCTGGGCCTATGAGAGGCTCCAATGTTTGCGTCCTGTGAGTGTGCTAGGCTTGGAGACCTATCCACGAGGATGGCGATGGCATCATTCCATACTGGCGGAGGTCCCTATAGCTGAGGGTTTCACTCATTGTCGCCTACAGCTGGAGTTATTGACAGCTGATGCCTTTACTTGGATTCCCTATTATGGGGAACACTTGGCTATTGGTTTTGAGG
Organism: Panax ginseng; assembly: GCA_020205605.1. Taxonomy (NCBI): domain Eukaryota; kingdom Viridiplantae; phylum Streptophyta; class Magnoliopsida; order Apiales; family Araliaceae; genus Panax; species Panax ginseng. The sequence goes on along the minus strand of CM035149.1, from coordinate 53,845,434 downwards.
ATGGATACCCGACTGGTGTCGAGTATGTGATTTCTACCCGTATGATTTCTATCTTTATAAATGGAGGATGTGAGCTCTACTTAGGAGAGTACGCTATTAGGAGCACCACAGGAGAGATTTGTATACCGATCTTGCCTCTTACCAGGCATTATTGGCCTGTATCAGAGTCACCCATCATTGATATCCCCTTGATGGGGGTTGACGGTTTTACACTATCAGAGGGTCCACATACCCAGGCTACGTTCCAGTATTGGTGGTCCCCTCGTACCATCGGAGCCCAGACCTGCACCACTCAGTTCATGAGGGATATGGTTCCTGGATCCGTGATGGTGACAGATTGGATGGTCTGTGTCAGATATCCGACTCATTTGACACAGATTGACAGTTTGACCATAAGTTGGATCGGGCACATTTCTTTATCCGGCACTTGGGCAGAGATCTGATAGAGGCAGATACATTTGATCCTTCCAGCTTAGGAGCTGGCCCCTAAGATGACCCATATGGATTTGTCGGTGTAGATCCTCTATTGTGTAGGCCTGACATCCCCGTAGATGGAGATCTAGTGACTCATGAGGAGTTACATCAGGTGGACAGGATTGATGATGTAGACATTGACACCATTGTCTTCTTCTGATGTATGTTTTCATTATATCTTTTGATAGGCCTATGTTAGATACTGGGTGGTTATGCCCCATTCTCGCTATATCTTTTGATAGGCCTCTATTAGTAGTTGGGCGTTTGTGCCCCATTTCCCTGTATTTTTAGATGTACAAAGATGTATTAGATGATGATGTACTTAGGAATGTATATAATGTTATTCCCTACATCATAATGCCATCTATTGTTCATCATGCATGTATTATGTTATGCATATGTATGTATGTCTAGAGATATTCAGCATTGACCCATGGATGGTCTTATAACATGGCCCATACAGATGTCTTGTTTGATAGTTAGCCGTATTGATCATACCCCACCAGTATTGGTGGCATCCCGTCTGAGATCGTGGTATGATAGTATGTCACCTCGAGACAGGATGACTGCAGATCAGCTACTACAACATTCCATGACCTTACTGATGTTTCAGGTTCCCGCAGGCTTTGTAGAGGGTATGCTGGAGCACTGGATACCGGAGAGGCAGATTTTCCGGTTTGGTATCCATGAGTTAACTCCTACCTTAGAGGAGTATGCACGGTTGACGACACTGCCATTGGACAGACCTTGCGTGCGGATGGCTAACGGCGATATGAGCCGGTAGTTTATGACCCTTACCGGGTTGAGGCGTAGAGTAATACAAGATGAGATCACATCCAGCCACGTGGTATCCCAGCATTTTTTGATGGACGGATTTGTCTCAGAGGATAGCTATACACGACACTCTGGGGATTTTACCATGCTAGAGGATCATTAGCATTTGGCCAGAGAAGATATACTACTACTGTGCGTATTGTCATATGTGTCTATGCCACGGTACATGGATGAGTTAGACATTGGCGTCATTATGGCGGTGAGAGCGCTCAGGGAGGGTCACACCATTGTGCTGATGATTGTAGCATAGACGCTGAGGTCAGCCACATATTGCAGTACCTACCCTGCAGGGGTATTCACAGGTAGTTCAGTCATGTTGTATGTGTGGTTTGTGTCACACCTGAGATCGATTGGCACTTTTAGACGGCATGGGTATTGTTTTACCCACGAGATAGCCATGTCGTACTCCTTTCAGCCTACAGAGTGTATAAATCCTGCATCTTGGTCCGTTTTCCTAGCAGGGATCGTAGATCCATTTAACATTCTTTCGTGTACAGGGCTTAGTTAACCCTACAAATTCATTACTCATGCTCCTGGCATGGATTATCTCCCTCTAGCTGGTTTAAGGGGCATGACTACTTACCACCCACTGGCTATGATGTCACAGTTTGACCAGTTCCAGGACTTCCATCCTTTTGAGGGGGCTTTGAGTTAGTGTTTGGATTCTCGCCACTTGTCAGCAGAGGATATATAGATCCAGGGTTTATGCCTATTAGGATCAGCGTGAGCTAGCTACATTTTCTGTTAGCCATCCGGGCTATTCAACAAAGTATTCTGCATGGATGGAGACAGAGATAACATCGGCTGCAGTAGTATCCACAGTGTCAGAGATTGATTCTAATGATGGGGAGCCCACATAGGACATTAATCTTCCCACCAAGGAGGAGCCATTCACTGGGTTTCCAGTAGCTCTTGTAGATTCTCCCAGTATGAGTGCTACTGTGATCCAGCATTCAACACAATATTTAAAGCAGAGTCTTCCTCTGATGACCTTTGAGAGAGATCAGACTAGGGCCTTAATGTTGACAGCTCTTGATGGGAGAGATGTCGCTTTATTGGAGAGAGAGAGAGAGAGGAGGCTATAGCTCATAGAGACACCGCTATTATAGAGCGGGATGAGGCCAGATCAGCCAGAGATGCCTTAATTGTTGAGCGGGATGCTGCCCTATCTGCCCGGGACATAGCCGTTATAGATAGTACTACAGTGAGATTCCTTACTACTGGAATGCTTGCCGAGATGAGTCCATCTATTGTAACGCCCGAGAAAATCAGATTTATATGAGAATTAAATTTTTATTTGATTATGTGAATTAAATGAATTTAATTGATTATTTATGTGAGTAAGCTATGTGAAGGTCGTTCAATGACCTAGAATGTGTGAATATGGTTAGTATTCTGGCTGTGTGCTAGAATTAATTGTTTTAAATTTCCAAGATGACAATAAATGTTTTCCGAGATATTCCCGTAAAAACACTATTCATCCGTTTCTGCTTGGGAATTAAGTTTGAAATTTTCGAGAAATGCGTAATGATAAAATATAAAGACGTGACGAAATATTTAATAATATTTTATTTATAGCAAACATTGTTTTCGCCTGCGGACTTAAAACCTAAGGGTTGAGAATAATAATTTCCGAGAAGGAAATGAGATTCGTATAATGAATTACGATAATGATTATGCGTACGTTATACGATTGTGATACGATTTAGTATACGAGTATATTATGAAGATTAATACGAAGTACAATATGATTATAGTACGAGTATTATACGAAGAGCATACGTTAATCATACGTGTAAAATACGATTGGTGTAATGAACTTTGAGTTTAGGACTTAGTATAATCCAATTGAGTTTGGATTATATCAAGCCCAAAGAATTATGAGTTAAAGCCCAATGTTAGGATTAATTAAGCCCGATCCAAAAAACCGAATCGTGGGTCAAACCAGTGGGTCACCGAATGGGTAAAACTCATGGGGATGACCCATGGGCATGTGGGTTGGCCACTTGATGGACAAGTAAAGTGATCTACTTTATCACCAAGTATTTTACTTGGTGATGAAGTGGTGAATAGTAAGGAGGTGGGGAGAAAAGACCTTTTTGCCCTCCATTTGATTTGCCTATAAAAGAGAAGCTCATGTTGGTTATTTTTGGTTTTCCAAGAGTCATCCAACATATATTGAGAGAGAGAAATAGCTAGAAACAAGAGATCTTCTCACTTTGAAGCAAAAACATTAGAGTTTTAGCAAGAATACCAAGATCGTAAAGGTAATATTCCCTTAATAATAGTTTTCCATCCCTTTTAATTTCTTTGTTATAAAGAATCATAAATTGGTGGAGCATGCCTCCTATGGAGGAATAAGGTTGGCTTGTAAATTGTAAAACCTTTATAAGTCATGTGTAAATGTAAATCATAATGGTTTACGTAAGTTTAAACCGTAGAAATCATTGAATAATGAACTTGGTTGTTGATGGACAAATTGAACACCATCACTATTAGAATATGTGCATCTTTCTTGGTTAGGATATAGATATAAAATCAATGGAGTGTTCCATTTGATTTGGAATTTAGAACAATAGTAACGAAGTTATGGCGAATTTTACGGAATTAGACGTTAAACGTCGAAAACGTAACAATTCCGGATTAGTAGTCGAAAGTTGCTGTGAGACTTGAAAATGTTGGTTTTCAATGTCAACACATGAGATAGGGTATTTAAGAGTCGTGGACTCAAGAATCGTTGGATTCCGACTTAAAATGAAGAAAACGAGTATTGAACGCTGAATAACGTTTAACAAACACTCGAAAATGAACTTAGTAGTGAATTTTGAGTTAACGGATTCAAAATTGTAAAATTCTTATATGAACGCGTAGAGTATGTAAAATGGGTGTTATAGGCTTTTGAACAAACCAAATCAGACTTATAATGAAGAAGTTATGAAGTCAAGAAATTCACTAAAATTTTTATCTATAAAAAATTTTTGGTGCTTTAGGTCTCAGCAGCGGCCTTGACACAAGGCTTGCTTATTGTGCCTCTTGTGACCGTGCAGTGCATGTGTATTACCCTCTTGAAGAGTGGTGCCATTCATAATTCATATAAGGGAGTTTCATGCCGCAGCTGCTTGGACCAGGCTTAGCTTCAGAAACTAACCCGTTCTGACTCCGATGTGTTGCATAGAAAAGACCCATGTGCATGACCGCAAAGTTAGGGAATTGTTAGACAAGTTAGGTTTTGAATTCAATTATTTCAAGAACAATATGAGATGAGTTTATATACTTAATCAATATACTAAAACTATTCCTAGGTTACATATAATCGTGTATATGGTGTATAACTTAGGAATTGTACTCGAGTTGTGAGTATAATAACAAAGAACACGAAGTGTTAATAATAAACCATGAACAGTAATCGACATTGGTACTTCACCAATGATGATTGAGTTCGATTAATAATGTAAGATCGTTAACAAAAGGGGATGAAGGGTAGTAAGTCGAATTGACATTATTAATGAAATAAAGTCAACTAAGACATAGAAGAAAAGAAGTTGGTAGAAACAATGTGATTGATTGTTTGGTAGCTAATTATAGTGTCTTATGTGAATATATCATGTAGATTACGTAAAAAGTTGAGAAACGATTCGAATAAATTATTTGAAGGCGCTTGAAGGCAAGTTTTCTTAACAATTGTCTAACCTTCGTGTTAGTCGAGTTTTCTGTGATTCATTGTCTTGAGTTGCATGAATGATTTTTAAAGAAAGGTCGATGCCAGGTTTAACTCGGCTAGACTATTAAGTAAGAGATAGATTGATTTGTATACATATCTTTCTATATATAAATGATAACGCTATCCTATGCCAAGTATTTGATACAGGATTCAAAGGTAAGTTTGTCTATGAACAAACAAAAGTATTTTTCATCGATTATTACGATGGGCATGCGAGTTTGCCAAAACTTAAACGTAAATATGTTTAACGGATGAATGTTGATCAACATAAGTACTATAAATTTGATCACCTAGAAGTGCTCGTAAGTAATCTTGGATGTACAACCTTAGTGTTGTGATGTCCTTTTCAAGTATGAAAATAGAAAGATATTGTTCATGGTCTTTTCGACCGGTTCAGAATTCCTAAACTATTATATACTTTGGGAATTGAGATTATGAATTGTTGAGTATTGATGTTTCATAATACTTCATGACTATTTGTTCAGTTATGGAAGATTTTCATATAATTCACGAATGTGGTATTGATATTATTCTTTGTTAGACTTGCTGAGCTTGTTATGCTCACTTCTTGCGTGAATTATATGATTGCAGTTAAAGCCGAGCATACTGAGAATGCTAAGAGAAATAAGGGCAAGGCCAAGATGGATAGTTAACCATCTTGTAATAGATTAGTATGATTGTATGTATTATACTTATAAACAACAAATGATGTAATCGGTTTATGAACACAGGAAAAGGATTTCACTTTGATTGTAATAAGAAGATAGTAATTACATTCATTATGTTGTGTTTTCAATGGAATGATTGTATAGTTATGAGTCTGCAATGTAGCACCATATATGCTCGGGTTGGAAGATACCCAAATTTGGGGGCGTCACAGGTTGGTATCAAAGCATTAGGTTATAAAACTTAAGGGGGGAAGAACCTTAGGCTAATAACCTCGTAAGGAAGGTAAAGTCCAAAGAAAGAAATTCGAGTCGAATGAATTAATAAGGTATTGAGAAAACTTAGTACCGAAAGATTTAAAAGATGGAAATTAATCCTAAATAAATTAAATGTGATTTGTGCTTATACTATTGTGTATTATGTACTAATCAACATGTTATGTGTTTTGTAGATGTCAAACGATAGCTTGATGTATAGAGACATTCACGTGGTGAGTGAAGAGTCAGTGAACCAAGTGGAGATTGTACCTATGCCCGTTAAGGCGGAGAATGCAGTTAGTGGTTCTAGAAGATTCTGATCCAGAAGAGTACATTTCTGGGGAGGATTACTCTGAGGAAACAATGGGAATAACATCATATCTGAATATGATGATAGATGTGGAGGAGGATATGGAGGTAACATCGATTAATACGGTGGTACCTACTTAGGAGTCAACACCTCCAGATGCAATGAGATCATTGTATCTGGCAATGCTTGATAGGAATGTGCATCTGCGCACTGTGGTGTGCAGACACACGAAACGAGGAGATTACCACCTATATGAGGCGAAGGAGTCTGCAGAGGGCATTTTGAGTCGAAAGCACGATGAGAAAGTGCTGATGACGGATAAAGGCGAGGATTATAAGGAAGAGGTAGTGAGAGCTTGAAAAGAAACTGGTTGAAAAAGACCAGAAGATTGCTAGGATGTCGTACATCCATGAATGTGCTCACGAGGATTTCAAGCTGAAAATTTGCTTGTTATTCTATTGAGTCAGGGCAGACTCGACATACGATTAGTCGAGATATTATTTCGATTTTAGCAAATCAAAAACATGAGAATGCCGTAAAAAAGCGATGTTAGTAGATCATTAGATCTTTTTGGTATATATGTAGTAGTGACGTAAAACCCTCTTTTGTATAATTAAAGGGTAGTCTTTTGTAAATCCCAATTTTTGTAGAAGTCAATAATGGGATAGTAATGTAATAGCTTTTTGGCTATGGAAACAAAGTGTAAATAGTTTTGACTATGAAAGCATATTAATATAATGAAGTTTTTGTTTAATGTGCTTGTTGTGGTATGAGTTGTTATTTGAGAATGATAACCAAGTAGTTAAATAGATAATAATGAAACTTTATTTATTTAATCGAAATTATGTGCCCAAGAAGGAGACAACGTAACCAAGAAAGGTGAGTCTCATAATGAAAATCGAGGGGTCCTAATAACCCTATGCAAGAGTTCATTAATTTATTAATGACAACATTTAACCAAGTTGGGGAGGAATTCCTAGTAGCACCTAGGGTAGCTAGAACAACTACCTTTAAAGAATTCAAAAAGTGTGGGTCCTCCGGAGTTCCGAGAGAACGATGGACCCTTAGAAGCCCGAACATGGGTAAAAGAGATAGAAAGCGTTTGTTATTACAAACGTGGGTGAGGCAAAAAAGACTTCTTTTGTGACTTACATGATGAAAAAGGGGAGGCCAACTACTGGTGGGAAGCTCACGGGGTGGGGCTAGAATAGAAAGCGATTACATGGGAACAGTTCAAGAAGGTATTCTTGAGAACTACTTCCCTACTAGCATGCAAGGTAGAATGGAGATTAAGTTCTTGGAACTTAAACAAGGATATATGATAGTTCCCGATGCTGCAGCCAAATTCAATGAATTGGCGAGATTTGCTCCACATCGGTGGACATAGAGAGAGAAAGGCTCAGTAGGTTTGAGCGGGGGCCTAAAACCTTGGCTCTATGATAGAGATTTTGGTGTTTGAGTGCTTCCTATGGGACCATTCTAGAAAAGGCGATAATAGCTAAAGTTGGTGGTGAGGCGTTGTCTCAGTACCACAAGGAAAGAAAGAACAAGAATAAAGTAGAGGGAGGAAATAAGGCAGAAGTTACCAGTGGTAGTGGCACTATGCCAAAGAGGAAGAGCTTTAACCCTGGAAATACTGGGGTGAAACAAGGAGATCCTAAGCGTAGGATGGTGGCATGCAAGACATGTGGAAAGACTCATTTAGGAGTCTATTTAAAGGGGAAATCAGTTTGTTACAACTGTGGGAAGGAGGGACCTTTATCACCCAACTGTCCTAACCCTAAGAAAAATCATGGGTGTTTTGTTTGTGGATCGTTGGACCACATGGCAAGAAATTTCCTGAAGAAAGGGTTAGAGGGAAATAAGGGTTCTAGTAGTGGTAAATTAGCCATTACTGGACCAACACCATCGGTGGGTAGACCCTCATTGCGTCGTTTAATATGATTTGTCCAAGATGCGGTTGCATCATCGGATGTAATGCGGTATCATTCGATCAATGAAATAAATGCTTATATGTTATTTGACTTTCGGGTGCTACTTGTTCTTTTATAGCATGTGGATTTGCTAAGCGATTAGGTTTAATCCCTGAAAAGTTAGCAATACCTTTAGACGTTAAGGTAGCAAATGAAGAGATAATCCCCATTGAACATATTCATAAGGATTGTTGCGTAAATATTAGAGGTAATAAGTTATCGGTAGATTTGGTACAATAAGGTTAAAAGAATTCATGTAATTCTTGGTATGGATTGGTTGATTAACCATAAGGCTATAATAGATTGCCATAGGAAAAGTGTGAACCTTGACTTTCTAAGAAAACCAAGGTAGTGTTCTTGATGATAGTAAATCAAGAGACGCTCTTGTTGTCTATCGATGACACAAGCTAGAAAGATGTTAAGAAAGGGGTGTGTAGGTTATCATGCCATGCCATGTTGTGGATACCCAAAGAGTGGGAGCATCCTTGGACCAGATACCTATAGTTCAAGAGTTCGCGGATGTATTTCTGGAGGAATTACTGGGTATTCCACCGGATAGGGAGGTTGAGTTTGTGATTGATCTGTTACCGGGTACGACACCAGTTTCAAGGGCACCATATCGGATGGCGCCAGTTGAGATGAAGGAGTTAATGGTTCAATTACAAGAACTATTAGACAGGAAAGTACATTCAACCGAGTGTGTCTCCCTGGGGAGCACCGATATTGTTTGTAAAGAAAAAGGATGCGTCGTTACGACTTTGTATCGACTATCGAGAGTTGAACAAGTTAACGATTAAGAATAAATACCCATTGCCCAGGATAGATGACCTATTTGATCAGTTTAAAGGGGCAAAGTATTTTTCTAAAATAGATTTATGTACGGGGTATCATCAGTTAAAAGTGAGGACGGAGGATGTACCTAAGATGGCGTTCAGAACTCGTTATGGTCATTCTGAGTTTACGGTGATGTCGTTTGGGTTGACTAATCGCTGCCAACCATTTATGGATATGATGAATAGAGTGTTCAAACAGTATTTGGACAAGTTCGTCGTAGTGTTCATTGATGATATTCTAGTCTACTCTAAGACGTTAGAAGATCATGCTGAACATTTAAGGATAGTGTTGGAGACACTACGGAAGGAAAAGTTGTATGTGAAATTCACAAAGTGTGAATTTTGGCTTGAACGAGTGCAGTTTCTAGGACATGTTATTGATAAAGATGGCATTTCCATGGATCCAGCAAAAGTAGAAGCAGTTAATGAGTGGGAGCAACCAAAAATGCCAACTGAGGTTCGAGAGTTTTCTGGGGTTAGCGGGATACTATAGAAGGTTCATCCAGGACTTTTCTAAAATAGCTACTCCGCTGACAAATTTGACAAGGAAGTCGGTGAAGTATGTGTGGACTAAAAAATGTGAGAACAGTTTTCAGGAACTAAAGAAGAGGTTAAGTGAGGCACCTGTATTGTCTTTGCCAGATGATACATGGAATTTTGTAGTGTATAGCGATGCTTCGCATAGAGGACTGGGTTGCGTGCTCATGCAGCATGGCAAGGTCATTGCGTATGCGTCACGTCAATTAAAGGATTATGAGAAGGCCTATCCTACTCATGATCTAGAATTGGCATCTGTAGTTTTTGCCTTAAAAATATGGAGGCATTATCTATACGGTGAAAAGTGTGAGATATACACGGACCATAAAAGTCTAAAATATATCTTCACACAAAAGGAGTTGAATATGAGGCAGAGAAGGTGGTTGGAACTAATAAAAGATTATGATTGTGATATCTTATATCATCAGGGAAAGCAAATGTAATAGCCGATCGCTAAGTAGGAAGGGTAGAGAAAAACTATCGATGTTAACGACTCGAGAATGAGTTAGTATCGATGATGGAAAGGATGGAATTAGAAGTTAAATTACCGGGATGAAGCGGAGGAGATGTTATTTTCCATGGAGACTCAACCCACCATAGTGGAGCGTGTTAAGGAAGTGCAATTGAGCAACGAGGAATGCGAAGCATATGAAGAAGAGGATAGAAGATGAAGAAAAGACTAAGTATAACCTCGATAAGGAGGGATTACTTCATTTTGAAGGAAGAATTTGGGTTCCAAATAATTCCAATTAAAGGAGGAGATAATGAGTGAGGCCCATAGTTCGAGGTACTCGATACATCCCGATGAATACGAAGATGTATCAAGACCTTCGTCGAACTTTTGGTGGTCAAACATGAAAAGGGAGATAGCAGAATATGTTAGTAGGTGCTTAACTTGTCAGAAAGTTAATGCTGAACACCAACGACCTAGTGGATTGTTGCAATCATTAGAAATTCCGGAATGGAAATGGGAGCACATCACAATGGACTTTTTGGTGGGACTTCCAACAACAAGGAAAGGATACGATACTATTTGGGTGATAGTGGATCTATTAATGAAATCGGCTCATTTTCTACCAATAGGAGTTAGGTATATTCTAGAACAATTAGCTAAACTTTATGTCAAGGAAATTATTTCAAGACATGGAGTACCTGTTTCGATTGTGTCAGATCGTGATCCACGATTCACATCGAACTTTTGGAGGAGTTTGCAAGAGCAAATGGGAACGCAGTTGAGATTGAGTACGGCGTATCATCCTCAGACGGATGGACAATGTGAATGAATAATTCAAACGCTTAAAGATATGTTAAGATCTTGTGTTATGGATTTCAAAGGAAGTTGGGACGACCATCTACCGTTGGTAGAATTTGCGTACAATAATAGTTTTCATGCTAGTATAGGCATGCCGCCTTACGAAGCGTTGTATGGAAGGAAGTATAGGACTCCACTGTGTTGGGATGAAGTGGGTGAACGTCAGATGTTTGGACCTGAGTTGGTACAACAAACGGCGGACATGGTAAAGCTAATACGTACTCGATTGGTAGCGGCTCAAGATAGACAGAAGAAGTATGTCGATCCTCACAGAGAAAAGAGAGAATTCGATGTAGGGTCTTATGTTTTTTTGAAAGTATCACCTTGGAAAGGAAAGATACGTTTTGGAAAGAAAGGGAAGTTAAGTCCAAGGTTTATAGGACCTTTTAAAATTTTAAGAAGGGTAGGAGAGGTAGCTTATGAAGTAGCCTTACCTCCAGAAATGGAACGTATACACAATGTGTTTCATGTGTATGTCTTTATTTGTCCCCTATAAGCGGACTATAAACACGTAATAGAGTATGAATCTATCCAAATAGAGAAAGATTTATCGTATGAAGAACTTCCAATTCAAATTGTTGATAGGAAGGAACAAGTTTTGAGAAATAAGATAATACCTTCATGAAGGTGATATTGAGAAACCACAATCTTTGAAGAAGCAACGTGGGAACTTCGAAAAAGTAAAATGAAGGAAAATTTTCCTCATTTGTTTATGTAATTATAAGCGAGATTAAGGGGATAGAATCCTTATAAGGGGGAGAATGTAACATGAGAAAAATCGGATTTATATGAGAATTAAATTTTATTTGATTATGTGAATTAAATGAATTTAATTGATTATTTATGTGAGTAAGCTATGTGAAGGTCATTCTATAACCTAGAATGTATGAATGTGGTTAGTATTCTGTCTATGTGCTAGAATTAATTGTTTTGAATTTCCAAGACGAAAATAAATGTTTTTCGAGAAATTCCCGTAAAAACACTATTCATCCATTTCTGCTCGGGAATTAAGTTTAAAATTCCGAGAAACGCGTATGATAAAATATAAAGACGTGATGGAATATTTAATAATATTTCATTTATGGCAAACAAAGTTTTCACCTGCGGACTTAAAATCTAAGGGTTGAGAATAATGATTTCCGAGAAGGAAATGAGATTCGTATAATGAATTACGATAATGATTATGGGTAGGTTATACGATTGTGATACGATTTAGTATACGAGTATAGTATGAAGATTTAATACGAAGTACAATATGATTATAGTATGAGTATTATACGAAGAGCATACATGAATTATACGTGTAGAATACGATTGGTGTAATGAACTTAGAGTTTAGGACTTAGTATAATCCAATTGAGTTTGGATTATATCAAGCCCAAGTGATTAGGTAATCAAGCCCAAAGAATTATGAGCTAAAGCCCAATGTTAGGATTAATTAAACCCGATCCAAGAAACCGAACCGTGGGTTGAATCGGTGGGTCACCGAATGGGTAAAACCATGGGGGCCAACCCATGGGGATGACCCATGGGCATGTGGGCTGGCCACTTGATGGCCAAGTAAAGTGATCTACTTGATCACCAAGTATTTTACTTGGTGATGAAGTAGTGAATAGTAAGGAGGTGGGGAGAAAAGACCTTTTTGCCCTCCATTTGATTTGCCTATAAAAGAGAAGCTTATGTTGGTTATTTTTGGTTTTCCAAGAGTCATCCAACATATATTGAGAGAGAGAAATAGCTAGAAACAAGAGATCATCTCACTTTGAAGCAAAAACCTTAGAGATTTAGCAAGAATACCAATATCGTAAAGGTAATATTCCTTTAATAATAGTTTTCCATCCCTTTTGATTTCTTTGTTATAAAGAATCATAAATTGGTGGAGCATGCCTCTTATGGAGGAATAAGGTTGGCTTGTAAATTGTAAAACCTTTATACATCATGCGTAAATGTAAATCGTAACGGTTTACGTAAGTTTAAACCGTAGAAATCATTGAATAATGAACTTGGTTGTTAATGGACAAATTAAACACCATCACTATTAGAATATGTGCATCTTGCTTGGTTAGGATGTAGATATGAAATCAATGGAGTGTTCCATCTGATTTGGCATTTAGAACAATAGTAACGAAGTTATGGCGAATGTTATGGAATTAGACGTTAAACGTCAAAAAATGTAGAAATTCTGGATTAGTAGTCGAAAGTTGCCGTGAGAATTGAAAATGTTGGTTTTCAATGTCAACACGTGAGATAGGGTATTTAAGAGTCGTGGGCTTAAGAATCATCGGATTCTGACTTAAAACGAAGAAAATGAGTATTGAACGCTCAATAATGTTTAACAAACGCTCAAAAATGAACTAAGAAGTGAATTTTGAGTTAACAGATTCAAAATTATAAAATTCTTATATGAACGCGTAGAGTATGAAAAATGGATGTTGTAGGCTTTTGAACGGACCAAATCGGACTTATAACGAAGAAGTTATGAAGCCGGGAAATTCACTAAAATTTTTATTTGTAAAAATTTTTACGGTGTGATTGAGTCTAAGGCCATGGCGCACAATAACAAAATTTTGTTGTGTCGCAGCAACAATGTGCCATTGCATGATGTGATGACCTCTTTGAAGAGTGGCACCACAGCATCCATTCATATATAAGGAGTTTTTTCATGTGTGCGCCGGAACCGAGACTTAGCTCTTGTTATAAATATGCGCGCTGATTGTTGCATAGAAGAGAACCCTTGCCATGGCCGAAAAGGCGTGGGATTTGTTAGACAAGTTAGGTTTTGAATTCAATTGTTTCAAGACCAATATGAGATGATTTTATATACTTAATCAACATACTAAAACTATTCCTAGGTTACATATACTGGTGTATATGGTGTATAACTTAGGAATTGTATACAAGTTGTGAGTATAATAACGAAGAACACGAAGTGTTAATAATAAACCATGAACAGTTATCGACATTGGTACTTCACCAATGATGATTGAGTCCGGTTAATAATATAAGAGAACGTTAACAATGAGCGGATGAAGGGTAGTAAGTTGAATTGACATTATTAATGAAATAAAATCAAACTAAGACATAGAAGAGAAAAGAAGTTGGTAGAAATAATGTGATTGATTGTTTGGTAGCTAATTACAGTGTGCTATGTGAATATATCATGTAGATTCTATAAAGACTGAGAACAGTCGAATAAATTATTTGAAGACGCTTGAAGGCAAGTTTTCTTAACGCTTGTCTAACCTTTGTGTTAGTCGAGTTTTTACGTGATTCATTGTAATGAGTTGCATGAATGATTTTAAAGAAAGGGTCGATGCCGGTTTAACTTTCAAACTAGACTATTCGTAAAGATAGATTGATTTGTATACATATCTTTCTATATAGAAATGATAACGCGCTATCCTATGCCAAGTATTTGGTACGGATTCAAAGGTAAGTTTGTCTATGAACAAACAAAAGTATTTTTCATCGTTTATATGATGGGCACGCGAGTTTGCCAAAACTTAAAATAAAAATCGTTTAACGGATGAATGTTGATCAACATAGAGTACTATAAATTTGATCACCTAGAAGTGCTCGTAAGTAATGCTTGGGATGTACAACCTTAGTGTTGTGATGTCCTTTTCAAGTATGAAAATAGAAAGATATTGTTCATGGTCTTTTCGATAGGTTTAAATTCCTAAACTATTATATACTTTGGGAATTGATGTTATGAATTGTTGAGTATTAATGTTTCGTAATACTTCATGACTATTTGTTCAGTTATGGAAGATTTTCATATAATTCACGAATGTGGTATTGATATTATTCTTTGTTAGACTTGCTGAGCTTGTTATGCTCACTTCTTGCATGAATTATATGATTGCAGTTAAAGCCGAGCATACTGAGAATGCTAAGAGAAATAAGGGCAAGGCTAAGATGGATAGTTAACCATCTTGTAATAGATTAGTATGATTGTATGTATTATACTTACGAACAACGAATGATGTAATCGGTTTATGAACCTGGGAAAGGATTTCACTTTGATTGTAATAAGAAGATAGTAATTACATTCATTATGTTGTGTTTTCAATGGAATGATTGTATAGTTATAGATTGAATTTTGATCCTAGTACCGCCGACAAGTATTTGTTTTGGTAGGGGTAAGACCAAACCATAAATGGCTGCCTACGTACTCCTATTGAAGAGGAGATCAGGTTTACGTAGTTCGAACCTGGTGTAAGAGGTTCAACGCTGTATGTGAAGGGGTAGAAAGTGTAGGAATGTTTTTGTTGTTTTTGTTTTTGTTTTTGTAGAGAAGGGTGTAGAAATGTTTTTGTTATTTTTTTTATTGTGACCGGGCCATATAAAATGGTTGCCTACGTACTCCTAGGTATCAGGGAGATCAGGTCAACGCAGTTTACCCCATGTTCAGGACGATTTGCAGCCGAAAAAGTTTGATCCCATGTTCAGGACAAACTGCGGGGGAAAATTTTGATCCCATGATTAGGATAAACTACAGGTGTGAAAAGTCTTATTCGTAGTGGGACAAAATTGTAGGTGTGAAAGGTTCAATCCCTGGTGGGATAACCTAAAAGGTTTAAAACGAAGTTGAGTGAAAGATCTGATGATCTGAAAACCAGGCTGCTGGCTTGAAGAGTGTGTTTCCCTGATGGGGCAAATGGGTATGAAGAAAGGGTTGTGTGTAGAGAGGGTTAGAAAACCTGAAATGACTGGTGATCTGATGATCCAAAACCAGGATGTTTGCTTGATGGTAGCTTCAGACATAGTACCATTTCACAGTGTCTGAGTTGATGAGTTGTGGAAATTTGTCGCCATCCATTTCCTGTAATCTGAAAGCAACTCCTGTCAATACTTCCTTGTCAATAAATTGGCCTTCCTAGTTTGGAACGAATTTTCCCTCTGACTGATCTTGGTTGTTAATGATCTTCTTCAAAACCAAGTCATGTTGTTTAAACTGCCATAGCTAGACTTTTCTGTTGTACGACCTGGCAATCCTTTATTGGTATAACTGACCATGGAAGATAGCATCACTTCGCCTTTCGTCTATTAGAGACAATTGGTGATATTTGTCTTGTAACCATTGGTCTTCATCTAGTTAAGCGTTAATCACCACTCTGAGGGATTCCATTTCCAACTCTATGGGGAGCACTACTTCCATCTCATAGGTCAATGAGTAGGGGGTTGCCCTAATGGAAGTACGCATTGAAGTTCTATAAGCTAACAGAGTCAGAGGCAAGAGGTCAGGCCATCCTTTATGATTGGCGGACATCTTTTGCATGATCTTCTTGATGTTCTTATTAGCCGCTTCAACAACACCATTCATCTTTGGATGGTAGATGACAGAGTTAAGGTGTTTGATATGGAATTTACTGCACAACTCCTCCATCATTTTGTTGTTGAGGTTCTTAGCATTGTCTGACACAATTACCTTTGGTTGTCCATACCGACAAATGACATTGTTTCTGATAAAAGCAATGATGACTTCTTTGGTAACCCTGGGGAAGGAAGCTCCTTCTACCCATTTGGTGAAGTAGTTTATCATGGTGAAGATAAACTGATGCCCATTACCCGATCACGTCCATTCCCCACATTAAGAAGGGCCAAGGCGAACTCATATTGTGGAGCTCCCTTGGAGGGGCGTGGATAACATTCCCATGAATTTGGAATTTATAGCACCTCTTGACGTGATCATCACAGTCAACTTTAAGCGAGAGCCAGTAGTGCCATGTTCTGAGGATCTTCTTAACAAGTAGAGGGCCGCTCGTGTGTGGGCCACATACTCCACCATGGATTTCATCCATGAGCCTCTGACCTTGGTTCTTGTCCAGGCATCTGAGGAGACCTAGTCCTGTATCTTTTTTGTAGAGTGCATCTCCGCTCAAGTAGAACTTCATAACTAGTCGATGGATCCGCCTTCTTTCAGTTGGGCTCGCCTTAGCGGGTGTAGATCCATCTTGCAAGTACACCTTGATATGCTGATACCAAGGGTGTTCGATGGGAGGTAGCTCATCCGATGCTTGGCATGTTTTCCTTGTCATGTATGTTGATCAAGGAGGCCAAAGTTGCTAGCGCATCCGCAAAATTATTCATATTCCGACGAATGTGGAGGAAGTTTATTTCTTTGAACTCCAAAGCAATCTGTAAAACTTGCCGATGGTAAGGCAGCAAATGTAGCTCTTTGGTATGATAGATTCATGTGGTCTGTCTGATTACCAATTCTGAATCCCCAAAAACAGTTAATCGCCTGATACCCATTGATTGGGCAAGTTTGAGTCCAATGATATAGCCTTCATACTCAGCTGTGTTATTAGTGCTGACAAACTGCAATTTGACAAATGATGGGATCTTTGCTTCTCTCGTATTTTGATACTAGAACGCTCGGCTCCGTAACCTTCCATGTTTATATCTCCATCAAAATACATTTTCCACGCACGGCATGCATTGTACTAATGGTGTTGTTGAACTGTCATTACCCCTTCATCAGGGAAGTATGTTTCCAAGGGTTTAAAATCCCCTGCATGTGCGGCAGCCAGTTGATCTACAATTCCTTGACCTTTAATGGACTTTCGCGTCACGTAGACAATGTCAAATTGTTGTGGGATCAACTGCCATCTGGATAGTCGACAATTTAACATGGGTTTACTGAACGCGTACTTAAGAGGATCCACATGGGATATGAGATGGGTTGTGTAAGACCCCGAATTTTATGAAATGAAAGTATTCAATTTTCTTATAATTATTATTTCATTTAGTAAATGATTAAATTGATAAAAGGATTAAAGTTAAAGGTGATATGTGAAAATTTTGCAAAGAAAAACAAGTTGTTATAAAATATTTGTTTGGTCGGGGAATATTCTTTTTGTCGGGGAATATTATTTTTGTCGGGGAATATTCGTACGATGAAACAATCATTGGTGGACCCCATAATAGAATTATTGTCGGAGTTAAAAAATGACAAAAATATCTTTTTATAAAAATAACGGCGGAAGTTTTACCGTTAACTGTTAGAATACCCGGTGGTTAAAATATAGTAATACGCGTTGTTACATGCTGAGCGCGGTATTACCTTGCACGATTTTTGAATTATTAATTCTTACATAAGAAGGCACTACTCAATAATTGTTATAGTAATTACTGTTCAATATTTTATTTTATTGATTCAATAATTGTTGCGTTGATATATTATATTATTGTTGTTTCAATAATTGTCACTGCACAGTATTTTCCATTATCAAATCAATAATTCATATTATTTGAATAATATTATTAGATAGCATTATTGGAAATGTCTAGAAAGTTACATCGAGGAGAGGTTTGGTCACCTAATTGCGCCGCCAAGAAGGAAAATCCTTATCGGAAAGCCCTCTCTTTCCCCGGAGCTACTTTAGTTGTCATTATTGTGATTCTGTAATTTTATTTATGAATAATTAATTATTGATTTGTATGATAAAGAAATATTTATTTTATGTGGACATAAATGATGGATAGGAAAATATTTATTTTATGTGGTTATAAATGAAGAAATTAATGTTGAGGTGTTTTATCAGTATTTTATCGGATTGGAGGTATTAAAAAAAATTAAATTGGTGTTCTTAAATGTCTATTGCGTGAGTTATAATTTTAATCCGACCATTGGATCATTGTGATTTTTGGATATGTTATGTATATATAAGTTGAGTATATGTCCACAAATTTTGAACCGTTAAAAATTAAGGTATGATTTGTTATGAATTTTATGAGGTATTGAAAATCGTCCGTTTGTGGATTTCGGATATTTTCTGTCTGGAATTTAGAAAAACTTAAAACTACAAAGTTGTAGAGAATTTGATTTCATGTGGAATGGACATAAAATTCTTATTTTTCTGATAAAAGGGCTATTTTATATGAATTACTAAATGTTCAGAAAATAAAATGATTTTTATTAAAATTGGGTGGGATCCACTTTTGTTTTTAACATGTGGACTGCCAAAAATTTTCAGAAATGGCTGCCCAACAATTCAACAAAGAATGCGTAGAAATTTTGTATAAATAATAATATTATTTTATTATTTTAGTCTCCTATGGCGTTCTAGCATTTTCCTATGAATAGGCGCTTAAGTTAGAATTGAAAATCACACCAGAATCAAAGAATTCTTCTTCTATAATCTTGAGCGTATTTCTTTCGAGTTTTAGAAAGCTTTGAGCGTAGAAAATAGTGAAAGTTTTCTTCAAGAATATCCCCACTATACCAGTTGAAATACTCTTCTTTTTAAGGTAAGGGATGTTATTTTTGTTCAATATTCGCTTGAAATAATATATTTCCTTCATACTCTGTAGTATGTAAGTAATATTATTTCATTTCAGATTTCGAATTCTATACTCATTTTGTTAAAATTTTGGCTTCTATACTCCATGAAATTAGTAGAATACCCTTGATATTTGCGCTTCATCCAGTATCTTTTCATGGAAATATTATTCTGAGCATTCTTGATAAGTTTTAACTTTTTCATGCCGGAGTACTATTCACGGGGTTACTATTCCTGAAATACTATTCACGGAGTACTATTCACTTGAGTACTATTCACCCGGGGTACTATTCATGATAAAAATTGATGCGTTTTCGGTCCAAATTATTTTTGGTACAATATTATTCTTGAATTTTACTCCACAAAGCAGTATCATGTTGACAATTTGGAAGTTATTGATTTCTGGATAAATTAAATTATAAATCTTTAAAATTTATCCTTGAACTTGTTTTATTGAATTCTTATATCATTGTCATCATCCTCATGTTTATATTATGTTGAAAGTCATCTGTGGCCTGTAGTGCATAGATGGACTTGGTATGAATATGACCAGGGATTATTCAGTATAATCATGACCGTAATGTTACAAATGATGTGGTAAAAGTCCTCATTGGCCCGTAGTGCATTGATGGGCAGTTGTTGGCATGATCATGACCATTGATGAATACACGAATATCCTTGGCCCGTAGTGCATGGATAATTTATGGTCGTGATACTAAATAATATCCTTGGACGTAGTGCAGGGGTGATTCGATGATGTGGATTATTTATTAAGCTGAGTCTTATTGATAAAAGTGATGAAAAACCTTTTAAATCATAGAAGATAGTAGATTTTATGCTCTACTTGACTCTTCTAATGGATTACTTGTTCCGCTGTAGTTAAACTTGATGTTTGTTATATTTTATCAGTTTAACACTGTTGAAGGCTAAAGATAAATTATTCTGCATTATCTTAGTCATAATATTTCTTACTGGGCTAGTTGAGCTCACCCTTTTGCTTCCATCGTCCTCTTTAGGAAATGAGAACGTAGCCGGGACTAGTCAGGGAACGGAGTGACGGTCCAGATGATAGCATTAGTAGTCCTCACTATTCTATGAAATAGTTTGATAATAAATGTATTGAGGACTCCGTTTATGTTTTGTCGTATTTTACACAACAGTTGTATTATTAAGTTGTATTTGAATTTTGTACCATGTATTTGGCGACTCAAGATGGGTGATGTATACCTATTTTGGGGGCATCACAGGTTGTGCGACCATGCAGGTAATGATGTAACCTCATGGAAACTCATGCTAAAGCATAACAAGTCCTCTTAATCAGAGTGTACTTGTGTGCACTGCTACTGAATCTTTTGCTGAGGTAGTAGATAGCTCAATCTTGGCCACTATCGTCTTTATGTCCCAGCATGTAGCCCATGGCATTGTCATTAATGGACAGGTACATGAACAGGGGAACATCATCCCTGGGTGGTACCAAAACAGGAGCCTTGACCAGCTGCTGTTTAATTGTGAGGAAGGATTTTTGACACTCATCGTTCGATTTCATGGAGGAGTTCTTCCTTAACAATTTGAAGATAGGCTCACAGGTTGCTGTGAGTTGAGAAATGAACCTACTAATGAAGTTGATTCTTCCCAAAAATCCCCGCATTTCCTTCTCTATCTGAGGAATGGGCATTTCCTTGATGGCCTGGATTTTGGTGGGATCTAGCTCAATCCCTTTGTACCTGACTAGGAATCCAAGCAACTTGCATGATTTAATGTCAAAGGCGCACTTGGCTGGATTCAACTTCAAGTTGTACTTACGCAACCTGTTGAATAGCTTTCTAAGATGGTCTAGGTGGTCTTTTTCCCTTCGGGACTTGATAATGATGTCATCCATGTAGATCTCTATCTCTTTGTGCATTAAGTCGTGGAAAAGAGCCATCATAGCTCGCTTATAGGTTGCTCTAGCATTAATGAGGCCGAATGACAACCGTCTATAGCAAAAGGTTCCCCAAGGCATGGTGAATGTAGTTTTCTCACGTTCTTCCTTAGCTACCATGATTTGATGGTACCCCGCAAAATAATCAGCAAAGGAGTACATGTCATATTAAGCAGTATTGTCAATGAGTATATGGATAAATGGCACATGAAAGTTATTTTTAAGGCAAGCGTTATTCAGATCCCGATAATCCACGCAAACTCGTACCTTTCCTCCCGGTTTAGGCATAGGGACTATGTTGGATAGCCATTCAGGATATGTGGACACCATGATGATGCTAGCTTGAAATTGTTTCACAATTTCTTCTTTAACTTTTAAATTCCACTCAGGTTTTAATCGCCTGAGTTTCTGCCTGACTGGCTTGAATCCGTCTTTAATGGGAAGGCGATGGATGATGGTGTCCGTGGCCAAACCCACCATATCTTTGTGAGACCATGCAAACACATCCTGGAATTGGGTTAATAGCGCAACAATGTCATTCATTTGGTTTGGAGTGAGGTTTGTACCAATATGGATCAACCTAGGGCTTTCTAAGGTTCCGAGATTCAATGAGGTAGTTTGATCAAGATTTGGTTTGGGTTTATCTTCGACCCATTCCTTGATCTCCTAAGGTATCTCAATGTCTTCTTGTATCTCCATTAAGTCTGAGTCCAACTTTTCATCAAAGTAACAGTCCTTATGGAGAAAAGGCACCTCATAAGCAAGTACAAGCACATCTAAATTCAGAGTCCTTAAACAAAATATGCTTTCACTTAATATATGAAACTGTTCAATCATACAAAAGTGTTAGCATGTAATGATAAAATAACTGCTAATACTGTACAAAAAAGTAAGCAGTTAAAGCTATCTACAGGGCAGATGGGGTTTTTGCTCATTTTACCCTTGTCGACCAATGCAAGAAGTGTTGCTCCAATTGTCAAGGGTGAAGTCCTAGTGGACGGTAGTAATGAAGTGGCTATCATTGTCCTCCTTCTACCGAATGATGACCATAATGTCGGGACAATCATCATATGCAGTGTATCTATTTATGTGCTCATCATGTAAAAGGATGCGTAGATGAGACAAACTCTTGGCGATGTCTTGTTTATATCTCCGTCCCCTTTCTTCCACTTCGGGATCAGGAATCAGGACCTCTTTTGCTTTAACCGATATAGGTTTAGGAAATAGCATAGCCAGAACATGGGCAGGAAACTTTACCGGAGATTGTATGGCCTTAGGATTTGTAGGTGGAGATAATCGTCGTATGGCTGAAGCTGAAGGAATCTGTTTGTGCTTGTGAAGATTCTTGTGACTGGAGCTAGCAGAGTAGCCTAATCCAGTTGTCCCTGTTTGACTGGGAACTTGAATGGGACGCTTAATGCCCTGTTTATCTTTTCCCAACCTTTGTCCAGGTTGATGACCCAATGACATCATCTCTTGAGTGGCCGACATTACCTCGGCAAAAATATTAGGTGTGAGAGGTGAAGCCCCAATGGGATGGTAATGCGTGTTGCTCACCTCCAGGGCGTGGAAACTAACCGACTCAACTTTTGTGTTGAAGTTGATAAGTGGTATGTCACCTTATTCAGGACATTTCGGCTCAGCAATAACAGTGATTAGGCTATTGTTGATAATGTACTTGAGTTGCTAATGAAGGGTGGAAGGGACGACACCAGCCATATGAATCCACGGTCTTCCCAAAAGTAGGTTGTATCCTGTAGCTATTTTGAAAACATGAAAGGATACACTGAATGTATGTGGACCAATCTCCACAGGTAACTCAATTTCCCCAACAGCATTTCGTCGGGATCCATCAAAAGCTTTGACAATTGTATGGTTGCTTTTGATCCTCTTGGGGTTGATATTCATCTTCTCCAAGATGGCATAAGGACATATATTCAAAGATGATCCACCATCTATCAAAACTCCTCCCACCATGTATCCGGAGGACAAAACCGCTATGTGCAACGGCTTGCAATGACCAGTCCCTTCAGCGGGTATGTCATCATCAATGAAAGATATCACATTGTTGTTAAAAATGTGGTCAACCAGATGCTAGAATTTTTCAACATCCACTAATTTCGGCAAGTGGGCTTTTTCCAAAACTTTTAGCAGAACCTTTCTGTGATCTTCGAAAGAAAAAACCAAATCCAGTATGGAACTTTGCTGTGGAGCTTCTCTTAAGCTTAAAACCACCTTGGCTTCATTATGACCCATAGTACGGAGAAACTCTTCAATCTTCTCCATGGGAATCTTCCCCTTTTCCTTGATGGTAGGCTTCATCACCCAATGGGGAAGATACAGTGCATTCTCCTTCGACACTGCAGCAGTTGTATGTGATGTAGATCCTTCAGCCTTTCCATATTTTCGTGGTACTTTGTGTAGGCTGACAATAGGATACTGTGGCCTAGATGGAAAGAGAATTGGCTCTGGTGTAGCCACTTTTAAAGGATTGTCAGCACCTTTGAGTTGAATTTCTTATATTGTGAGTGGTCTGGAAGCCAAATCATCCTCAGCGGATATGACTGCTACGATGTCCTTCCATTTTGTAGGACATGTATTCCCACTCTCGAGTAACAAAGTGTCATCATCTGCCATTTGCAGGGCACTGCTATCAATTAAATTCTAAATGAGGTGGCGGAGTGCCCATCATTCTTCTGTGCTGTGTCCGCGAGAGTGGGAGTGATACTGGCATACTCCATTAGAATTGAACCATCTTGAACGGGGATTGATAGGAGGTAGAAGGGATGTAATTCTTCCTTCATTGATCAGCATCTGTAATATCTCCTCCATAGGTTGGCCAAGGTATGTAAATTCCCTTTTATTGGCAAAATTCCGACGGGCTTTAGCGCTTCCTCTTTTTGCAACTTTATCCTCCAGTGTTTCACTTTCTGAAGGCGATGATGGAGTATTCATAACAAAAGGAAGGGGACTAGCATGCTTGTGACACCCCCAAATCTGGGTACTTCATTCCCCTAAGACTTGGTGTTCACTTTCCATACATTCATACTAACTACCCAAATATAATAGAATTAAACCATAAATCCTCCCTTTAAAAGGGTTACATCATTAATCAAAAAGTCTTCTTAGGTTGTCTAACCTTAAACATCAATAAAGTGTGGAAATAAAATAATTACATCACATCATTAGTTATAAAGTCTATCATCATGACAATAAATAAAATTACAAGTCTTCATCACTTGTACATTTTTCCCTTTCCTTTGCTAGTTGTAGGTTCATCGACCTTGTCAATTTTAGCTACAATGAGTGTATATATGCAAGAGTGAGCAAAACAAATGCTCACTAGATATAGCAATGAATCAACAAGAAAATAATAACTACCAATGAATAGGCTCATCAAAACTGAATGGTACTCTATCAATGGTAACCAAAACTGAATTCAAAATATGAAATATATCTGAGGGTCATAAGACCACGAACTACGTCCACGGTTACAAGTAATCTTTCAACTTTAACCTTAACAGTTATACTGTAGGGGACTTCACGTACTTAGGGGGATCAACCCTTTGTACCATGTATTGTGCACAAACATCTAAACGCATTGCATACCCCCTATAATAGGGTTGTTCTTCTCAGTTTTATAGTACAATTCCGCACCAAAGAAAGTTTGGTTTAGATAAACTTCAAGGGTAATTTAGAGTTTAACGGCCATCGACTAAAGGAATAGTTGAATCAACAAAGTTTGATAACACTAAGGTTGTTCAATAAAAACATAATATAAAATAATGAATAATCATAGATGAACTAACTATTTATTAAACTTATGCTTGGAAAATAACTAAAACATAAGTGTTGAATAAAACAATAAACCTTGCTTGAATAATAATAAGCTAAGGCTATAATCTTATAAAACTAGAAATGAAATTACTGAACTTACATTAACTGATAGCAAGCTGGAAACAAAGCTTGCTCAACATGATAATAACTTGAGCAAAGTAATAGAAATACAACAGTTCAATACTAGGAATTAGAGTTCA
Source organism: Panax ginseng (assembly GCA_020205605.1). Lineage (NCBI taxonomy): Eukaryota > Viridiplantae > Streptophyta > Magnoliopsida > Apiales > Araliaceae > Panax > Panax ginseng. The sequence goes on along the minus strand of CM035149.1, from coordinate 53,820,271 downwards.
AGAAGCATTCACTATAAAAGAATGAACTAAAGAAACTTGTTTAATTATAAACAAGCTAGAGTAAATCAACAATGATTAGAATTCCAATAGAATTAGGGTTAAAGCTTGCTCATTGTAAAAGGTAAGAATTAGAAACTTGCTCAATGTAAAGAGTAAGAATTAGAAACTTGAAAAAAAGTAAAGGAGGTTTTGGAAACTTGCCTCGTGCGCAAGCTATAAATTTACAACTCACGTTCACCTACACATAGTATTAGAATTACAATAACTATTAGATATACTAGCATCCATAATCCAAAATAACACTCACCTCTAGCTAAACTTGTTATTTTAGTACAAGTCTAACCTAACCATACACATTTCAAAACCACAAGTGTAATTTCATAACATTTATTCATTATTCACGAAGTTTCTTAAAACATAATATATCATTTTACAACAAACTAATTTTACATTTTAGAGTTACTAACCACATGATACTATTCTTTTTTAACCTTTTCATTACATGTCTCTCACATTGACACATCACTAAACTAGGTTACATTAAGGTTTCAAAGTCTGCAGAAATAACAGACTTCATTGGGTCTAGCAGAGACTCTCGGCACTAGTAGTGCCATTTTTTATAGATTCTGCTGCGGTCATGCATGGCCACATGTGATGATAAGCCTTACGCCTTGAAGAGGTCATGGCCAAGTCTTAAGCACCATATTCGATTTTAGAGAACATAATTTTGGCACTGTTCTTAAGCCAACTAACACAAATTTCATCCACAAAACAGTAAATAAACATATGTAATTGGTGCAGAACTAACACAAACATAATTCCTTACAAATTCAACCATTTAACACAATTAAACAACAACTTCAACTAATTTAAATTCTTAAATTTCATGTTTTCATATAAAAACACCATTTTTGACATTCTTTACAAAAATCATTAGTGTGATCATAATTCTTGTCCAAATTACTTCATTCAAACTACGTTCTCTTTGTTTCTTAATGGACTAGCATAATCAAGACTCAATTTACAAATTAACATATAAATTAACCACCATATTTGGTACTTTTACAAGCCACATATAAAATCATGTACTGTGAATATTCTTCTTCCTTTTTAACCGTAATTAACAGAACAATTCCTGTCTAAACACTAGTTTTAGCATCACAAACACATACAATCACCATAATTTAGTTGTATAGTAACAATTCGAAAAAATGGAATTCACAGAGTTTGAAGCTTCATGCCGTAAAACTAATATATATATATATATATATATATATATATATACATAAAATATCAAAATTATAGAGAAATACCTTCTTATGCTTAAACAATCCTTGCTAACCAACTGATAATTGCTTTTAAATCACAGACTTCTCTCAATCTCTCTCTATTCTCTCAAGCTTCTCTGAAAACTTCTCCTCTTTTCTCTTCTTAGGCTTAAGCCATATGTTTTTCACGTAAGATAAAATATAACTCCAGCCAATGCACAAACTTTCAAACGTCTAAAAAAACAGACGTTCTACTAATGATCCTATTAAATTATCAGTTACCTTAATTTAATATATATTATTTATATTTTATTTAATTTATTTATATTATAATTATAATTCAAAATTCAAAAGTCATAAGGCTTTGTTTGGCAAAAGCTCTTTAAAAATTAAAGACTTAATATCTTTAAGCCTTGTTTGGCAACAACTAAATTTAACTCCTTTAATTTATTTTAATAAACAATTTAGTTTATAATTTATAATCACATATTATTTATTTAGATTTCCACATCCCACATTAATCAAATAAATTAATTACACATACTATATTTTAAATAAATATTCCACTTAAACAATTATCACAAAATTATAATCTCATTATAATTTTATTTAATAGTTTAAAATACCATTTTAAATTATTAAATTAAAATAATAATATAACATCTCATGTTATCTTACAACTTTCTAAATTATAAATTAAATTAATTTAGAATATTATTATTTCATAAATATTTAATAACAACAATCACATCAATAAAATATTTATTTCATTTAATAAATATTTTAAATTATAAATAATAAAATCTTGGATTGTTACAATGTTCCTGACTGACTAATTGGTGTGTGACTTGGTGTTGATGGATCATCAGTTCTGCCAATTGCTCAACTTGCTTATAAAGAGCTTTCATCTTTCGTTCCATCATAAACTGAAACTGTGCATAATCTCATTTGTCAGCATCGTCCTTGCTGGTTTGGGAAGATTTAACAATATAATTGGAACTCTGTCAACTGCTCCAATTAATCATATTAACCTCTTCTTCTTTGTTTTGAGGAAGAGGGTTGTATTGCACATGAGGTTGGTTGGGTTTAGTTACCACGATCTCCCCGTTGTTGATTAAATCCTGGATCTTATGTTTCAAGGCCCAGCAATCCTGAGTATCATGTCCCAGTGCCCCGGCATGATAAGCACACTTCCCATTCGGGTTGGCTAGTGGAAGAAGATGTGTAATTTTCTTCTGAGTAGTCGAAGATTGAGAACATTCTCGAGTGAATCCCCTAGGGGGTATGAACACTCGATTGCGTCGAACTTCTCCACCCTTTGGGAATGTGGGGTTGGAAGACTGTGCTTGAAAAGGGGAGTAGTTTCTTCTCTGGATAGGCATGTTCTGACTGCCTTTTTGACCTTGTAGTATCAAGAAAACATCCTCCTCTTTCTTTTTATGGACCTTCCGGGGGTTATTTCCATAAGTTCCAGACTGGATGTGCTCAGCAACAGCTTTTATAGTGGCTAGGTCTTGAATTTTTCCTGATTTCAATCCCATCTCAGCCATCTCTCCATATTTAATCATTTCAAAAAATGGCTTGCCAATGCCAGCTAAGACTCTCTCATAGAAAGGAGTTTCTTATATGTCTATGAAGGTCATCACCCATTTCTGATTCTGTCATAACAGGAATAACTTGAGCAGCAAGGCGCGACCTTTGAGCATACTCTCTGAAAGACTCATTAGACTGTTTCTTGACTTTGGTAATTTGGTACCGGTCAAGAGCCATCTAAGACTAGAAGCTTTACTGACTGAGGAAGGCATGAGCTAACTCTTCCCAGCTATGTATTTTAGAATTGTCTAATCTGGTATATCATGATCGGGCTTCTCCAGTTAAACTCTTTTGAAACAGCTGCATTCTGAGCTTCTCATCCTCGGCATATGATCTGAGTTCTCCAATGAATATCTTCAAATGTGTGTAAGGATCTCCTAACCCATCATATTTTTCAAAGTCAGGAGTCCTGAACTTCTCTGGATAATGAAAACCAGGGAATATACAAAGGTCGGTATATGAGACACTCCCGTGTGCTCCAATCCCTTTTATAGACCGAATGTTCTCTTCCATTTGAAGGACTTTTTTCCTGATATCACCGGTGTCTAGATCTTCTTTGAGATGGGTATTTTCAAGAATTTTGTTGGACTTATCCAACTGAAGCTCATGTATTGGATTTTCTTGATCCCACCTTGTGTTCCTCCCTGTGCAGAGGATTCTTTATGTATGGGTATTCGTGAACCCTGAATAGACTGGTGTAGTTCTTTAAGCAGAACAACCAAATCTGTAATTTGTTTGATTAATCCGTCAAACTCCTCATGAGAGACAGGAGCAGGATTAGACTGGTCAGATGAAGACATAATTGGTTGTAGGCTCGTAACCTTTTTGGACTTTGAACGGGTAATAGGCCCAATTGTTTCCCTATAAAAACTTATGTAGTTTAGTCTTAGGGAATGTATCAATGTTTACATGCTATCATAATTTGTCTATTTTTAGGAGTATTATCTTGTAAAACGGGTGTCATTTGATAACATGTCAAGCCTTAATATGCATGTACACATATTTTTCATACTTTCCATTATAAAGAGATTGACATGGAATGAAATTATGTTTTTAATTAATTAAAAATGGAAAGTATGAAGAGACTTTCCTCCGTGTTTGGTTTATCAGAGGCTTACCTATCTTAGGTTACTCTCTCGACTTTTTGGCATGAAGGTTCCCAGATCATCGCAATTTACTTGACAGGAAGTTAATTTGGTCTTTTAACTGGATTGAATCTGAGTGGTGCCTTTCCTGAGCATCGTTAGAATTTGTCTCTCTAAGAGTCCAGTAATCAAACACCGACAGGATAGCCTCCTGGTGGAGGAGCCACACAACATACATTCACATGCAACGTGTCTCACCGTTATGGGAATGATGACATGTGCGAAGCACTAATATCACTGATAGATATATTGCAGTGCAGTAAGTAAATGTATTCGTACACATTCATAAAAAATGTAAATACAACATCCACAAACAAGCATATAACAGTTTTGAAAAGTTTGTAGTAGCGGCTTAAGTCCTCTTACTGGAGTCCCCAGCAGAGTCGCCACCTGTCGACGTCGGGATTTTTATTTGTCCCTTTTCTGTTCTTGTCTTTTGGTTTTCTTAAGTTAGGTGAGATTTGTTTGAAAAAACAATTTGTGAAAAGGTCCGACATTTATATGTCGACGATTTGACTGTAAGAGTCGCCAGTTGGTATTTTTAAATGGTTGCACCAACTCAACCGAGAAAATGTTTGCACATTGACCACGTGATGTCACACTACTAAACTGGTCTATGAAACCGAGATTTGTTAGGGTCTAGGGACTTGCTTATGCAGAGGGAATGTATTAAGCACCCCCCCGACATCCGTGTTACCATGGTGACCGCCACTTTTTAATTAAACTATTATATTAATATGTGTGTGTATGTGGGTCAATGTGCAGTTATTTGGAAGTAGTGTTATACCTCATTCGCACCTATATACAAAGGGTTTGAATTTTTATAAAAATTTAGTTTTAACAAGATATAGCAGTGATGTTTTGTAAAAGAGGTTTTTCAAACCTTTATGCTCAATAGTAATTGAGGCCTTTCATACCTCTATTTTATTAAGTGTTCGGCTTGATTGCTTTTATTTTCGAGATGCAAAGCATCTTCGAGAAAATAATATACGTAGCAATGTTGAATTCCTTGTGGGCATAATAGTCATCTATGGAAATTCAGACACCATGAATAATTTACAAGCTGATTATAGCCGAAAATGTCCATCACGGGAACTGAATCTAGATTCAAGAGACTGAATATGTGATCACATGATTTTTAGGCTCACATGATGTAGCTCTTTATATGAAAGCTGTAAGAAGTTATATATATATATATATATATATATATATATATATATATATATATATATAAGCTATAAATATATATATACAGATTGTCAACCACCACAAGATGAACTTCATGGAGGATTGGAAATGTAAATATATAAAAGCAGTAAATATATATATAGAGACAAGATCAACCACCACGAAGCACCTCCATGGGGGATCAAAAATGTAAATAAAGCGATAAAAGGCGATCAACTTCCACAGAAGTAAACTCCAGTGCGGACAAAATGTAAATAAAGTAGTAAAAAGCGATCAACCGCCTCAAGTAAACTCGGTAGGGACGGAATGTAAATAAAAAGTAGTAAAAGGCCACGAAGTAAACTCCGAACACGATAGAAATGTATATATATATATATATATATATATATATATATATATATATATATATAAGCTATAAATATATATATACAGATTGTCAACCACCACAAGACGAACTTCATGGAGGATTGGAAATGTAAATATATAAAAGCAGTAAATATATATATAGAGACAAGATCAACCACCACGAAGCACCTCCATGGGGGATCAAAAATGTAAATAAAGCAGTAAAGACGATCAACTTCCACGAAGTAAACTCGAGCGGACAAAATGTAAATAAAGTAGTAAAAAAGCGATCAACCGCCTCAAAGTAAACTCCAAAGTAGACGGAATGTAAATAAAGTAGTAAAAAGGCCACAGTAAACTCCGGGCTTTGATAGAAATGTATATATATATATATATATATATATATATATATATATATATATATATATATATATATAGCGATAAACGCATATGATATATATCGATCCCAGGCTCGGTTTATCATTTCGTGATATCTGCTATATATATATAAAAAAGTAAACGATCGGATATAAAATCCGAGGCTCATCGAATAGAGTCCGACAACAGTTTATATATATATATATATATATATATATATATATATATATATATATATATATATATGAAAAAAATCCGAGGCTCGATAATGTTAGTCCACATATATAAATATATTTATATAAATATATATATATATATACACACACACACACACGAAAGGAAATAAAAAATCACAGATCAAAGTCCGGGCATACACACGCAACGTGACTCTCAACGTGAAGAAAAGTGTGTGCACAGTAGAAGAGAAAGGCTTTAAAAAGTGTAAGAAGGTTTACAGTGGACTATCAAAGAAGACTTCTATAGCTTTAAATAGATGAACACTCAGCTCCCGCCGGTAAAAATATGGCAGTATAGAAGCTCACAAGTGTTTAAAATGAGAAATAACTCAGTTTATGGTATGTACAGAGCAAATTGGACAAGGTTTCCTCGCCGTTTTCTCTTACAAAATGGCCACCCCAAGCCCTTTATTTATAGAGAGGGAAGCTGCAGGTACACCTGCGGGGTCCCAGGGTGCTCCGGACTTTGCGAGATCCGCCGTCTCAAAGTACATGCACGCGTGCAATGTGATGTTCTCTCGAGCTTTCAGAACTTCAATCCGGGCATCCGATTGAGGTGTATAAGACCTATTTCGGACTGCTATTGTTAAGAGCTATGCAATGACATGGGATTGGAGGTTGTACGAAGTCAGGAAGATGGGACTGTTGAGTAAAATCTAGTTACACACAACACGCAAGTATACGCGGTCAACAAGTAATAAAGTGATAAATCGAGTATCGTTCCCACAGGGAATTCTAATTAATAAATCCCAACTACTAATACTATATCAATTCAATTTTATTCAAACAATGATAAATTGCGATTTTCTGAATTATTAATCTCAAAATTAAACATGTAAAGATACTGTACTAAGATAAGAGAATAACTAAGATAATACTTGAGTGAATGACTTCCGCTAGGTAAATATTAAGACTTCAATATCCCCAATTATGAACTATAAATCAGTTATCTAACCATCCCAATTATTATGTCTACTGGATTGTTAACATGAATTCTCAAATGCCAAAAGCCCTCTTCCAAGTGATCAATTGACTTCTATTTAATCCAGATTAAACTTGCTATATTCCTATGCAAAACAATTGAATTAAACTCGTTTCAATCCCAATTCCTTATATATGTTACATGCGGTGAATGATATTTCCATTCAATTCACAAACCTAATTATTTATCATGCAAATAACTAAGTCACATGTTATCATGTATAGTTCTAACCCTAGAATTCCTTTCCCAATTCATACAGAGTAACACGGTAATTATTGGCCAAATAATTAATCAATAGAATCAAAACATGATAAACAATCCACTTCAACATAAATAATTGGAATGAAAGAATAACTAATTTATAATCATAAAAGGTTCAATTGAAATCTTAATTAAAGAATTAGTTCATCACGGAAATAAGAACCCGATAATTGTTGACAAATCATCCTTAAAATTACAAATTGAAAATAAGGAGAAAAGAAGAAACTCAGTAGCCAATCCACGAATCTCCAAGTAATCTTGTGTAACCTTCAATGGAAGAACTTGTTGAATCCTCTTGAATAATAAATTAATCCCCCTTTTATTTGAAAGACTTAGTTTCTTTTTTATAGCCTCCCCAATCCTCATCCAATTAGGTTTTACATTAGCCCCTAATAGACAAATTAAGTCCAACCGTAAGTCAAACGCTTAATCCAATCCAAAGCCGGTAGGGGCTCGGTACCCCGTGACTTGTAGTGTAATACAATTTCTAGCGCCCGTACTTTGGACTTCTCTGAAATTACCAGATTGCCATTAAATGCTTGAAATTCCCATAATTGCCCCTCCAACTTCCAAATCTGCAAAACAAGATATAAACACAATAAAAATGCTACTAAATACTTTAAGAATGCAATAATTTAAGTTTAAATATATCCAATTTATGGGTATACTACCCATTCATCAGGGACCTTGCCCTTGGTCTCCAGGCTTCAAATTCTATACGGTATGCTACCTTGCGTAGTAGTCACTCAGGATTGGAACTCCTTAGTTCTTGTGGGACATTTTTGTGTAGAATATATGTAGAAATGTGTTAAGATGGCGTGCATGTGGGATCGAGGTGGCATAATGATGATTTTGCCCCTCACCGGGGTTATCTCCGGTTTGGGCTGATAAAGCAGTCGTTGCTCTGGGTTATCTCTGAGATTGGGCGGTTGCAAGTACTGGATGTCCTCAGGGTTATCTCTAAGGTGTGCCTGACCTCCCGGGGTTATCTTCGGGACTGGAGCTGAGTGCCTCGGTGTGGTTTTCGAGGTTGGAGCTGACTGCATAGGTTGAAATGAGCATCTCTGGGGTTATGTCCAGAACTACAACTGCATTCCTCGAGGTTATCTCCGAGGTTGACATTGTCTTTCCCAGTGTTATTTTCGGGACTGAGACTGATTATCTCTGAGATGAAACGGCCTTCTGCGATGTGATTTCCAGTATTTGAACTGCATTCCTAGGGGTTATCTCCGAGGTTGAAACTGATACTCCCGGTGTTATTTTCGGGACTGAAATGGATGTCTCGGGGTTATCTCTAAGATTGTACTGAAACTCCCGGTATTATTTCCGAGATTGAGCTGAGCTGTCCTCCAGGGTTATCTCTGAAAGACAATTCTACCCTCCTGCAATGTTAGTAATAGGTATGGAGAAATCTTCGAGTGTCTACAAATATTATTCTTAACATCCTTGATAAATTTTAATTTTTTTCATGTCGGGATACTACTCACGAGGTACTATTTCTGAAGTACTATTTACTCGGGTACTATTCACCTGGGGTATTATTCATGACAAAAATTGATTTCTTTTCTATCCAAATTATTTTTGATACAATATTATTCTTGAATTTTACTCCACAAAGTAGTATCATGTTGACAATTTGGACAATTATTGAATTCTGGATAAATTGAATTATAAATCATTAAAATTTATCCTTACTCTCATTTAATTGAATTCTTATATCATTGTCATCATCCTCATGCTTATATTGTGATGAAAGTCATCTTTGGCCCGTATTTCATTGATGGATTGTTGATTGTTGTGATTATGATCAGGGATTATTCGGTATAATCATGACCTGTAATGTTATAAATGATGTGGTAAAAGTCCTCATTGGCCCGTAGTGCATTAATGGATAGTTGCTGGCATGATCATGACCATCAATGATAACACGAATATCCTTGGTTCGTAGTGCATGGATAATTCGTAGATGTAATACTAATGAATATCCTTGGCCCGTAATGCATGGATAATTCAGTGATGTGGATTATTTATTTAGTTGAGTCTCAACGATAAAATTTATGATAAACTTTTAAATCATAGAAGATAGAAGATATCGTGCTCTACTTGACTCTTCTAATGGATTGTTTGTTCCGCTGCCGTTGTTAATCTAACACTTGTTGTCTATTGTATTCTATCAGTTGTTATATTGTTGAAGGCTAAGGATAATTTATTCTACATTATCTTAGTCATAATATTCTTTACTGGGCTAGTTGGGCTAGTTGAGCTCACCCTTTTCTTTCACTATTCTCTTCTGGAAATGAGAATATAGCAGGGACTAGTCGAGGACTGGAGTGACGGTCCGAGATGGTTGTCATAGTAGTCCTCACTATTCTATAAAATAGTGTAAAAATAATTGTAATGAGGATTTAATTTGAGTTTGGATATTGTCTACGAGATAATATTCGTGTTAAAACTCAACTATTGTGTTGTCGTATTCTGCACGATAATTAGCAGTTATATAAATTAAGTTTGTATTTGAATTCTGTTGAATGTATTTGACGATTCAAAATGGGCGATGTATACCTATTTTGGGGCGTCACATAAATACCACTTAATTCCATTAATATTTAATTAATTTCAAATATTAATAAAATACTTGACATAGTATTATAAGTTATTTATAATATCTCAAAGTATTTTAATACCTTAATATCGCATTTAATGATTTTAAAACTATTTTTAAATAACTATCATTAATATTAAAATATTAATTTATTTCATGACAAAATATTGAAAGTTATATTTTATAACTTAAAACATTTTCAAACCTTTAAATCATTTTATATCATTTTTAAAATATTAAAATAATTTTTCCATAATTTATTTAATACAAATATTAAATAAATCAATTATTATTAATATTAAATTATTAATGAAATTCATCCCTAAATATTAAAAAGTCATTTAAAATAACTTCAATTATTTTCTAACACTTTAATATAATTTCAAATGATTTTTAAAGTATTAAAATCATTTTTAAGTCATTTATTTAATATAATTATTAAATAAATTAAATATCATTAATATTTAAATAAATTAAAATATTAATGAAATATATCTCAAATTATTAAAAATCAAATTTTATGCTTTAGAATAATTTTTAAAATTTAATTATGAATTTTTCGTAATTATTATTTATTTTAATCTAATTATTTAATTAAAATAATTAATTTTTAAATAAACTATCGCTAAAGGGGTCTATAGCGACAAAACTGTCGATATAGGTGTTCTTGAGCCCTTAAGAATATTCAAATATGTAAGACCCCAATTTTTTATAAATAAAATCGAATTTCTTCTAATTATTATTGTGAATAATAAGGTGTTAATCTGATATAATGTTTTGATTATGGATGAAATGTGAAAATTTTACAAAATAAGCAAGTGGTTATAAAATATTTATTTTGTCGGGGAATATTCGTTTGGTCGTGGAATATTCTTGCTGTCGGGGAATATTAAATGCGGCAGGTCTGACCATTTGTGAGCCCCATATGAGTAATAAGCGTCGGATGAAAAAAACGCGACAACTTTGAGTTTTTATAAATAACTTGGCGTTATTCACGAATTAACTGCTTTGTTGGAATACCGGTGGTTAAAATACGATGTCTGGCGTGGTTGCAGATGGCACGGTATTGCACGTATTTTTGAATTATTGATTCTTACGTGAAAGGCACTTTACTCAATAATTGTTACAATAATTACTTTATTCAATATTTTATTTTATTGGTTCAATAATTGTTTGCGTTGATATTTTATATTATTGTTGTTTCAATAATTGTCACTTTGCATGATATTTTCCATTATCGGATCAATAATTCATATTATTTGAATAATATTATTAGATAGCATTATTGGCAATGTCTAGAAAGTTCTGTCAAGGAGAGGTTTGGTCACCTAATTGCGCACCAGTAAGGAGAAATCCTTATTGGAAAGCCCCCTCTTTCCTGGGAACGGCCTGGTTATCATTATTGTGATTCTATAATATTATTTGTGAATAATTATTTATTGATTTATATGATAAGGAAATATTTATTTTATATGGCTATTAATATTGAGGTGTTTTATCAGTATTTTTGTCGGAATGGAGGTATTAAAAATCAAATCAGTGTTCTTGAGATATATTATGTGCGTTATAATTTTTAATCCGACCATTGGATCGTTGTGATTTTTAGATATGTTATACATATGTAAGTTGAGTATATGTCCACAAATTTTGAACCGTTAAAAATGAAGGTATGATTTGTTATGAATTTTAAGAGGTGACTGATTCGGAAGTTATGTTATAAATGATTTTGGTGGAAAATTCTAGAATTGAGTGGGTCCCACTTTTGGTTGGTGAGAAATATGCTCAAATTTTATTTCAAATATGGTGGGTGGCAATAATAGCAGGTAAAGCCATTAGGTAGCAGGTCAAGTCTGCTTCGATGTGCTAGCATTTTCGATAAATAGGTGCTTAGGTTAGAATTGAAAATCACACCAGAAACATAAGCTTTCTCTATTTCTCTCTCTATATTATCAAACGTATTTTGTGAGTATTTAGATACTTTGAGAGTTGCTATTAAGTACAAGTTTTATTCAGCATCGCATCCGACCTTTTCATTTCGAAGTACTATTTCTTTAAGGTAAGGGATGTTTAAATGATATTATTTTCTTCTATATCATTATGCTGAGATATTGTTATGAATTTTATTGTGGAATTTCTACCTTTTTGTGTTGGAGTTACTATTCACGTATACGACACTATTCATAAATACGACATTATTCACCGAAAAATGAAATTTTTTCTTTTTCAACCCAGATGTCTTTTATGGTTACTACTTTGATTGTATCTATGTTTTGATCTTTATTTTTTAATTCTACTTCACACTTGGTTATTATGGAGTATTATTGAATTTGGATAAACTGAAATACGAATCCCTAATATTTTTCCTTCTGTCTTACTGGATTAGTTCTCTAAAATGTTTTTCATCATCCTCAGTCCTTAATGGTTATACTTGATGAATATCTTTGGCCTGTAGTGCAAAGATGAATGATTACCTAATGAATATCTTTGGCCCGTAGTGCAAAGATGAACAAGTGTTGAGATGAACATGACTAACTGGTGATACAAATGAATATCTTTGGCCTGTAGTGCAAAGATGTATATTTATTGATGTTACAGGGATAAAATATTGATGATGGACTTTTAAATTCATAGATGATATTAGATTTCATTCTCTACTTAACTCTTCTAATGAATTGTTGTTTCCGCTGCAGTTGTTTATCTAAACTTGTTATCTATTATATTCTATCAGATTTTTCCCTGTTGAAGACTAAGAATAATTTTTTGTATATTATCTTTGTCATAATATTCTTTACTGGGCTAGTTGAGCTCACCCTTTTCCATTTTGTTCCATTTTTCTTCTCGGGAAGTAGTCGGGGTGTGGAATGATGGTTCTAGATAGTTGTTTAGCAGTCCTCACTATTTTGTAAAATAGTGTGTTAATAATTGTAATGAGGACTTTATCTGGGTGTGGTTATTGTCTTGAAGACAATATTTGTAACTCACAGTATGTGTTGTCGTATTTTGTACGACAATTGTAATAATAAGTTGTAGTTGTTTCTGTACCATGTATTTGGCGATTCAGAATGGGTTGGGTGGAATGGACCTATTTTGGGGGCGTCACAGTTGGTATCAGAGCTTAGGGATATGGTCTCTGGCGGAGATCGGGGAATAGAACTAGGAGGGGAGAGACGAGTAAATCCTTCGCTAGTTTGTCCTACCTAAGCTTATTTGTTGGTCGGTCATAATATAGGGATATTATGTGATATGTTAATTTGTTTAATTAACCCTTGTTTTATGGCAGTATTTAAGACTGGCAGCTGAGAACGTTAACAATGGAGTGTATGAGACTGTGGAAACACCTTTAGTCACCAATCAGGAGAACGTGCAACATGAAGGCAATAGTCCTCCTATAAACAACACTAACGAGTAAACGATGAATGATGGGATGTTTAGAAACTTTTTGCAGTTCATGCAAAATCAGACGAGGGAGACTCGTGTATAAAATATGGGTGAAAATGATAGCAACGCGCGGTTTGTCACAGCCAAGCAGTTCAAGGAGTTGGGACCACCAGAATTCTTTGGAAAGCCGGATCCGAATAAGGCGAAAACGTGGGTCAAGCAAATTACCAAGATATTCGATGTCTTGGGATGTACGAAAGAACAAAAGGTTCCATTCGCCACCTTTATGTTCCGTGGTGAGGCAGATTACTGGTGGGAATCACGTAAGCGTACTTGACCAAATTACTAAACATGTCTTGGGAAATATTTCAGAAACTGTTCAATGACAAGTACTTTCCTGAAAGTATTCATCATATGAAGGAGGTAGAGTTTATTAGATTGGAACAGAACAACATGATGGTGTCCCAGTACGAGGTGAAGTTTGCGGAGTTATCTAGGTTTGCACCTCATTTTGTGGAGAATGAGGAACGAATGACGCGAATGTTTCTACGAGGTTTGAAACCCGAAATACGTCAATACCTTATCTCTCATAAATTTTCTCTATATTCAGATGTTGTCAACAAGGCTCAATTATTAGAGCGAGATAGTGAGTATGTTCAACCGAGGGACCACAACTGAGTCATACCAACCGGCGTGAAAGATCGTCGGGCGAGGATAACCAGGAGGAGGAAAAATCTGGACAAAAAGCGTAACCACTCGGGTGGTAATCATGGTCATAATAATAAGAGAAGTGAGTCCAGTGGAAATTTCAAAAAGAGGAGATTCAACAATGATGGGAAGACATCAGCAGCAGCACCAGCACCATCAACAAATCCTAGGGGAGGAGAACGACCGCCAGTTAGATGTTACAGATGCGGAGAGGAGGGACACATAAGTCCAAACTATTCACAGCCTTCCAAGGTGTGTTTCAATTGTGGAAAAAATGACCATATAGCTCGATTTTGTCCTGTAGCGAAATCAAGTCCAGCAGGGATGGTGACACCAAAGGCGGATACGGACAAAACAAAGTCGGCGATTTCTGGAAGAGCGTTTGTCGTGACTGCCCAAAACGCGAGGAACCCGAATGAAGGTATCACGGGTTAGTTAATTATAAATTCTTGCAAAATCTATACCTTATTAGATACCGGTTCTACCCATTATTTTATCTCCCCTGCTTGTGCTCAACGTTTAAACTTGACTCCAGAGAAATTAGACTTTGACTTATCTATGGAGACTTCGTTAGGAGAAACTTTATCATATCCACTGTTTATAAATTTTGGTTAATCCAAGTTGGCACAATCACATTACCTTTTAATCTTATCTCTTTAAAGATACTTGCATTTGACGTGATTTTAGGGATTGATTGGTTAACTACTCATTATGCCAAAATTGATTATTTTCGTAAGGTTGTTAGTTTTCATATTCCTAACCAACCTGTTATGCGAATTGAAGCAACCAAACCATTGAAGTCAAACACTTTCATATCAAGCCATAAAGTCATTCGTTTATTAAAAAATGGATGTCAAGCTTTCTTAGCCCATTTCATGGATTTAAAGAAAAATACGTCAGATTTGAATGATATTTCTGTTGTTAGTGAATTTTCTGACGTATTTCCTGAAGAATTTCATGGCCTACCCCCAGAGCGTGATATTGAATTTTGTATCGACTTTGAACCCGGTACAAAACCCATTTCTAAAATCTCATATTGAATCGCTCTTATTGAACTTCAGGAGTTAAAAACCCAACTATAGAAGTTGGTACCCGAGCCTCTTTCTGGTGACTTCCTTTGTGGAATGCACCGAAGCCAAACTCTCCGTAGGGGATGTCATATTCGTGTGGTGGTAAAACGATAGGTGTCATTGTTACGTGTTATCCAAGATTGGGATATGAGTCATTGTTGAGAGCAACCTAAGTCAATAATCGAAATATCTAGCTTTCTAGGCTTAGCTGGTTACTATCGAAGATTCATGGATTTTCTCGAATCGCTACTCTGTTAACTTAGCTGACTCGGAAAGATACACAATTCGTATGGAGCGAGGAATGCGAGAAGATTTTCCAAGAGCTCAAGAGGCGACTCATTTCGGCACCTGTTCTGACCATACCATCCTGGAAAAGCGAACGTGGTAGCTGACGCGTTGAGTAGATGATCGTACGCGAGTACGACTGCGATATTGTTGAACACAAAGACCTATTTTGTATAATTTATAAATGATAAAGATAGAGTTAAAGACTTTAGGGACCCATGTTATGATGTCAAATATACGAGTAGAATCGACTTTAATCGATAAAGTTAAAACCGCTCAAGCTACACACCGGAGTTGATGAATATAAAGAAGAAGGTGCAAGAAGGTGTTATTCTACAAGTAAGAGTCGATGAAGAGAAGAAAGCTCAAACCTTCGATTTATTTGAAATCCTCGATCGAGTAAGAACTGTGGCCTATAGACTCGCCTTAACGCTAAGTATGTCACGTGTTCATAACGTTTTTCATGTATCGATGTTACGTAAATATGTGGATGACCCAAACCACATTATTGCGTTAGAACCAGAAAAGATAGCCGAGGATTTAACGTACGAGGAGGTACTTGTCAAGATCTTGGATAGGAAAGAGCATGTCTTATGCACAAAGGTTATACCACAAGTTAAGGTTTTGTGGAGGAACCATGCTATTGAAGAAATGACCTGGGAGTTGGAATCAGAAATGAAAGCGAGGTATCCTCATCTTTTTTAAACACCAGGTACGTACGTCAATTTTGAGGACAAAATTCCATAAGGAGGGGGAGGTTGTAAGACCCCAACTTTTTATAAATAAAATCAAATTTCTTCTCATTATTATTGTGAATAATAAGGTGTTAATTTGATATAATGTTTTGATTATGGATGAAATGTGAAAATTTTACAAAATAAGCAAGTGGTTATAAAATATTTATTTTGTCGGGGAATATTCGTTTGGTCGTGGAATATTCTTTAACGTAGGGAATATTAAATGCGGCGGTGCAACCATTTGTGAGCCCCATAATGTAATAACTCGCTCGGATGAAGAAAACGACAACTTTGAGTTTTTATAAATAATGACATTGTTACAAATTAACACTTTGTTGGAATACCGGTGGTTAAAATACGATGTCTGGCGTGGTGGTTGCACAAAGCTTTGCTGTGGTATTACACAGATTTTTGAATTATTGATTCTTACGTAAGAAGGCACTACTCAATAATTATTACAATAATTCTTTATTCAATATTTTATTTTATTGGTTCAATAATTGTTTGCGTTGATATTTTATATTATTGTTGTTTCAATAATTGTCACTACACATGATATTTCCATTATCGGATCAATAATTCATATTATTTGAATAATATTATTAGATAGCATTATTGGCAATGTCTAGAAAGTTACATCGAGGAGAGGTTTGGTCACCTAATTGCGCGCGATGATGAGAGAAATTATTGAAAGCCCCCTCTTTCTGAGGAGCGGCACGGTTATCATTATTGTGATTCTATAATATTATTTGTGAATAATTATTTATTGATTTATATGATAAGGAAATATTTATTTTATATGGCTATTAATATTGAGGTGTTTTATCAGTATTTTTGTCGGAATGGAGGTATTAAAAATCAAATCAGTGTTCTTGAGATATATTATGTGCGTTATAATTTTTAATCCGACCATTTGATCGTTGTGATTTTTAGATATGTTATACATATGTAAGTTGAGTATATGTCCACAAATTTTGAACCGTTAAAAATGAAGGTATGATTTGTTATGAATTTTAAGAGGTGACTGATTCGGAAATTATGTTATAAATGATTTTTGGTGGAAAATTCTAGAATTGAGTGGGCCCCACTTTTGGTTGGTGAGAAATATGCTCAAATTTTATTTCAAATGTGGTGGGTGGCAATAGTAGCAGGTAAATCCATCAGGTAGCAGGTCAAGTCTGCTTCGGCGTGCTAGCATTTTTCTATAAATAGGTGCTTATGTTAGAATTGAAAATCACACCAGAAACATAAGATTTCTCTCTCTCTATATATATATTATCGAGCGTATTTTGTGAGTATTTAGATACTTTGAGAGTTGTTATTCAGTACAAGTTTAATTCAGCATCGCATCCGACCTTTCATTTCGAAGTACTGTTTCTTTGAGGTAAGAGATGTTATGTTCTTCTTAAATGATATTATTTTCTTCAATATCATTATGTTGAGATATTGTTATGAATTTTATTGTGGAATTTCTACCTTTTTGTGTCAGAGTTACTATTCACGTATACGACACTATTCACAAATACGGCACTATTCACAAATACGACACTATTTACCGAAAAATGAAATTTTTTCTTTTTCGTCCCAAATGTCTTTTATGGTTACTATATTTGATTGTATCCATGTTTTGATCTTTATTTTTAAATTCTACTTCACACTTGGTTATTATGGAGTATTATTGAATTTGGATAAACCGAAATACTGAATCCCTAATATTTGTCCTTACATCTTCTTTGGATTCGTTCTCTAAAATGTGTTTCATCATCCTCGGTCCTTAATGGTGATACTTGATGAATATCTTTGGCCTGTAGTGCAAAGATGAATGATTACCTGATGAATATCTTTGGCCCGTAATTCAAAGATGAACAGGTGTTGAGATGAACATGACCAACTGGTGATACAAATGAATATCTTTGGCCCATAGTGCAAAGATGAATATTTGATTCAAAATGTATATTGATTGATGTTACAAGTATAAAATATTGATGATGGTCTTTTAAATTCATAGATGATAGTAGATTTTATTCTCTATTTAACTCCTCTAATGAAATGTTATTTCCGCTGCAGTTATTGATCTAAAACTTGTTGTCTATTATATTCTATCAGATTTTTCCCTGTTGAAGACTAAGGATAATTTGTTGTATATTATCTTAGTCATAATATTCTTTACTGGGCTAGTTGAGCTCACCCTTTTCCTTTTTATTCCATTTTTCTTCTCATGAAGCGAGAACATAGCCGGAAGTAGTCGGGGTGTGGAATGATGGTTCTGGACAGTTGTTTAGCAGTCCTCACTATTTTCTAAAATATTTTGTCAATAATTGTAATGAGGACTTTATCTGGGTGTGGATATTGTCTAGAAGACAATATTTGTATTTAAACTCACAGTATGTGTTGTTGTATTTTGTACGACAATTGTAATAATAAGTTGTAGTTGTTTCTGTACCATGTATTTGGCGATTCAAAATGGGTTGGGTGGAATGGACCTATTTTGGGGGCGTCACAGTTGGTATCAGAGCTTAGGGATATGGTCTCTGGCAGAGATCGAGGAATAGAACTAGGAGGGGAGAGACGAGTAAATTTGTTGGTCGGTCATAATATAGGTATATTATGTGACATGTTAATTTGTTTAATTAACCCTTGTTTTATGGCAGTTTTTAAGAATGGCAGCTGAGAATGTTAACAATGGAGTGTATGAGACTGTGGAACAACCATCAATCACCAACCAAGAGAACATGCAACAGGAAGACAATATTCCTCCTGTAAACAACACTATGGAGCAAACGATGAATGATGGAATGTTTAGAAGCTTTTTGTAGTTCATGCAAAATCAGACGAGGGAGACTCGTGTATAAAATACGGGTGGAAAAGATAGCAATCCGCGGTTTGTCATGACAAGCGATTCAAGGAGTTGGGACCACAGTTTTGGGAAAGCCGATCCGATTAAAGGCGGAAAGCGTGGGTAAAGCAAATTACCAAGATATTTAATGTCTTGGGATGCACGGAGAAATGTAAGGTTCCATTCGCCACCTTTATGTTTAGTGGTGAGGCGATTCTTGGTGAAAATCAGGAAGCGTATCCCGGCCACACGGAAAGATTTCAGAAACTGTTCAATGAAAAGTACTTTTCTGAAAGTATTCGTCATATAAAGGAGGTATAGTTTATTAGACTAGAATAGAACAATATGTCGGTGTCCCAGTACGAGGCAAAGTTCGCGGAGTTATCCAGGTTTGCACCTCATTTGGTAGAGAATGAGGAACATATGACGCGGATGTTTCTGAGAGATCTAAAACCCGATATTCGTTAATACCTTATCTCTCACAAATTTTCTATGTATTCAGATGTTGTCAATAGGGCTCAATTATTAGAGTGAGATAGTGAGTATGTTCAACCGAGGGACCACAACTAGGGTCATACCGGTGACAACAGTCATCGGAGCGATGATAACTAGCGAGGAGGGAAAAATATGGACAAAAGCGGTAACCACTCGGGTGGTCATCGTGGCCATGATAATAGGAGAGGTGAGTCAAGTGGAAATTTCAAAGAGAGGAGATTCAACAATGACGGGAAGACATCAGCAGCAGCACCAGCACTAACAACAAATTCTAGGGGAGGAGAACGACCGCCAGTTAGATGCTACAAATGCGAAGAGGAGGGACACATAAGTCCAAACTTTCACAGCCTTCCGAGGTGTGTTTCAATTGTGGAAAAGACGGTCATATAGCCCAATTTTGTCCGGTAGCAAAGTCAAGTCCAACTGGGACGGCGACACCAAAGGTGAATACGGACAAAGCAAAGTCGGTGGTTCAAGGGAGGGAGTTTGTCATGACTGGCCAAAACGCGAGAAACCCGAACGAGGTGATCACGGGTAAGCTAATCTTGAACTTGTGACACCCCCAAATTCGGGTACTTCAATTCCACGGGATTTGGTGTTCACTGTACAAATATCATCTATCTATCTACCCATAATAAATGCAAACCATGCAATAGATAGAAATAATAATAAATCTCCCTTATGGGGTTACATCAACTACATAATAAATACAATCCCGAGTTACTATAACCTTAAACATCATCTTGGAATCATAAACAATTAAGTCTTAAACAACATCATTAACTTAAGTCTTAAACAAATACATCATCATATAAAACAACAAGTCTTCATCACTTGTTAACATTGCCCTTGCCTTTACTAGTAGAAGGTTCGTCGGTTCTTTCGTTCTTAAGCGCAATGTTATTATTACGCTTGTGAGTGACAAATGCCCACAAGTATAACAATGAAATAACGATATAATAACATGAGAGTGAATCAAAGACATCTGAATAAAAGCTCAACTTTTGAATCAAGAATGAATAACAAGAATCAAAAGATTTCTGAGGGTCATAAGACCTTGAACTATGTCCTAGGTTATCAAGGGTTATACTTGAAACCTTTAACATCGTAAGACTATGGACCTTTCTACTAAATGCTTGGGGATCGACCCTTAGTACCATCACATGTGCACAATATCTTAACGCTAACACATAAGTAAATCCCTTTGCGGGGTTGTTCATCTCGATTTGACATTCGAGTCCGCACTTTTGAAGGAAGTTTGGTTTGGACAATTCATCGAGGTTCGAAATTTAGAGCGCTCATCAACTATGGACTAGTCGAATCAATAAGGGTTATTAGTCTAATAAGGTTCAATAATAATGATATTCAAATTGAATAATAATCTAGGAAGTATCTGATAGGACAATTATTGTATAAGCTGAATCATGCTTTGAAAAGATAATCAATCTTTAATATAACATTTGAACATGAATAATAATAATGATAATTTACTTGAGGTAATTAATAAACTTGAACAATAATGACAAGTAGGGTTAGAAAACTTGCCTCGTCGTGCGTAAGCTAAGCGATTACTACTTACATTCACCACAAATCCTACACACATACCATATGTATTCACGACATTCATTAGTTACATTTTCACTTAATTATTTAATATAAACTCCACTTTATTTAACAAATCATTACCCTTCTAATTTAATTACTTAATTAAATTAGAATATTTTCATTCTCTTACTATTATTACACTCTAATAAATTATTTCATAATAATTTCCATCGAATATTTATTTTATTCCATAAATATCTCAATTAAAATATTTACTTTATTTTATAAATATTTTAATAATAATTTTCATCGAATATTTATTTTATTCCATAAATATCTCAATTAAAATATTTAATTTATTTTATAAATATTTTAATAATAATTTTCATCAAATATTTATTTTATTCCATAATATCTCAATTAAAATATTTAATTTATTTTATAAATATTTTAATAATAATTTTCATCGAATATTTATTTTATTCCATAAATATCTCAATTAAAATATTTAATTTATTTTATAAATATTTTAATAATAATTTTCATCAAATATTTATTTTATTCCATAAATATCTCAATTAAAATATTTAATTTATTTTATAAATATTTTAATAATAATTTTCATCAAATATTTATTTTTTTTTTTTTTTTTTTTTTTATTATTATTATTTATTTATTTATTTTTGTGGTAAAGGTGGGTAATTTAGTTTAGTAGCATTATGAAATGAAGCTTACCAAACTCATTTTGCGATTTACGAAGTTCTGCGATTCATGAACATATGAAGGCCAAATTAGGCCAAAAATCAATCACGGTAAAATTATACATGAATATGGCCATAACTTCCAATTAGTTAGTTTTACAAATTTAGACTTACCCAATCATTGTAATACATATATAATCATTACTTAACCCATCTAGCATGATTTTAACAAGTTACTGACACATAATTTGCAAAATCAACACATTTACTTCCACTTTGTTCTTGATGTTCTTGAAGGTTTTGAAAATAAAACATGAAAATTGTCCTACGGATTCGTTATAACAATAGAATCCGTTCATTTAAACTTTAGTCTCTTCGTATCAACATGCATAACAACATCACAGTGTAAAATTTAGGGATAATATCGATCGATACATAAAATATCACGTATAAGGCCATAAGGCCAAAACCCATACTACGTAATTTTGTAGAAATAATACTGCGCGTAATTTCATAAAAGCCGATGATATGGTTTACAAAATATATATAATAAAATACGATTTGATATGACATAACACAAACAAAACCCATAATCATTACTCTATCCCAATTCTGGATGTTAAACCAAAACTTTGAAAGCCATTTTATAAAAAAACTAAATGGCGTAACAATGAAAATTGGGTTGGAGAGAATTACCCAAGTGTATAATTAATGGAAGATGAATTCCTTCTCGGATGACTCTCACAATCCTCTTAACAAACTCGACTTCTCAACTCTTTCTGTATTTCTCTACTGTTATGATTTCTAGACTTGAAGCAAATAATGAAGATGAAATAAAAGAATAAATAAACTAAATAATAACAATTGGCTGTTGGTGGTGGATTACCCGATCGTGGGTTAAGCGGCTGACTCCCTTTAGTGCCATGTTTGCTAGCTAGAATAGGTTTCAAAAACCATTTAATTTAATAAAACTTTATCATATAGTTTAATTAATGTCACACCCATTTCAAATATCTTATTTAATATAAATAAAATATAATAACTTCTCATAAATTCACATAGTCACATAATTAATTTCCTCATTAATTAATAATGTCAAATTATTAACTCTCTAATTAATAATTAAATTAATTAAAATACCAATATGCTTATTAAATATTTCTTTTAATCTGATAAGCTCACATAATCACATACTTTGATAATAAAACTCTCTACATTAATTTAATAAATGTAACACATATAATTAAATTAATCTACCACAATTGCGTCAATTAATTATTTAATCTAATAATTAAATCATCAAAAAATATTTATTTAATTCAATAAATATTAAAATTAATTACAAATTCTCGTTCGTCACAGAACTCTTGCGAAGTTTATACCTTACTAGATACCGGTTCTACCCATTCTTTTATCTCTCCTACTTGTGTTCAACGTTTAAACTTGACTCCAAAGAAATTAGACTTTGATTTATCTGCAGAGACTTCGTTAGGAGAAACCTTTATCACATCCACTGTTTATAAATCTTGCTTGATCCAAGTTGGCACAATCACATTACCTGTTGATCTTATCTCTTTAAAGATACTTGCATTTGATGTGATTTTAGGGATTTATTGGTTAACTACTCATCATGCCAAAATTGATTGTTTTCGTAAGGTTGTTAGTTTTCATATTCCTAACCAACCTGTCATACGAATTCAAATAACTAAACCACTAAAATCAGTAACTGTCATATCAAGCCATAAAGTTATTCGTTTATTGAAAAACGGATGTCAAGCTTTCTTAGCCCATATTATGGACTTGAACAAAAACACGTCAGATTTGAATAATATTTCTGTTGTTAGTGAATTTCTTGACGTATTTCCTGAAGAACTTCCTGGTCTACCCTCAAAACGTGAAGTTGAATTCTTTATTGATCTTGAACCGGGTACAAAGTTCATTCCTAAAACCCCATATCGAATGGGTCCTATTGAACTTCAGGAGTTAAAAGTCCAACTACAGGAATTGTTAGACATCGGTTCCATTCGTCCTAGTACATCTCCTTGGGGTGCTCCTGTTTTATTTGTACAGAAGAAAGACGGGAGTATGCGACTTTGTATTGACTACAGGGAATTAAACCATGTCACTATCAAGAATAGGTATCCCCTACCTCGCATTGATGACCTATTTGACCAGTTGCAAGGAGCACAATTCTTTTAAAAGATCGATCTTTGTTCTGGATATCATCAGCTGAAGATTAAAACTGAGGATATTACAAGACGCCTTCGAGAACTTCGATGCGGGCATTATGAATTCTTAGTCATGTCTTTTGGATTGACTAATGCTCCTGCTGCTTTCATGGATATGATGAACCGTGTATTCAAGGAATATTTGAATCAATTCTTTGTTGCCTTTATTGATGACATCCTCATCTATTACAAAAGCCGTGAAGATCATGAGTACCATTTGAAGCTGGTACTTCAAAGACTTCGTGATAACAAGCTATATGCCAAGCTGAAGAAATGTGAGTTCTGCCTTGAGGAAGTAGCATTCCTTGAGCGCGTGGTGTCAAAGCATGGAGTATCTGTTGACGGCGAAGATTGAAGCAATCTGAAAGTTGGGAACAACAAAGTTGGTGACCAAAGTCGCGTAGCTTTTGGGCTTAAATTTGGTTATTAGCGGAGATTCGTGGAAGGATTTTCTCGAATCGCTACTCCGTTAACTCAGCTAACTCAGAATGATACAAAATTCGTGTGGAGCGAGGAATGTGAGAAGAGTTTCCAAGAGGAGACTCATTTCGGCACCTGTTCTAACAATACCATTTGGTTCGGATGGATTTGTTATCTACAGCGATGCTTCAGGCAAATGGTTAAGATGTGTTCTCATACAACATGGGAAAGTCATAGCCTATGCCTCGCGACAACTCAAAGAATATGAGAGGAATTATCCTACTCATGATCCGAAGTTAGCGGATCGTTTAAAATTAATTACAAATTCTCGTTCATCACATCTTTCCCCCTTAAAAGGATTCTCATCCCCCGAATCACGACTCAATAAATTCGACCCGTTACATTCTCCCCCCCATACAAAGATTACATCCCCGAGAATCGGTTACACATAATTAAGTAAATAAATGAGGTAATTCTTCATCATATTCTCTTGAGTTCCCACGTAGCTTCGTCATTGTGGTTCCTCCAAATTACCTTAACGGAAGGTATAACTTTATTTACGAGAAGTTGTTCTTTTCATTTACAATTTGGACAGAAATTTCTTCGTAAGATAAGTCTTTCTCAAAATGTAGGGTTCATATTCAATTACATGCTTGTAATCGGCCTTATGCAGTAGAATGTCTGAAACATGGAAGATGTTGTGGACATTCTCGAGTGATGGAGGTAAAGGTTTGCCTCGTCATAACTTCTCCTATTCTTCTCAGTACTTCAAAGGGTCCAATAAATCTTGGGCTCAATTTCCCTTTCTTTCCGAACCTGATCTTCCCCTTCTAGGGAGAGAGACCTTCAAGAAAACATAACTACCTGATTCAAACTCGATATATTTACGATGTGGATCAGCGTATTTCTTCTATCGATCTTGACTCACTACCAGTCGTGCTCGGATCACTTTGACTATTTCTGCCATCTGCTGTACCAATTCTGGCCCTAGTAATTGTCTTTCACCAACTTCATCCCGATAAAGCGAGTTACGCACTTTCTCTGTAGTATAACGCTTCGTAAAGGCGGCATGCCAATACTAGCGTGATAAGCTGTTGTTGTGGCCAGAACTCTACTAACGATGAGTGATCATCCCAATTTCCTTTGAAGTCCATCACACGTGCTCTCGGCATATCTTCTAATGTTTGAATCGTTCTCTCTCATTCGTCCGTCTATTTGAGGGTGGTAAGTCATACTCATTCGCAATTGCGTACCCATGCATTCCTCAAGACGTTTCGAAATTTGATGTGAAGCGGATCTCTATCAAAAATAATTGACACGGCACTCCGTGTCTCTCGAAACAATCTCTTTCACATATAACCTTGCCAATCGATCTAAGTTGAATCGATTTTGATTGGAAGGAAGTGTGCGGATTTAAATCGATCGGTCAACGATAACCCATACTGCGCGTTGTAGCCTTTCTGAGTCATTGGAAGGCCAACCACGAAGTCCATTGTAATATGTTCCCATTTCCATTCTGGGATTTCTAACGGTTGTAGCAATCCACTCGGTCTCTCCGATGTTCTCGCTTTTACTTTCGGCGAATTCGGACACTTGGCAACACATTACGCAACATCGCGTTTCAAATTGGCTGCGTAAATGTTGTCAAGATCTTGATACATCTTTGTACTACACAGGTGAATCGAATATCTCGAACTATGAGCCTCACTCGAAATTTCTTCCTTAATTTCTTGTTCGGTTCCTTCGGATATCTTCTTTGTCACCTTTTTACATTCTTACGTCCTGGTGAGCCTCCTTTACTTTATCTAGTAGAGTTGTACCCAGTTGCATCCGAAATAGCTTCTCATCAATCTCCATAGGATACTTCACTTCTAACTCCGGTTTCTCCATTTACGTAATTAGCTCCTCTGAAGCGATTAACATCATCAATTTCTCACGACCCTTTTCTACTTAAGGCGTCAAGCAACCACATTGCCTTCCCTGATGGTATAAAATCTCACGATTGTAATCCTTAATTAATTCCAACCATCTTCTTTGGCGCGTATTCAAGTCCTTCTGCGTGAAAATATATTTCGATTTCTTATGGTCCGTATATATTTCACACTTCTCCCGTAAAAGATAGTGCCTCCAAATTTTCAAAGCAAAAACAATCTGCAGCTAACTCCAAGTCATGGGTCGATATCCTTCTCGTAATCCTTCAATTGTCGTGATGCATCTGTGATGACTTTGCCGTTTTGCATCATCACACATCCAAGTCCTTTATCGATGCATCACTATAAACAACAAAATTTCTGTATCATCCTAAGAGATAACACGGGGCCGTACTCAACCTCTTCTTTAATTCTTGAAAACTTTCCTCACACTTATCCGTCGAAACAAATTTCACGACTTTTGAGTTAAATTAGTTAGCGAGTTGCGATCTTGGAAAAGTCTTGTATGAACCTTCTATAATATCCCGCCAATCCAAGAAAACTTCGTACTTCGATGTATGCGTTCTCGGTGATCCCGATTAATAACGGCTTCGACTTTGGATGGATCTACCGAAATTCCATTTTATCGATCCGTGCCCAAGAAATTGCACTCGTTCAATCCAAAATTCGTATTTCAAAAACTTGGCATACAACTTTTCCCTTCTCAATACTTCCAACGTTAATCTCAAATGCTCTTTGTGTTCTTCTTTGGTTTTCGAATAGACCAAAATGTCATCTATAAATACCACTACGAACTTGTCCAAAAACGGCTTGAACACACCATTCATTAGTCCCATAAATGCTGCAGGAGCATTCGTAAGACCAAACGACATTACTAAAAATTCGTAGTGACCGTATCGCGTTCTGAACGCAATCTTTGGTACATCCTCCGGCCTCACCTTCAATTGATGATAACCGCTTCTCAAGTCTATCTTGGAAAAGTATCTCGCTCCTTGATTGATCAAGCAATCGTCGATCCTCGGTAATGGATATCTGTTCTTAATCGTGACCTTATTCGGTTCTCTGTAGTCAATACAGAGTCGCGTCGATCCATCCTTCTTTTTCCCAAACAACACCGGCGCTCCCCTACGCGATCGCTTTCGGTTGAATGTACTTCTTGTCCAACAATTCTTGTAGTTATACCATTAATTCCTTCATCTCTCTTTGGTGCCATTCGGTATGGTGCCTTCGATATTGGAGGCGATTCCGGCGCCAAATCGATTCTGAAATCTACCTCTCTGTCGGTGGAAGTCCCGGTAAATCATCTGGAAATCGTCGGCGAAGTCCTCACAATCGGTATTTCTTCTACCTTGGATTCTCTTTTCGACTATCGACTATGTAAGCTAAGTATCCTACACGACCTTGTTTCAATAACTTCTTGGCACCATCATCATCTTGAGCATAACTCATGTCTAGGTGACTTGTTACCATAAAATACAACCTTTGACGGAGTCATAAGGTTAATACCCTTCTTTTGGCAATCAATTACAGCCCCGTAATTGAATAACCAATCCATTCCCAAAATAATATCAAATTCCCCAAGTCGAATAGGGATAAGATCTATGTTCATGATATTACCCTTAATATCCACTCTACAATTCTTAAACACGTACTTAACAGAAATTATCTCTCTATTCGCAATTTCTATATTCATGGGATATTCCAACTCATCCATACACAAATCTAAACTATTAGCAAAGTCTTCGGATATAAAGGAACAAGTAGCACCCGAATTAAATAAAACATAAGCATTAATTTCATTGATTGGAATGATACGACACCACATCACGAGGACCGGATTGCATCATTCAAATCGTATTGAAAGTCCCAAGGCGGTCGGTCGGTTTGTTGCGTTGAATCCGGTGATGGTTAAGGAATTTCCACTTTATTTTTCCCGATTTCCTCCCGATCCCGACCCTCCCGATCCCTTCTTGGGACAATCTCTTGCCGAGATGGTCCTTGAACCACAAGTAAAACAAGCACCCTTCTTTGGGTTTGGACGGTTTGGTCTTTATGTGACCTTCACATCCCACAATTGTAGCACACTCTTTTTCCTTTCATACAAACTCCCAGATGGGCTTTCCCTTGAAGTCGGGCATGCTTCGATTCTTTTCTTGACTACCTTGCTGATTCCCCGATGATGAGTTGTCATTCCACCTTTTCTTCTGATTGAAATTTCCACCTCCTGTGCCACTTCCACTGACCTTGTTATTTCCTTCACCTTCACTCTTCTTCTTTTTTTGATCTTGATTGTACTTGGTCACCGCATCGCTTCCTCCTTGAAAGGAGGATGGCCTTTCGATACTCCAACAAACGTGTTTAAATTTGAAACATTGATACCTTCTTTGTACACCCCAGGCTTTAGTCCTTGCTCAAACCGTCTCGCCTTCCTCTCATCCGTGTGAACTTGATACGGGGAAAACCTTGCCAATTCGTTGAATTTAGCCGCATAGTCAGGCATGCTCATATTAACCTGCTTCAACTTTAGAAATTGAACCTTCATCTGGTTCTGTGAACTAGTTGGAAAATACATTTCGAAAAACATCTCTTTAAATCTCTCCCACGTAATTATACCTTCACCTCCTCGCACTTTGTTTGCTTGCCACCAGTAGCTAGCCTCAGACTTCAGTATAAACGTTGCAAAAGTGGTCTTCTGGTCTTCTCTAACCCTAGCAACGTCGAAAACCTTCTCCATTTCCATAATCCACATTTGAGCCTCGATTGGATTCATGGAACCTTTGAACTCTGGCGGTCCCACCGCCTTGAAGTCCTTAAACGTTGTGTTTGGTTGAGCTTGAGGTTGGTTATTCATGGCTCCGGTCGAGAAGTTCACCAACTCGCCGCACGGGATTAAGCGTTAGCATAATTATTATTATTAGTTGACTCTTCCTGGCTAGGTTGACGTTGTTGTCTTCTCCTTGGCGGCATTTTTACATTAAATAAACGCTTTATTAGAACTTTATTTATTTCTCTAAATAGTTAAGACATTACTCAACAATTTAACATATCACTTAACACATCATCTCAAACAACTTGATATATTTGCATTCAAATCAAAGTTTTAACATTAAACGATAGCATATCTGCTATTTACATCAACTATCCTAGAATAAAGAATCCACGGATTTAAAACATTCAAATATTCTTTTCGTTCATAAACACGTCGAATTTATATATAAAAACTAATTAAGTCTTTCGAGATAATTAAACAAATTCTATCACTTTGTGCATCGAGGTCTTTGAATAGCCTTGCCACGCTCCTCATCCATGATACGAGACATCGTCCTGCGATCCAGCATATACGATGGAAGTCCTTCGAACTGAATGGGGTACCTCAAAACTCAATCTTGGGCCTCATCCATTGCATGATTAAGTGTAGAATATGTCTCTTCAAGCTTTGCCTTCTTTGCCTGACTATCATCTTCTCGCGATCGATCACCGACGCGATTCTTTTACCCATCCCTCTTCTGTTATGTTCAGTCTTTCGGAGGTTTCCTTCAGTTCCTTCTTCAGTTTCTCTATCTCTTCGGTCTTATCTTCAGTTTAACCCTTCTCATAGACCAAATCCCATTCTACATTTGCCGATCGAGTGAAGAGTCGAAATCTCCCTCTCCTTACACTTTCTAGAGTAATATCTTTGAATAACTGCTCATTCGGTCAAATCCACGGACCTCGTCTCGTAACTCCACGTTACTACGGTGCGTATAACGTGTCATACATCTCGGCATCAATCGGTGTCTGGTGGTAACTCCTCTTCTTCCTCTTCCTCAACAAATTCCTCCTCGGGATCCTCCTCCGAGATCGGTCTAGGGCTCATGCTCCCGACCAACAAGCGGTGATCGATGGAAGACTCCCTTTGTACAGTTGCTCCCTAACGACATGAATGTCTCGGGGCTCCTCCTCTGTCGATTACTATAGGTACACGGGTTCTTCCTCCCGACTTGACTAAACTTCTCCAACATTCGACATCCCAACAACAAAATTTTAAGTTTTAGTTACTAAGAACGCATACTTTAACATATAAACACATAAGGTCTTTTATTATCTTCAATGAATTACATCAATTCATTTCCTAGAACTCGATAAGAGTTTTCCATTACTATCTTCTTCTATAAGGCTACTACCTAAGGTTGTTCCCCCACCTAAGGTTCATAACCTACAGCTTTGATACCAACTTGTGACACCCCCAAATCTGGGTACTTCAATTCCACGGGATTTGGTGTTCACTGTACAAATATCATCTATCTATCTACCCATAATAAATGCAAACCATGCAATAGATAGAAATAATAATAAATCTCCCCTTATGGGGTTACATCAACTACATAATAAATACAATCCCAGGTTACTCTAGCCTTAAACATCTGTGCGGAATCATAAACAATTAAGTCTTAAACAACATCATTAACTTAAGTCTTAAACAAATACATCATCATATAAAACAACAAGTCTTCATCACTTGTTAACCTTGCCCTTGCCTTTACTAGTAGAAGGTTCGTCGGTTCTTTCATTCTTAACTGCAATGTTATTATTACGCAAGAGTGAGCACAAATTCCCACAAGTATAACAATGAAATAACAGTATAATAACATGCGAGTGAATCAAAGACATCTGAATAAAAGCTCAACTTTTGAATCAAGAATGAATAACAAGAATCAAAAGATTTACGAGGGTTATAAGACCTTGAACTATGTCCTAGGTTATCAAGGGTTATACTTGAAACCTTTATGATCGTAAGACTATGGACCTTTCTACTCATACTTTGGGGGATCGACCCTTAGTACCATCACATGCACAATATCTTAACGCTAACGCATAAGTAAATCCCTTTGCGGGGTTGTTCATCTCGGTTTGACATTCGAGTCACTTTTAAAGGAAGTTTGGTTTGGACAATTCATCAAGGGTTCGGAAATTTAGAGCGCTCATCAACTATGGACTAGTCGAATCAATAAGGGTTATTTGTCTAATAAGGTTCAATAATAATGATATTCAAATTGAATAATAATCTCGGAAGTATACAATAGGACAATTATTGTATAAGCTGAATCATGCTTTGAAAAGATAATCAATCTTTAATATAACATTTGAACATGAATAATAATAATGATAATTTACTCGAGGTAATTAATAAACTTGAACAATAATGACAAGTAGGGTTAGAAAACTTGCCTCGTCGTGAGGCTAAACGATTACTACTTAGTTCACCACAAATCCTACACACATACCATATGTATTCACGACATTCATTAGTTACATTTTCACTTAATTATTTAATATAAACTCCACTTTATTTAACAAATCATTACCCTTCTAATTTAATTACTTAATTAAATTAGAATATTTTCATTTTCATTCTCTTACTATTATTACACTCTAATAAATTATTTCATAATAATTTTCATCGAATATTTATTTTATTCCATAAATATCTCAATTAAAATATTTACTTTATTTTATAAATATTTTAATAATAATTTTCATCGAATATTTATTTTATTCCATAAATATCTCAATTAAAATATTTAATTTATTTTATAAATATTTTAATAATAATTTTCATCAAATATTTATTTTATTCCATAATATCTCAATTAAAATATTTAATTTATTTTATAAATATTTTAATAATAATTTTCATTGAATATTTATTTTATTCCATAAATATCTCAATTAAAATATTTAATTTATTTTATAAATATTTTAATAATAATTTTCATCAAATATTTATTTTATTCCATAAATATCTCAATTAAAATATTTATTTTATAAATATTTTAATAATAATTTTCATCAAATATTTATTTTTTTATTTTTATTTTTATTTTTATTTTTATTTTTATTTTTTATTATTATTATTATTATTTATTTATTTTTGATCGTCGAGTGAGGGTAATTTAGTTTAGTAGCATGGCAAGCGAGGTTACCGAATCATTTTGCCGATTCTGCGATTCTGCGATTCCTTGAACATAACAAGGCCAAATTAGGCCAAAAATCAATCACAGGTAAAATTATACATGAATATGGTCATAACTTTCAATTAGTTATTTTTACACGAATTTAGACTTACCCAATCATTGTAATACATATATAATCATTACTTAACCCATCTAGCATGATTTTTAACAAGTTATAACACATAATTTGCAAAATCAACACATTTACTTCCACTGTTCTTGATATTCTTGAAGGTTTTGAAAATAAAACATGAAAATTGTCCCTACGGATTCGTTATAACACCGAATCCGTTCATTTAAACTTTGGTCTCTTCGTATCAACATGCATAACAACATACGAGTGTAAAATTTAGGGATAATATACGATTAATACATAAAATATCACGTATAAGGCCATAAGGCCAAAACCCATACTCTGTAATTTTGTAGAAATCATACACGACATAATTTCATGAAACTAATGATATGGTTTACAAAATATATATAATAAAATACGATTTGACATGCCATAACACAAACAAAATCCATAATCATTACTCCTATCCCAATTACAGATGTTAAACCAAAACTTTGAAAGCCATTTTTATAAAAACTAAATGATGTAACAATGAAAATTGGGTTGGAGAGAATTACCCAAGTGTATAATTAATGGAAGATGAATTCCTTCTCGAGATGACTCTCACAATCCTCTTAACAAACTCGACTTCTCAACTCTTTCTCTCAGTATTTCTCTACTATATGATTTCTAGACTTAGGCAAATAATGAAGATGAAATAAAAGAATACGTAAACTAAATAATAACAACTGACGCGTTTAGTGCCATGTTTGCCTAGCTAGAATAGGTTTCAAAAACCATTTAATTTAATAAAACTTTATCATATAGTTTAATTAATGTCACACCCATTTCAAATATCTTATTTAATATAAATAAAATATAATAACTTCTCATAAATTCACATAGTCACATAATTAATTTCCTCATTAATTAATAATGTCAAATTATTAACTCTCTAATTAATAATTAAATTAATTAAAATACCAATATGCTTATTAAATATTTCTTTTAATACAATAAGCTCACATAATCACATACTTTGATAATAAAAACTCTCTACATTAATTTAATAAATGTAACACATATAATTAAATTAATCTACCACAATTGCGTCAATTAATTATTTAATCTAATAATTAAATCATCGAAAAATATTTATTTAATTCAATAAATATTAAAATTAATTACAAATTCTCGTTCGTCACAGAACTCTTGCGAAGTTTATACCTTACTAGATATCGGTTCTACCCATTCTTTTATCTCTCCTACTTGTGTTCAACGTTTAAACTTGACTCCAGAGAAATTAGACTTTGATTTATCTGCGGAGACTTTGTTAGGAGAAACCTTTATCACATCCACTGTTTATAAATCTTGCTTGATCCAAGTTGGCACAATCACATTACCTGTTGATCTTATCTCTTTAAAGATACTTGCATTTGATGTGATTTTAGGAATTTATTGGTTAACTAATCATCATGCCAAAATTGATTGTTTTCGTAAGGTTGTTAGTTTTCATATTCCTAACCAACTGTCATACTGAATTCAAACAACTAAACCACTAAAATCGATGAATCGTCATATCGAGCCATAAAGTTATTCGTTTATTGAAAAACGGATGTCAAGCTTTCTTAGCCCATATTATGGACTTGAACAAAAACACGTCAGATTTGAATAATATTTCTGTTGTTAGTGAATTTCTTGACGTATTTCCTGAAGAACTTCTGGTCTACCCCTCAAAAGCGTGAAGTTGAATTCTTTATTGATCTTGAGCCAAGAATACAAAGTTCATTCCTAAAACCCCATATCGAATGGGTCCTATTGAACTTCGAGGAGTTAAAAGTCCAACTACGAGAAATTGTTGAACATCGGTTCCATTCGTCTAGTACATCTCCTTGGGGTGCTCTGTTTTATTTGTATACGAAGAAAGACGGGGAGTATGCGACTTTGTATTGACTACGGAGGAATTAAACCATGTCACTATCAAGAATAAGTATCCCCGCCTCGTATTGATGACTGTTTGACCCGTTACCAGGGAGCACAATTCTTTTTAAAGATCGATCTTTGTTCGGATGTCATCAATTTGAAGATTAAAAGCGAGGATATTCGAAGACCGCCTTGAAACTTCGGTATGGGCATTATGAATTCTTAGTCATGTCTTTTGGATTGACTAATGCTCCTGCTGCTTTCATGGATATGATGAACCGTGTATTCAAGGAATATTTGGATCAATTCTTTGTTGTCTTTATTGATGACATCCTCATCTATTCCAAAAGCCGTGAAGATCATGAGCACCATTTGAAGCTGGTACTTCAAAGACTTCGTGATAACAAGCTATATGCCAAGTTGAAGAAATGTGAGTTCTGCCTTGAGGAAGTAGCATTCCTTGGGCACGTGGTGTCAAAGCATGGAGTATCTGTTGACCCGGCGAAGATTGAAGCAATACAAAGTTGGGAGCAACCGAAGTTGGTGACCAAAGTGCGTAGCTTTTTGGGCTTAGCTGGTTATTAGCGGAGATTCGTGGAAGGATTTTCTTGAATCGCTACTCGATTAACTTCATTAACTTTCGGAAGATACAAAATTCGTGTGGAGCGAGGAATGCGAGAAGAGTTTCCAAGAGGAGACTCATTTCGGCACCTGTTCTAACAATACCATTTGGTTCAGATGGATTTGTTATCTACAGCGATGCTTCAGGCAAATGTTTAAGATGTGTTCTCATGCAACATGGGAAAGTCATAGCCTATGCCTCGCGATAACTCAAAGAATATGAGAGGAATTATCCTACTCATGATCTGGAGTTGGCAGCAGTCGTTTTTACGTTGAAAATTTGGAGACACTACCTGTATGGGGAGAAAGTGGAGATTTATACGGATCATAAAAGCCTCAAATATTTCTTCACCCAAAAGAACTTCGATTATCTGAAGCAGCGTTGGCTAGAGCTATTGAAGGATTACGACCATAGCATTCAATATCATCCTGGAAAAGCAAACATTATAGCTAACGCATTGAGTAGAAGATCGTATGCGGGTATGAGTGCGATGTTGTTAACATAAAGACCCATTTTGTACGACTTACAAAGGATGGAGATAGAGTTAAAGACTCCAAGGACCCATGTGATGATGGAAAATATACGAGTAGAACCGAATTTAATTGATAAAGTTAAAGCTTCTCAAACTACAGGTTCGTCGTCTGGTGTAGTTCTCTTCACAATCTCTTCTTCAGGTTCGACGATCTCATCTTCTAGGACTACGATCGTGGTGTTGGGGTCGACTACCTCATTCATAGTGTTTAGATCATCGATCACAGTGCCTTGTGGTATAAACTTGTTTTAGTCTGTTTCATCAAAGATGATGTGAATCAAGACTTCAACGCTTACTGTTTTCTTGTTGAACACTCTATACGCCTTACTGTCTATGGCATATCCAAGAAAGATTCCTTCGTCTGAATTGGGTTGGAACTTATTCAGATATTGTTTTCCATTGTTGAGAATGTAGCATACATAGCTGAAGACATAGAAGTAACTGACATTTGGATTTCTACCTCTCCACAGCTCGTAGGGAGTCTTCTTTAGTGTAGAGTGAACAAGAGATCTGTTCTGAGTTTAGCACGCAGTGTTGATAGCCTTTGCCCAGAAGTATTTAGGTAGATGAGCTACAGCTAGTATCCTTCATGCTTCAGTCAGCGTTCTGTTCTTCCTTTTAGCTACTTCGGTTTGTTGTGGAGTTCGTGGAGCTGAGAAGTTATGACTGATGTCATTGTCAGCGCAAAACTGATCCATCTCAAAGAAGTCGAACTCTCTTCCGTGATCACTCCTTATAGCCTTGATCTTCTCTCCTTTTTCGTTCATCACCAGCTTGAACATCTTGATGAGTTGGAAGCTTGTTTCATCTTTAGAATTTAAAAAGGATACCCATGTGAATCTGGTGTAGTCATCCACTACGAAATATGAGTATCTCTTCCCTCCAAGGCTTACAGTTGAAATTAGCCCGAAAAGATCCATGTGAAGTAACTGTAGGGGCTTATCAATTGAGTTGATTGCTTTGCTTTTGAATGAGCTCCTAGTTTGATTTCCAAGCTGACAGGCGTTGCATGGCCTTTCTTTAACAAAGCTGAGCTTGGGTAAACCTGCCACTAGATCTTTAGAGGCCAGTTTTAACATACTTTTGAAGTTGAGATGAGACAACCTTCTATGCCAAAGCCAGCTCATTTCTTCAAAAGCTTTAGCAAGAAAGCACATTGTCTCCTTAGAACTCAGTTGAGCAAGATTAACAGTGTAGACGTTCCATTCTCTTATTCCAGTCAGCTTTATAGAAGAGGTCTTCAGATCTCTAACTTGACACTAATTGTTGAGGAAGGTGACTTGATGACCCTTATCGCAGAGTTGGTTGATGCTCAGAAGATTGTGCTTTAGTCCTTCCACATAGGCTACTTCGATGAAGGACACTGCACTATTCCTAGCTGAGCCATATCATTTTGTCTTGCCAGAGCCATTGTCTCCAAAGATGACTGTTAGATCCTCTTTCTATGTGAAGTTAGACAGGAGGGCTTTGTTCCCAGTCATGTGCCTTGAGCATCCACTGTCCAGATACCAAGTTGTGATCATGGAGCTCTGTTCTTGCAATAAGGTTAAACTTTTATTTTGGTACCCAGACTTGCGTGGGTCCTACCTTGTTAGTACCCTTGGGGACCCAAATTTGCTTGACTTTGGGTCTATTATGTAGAGGATTATTGTAAGACCCCAACCTTTTATGAATAAAGATTTATTTTTCTCTAAATATTATTTTAAATAATAAGGTGTGATTTGATATAATGCTATAGTTATGGGTGAGATGTGCAAATTTTACAAAGTAAGCAAGTTGTCATAAAATATTCATTTGGTCAGGGAATTTCCATACGATGACACAATCATTGGTGGACCTCACAACGGAATAAATGTCAGATATAGAAAGTGACATAAATAAACATTTCATAAAAATAATGGCAAAACTTTTACTATTAAACTGTTGAAATACCAGTGATAAAAGAACAGTAATATGTGTGGTTGCACAATAGTACACGGTATTGTACAGTATCTCTGATTATTGATGCTTATGTAAGAAGTCACCCAATTTTATTCAATTATTGCAACAGTAGTTGTTGCATAATACCTCATATTATTGATTCAATTGTTGTCACAGTATCATCTGCACAATATTTTATATTATTAAATCAATAATTGAGACAACACATTTATTCATATTATTATTTGAATTATTGACAATGTCTAGAAAGTTCTATTGAGGAAAGGGGTTAGGTTATTTAATTGCGCGCCAATAAGAAGAAATCTTTATTGAAAAGCCTCCTCTTTCTTGGGAATGATTTGGTTATCAATATTGTGAGTTATAATATTAATGATGAATAATTGTTAAAGGATTAAAAATGTGTTTATTAGAGATAAGTGATCTGTGATAAATATATAAACAATTTTTATATATAAATAGAGGGGTTTGTCATAAAGAGATGTACAAATTTTTTTACAATTTTTTTGTAAATTGACTTATTATTCCATGGAGAGATGTACAAATTTCTAGACCGTCGGTGATGATTTTAATAGTAAATTAATCTGGACCGTAGGTGGTCATTTTAATAGTAAATCAACCTGGACCGTCGGTGGTGGTTTTAATAGTAAATTAATCAGGACCGTAGGTAGGTGGTGGTTTTAATAGTAAATCAATCTGGCCCGTCGGTTGTGGTTTTAATAGTAAATTAATATGGACCGTCGGTTGTGGTTTTAATAGTAAATCAATATAGACCGTCCGTTTTAATAGTAAATTAATCTGGACCATTCGTGAATCAGTTACTATTTAGTCCATTCTCCTATAAATAGAATCTTATTTCTTCTTTCATTCTCACCAATTCACTAAGACTCACAAGAGAAACTATAGAGAGAAAGAAGAAGAGTATTCTGCTACTTTACTATTACAGTATCCAGTCTTCTACTAAGGTAAGGGGTATTATTTCTTTCGTATTCGTAAAGGATATTATTTTTCGTATCCATTCCTTAATCTGTGGGAATAACATGTCTACGTGGAATACCGCATGCATGGTGAATAACCCTTCGTACTCATTCTTTATTTGTGGAAAAGATCTGTCTACGCGAATTACCGCATGACGGGTGAAAATCCATTTGTAGTTTTGTATATTATGTATTTTCATATTCCTAAATCTAAACTTACTATGGTAAGTATTGCTTCTATAATCCCTGAAATTAGTAGAATATCCTTAAGTTTTGCGCTTCATCTAGTATCGTTTCATTGGAATATTGGTCTGAACTTTCTTATTAAATTTCAATATTTTCATTTGGGGTACTATTCACGGGATACTATTCACTCAGGTACTATTCACTCGGGGATTTGGGGTACTTTGGATGACGTGGTACTATTCATTCGAGTACTATTCACAGGGTACTATTCACGACAAAAGTGATTTCTTTTTTGTCCAAATTATTCTTGATACATGAATATCATTCTTGAATTTTACTCCACAATTAGTTATCATGTTGACAATTTAGACATTCTTGAACTCTGGATAAATTGAATTATAAATTTTTAATATTTATCCTTGATCTCACTTGATTGAGTTCTTATATCATTGTCATCATCCTCATGCTTATATTGTCATGAAAGTCATCTTTAGCCCGTAGTGCATAGATGGATTGTTGATTGGTATGATTATGAACTTGAATTATGTATTGGTATAATCATGACTTATAATGTTACAGATAAATGATGTGGTGAAAAGTCCTCTTTGGCCCGTAGTGCATAGATGAATAGTTGTTTGGCATGATCATGACCACTGGTGATACTAACGAATATCCTTGGCCCGTACTGCATGGATAATTTGTTGATGTGAAGTATTTATTGATTGTTGTTACAAAGATAAAATATTGATGATGGATTTTTAAATCATAGAAGATAGTAGACATTATTCTCTACTTGACTCTTCTAATGGATTGTTGTTTTCGCTGTAGTTGTTGTTCTAAAACTTGTTGTCTATTGTATTCTATCAAATTTTTTCCTGTTGAGGACTAATGATAATTTGTTTTACATTATCTTAGTCATAATATTCTTTACTGGTCTAGTTGAGCTCACCTTTTTCCTTTTGGTTCCATTGTTCTTCTCAGGAGGCGAGAATATAGTTGGGACTAGTCGGGGAGTGGAGTAATGGTTCAAGATGGTTTTTATAGCAGTCCTCACTATTCTATAAAATAGTGTAACAATAATTGTAATGAGGACTTTATTTGAGTTTGGATATTGTCTACGAGATAATATTTGTTTTGATACTCAGCTATTGTGTTGTCGTATTTTGCACGATAGTTGTATAAAGGAAGTTTGTATTTAAATTATGTACCATGTATTTGGTGACTCAGAATGGGTTGTATGGACCTATTATGGGGGTTTCATAGTTGGTATCAGAGCTTAGGGATATGATCTCTGACGGAGATCTGAGGTTAGAACTAAGAGGGGAGAGACGAGTAAAACCTTCGCTAGTGTGTCCTACCTAAGCTTATTTGTTATTTAATTGGTCGGTCA
Organism: Panax ginseng; assembly: GCA_020205605.1. NCBI lineage: Eukaryota > Viridiplantae > Streptophyta > Magnoliopsida > Apiales > Araliaceae > Panax > Panax ginseng. Next base: position 53,780,323 of record CM035149.1, on the reverse strand, counting down.
AAATATAGGGATAATATGTGCCATGTCAATTTCTTTAATTAACCCTTGTTTTGTGGTAGTAGTTGAGAATGGCATCTAAAAATTTTAAGATAAGCAATGGAGCACATGCGACCATTGAGACACCGCCAACCAATAACCAGGATAATGTACATGAAGAAGGTAATAATCCTCCTGTAAACAACAACACTGACCAAATGATGAACGATGGGATATTTAGGAACTTTCTACAATTCATGCAACACCAAACGAGAGAGACTCCTGTTCAAAATACCGGTGGGAAACAATGGTAACTCACGGTTAGTTACTGCTAAGAAATTCAAGGAGTTGGGACCACCAGAGTTTTTGGGAAAGCCAAAGCCACTTAAGGCAGAGACATGGACTAAGCAAATTATCAAGATATTTAATGTCTTGGGATGCGCTAAGAGCAAATGGTTCCCTTCGCCACCTTTATGTTGCGCGAAGAGGCAGATTGCTGGTGGGAATCTGTAAAACGTACTCATTTGTCCGCACTTAAGATGTTTTGGGAGACGTTTCAAGAATTGTTCAACAACAAGTACTTTCCAAAAAGTATTTGTCACATAAAGGAGGTGGAATTTATCAAGTTGGGACATAACAAAATGACCGTATCGTAATACGAGGCAAAGTTTGCGGAGTTATCCCGGTTTGCATCCCATTTGGTAGATAATAAGGAGCGTATGACGCGAATGTTTCTGCGAGGTTTGAAGCCTAAAATTCGTCAAGACCTCATTTCTTACAAACTTTGTTTATATTCAGATATTGTAAATAGGGCTCAGTTATTGGAGCGCGAAAATGAGTCAACCCAACCAAAAGATAGCAGCCGGCAAAATGATAGTGGTCATACCTGTGGAAACAATTATTGAAGCGGTGATAATAAATGTGGATGGAATTATTATGCCATAAATGGTAACCACTTCGGTGGTAATCATGGCCAAGATAATAGAAGAAATGAGTCAAGTGGAAATTTCAAAAAGAGAAGGTTTAACAGTGATGGAAAGACAGTAGCACCAGCACCCATTTTAAAGGAAGGAGAATGACCACCGATCGTATGCTACAAATGCAGACATGAGGGACACATCAGTCCAAACTGTACGTAGCAACCCAAGGTGTGTTTCAATTGCGAAAAAGAATGTCATTTAGCTCAATTTTGTCATGCAACGAAGTCAAGTACAGCTAGGACGGTAACACCAAAGGCTGTCCCAGACAAGTCAAAACCGGTAGTTTAAGGGAGAGCATTTGTTGTGACCTCCCAAAGAGCGAGGAACCCAAACGAAGTTATCATGGGTAAACTAATCATAAACTCTTATGAAGTCTATACCTTATTAAATACCGGTTATACCCAATCTTTTATTTCACCTGCTTGTGCTAAACGTTTAAAATTGACTCTAGAGAAATTAGACTTTAACTTATCTATTGATACTCCATTGGGAGAAACCTTCGTTATATCCACCATTTATAAATCTTGTTTGATTTAAATCGACACGTTCAAAATACCTGTTGATCTCATCGCTTTAAAAATACTTGTATTTGGTGTGATTTTAGGGATTGATTGGTTAACTACTCATCATGCTAAAATTGATTTCTTTCGTAAGGTCGTTAGTATTCATATTCCTAACCAACCTATTATGCGAATTCAAGCAACCAAACCACTAAAGTCAATCACTGTCATATCAAGCCATAAAGTCATACGTTTATTAAAAAACAGGTGTCAAGTTTTCTTAGCCCATGTCAGGGATTTAAACAAAAATACGTCAGATTTGAATGATATTTCTATTATTAATAAATTTCCTGACGTATTTCTCGAAGAACTTCCTGGCCTACCCCCAGAGCGTAAAATCGAATTTTGTATTGACCTTGAACCCGATACAAAACCCATTTCCAAAACTTCATATCGAATGGCTCCTATTGAACTTCAAAAGTTAAAAACCCAACTACAGGAACTGTTAGACATCGGTTTTATTTGTCCTAGTACATCTCCTTGGGGTGCCCCTATTCTATTCATAAAGAAGAAAGATGGGAGTATGCGAATTTGCATTAACTATCGAGAGTTGAATCATGTCACAATCAAAAATAGGTACTCGTTACCTCACATTGATGACCTGTTTGACCAGTTATAAGGTGCAAAATTCTTTTCAAAGATCGATCTTTGTTCCGCATATCATTAGTTAAAGATTAAAACTGATGACATTCCAAAGACTACTTTCAGAACTCGGTATGGGTATTACGAATTCCTAGTCATGTCTTTTGGATTGACTAATGCTCCTTCTGCCTTCATGGATATGATGAACCAAGTATTCAAGGAATATTTGGATCATTTTGTGGTTGTCTTTATTGATGACATCCTCATCTACTCCAAAAGCCGTGAAGATCACGAGCAACACTTGAGGCTGATACTCCAAAAGCTTCGTGAAAACAAGCTATATGCCAAGTTGAAGAAATGTGAGTTTTGGCTTGAGGAAGTATCATTCCTAGGGCACGTGATATCGAAACATGGAATATCAGTTGACCCGACGAAGATTGAAGTAATACAAAGTTGGGAGCAACCTAAGTCAGCAACCGAAATACATAGCTTTCTGGGCTTAGCTGGTTATTATCGGAGATTCATGGAAGGATTTTCTCGAATCGCTACTCCATTAACTCAGCTGACTCGAAAAGATACAAAGTTCGAGTAGACACTCAAAATTTTCTGCACACCTGTTACTAAAATTGCAGGAGGGCAGATTCGTCTTTTGGAGATAACCTTGGAAGATAGCTCACATCCATTCCGGATACTACCAGAAGTTCAGTCTCAATCCTGGAACACACACCGAGAGTATCAATTCCAACCTCAGAGATAACCCCGAGTTTCGTCCTTGGAGATAACCCCAAGGAATGTTGTTGCAGTTCCGGCGATAACTCCGGAAATGCTTGTTTCAAATGCATGCGATCAGCTTCACTCTCAGACCTCCTGCCAAGGTTTTCATTCCAAAGACCCGGAGCTAACACCGGGAAGACAGGCACACTTACAGATGACCTTGCTTAATTCAAACACTTGCAGCGAATTTGGATGTAACTTTGACAACGTCTACTATCATTAAAAGGAGATAACCCCGATGAGGAGTCAAATCGTCATCTTGCCACCTCAACCCCTGTGCGCCATTTCAACATTTCATACATACATACATACAACAATGTCGCACAAGAGCCAAGGAGTTCCAATCCTAAGTGACTATTACGCGTGGCAGTACACCGGATAGAATTTGAAGTTTGAGGACCATGGGCATGGTCCCCTTTTCCTGACTTTGTACAACCTCTAATCCCATTTTATTGCATAACTCTTGACAAAAGCGGTCCAAAGAAGGTCTTATACACCTCGTTCGGATGCTCGGATTGAAGTTCGAGCGGACATCACAGTGCATGATTGCACGTACTTCGAGATGGCAGGACCCACAAAGCTCGGGGCACCCCGAGCAAGCGCAGGTGCATTTACGGCTGCCGCGAGTGCACTTGCGGCTTTCCGCCTCTATAAATAGAGGGCTTTGGGTGGCCATATTAAATAAAAAAAGAGGCGAGGAAGCCCCGCCAAATTTGCTCTGTACACACCCCATATTGAGTGCTTTCTCATTTTAAACACCTGTTAGCTCACATATAGCTCTATTTTATCGGTGGAAGCTGAGTGTTTATCCATATAGAGTCATAGAAGCGTGCATTGGCAGCCCACTGTAAGCCTTCTCACACTCTATAAAGCCTTTCTCTTCATCTTTTCACACATTATTCCTCACATTGAGAGTCGTGTTATGTGTGTATGCCCAGACTTTGGTCTGTGGTTTTCATTTCTGTCTATATATATATACTTATATATGTATATATTTATATATGGACTAACATTATCGAGTTTTGTCTCGATTGAGCCTAGACTTATGTCTGGAGCCTTTACTTACTTTAATATATATATATATATATATATATATACAATGGATCCTGTCCGGACTCCCGGACAGGTCCAAAATCCAAACCCTAAAATTATGGAACTAAAATTTTCCCATAATATAATGTTTTGGGCGTGATTTGGATACCTATACCAAAAAATGTATGTACAGTCTTCACAGACTGTACAGACATGTTTTGATATATGCTTCCAAATCACACTAAAAACACTGTATTATGTAAAAATTCAAGTTCCATAATTATTTTTTTTAGTTGTTTTAAAAAAAGCAAAAAAAAGTCCGGATTTTGTTAAAATCTTTGAGTCCTAACTGATCCGGACTATATATATATATATATATATATATATATATATATATATATATATATATATATATATATATATATATATATATTCACATTGTTATTAGGCACAGGTTTACTTGAGGCCTTTTACTTTACTTTTATTTACATTTAGTCCCTTTGGAGTTTACTTAAGTGGCGGTTTATCGCCTTTTACAACTTTATTTACTTTTTTGATCCCCCATGGAGTTGCTTCGTGGTGGTTGATCATGTCCATAAATATATTTACCGCTTTTATATATTTACATTTCTGATCCCCCATGGAGGTGCTTCGTGGTGGTTGATCATATCCATATATATATTTACAGCTTTTATATATATAACTACTTACTGCTTTTCATATAAACTGCGGTATCATGTGAGCCTAGGAATCATGTGATAACAAATTCAGTCTACTGAATCTAGATTCGGTTCCTATGATAGACATTTTCAGCTATAAGCAGCTTGTACATTATTTACGGTGGTTGGATTTCCTTATATGGCTGTCATGCCCATGAGGAGTTCGGCACTGCTGTATATTATTTTCTCGAAGATGCCTCGCATCTCAAAAATAAAAGCAAACAAGTCGAACATTTAATAATAAAATGGAAGTATGAAAAGGTCTCAATTACTATTGAGCACGAGGTTTAAAAACCACTTTTACAAAAACCTCATTGCTATATCCTCGCTTTAAAACTCAATTTTTCTACAAAATTCAAACCCTTTAGATATAGGTGCTGACGAGGCCTCGCACTACTTCCAAATAAATTGCACATTGATCCACACACACCCACATTTCATATAACAGTTTCTTGAAAAGTGGCGGTCCACCGTAGCAACACTTGGATGTCTGGGTGCCTAACACCTTCCTCCGCATAATCAAGCCCCCGAACTCAAATGAATCTCGGTTTCACAGACCCGTTTAGCAGTGTTACATCACTGGGTCAATGTGCAAACCTTTTCTCGGTTGTGTTGGTGCAACCAGTTAAAAACACCAACTGGCGACTCTTAAAGTCAAATCATCGACATTATACATGTCAGACCTTTTTCACTTGTTTTTTCAAACAAATCTCACCTAACATGAAAACACCAAAGAACAAGTAACGAAAAGGGACAAATAAAAATCCCGATGTCGACAGGTGGCGACTCTGCTGGGGACTCCAGTAAGAGGGCTTAAGCCGCTACTACAAGCTTTTCGAAACTGTTATATGCTTGTGTGTGAATGTTGTATTTACATTTATAATGAATGTGTACGATTGCATTTTACTTACTGCACTGCAATATATCTATCTGTGATATTAGTGCTTCGCACATGTCATCATTTTCATAAACGGTGAGACACATTGTATGTGAATGTATGTTGTGTGGTTCCTCCATCAGGAGGCTATCCTGTCGGTGTTTGATTCTCGGACTCGTAGGAGACTAATTCCAACGAGGCTCGGAAAAGGCACCACCAGATTCGCTTCCAATTGAAAGACCGGATTAACTTCCCGTCAAGTAGATTGCGATGATCTGGGGACCTTCATGCCAAAAAGTCGCGAGAGTAACCCTAAGATAGGTCAACCTCTGATAAACAAAACGCGGAGGAAAGTCTCTTCATGCTTTCCATTTTTGTATTACTTGTAAAAGCATTTACTTGTAATTTCATTCCATGTTCATCGTTATGTAAAATATGAAGAATATTGGTGCATACATGACATGTTATCAAATAACACCCATTTTTGCAGGATGATATTCCTAAAATGGACATGTTATGCTAGCATTTACATTATCCCTAAGACTAAACTACATAAGTCTTTTGTAGGGAAACAATTGGGCCTGTTACCCGCTCAAAATTCAAAAAGGCCACGAGCCTACAACCAATCATGTCTTCTTCTGACCAGTCTAATGCCGTTTCTCGAGAAGAATTTGACGGATTGAGCAAACAAATTATAGATTTGGTTGTTCTTCTAAAAGAAATGCATCAATCTACTTAGGGTATAAAGATGCCTACACATACAGAATCATCTACACAAGGAGGACCGCAAGGTTTGGATAAAACAAATCCAGAACCTCAGTTGGATACGACCAACAAAGACCCTGAAAACACCCATCTCAAAGGAGATCCAGACACCGGTGATATCAGGAAGAAGATCCTTCAAATGGAGGAAACTATCTATGCTCTCAAAGGGATTAGAACACATGGAAGTGATTCATATGCTGACCTTTGCATATTCCCTGGTGTTCATTATCCAGAGAAATTTAAAACCCCTGACTTTGAAAAGTATGATAGATTAGGGGATCCAAACACACATTTGAAGGTGTTCATTGGAGAACTTGGATCTTATGCGGAAAATGAGAAGCTCAGAATACAGCTGTTCCAAAAAAGTCTAACTAGAGAAGCCCATTCATGGTATACCAGATTAGACAACTCAAAGATCCATAGCTAGGAAGAGCTAGCTCACGCCTTCCTCACTCAATACAGTTTTTAATCTCAGATGGCTCCTGACCGGTACCAGATTACCAAGGTCAAGAAACAGTCTAATGAGTCTTTTAGAGAGTATGCTCAAAGGTGGAGGCGCCTTGCTGCTCAAGTTATTCCTTCCATGACAGAGTCAGAAATGGTCATGACTTTCATAGACATACAGGAAGCTCCTTTCTATGAGTGAGTCTTAGCTGGTATTGGAAAATCATTTTCTAAAATGATCAAGCACGGAGAGATGGCTGAGATGAAATTGAAGTCAGGTAAGATTCAAGACCTAGCCGCTCTTAAAGCAGTTGCTAAGCACATCCAGTTCGGATCTTATGGAAAAAAACCCCGGAGGGTCCATAAAAAGAAAGAGGAGGAAGTTTCCTTGATATTACAAGGTCAAAAAGGCAGTCAGAACATGCCCATAAAGAGGAGAAATTACTCCCATTTTCAAGCACAGTCTTTAAACCCTCCATTTCCTAAGAGTGGAGAAGCAAAGCGCCCTCAAACGTTCTCACCCTTAGGGGATTCGCTCGAGAATATTCTTACTCTTCTGACTACTCAGAAGAAAATCACACATCTTCTTCCACCAGCCAACCCTAATGGGAGGGGTTTTAATGCTACTCGGAAGTGTGTTTATCATGCCGAAGCACCTGGACATGATACTCAAGATTGTTGGGCCTTGAAACACAAGATCCAAGATTTGATAGACAACAGTGAGATCGTGGTTACCAAACCTGATCAACCTCATGTGCAAGACAACCCTCTTCCTCAACACAAAGAAGAAGAGGTCAACATGATTAGTTAAAGCACTGGATAGAGTTCCAGTTTAACAGTGAATCATCCCAGACCATCAAAGAAGGTGTTGACAGATAGGATTACGCAAAGTTTCAATTTGCTATGGAACGAAAGATGAAATCTCTTTGTAAGCAAATTGAACAATTGGCCGAACTGGTGACTCATCAGCATCAAGTTACACGCCAGTTAGTCAGCCAGGAGCATGCCTATCTCCTTTAGAAAGCAAAGCTATGGAGGATAAGGTTGTAAAGAGAGCAAATGTTAAAGCCCGTCGGGATTTTGCCAATCAAAGGGAATTTACATACCTAGGCCAACCTACGGAGAAGATATTTGATATGCTAGTCAATGACGGAATAATTACCTCCCTTCTACCTCCAATCAATCCCCATTCAAGATGATTTAACTCTGATGGAGTTTGTCAATATCATTCATATTCTCGCGGCACAGCACAAAAGAATGATGGGCACTCCGCCACCTTATTTAGAATTTAATTGACAGCGATGTCCTGTAAATGGCAGACGATGACACTATGCTACTCGAGAGTGGGAATACCTATCCTACCAAATGGAAGGAATTAGTAGCAATTATATCCGCTGAGGCTGATGAAACTGTCAAACCATTTCCCATACAAGCAATTTAACTCAAAGGAGCTGACAATCCTTTGAAAGTGGCTGCACCAGAGCCAATTTCTTTATATTTCAGACCATAATATCCTATTGTCAGCTTACACAAAGTCCCATGGAATTATGGGGAAGCTGAAGGATCCACATCTCATACTACTGCTACAGTGTCGAAGGAAAATCCACTGTATCTTCCTCAGAGGGTGATGAAGCCCGCCATAAAAGCAAAGGAGAAGATTCCCATTGAGAAAATTAAGAAATTTCTTCGCACTATGGGCCATAATGAAGCCAAGGTGGTTCTAAGCTTAAGAGAAGCTCCACATCATACCCAAATACTGGACTTGGTTTTCTCTTCCGAGGATCACATGAAGATCTTATTAAATGTTTTGGAAGAAGCCTACTTACCAAAATCAGTGGATGTGGAAAAATTTCAACATCTGGTTTATTACATTTTTAACAACAATGTGATATCCTTCACTGATGATGACATACCTCCCAAGGAACCCGGTCATTACAAAGCCATTGCACATTGCGCTTTTGTCCTCCGTATATATGTTAATTTGGAGTTTTGATAGATGGAGGTTCGTCTTTGAATATCTGTCCTTATGCCACCTTGGTGAGGATGAACGTCAATCTCAAAAGGATCCGAAGCAGCCGTATGGTTATCAAAGCTTTCGATGGATCCCGACGAAATTCTATCGGAGAGATTGAGTTACCAATTGAGATTGGTCCAAATACATTCAATGTATCCTTCTACGTCCTCAAGATAGATTCAGGATACAACCTGTTATTGGGGAGACCATGGATCCACATGGCTGGAGCCGTTCCTTCTACACTACATCAACAACTAAATACATTGTCAACAATAGCCTAATCACTGTCAACGCTGAGCCGGAATGTCCTGAATAAGGAGATGTACCAGTCATCAGCTTCAATTCAGAAGTTGAGCCGACCAGTTTTCATACTTTGGAAGTGAGTAACACGCAATACCATCCTATTGGAGCACCACTTCTCGTACCCAAGATTTACTGCGAGGTTATGTCTTACCACTCAAGAAATGATGTCATTGGGTCATCGGCTGGACAAGGGCTTGGTAAAGATAAGCGGTATTAAGCACCCAATTCAAGTGTCTAGTCAACCGGGACATTCTGACTAGGCTATTCGCCAATTCCATCATAGGAATCCTCATAAGCACAAGGGTTCCTCAAGCTTTCCGCCGCGCGTGGCGATTTTCTCCACCGCACCTCATGAGATGACATACCGGTAAAGGTGCCACCCATGTTATGGCTATGTTGTTTCCCAAACCAAGTACCATTCAAAGCAAAAGAGGTCCCGATTCCACATCCGAAGTGGAAGAAAGGGAGCAAAATGTAAACATGACATCGCCTTGATGATGTCGGGGCATCGATCATCATTGTCATGATGAACATACAAAAGCAGATATACCTACAGACGATGATTGCCCGGATGTTATGGTCATCATTCAGAGAAGGAGGACGATGGCAACCCTCCATCAACGCACCATCGTGACTTTGCCCTCGACAATTGGAGCAGCACTCCATGCATTGGTTGACGATGGTAAAACGGGCATAAAATCCCTCTGCCCTGTAGATAACTTTAATAGCTTACTTTTCTATACAGTATTAGCAGTTATTTTATCAATACATGCTAACACTTTTATATGATTAAACAGTTTCATATATTAAATGAAAGCATATTTTGTTTCGGGACTCTAAATTTAGATGTGCTCAGATTTGCCGATGAGGTGCCTTTTCTCCACAAGGATCAGAACTTTGATGAAAAGTTGGACTCAGACTTGTTGGAAATCCAAGAGGACATTGAGACACCTCAGAAGATTAAGGAATGGGTCACAGACAAACCTAAACTCAACCTTGACCAAACCACTTCTTTTAATCTTAGAACCTTAGAAAACCCTAAGCTAATCCAGATTAGTTCAGACCTAACCCCAAACCAATGGAATGACATGGTTGCACTACTAACCCAATTCCAGGATGTGTTTGCATGGTCTCATGAAGACATGGTGGGTTTGTCCACTGACATTGTCCTTCATCGCCTTCCCATTAAGGAGGGATTTAAGCCAGCCAGGCAGAAGCTCAGGTGACTGAAACCTTAGTGGAGTTTAAAGGTGAAAGAAGAAATTGTGAAACAATTTCAAGCTGGCATTATCATGGTGTCTACATATCCAGAATGGATATCCAAAATTGATCCTATGCCTAAACCAGGAGGAAAGGTGCGAGTTTGTGTGGATTATTGGGATCTAAACAAAGCTTTCCTTAAAGATAGCTTTCATGTGCCCTTTATCCACATTCTTATTGATAATATTGCTCAATACGGCATGTACTCCTTTGCGGATTGCTTTGTGGGGTACGATCAGATTATGGTTGCTGAGGAGGATCGTGAGAAAACTACTTTCATCACGCCTTGAGGAACCTTCTGTTACAGATGGTTATCATTCGTCCTCATCAATGCCGGGATAACCTACCAGCGAGCTATGATGGCTCTCTTCCACGATTTAATGCACAAAGAGATAGAGATCTACATGGATGACATCATTGTCAAGTCCCAAAGGGAAGAAGACCACTTAGACCATCTCAAAAAGCTCTTCAACAGGTTGTGTAAGTACAACTTGAAGTTGAATCCAGCCAAGTGTGCCTTTGGCGTCAAATCAGGCAAGTTGTTAGGTTTCCTAGTCACCCACAAATGGATTGAGCTGGATCCCACCAAAATCTAGGCCATCAAGGAAATGCCCATTCCTCAGACAAAGAAGGAAATACATGGATTTTTGGGAAGAATCAACTTCATTAGCAGATTTATTTCTCAACTCACAGCAACCTATGAGCCTATCTTCAAATTGTTAAGGAAGAACTCTTCCATGAAGTGGAACGATGAGTGTCAGAAAGCCTTCCTTACCATTAAAGAAAAGCTAGTTAACGCTCCTATTTTGGTACCACCCAGGGATGATGTTCCCCTATTCATGTACCTGTCCATTAATGACAATGCCATGGGCTGTATGCTGGGGCAAAAAGATTATAGAGGCCAAGAACGAGCTATCTATTACCTCAGTAAAAGATTCAGCATCAGTGAACACAAGTACACTCTGATTGAGAGACTTGTTATTCTTTAGCATGGGCTTCCATGAGGTTGCAGCATTACCTCCATGGTCACACAACACATCTCATATCCCACGTGGATCCTCTCAAGTATGTGTTCAGTAAGCCCATACTAAATTGTTGGCTGTCCAAATGACAGTTGATCCTACAAAAATTTGACATCGTCTACGTGATGCAAAAGTCTGTGAGAGGTCAAGGAATTGCGGATCAACTGGCCGTCGCACCTGCAGGGGATTACAAACCCTTGGAAACATATTTGCCCTGTGAAGGGGTAATGGCAATTCAGCAACACCATCAATACGATGCATGTCACACATGGAAAACTTATTTAGATGGAGCTGTTAACATAGAAGGTTCTGGAGCTGGTGAAGTTCTAATATCCGGTCTGAGGGAAGCGATATCCGTCGTAGTCAAATTGCTGGTTTATCGGCACCAACAACACACGGTGAAGTATGAAGGTACATATCATGGGGGCTAAAACTTGCCCATTCAATGGGTATCGTGCGATTAAGCGTCTTTGGGGATTCCGAATTGGTAATCAAATAATCCACAGGAATCTATCAAACCAAGGAACTACATTTGCTGCCTTACCATCGGTAAGTTTTACAGATGGCTTTGAAGTTCGAAGAAATCTCCTTTCTATACATTCCTCGGAATAGTAATGATTTTGCGGATGCATTAGCAACGTTGGCCTCCTTGATTCACATACATGACAAGGAAAACATGCCAAGCATCATATTTTCCCTGCAAAAGGCCCCATCTTATGGGAACTATGTTGGAAAAGTATCGGATAAGCTACCTCCCATCCAAAACCCTTGGTATCAACATATCAAGGAGTATCTGCGAGATGGATCTACACTAGTTGAGGCTAGCCTGAATGAAAAGAGGCGGATCCATCGACTTGCTATGAAATTCTATCTGAGTGGAGATGCACTCTACAAAAGAGATGCAGGATTAGGTCTCCTCAGATATCTGGACAAAGACCAAGCTTAGAGTCTCATGGATGAGATCCATGGTGGAGTATGTGGCCCACACATGAGTGGACCCCTACTTGTTAAAAAGATCTTTAGAACAGGGCATTATTGGCTTACGCTCAAAGCTGACTGTGATGATCACGTCAAGAGGTGCTATCAATGCCAAATTCATGGGAATGTTGTCCACGCCCCTCCAAGGGAACTCCACAATATAAGTTCGCCATGGCCCTTCTCAATGTGGGGAATGGACGTGATTGGGCCCATCGAGCCCAAAACCAGTAATGGATATCGATTCATATTCACCATGATCGACTACTTCACCAAATGGGTAGAAGCAGCCTCCTTCCCAAGGGTTACCAAAGAAGTCATCATTGCTTTCATCAGAAATAATATCGTCTGTCGATATGGACAACTAGAGGTCATTGTGTCAGACAATGCTAAGAACCTTAACAACAAAATGATGGAGGAATTATGAAGTAAATTCCACATCAAACACCTTAACTCTATCATCTACAGTCCAAAGATGAATGGTGGTGTTGAATCGGCTAATAAAAACATCAAGAAGATCCTGCAAAAATGTCTGCCAATCACAAAGAATGACCTGACCTCTTGCCTCTGACTTTATTAGCCTACAGAACTTCAATGCGTACTTCCACTAGGGTAACACCATACTCATTAGACTATGGGATGGAAGCAGTGCTCCCCATAGAGGTGGAAATGGAGTCCCTCAGAGTATTGATGGATGCTCAGCTGGATGAAGACCAATGGGTACAAGACAAGTATCACCAATTGTCTCTAATAGACGAAAGGAGAACCGCGACTATCTTCCATGGTCAGTTATATCAGTAAAGGATCGCCAGATCCTACAACAGGAAAGTTCGGCTACGGCAATTTAAACAACACGACTTGGTTTTAAAAAAAATCATTGACAACCAAGATCAATCTAAGGGGAAATTTGCTCCTAACTGGGAAGGCCCATTTGTTGTCAAGGAGGTATTGACAGGAGGCGCTCTTAGATTACAGGAAATGGATGGCGATGAATTTCCACAGCTTATCAACTCGGACACCGTGAAACTATACTATGTCTGAGGTTTTCATCAAGCAAACATCCTGGTTTTGATCATCAAATCACCAGTCATTCCAGTTTTCTAACCCTTTATACATACTTTTCTGCCCCTCAAAGAAACATACACTTCAAACCAGTAGCCTGGTTTCACCTCATTTCATATCTTTCATATAATTTCGGTTATCTTGAAGACGGGATTGAACCTTTCACACCTTCAGTTTATCCTGAAGACGGGATTAAACTTTTCTATGCTTGTAGTTTATCCTGAAGACGGGATCAAACTTTTTCCACACCTACAGTTTGTCCCAATCATGGGATCAAACTTTCTTCTCCCTGCAGTATAGCCTGCACATGGGATTCATACTTCTCTTCGGCTGTAATTCATCCTGAGGGGTGAACTACGTCGACCTGATCTCCCTGATACACGGGAGTACGTAGTCAACCATATTCTATATGGCTCGGTCTCAATAAACAAAAAACATTTCTGCCCTTTCTCTACAAAAACAAAATCCACAAAAATACTTCTACACCCTTCTTCATCAATAAAGCTTCTACACCCATCTGCCTTTCACATTCAGCGTTGAACCTCATACACCAGGTTCGAACTACACAGACCTGATCTCCTCTTCAATAGGAGTACGTGGCGACCATTTATGGTCTTATCTAACCCTTACTAGAACAAAAATACTTGTCACACGGTACTGGGATCAAATCCACCACATTTCATCGACTTCAGACCAAAGGGATGGAATTACCCAACCTCTCCTCACCAATAGGAGATTCGGAGACCATCTAAGCTGCGGTTGTGTCTCAAAGAGCAACACCAATCCATAAGAGATGGAATTAACTAGGCTTCTCATAAATAGAAGTACTGGCGACCATCTGTGGTGCGGTCAATCTCACAGAGGAAAAGCCACACTCCTCTCCACATTGCCATACAGAAACTAGTCCCAAGACACCAAAGATGGTAGGGATACATACAGAGATCAATGATCAATTCTGAAAGATCCTGCGACGTGTCAATGTCCACACGTCAAGGATTAGTTCAGAATGTATCAAGATCACAAGCCCTGAAGAAACAGGCAGATATCAAACAAGTATCAAGGCACAACTGAAAGGGAAGTAAATCAAAATATATTTCTCCTTGCCCGTATAATATTTGTTTGATATATACAATATGTGTTGTACATGACAAAATGGCTAAGCTTTAGTCTGTGTAGGAAAATACAAGTCTATCTACGGATCGTGTGTATGCGGACTATCATATCTAACATAGCATCCTCTCCAAAGAAGGAGGTAACGTTGCAAGCTCCCCTTTGGTATCTATCTGACTGAGCGAGCGAGATCCGAGGCTAACTGCATGGTGGCATGATGCTTATCAATATATGCACTCATATCGGCAAGGATGCCAATCGTATGGGATCTCACTAAAAAGTCATCGTCTTACCACGGCCACATCCTGAAAGGAATAGGCGATCCTCTCCACAATCAATGCATCTCGGGCTAATCTAGCCTCATCTCTCTCTAAAAAAGCGGTGTCTCTCCCATCAAGAGCTGTCAACATCAAGGCCCTAGCCTGATCTCTCTCATAGGTCATCAGATGTAGATTTTGCTTGACATCAGGTCTTTGAATCTTTGAATGACAAGATGCACTCATAGTGGGAGAATCCATCACAAATGCTGGCAACCTAGCAGTCTAATCCTCCTCGATGGGTATATCAGCCTCCTCTATAGGCTCCTCATCGTTGGAATCAGTCCCCTGCACTGTGGATACTACCGCAACTGATGCAATCTATGTCTCTATCCATGCAGAATACTCTGCAGAGCAACCCAGATGACTGACAGAAAACTCATCTAGCTCTTGCTGATCCCAATAGGCATACAACCTGGATCTGTCCTCTATTGATAAATGGCGTGAAGCGAAGCGCTGAATCAATGCCTCCTCAAAAGGATGGAAGTCCTGGAACTGGTCAAACTGACACATCACAGCCAGTGGGTGGTAGACTGAAGGATGTCGACTCAAGTTGCCCAGAAGCTCTGGGTTCGCCACTTGAATACCTGACAAATCCCTACGGGGAACACGTGCAGCAGGAGCATGAACCTCAACTGGTACATCCTCCTCCTCGTCCTATACGTCAGACACTTCAACCCGGATAGGACGTATCACCGCCTCCACTAAATGTTGAGGTCATCTCAACGTAACAGTGGTCGAGGCACTTGAAGCCCTTCTCTGCATACACGGTAAGTGGTCTGCATGGAACTACTACTCAGTGATCCAGATCCATAATATCTGGACAACAAGTCTCCAAATCACCTCAGAAAGGGTGTGATAATGTTTAACCTAGAGCTTTTCAAAATTCATTATATGACTACATGCATGCATGCATTACTTAACATACGTGTACAGTAGAGTTAAAATGCATGACTACCCAATGCCAACGTTTTGTACAATTTTGCCAAAGTCCCTTTATAAATAGGACTATCCACATGCACATAGGCATGATTAGGTGGTCATTCAGTAGCACACCTACCCATAGTCATATACATCTTACATGTATTAATACATCAGAGTAAAAAATCCGTAAGTGTAGTCTAATTACCAGGATTATTTTGCTTTTCTACCTTTACTCATTTGTCCTCAAATAGGATAAGAAATGATAGTAAAAGGTGCCAATTTGACTGTTTCAAAAGTCAAAATATTTTTTACATCATTATGTTCAGCATGGTTTAGTACTAACATTTATTGTGTTGAATATTTTTTATCAAGTCATATCAGCATGCATATTCACTACTGTGTGTCTAAATGCATTTCATGTGATATGTCATTTTCCAACGGATAAAAACTAGAAAAAATACAGGCATACGTTACCAGGAGAGTGAAGAACACTTGTACGGTGGCAGAATGTGCAGAAAGTCACCCGAAATCAGCAAGTCTGAAGAAGAGCTCTCGGATTTCCTTTGTGACGTAACTTGAAAGTGACTTATGAAAGCAACATGTAGTCTTTACATAGTCACGGTTGGTATGAGTCCACCTACTGGTTGCTGCAGGTATACTGCACGCCAGTAGGTGTACCTGTGGCACCCATACATGGGTCCCACCCCTCCGGTTCTGTTCAGTTCGAGTTGCAAAGGAGGTTTTGCAAGATGAAAAGGCCAAATCAGGAATAAAAACGTTGCGCGATTGAGCGGAATAGCCTGAAATCCTAGTTTTCACGGTCCAAACTCTGGCTCTGCATATCACTCATTGGTATTCGCCTGAATACAAGTGACGTAACCCTAAATCCACGTATCCCCGGTGGGGGTCACAACGCAGACTTTCAAACATTCACGTATCCACGGTGGGGGTTACAATGCAGACTTTCAAACATTCACGAATCCCCGGTGGGGATCACAATGCAGACTTTCAAATATCCACGTATCCCTGGCGGGGGTCACAACGCAGACTTTCAAATATCCACGTATCCCTGGCGGGGGTCACAACGTGATTCAACTATTGATATACGCATCAATAAAGGTCAAGCAGCCTTGACATACTCCCCGGCGGGGGTCACAACGCAGACTTTCAAATATCCACGTATCCCTGGCAGGGGTCACAACGTGATTCAACCATTAATATACCCATCAATGAAGGTCAAGCAGCCTTGACATACTCCCCCGCGGGGGTTACAATGCAAAATTTCAAACATCCATGTATCCCCGGTGGGGGTTACAACGCATTCTTAACCATTGATACACACATCAATGAAGGTCAAGCAACCTTGACGTTATCTCAGCCGGTGGCAAGTAAACCCATCAAAGCAACTTATCCATGTCTATGTATCCCCGATGGGGGTTACAACGCCGAAGTTAGACATTGATAAAGTATCCCCAGCGGGGGTCACAACGTGATTCAATCATTGATATACGCGTCGATGAAGGTTAAGCATCCATGACATACCCCTCGACGAGGGTCACAACGCAATAAAACCATTGATACACACATCAATGAACGTCAAGCAGCCTTGACAGTTTGCCCAGAAGGGATCTATCCAGTGATACACACATTAGCAAAGGTCAAGCAGCCCTGACAATACATATTGTTGGCAGTAACTCTAACAGGATCATGGTATATACTAGTGACATAAACCACAGAAGACCATCCTCATCGGAGAGGACCGATGATGGAATATGTTATACACATCCTCAAAACAGACAAAGCTTTACCCCCACAGATCTCTTGTACAGGGGAGGCACCTCTATGAACTAAACGTCTGTATCAAGGATCCAGGACTTTGGTGATAGCCCCAACGTCAACATCCTTAAAGACTTAGATCGCATGTCCAAGACATTACTGATTGTCATCCCCAGAAGAATTAACAGGGATCCGGCAATCATTCATTCATGCATCATACATTTGCATCATGTTGCTGCACATAGCATCATGTTTATCTTGTTGCATTTTAAGTGTCTAGAATTCTTTATCCTATCCATGCCTTGCATTGCATGAATATGATAAAGAGGGGCATCTGTAGACACTCAAAATTTTCTGCACACCTGTTACTAACATTGCAGGAGGGCAGATTCATCTTTCGGAGATAACCTTAGAAGACAGCTCACATCCATTCCAGATACTACCGGAAGTTCAGTCTCAACCCCGAAATACACACCGGGAGTATCAATTCCAACCTCGGAGATAACCCCGAGTTTCATCCTTGGAGATAACCCCAAGGAAAGTTGTTGCAATTCCAGCGATAACTCCGGAAATGCTTGTTTCAAATGAATGTGATTAGCCTCAATCTCAGACCTCCTGCCGAGGCACTCATTCCAAAGACCTGGAGCTAACACCGGGAAGACATGCATACTTATAGATGACCTTATGGAATTCAAACACTTGCAGCAATCCAATCTTAGATGTAACCCTGAGCAACGTCTGCTATCAGCCCAAACTAGAGATAACCCCGGTGAGGAGTTAAATCGTCATCTTGCCACCTCAACCCCTGCGCGTCGTCTCAACATTTCATACATACATACATACATACAAAATGTCCCACAAAAGCCAAGGAGTTCCAATCCCGAGTGACTATTTCGCGTGGCAGCACACCTGATAGAATTTAAAGCTTGAAGACCATGGGCATGGTCCCCTCTTCCTGACTTCGTACAACCTCTAATCCCATGTCATTGCATAACTCTCAACAAAAGCGGTCTAAAAAAGGTCTTATACACCTCGTTTGGATGCTCGGATTGAAGTTCTGCAAGTTCGAGTGGACATCACGAAGGTACACAGTGCACGTCTTTCAAGATAACGGACCCGCATGAGCACAGGGCACCACAGGCGACCC
Organism: Panax ginseng; assembly: GCA_020205605.1. Classification (NCBI taxonomy): domain Eukaryota; kingdom Viridiplantae; phylum Streptophyta; class Magnoliopsida; order Apiales; family Araliaceae; genus Panax; species Panax ginseng. The sequence continues at coordinate 53,761,704 of CM035149.1, read as the reverse complement.
AGTAGTGCATCTGCCAGTACCCATGATACACTTGCGGCTCCCCCCCTCTACAAATAGAGGGCTTGGGGTGACCATATTAAAGAAAAAAAGAGGCGAGGAAGCCCTGCCAAATTTGCTCTGTACACACCCCATATTGAGTGCTTTCTCATTTTAAACACCTGTTAGCTCACATATAGTTATATTTTACCGGTGGGAGCTGAGTGTTTATCCATATAGAGTCATAGAAGCCTGCATTGGCAGCCCACTGTAAGCCTTCTCACACTCTATAAAGTCTTTCTCTTCATCTTTGCACACACTATTCTTCACATTTGAGTCGTGTCAGTGTGTATACTATGAACTTCATCCGTGGTTTTCATTTCTTTCTGTATATATATACTTATATATGTAAATATTTATATATGGACTAACATTATAGAGTTATGCCTCAATTGAGCCTAGACTTATGTCTGGAGCGTTTACATACTTTATATATAAATATATATAAACTGTTGTCAGACTCTGCCTGATGAGCCTGGATTTGACATCCGGAGCGTTTATTGTCGCCTCTTTTGTTGTCGAACTCGTTACGATGAGCTTGATTTTTATATTCTATGCGTTCTCGCTTTTATATATATATATATATATATATATATATATATATATATATATATATATATATATAACTTTTATATATTTACATTTCCGATCTCCCATGGAGGTGCTTCGTGGATGATTGTATCATATATATATATATATATATATATATATATATATATATATATATATATGAGTCCGGATCCAAATCTCGATCATGGACTTTATAAAATCTGGACCATTTTTTTTAAAAACAACTAAAAAATAAAAATAAAATTATGGGCTGAATTTTTTACATAATACAGTGTTTTGGGTGTTTTTGGGTGTAAAAATTACACCCAAAACACTATATTATGTAAAAATTCCAGTTCCATAAATTTTTTTTTTTAGTTGTTTCAAAAAAAAAAATGTTCCGTATTTTAGGACCTGTCCGGGAGTCCGGACAGGATCCTATGTGTGTGTGTGTGTGTGTATATATATATATATATATATATACATTATTGATCGATTTCGCAATCAATGAATACGTGCAAGTATACACGTCAACAAGTAATAAAGTGAAAGTAGAGTATCGTTTCCACGAGGAATTATTTAATAAAAATTACCAATTACTAACTCTTAACCAAATCAATTTTATTTAAACAATAGAAAATTATGAATTTTCTAATTAAGAAAACTAAATTAACTAATTAAAACTAGGTTACTTTATAAATGAATTAAAATAAATAAAGGCTAAGACTCCAATATCCCCAATTATGAACTATAAACCAATTATCCAATTATCTCAATTATTATGTCTACTGAATTATTAACAGGAATTCTCAAATGCCAAAAGCCCTCTCTCGAGTGATCAATTGTCTTCTATTTAACCCAGATTAATTTTGATATATCTCTATGCAAAACAATTGAATTAAACTCGTTACAATCCCAATTCCTTATGTGTTACATGGGGCAAATAGATATTCTCATTCTATTCACAAACCTAATTATTCAATGTGCAAATAACTAAGTCACATGTCACCATGCCCAGTTCTAACCCTAGAATTCCTTTCTCAATTCCTTCTAGAGTAACAAGGTAATTACTGATCAGATAATTAATCAATAAGCACAAAGCAAGATGAACAATTCACTTCAACATAAATAATTAGAATAAATCAAATAATCAATTCATAATCATAAAAAGTTCAATTGAAATCTTAATGAAAAAGTTAGTTCATAATTAATGAATTAAAATCAAGAATTCACAATTGAATAGACATTAAAAGATAAAAGTAAGAGAAGAGAAGATAATATAATCTATTGTCAGTAGCCTTGAGACTCCTCTTTCGCTCCTGCTTTGAATCTTCAATGGTCTCCAAGTTGCTTCAATCCCCAAAACTAATAAGAACTAGGGTTATGTTCTAATCTAAAGGAGTGTTTAATCTAGTCTAATCTATGTAATCTCCTTTTATTTTATGTCTTACATCATGTATTTATAGGTTACAAGTCCAATTTTGAGCTTAGGAACAAACCCAATCCAATTTGGAGTCAAAAAGGTGTCAAAATTCACCCAAAAGCAGCGTCGAGTAGCACTGACCTCTTCCCAAGCCTCAGTACTGAACGATCTTTCGACATCGCTTATAAGCGCCTGCCATTGCAAATAAGTTTAAAATTAAGCGCCCTAGGCGCTACCACTTCGACATTTTCTTCTCCAACGTCCTTTAGGAAAATGGTCATAACGTCTTCGTCCGAACTCCGATTTAGATGATTCAAGATGATCCGGAAAGAGGAAAAGTAGATATACAACTTTCATTCTTTAAGATTTTCGAAATAACATCTGTAGCAATACTCAAATTGGCTCTGAAGTGACTGTTGTGTAAATAGCAAGCCGAAAATGCGAATCTAGCCACTCCAAACGTCGATCCAAGTAACTTTTGTCCAAATTCCTACAAAACAACATAAAACATGCTTGAATAGACATAAACACTTAAAAACTAATCTAAAAGACTTGAGAACAACAATAAATTAAGCCCGAATGTATTCAATTCATGTGTATAAAACTCACTCATCAAATACACCCAAACTTAAACCTTTGCTTATCCTCAAGCAAAAACACAAAAGAACTAAAAATAAACAAAATAACTCAACTAAATGAATGCATATGCATAATATACTTCCTAATATACCTACGAACCGAATAATAAATCAGTATGATATATAGCAACAGGCCTCAAAGATACCATTGGTACTCAAACAATATATCCAATCAATTCAAAATCCATAACTCTAACTAATTAGTCAACCCAAACCTGTCATCACCCATGTTGTGTGTGTGTGCTTGTTAACCATTCTAACCAACCACAGTTCAAGATAATCACATAACAAACTTCTTATAAGAAAATTTCAGTTCCAATTCAATTACTTTTGTGAACATGACAACTCCTGTTAAAACTAAGCAATTACCAAATCTAAGGGTAAATACAGGATTTATTTATACTTTTATTCAACCACGAGGGCATTTTTGCTCTTTCTCGTTTTTTTTTCATGGTCAGGCAATGTCTCATTCCATTAGGCTAAAATTATACCCCTTAGCGAGCTTTCAACCAACGACTCCTGCACCATATAAGACCTTAGGGCTTAGGTGTTACGACACCCCTTCTTCGGCGATTTTGCTCAAGTAACAAAGGCCTCAAAAAACAAAACTAACCAGTTTTCTCTTTTCTTTTTTTTTTCATCATCTCTTTTCTTTTTTTTTTTTTTTCTGGATTTTCTATTTTTTTTCTCTTCATCAATTTTTTTTAGTATATATATCCCATAGATTCCCCCAAACTCAAGTTTTTACGTCCATTCCAACCTTTACCGCCAGATTCACTAATTTCCTTAAATTTTAACAAAGATTTTCCTCAAAATAAATTATGAAACCCTTGAACCAAGTGGATTAAAACAGTTTAAACTTTAAGTGCTAACCTACATAAGTTTCAGACAGAGCTCAGATTATCATCATGATTAAAATTAGAACTCATCATCAATTATCAACACTTTGTTCAAGTTAACATGCAAAACTAATCTTATCATAGGTTCGAGCTAAGACTACACCAACCTATCACACGATTCATGAAAAATAAAAAAATGCAATTATACTACATGAACACATATATGAAGATGCAAAAGAAAAAATACCATGTATTATATGCAACCTAAAAAACATAATGCTAACACATAAAAAAAAACTACTATGCGATAACTAACTATATGCGAAGACGACACTAAAATGCCCCAAACTTAAACCAGACATTGTCCTCAATGGCTACAATAAAAAAAATTAAGCAGAGAACTTCCCTGAAAATATAGCAATCTTCCTCCTTGTCCGCTAAGTTTGGAGAATAGGCTAAGCACATGGAACAAATTGGGCACCACACTTGAATTTGACTTGAATAACTCAGAAAACCATGATAGAAGCAATTTTATTAAATCCTAAATAAATACAAATTCAAAACTACTAATATAAAACTTAATAAAAACTAAAAATAAAAATTGAACTTGGGTTGCCTCTCAATAAGCGCTTGCTTTATAGTCTCAGCCTGACTTCTTTAATTCTCTATCCAATTCCCCTACGAAAATTGAGGAACCCTCCATCCATCAGAAGCAATGTGTCTTTTGGGAGGTTCCCATTAGAAAAAACCCTTGAATTGAAGTCACCTAGCATGCTCTTTGTAGATAGGATCCCCATTAAGAACGGCAAACCACTAGGTGTTTCCTCCATTATGTCGATGATCAAATTAGGGCATTGAAGCTTAATAAACATAATGGAATCTTCCTCTATCTTCTCCTTTTCATCCCACCATGACTCCACAACTGTACTAGCTCTTACGTCACCAAGAGCTTTGCTTTACAACATGACTTCCAATTGGGCATGGTTTTGCAAACCCGCTTGATTCTTGAACTTTGGTGGAGGAGGCACATGGGATACTAATGAAATTGGCTCATATTCGTTGGCACTCAAAGTTAGATCTTTGCCGATCTCTTTTTCTTGGTCCCCAAGTCTTTCCTCTCTTTCAACATCTATATCATTTGGCACATCCGGTTGCAGATTCGGTTCGGGCTCACCATCGATCTCGAAATTCATGTCATAGAGCCAAGTGTATTGAGGATTTATTGTTCAACGATGTGTCTATCTCTACGCCCAATTGATTTTCCAGATTCTTGATCGATGCATTCTGACTTTGTATACTCAGCTCCATTTGATTAAGTTTCTTTTCATGTTCCTCGTGTTTCTTTTCAAAAGCTTTAATAACTTTTTCCAAGGCTTCCTCCCAATTTGAATGTTCTTCCTGTTGTAGTGGAGGTGGACACGAGAAATCCGGTGGGTATATTGGACTTGGAGCATAAAATTGATCTTGATTGATACTCCATGAAAAATATGGGTGATACCCCCAATCCTGATGATAGTTGTTGGGATAAACATAATTATTGGGGTAATCACCACCATACTGTACCGGCTCGAAACTGATGGTGCATTGATGACTCATATGATTTCCAGCACAATAATCACAAGTAACCGCCACACTTTGATGACGTTGAGCTTCAAAAGCTTCAAACATTCCTCAAAAGTGTCTCCATTTGTGTTGATAATGCAGAAAGTTTCTCGAGTCTGTCAATCTTCGCTCCCCTTGGTTGACTCATGTTCGTGTATGGCAATTGATACGCAAAGTCATCCATGGTACCTAAAAAGAGAGAAATATAGGAAGAGAATGAAAAATAAAAATAAAAATAAAAATGTTTAAATTAAGACTAATTTGATTGAAATTAATATTGGTAAATAATTATTAAATTAATTCCCCAAGAATCATTCGCCCAAAAACTTGTTGATCGATTTCGAATCAATGAATACGCAAAGTATACACTATTGACAAGTAATAAAGTGAAAGTAGAGTATCGTTCTACGAGAAATTATTTAATAAAAATTACCAATTACTAACTCTTAACCAAATCAAATTTATTTAAACAATAGCAAATTGTGAATTTTCTAATTAAGAAAACAAAATTAACTAATTAAAACTAGGTTACTTTATAAATGAATTCAAATAAATAAAGGCTAAGACTCCAATATCCCCAATTATGAACTATAAACCAATTATCCAATTATTTCGATTATTATGTCTACTGAATTGTTAACAGAAATTCTTAAATGCCAAAAGCCCTCTCTCGAGTGATCAATTGCCTTCTATTTAACCTAGATTAATTTTGCTATATCTCTATGCAAAACAATTGAATTAAACTCATTACAATCCCAATTCCTTATGTGTTACATGCGACAAATATATATATTCTCATTCTATTCACAAACCTAATTATTCACTGTGCAAATAACTAAGTCACATGTAACCATGCCCAGTTCTAACCCTAGAATTCCTTTCTCAATTCCTTCTAGAGTAACAAGGTAATTACTGATCAGATAATTAATCAATAATCACAAAGCAAGATGAACAATTTACTTCAACATAAATAATTAGAATAAATCAAATAATCAATTCAAAATCATAAAAAGTTCAATTGAAATCTTAATGAAAGAGTTAGTTCATAATTAATGAATTAAAATCAAGAATCCACAATTGAATAGACATTAAAAGATAAAAGTAAGAGAAGAGAAGATAATATAATCTATTGTCAGTAGCCTTGAGACTCCTCTTTCGCTCCTGCTTTGAATCTTCAATGGTCTCCAAGTTGCTTCAATCCCCAAAACTAATAAGAACTAGGGTTATGTTCTAATCTAAAGGACTGTTTAATCTAGTCTAATCTATATAATCTCCTTTTATTTTATGTCTTACATCATGTATTTATAGGTTACAAGTCCAATTTTGAGCTTAGAACAAACCCAATCCAATTTGGAGTCAAAAGGTGTCAAAATTAACTCAAAACGCATCCAGTAGCGCACTCATTCTTCTTCCCTCATGACCAATACCGAACGACGCTCAAACACTGCCTTATAGTGCCCCGGCGCTGCAAATAAGCCTAAAATTAGTGCCCCGGCGCTACCACTTTTTCTGACATTTTCTGCTCCAACGTTCTTTGGGGAAATGGCCATAACATCTTCGTCCGAACTCTGATTTAGATGATTTAAGATGATCCGGAAAGAGGAAAAGTAGATCTACAACTTTCATTCTTTAAGATGTTCGAAATAAGGTCTGTAGAAATACTCAAATTGGCTCTGAAGTGACTGATGTGTAAATGGAAAGCCGAAAACGCCAATCTAGCCACCCCAAACGTCGATCTAAGTAACTTTTCTCCCAATTCCTACAAAACAACATAAAACATGCTTGAATAGACATAAACACTTAATAACTAATATAAAAGACTTGAGAACAACAATAAATTAAGCCCGAATGTATCCAATTCATGTGTATAAAACTCACTCATCATATATATATATATATATATATATATATATATATATATATATATATATTTACAGCTTTTATATATATAACTGCTTACTACTTTTCATATAAACTGCAGTATCATGTGAGCCTAGGAATCATGTGATCACAGATTCAGTCTACTGAATCTAGATTCGGTTCCCATGATGGACATTTTAAGATATAAGCAGCTTGTACATTATTTACGGTGGTTGAATTTCCTTAGATGGCTGTCATGCCCATGAGGAGTTCGGCACTGCTGTATATTATTTTCTCAAAGATGTTTCGCATCTCGAAAATAAAAGCAAACAAACCGAACATTTAATAATAAAATGGAAGTATGAAAAGGTCTCAATTACTATTGAGCACAAGGTTTGAAAAACCTCTTTTTATAAAACCTCATTGCTATATCATGTTTAAAACTAAATTTTTCTACAAAATTCAAACCCTTTGTATATAAGTCCGAACGAGGCCTCACACTACTTCCAAATAAATTTCACATTGATCCACACACACACACACACACACATTCATATAACAATTTCTTGAAAAGTGACGATGACCGTGGCAACACGGATGTCGGGGGGTGCCTAACACCTTCCCTATGCATAATCAAGCCCCCGAACTCAAATGAATCTCGGTTTCACAGACCCGTTTAGCAGTGTTACATCACTAGGTCAATTTGCAAACCTTTTCTCAGTTATGTTGGTGCAACCAGTTAACAACACCAACTGGCGACTCTTAAAGTCAAATCGTCGACATTATACATGTCGGACCTTTTTCACTTATTTTTTCAAACAAATCTCACCTAACATGAGAACACCAAAGAACAAGTAACAAAAAGGGACAAATAAAAATCCCGACGTCGACAGTTCGGATAGAGCGAAGAATGTGAGAAGAGTTTCCAAGAACTCAAGAGGAGACTCATTTCAGACCATTAGGTTTGGAAAGATTTGTCATCTACAGTGATGCTTCAAGTAGAGGTATAGGATGTGTTCTCATGCAACATGGGAAAGTCATAGCATGTGCCTCGCGACAACTCAGAGAATATGAGAGGAATTATCTTACTCATGATCTAGAGTTGGAAGTAGTCATTTTTGCGCTAAAGATTTGGAGACATTACCTGTTTGGGGAGAAAGAGGAGATCTATACAGTTCATAAGAGCCTCAAATATTTCTTCACCCAAAAGGAACTCAACATGCAACAACGACGTTGGCTTGAACTGTTGAAAGATTACAACTATAACATTTAATACCATCCTGGAAAAGCGAACGTGGTAGCTGACGCGTTGAGTAGAAGATCATATGCGGGTACAAGTGCGATATTGTCAACACAAAGGCCTATTTTATATGATTTGCAAAGGATGGAGATAGAGTTAAAGACTCCGCGTGATGATGTCAAATATACGAGTAGAACCGACTTTAATCGATAAAGTTAAAGCTACTCAAGCTACAGACCCAGAGCTGATGCGTATGAAGAAAAAAGTATAAGAAGGTGCTTTTCTAGAAGCAAGGATAGACAAAGAAGGAATACTTTGAGTCAAATTCAGACTTTGTGTTCCTAACGACTCTGATTTGAGGCATAAAATCATGATGCAGGCACACAACACACCATTTGTAATTCATCATGGAAGTTCCAAAATGTATCATGATCTTCGACATACATTTTGGTGGAGCAATATGAAGAAAGAGATTGTGGAGTTTATCTCAAGGTGTTTAACTTGTCCATGTGTCAAGGCAGAGCATCAAGTGCTACAAGGTCCATTGAAACCACTTGAAATTCCAGAATAGAAGTGGGAGCACATTACCATGGATTTCATTACTAGTCTTCGCAAGGTTTCGTAAGGCATAGATGCGATTTGGGTCATTGTTGATAGATTGACCAAGTCTGCTCATTTCTTATCGATACGAGAAATTTTACACTTAAACGTCTTGCTCGTATGTACATAAATGAGATTGTGAGATTGCATGGTATGCCAGTATCCATAGTTTCTGATCGAGACCCAAGATTCACTTCACGATTTTGGGTCAGCTTGTAGAAAGCTATGGGCACTGATTTACGATTCAGTTCTGCATATCATCCTCAGAAGGACGGGAAGTCGGAGAGGACTATTCAAACGCTTGAAGATCTATTAAGACTTTGTGTCCTAACTTCAAAGGAAGTTGGGATAAGTAATAACCATTAGTGAAATTCTCCTACAATAACAGTTATCGAACAAGTAAAGGCATGGCTCCATTCGAGGCATTATATGGACGAAAGTGTCGTTCTCTAGTATGCTGGGACGAGGTGGGTGAAGCAACGTTGTTGGGACTAGAATTGGTACGCATGACTATGGAAAACATTCAAATGATTCGGCAACGTAAACAAACCTCACAAGATCGACAAAAGAGTTATGTTGATCTTCATCGAAGGGAAGTGGAATTCAATGTTGGAGACCATGTATTGTTACGTGTTGCTCCATGGAAAGGGGTTACAAGAATTGGAAAGAGAGGAAAGCTCAACCCTCGATTCATTAGCACATTTTTAATCCTCGATCGATTAGGAACTATGGCCTATAAACTCACTTTACCGCCAAGTATGTCTCGTGTTCATAACATTTTTTACATATCTATATTACGTAAATATGTGAAAGACCCAAAACATATTATTGAACTAGAACTAGACGAGATAGATAAAGACTTAATGTATGAAGAGTTACCTGTTAAAATCTTGGATAAGAAGGATCATATTCTACGCTCCAAGGTTATACCTCAAGTCAAAGTTTTGTGGAGAAACAACGATGTGGAAGAAATGACCTGGGAGCTAGAATCTGAGATGAAGTCAAGATATCCTCACCTCTTCGATATACCAGGTACGTACCCTAATTTCGAGGATGAAATTTCATAAGAAGGGGAGGTTGTAAGACCCCAACTTTTATGAATAAAGAATAATTTTCTCGAAATATATTTTTGAATATTATGGTGTGGATTTGATATAATGAAATAGTTGTGGGTAATATTTACAAATTTTACAAAGTAAGCAAGTGGTTATATAATATTTGATTGGTCGGGGAATATTCATACGACGGCATAATCATTGGTGGACCCCACAACAGAAGTATTGTCGTAGTTAGAAAATGACAGAATTATCATTTTATAAAAATAACAGCGAAAGTGTTACTGTTAAAACTGTTGAACTACCCGGTAGTAAAAGTACAGTAATACGCGTGGTTGCATTGTAGCACACGGTATTGATTATTGATGCTTATTGATTGTAGGTACGTAAATTTTGAGGGTGAAATTTCATAAGGAGGGGAGATTGTGAGACCCCGAATTTTATGAAATGAATGTATTCAATTTTCTTATAATTATTCTATTTAGTAAATGATTAAATTGATAAAAGGTTAAAGTTAAGGGTGATATTTGAATTTTTTTTAAAGTAAGCAAGTTGTCATAAAATAATCGGTGATAAAAGTACAACAATACGCATGGTTGCATAGTAGCACACAATATTGATTATTGATGCTTACGTGAGAAGTCACTCAGTTTTATTCAATTATTGTCACAAATATTTTATATTATTAAATCAATAATTGAGATGGCAAAGTTATTCATATTATTATTTGCAATATTGACAATGTCTAGAAGTTCTGTTAAAGAGATGTTTAGTCACCTAATTGCGTGCCAATAAGAAGAAATCCTTATCGGAAAGCCCCCTCTTTCCTGAGAACGACCTGGTTGTTAAATATTGTGAATTATAATATTAATGATGAATAAGTTCGTGTTGATTAAAGATGAAATTGATAGTTCCATTGTATTGGAATTATTAGTGTTAGTGAAAATCAATATTTATTTCGATAATAATTGATGTCTGGAGGTTATATTGACTAATCAGGTAATTAACCGGATAAATGAGCAATTAATTGCTATTGATTCACATGATTATAACTATTTATTCATATATGTGTACTATTGGTTCACATTCTTGTACTATTAGGGGAGGTGGTGCAAGATTGATAATACTTGCATGACTAAATTAGAAATGGAGGTATAGTTGAAGGTACTATACTATAATTAATTTTTTCACATGTTTAGAACTATTGAGTCACATGATTTATTATTGATTCACATGATTTACTATTAGGGGAGGTGGTGCAAGTTTGATAATACTTGGATGACTAAATTAAAAATGAAAAAAAATAGGAAGATATTATACTTTAAAATTTCGAGCCCCAAAATGTGCAATTATTGAAACAATATTTTTCTATAAATAGAAGCTCATTCTTCTTTTATTTCTCACAAATTCACTAAGTCTCACAAGAGCAATTATAGAGATAGAAGCTATAGAGAGAATAGCTATAGAGAGAAAGAAGAAGCGAAGTCTGCTACTTCACTACTCCAGTATCCAGTCTTCTTCTGAGGTAAGGGTTATTATTTTTTTAATATTCTGAAGAGATATTATTTTTCGTATTGGTATGAATATTATTATCGTTCAATATTCATTATATTCGTTTAATATTCGTAAGGAATATTATTTTCGTTTAATATTCGTAAGGAATATTATTTTCGCTCAACTGTTGTATGTAAGGGGTTTCTGCCAGGGGTAGTTTCATAATTTTTCTTACCCTCAAAAATTCTAGAAAAATTTGAAATGATAATTTGATGAGTTTTCTAAATTGTGTCCAAAAATGGCAATTTTTGGATGTATAGATTAGGAGTTATGAATTTTATGGGAAAAGACTATTTTGAAAGTAAACCCTTATAACTCCTTGTGGTTAACTCCAAAATTGGTGAATTTTTTATTGGGAATACATCTATATAACAGCAGTATACCCTATAAATTTTGGAATTTTTGGACAAAAGTACAATTTTTGATAAATGTCTAAATATTCGACAATTTTAGTCATATGAAAAATAGTAAATAAATTTTAAAAATTCTGAGAAAAATATATGTTCAATATGAGACTATATTCTACTAAATCCCAGAAAAGAAAATTTGTGTGTACTGATTTGGTATTTTTCATGAAGATGGACTAGTTATGAGTAAAGGAATTAAATATGTTATGTGAAGTAAGAAAATTGGAAAACAAGATTTTATGGCTTGAGAATCCTATATAAGGTATATGCAAATTTTTGATGAGAGTTTTGGTTATTGGTGATGAAATTTTATGAGTTTGGCATTTTAGGATTATTAAATGCATTAATTAGTAAAGTGTAAAGAATTAAAATAAATTGTTTATAAGTTTAAGAAATGATTAAAATATTGTGGTAATATTAATAATATTAGATTAAGAGATTATTAAGTGACTTATAACATTTGGATTAAGGTGTTATAAATATTGATATGAATTTTATTGTGAACCTTTATCTTTTTTGTCTTGGGAGTTACTATTCACGATACTCTGACTATTCACGATATCTGACACTTATTCATTATATAACACTACTTACGTATATGACATTATTTATGTATATGATACTATGCACAAATACGGAGTACTATTCATGAATGACTATTCACGAGTTACTATTCAGGAGTTACTATTTATGAGTTACTATTCATGAGTTACTATTCACGAGTTACTATTCACGGGGTACTATTCACCCAAAAAATATATTTCTTTTCTGTCCAAATTATTCTTGGTACATGAATATTATTCTTGAATTTTACTCTACAAAGCAGTATCATGTTGACAATTTGGACGTTATTGATTTCTGGATAAATTAAATTATAAATCTTTAAAATTTATCCTTGAACTTGTTTTATTGAATTATTATGTCATTGTCATCATCCTCATGCTTATATTGTGATGAAAGTCATCTTTGGCTTACGTGCATAGATGGACTATTGATTGGTATGATTATGACTAGGGATCATTTGGCATAATCATGACCCGTAATGTTACAAATGATGTGGTAAAAGTCCCCATTGGCCCGTAGTGCATTGATGGACAATTGTTGGTATGATTATGACCAGGGATTATTCGGTATAATCATGACCATTGGTGATTACATGAATATCCTTGGCCCGTAGTGCAAGGATGATTCGATGATGTGGTTTATTTATTAAAATGAGTCTCAGCGATAAAGTTGATGAAAAACTTTTTAAATCATAGAAGATAGTAGATTGTATGCTCTACTTGACTCTTCTAATGGATTGCTTATTTCCGCTGCAGTTGTTGATCTAAAACTTGTTGTCTATTGTATTCTATAAGTTGTTATACTATTGAAGGCTAAGGATAATTTATTCTGCATTATCTTAGTCATAATATTTCTTACTGGGCTATTTGAGGTCACCCTTTCTTTCATTATTCTCTTCAGAAAATGAGAATATAGCTGGGACGAGTCGGGGAATGGAGTGATGGTCCAGGATAAATGGCTTTAGTAGTCCTCACTATTCTATGAAATAATGTGATAATAATTGTAATGAGGACACCATTGAGTGTGGATATTGTCTAGATGATAATATTCTTGTTTAAACTCTCAGCTATGTTTTGTCGTATTTTACACGACTGTTGTATAATTAAGTTTGTATTTGAATTTTATACCATTTTTTGGCGACCCAAGATGTGTGATGTATACCTGTTTTGGGGGCGTCACAGTCGACATGAAGGAACAAGTGCTCAGGAATAAAGTAATACCTTCTGTGAAGGTGATATGCAGGAACCACAATGTCGAAGAAGCTATGTGAAAACTCGAAGCTGATATAATAAAGAATTACCCTAAGTTATTTGTTTAGTCTGTGTCTTCGATTCTGGGGACAAAATCTTTGTAAGTAGGGGAGAATGTGATGATCTGATTGTTTGAATTGTGATTCTGGGGATAGAATCCTTGTAAGGAGTGAAGGATGTAACGATCCGAAATTTCAAATTGTAATTTAAATATATATGGAGTTATATAAATATTATTTGAGGTGTTAAATATTTTATTGATGTGATGGTTATGAATCTAAATTTATTAGAGAATTTTTTAAATTAAATTAATTTATAATTTAGAGAGCTGTAAATAACATGAGATGTTATATTGTTGTTTTGATTTAATAATTTAAATGATATATTAAATTATTAAATAAAGTTATATTGAAAATTATAATTTTGTGATATTTGTTAAAATGTTATATTTAATTAACATATAGTATGTGATTAATGTAATGGGTTAGTGTTGGATATTGAAATTCAAATAAATAATATGTGATTATAATTATAAACTAAAGTGTTTATGTAAATAAACTAAAAAGGGTTTAATTTAGTTTTGTGCCAAACAAGGCTTAAAAGTATTTTAATTCTTTAAATTTAAAGGGTTTTTGCCAAACAAGCCTTATGACTTTTGGAATTTCTAATTTTTGAAAATAAATAATATAAATAAAATAAGTAAAATACTAAATATAATATATTTATATTATATACGTTAGTAACTGATTTTGCAATTAGTAGTGTTATTAAGGGTTATCAGTTTTATTCTTGCACTTGAATACAAATTGATTTTCTTATTATGCATTCTAATTGCTAAAGCAGAGAGAGTTGAGTGAGTTTGAGAGCTTCAGAGAAAATTGAGAAAGAATTACGATTTTTCACAGCAATTCCAGTGATTTTTAGCAAGGATTATCTTAGAAATTAAAGCTACGTTCTCATTTCCTGAAGAGAACAGTGAAAGAAAGGGTGAGCTCAACTAGCCAAGTAAGAAATATTATGACTAAGATAATGTAGAATAAATTATCATTAGCCTTCAACAATGTTAAACTGATAGAATATAATTGACAACAAGTTTAACTGCCGCGGAACAAGCAATCCATTAGAAGAGTCAAGTAGAGCATAAAATCTACTATATTCTATGATTTAAAATATTTTTCATCAACTTTATCGATGACCTTACGAGTATTGAAAGAAAATAACTCTCTTCATGAATACGAAATAATAATACCCCTTACCTTAGAAAAAACTGGATACTGGAATAGTGAGGTAGCAGACTTCTCTTCTTCTTTCTCTCTATAATTTCTCTCTATAATAATTGCTCTATAGCTTTTGTTAATTGGTGAAAAACGAAGGAAGAATGAGCTTCTATGTATAGAAAAATATACTTTCGATAATTGCACATTTTGGGGCTCGAAATATTACATATAATACCTTCCACTTTTTCTTCATTTTTAATTTAGTCCTGCAAGTATTATCAAACTTGCACCACCTCCCCTAATAGTAAATAATGTGAATCAATAGTTCAATTATGTAAATCAATAGTTATAATCATGTGAAAATACGAATTACAGTATAGTACCTCCATCTATACCTCGATTTTTAACTTAGTCATGCAAGTATTATCAATCTTTCACCAACTCCCCTAATAGTACAAGAATGTGAATTAATAGCAATTAATTGCTCATTTATCTGAATAATTACCCGACTGGTCTGTATAACTTCTAGACATCAATTAATATCGAAATAAATGTTGATTTTTACTAACACTAATAATTCCAACACAATGGAACTATCAATTTCATCTTTAATCAACACGAACTTATTCAGCATTAATATTATAACTCACAATATTTAACAACCAGGTCATTCCCAGGAAAGAGGGGGCTTTCCAATAAGGATTTCTCCTTATTGGCACGCAATTAGATGCCAAAACCTCTCCTTGATAGAACTTCTAGACATTATAAATATTGCAATTTAATATATGAATAACTTTGTCGTCTCAATTATTGATTTAATAATATAACATATTATGTAGATGATACTGTGACAATAATTGAATCAATAATATGAGAGATATGATGCAACAATTATTGTAGCAATAATTGAGTATAAGATGAGAATACCTTGCTTTCTTTTTGGATTGTACCTTCCCGGTTATTTCCTCTCTATCATGATTTTCTCATTTCTCATCTCCTGTATTTCAGATATCATTCTAGAATATAGTTTTAAAATAAGGGTTAATTGACATATCATATATTATCCTTATACTCTGACCGATCAATTAAATACCAAATAACTTAGGTAGGTCATACTAGCGAAGGAATTCCCCATATCTCCCCTCCTAGTTCTTGTCTCACATCTCAGCCAAGGATCATATCCCTAAGCTTTGATATTAACTGTGATGCCCCCAAAATAGGTATACATCACCCATCTTGAGTCGCCAGATACATGGTACAAAATTCAAATACAAACTTAATTATACAACTATCGTGTAAAATACGACAAAACATAGCTGAGAGTTTAAACAAGAATATTGTCATCTAGACAATATCCACACTCAATGGTGTCTTCATTACAATTATTATCACATTATTCTGTAGAATAGTGAGGACTACTAAAGCCATTTATCCCGGACCATCACTCCATTCCCTCGACTCGCTCCAATTTATATTCTCATTTCACAGAGAATAATGAAAGAAAGGGTAAGCTCAAACTAGCCCAAAGAAGAAATATTATGACTAAGATAATGCATAATAAATTATCCTTAGCCTTCAACAATATAACAACTGATAGAATACAATAGACAACAAGTTTTAGATCAACAACTTCAATGAAAATAAACAATCCATTAGAAGAGTCAAGTAGAGCATAAAATTCTACTATCTTCTATGATTTAAAAAGTTTTTCATCAACTTTATCGCTGAGACACAGCTTAATAAATAAACCACATCATCGAATCATCCTTGCACTACGGGCCAAGGATATTCATGTAATCACCAATTGTCATGATTATACCGAATAATCCCTGATCATAATCTTACCAACAACTGTCCATCAATGTACTATGGGCCAATGGGGACTTTTAACACATCATTTGTAACATTATGGGTCATGATTATACCGAATGATCCCTGATCATAATCATACCAATCAACAGTCCATCTATGCACGTAAGCTAAAGATGACTTTCATCACAATATAAGCATGAGGATGATGACAATGACATAATAATTCAATAAAACAAGTTCAAGGATAAATTTTAAAGATTTATAATTTAATTTATCCAGAAATCAATAACGTCCAAATTGTCAACATGATACTGCTTTGTAGAGTAAAATTCAAGAATAATATTCATGTACCAAAAATAATTTGGACAGAAAAGAAATATATTTTTTGGGTGAATAGTACCCCATGAATAGTAACTCGTGAATAGTAACTTATGAATAGTAACTCATGAATAGTAAGTCGTGAATAGTAATTCATGAATAGAACTCCGTATTTGTACATAGTACCGTATAAATAAATAATATCATATACGCAAATAGTGCCATATAATGAATAGTGCTGTATACGTAAATAGTGTCGTATACGTGAATAGTAATCCCGGCACAAAAAGATAAAGGTTCACAATAAAATCCATATCAATATTTTTAACACCTTAATCCAAATATTATAAATCACTTAATAATCTCATAATCTAATATTATTAATATTACCATAATATTTTAATCATTTCTTAAATTTATAAATAATTTATTTTAATTATTTACACTTTACTAATTAATGCATTTAATCATCCTAAAATGCCAAACTCATAAGATTTCATCAATAATAACCAAAACTCTCATTAAAAATCTACATATACCTTATATAGGATTCTCAAGCCATAAAATCCTATTTTCCAATTTTCTAACTTCACATAACATATTTAATTACTTTACTCATAACTAGTCCATTTTCATGAAAAATACCAAATCAGTACAAACAAATTTTCTTTTCTGGGATTTAGCAGAATATAGTCTCATATTGAACATATATTTTTCTCAGAATTTTTAAAATTTATTCTATTTTTCATATGACTAAAACTACCGAATATTTAGACATTTATCAAAAATTGTACTTTTGTCCAAAAATTCCAAAATTTATAGGGTATACTGCTGTTATATAGATGTACTCCCAATAAAAATTTCACCAATTTGGAGTTAACCACAAGGAGTTATAAGGGTTTACTTTTAAAATAGTCTTTTTCCATAAAATTCATAACTCCTAATCTATACATCTAAAAATCGCCATTTTTAGACACAATCTAGAAAACTCATCAAATTATCATTTCAAATTTTTCTAGAATTTTTCAGTGTCAGAAAAATTATGAAACTGCCCCTGGCAGAAACCCCTTATTTACAACGGTTGAACGAAAATAATATTCCTTACGAATATTGAACGCAAATAATATTCCTTACGAATATTAAACGAATATAATGAATATTGAACGATAATAATATTCATACCAATACGAAAAATAATATCTCTTCAGAATATAAAAAAAATAATAACCCTTACCTCAGAAGAAGACTAGATACTGGAGTAGTGAAGTAGCAGACTTCGCTTCTTCTTTCTCTCTATAGTTATTCTCTCTATAGCTTCTATCTCTATAATTGCTCTTGTGAGACTTAGTGAATTGGTGAGAAATGAAGGAAGAATGAGCTTCTATTTATTGAAAAATATAGTTTCACTAATTGCACATTTTGGGGCTCGAAATATTATAATATAATACCTTCCTCTTTTTCTTCTTTTTAATTTAGTCATCCAAGTATTATCAAACTTGCACCACCTCCCCTAATAGTAAATCATGTGAATCAATAGTAAATCATGTGACTCAATAGTTCTAAACATGTGAAAAAATTAATTATAGTATAGTACCTTCAACTATACCTTCATTTCTAATTTAGTCATGCAAGTATTATCAATCTTGCACCACCTCCCCTAATAGTACAAGAATGTGAATCAATAGTACACATATGTGAATCAATAGCAATTAATTGCTCATTTATCCGGTTAATTACCTGATGGTCAATATAACCTCTAGACATCAATTATTATCGAAATAAATGTCGATATTCACTAACACTAATAATTCCAACACAATGGAACTATCAATTTCATCTTTAATCAACACTAACTTATTCATCATTAATATTATAATTCACAATATTTAACAACCGTGTCGTTCCTCAGGAAGAGGGGCTTTCCGATAAGGATTTCTCCTTATCAAGCAAGCAATTAGGTGACCAAACCTCTCCTTGATGTAACTTCTAGACATTGTCAATATTGCAAATAATAATATGAATAACTTTGTCATCTCAATTATTAATTTAATAATATAAAATATTGTGACAATAATTGAATAAAACTGAGTGACTTCTCACGTAAGCATCAATAATCAATACCGTATGTTACTATGCAACCACGCGTATTACTGTACTTTTATCATCGATTATTTTATTACAACTTGCTTACTTTAAAAAAAATTCAAATATCACCCTTAACTTTAACCTTTTATCAATTTAGCCATTTACTAAATAGAATAATTATAAGAAAATTGAATACTTTCATTTCATAAAATTCGGGGTCTCACATCGACTATCTGGATAGGAATCTCTTCGTAAGACAAATCTTTACTGAACTGCAACGGTTCATACTCGATCACATGCTTATAATCGGGTTTATACGGTCGCAACACTGACACATGAAAAACATTGTGCGTATGTTCTAATTCTGGAGGTAAAGCTACTTCGTAAGCCACCTCTCCCACTCTTCGCAATATTTCAAAAGGTCCAAAAAACCTCGGGCTGAGCTTGCCTTTCTTGCAGAAACGAATCTTCCCCTTCCAAGAAGAAACTTTCAGGAATATGAAATTTCCTGCTTCAAACTCACGACTCTGCCTATGTTAATCAACATACTTTTTATGTCGATCTTGAGCAGCTACTAGTCTTGCTCTGATGAGTTTGACAATTTCAGTGGTCTGCTGAACCAGTTCTGGGCCTAATAGTTGCCGTTCTCCAACTTCATCCCAGCATAGTGGAGTTCTGCACTTTCTGTCGTATAATGCCTCGTATGGCAGCATACCAATGTTTGTATGGTAACTGTTGTTGTATGCAAATTCCACCAACGGTAGATGATCATCCCAGTTTCCTTTGAAATCCATGATGCACGCTCTGAGCATATCTTCAAGCATCTAGATCGTTCTTTCGCTTTGCCCATCGGTTTGCGGATGATACGTTGTGCTCATCTTTAGTTGCATTCCCATGCATTCTTGTAGTCTCTTCTAAAAATTTGATGTGAACCTCGGGTCTCGATCTGACACAATTGACACTAGAACTCCATGTCTTGAAAGGATCTCCTTAATGTATTGCTTCGCTAGCTGATCAATATTAAATCTAATCTTTATTGGTAAAAAGTGTGCATATTTTGTCAATCTGTCCACTATCACCCAAATCGCATCGTATCCTTTTTGATTCGTTGGAAGACCTACCACAAAATCCATTGTGATATGCTCCCATTTCCATTATGGTATTTCCAATAGTTGAAGTAATTCGCTTGGTCTTTGATGCTCGGCCTTCACTTTCTGACATGTCAAGCACTTTGCAACGCATTCTGCAACATCTCTTTTCATGTTTGGCCACCAAAAATGAAGCCGCAAATCATGATACATTTTCGTACTTCCTAGATGAATTGAATATCTTGAGCTATGTGCTTCCGTCAAGATTTCTTCTTTAATATCCTGAACAGCTGGAACCCAAATTTGTCCCTCGAACCTTAGCATTCCCGCAGTATCGACCTGGTACTTCGTTTCTTTACCCTCGACTATACTTTGCTTTATTTTCTTGTATTCTTCATCCTGTACCTGAGCATTTTTCACTTTGTCCACCAAAGTTGGACTAGCTTCCATCTAGAATAATTTTTCATCGGATTCTTCTGGAAATTTGATTTCCAGCTCTAGCCTTACCATTGATGAAATGAGCTCCTCCTTATTAGTTAAGAACATCAAATTTTCTCTGCCTTTCCTAGTCAAGGCATCTGCAACCACGTTTGCTTTGCCTAGATGATAAAAGATCTCACAATCGTAATCGTTTATCAACTCCATCCATCTCCTTTGCCGCATGTTCAAGTCTTTATGTGTGAAAATATACTTCAGACTTTTATGGTCTGTGTATATCTCACATTTCTCTCCGTAGAGATAGTGTCTCCATATCTTCAGTGCGAACACAACCGCTGCCAACTCTAAATCATGAGTCGGATACCCTTTCTCGTAGTCTTTTAGTTGCCTTGATGCATACGCAATAACCTTTCCATTCTGCATAAGGACACAACCCAATCCCTTGTGTGACGCATCACTATACACCACAAAATTTCCTATATTATCTGGTAATGACAACACAGGTGCCACACTGAGCTTCCTCTTCAATTCTTGAAAACTTCTTCACACTTCTCCGTCCAAACAAATTTTACAGATTTTCTTGTCAAATTTGTCAACGGAGTGGCAATCTTGAAAAAATCTTGAATAAATCGTCTGTAATAGCCTGCCAATCCCAAGAAACTTCTCACTTCTGATGGAGTTCTTGGTTGTTCCCAATTTATCATAGCTTCAACTTTTGATGGATCCACGAAAATCCCATCCTTATCGATTACATGTCCAAGAAATTGTACACGTTCCAGCCAAAATTCACATTTAGAGAATTTTGTGTACAACTTTTCTTTTCTTAACGTCTCCAACGTCAGACATAAGTGTTTCACATGTTCCTCTTGAGTTTTGGAGTACACCAAAATATCATCGATAAATACCACCACAAACTTGTCTAAAAATGGTTTAAACACCATGGTCATCAAATCCATGAACGCTGCAGGGGCGTTTGTCAAACCAAAAGACATCACCAAAAATTTGTAATGTCCATACCGAGTTTGGAATGCCGTCTTCGGTACATCCTCCTTCCTTACTTTTAATTTGTGAAATCCACTTCTCAAATCTATTTTCGAAAAATATCTAGCACCCTTCAATTGATTAAACAAGTCATCTATTCTTGGCAACAGATATTTGTTCTTAATAGTGACCTTGTTCAATTCCCTATAATCAATGCAAAGATGCATTGACCCATCCTTCTTCTTCACGAATAACACCGAGGCTCCCCACAGTGATACACTCGGTTGAATGTACTTTTTATCTAGCAGCTCTTGCAGTTTCACCATTAGTTCCTTCATTTCCACCGGAGCCATTCTGTACGGGACCTTCGATATTGGAGCGGTTCCTGGCGCTAAGTCGATCACGAACTCGATTTCTCGGCCAGGCGGAAGTCCTGGCAAATCCTCCAGAAACACATCCACGAACTCCCTAACCACCGATATTTCCTCCAATTTCATACCCCTCTCCTTTTGAGTATCGACTATGTAAGCTAAACCCTACACAACCCTGACTCAATAACTTTTTGGCCTGCATCATCGCTTTATTATTTCATTTGTCTAGCGATTTGCTACCATGAAAACTACCTTTGACGGAGTCATAAGGTTTACATTACTTCTTTTGGCGCGTCAATTATCGCTCCATAATTGAATGTACCAATCCATTCCCAAAATAACATCGAACTCTCCGAGTTTTATCGGGATTAAATCTACTTTCATAACATTCCCCTTAATGTTCACCTTACAGTTCTTGTATACGAACCTAATAGGAATCACTTCCCTATTCGCAATTTCTATGTTTAAAGGGAATTTCAACTCTTCACAAGGTATTTCTAACTTCTTAACAAATTCATCAGATATAAACGAGCAAGTAGCACCCGAATCAAATAATACATATGCATCTATATCATTGATTGGGATAATACCTGACACGACATCTTTTGATTGCACCGCGTCCTGAACCGTCATGTTAAAGGTTCTAGCTGTGGGCTTATTTGTTGTTGTTGGTCCAGCAATAGTCAGCGCACCTCCACTAGCATTTCCCTTGCTTCCATTTGCCTCACCAAATCTCTTCTTAGGGCATTTACGAGCAAAGTGATCCTTGGATCCGCACGTGAAGAAAACGTTCTTCTTAGGTTGAGTGTAATTTGGGGCGATGTGACCCTCTTGGCCACAATTGAAGCATACTCATTTCCCCATCAAGTACACACCCTTGTGAAATTTCCCACATGTAGCACATGCATCAAACTTCTTCGTTTGCTGGTTTCCCTGCTAAGTTCCAGCTCCCCCATTCGCATTCCACTTCCTCTTCAAGTTGTTGTTGCCATTTCCACCGTTACCACCACCACCATTTTTAGTTTCACCTTTACTTTTCCTCTTCCTCTACTCCTGGTTATGTTTTGTTACTGCCTCACCTCCACTTTCAGTGAGAATTGCTTTCTCCATCATCTTCTGCAACGCCTTTCACCGAACAGGGGAGACCCTATCAGCATAAACTGTGGGCTTCAAATTGCTCAAACCTCTTCGCCTTGCGTTCGTCTGTGCTGACTTGATATGGCGCAAACCTCGCCAACTCGTTGAATCTTACGGCATACTCCGACACCGACATCGTTCCCTGCTTTAGTTCCAAAAACTGAACCTCTAGTTAACTCTAAGAACTCTCTGGGAAATTGGTCTCGAAGAACAACTCCTTAAACCTATCCCAGGTCATCACTCCTAGTCCTTCCCGAATTTTGTTGGCCTTCCACCAATAACTAGCCTCTGCTTTCAACATGAATGTTCCAAAAGCAATCTTCTGATTATCTTCTACCCTAGCAACATCAAAAACCTTCTCGATTTCCATGATCCAGGTCTGTGCTTCAACTGGATTCATAGACCCACGAAATTCTGGTGGTCCAACGGCCTTAAAGTCCTTAAACGTAGTACCTTGGTTCTGAGATTGACTTTGCAAAGCACCCATCAGTAACGTCACTAGCTGCTGAACTGGGTTTCCTTCCACATTGTTGTTGTTGTTTTCCTCAATGGTTCTCTATCGTGGTGGTTGTCATCTTGGAGGCATTTTCTGCTAAAATACATCCATTAGCTTCTATTCAACCTTTTAAGTATTATATACTTAAGTTGCACATCATAAAAGTTTATCACATAACACTTAACACCTTGAATAAAGCAATAACTTTTATTCATTCATCATCTTAAAAAAAAATCAGAACAATAGCATCACTGCTATTTACATTACTTTTCCTGAACTATAACAGTTGCAGGACAACATTATCATCATCTATCCCATTGGTTATATCATACCCGGGATTTACATTTCATTTCTAATCACATATTAACTACATTCTCTACAATGTCCTACTAAGATACTGCATAGCCTTACGACGCTCTTCCTCCATAATTCGAAACATTGTTCGGCGATCCAATATGTATGATGGTAGCGTCTCAAACTGAATCGGATAACCCATGACTCGATCTTGAGCTCGATTGATCACGGTGTTGAATACGTTGTTCATCTCTTCCATCTTCCTCCGCTTTGCTTGTGCGTCCCTCTCTGCTATTCTGGCTCGTTGATAAGCTTCACTGTACGCGTCTTCGGCTCTTACCCTTTTTGTAGATTCCTCCTTCAGCTTATTCTCCAGTTCTGCAATCTTCTCCATCAGTTTCTCATTTTCACCTTCTGTGTGGATCAACTTCTCTTCAACGTTGTTCAGTCGTTCTTCTCGATCTTGGATCTCATCGTCCTTCTGTGCCATCGAGGTCTGTTGTTCAGCTACTATCTCCTGTAACTCCTCGGCTGTGTCTTGAAGTTCCACATTGCGGTCATATACCTCGTCGTACATATGGGCAGCTATCGAGTTAAGTGAAAGCTCTTCCTCCTCATCCTCCTCATTCCCCGACTATGGCAGCTCCACGAGATCCTCCTCGTCCGTCTCTATCTCATCCTCCTCATCAGGTACTCTCTCCTACTCAACTCATGGACTGGATGGAACTGTTTCCCGTGGCAGTAGTTGTTCCCAAATCACCTGAATATTTTGAGGCTCCTCCTCTCTAGCCTAACTAGATCCTCCTATATTAGCCATCCTGTCAACCAAAGTTTAAGTTTTAATTACTAATCATCACTACTCAACACTCACGAGCACATAAATTGTAGTCACATAAGCACATAAGGGTTTTATTACTTTCTCTTTCCTAAAACTCGATAAGAGTTTATCATCACTATCTTTTCAAAGGTTACTTCCTAAGGCTTTTCCCCACCTAAGGTTCAAAACCTAAGGCTCTGATACCAACCTATGACACCCCCAAATCTAGGTACTTCATTCCCACAAGATTGGTGCTCACTATCCATACATTCAAACTATCTACCCAAATAAAAAAAATATGTAAACCATAATCCTCCCTTAAATAGGGTTACATTATTAAATTCAAAAACAATCCCAAGTTATCTAACCTTTAAACATCATTCAAGTGCAAAAATAAAGTTATTACATTACATCATTATTAAAAAGTTTATGATTATCACAATAAACAAGAGTTACAAGTCTGCATCACTTGTACATTTTTCCCTTTCCTTTGCTAGTTGAAGGTTCATCTACCTTCTCCACTTTAGCTGCAATGAGTTTATAAATATGCAAGAGTGAGCAAAAGAATTGCTCACTGAATATAACAATGAATCAACAGGAGAAGAATAATAATAACTACCAACAATAGGCTCATCCAGACTGAATAGTACTCTAACAATGATAATCAGAACTGGAATCCAAAATATGGAATATACATAACTGAGGGTCACAAGACCATGAACCATGTCCACAGTTGCGAGTAATCTTTCAACTCCAACTTTAACAGTCATAAGACTATAAGGACTCCTCGTACTTAGGGGGATCAGCCCTTTGTACAATGTATTGTGCACAAACATTTTAACGCTAAGCGTAAATTATCCCCTAATAATAATAGGGTTGTTCATCTCAGTATTTAGAGTACAAGTCCACACAAAAGAAAGTTTGGTTTAGATAAGCTTTCAAGGGTAATTTGAAGTTTAATGAACATCATCTAGAGGACTAGTTGAATCAATAGTGTTTGATAATCACAACAGATGTTTAATAACAACATAACATAGAATAATTGAGAATCATAAATGAACTGATTATACATATTAAACTCATGCTTGAAATAACTATAGAGCATAAGTATTCAATAAAATGAATAAAATGGTTAACCTTTGCTTGTACAGTAAATAATCTAAGGTTAGAGTCTTATAACATTATAATTGAAATTACTGAACATACATTAACTGATAGCAAGCTGAAACTAAAAACTTGCCCAACAAGGTATTAACTCATGCAAAGAAATAAAACAGTTCAATAATAGAGACGAGAGTTCAAAAACTGTGTTCATTATACAATAATAGAACTTAAGAAACTTGCTTAACTATAAATAAGTTAGAATGAACCAATCAAATGAGAATTTTAAATAACATTAGAGTTAAAGTTTGCTCGAATGAATTGTAGGAACAATTGACTTATTCAATAACAGTTAAGATAATAAGCTTACTTAATCAAAAGAATAAAGTTACACAATATAGTAATAGAACTAACTCAATAAAAGTGTAGAGTTAGAAAACTTTCTTAATGTAAAAAGATAGGGTTTAGAAACTTGACTCGAGCGTAAGCTACAATATTAAACTCACGTTCACCTACACATTGGGTTAGAACCACATTATCTATTAGATATGCTAACATATCATAACATGTACATTTCTAGCTAAACTTACCATTTTAGCACAAGTCTTTCTTTACCATTTACATTTTAGAAATTCTAAGTGTTTACTTCGCAACACTTGCCTAGCATCCATTGTGTATACTAAGTTATCACATAATGCATTCAAAATTTACTAATCATTTTTACCACTTTGAATTCACTAACCCCATAACACAACTCTGTTTTAGCCTTGTTGTTACATGTTGGACACATTACCATAACCTTAAGCTAAGCTACAAAGAACGACCAAAGTCTGCAGAATTAGAAGACTTCATTAATGCGAAAATGGGAATCTGGCGTCACGCCAGCTTTTATATTCGAGATCTATATAAGGCCATTCTTGTTATCGACTCACTATAAATTTAATTTTTGCGTAACGTAACTTTGCACTTTTCTTAAGCCAACTAACACGAATTTCACCCACCAAACAGTGATAATAACACATAAAATAAATATACAACTATCATAAACATGATTGCTAACATATACTACCACTTAACACAATTTAACAACCACTAAAACTATTTTAATTTCTCAATTTTCATATTTTCATGAAAAACCCAATTTTCTTGACATTCATCCTAAAAATCATCACTGTGAGTTCAATACATGACCAAATCATCTCATTCAAATTATGTTATGTTCATATCTCAATGAACTACCATATACAAGCGTCCATTTACAGTTTCACATACAAATTGGCCACTAAAATTGATACTTACTCAAGCTATATAAAGAACATAAACACTGACATCATTTTCTTTGAATTCACTATCCCCATAACACAACTCTGTTTTAGCCTTGTTGTTACATGTTGGACACATTACCATATCCTTAAGCTAAGCTACAAAGAATGACCAAAGTCTGCGAATTAGCGAGACTTGATTATTCTGAAATTGGCACCTGGTGCTGGTAGTGCTTTTACATCGGGATCTGTACGCCTTTTAACGGTGCAATTATACAAGACGCGCGTTTAAAGGTCAAGGCGGGTCAGCGTGACTCATGTAATTGGGCTTTTGAGTAATGTAACTTCTAAGACTTTTCTTAAGCCAACTAACACAAATTTCACCCACCAAACAATAATAATAACACGTAAAATAAATATACAACTATCATAAACATGATTGCTAATATATACAACCACTTAACACAATTTAACAACCACTAAAACTATTTTAATTTCTCAATTTTCATGTTTTCATGAAAAACTCAATTTTCTTGACATTCAACCTAAAAATCATCACTGTAAGTTCAATACATGACCAAATCATCTCATTCAAATTACGTTATATTCGTATCTCAATGAAATACCATATACAAGCGTCAATTTACAGTTTCACATACAAATTGGCCATTAAAATTGATACTTACTCAAGCTATATGAAGAACATAAACACCGACATCGCTTTTTTTTTTCAGAACCTAAATTAGCATGCAATTATTGTTTAAACATAATATCTAATCATCATAGACACATGAAATCATCATAACTAATTCAAGAACATCAATTCTAAACATATAAAATTCACAGAGTATGAAAATTATTGTCATATAACTCATATACATGCTTATAATATAGAGATTATAGAACATACCTTTAATTTCTAAGATAATCCTTGCTAAAAATCACTGGAATTGCTGTGAAAATTCGTAATTCTCTCTCAATTTTTTCTGAAGCTCTCAAACTCACTCAACTCTCTCTGCTTTAGCAATTAGAATGCATAATAAGAAAATCAACTGGTATTCAAGCGCAAGAATAAAACTAATAACCCTTAATAACACTACTAATTGCAAAATCAATTACTAACGTATATAATATAAATATATTATATTTAGTATTTTACTTATTTTATTTATATTATTTATTTTCAAAAATTAGAAATTCCAAAAGCCATAAGGCTTGTTTGGCAAAAACCCTTTAAATTTAAAGAATTAAAATACTTTTAAGCCTTGTTTGGCAAAAACTAAATTAAACCCTTTTAGTTTATTTACATAAACACTTTAGTTTATAATTATAATCACATATTATTTATTTGAATTTTCATATCTAACACTAACCCATTACATTAATCACATACTATATTTTAATTAAATATAGCATTTTAACAAATATCACAAAATTATAATTTTCTATTATAACTTTATTTAATAATTTAATATATCATTTAAATTATTAAATCAAAACAATAGTATAACATCTCATGTTATTTTACACTCTTTAAATTATAAATTAATTTAATTTAGAAATTTCTCTAATAAATTTAGATTCACAACCATAACATCAATAAAATATTTAACACCTCAAATAATATTTATATAACTCAATAAATATTTAAATTACAATTTAAAATTTCAGATCGTTACATTGTTTGTTCCGCTGTAGTTAAACTTGTTGTTTATTAGTTTAACACTGTTGAAGGCTAACGATAATTTATTCTGCATTATCTTAGTCATAATATTTCTTACTGGGCTATTTGAGTTCACCATTTTGCTTTCATTGTTCCCTTCAGGAAATGAGAATTTAGCCGGGACTAGTCGAGGAATGGAGTTATGGTCCAGGATGGTGGTTGTAGTAGTCTTCACTATTCTAGGAAATAGTGTGATAATAAATGTAATGAGGGTTGCATTTAAGTTTGGATATTGTCTATGATACAATATTCGTGTTAACTCTCAGCTATTATGTTGTCGTATTTTGCACAACAGTTGTATAATTAAGTTGTATTTGATTTCTGTACCATGTATTTGGCGACCCAGGATAGGTGATGTATACCTATTGTGGGGGCGTCACAGTTGGTATCAAAGCTTAGGGATATGATCCCTAACTAAGATGTGAGACTAGAACAAGGGGGAGAGACGGAAAAATCCTTCGCTAGTATGACCTACCTAAGATTATTTGTTATTTAATTGGTCGGTCAGAATATAGGGATATTATGTGGTATGTCAATTAACCCTTATTTTGTGGTAGTATTTGAAAATGGCATCTGAAAATGTTAAGATAAGCAATGGAGCACAGGAGACCGTTGAGTCACCACAGATCAATAACCAGGATAATGTGCATCAAGAAGGCAACAATCCTCATGTAAACAAAAACACCAACCAAATGATGAACGATGGGATGTTCAGAGGCTTTATACAATTCATGCAACATCAGGCAAGAGAGACTTATGTTCAAAATACACGTGGAAACACTGGCAACTCTCGGATGGTCACCGCTAAGCAGTTCAAGGAGCTGGGACCACAGGAGTTTTTGGGAAAGCCAGAACCACTTAAGGCGGAGACGTGAATAAAGCAGATCACCAATATATTTGATGTCTTGGGATGCTCGGAGGAGTAAAAGGTTCCCTTTTCCACCTTCATGTTGCGAGGAGAGACATATTACTGATGGGAATATGTAAAACAAACTCAACCTACCGCACTGAAGATGTCTTGGGAGAAGTTCCAAGAACTGTTCAATAACAAGTACTTTCCTAAAAGTATTCGTTACATGAAGGAGGTGGAATTTATCAAGCTATAAAAAAATAATATGACTGTGTCGTAGTACGAGGCTAAGTTTGCCGAGTTGTCCCGGTTTGCATCCCATTTGGTTGATAATGAGGAGAGAATGACGTGAATGTTTCTACGAGGTTTGAAACCTGAAATATTTCAATACCTCATTTCTCACAAATTGTGTTTGTATTGAGATGTTGTAAATAGGGCTCAGTTATTGGATCGCGATAATGAGTCAACCCAACTAAGAGAGAGCAACCGATAAAATGATAATACCAGTGGTAGCAGTCATCGAAGCGGTGACAACAAACGTGGAGGGAATCAACATGGCAGAAATGGTAACCACTTCGGTGGTAATCATGGCCAAGAAAATTGAAGTGGAAATTTCAAGAAGAGGAGATTCAATAAAGATGGAAAGACGTCAGCACCAGTAACCGTTGTTAAGGAGAACGACCACCGATCATATGCTACAAATACGGAGGGGAGGGACACATCAGTCCAAACTGTACGCAGCAGTCCAAAACATGTTATAATAGCGTAAGAGAAGGTCACCTAGCCCAATTTTGTCATGCAGTGAAGTCAAGTCCAACTGGGATGGAGGCACCAAAGGCCATCCCAGAGAAGTCAAAGTCGGTAGTTCAAGGGAGAGCGTTTGTCGTGACCTCCCAAAAAGTGAGGAAACCAAACGAAGTTATCACAGGAAAGCTAATCATAAACTCTAGTGAAGTCTATACCTTATTTGATACCGGTTCTACCCATTCTTTTATTTCTCCTACTTGCGCTCAACGTTTAAATTTAATTAACTCTAGAGAAATTAGACTTTGACTTATCTGTTGAAACTCTGTTGGGAGAAACCTTTATAACATCCACTATTTATAAGTCTTGTTCGATTCAAATCGGTACCCGCACGTTACCTGTCGACCTTATCTCTTTGAAAATACTTGCATTTTATGTGATTTTAAGGATTGGTTGGTTAACTACTCATCATGCTAAAATTGATTGTTTTTATAACGTGATTAGCTTTCATATTCCTAACCAACCTATTATGCGAATTCAAGCAACCAAACCACTAAGTCAGTCACAGTCATATCAAGCCATAAAACTATTCGTTTATTAAAAAATGTTTGTCAAGCTTTATTAGCTCATGTCACAGATTTTAACAAAAATACGTCAGATTTGAATGATATTCTTATTATTAATAAATTTCCTGACGTATTCCCTGAAGAACTTCCTGGCCTATCCCCAGAGCATGAAATTGAATTTTGTATCGACCTTAAACTCAGTACAAAACTCATTTCTAAAGCCCCATATCGAATGACTCCAATTGAACTTCAAGAGTTAAAAACCCAACTACAGGAATTGTTAGACATCGGTTTCATTTATCCTAGTACGTCTCCTTGGGGTGCTTATGTTCTATTCATAAAGAATAAAGATGGAAGTATGCGACTGTGTATTGACTATCGGGAGTTGAATCATGTCGCCATCAAAAATAGGTACACGTTGCCACACATTGATGACCTATTTGACCAGTTACAAGGCGTCAATTTCTTTTCAAAGATCGATCTTCATTCCAGATATCATCAGTTAAAGATTAAAACTGATGACATTCTAAAGACTGCTTTCAGAACTCGGTACGGGTATTATGAATTTCTAGTCATGTCTTTTGGATTGACTAATGCTCCTGCTGCCTTCATGGATATGATGAACCGAGTATTCAAGGAATATTTGGATTATTTTGTTGTTGTCTTTATTGATGACATCGTCATATACTCCAAAACCCATGAAGATCATGAGCAACACTTGAGGCTGATACTCCAAAACCTTCGTGAAAACAAGTTATACGCCATGTGAGTTCTGGCTTGAGGAAGTAGCATTCCTTGGGCACGTGATATCAAATCATGGATTATCTGTTGACCTGGCAAAGATTGAGGCAAATCAAAGTTGGGAGCAACCTAAGTCAGTAATCGAAGTACTTAGCTTTCTGGGCTTAGCTGATTATTATCGGAGATTCGTGGAAGGATTTTCTCGAATCGCTACTCCATTAACTCAGCTAACTCGAAAAGATACAAAATTAGGTTGGAGCAAGGAATGTGAGAAGAGTTTTCAAGAACTCAAGAGTAGAGTCATTTCAGCACCTGTTCTGACAATACCATCTGGTTTGGAGGGTTTTCTCATCTATAGTGATGCTTCTGGAAGAAGGTTAGGATGTATTCTCATGCAACATGGGAAAGTCATAGCCTATGCCTCACGACAACTCAAAGAATATGAGAGGAATTATCCTACTCATGATCTAGAGTTGGCAGCAATCATTATCGTACTAAATATCTGGAGACATTACCTGTATGGGGAGAAGGTGGAGATCTATACCGATCATAAAAGTCTCAAATATTTCTTCACCCAAAAGGAACTCAACATGCGGCAACGACGTTGGCTCGAGTTGTTGAAAGATTACGATCATACCATTCAATACCATCCTGGAAAAGCGAACGTGGTAGCTGACGCATTGAGTAGAAGATCATATGCGGGTACGAGTGCCATATTGTCAACGCAAAGGCCCATTTTGTATAAGTTTCATAGGATGGAGATAGAGATAAAGACTCCAAGGACCCATGTGATGATGTCAAATATATGAGTAGAACTGATTTTAATTGATAAATTTAAAGCTGGTCAAGCTACGGACCTGGAGCTGATGCGTAAGAAGAAGAAAGTACAAGAAGGTACTATTCCAGAAGCAATAATCGATGATCATCTCCAGACTTTGTGTTCCTAAAGACCCTAATTTAAAGTATAAAATCATAATGGAGGCACACAACACACCATTTGCAATTCATCCTGGAAGTACCAAATTGTATCGTGATCATCGACATACATTTTGGTGGAGCAATATGAAAAAAGAGATCGCAGAGTTTATCTCAAGGTGTTTAACGTGTCAACGAGTCAAGGCAGAACATCAAGTGTCGAAAGGTCCATTGCAACCACTTTAAATTCCAGAATAGAAGTGGGAGCACATTACCATGGATTTCATTATTGGTCTTTCTAAGGTTTCTCAAGGCATAAATGCAATTTGGGTTATTGTTGATAGATTAACCATGTCTGCTCATTTCTTACCTATACGAGAAACTTATTCACTTGAACGTCTTGCTCGCATTTACATAAATAAGATTGTAAGACTGCATGGTATTCCAGTATCCATAGTTTCTGATCGGGACCCAAGATTCACTTCACGATTTTGGGTTAGTTTGTAAAGAGCTATGGGTACAGATTTATGATTTAGTTCAACATATCATCCTCAAACAGACGGGAAGTCGGAGGATACTATTCAAACTCTTGAAGATCTATTAAGACTCTATGTCCTTGACTTCAAAGGAAGTTGGGACAAGTTCTTGCCATTAGTGGAATTCTCCTACAACAACAGTTATTAAGCAAGTATTAGCATGGCTCTATTTGAGGCGTTGTATGGACGCAAGTGTCGTTCTCCATTATGTTGGGACGAGGTGGGTGAAGCAATGTTATTGGGACCGGAGTTGGTACGTATGACTACGAAAAAGATTCAAATGATCCGACAACGTATAAAAATCTCACAAAATCGATAAAAGAGTTATGTTGATCTTCATCGAAAGGACGTGGAGTTCAATATTGGAGATCATGTGTTGTTACGTGTTACTCCATGGGAAGGAGTTACGAGATTTGGAAAAAGAGGAAAGCTCAATCCCCAATTTATTTGGCCATTCAAAATCCTCAATCGAGTAGGAACTGTGGCTTATAGACTCCCCTTACCACCAAGTATGTCTCGTGTTTATAATGTTTTTCATATATCCATATTACGTAAATATGTGGAAGACCCAAATCACATTATTGAATTAGAATCGGACGAAATAGCAGAAGATTTAACGTATGAAGAGGTACCCCAAGTCAAAGGAATATATTCTACGCT
This sequence comes from Panax ginseng, assembly GCA_020205605.1. Classification (NCBI taxonomy): domain Eukaryota; kingdom Viridiplantae; phylum Streptophyta; class Magnoliopsida; order Apiales; family Araliaceae; genus Panax; species Panax ginseng. The sequence goes on along the minus strand of CM035149.1, from coordinate 53,727,935 downwards.
CCAAGGTTATACCCCAAGTCAAAGTTTTGTGGAGAAACTACGATGTTAAGGAAATGACCTGGGAGTTAGAATATGAAATGAAATCAAGGTATCCTCACCTATTCGACATACCAGGTACGAACCCTAATTTCGAGGATGAAATTTCATAAGAAGGGGAGGTTGTAAGACCCCAACTTTCATAAATAAAAATTAATTTTTCTCGAAATATAATTTTGAATATTATGGTATGGATTTGATATAATTTTATAGTGTGGGTAATATTTATAAATTTTTCAAAGTATGCAAGTTGTTATAAAATATTCGATTGGTCGGAGAATATTCATTTTAACAGGAAATATTTGTACAACGACATAATTATTGGTGGACCCCACAATAAAATTATTGTCGAAGTTAGAAAATAACATAAATACCTTTGTATAAAAATAACGGCGAAAGTTTTACCGTTAACTATCGAATTACCCGGTGATGAAAAATACAGTAATGCGTGTGGTTGCATAGTAGCACACGGTATTTGATGCTTGCGTGAGAAGTCACTCAGTTATACTCAATTATTGCTACAGTAATTGCTACATAGTATCTCACATTATTGATTCAATTATTGTCACAGTATCATATGCACTATATTTTATATTATTAAATTAATAATTGAGATGATATGTTATTCATATTATTATTTGCATAATTAACAATGTCTAGAAAGTTCTGTCGAGGAAAGGGGTTTGGTCACCTAATTTTGCACCAATAGGGAGAAATCCTTATCGGAAAGCCCCCTCTTTCTTGGGAACGATCTGGTTGTTAATATTGCGAGTTATAATAATGATGAATAAATGTTGTTAAAAATATTGAGGGGATTTTTATGAAGTATTTGTTGTATGTTTGGCGTATTATTTGAACCCCCCACTTACTCATTTTTCAAAATAATCAGTAAAAAGTTATTCAGTATATATATATATATATTATATATAAGTATTATATTTATATATATAATATAAGGTGGGGCCCACATGTAGAATGAAATATGAGGTGGGGCCCACATGTTGGTTGAATTTTGGGAGGGTGGAATATGAGTTTGTCACGGGTGGTTTGTAATATATATATATATATATATATATATATAATAATAAGTTTTGTTTTTTTATGAAAAATAGAATATATTATATTTTATTATGTATAGTGTCTGCATAGTATTTGCGTAGTGAATTCAGAAAATTATTTCAGACGATTCGTGCTCCCATGAAAATTATGCATTATGCGTCCATGATTATTTCTAAATAGTACCCTTTCCATTCTCCTATAAATAGGATGCTTAGTTTAGAATTGAAAATCACACCAGAATCAGAGAATTCTTAATTCTTCTATAATATTGTGCGTATTTCATAAGAGTTTAAGGAAGCTTTGAGCGTAGAAAATAGTATAAGTTTATTTCAAGAATATCACCGCCCTACCAGTCAAAAGTACTTTCTTTTTAGGGTAAGAGATATTATTTTTGTTCAATATTCGTAAGAAATAATATTTTCTTCCATACTCTATAGTATGTAAGTAATATTATTTCGTTTCAGATTCCGAATTCTACTCATTTTGTTAAGTTTTGGCTTCTATACTCCATGAAATTAGTAGAATATCCTTAAAATTTGTGCTTCATCAAGTATCTTTTCATGTAAATATTATTCTGCACATTCTTGATAAGTTTTAACTTTTTCATGTTGGAGTACTATTCACAGGGTACTATTCCTGAAGTACTATTTACTGGGTACTATTCACTCGGGTACTATTCACCCAGGGTACTATTCATGACAAAAATTAATTTCTTTTCAGTCCAAATCATTTTTGATACAATATTATTCTTGAATTTTACTCCACAAAGCAGTATCATGTTGACAATTTGGACATTTTGGGAATTCTGGATAAATTAAATTATAAATCTTTAAAAATTTATCCTTGAATTCTTATATCATTTTCATCATCCTCATGCTTATATTGTGATGAAAGTCATCTTTGGCCCGTAGTGCATTGATGGACTGTTGATTGGGATGATTATGACCAGGGATTATTCGGTATAATCATGACCCGTAATGTTACAAATGATGTGGTAAAAGTCCTCATTGGCCCATAGTGCATTGATGGACAGTTGTTGGCATGATCATGACCATTGGTGATAACATGATTTTCCTTGGCCCGTAGTGCATGGATAATTCATGGACGTGATACTAATGAATATCCTTGGCCCATAGTGCATGGATAATTCAGTGATGTGGATTATTTATTGAGCCGAGTCTCAGCGATAAAATTGATGATAAACTTTTTAAATCATAGAAGATAGTAGATATCATGCTCTACTTGACTCTTCTAATGAATTATTTGTTCTGTTGTAGTTAAAATTGTTGTTTATTTGTATAACACTATTGAAGGCTAATGATAATTTATTCTGCATTATATTAGTCATAATATTTCTTACTGGGCTAGTTAAGCTCACCTTTTTGCTTTCATTGTTCTCTTCAGGAATTGAGAATGTAGTCGGGACTAGTCGGGGAATGGAGTGATGGTCCAGGATGGTGGTTGTAGTAGTCTTCACTATTCTAGGAAATAGTATGATAATAAATGTAATGAGGGTTGAATTTGAGTTTGGATATTGTCTATGAGATAATATTCATGTTAACTCTCAACTATTGTGTTGTCGTATTTTGCACGTAAGTTGTATTTGATTTCTGTACCATATATTTGCTGACCCAAGACGAATGATGTATACCTATTTTGGGGGCGTCACACATGCCTTTTAGATTGACTAATGCTCATGTTGCCTTCATTAATATGATGAACCAAGTATTGAAGGAATATTTGGATCATTTTGTGGTTATCTTTATTGATGACATCCTCATTTACTCCAAAAGCCGTGAAGATTGTAACAATCCGGAATTTCAAATTATAATTTTAAATATTTATTAAATATAAATATTTATTTGATGTGCATTGTTGAAATTGATGAAATAAGTATTTTATTGATGTGATGGTTGTTAGTAAATAATTATGAATCTAAATTTATTAGGTAATTTTCTAAATTAAATTAATATATAATTTAGAGAGTTGTAATATGACATGAAGTGTTATATTGTTAATTAATAATTTAAAATGGTATATTAAATTATTAAATAAAGTTATAATAAAAATTATAATTTTGTGATATTTGCTAAAATGGTATATTTAATTAAAATATAGTGTGTAATTAATTTATTTGATTAATATTGGATATGGAAATCCAAACATAGGAGATGTAATTATAAATTATAAACTAAATGGTTTATTAAAATAAATTAAGGGAGTTTAATTTAGTTTTTGGCTAAACAAGGCTTAAATATATTAAGTCTTTAAAATTTAAAGGGTTTTGCCAAGCAAAGCCTTATGGCTTTTGGATTTTAATATTTGAATTAAAATAAAATAAATTCAAATAATATATATAATATATTTATAATATATAATGTTAGTTTTAGAATCGATATTTTATTAAGTTTGGCGTATTAAGGATTAGCGCTTATTTTTACGCATTATAGCTATTAGTTTGTTTTCTTTTTACGCATTCTAGTTCGTTGAGAAAGAGAGAAGAACATTCGTGAGAGAATTGAAAGAGAGTTGAGAGAAACGTGAGGATTTCATAGTGATTATCGTGCAGTGATAGCAAGGATTACAAGCAAATTAAAGGTATTTTTACATAACCTTAGTATTGTATATATATATATATATATATATATATATATATATATATATATATATATATATATATATATATATATTTATGTGTATCACTAATATAGTTTTGTTTATGTTCGTGAAATCAAAGTAATGAATTGTGGATATATATAGTTGGTAATTGTGATTATACTTGTTTATGATGCTGGATTTTATGTGTAGATAAGAAATTGTATGCGTATTACAGTTAAAAAGGAAGAAAATTATGATAGTGTTTGTATTTCTTATATGGCTTGTGTAAGTAACACTTTTGGTGGTCAATTCGTATGATAAACTATAAATTGAGTCTTGTATATGTTAGTTCATTAAGAAACGAGCATAACGTAATTTGAACGAAGCAATTTGGCCAAGTATAGAGATTACAGTGATGATTTTTGCAAGAGATGTCAAAAATGGAGTTTTCATATGAAAATATGGAATTTGAGAAATTAAATTAGCTTAAGTTGTTGTTAAATTGTTGTAATTGGTTGAATATGTTAGCAAACATGTTTATAATAGTCTTATATCAATTATTTGTGTTAATTTTACCATTTGGTGGGTGAAATTCGTGTTAGTTGGCTTAAGAAAAGTGTCGTAACCATGTTCTGCAAAATTAGAATCACAATAAGTAAGCGCCATCGCTATGACCCCTTATGTCATGGCCGCCTCTTACTATCAAGTACTGCGCACCATGACCCAATGTAAATCGCACTTTGGCCGCCGCCAAATGCCATCTCAAATAGTTAAGTCTGCTAATTCTGCAGACTTTGGACGTTCAATTAACTTAGCTTAGTGTTAGGTTAATGTGAGAACCATGTAACAACAAGGTTAAACAGAATCGTGTTATGTGGATTGTAAATTCAAAATTGTAAAAATGATTTATAAGTTATGAACGTGTTATGTTATAACTTAGTTTATACAATGAATGTTAGTTAAGTGTTATGATGTTAACACATGGGAATTCTGAAATATAAATGGTAGCATAAGACTTGTGCTAAAATGACAAGTTTAGCTAGAAATGCGTGTTATGTTAAAAAGTGAATATTAATATGTCTAATAGATGTTGTGGTTTTAATACTATGTATAGGTGAACGTGAGTTTAATATTATAGCTTACGCTCGAGGTAAGTTTCTAAACTTCTCTTTTTACATTGAGCAAGTTTTCTAACTCTAAATTTACGTTGAGCAAGTTTCTAAACCTTATCTTGTTACATTAAGCAAGTTTCTTACTTTAGATTTTCATTAAGCGAACTCTTGTATTCCTAAACATTATTTGAGCAAGTTAGCTATGATTTTAACTTTATTCGATCAAGTTTGAATTCCAATATTTATTGATGTATTTTAACTTGTGTATTGTTAGACAAGTTTCGTATTGTCATTCGTGTATTATGAATTCAATTTTCTTGAATTCTAATTTCTAATGTTGAATTATCTTAGTTCATTTACTTGACACACGCTATTCTCATAATGAACAAGCTTTATTTTCAGCTCGCTATTACTTAATGTATATTCAATAATTCATAGTCCTAGCTTAATATTATTCAAGCAAGGTTTATTGTCATTCAATAATTATGCTTTGCAGTTGTTTCTAAGCATGAGTTCAAAATATAGTTAGTTCACTTACACTTATTCATTGTTCCATATTATGTTACTATTGATTAACTGTTGTGTTATCAAACACTATTGATTCAACTAGTCCTCTAGTTGATGATCGTTAATGTGACGCCCCCAAAACAGGTATACATCACCCATCTTGAGTCGCCAGATACATGGTACATAATTTCAAATACAACTTAATTAGACAACAGTCGTGTAAAATACGACAAAACATAACTGAGAGTTTAAACAAGAATATTGTCATCTAGACAATATCCACACTTAATGGTGTCTTCGTTACAATTATTATCACATTATTCCGTAGAATAATGAGGACTACTAAAGCCATTTATCCTGGACCATCACTCCATTCCCCGACTCGTCCCAGCTATATTCTCATTTCCTGAAGAGAACAATGAAAGAAAGGGTGAGCTCAACTAGCCCATTAAGAAATATTATGACTAAGATAATGCAGAATAAATTATCCTTGGCCTTCAACAGTATAACAACTGATAGAATACAATAGACAACAAGTTTTAGATTAACAACTGCAGCGGAAATAAGCAATCCATTGGAAGAGTCAAGTAGAGCATAAAATCTACTATCTTCTATGATTTAAAAAGTTTTTCATCAACTTTATCGCTGAGACTCAGCTTAATAAATAAACCACATCATCGAATCATCCCTGCACTACGGGCCAAGGATATTCATGTAATCATCAATGGTCATGACTATACCAAATAATCCTTGGTCATAATCATACCCATAACTGTCCATCAATGCACTACGGTCCAATAAGGACTTTCACCACATCATTCGTCACATTACGGTCATGATTATACCAAATAATCCCTGGTCATAATCATACCAAGTCCATCTATGCACGTAAGCCAAAGATGACTTTCATAATATAAGAATGAGGATGATGACAATGACATAATAATTCAATAAAACAAGTTCAGGGATAAATTTTAAAGATTTATAATTTAATTTATCTAGAAATCAATAACGTCCAAATTGTCAACATGATACTGCTTTGTAGAGTAAAATTCAAGAATAATATTCATGTACCAAAAATAATTTGGACAGAAAAGAAATATATTTTTTGGGTAAATAGTACCCCGTGAATAGTACTTTGGGAATAGTACCCCGACATGAAAAGTACCCCAAATACCTGAGTGAATGATACTAGAGTGAATAGTAATCGGGTGAATACTAACCCATGAATAGTAATTCGTGAATAGTACTCTGATATGAAAAGTGCCCCGAATACCCGAGTGAATAATACTAAAGTGAATAGTAATTGGGTGAATAGTAACTCGTAACAGAAAAATACCAAAGAAAAAGATATTTCATGACGAGTACAAAAGAAATGATATTCCAAATGAGTATAATAGAATATACGAAATCGCAAATGAATTTTCACCCATGCAAAGAATCCACGTGAGATGATCATTTCCACAATTTAATAAAGAATGAATACGAAAGATCATTCACCATGCATGCAGTAATCCACATAGACAATTTATTCCAACAGGATAATAAAGAATGGAATAACAGAAGTATTCACCATGCATGAGGTAATCCACATAGACAGGTTATTCTGACAGAATAATAAAGAATGGAATCAGGTCATGCGTAATTCGCAGAGACGGGATATTCCAACAGAATAATAAAGAATGGAACCGAGTAATGCGTAATCCACACGCATGTGATATTCCAAATGTAATAATAAAGAATGGAATAACAACAGAATTCACTGGGCATGCGATAGATCAAGATGCATGTGAGTTTATTCCAATGTAATAATAAAGAATGGAATAATGTAAGAATTTCACCATGTATGCGGTATTTGAGATGACAAAGTTATTCCAACATAATAATAAAGAATGGAATAACAACCCTTACGAGCATTGAAAAGAAAATAACTCTCATCATGAATACGAAAAGAATAATACCCTTACCTTGTAGGAAACTGGATAATTGGAATAGTCGGTAGCGCACTTCTCTTCTTCTTTCTCTCTATAATTTCTCTCTATAATAATTGCTCTATAGCTTTAGTGAATTGGTGAAAAATAATGAAGGAATGAGCTTCTATTTATAGGAAAATATAGTTTCGATAATTGCACGTTTTGGGGCTAGAAATATTACAGTATAATACCTTCATCTTTTCCTTCATTTTTAATTTAGTCCTGCAACTATTATCAAACTTGCATCATCTCCCCTAATAGTAAATCATGTGAATTAATAGTTCTAGACATGTGAAAATACGAATTACAATATAGTACATCCATCTATACCTCTATTTTTAACTTAGTCATGCAAGTATTATCAATCTTGCACCACCTCCCCTAATAGTACAAAAATGTGAATCAATAGTACACACATGTGAACACATAGTTATAAGCATGTGAATTAATAGCAATTAATTACTCATTTATCCTAAGCATTACCCATTGGTTAATCAATATAACCTCCAGACATCAATTATTATCGAAATAAATGTCGATTTTCACTAACACTAATAATTCCAACATAATGGAACTATCAATTTCATCTTTAATCAACATGAACTTATTCGTCATTCATATTATAATTCATAATATTTAACAACCAAGTCATTCCCAGGAAAGAGGGGGCTTTCCGATTAGGATTTCTCCTTATTAGCGGCAATTAGGTGACCAAACCTCTACTTGGCAGAACTTCTAGACATTGTCAATATTGCAAATAATAATATGAAAAACTTTGCCATCTCATTTATTGATTTAATAATATAACATATTATGCAGATGATAATGTGACAATAATTGAATCAATAATATGAGAGATATAGTGCAAAGAATTATTCATAGCAATAATCGAGTATAACCGAGTGACTTCTTACGTAAAGATCAATAATCAATAATGTGTACTACTATGCAACCACGCCAGACATCGTACTTTTACTATCGGGTAGTTCAACAATTTTAACGGTAACACTTTTGCCGTTATTTTTATAAAAAGATAATTCTATCGTTTTTTTACTACGACAATACTTCTTTTGTGGGGTCCACCAATGATTGTGCCGTCGTACAAATATTCCCTGTTAAAATGAATATTCCCCGACCAATTGAATATTATATAACTACTTGCTTACTTTGCACAATTTATAAATATTACCCACAACTATAACATTATATCAAATTCACACCATAATATTCAAAAAAATATTTCGAGAAATTTAAATCTTTATTCATAAAATTTGGGGTCTCACAGTTAAACTTCAAATTACCCTTGAAAGCTTATCCAAACCAAAATTTCTTTGGTACGGACTTGCACTCTAAATACTAAGATGAACAACCCTATTTTTAGGGGAAATTTACGCTTAGCGTTGAAATGTTTGTGCACAATACATTGTACGAAGGGCTGATCCCCCTAAGTACGAGGAGTCCTTATAGTCTTATGGTATTAAAAGTTGAAATTGAAAGATTACTTGCAATCGTGGGATATAGTTCGTGGTCTTATGACCCTCAGTTTTTATGCATTCCATATTTTGATTCCATTCTTTGGTTATCATTGATAGAGTACTATTCAGTTTTGATGAGCTTATTCATTGGAAGTTATTTCATTCTTATCGATTCATTGCTATATCTAGTGAGCAATTGTTTTGCCCACTCTTGCATAAATATTGTTATTATAGCTAAAGTTGAGAAGGTAGATGAGCCTTCAACTAGCAAAGGAAAGGAAAAAATGTACAAGTGATGAAGACTTGTAAAGTTTATTTATTGATTATGCTCATAGACTTTTAAATACTGATGTGATGTAATAATTTTATTTTTACGCTTATATGATGTTTAAAGGTTAGACAACCTGGGATGTTTTTGAATTTAATGATGTAACCCTATTTAAAGGGAGGACTTATGGTTTAAATATTATTTTATTTGGGTAGATAGTATGAATGTATGGATAGTGAGCATCAAATCTTGTGGGAATTAAGTACCTAGATTTGGGGGTGTCACAAGTTGGTATCAAAGCTTTAGGTGATGAACATTAGGTGGGGAAAAGCCTTAGGAAGTAACCATTGAAAAGATAGTGATGCTAAACTCTTAACGAGTTTTAAGGAAAGAGAAAGTAATAAAACACTTATGTGCTTATGTGATTACAACTTATGTGCTCGTGAGTATCGAGTAGTGATGATTAGTAATTAAAATCTTAAAATTTGGTTGACAGGATGGCTAATGTAGGAGGATCCTGTCAAGCGACGGAGGAAGGATCCCAGATGACAAGAGAGGAGGAGCCTTGAGATATTCGGGTGGTTTGGGAACAGCTACTGCCACGGGAAGCATCTCCATTGGTCACAGTAGTTGAGCAGGAGAGAATACCTGATGAGGATGATGAGATAGAGACGGACGACGAGGACCCTATTGAGCTGCCATAGTCGGATGAGGAGAAGGAGGAGGAAGAGCTTCCACCTAACTTGATAGCTGCCAGTATGTACGACGAGGTGTATGACCGCAATGTGGAACTTCAAGATACCGTCGAGGAGTTACAGGAGTTAGTAGCTGAACAATAGACCTCGATGGCATAGAAGGACGATGAGATCCAGGATCGAGAGGAACGTCTGAATAACGTTGAAGAGAAGCTGGTTCACACTGAAGAGAGAACGAGTGAATGATAGCAGAGATTGCAGAGTTGAAGAACAAGTTGAAAGAGGAATCTACCAAGAGGGCAAGAGCCGAAGACGCGTATGAGGAAGCTTATCAACGAGACAGGATGGCAGATAGGGACGCACAAGCAAAGAGGATGGAGGAGATGAATAATGTATTCAACACCGTGATCAATTGAGCTCAAGATCGAGTCATGGGTTATCCGATACAGTTCGAGACGCTGCCATCGTACATATTGGATCGCCGAACAATGTTCTGTATTGTGGAAGAGGAGCGTCGTAAGGCTATGCAGTATCTTAGTAGGACATTGTAGGGAATGTATCTGATATGTGATTAGGAAGTAAATGAAACGTAAATCCTAGGTATGATATAACCAATGGGATAGATGTTGATGATGTTGTCCTGCAACTGTTATAGTTCAGGAAAGTAATGTAAATAGCAGTGATGCTATTGTTTTGATGTTTTTAAAAGATTATGAATGAATAAAAGTTGTTATTTTATTCAAAGTGTTATGTGTTACATGATAATCTTATATGGTGTGCAAATTAAGTAGAAAATACTTAAAGAAGTTGAGTAATAGAATCTAATGGATGTATTTTAACAGAAAATGCCTCCAAGACGTCAACCACGACAGAGAACCACTGAGGAAACCAACAATAACAATGTGGAAGATAACCCAGTTCAGCAACTAGTGACGTTACTGATAGGTGCTTTATAAAATCAACCTCAGAACCAAGGTACAACGTTTAAGGATTTCAAGGTGGTTGAACCACCAGAATTCTATGGGTCCATGAATCCGATTGAAGCACTGACCTGGATCATGGAGATAGAGAAAGTTTTTGATATTGCTAGGGTAGAGGATAACTAGAAGACTACTTTTGCAACATTCATGTTGAAAGCAGAGGCGAGTTATTGGTGGCAAGCCAATGAAACCCGAGGAGGTCAAGAGGTAATGACTTGAGAAAGGTTCAAAGAAATATTCTTTGAGACCTATCTTCTAGAAAGTTCGAAGAGTCAGCTAGAAGTGCAGTTTTTGGAACTGAAGCATGGAACGATGTCGGTGTCTGAGTATGCCGCAAGATTCAACGAGTTGGCGAGGTTTGCGTCATATCAAGTCAGCATAGACGAACGCAAGGTGAAGAGGTTTGAACAAGGACTGAAGCCCTGGTTTTACAGTAGGGTCTCCGTGTTCCAGCTAAAGACTTTTGTAAAGGTGATGGAGAAGTCAATTCTCGCTGAGAGTGGAGGCGAAGCTGTAACAAAACACAACTAAGAGTAGAGAAAGAAGAAGAATGAAGGTGAAGTTAAGAGTGGTGGTGGTAACGGTAGAAATGGCAACAACAATTTGAAGAGGAAGTGGAATGCAAATGTGGGAGCTGAAAATCAGCAAGGAAACTAGCAAAAGAAGAAGTTTAAAGCATGTGTTATATGCGGGAAGTTTCACAAGGGTGTGTGCTTGATGGGGAAATGAGTATGCTTCAATTGTGGCCAGGAGGGTCACATCGCCCTAAATTGCACTCAATCTAAGAAGAACGTTTTCTTCACGTGCGGGTCCAAGGATCACTTTGCTCGTGATTGCCCTAAGAAGAGATCTGGTGAGGCAAATGGAAGCAAGGGAAATCCTAGTGGAGGTACACTGACTATTGTGGGACCAACATTAACAAATAAGCCCATAGCAAGAACCTTCAACATGACGGTTCAGGATGCAGTGCATTCAAAAGATGTCGTGTCAGGTATTATCCCAATAAATGATATAAATACATATGTATTATTTGATTCGGGTGCTACTTGCTCGTTTATATCTGATGAATTTGCTAAGAGGTTAGAAATACCTAGTGAAGAGCTGAATTTCCCTTTAAACATAGAAGTTGCGAATAGAGAAGTGATTCATGTTAGGTTCGTATACAAGAACTGTAGGGTGAACATTAAGGGGAATATTATGACAGTAGATTTAATCCCGATAAAACTCGGAGATTTCGATGTTATTTTGGGAATGGACTGGTTATTCAATTATGGAGCGATAATTGATTGCCAAAAGAAGTGTGTAAACCTAATGACTCTGTCAAAGGTAGTTTTTTATGGTAGCAAATTTCCTAGACAAATGAGATGTCTGACGATGATGCAGGCTAAGAAGTTGTTGAGTCAGGGCTGTGTAGGGTATTTAGCTTACATAGTCAATACTCAAAAGGAGAAGGGTGTGAAGCTGGAGGAAATACCAGTGGTTTGGAAATTCGTAGATGTGTTTACGGAGGATTTGCCAGGACTTCTGCCTGACAGAGAAATTGAGTTCGTGATCGACTTAGCGCCAGGAACCGCTCCGATATCGAAGGCCCCGTACAGAATGGCTCCGGTAGAGATGAAAGAACTAATGGTACAACTACAAAAGCTGTTGGATAAGAAGTACATTCAGCCGAGTGTGTCACCATGGGGAGCACCGGTATTATTCGTGAAGAAGAAGGATAGGTCAAGGCGTCTTTGCATTGATTATAGAGAATTAAATAAATTCACTATTAAGAACAAATATCCATTGCCAAGAATAGATGACTTGTTTGATCAATTGAAGGGTGCTAGATATTTCTCAAAAATAGATTTGAGAAGTGGGTATCACCAACTAAAAGTAAAGAAGGAGGATGTACCGAAGACAGCATTCTGAACTCGCTATGGACATTACAAATTTTTAGTGATGTCTTTTGGTTTGACAAACGCACCTGCAGCGTTCATGGATTTGATGAACAGGGTGTTTAAACCATTTTTAGACAAGTTTGTGGTGGTATTTATCGATGATATTCTGGTGTACTCTAAATCTCAAGAAGAACATATGGAACACTTACGTCTGACGTTGGAGACGTTAAGAAAAGAAAAGTTGTACGCGAAATTCTCTAAATGTGAATTTTGGGTAGAACGTGTACAATTCCTTGGGCATATAATCGATAAGGATGGAATTTCGGTGGATCCATCAAAAGTTGAAGCTGTGATAAATTGGGAACAACCAAGAACTCCATCAGAAGTGAAGTTTCTTGGGATTGGCAGGATATTATAGACGGTTTATTCAGGATTTTTCCAAGATTGCCACTCCGTTGATGAATTTGACGAGAAAATCTGTAAAATTTGTTTGGACGGAGAAATGTGAAGAGAGTTTTAAAGAATTGAAGATGAGGCTCAGTGTGGCACCTATGTTGTCATTACCAGATAATATAGGAAATTTTGTGGTGTATAGTGATGCTTCACACAAAGGATTGGGTTGTGTCCTTATGCAGAATGGCAAGGTTATTGCGTATGCATCAAGTCAACTGAAAGACTATGAGAAAGGGTATTCGACTCATGATTTAGAGTTGGCGACAGTTGTATTTACAGACCGAAGATATGGAGACATTATCTCTATGGAGAGAAGTGTGAGATCTACCTGAGCACCATAAAAAGTCTCAAGTATATTTTCACACGTAAGACCCCGAACATGCATCAAAGAAGATGGATGGAATAAATAAAAGATTATGATTGTGAGATCTTTTATCATCCCGCAAAGCTAATATGGTTATGGATGCCTTGAGTAGGAAAGCGGAGAAAAAGTTGATTTTGTTAACCAACCAGGGAGGAGCTCATTTCAAAGAATGGCAAGACTAGAGTTGGAAATAAAATTTCCCAAAGAGACCAACGAAAAATTATTCCAAGTGGAAGCTAGTTCAACTTTGTTGGACAGGGTGAAGAATGCTCAATTACAGGATGAAGAATGCGTAAAAATAAAGGAAAGTGTGGTCGAGGGTAAAGAGGTGAAGTATAAACTTGATCTTGAGGAATCTTTGAGATTCGAGGATGAATTTGGGTTCCAAAGAAGACAGGATATTAAAGAAGACATCTTGTGAAAGCTCATAGCTCAAGATATTTGATTCATCCGGGAAGTACGAAGATGTATCAAGATTTGCGGTGACATTTTTGGTGGCCAAACATAAAAAGAGACGTTGCAGAATGTGCTGCAAAGTGCTTGACATGCCAGAGAGTAAAGGCTGAGCATCAAAGACCAAGCGGATTACTTCAACCGTTAGAGATACCAGAATGGAAATGGGAGCATATCACAATGGATTTTGTGGTAGGTCTTCCAACGACCCAGAAAAGATACAATGCGATATGGATGATAGTGGACAGATTGACAAAATCTACACACTTTTTGCCAATAAAGATTAGATTTAATCTTGATCAGGTGGCGAAGCTATACGTTAAAGAGATCGTCTCAAGATTTGGAGTTCCAGTGTCAATTCTATTAGATAGAGATCTGAGGTTCACATCAAATTTCTGGAAGAAACTTCAAGAATGCATGGGAACGCAATTGAAGATGAGTACGGCATATCATCCGCAAACTGATGGGCAAAGCGAGCGAACAATTTAGACGCTAGAAGATATGCTTAGAGCGTGCATCATGGATTTCAAAGGAAACTGGGATGATCATCTACCATTGGTGGAATTTGCATACAACAACAGTTACCACGCAAGCATTGGCATGCCGCCGTACGACACATTATACGGCAGGAAATGCAAAACTCCACTATGTTGCGATGAAGTTGGTGAACGTTAACTGTTAGGCTCAGAATCTGACAAGCAATGAGATCATTGAAATTATCAAACTCATTAGAGCAGAAGACCCTGTAGTTTGCTCAAGATCGACAGAAGAAATATGCTCATCAACACAGGCAGAATCGTGAATTTGAAGTAGGAAATTTCGTGTTCCTGAAAGTTTCTCCTTGGAAGGGGAAAATTCATTATGACAAGAAAAAGAAAAGCTCATTGAAGGTTTATTAGACCTTTGAAATATTACGAAGAGTGGGAGAGGTGGCTTACAAGTAGCCTTACCTCCGAGCATTAAAAGCATCTCAACAACATTTTTCATATGCTTTGTTATTGCGACCATATAAACCTCGATTACAAACATGTGATTGATTGAGTATGAACCATTGCGATTCCAAGAAAGATTTGTCTTATGAAGAGATTCTTATCCGTGATAGTCGACAGGAAAGAACAAGTGCTCAGGAATAAAGTGATACCTTCTGTGAAGGTGATATGGAGGAACCACAATGTCGAAGAGGCTACGTGGGAACTCGAAGCAAAAATGATGAAGAATTATCTTGAGTTATTTGTTTAGTCTATGTCTTCGATTTTGGGGACATAATCTTTGTAAGTAGGGAAGAATGTGACGATTTGATTGTTTGAACTGTGATTCTGGGGACAGAATCCTTGTAAGGAGGGAAGGATGTAACAATCCAGAATTTTAAATTGTAATTTTAAATATTTATTAAATATAAATATTTATTTGATGTGTATTGTTGAAATTGATGAAATAAATATTTTATTGATGTGATGGTTGTTAGTAAATAATTATGAATCTAAATTTATTAGATAATTTTCTAAATTAAATTAATATATAATTTAGAGAGTTGTAATATGACATGAAGTGTTATATTATTAATTAATAATTTAAAATGGTATATTAAATTATTAAATAAAGTTATAATGAAAATTATAATTTGTGATATTTGCTAAAATGGTATATTTAATTAAAATATAGTGTGTAATTAATTTATTTGATTAATATTGGATATGGAAATCCATACATGGAAAATGTAATTATAAATTATAAATTAAATGGTTTATTAAAATAAATTAAGGGAGTTTAATTTAGTTTTTGGCTAAACAAGGCTTAAATATATTAAGTCTTTAAAATTTAAAGGGTTTTGCCAAACAAAGCCTTATGGCTTTCGGATTTTAATATTTGAATTAAAATAAAATAAATTCAAATAATAAATATAATATATTTATAATATATACATTAGTTTTGTAACTAATATTATATTAGGTTTGGCGTATTAAGGATTAGCAGTTTTATTTTTACGCATTATAGCTATCAGTTTGTTTTCTTTTTACACATTCTAGTTGCTGAGAAAAGAGAGAAGAACATTCAGAGAGAATTGAGAGAAAGTTGAGAGGAAACCTAAGGATTTCATAGTGATTATCAGTGGTGATAGCAAGGATTGCAAGCAAATTAAAGGTATTTTTACATAACCTTAGTATTGTATATATATATATATATATATATATATATATATATATATATATTATGTGTATCACGACATAGTTTTGTTTATGTTCTGTGAAATCAAATTGATGAATTGTGGATATATATAGTTGGTAATTGTGATTATACTTGTTTATGATGCTGGAGTTTATGTGTAGATAAGAAAGTGTATGCGTATTACAGTTAAAAAGGAAGAAAATTATGACAGTGTTTGTATTTCTCATATGGCTTGTGTAAGTAACAATTTTGATGGTCAATTCGTATGATAAACTATAAATTGAGTCTTGTATATGTTAGTTCATTAAGAAACGAGCATAACGTAATTTAAACGAAGCAATTTGGCCAAGTATAGAGATTACAGTGATGATTTTTGCAAGAGATGTCAAAAATGGAGTTTTCATATGAAAATATCGAATTTGAGAAATTAAATTAGCTTAAGTTGTTGTTAAATTGTTATAATTGGTTGAATATGTTAGCAAACATGTTTGTAATAGTTTTATATCAATTGTTTGTGTTAATTTTACCGTTTGGTGGGTGAAATTCGTGTTAGTTAGCTTAAGAAAAGTGTTGTAACCATGTTCTCGCAAAATCGAATTGCAATAGCATAAGCGTCATATGCCAGATCCTCAAGCGTATGCGTTACCATAACCCATGTAAAAGCGCACGGCCAAGCCTTGCCGAGGCCAGATCTCGAACATTGAAGTCTGCTAATTCTACAGACTTTGGATGTTCAATGTAATTTAGCTTAGTGTCAGGTTAATATGAGAACCATGTAACAACAAGGTTAAACAGAATCGTGTTATGTGGATTTTAAATTCAAAATTGTAAAAATGATTTATAAGTTATGAACGTGTTATGTTATAACTTAGTTTATATAATGAATGTTAGTTAAGTGTTGTGATGTTAACACTTGGGAATTCTGAAATATAAATGGTAGCATAAGAGTTGTGCTAAAATGACAAGTTTATCTAGAAATGCGTGTTATGTTACAAAGTGAATATTAGTATGTCTAATAGATGTTGTGGTTTTAATACTATATATAGGTGAACGTGAGTTTAATATTATAGCTTACGCTCGAGGCAAGTTTCTAAACTTCTCTTTTTACATTGAGCAAGTTTCTAAACCTTATCTTGTTACATTAAGCAAGTTTCTTACTTTAGATTTTCATTAAGCGAACTATTGTATTCCTAAACATTATTTGAGCAAGCTAGCTATGACTTTAACTTTATTCGATCAAGTTTGAATTCCAATATTTATTGATGTATTCTAACTTGTGTATTGTTAGACAAGTTTCTTATTGTCATTCATGTATTATGAATTCAATTTTCTTGAATTCTAATTTCTAATGTTGAATTATCTTAGTTCATTTACTTGATACAAGTTATTCTTATAATGAACAAGCTTTATTTTCAACTCGCTATTACTTAATGTATATTCAATAATTCATAGTCCTAGCTTAATATTATTCAAGCAAGGTTTATTGTCATTCAATAATTATGCTTTGTAGTTGTTTCTAAGAATGAGTTCAAAATATAGTTAGGTCGCTTACACTTATTCATTGTTCCATATTATGTTACTATTGATCAACTGTGTTATCAATCACTATTGATTCAACTAGTCCTCTAGTTGATGATCGTTAAACTTCTAATTACCCTTTAAAGCTTATCCAAACCAAACTTTCTTTGGTGTGGACTTGTACTCTAAATACTGATATGAACAACACTATTATTAGGGGAAATTTACGCTTAGCGTTGAAATTTTTGTGCACAATACATTGTACGAAGGGTTGATCCCCCTAAGTATGAGGAGTCCTTATAGTCTTATGACTGTTAAAGTTGAAGTTGAAAGATTACTTGCAACTGTGGACATAGTTCGTGGTCTTATGACCCTCAATTTTTATGCATTCCATATTTTGATTCCATTCTTTGGTTATCATTGATAGAGTACTACTCAGTTTTGATGAGCCTATTCATTGGAAGTTATTTCATTCTTGTCAATTCATTGCTATATCTAGTGAGCAATTGTTTTGCTCACTCTTGCATAAATATTATTATTGCAGCTAAAGTTAAGAAGGTAGATGAGCCTTCAACTAGTAAAGGTAAGGGAAAAATGTACAAGGGATGAAGACTTGTAAAGTTTATTTATTGATTATGCTCATAGACTTTTAAATAATGATGTGATGTAATAATTTTATTTCCATGCTTATACGATGTTTAAAGGTTAGACAACCTGGAATGTTTTTGAATTTAATGATGTAACCCTATTTAAAGGGAGGATTTATGGTTTAAATATTATTTTATTTGGGTAGATAGTATAAATGTATGGATAGTGAGCACCAAATCTTGTGGGAATGAAGTACCTAGATTTAGGGGTGTCACAAAGATCATAAGCAACACTTGAGGCTGATACTCCAAAAGCTTCGTGAAAACAAGCTATACACCAAGTTGAAGAAATGCAAGTTATGGCTTGAGGAAGTAGCATTCCTTGGGCACGTGATATCAAATCATAGAATATCTGTTGACCCAGCGAAGATTGAATCAATACAAAGCTGGGAGCAACCTAAGTCAAAGACCGAAGTACGTAGCTTTCTAGGCTTAGCTAGTTATTTTCGGAGATCCGTGAAAGGATTTTCTCGAATCGCTACTCCATTAACTCAGTTGACTCGAAAAGATACAAAATTCGGTTAAAACGAGGAATGTGAGAAGAATTTTCAAGAACTC
Organism: Panax ginseng; assembly: GCA_020205605.1. Taxonomy (NCBI): domain Eukaryota; kingdom Viridiplantae; phylum Streptophyta; class Magnoliopsida; order Apiales; family Araliaceae; genus Panax; species Panax ginseng. Next base: position 53,709,193 of record CM035149.1, on the reverse strand, counting down.
AGGAGGAGACTCATTTTAGCACCTGTTCTAACAATACCATCTGGTTCGGAGGGATTTGTCATCTATAGCATGCTTCAGGCAGAGGTTTAGGATGTGTTCTCATGCAACATGGGAAAGTTATAGCCTATGCCTCACGATAACTCAAAGAATATGAGAGGATGTATCCTACTCATGATCTAGAGTTGGGAGCGGTCGTTTTTGCGCTTAAAATCTGGAGACATTACCTGTATGGGGAGAAAGTGGAGATCTATACGGATCATAAAAGCCTCAAATATTTCTTCACCCAAAAGGAACTCAACATGCGACAACGACGTTGGCTCGAGCTGTTGAAAGATTACGATCATACCATTCAATACCATCCTTGAAAAGTGAACGTGGTAGATAACGCGTTGAGTAGAAGATCATATGCGGGTACGAGTGCAATATTGTCAATGCAAAGGCCCATTTGGTATGACTTACAAAGGATAGAGATAGAGTTAAAGACTCTAGGGACCCATGTGATGATGTTAAATATATGAGTAGAAACGAGTTTAACCGATAAAGTTAAAGCTATTCAAGCTACGGGCCTGGAGTTGATGTGTATGAGGAAGAAAGTACAAGAATGTGTTATTCCGGAAGCAAGAATTGATGAAGAAGGAATACTTTGAGTCAACTCCAGACTTTGTGTTCCTAACAACTCTGATTTGAAGTATCAAATCATGATGGAGGCACACAACACACCGTTTGCAATCCATCTTGGGAGTACCAAAATGTATCGTGATCTTCGACATACATTTTGGTGGAGCAATATGAAGAGAGAGATAACTAAGTTTATCTCAAGGTGTCTAACTTGTTAACGTGTTAAAGCGGAGCATCAAGTGCCAAAAGGTCCATTGCAACCACTTGAAATTCCAGAATGGAAGTAGAAGCACATTACCATGGATTTCGTTACTGGTCTTTCCAAGGTTTCTCAAGGTATAGATGTAATTTGGGTCATTGTTGATAGATTAACCAAGTCTGCCCAGTTCTTACCTATATGAGAAATGTATTCACTTAAACGTCTTGCTCATATATACATAAATGAGATTGTAAGACTGTATGGTATGTCAATATCCATAGTTTCTAATCGAGACCCAAGATTCACTTCACGATTTTGGGTTAGTTTGCAAAAATCTATGGGCACGGATTTATGATTTAATTCGGCATACCATCCTCAAATGGACGGGCAATCGGAGAGGACTATTCAAACTCTTGAAGATCTATTAAGACTCTGTGTCCTAAACTTCAAAGGAAGTTGGGACAAGTTCTTGCCATTGGTGGAATTCTCCTACAATAACAGTTATCAAACAAGTATAGGCATGGCTCTATTTGAGGCGTTGTATGGACGCAAGTGTCGTTCTCCGGTATGCTAGGACGAGGTAGGTGAAGAAACGTTGTTGGGACCAGAATCGGTACGCATGACTACGGAAAGGATTCAAATGATCCGGCAACATATAAAAATCTCGCAAGATCGACAAAAGAGTTACGTCGATCTTCATCGAAGAGACGTAGAATTCAAGGTTGGAGAGCATGTGTTGTTACGTGTTGCTCCATGGAAAGTAGTTACGAGATTTGGAAAGAGAGGAAAGCTCAATCCTCGATTCATTGGCCCATTTGAAATCCTCGATCGAGTAGGAACTGTGGCATATAGACTCGTCGTACCGCCAAGTATGTCTCGTGTTCATAACATTTTTCACATATCTATGTTACGTAAATATGTGGAAGACCCGAACCATATTATTGAATTAGAACCAGACGAGATAGCAAAAGATTTAACGTCTGAAGAGGTACCTATAAAAATCTTGGATATGAAGGAACATATTCTACGCTCCAAGGTTATACCTCAAGTCAAAGTTTTGTGGAGAAACCATGCTGCTGAGGAAATTACCTTGGAGTTAGAATTTGAAATAAAATTAAGGTATCCTCACCTCTTCGACATATCATGTACATACACCAAGTTTGAGGACAAAATTTTATAAGAAGGGGAGGTTGTAAGACCCCAAATTTTATTAATAAAGTTTAATTTTTCTCGAAATATCATTTTGAATATTATGGTGTGGATTTGATATAATGTTATAGTTGTGGGTTATATTTATAAATTTTGCAAAGCAAGCAAGTTGTTATAAAATATTCGTTGGTCGGGGAATATTCATGTTATTAGGAAATATCTTGGTGGACCCCACAACAAAATTATGGCACAATCATTGGTGGACCCCACAACAAAATTATTGTCCGAGTGAGAAAACAATAGAAATATCTTTTTATAAAAATAACGGTGAACCATTAACTGTTGAAATACCCGATGATAAAATTATAGTAATACGCGTGGTTGCATAGTAGCACACGGTATTGTACAATATCTTTGATTATTGTTGCTTACGTGAGAAGTAACTCAGTTTTAGTCAATTATTGCCACAGTAATTGCTGCATAGTATCTCACATTATTGATTCAATTATTGTCACAATATCATCTACACAATAGTTTATATTATTAAATCAATAATTGAGAAGACAAAGTTATTCATATTATTATTTGCATTATTGACAATGTCTAGAAAGTTCTGTCGAGGAAAGAGGTTTGGTCACCTAATTGCGCGCCAATAAAGAGAAATCCTTATCGGAAAGTCCCCTCTTTCTTGGGAATAATCTGGTTGTTAATATTGTGAGTTATAGTATTAATGATGAATGTTATTAAAAATGTGTTTTGTAAAGCCAAGTGAATTGAGATAAATAGAGGAGATTTTTATGAAGTATTTATTGTAAGTTTGGCGTATTATATGGACCCCTACTTACCCATTTTTCAAAATCATTGAGAGAAAGTTATCTCAGTTTTGCTTTATATATGTTAAATAAAGGTAAAGTTGGGGGGAAACTTTGTCACGGGGTGGGAACTATTATTATTGTTATTATTATATATATATATATATATATATATATATATTATAATAAGTTTTGTTTTTTATGAAAAATAGAATATATTATATTTTATTATGCATAGTGTTTGCATAGTGTCTGCTTAGTATTTACATAGTGCTGCATAGTAAAATCAACAAATTTGTCAAAAATCCGTGAATAAGTTACTGTGCAGTCCGTGATTTTTTTTCCTTACTGTTCATCCAAATAGTATCATGTCATTCTTCTATAAATAGGATGCTTAGTTTAGAATTGAAAATCACATCAGAATCAGAGAATTCTTCTTCGATAATATTGAGCTTATTTCTTTAGAGTTTAAGGAAGCTTTGAGTGTATAAAACAGTGCAAGTTTTCTTCAAGAATATCCCCGACATACCAGTCAGAAATACTCTCCTTTTAAGGTAAGGGATATTTTTTTTGTTCAATATTTGTAATAAATAATATTTTCTTCCATACTCTGTAGTATGTAAGTAATATTATTTCCTTTTAGATTCCAAATTCTACACTCGTTTTGCTAAGTATTGCTTCTATAATCCTTGAAATTAGTAGAATATCCTTGAAATTTGCGCTTCATATAGTATCATTTCACGAAAATATTATTCTGAACATTCTTGATAATTTTTAATCTTTTCATGCTGGGTTACTATTCACGGGGGTACTATTCCTAATGTACTATTCACGGGGTACTATTCACTTGGGTACTATTCAACTGGGGAACTATTTATGATAAAAATTGATTCTTTTCTGTCCAAATTATTTTTGATACAATATTATTCTTAAATTTTACTCCGCAAAGCAGTATCATGTTGACAATTTGGACATTATTGAATTCTAGATAAATTGATTTATAAATCTTTAAAATTTATCCTTGCTCTTATTTAATTGAATTCTTATATCATTTTTATCATCCTCATTTTATATTGTGATAAAAGTCCTTATTGGCCCGTAGTGCATTGATGGATAGTTGTTGGTATGATTATGACCAAGAATTATGTATCGATATAATCATGACCTGTAATGTTACAAATGATATGGTAAAAGTCATCATTGGCCCGTAGTGCATTGATGGACAGTTGTTGACATGATCATGACCATTAGTGATAATAAAGAATATCTTTGGCCCATAGTGCATGAAAAATTCGTGGATGTGATACTAACGAATATCCTTGGCCCATAGTGCATGCATAATTCGATGATGTGGATTATTTAGCTGTGTTATAGCGATAAAATATTGATGATGAACTTTTCAATTATAGAAGATAGTAGATATCATGCTCTACTTGACTCTTCTAATAGATTGCTTATTCCGCTACAGTTAAACTTATTATTTGTTGTATTCTATCAGTTTAATACTTTTGAAGGCTAACGATAATTTATTCTGCATTATCTTAGTCATAATATTCCTTAATGGGCTAGTTGAGCTCAACCTTTACTTTCATTGTTCTCTTCAGGAAATGAGAACGTAGCTTGGACTAGTCGGGGAATGGAGTGACGGTCTGAGATGGTGGTTGTAGTAGTCCTCACTATTTTATAAAATAGTGTGATAATAATTGTAATGAGGACTCCATTTGAGTTTAGATATTGTCTACGAGATAATATTCCTATTAAAAATTCTCAGCTACATTTTTATCGTATTGTATAAGGAAGTTTATATTTAAATTATGTACCATGTATTTGACGACTCAGAATGGGTTGTGTATACCTATTTTGGGGGCGTCACAGCTGTCTCCAGTTCTACTTGAACTTTCTCTTTCTATTTTTGAAGAAGATAATAATCTTTAGACAAAACTCTAAACCACTTCATGTATTGATGCAGATCAGATGTTATGCCAAGTAGTGCAGTTCTTAAATCATCAATGTCTACATCAGGAGAGTTAAAGTCGAATACCTCGTCAATACTTACTTCATGTTGGTCAGTGCTCTTCTTTTTCTTTGCATCTCTAGTCATTAGACATAGATTGGTTACTTGAGGCTCTTCATCATCTCTAGACTAAGGATTTGTGTCATTGTCTGAGTCACTCCATGATCCTCCGGCCATAAGACCTTTGTCGTTCTTCTAGAGCTTTTTATAGCCTTTGAACTCCTTCTTTGGATTTGTTTTCTTCTTCAGTTATTCTCTAAAAGGTTTGTTGCAGTTTGTAATGAAATGGCCAGGCTTCTTACAGTTGTAGCATAAGTCATTAATCTATTGCTGGCTATTATTGTTGTTGAATCTCTTAGGTCTGTTGCTTCTACCTTTGCGCATGAACCTTTTGAGTCTTTTGACCAACGTTGCAATGTCCTCATCATCATTTTCCTTAGAGTTAGATTCATTTTCAGCATGAACTTTGGAGGTGGTTTCTGTTGCCTTGAGAGCAAATCCTTTGTCCTTCTTTCTTCCTTCAGATAAAGTCTCTACTCGTTGGGTCAGCTCTAGTTCGTAGGTAAGAAGGATTCCATAGAGTTTTTGAATTGTCATTTCATGAAGATTCTTTGATTTTTTGATGGTAGTGGTTTTGGCATCCCACTTGCTCGGTAAAGACCTCATGAACTTTAAGATAAGATCTTTATTTGGATAGATCTTTCCAAAAGCTCGAAGCAAGTTGAGTAGCACATTGAATCTCTCATAGGTAGAAGTGACGTTTTCTCCTGGAACATGGGCAAACATCTCATACTGTTGAGTCGGAAGAGATTGCTTGTTTTTTCTGACTTCTTCTGTTCCTTCGTGCATAATGAGCAATGCTTCCTACACTTCATTGGCAGTTTTGTTGTTGACCACATTTTCGAACAGATCATCTTCTAAAGACTGGAACAAAATGTTCTTGGCATTTTTGTCTAGTTGGACAGCTTTCTTATCATTGTCAGTCCATTCTGATTTGATCTTGATCTAAATTCAGTTTAGATCATCTGGAGTTAGTGCAAGATTTGATGGTACGTAGGGCCCATTCATAACGGTTTCAAATAGCTCGTCATCTATTGAATCCATGTAGGCTTGCATACGAACTTTTTAGTTGGCAAATTTGTCTTTGTTGCACATTGGTGGTTTGCTGCCTCCACTGGTCTTGGACTTGCTTATCAATTGTGCCATTGGATCTACTCAAGCTTTGCAGGCTTATTGAGAGAAAATGCTCTAATACCAATTATTAGTTCCCAAAGGCACAATAGTTATCTAGAAGGGGGGTTGAATAGATATTATAAAAAAATTTCCCTTTTCAAAATACTTATCAGATTTGTTAATAAATTAACCACATTGGAATATATGATTTGTTTGTTCCCCTTTTAAGATAGACAGAGATTATAGATGATAATCAGGTATGACAGATATAGCAGTTATAGAAGATATATCAAACACAATGATTTTAAATGGTTCAGAGCACTCAAGGCTTCTAGTCCACTCTTCTGCTCCACGAGTAGGAAATCCACTAAGGATGTCTTTACAATCTTTGAATCACTTAGATTCCTTCAAGACTAGCAGTCTTGGAACTTCTTAGCTCACTTAGAACTCTTCAAGTCCAGCAGACTTGGAATATACTTGATGAGAGTTGAGTTTTTGGGTTGTGCTACTCAGTTGCAATTAAGCATACGTTCAAAAGAATTGAGTGGTTGTGCAAGCTTTTCTTTCTTGATTGTACAGTTTGGACTTTTAGTGTTCTTGAGCTTTTTCATTCTTGCTTTCTTACATTGAATCTCTGTCTGATTTCCTTATGAAGGAGCTTTTGAAATGTTTTTGTTGAAGGCATCCATTGTAGCATTTAATGCTTTAGACATTTCTGAGCACTGATGTTGACTTCCTTGAAATCTGATGTTTTACCATTTGGCCTACTGACATAACAGACTACTATCTCACCTAACACCTGAAAAGGTGTTTTTAGCAGGCATGCAGTCCTTTCCTTAGCTTCTTCTATACGCTTCTTCGATACATACTAAGGATGAGTGTTGGACTATTGGGATTCCCGAAATGTTAACGTCTATAAGCCATTCTTCATTTGTTATACTTCGTCCTTCATCCAATTGATGAAACTTGGTGCTTCTGATGCTGACAGGAGAGACACCATAATTATTGTCTTTGTACCATGATAGTTTTGTCTTGTCATGTTCGTGTTTGATTCAGCCTTGATCGAAAAGAACACTACGATTTCTCTTAAGCTCTGATAGACTACGATCTCTACTTACTCATTTTACAGACTCCACGTTTCAGAGAGCTGACTGCGATTCTTGACTTGGCTCGGAAGGCGTTTGGACCATCTCCACGATTCTGAGTGTGGCTTCCAAGACAGACTACAATTCTGAAATAACTTTTTCGACACTCCACGATTCTGCCTTGGCTTCTGTAATCTTTCAGCTGGCTCGTCAAACTACGATTCTATTGAGGCCTATCTATTACATCTTTAAAATAGATTAACCTAAAAGCTTTGATCTTTCTTCTATACATTCATTTAGAGATTGATAAATATTAAGCATAGATCAACCTAAAAATTTTGATCTACCATCAAAGTCCTTGTATATATGTTCTATGAAGGACTTTACACACAATCATATATATATATATATATATTCAACATCAAATTTGAATATGCAATTTCCAATAGATAAGTTATCTCAGATCATTTCCAATACAACGCATTTGATTGTCAACTTAATAATTTAACTGCACGTATGTAATGAGCATGCAAAAATATGAGATTATGTAAAATTTCATTTGATTTGAGATATCAGAATATCATTTTTATAATAACGTAAATAATTTGTATGTAAATATATACTTTGACATCTCAGATTTTAATAACTTCTATTGATATAAAGTTACTATGCATAACCTCAAATCAAACGAAATTTTACAAAATCTCATATTTTTACATACGCATTACATTACATCTGCACGGTTAAATTATTAAGTTGACAATCATATAATGTCATATTGAAATGACCTAAGATAACTTATCTTAGGTCGATCTAAGATGTCTTTTACTTATATATATATATATATATATATATATATATATATATATATATATATATATATATATACCTACGGATACATGACGACATTTGCCTCTACCATACAACCGTCGTCTATATTTTTAGCGACGGACAACATATAGCATCGTTAAAAGTATAGACGACGGTTGTATGACCGAACCGTCGCCGGGTCCGTCGTTAAAGGGGGGTGAGTTTGGGTGAGTTGGATAAGGGATATGCTCTTGATCCCGACCGTATATATATATATATATATATATATATATGAGGAAAGGTAATCTAAGGTATGTCTTAGTCAAACTTGACTAATGTTACTTAACAATACAATGTAGTTTTGTTTAAAAATTACAATTAAAAATTTTTTATATAAAATCCAAAAATGGAACATTTAATCTTAGTTGGATAAAACTACGTTGTTTTACTAAGGTGTCATAACTACACTTGATTGTTATATTACTTTTTCTCTATATATATTAGTCTACAAATGAAATTGATTTTATATATATATATATATATATATATATATAGGTTAATGGAGCTACACACATATGCAGACTTTCAAATGTACACAGTTTAAGATCGTCGAGCTAAGTCACCATACGATATGAGAATTCACTTTATGTTTCTACGGTAGTAGAGTGACTACTTTACTATTAGTCAGTAACTACTCTATGATCATAGATTGTGTACATTTAGAACTTGCACAATTGTGCACCTCTATTTTTATATATATATATATATATATATATGTGTGTGAAAAAAAAATTCGGATATAAAAAGAAATATTTATAAAAATATGTAGTGGTAAAAGTATATAAATGTGGGTAAGGAAATCATACCTTGCTAGTGTTACGGTTTCGTATTGGCTGAGGAGGAGAGAAATCCATGAAGAATACGGAATTGATTGATTAATTGAAGAGGGGAGAAGAACAGGTGAGCGATTACTCCAACGACACGTGGAAGAACTCCTAGAATTCGAGAACCTTGTTAGGGTAGCAAGGATTCAGATAGCCTTCTTGAGGGCTTCGGGTTGAGAGAGAATATCCAAGTCTCCTAGTCTTCCAAAAGGTCCAAGAGTCAAAAGTGAGGTCCCCTTCCCAATGGAGTGGAAGTGATATTTATAGGGTTTTTTGGAGAGTGGTCATGTGTTAGGCACATGTCCTCGAGAAAATTCCAAATTTACCCTTAGTCATCAGAGTAATGTCCAGATCGTCCTGCCCTTCTAGCCACAAATCCAATCCCTCAATCAATTCCCAAAATCAGTCGCCTCCACATGTCTTCAGCCTCGAGAAACGTAAAAGATTCTCTCAGGTCTTGCTTCTTTATTTTCGGCTCTTCCGTCTTTTCATTTAATCATAATGTGAACCTTAATTTGTGCATTTAATTTAATTAGGACAAGTGAACCCTAATTTGCACTTGGGCCCACATTTGCCCCTTACACGTGAGTCACACCTTTAGAGTGGCGATCGTGCAAATTACTTCGAGTCTTTGAGTTCTATTTCAAATTTCTGAATAATCCGCTTAGTTTGATCTTGCAAGTCTCGAAAACAGAAAATCCTTGGAGAAGGGACCCTTAGGAGAGATCTCCTAAAATATCTTGAAAATCTTTCCAAAATCCTGCTAAATCTTTGTTTCCTTAATAATATATATATATATATATATATATATATATATTACCAAGTAAATAAAATCTTATTTTATTTTGGAAAATAAAATAAAATCTTTCTTTATATACACTCAAATCATTCATATTTTAGAAACAAAAATCAAATCATTTTTATTTATATATTTATAAAATATAATTAGGAAGGAATTTGAAAAATATTTTTTTCAAGTTGAGAAATATATTTTATTTTATTATTTTATTTTATTTTAAATAGGAATAATTTAATTTTGTAAAATAATAATATTATTATCAGTAAGATCTTTTTTTCCTTAATTGGTGATCCCGCGTAATATTCATTTACAGTGATTGAAAGGAATTGATTTTACTAGAAAAGTAGGTATAACAATTGATTTTACTATACAAGTATTTTAGAGAAGGAAGACGGATAAAAAAACAGAAGAGAAAAAGAAGCAATTACATAATAGTAGTGATCGCGCAGCAGTCAGTTTGGTCCACTCACATATACTACTTTACGTAGAAGGTAAACAAATGACAACCACTTTTTTAATTGAACTTTATATGCATGTGGGTCTGTAAATGTACTTTGAAGTTTTCAGCATTGAAAAATATTTTTAACTATATACATATATATACATGAGAAGTGATTGAGAGGTCAGCAGCATTTATGGCCTCCATGTTCTTTATATATATTTTAGAATTGTAACAGGAAGCAATTCATTGCGTATTGATTCTTTGGATTCACACCACGAAATTTTTCGAATTGATTTCGTAATTTTTTTTTCTTTTTCTTTTTTTAAAGAAAAAAAAAACTCAATCGGTAAATATATTAATCTGATGGGCAAACATTTTTTTAATCGACGCGAATCTTATGAAAACAACTTTTAGATGATGATTTTGTGCACAATTTGGGACAGAGTTTAGAGAGAAGAACAAGATGAGAAATAGAGTATGTGATGATAGAGAGAGTGGGGCTGGAAAAAAAAAAAGAGAATAAAACTCCTTTTTTTTATTTGCTGATTGAATGAGTAGGAAGGTACTGAAATTTGGAATTTGGAATTTGATTGGATGGTTAGGACGGAATGTTACTAGATTTTTTTTTTAAAGATAGAACAATATATAATTTATTTGCATATTTGCTTAACTTTTTGTAAAAGGAATAATCAATTGTAAGAGGTCCTTTTTGAATATTATATTAGAGTTCCTAGATTTGATAGGTAATTTTTTTAAAAAAAAAATATTTTGACATTTTAGTTGGAATTAGTTTTTTAATAAGGTCACGGATATATTTTGCTAACATCATATAAGGTGGACTAGAGTTTCTGACCTATTTTAATCCCAGTTTTGAAGACACTTTTGGTCGTCTAAGCGCCCATGTTGCATTCTGCATCGAGATGGCAAATGATTTTTGATATCCCTATTGATGAAGGGAGTTCCATTATCCGATAAAATAATCTTCGGGATCCCGAAACAGTAAATGATGTGCTCCTTGATAAAATTTACCACTGCTGGTTCCATAGCCTTCTTCAAGGGTATTTCTTCCACCCACTTTGTGTACATTTTGGTGTCAGTTAAAATCCAGATGTTACCCTTGGAATTAGGGTGAACAGGACCTATAAGATCCATTCCCCATGTATGAAAGGGTCATGGTATTGCTAAGGTTCTTAAATCCACGGCGGGAGCAAGAATTATGTTTCCATGTATTTGACATATGTGGCACTTTTTAACAAATTCTAGACAATCTCCTTCCATCTTTGGCCAGTAGTAACCATGATCGATAAGCTATTTGTATAACTTGGCTCCCCCTTGGTGCTCATCCTTGTGCATTTGGTAAACCAAATCTTTGGCTTCGCCTAGTTCCAGACACCATAAGGGCTTGCCATTGAACCCTCTTTTGAACAATTCTCCATTTTGCAAGAAGAATCGTTCCGACTTCTTCTTTATTATAATTGCGTACTTCTTTTTGGTCGAAATATTCCCACTGTGACGACCCAAGAAATTAGAAAAAAAATAATTAAATCTTAAATGATGGATTAAAGGGTAAATAATAAACCTAGACAGAAAATAAGTGTATGGATTTGACATTTCTGGAAAGAAATTTTATGGATTTAAAATTTTTGTGGTGAATTATTCAGGATTAAGTGAATAAGTGTATATGTTCTGTGTATATGGTTATATATGTGTACAGTATGTGGTTAAGGGTCAAGGGTTGACCAAATAACTATGTTAGTGTCCAACCCCTAAGTATATATTTAGAACATCAACGTTCAGTTAGGAAATTCTTACGATTTATAAGAAACCCTAGAAACCAGTTCTAGAAACCCTAATTTCAATTTCGAGAATATTTGAAACCCTAATTCGGATATTAAAATCCTAATTTGGGAATTTAAATATTATGTATAAGGTTTATGTATTTTAATTACAAACCTAATTAGGGATAACCCTAATGATTTAGAAACCCTAATTCTTTGATTATAAATCCTAGTGTACAATTATGAACCTAATTGCTAAATTAGCAATTTTAATTAGGAAATATATATCCTAATCAGCAAACTTGAATTTATGATTAGGAAATCTTAATATAATTAGAAAATCCTAAATATAATTTAGAAAAATTAAATTTCTATTTTTAAAACCTAAATCGAAAATCCTAGAAAGTTTATTTTTAAAACCTTAGGTTTTAATCCTAAGGGTTAAACCCTAAGGGTTTGTGCAAGTTACTAAAATGCCCTTAATAATGGAAGCTAAAAGTCTAAATTTACCCTTTGTGTATTATTGGAGAGAAGTGTGTGAATCTTGCCATATATTGGTGAGTCACAAAGTCTAGATTTTCCCATGTGCTCAAATCTCAGCAATCTCAGCCCCTTTCATCATATAGATACATTGTATCAAAATATAAATAATTCAAGAGAGAAAATTCATTATCTAGCTTCATTTTGTGACAAACTCTCAATCCACACTTTCTCTCTCTAGACCCACGAAAATATGAAGTATATCAGTTCCTAGAATGATCACAAGCAAGCTAAGAACAGATCATGATGATCAGATTCAAGATCATAGCATCAAAGTGGTAAAAACGCTAAATCTTGAAAATCTTTGTATTTGATGTTAGATGTTGTAAGTTGTTGGTTAAATTTGTGTATTAGGGTGTTAATAAGTGATCTGGGTTGTTAGATCAAGGATCTATAACATCTAGATGCACGATTTTGAAGTTTTGAAAAATCTGGAAAAAGTTAGAAAAGATGGCCTGACAACCATATGTCAGGGCTCGTAGATCAGTGTTTGTTAAGTGTTATGTGTGTTTTATGTAATGGATCTATAGAATGCCATGTGGACTATGATCTGAAATTGGAAATAGGGTCAGATCATGTGTATATTGAAAGATATGCTTGGTCAAAGTACGTTGACCGATCAGGAAATTTAAGTTTCTGGGCAACCTAGAAACCCAGATTTTGTCTGACATGTTTTTGCAGGCTCTAGATCTGGCCGTGTTTTATGTTTTTGGTCATGATGTTGGTTGGGTGTTGTAGACTGTTATATGACCTACTAATCCATGTTATTAAATCACTTAGATTAACAACAGAATCGATTATATTAGTGGTCAAACAAGCGTTAACCAACTGTCCAGATGAATTTTGGAAAACCCAGAATTCACCAAGAATAGTTTTTGGCATGCACTTTGACCGGCTTGAATCTTGTGATTGTGGTATTGTTATGATGATCTGATAGTATATAAATGTTCCCTGACATCTGGACTACACGTTTGAACTCGTAAATCACCCAAAACAGACTTAGAGCTCACGATCTAAGGATCTAGATATAGCTTCTTGTGTTGTTCTTCATTTTCTGGAAAACCGAAATGAAGAACGACCTATCGAATTTTTTTGATTGCTTATATCTCACTGTTATGATGTTGTATGACCCTGGAATCAGTTTGTTTGTATAGTATGACATAAATACTACATATGTAACACTTTAGATAACCTAGAATCATGAAGATCATTAATCTAGAACTGGTCAAACATGGCACCTTGTATCTGCCTATGAGTTTCTGGGTTGGTGCTCAAGAACACGAAGAACACCTTTAGCGACAGATTTGTTGCCTAAAGCCTCTTTTAGCGACAGTTTATTTAGGAAATTAATTATTCTATTTAAAAATTAGAGAAAATTAGTTTTTAATTATGAAAAATACATATAAATTCCTAAAAATTATTTAATAGTCCGAAAATTCATTTTTAATTATTTAGAGTATATTTCATAAATATTTAATAGTTTTGGAATATAAATGGTATTTAATTTATTTAATTATAATATTAAATAAATTATTTTAAAATGATTTTATGCTTGAAAAATCATATTATGGTATAAGAAAATATTTTAAGTTATTTTTAATAACTTGTGATATTTTATGATGAATTTCATTAATTAATCAATATTAATGATAATTAATTTATTTAATAAATATATTAAATAAATTTTGGAAAAATAAATTAATGATTTAAAAATCATATAAAAATGATTTAAGTGTTATAAAAATATTTTGAGTTATAAAATATAACTTTTGGTATTTTGCCATAAAATATTAATATTTTAATATTAATAGCAATTATCGGATAATGAATTTAATTGTTTAAAAATCATATAAATATGATTTTAAGGTATTAAAAATACTTTGATATATTATAAATATATTATAATATTATGTTATGATTAATATTTAATATTAAATAAATATTAATGATGAGAGAATAATGTGGTATTTATATTATATAAATACGATATTAATGATTAAAAATTCATGATAAATGATAATAATTATCTAAAAATTTATTACGAGCTTATGAAAAATATTTTTACTGATAAAATAATTATCTAAGACAATTGTTATGTGTTTAGGCATAGTTTAATTAAACTTAAACTCGATGATTATCCACTAGACCGTCGAGATGTCAGAATTGTACTAGACTCGATTCAGACTATAAAATTTTGACTTGAGGTTAGGTTTTATGTGATGTATAGACTGATAGGGTTATGTATTAATGTGTTTAGATTATTTTAAATACTGTGATGATATTATTCTAATTTTTATATCGATATTATTTATATATTAGGTCTTCATGCAAAGATAATTAAATTATGTAACAATAATCGACCGAACAGGCAAGTTTTTCTTAACTCGACCTCGAGTTGTTTCATTTAGATATATTTGTGGTTAATCATTACTGATTGCCATGTCTATGAATTATTTATTACACTCTTGCATAAATAATGCATGTATTCATCGGTATGAAAGGTGATCACCTTCATTACCATTCGGTCCATATATAATTGCTATGTTCATGTTCAATGTTCGTTCAGCTATGAAAGTTTTTTCATGCTAGTTCTCAATTATATTGTAGAATTATAGCCAGCTTATTTTTCAATTCTTTCCATCATAATACATCCCTAAATAAATTTATACTTGCTAGGCAAGCTTATGATCACCCTTGTTATATCATGATTAACATTGCAGATTAAGAAGCATACGTTGGATACAGGAAAGGATAAAGCCAAGTTCAGCTTGGGATTTTTATGTGCCGCTTAATTGTAATAGTATAGTATGATAATAATGTTATATGTTAGACAGGTTATGAATTGTGTATAAGTTAAGGTTACTCGACCTTGGGGAAATATTGTGTAAAGTTTATTGTATAAACAATTTATGTTTATATCTTCTGCAAATAGTTATAGAATGATTGTATCGGATCCGCAGTGATTCGGGACCCGGATTCGGGGATTTCATAGTTGGTATCAAAGCTTTTGGTTATAAACCTAGGGTAGTGATGCCTTAGTCTAATAACCGCAGTGACTAGGATAAGTACTAACACAAATAGAGTTAATGTGTCGGTAAGATTCAAAGACGAATCTCGGAGGGTTATGAAGACACAGAGTTCCCTAACTCTGATAATAAAAGTGGATAGTAATGGTGGATAGATAGAGTCTAAAAGACTAAAGGTACAGGGGTAGGAGATCGTCAAACAAAATGATCATAGTATAGAAATGAATCGTAATATATACGATGAGATCACCCCATGATCTGATATGGATCAAACAAATGATTGACAAGTTTACGGCAAGAATGTTCTGTGATCGTTGTACTATGAATTGGTACAGATTCAGGAAAGGATTATGAATACGAGTTGAATGAAATTCTTATTGAGAAGGGAGTTAAGATTAGGTGGGGATTTCAATTGAGGACTCATGTCAGCAGTTGAGTTGTATGATTCTTCATATGGGAGTTAAATTATACTTGGTGTAACAACCACTTAGTTTCTGGTACTGATAATCATTGAAATATCTGCGTCGCGCTATTTGCTATATGCTTCTTGAGAAGGTGATTCTTTTCTCAAGTGTATAACAGATAGGTAGGGTATAGGTAGAGAATATAGGAATAAGTACGAGTTCTTAAAACTCATACTTATGGTATGTTTGTGACTCGTGATTATATGAAATGTTTATGAACCCCTTAGCGAATGGATGTCAAAGGTCTGACTAGGACAAGTTCTTAAACTCATATGATTGTGGCAAGTTCCTGAACTCATAAGTGTGGTAAGTTTGACGAACTGGGTATAGTTTTATGTGAATGGAGTATTAAGGATAATAGGAATAGATAGACTGTTTAAGCAAATGATTATTAGTGGAGACATAGGTTTTCCAAAATTCCTAGCTATGCTAGACTTTGAACTTTTTGGACATCAAGCTAAATACGCACTATGTGCCTTTTTGAAAATGAATTTTTATTCTCAACTCTTGGTGACTATTGTGTATGCACGGACTTGGACCACCTACACCTAGTTACTTGTTGAGATGATAAAAACAATTTGCAAAAAGATTTTGAGAGCAGATTTAAAATGCGATCTATGCTAATTGTTTGGCTAGAGAATAATGATTTGAAATATCAAAATATATTTTTATTTATCACTTATGTACCATGTAACCTGGTGCAGAGATGATAAAAAGTTGATGGAGTTGTAGATGCAGGAATACTTAGTGTTGAATTTGATCGAAAATCGTTATTCCACTATTGTATGATGTGTTATGATAAAGTCACCCGATGACGGCATCCTCAAATGGGCTGTTAATACAGTACGGCATCATGAAGTCATTCTCAAACTAATTTTAAAATTTAATTTTGCCAACGGGGTTTGGCTATACATTAATATTTCGTTTGAAATTGACTATCAATATTGTTGGGTAAAATCTAATTACGCACAACACGCAAGTATACGTGGTCAACAAGTAATAAAGTGATAAGTTGAGTATCGTTCCCATAGAGAATTATTTAATAAGAATTACCAATTAGTAACCTATGACCAATTTAATCTTATTTAAACAAATAATTAAATAAACTATTACTAACTATCCCTAAAATGAAATAAGATATTGAAGACTTGAGATTACAATTTCACTTATTGTTTCACTTAAAGCAACACACTTCCTATTAAGCCAAATTATTTATACTGGATTGTTAATCAAGAACACGAAAGTAAAATATGGCCATCTCTCAATGCACCATACTCATATCAAATCAAATCCACAGATGATAGAATTAATTTGAACACCCTAATTAACTAACCCACTATATCTCTATGTGAATTACAATTAAAAAGGGTTTAAGTTCAAGTTCTTATTAGACTACATATGGCATAAAGGTATATCTCTAACCTAAATACGAATCATGAATTCCATCTATGCAGAAATCATAAACACATGCTATCATGATCAGATCTAAATCTATACTTCATCTCTTGAGTTCATATAGATTATCACGGTAATTGTTAGCTAGGCTATTAAGCAGTTAAAAACAAATCATAATAGACAATTAATCCAAATATAGCTAATAAGACTAACAAAGAAGCATATCAAAGTAAACTACACAATAAGATCCATAGTAATCTCAAAATAGAGTTTAATTCATAATTGAACTAGAATACATCATCCACAATTGATTAAGCATTAAAAAGATACAAATAAATAAGAAAAGAAATTAGAATTGAGATAAACAAATCTGCATTCTCTTGCTTCCAATTTGATTCTCCAATGATAATCAATAGCTTCAATCTTCAATTCTAATCTAATCTAGGGTTCCTAATCTAAGAAAGAAAGTAAAGAATAAGTTAATAGAAATCTATCCCAAGAGGGATTTTATGGATTCTTAGAACTAGCCTTCCAATCCAAGTTAAACTCAAGTATTTATAGTTCTAATGGACACCCTAGCAAGTTAGGTAACTAAGAATCCTATTCTAACTCAAATTGGACATCAAATAACCCAATTTAACTCTTTTCCCGCCGCCTAGCGTGCCCCGCACTATCCCTAAGTCATTTCGGGCATGCCTCGCTCTTTTGTGCTGATGTTTACGGTGACCTAAGCGGCGCCCTAGCGCGATCCGCTACTCTGTTTTCTACTGCGACGTCCTTTGGTAAAACAGGCATAACTTTTGATCCGCTAGGAGTTACGGGACTTTCCACCTATTAAATCGAAGATATCGACGAGATCTATAACTTGCATTCTTTTAGGATTGAAAAATTCGAATTGGATCAAGGCGAAAATCGGGCTTGAAGCAGATGCTATGTAAATAACAAACATGACAACTCTTAGCTTTGATCTTCGTTGATAAAAAGGCCATAACTCTCGCATCCGAACTCCGATTGGGATGATTCAAGATGTTCCGGAAAGCTAAGAAGTAGAGCTACCATAAAATCCAAGTTCCAAGCCAAGAACATGCATCCAACTTAGTGTTAAAAGTCCTTCAATATTTCCTTCTTGCATTTACTTGCGTATTTTAGTCCAAAAGATGTCTGAATTGCTTTCCCTTGCTTCTTCATGCCAATGTCATGTCATAGCCTACAAAATAACATAAAATGTATGAAAAGTAACTAAAAAAACATGAATATAAGCAACTAATTCAAGTAACAGATACCGGATAAGTAGGTATAAAACCTACTTATCAAATATGAGTCTAAGCTATTTGATTCGACTAGACCAACGTTTATAAGAACTCTAAGCGTTTTTTAAAAATTTTCCCGAACCAAATTGTTTTGGTGCGGATTTTGATAAAGACTGAGGTAAGAAATTTTGTACGCCTAAGGCGAATGGAATAGAAGGAACGGAAAAAAATTGTTCCAACCAAGATGATTGGCGATCAGGCATATCAAGGCTAATCACCCTTTTATGTCTGTAAGTTAAGACGGTTTGCGGATGAATATCCATAAAACCTTTGCGAAAATGAAAATTCATAATCTATATAACTCCTCATCACAATTTGAAAAATTTTACTCTTGTGAGAAATGTAGTGTGTAACATGTGATGATGTGTATGAATGATGTAAGTTGTATGGTATACGGTGTAAGTTGAATTTCGGGGACAAAATTCTTAGAAGAAGGGGTGAATGTGACGTTCCGAGAATTTAGAAAAAAATAATGAAATCTTAAATGTTGGATTAAAGGGTAAATAATAAACCTAGACAGAAAATAAGTGTATGGATTTGACATTTTTGGAAAGAAATTTTATGGATTTAAAATTTTTGTGGTGAATTATTCAGGATTAAGTGAATAAGTGTATATGTTCTGTGTATATGGTTGTATATGTGTACAGTATATGGTTAAGGGTTAAGGGTTGACCAGATAACTATATCAGTGTCCAACCCCTAAGTATATATTTAGAACATCAACATTCAGTTAGGAAATTCTTACGATTTATAAGAAACCCTAGAAACCGGTTCTGGAAACCCTAATTTCAGTTCAGGGAATTTTTAAAACCCTAATTCGAATATTAAAATCCTAATTTGGAAATTTAAATGCTATGTATAAGGTTTATGTATTTTAATTACAAACCTATTTAGGGATAACCATAATGATTAATTAGATTTTCTAATAATTTAGAAACCCTAATTCTTGGATTATAAACCCTAGTGTACAATTATGAACCTAATTGCTAAATTAGCTATTTTAATTAGGAAATATAAATCCTAATTAGCAAACTTGAATTTATGATTAGGAAATCTTAATATAATTAGAAAATCCTAATTATAATTTAGAAATATTAAATTTTTATTTTTAAAACCTAAATCGAAAATCCTAGAAAGTTTATTTTTAAAACCTTAGGTTTTAACCTTAAGGGTCAAACCCTAAGGGTTTACAGAAGTTACTAAAATGCCCTTGATAATGGAAGCTAAAAGTCTAAATTTACCCTTTGTGCATTATTGGAGAGAAGTGTGTGAATCTTGCCATATATTGGTGAGTCACAAAGTCTAGATTTTCCCATGTGCTCAAATCTCAGCAATCTCAGCCCCTTTCATCATATAGATACATTGTATCAAAATATAAATAATTCAAGAGAGAGAAAATTCATTATCTAGCTTCATTTTGTGAAAAACTCTCAATCCACACTTTCTCTCTCTGACCCACAAAATATGAAGTATATCAGTTCCTAGAATGATCACAAACAAATAAAACAGATCATGATGATCGATTCAAGATCATAGCATCAAAGTGGTAAAAAACGCTAAATCTTGAAAATCTTTGTATTTGATGTTAGATGTTGTAAGTTGTTGGTTAAATTTGTGTATTAGGGTGTTAATAAGTGATCTGGGTTGTTAGATCAAGGATCTATAACATCTAGATGCGATTTTGAAGTTTTGAAAATCTGGAAAAGTTAGAAAAGATGGCTGACGACCCGTATATGTCAGGGCTCGTAGATCAGTGTTTGTTAAGTGTTATGTGTGTTTTATGTAATGGATCTATAGAATGCCATGTGGACTATGATCTGAAACTGGAAATAGGGTCAGATCATGTTTATATTGAAAGATATGCTTGAGTCAAAGTACGTTGTGTCGATCGAGAAATTTAAGTTTCAAGCAACCTAAAACCAGATTTTGTCGACATGTTTTTGGTGCTCTAGATCTGGTAGTGTTTATGTGTTTTTGGTCATGATGTTGGTTGGTTGTTGTAGAGCATTATATGACCTACTAATCCATGTTATTAAATCACTTAGATTAACAACGTAATCGATTATATTAGTGGTCAAACAAAGCGTTAACTTCAAATATCCGGATGAATTTACGGAAAACCCAGAATTCACCAAGAAGTCAGCTTTTGGCATGCACTTTGACCGGCTTGAATCTTGTGATTGTGGTATTGTTATGATGATCTGATAGTATATAAATGTTTCCTGACATCTGGACTACACGTTTGAACTCGTAAATCACCCAAAACAGACTTAGAGCTCACGATCTAATGATCTAGATATAGCATCTTGTGTTGTTCTTCATTTTCCTCGGAAAACCGAAATAAAGAAACGACCTTTCGATTTTTTGATTGCTTATATATCATCATTATGATGTTTGTATGACCTACAGTCGGTTTGTTTGTATAGTATGACATAAATACTACATATGTAACACTTTAGATAACCCAGAATCATGAAGATCATTAATCTAGAACTGGTCAAACGTGGCACCTTGTATCTGCCTATGAGTTTCTGGGTTGGTGCTCAAGAACACCAAGAACACCTTTAGCGACAGATTTGTCGCCTAAAGCCTCTTTTAGCGACGATTTATTTAGGAAATTAATTATTTTATTTAAAAATTAGAGAAAAATTAGATTTTAATTATGAAAAATACATAATAAATTCCTAAAGATTATTTTATAGTCCTAAAAAATTAGTTTTTAATTAGTATATTTCATAAATATTTAATATTTTTGGAATATAAATGGTATTTAATTTATTTAATTATAATATTAAATAAATTATTTAAAAATGATTTTATGTTTGAAAATCATGAAAAATTATATTATGGTATAAGAAAATATTTTAAGTTATTTTTAATAAGTTGTGATATTTTATGATGAATTTCATTAATTAATCAATATTAATGATAATTAATTTATTTAATAAATATATTAAATAAATTATAGAAAAATAAATTAATGATTTAAAAAATCATATAAACATAATTTAAGTGTTATAAAAATATTTTTTAGTTATAAAATATAACTTTTGATATTTTGCCATGAAAATATTAATATTTTAATATTAATAGCAATTATCGGATAATGAATTTAATTGTTTAAAATCATATAAATATGATTTTAAGGTATTAAAAATACTTTGATATATTATAAATATATTATAATATTATGTTATGATTAATATTTAATATTAAATAAATATTAATGATGAGAGAATAATAATGGTATTTATATTATATAAATACGATATTAATGATTAAAAATTCATGATAAATGATAATAATTATCTAAAATTTATTACGAGAGCTTATGAAAAATATTTTTCTTGATAAAATAATTATCTAAGACAATTGTTATGTGTTTAGGCATAGTTTAATTAAACTTAAACTTCGATGATTATCCAACTAGGCAGAGTCGAGATGTCGAAATTGTACAGGACTCGATTGCAGACTATAAAAGTTTGACTTGAGGTTAGGTTTTATGTGATGTATAGACCCGATAGGGTTATGTGTTAATGTGTTTAGGTTATTTTAAATACTGTGATGATATTATTCTAATTTTATATCGATATTATTTATATATTAGGTCTTGAGCAAAGATAATTAAATTATGTAATTGAAGAATCAATTCGAACAGTAAGTTTTTCTTAACTCGACCTCGAGTTGTTTCATTCGAGATATATTTGTGGTTAATCATTCTTTGATTGCCATGTCTATGAATTATTTATTACTTCTGTGCATAATGCATGTATTCATTAGGTATGAAAGGCTGATCACCTTCATTATCATTCGGTCCAGATATAATTTCTATGTCCATGTTCAATGTTCGTTCAGCTATGAAAGTTTATTCATGCTAGTTCTCAATTATATTGTAGAATTATAGCCAGCTTATTGTTCAATTCTTTTCATCATTATATATCCTTAAATAAATTTATACTTGTTGGGCAGGCTTATGCTCACCCTTGCTATATCATGATTAACATTGCAGATTAAGAAGCATATGTCGAATACAGGAAAGGATAAAGCCAAGTTCAGCTTGGGATTTTTATGTGCCGCTTAATTGTAATAGTATAGTATGATAATAATGTTATATGTTAGACAGGTTATGAATTGTGTATAAGTTAAGGTTACTCGACCTTGGGGAAATATTGTGTAAAGTTTAATGTATAAATAATTTATGTTTATATCTTTCGCAAATTGTTATAGAATGATTGTACTGGATCCACGGTGATTCGGGACCCGGATTCGGGGCATTCACACCCACTTTGTAAGAACTCCACATAAGGGATTCACCAATCTGCTATGTCTCAATGAAGGCGCATTCCTCCTCCCCAGGGTATTCTTGGCATGAAACACATTGGCGTTGTAGGGCATCTGTTTCTTTCTTCATTTCGGGCCAATAATACCCTTGGCGTTGCAGCCTACGATATAGGCTATATCAGTAAATCTTGATTCTCGCCACATTTTTGATCTGAGACTCTATTTGCTTCCTGCCTCCCCAAGCATCGTGTCAGTACACCATCTTCTTCTTTGTGGTACATGATACCTTTAATGATGTTGTACTTATGTAGCTCCACGATTGGTATTAATCCTTCCTTCGTTTGTAATTGATGGTTGGGAGGGTTCTCTTCATTACCTTCACATCCAAATCTTCTCCTTGGACATAGACTCGAGACACTACTGTTGCTAGTGAATCAAGTTGTTTATTTTATCCTCTCGGCACATATTCAATCACCACCTTCTTCAAAGCTTCCATCACCTTTTGTGCTATAGTTCGATATGGCGCCAAGATAGGTTCCTTCACTCCGAAATGACCTCTTATTTGTTGCACTATGAGGTTTGAATCTCCCTTTACTTTAAGATATTTGGCTCCCAATTCTTGAGCCGCCAACAATCCTAGTATGAATGCCTCATATTTTGCTTCATTGTTTGTGCAAGGGAAATCCAATTTGTATGACAAGGCCACTTCATTTCCTTCTTTGGTGGTTAACACCACTCCTGCTCCACCTTTACCTTCTGCAGATGATCCCTCAAAAGCCAAACTCCACCATTATGGGTCCTCATCCATCATGTCGATTGATTCTACTTCTCCACCCGGAAGATCCTCAGAAGGGGGTTCATATTCTCCATTTGGAAATTGAGCTAGCAAGTCTGCCAAGGCTTGACATCAGATTGCCTTCGGTGTTACACACTTGATGTCGTATTCTAAAAGAATCATCATCCATCTGGCAGGTCTTTCTACTAATGTTGGCCTAGTCAATAGATATCTGATCGGATCAGTTTTTGTTGCAAGCTTTACTTCGTGCGCTAGAAAATAATGCCGCATTTTTTGCGCAATGAACACCAATGCTAGGCAATGCCTCTCCACCTGTGAATACCTGGTTTCTGGTCCTCTACCTATCCGACTAATGTAATACACATGTTTCTCTTCTCCATTCACCTCTTTCATGATCAATCCACCTATAAACTTCTTTGTAGATGTGATGTACAACTGCAACAACATTCCTCTTTGTGGCACTACCATCGTTTGCGCTAAAGCCAAAATTCTTTTCACCTTTTCAAAGGCCTGTTGTTGGTCTTGTCCCCAGTCCCATTGTGCCTTTCCTTTAAGTAATTTTCTGAAAGGTTCTGTAACTTCGGCTAATGCTGGCATGAATCTTCTCATGTATGAAACTTTCCCTAGAAAGCTCTTCAATTGCTTTTACATCTTTGGTGGTGGCATCTCTATAATTGCTTTCACCTTGCTTGGGTCCACCTCTAAGCCTCTGTTGTTCACCAAGAAGCCCACGAATTTTCTAGCCGTCATTCCAAAGGTGCACTTCTTCGAATTCATCCTCAATTTATACTTTCGACATCGCTCAAACACTTTCCTAAGGTCCTCCACATAAGTTGTTGCCTTCTTGGATTTTACTACTATGTCATCCACGTAGTCCTCGATTATATCATGAATTATGTCATGAAATATAGCGTGCATTACCCTTTGATAAGTTGCCCCCGCATTCTTCAACCTGAATGGCATTACTACATAGTAGAAATTCCCAAACGGGGTACGAAAGGCTGTCAACTCTGCATCTTCTACAGACATCTTTATCTGATTGTAACCCATAAACTTGTCCATGAATGACATCATCTCGTGATTAGCTGTTGCATCTACCAAAGTGTATATGTTGGGTAACGGGTACATGTCCTTCGGGAATGTCTTGTTCAAGTCTCTGAAATTCACACATATTCGTAGTTTTCCATTTGATTTCTTTATCGTTACGATACTGGATAACCATGTTGGATGTTGGATAGGCTCGATGAACCCTACTTCTAGCAACTTCTTAATTTCTTCCTTTATTTGAGTTTCGACTTCGAGTGAATAGTTGCGAGGCGCTTGCTTCACTGGCTTCATTCTCAGGCTTATGTTTAGATTGTGCTCTACAAGATCTTTGTCAATTCCGGGCATCTCATCGTAATTCCAAGCAAAGACATCTCTATACTCTCGCAATAATTACATGAACTCCTCTTTCTGGTTAGCATTCAACTCCTTGTTAACATAAGTCGGTCTTGGCATTCCTCCATCTGTTGCCAAATCAACTTCTTTTAATTCATTTTGTTGAGGTTTTGGCCTATCCTCAAAGCATTCTGAAGTTGATCCTACCTCCTGCTGCACAACTTCTCCTTCTTCATTATTGTTGGAGTGGGGGACACCTCCTGAGCTGTTGGGTTCACATGATTCCTTGGGCTCTTCCCCCTTGCACCGTCACAATCAAAACACCACCTTTTCGTCGGGTTTAACAACTCTCTCCCATTTCGTCTTTTGGCCATCCTCAGACTGCGCTATCCGCTTGGCATTTATTATGTTTCTGGCATCTTCAGGATCTGCTGGCCTTTTCTTTTCTCCTCTTTCTTCCTTCTCCAGGTCTACTACCAGTGGCTTCTTATTTTTAGAACATTCTCCGTGTTCTGAGGTCTTCTTCTTCTCTTTTTCTGCAGGCACGAACTTATCTTCCTACACTTCTTCCCAGCTTGCTAGTCTTAGGGAATCAGGTCTTACAATCTGGTTCTCTCCCTCTTCAGCGACATCATCAAAAAAAGTTACTTCGGTGATGTGTGCCTCCTCTGGTCCAAGGGAATTTCGAGTTGCTGATACCTTCACTTCTCTCCCTTTCCAGATAGCTTTCGGGCATTGATGAAAGACCGAGAGTACCACCCCGTAGTCATTTTGCTAAGCCCTTCCCAGCAAGACATGATATGCTACATCCACCTCTGCAACATGGAACATTACAGGCCCTCAAATCTTCCCAACTTGCATGTCCACTTTGATGTGTCCCAGGGTTCTTGTGCTCTGGTTGGCAAATCCTGTAATGTTTGTTTGTTTCTTCACAATCTTCTTTTTTGGCAGGCCTAACCGTTTAAACATGGTGTAGGGCATAATATTTACAGACGCTCCATTGTCAATGAACGCCCTCCGCACCTCTATGCCATTGATTCTTTCTTTGTCACATACAGCGACTGTTGTTGTGCGGTATCTTATCTCTATCACGACTTTAGAAAAGATATTTTATTCTCTTCTTCTTCCATTGTCTTCATAAATCCTTTGCTTATGGCCATGCAAGTCTCCTGCGTTTCGGCAGCCTTAATGATTGCCTTGGTGGCCTCTATCCTTGCCTCATTGGTCAATCCTATCTGATCAAAAAAAAAAAATTTAAACTTGGCCCCATTCATTAACGCCGTCACCTGCAGGCCTGGATCATACTCCTCCCTTTCTACCATAATCATCTCTACTTCTGGGGTTGTACTGTGGATAACAGTGTTGCATGTTTCTTTCCCCTTGTAGTTTGGCAGTGGCTTATCGTGAACACTACTTTCCTTTCCCAGTTTAATTTCCCCATTTGCCAGCTTCTCATGGTATATTCTCCGCAGGCTATAACAGTCCATAGTTGAGTGTCCTATGTATTAGTGGTATACACAAAAGTTTAATCTTCTTTTCATCTCTTCCGTTACTACAAATCTAGGCCTTGGGGGTTTCACCACCCCATATTCAACCCATTGTTCGTATAGACCCCTGAATGCTTTCTCACTGCATGTGATAGCCTCCAAGACTGACTTTCTTACATATTTGTCTCCAGACCTTCCTCTGCTTCATTCAACATTTTTCTCATGCTTCTCCCTCTTACCCCCTTGTGGTTTTGGTGAGAGTCGACCCAAAGCCACACAGCTTGTTATCTCTTTACCCTTCCATGTATGATAAATGTCATGGCTAGTGGGCAATGTCATGATTCCTCCCAAGTCTTGTGCAAAAGATAAGAGGGTCGTGAAGGAATCACAAGCCTTGGTAATGAGGTGGGACTTGAAGGCATCTAAGGAACCATTGTTTCAAATGCTGACCATGTTCTTTTCTTCAATTGGCTCTGCGCACTTCAGTGTCTGGGCCCTAAACCTGTCAACGTAATCTGATAGCTCCTCATTTAGCTTCTGCTTGAACCACATGAGCTCTACAATGGTTACCTGTTTCTGCACATAGAAAAATTTCTTTAAAAATTATAATTTTAGGTCATCCCAATCATGGACTGACCCATTCTCCAAATTGTAGTACCAACTGAAGGCACTATCCGTCAAAGTCTTGTTGAATTCCCATATCTACAAGTTATGGTTGTTCTCTTCATCATATCCTAGCCACGGAGACATCGTCTCTACGAACCTGGCAATATGTTCCCTGGCATTTCCTTTCTCCCCGTTGTATTTTGAAAACTGCGGGGATGCTGATATATACCTGCCGGGTAAAGGTTGCCTCCGAATGTTTGTCGGGTAAGGTGAGTAAAGTCTAACTCTGAGGGTCGGGATGTCTGCCTGCAAAGTTGATTGATCACATCGATCATATCATCCTTCGTCACGTACTGGCTCGTGACATGAACTCTCTGGGGTGTTGTGATATACTGCTGTATCGGCGATGTGTATAGTAAAGAGATTGGTTGATGCACACTTGCATCGTGCAAAGATGGCGCTTATGGCAGTTGTTGGCTCACTCGCTGGACATGGCTTGCAATGGTTGGCATCTACACTTGTGAAAATGCTGGAAGAGCGGTTGGAATGATGTGTGTCTGAGGTTAGCTTGTTTCTAACTTTGAGTTGTGTGTAGCGTCACCATTGTTCGGGGCTCCAGTTGATGATTGGAATGGTGATTCTCGTCGATGGAGGTATAAATTCTCTTTGTTGTTCTTTGCCATTGTTGTTGTCTTCCACTTCGCTTGTTCCCCTGCGAATCGCCAGAACATGGCCTTGAAGGTGGGAATCGCATCAATCATTCTTTGGCGAATTCCCATTTCTCTTGCTTCCTCTGTATCTCCAGCATCATGCCCATCATCATCCCTTGTCCTTCTCGTGCTTCCTTCAATACCTTGAGCATCTCTAGTTTCACAGCATTTGTCTGCTCTCCGCTTGCATCCTCGCCTTGTCTTCCTGCGTTGATTTGTTGTTGATTGGCCATGTATGGTGATGTTGAACTCCCTTCCGAAGCATCTTCAATAATTGGTTGGTCAAAATCTAGATTTGCGCCTTGGAAAGCTTGAGTTGCTTGCCTTGGAACTAGATCCGATGAGGTAATGCTATTTGTTGGTGAAGCAGCTCTTCCTGTAGTCTCACACTTCGAGTTGTGAGCATACCCTTCATGAATTCTACACCTCCCAGTAGATCGTGAAAAGAAATGTGGGCAAGAAAATGCGTTTCTTCTTAGAGTTAGGGTTTCGTGTTGGGTGAGGAGGAGAGAAATCCACGAAGAATCTGAGTAATTGATTGATTGATTGAAGAGGAGAAGAACGTGTGAGGATTACTCCAACGACTGCGTGGCGTAACTCACCAGAATCAAGGAACCTTGTCGGGGTAGCAAGGATTGGAGAGCCTCTTGAGAGCTTGGTTTGAGAGAGATGTCCAAGTCTCCCAGACTTCCAAAAGGTCCAAGAGTCAAAAGTGAGGTCCCCTTCCCAATGGGGTAAAAGTGGTATTTATAGGGTTTTTTGGAGAGTGGTCATGTGTTAGGCACATGTCCTCGGGGGAATTCTAAATTTACCCTTATTCATCAGAATAATGCCCAGATCGTCCTACCCTTCTAGCCATCAATCCAATCTCTCAATCAATTTCCAAAATGAGTCGCTTCCACGTGTCTTCTGCCTCGGGACACGTGTAAGATTCTCTTAGGTCTTGCTTCTTTATTTCCAGCTCTTCCGTCTTTTTATTTATTCATAATGCCTACCTTAATTTGTACATTTAATTTAATTAGGACAAATAAACCCTAATTTGCACTTGGACCCACAATAAAAAAAAAAAAAAAAAAAAACCCAATCTCCTTTTATCTAAAATCCCAAACAAAAGGAAAGAAAATAATATTAAATCCCTTCTTTTTTTTCCTTTCTATGAATTTCCAATGGAAAGAGAGACCTCTCTCATGTTTCCACTTTCCTCTCCCTGTCCAATAGACTGCATAACAGACCCGAATAAGCAAATATGAACAACCACAGCCCAGAGCAATCAGCAATATCACAGATACACGAAGAAAAGAATCATTTCAATGTTTTGCCAGACGAAATTCTTCTTCAAATCTTCAACAAATTATCAGATCTTAAAGCCCTTTACTTTTGCTCCTTAGTCTCCCATCGATTCGCCTTAATCATCTCTCACGTTAGCCATGTATCCTTGATCGTCCCTCATCAAAACCCCAACTCCACCCAACTCGATAATCCAAACCCCAACGACAATTTTCCCAAAAAACTGTTGGGATTTTTGATAAATGGTGTGGTTACAAAACCCTTTAAATTTGTGCGCCAATTGGTCTCCCCTAGGCCGATTCCCCGTTCAATTTCTTCTTTTTATGGCCATTCGTTCCGATCCGCTGTTAGTTTTCTCAGTAAATTTAAGGAAATTAAGGTTTTAGATATGGAGCTTCCCTCTTCTTGTGATGAACTTGATAGTGACTATTTTGATCGGAATTTTTTGTTCAAATGGAGCGCTATATTTGGGAGCAAAATTGACACCTTTATGTTCCTCTCCCTGTGTTCAATTCAGCAAAAGGAGCAATTAAATGAAAATCCAGAAGTTGTAGCAGGATTGGGTAAAGGGATAATTCACTTGGCGTTTCAATGCTTGAAAGAAGCAATTGTGAGGCAGAGAATGTTGTTGTTCTTCATTGAACAACACCCTTTGCTTGAGAGGGTTTGCATTACTGATTCCAAGAAACGAGGGATGCTTTCCTTGAGAAATGAAAAGCTGGTTGAGGTGAGGAATTGGATTTGTTTCAACCTTGACACAATCGGGTCGGAGTTAAAAAGCATTGAGGTTCCGGTGAGTGCAAGGCAGTGGTGTGTGCCCGTGTTGGATTTGCCGTTATCAGGCTACATGGTACAGGGGGCAACTCTTGTTTTAATGGGAATGGGAAGTGGTGGTGATGGTGGTAGTAGTAGTGGTGGTGGTGGTAGTTTTGATAATGGGATTGAGATTTTGGAGGGCTTAGAATTGGGAGACGATGCTTTTGGGGAAGCTGTGAAGGAGATTATATTGAACCACAGGAGCGAAATGAAGATATTGCTATAGTTTTTTTAATCATACTAGTATGTTATTCAGATGATATGATAATTTACTTCCTTTTATATATGAATGTATCCGTCTTTCATACCATTATGATTTATGAAGATCTAGTTGATGAATTATGTTGTTTGTTGTATTTGCTACATAGACTCGTAGAGATACCTTATTCATTTACTCGTGTTGACTTGATTTAAAATGCTAATGTATACAAACTCATTAATTTTGTTTGCTCTGTTGACTATCAAGTGTTTAAGAGGATGTCAGTATAATTATAATTTGTCGTTCTCTATTTTATCTTGTTCAAGTCAAATCTTTGCATAACTGAAATTTTGAATTCAAATAGAGATCCTAGGGCTGCCAACTCAATCAGTTGGTAGATGCCCATGCTTGTCAAAATGAATATTATATTCATTTGATGCACTATAATAGCTATTAACAAGTAAGGTTGGTAAATTTCTAGTTTTGTGCTATTAATCTATGTATTTGTGCATGAAAGGATTATGAGGATTAACCATTTCTGAGGTTGTTTCTCTAAATGAATTAGTTTATCTTAAAATTAATTTTCGGCCTACATCTTGTACTTTTACAATAAATCGCGAGTGCAGAATAATCAACTTCATTGAAGTACAAGAATTTATAGTTGATGCTGACGTAACCAGGCTATGAAATCCATTTTCCTGATTAAATTCAAATCTCGGCTGTTGCAAGACAGATGACAGGTATGTTCTCTATTTTAGGACACTTTATATGAAATTGATATTATCAAATACACTTAACTTATTGGTTTTATATCTGCTGGTTAATTTTCATTGTGTTGAAAGGTGCCATCCATGACACTTAAAACTTGCACAGGGTTTGTGTAGTTCACATAGATGAGAGCTGCGATATAATATTGGACTGCACACAGCTAGAACAAGTATTAGGACAATACTCTTATATTCTAAATTGGGCCAGTTCAGAAAAATATTATTCTACTTTATCTTCAAACCCTGCAGAAGGATCAAGAATATGATAAAAGGAATGGCAGGTGGATAATTACATAATTAGTCCTTGTCATTGTTAAGATTCGAGAGCCATCAGAACTCCCAAAGAAGCTGCCTTTTAGCATTTCTGTTACTTGTATGACCTTCTAACTCAAGCTATATCAAAAGACAAAATAGATATTAAACTAAATTCTTCATCATATTCAAATATTTGTATTGATTGAAGGTTTATTTCCAATGTGTTATAAGTAGCTGTAAGTGAACATAGTATAGTTCGAGCTCAGCTCGTTTAGTTAAACGAACACGATTTCTTGTTCGAGCTTGACTCTAAAAACAAACTCGATTCAAGTTGAGCCAAGCTTAAATGAGTCGAGCTGAGCTTTTCTTGCGAACAACTCGGTTCGTTTATAGCTTTAGATATAAGTTGAATATGAAACAGGTACTTTGAAGATATAAACAATGTGATATGTTCAATTCTATCCTTGTTGCAATGTATTTGCGGTAAGATCCAATACTCAGTAGGAATGGAGAGAAAAAAAAGCCAAAAACAAAAAATGTGATGCAGGGGATGTCAAAATAGAATAGTTAGTCCCTAACCAGTGGAAAACCAACGGTAAGAGGAAAAGAAGAAAATGAGCCTAAGGGGCGTAATGGAATGATGCTGCTACGGTAAGAAAATATGAGGAACGGCTGTTTTTTTTGGGTGAGTTTTGCTCTGTAGCAATCTGGGGCCCGATAGGAAATCACATATTGTTGCAATTCCTTATTAAAAAACACATCTATAATTTGCTGCATTTCTTATCAACAGGAACGAATTTTTTAAGGACTTAAATATGGTCAAGAATTCACAAGTGATTGAGTTATTGTCTGAAAGCCACAAATGAGTTTAGTGAAGGCCTCAACTATATCAATTTTGCTACAAGAATGTAAAGTTTCTGGTATTAATGGAAAACAGAAGGCAGAAAATCTTATCTTCAAAGGTATTTGGTAAAAATATTAGGAATGATCCGTTGTCAAACATTTCCTTGATTAAGTTTTTTATTATTTATTTTACTGTTGTGTAATTATTTGAGTTTTCCTTGATAATAGTGGAACTAAAAAACATTGTCTCTAAATTTTTGATAGAAGTATAGAACAGTCATATTCTTTGTTGATTGTGCAAATTCACTGAGGCACATATAGCTTATTTTGTTGCTTTTTCCTGGCTCAGTCTACGCTTAAACATGAGAAGACCTAGTTCTGAACTAAGCAAACTAAATCAATGAAAAGCACTTCAATGGTGCACAATAGAGTCAATTTCTCCTAGTCTAAAACAGATTTGAGGCTACATTAATTAATGCTTTAGCAGACGCAGGTGTCATGGCTTTAACATGATAACTTTACCTTGGACTTGGATGAAAATTGATCTTAGGTAGGTGTTGAGATGTTAACTTGCCAAATTTGCATATATTGAAATCGCTAAAAATAAGCTAGGGTTATCAGGTACTCTTAGTTACATAGCGAACTGCGTATTAGTACTTGCGTACCCAAATATGGTAGTCTTATGTACCAATACTCGAAATCTAGTGAACCAAAAAAACTCTTTGTTGATTATCTATAATTGCACAAAATATCAGTATTATAATTTAGTATTTGATCCTCAAATATTATATTTATACTAAATTATTTATAAAATAATCAACTTGTTGGTTCAACAAAAAATCTTCTATAAAACTTATGTAGCGTACCGTGTACATACTTATGTGTACCACATACCAAATGGACCAAGTTCCGGGTTACACTGCGCTAAACCCATTAGTGCAGGCTAAGAAAGTTGGCAGGCCTTGTATTTTGGAATGCCTAGCCAGATAGTCTGATTGTAAGTTAAGCAATTTCAACTTCAACCTCTTTTGTAGTGGTGATCTTCTTTTTAGACAGCTAACATCAGAATCATTGCTCTTGTTCACCGGAGAGAGAAAAAAATATTGTAAATGGGTTTGACCTGGCTACCGATGCAGTTGTTTTTGTAAATCTAGTTCACAACGTGGTCATTTTTTTTTACTACAAGTTTTGCAAGTTATTTTTCTAATAATGATAACTTGTGCATGTACCGTTTTAGTTTTTTTTTTTTTTTAAATTAATTTTTTAGTCATAATGGTGCTGGTAACTGGAGTTGTTCTTATGAGTTTCGTTTTCCACTCTTTTTTGGCAGTGATGTGACATTTTTCAAAACATGCTTAAGAGCATCTCTCCATTGGAGATGCTTGGAAATTGATGCTAAATAGGGCCCACGAATGACATGGCAAGCCTCTCAAATATTTAATAGTAAAGATAAAATTGTTAAAAGTTCATTCATTGTAGTGGAAGTGTTTAGTAACACTTTCACATCAATCAACCAAAAAGCAATTAATTAAAAAGTTGAGACCATCCCACAATACACAATAATCCAACGGTAATATCAACACTCCAACGGTAATATTTACAATTCATTATATAAACATCACTTCATACTTTTTTAAACCATAAACTTTTATACATTATTTTCTTTTCATCTTATATTTTCAATAATCTAATGACTTCGTCATCTTGATATATTTTTATGAACAAGTCTAGTTCTTCTGCATCATCAAGCTCTCTAAGCAATGAGACATCATCCGATGAGGAGCACGAGACGATTTCCCACCGTTATAATGAGTGCAAAATGATGATGAATTTGTTGTCGGCGGTGCAAATGCTTGTTGTGACGCTCCCCAAATTCAGACTCATATCTCGAATTTTGTTCTTCACGTGCTAACTCTAATAACATACTAAAACCATTAACAACGGAATAATAGAATAGATTACATTTATTTAATATAATCATTCATGTCCCAAGGGTTTCGTAACTTAAGTATCTCTTACATACCTCAACCATAACTGCACATAGTTAGACATAACTGATACACAACACAATATTTTTTAACATAATCATAATATTTCTAATTAAACAAATATGAAGCTACTCCGTAACTTTGCCCTTGCCCTTATCAACGCTTGAGGGTCCGCCTTGCTCTACCGTAACTGAAATGTTTTTAGGGAAAGCAAGAATGAGCAACAAGTTTGCTCAACAAGTAATATAGCAATAAGGGTGTTCAGTATAGTTTTAAATTTCTCAAGGGTACAACAATAATGATAGTTCAAGGATAGCAAGAAGTATCAATGGTTCTTAACAATAGTTGATAAAGATAGAAAATATCAATAAGATTTAATACTTAATCATTTCGAGATTTTAAATTTATGAATACTGAGCAGTCACTAAGGACTATGAACTTCTACTAGAATTAACAAGAATATCACGATAATCCAACAACAAAACGAAGTGACAATAGGTGATCGTTTAAAAGTACCCTACGTTATGCATATCGTTTAATCGTACTCAAGTGTGCACGTGAGTCTCCCGACCATTTTAGTTTTCCCTTCAAAGAAGGTTTTTCATCTAAGTCAATACAAGGTTCCACACCAATCAATTGGTTTGGATTTCTTTCAAAGTATGATTTAGGTCTAGCCGAATCAATTGACATAGACCACTCTTTAAATGTATATACAAACAATTATAAGTTCAATACTCGAATCAAAATTCAAGAATATAAACAACTCTATTCTATCTATGAAGCATTATGTCATAAGATAAGAATCATGCTTTCAATTATTACTTGTACAACCAATAATAGTACAAGCTCAAATAATGCTCAGTAAAGAGTAGAGTTCAAGTACTTGCCTTTCGCGTTGATTACCAACTTATAGCTTACTAGCACCCAACGAACTATATTACCCTATTCATGTATAAACACATTAGTTATACAAGTTCAATATGTACACCTTCCATCTTAGTTTGCTATGATACACGAGTGTAATTCATCAATACTAAACATATATTGCTAGTCTTCTCTTAGTCTCCTGGTATACGTATGTCATCACATAACACAAAATTAGTTTCTAATACACTATATTAAAGAACAAAGTTTGACATCTCATTTTGGCTTTAAGGTTATAAACACTTATCCAGCGTAGGATTCTTTCATTAACATGCTTATTGACACATGGATCTTTTGACTTTGGACATGTATTACTGATTAAGGTAACAATATAGGTATGCCTGAACCCTCAAATTATCGTGAGAAAATAGAACTCATGCGAGGTGGCGCGGCCCACGCTGGTTTTGAACTAAGATATTGCTGGCCAGCATAGCGCTGCTCTTGTTCAAACGAGAATCTACTAAACATTAGCTTGGCCATACTTGCATACTCATAAACAATTATGATGACACTTGCGAGAATCATACATGTTATGATGTCTATGAATAGGTTTGGCCTCTTGATAGCCATTACAAGATTCTCTTAATACTATGGTTTTGTTTTTTAGGAAAATCTACTATCTCGGCAAAGGCGAAATGACGATTTTCAACAAGCTACTCATGGTTAACCATGATACCATATAATGAGGTTAATAAACCTTAAATATACATGCTCAAAGTTATTCTATCCATGTATTTCAATTCAACATAGTTTTATCTCTTTAGAAATCTTTCAAAACTATGTTGACAAGTTCCTGACATCTTAGCTAGATGGATACACATATCAATCATGTACAGTTGCATAAAAGTGTCCTATCATGATGGTCCAAAAAGTTGAGGAATACTAATGAGGTGTTCCTCAACAAAGTTGGTTTTCAACTTCAATATTTTCCTTGAAAATCACATGTTAACAAACTAAGCATGCGAAGAACTTTGAACTCACACCTCAATGCTTAATGCGTATATATAAAACTAAGTTACATAAAGCATGCTCAAAGGTTACTGGATGCATAGGGTCACAAAGGTCCACTAAATTTCTTTATTTCAAACTTCAAGTTTTCCTTTTAGAAAAAAACCATATAAACCAAGTTAACAACTTATTTTAGACATAGCAAGCTTATGTCTTATGTTATACTCATGTATTTACATATCTAGATTATTTACGCATGCTCACAAAATCAGAATATACATTACTCCATGTTCACAAATTCTAGTTTTCCAAATCTTAAAGTTTTCTTGAAAACTAAACTTAAATTAAACTAACGTGAGATACTATATAAAAAGTAACCTCATTCCATGTGTTAAGGTTAGTTACATGCATAATTAAACCAACATAATATGCTCAGAATACGACAAGACCAACAAAATAGTATCCATGGCTTTGGTAGCCGTAGCGTTAACGATGTTCGTGTCTTATAGAAAGTAGTCAAGTCGTGCGAGAACAAAAATGATGGCTCTCTTCTTGCAGAGCCTCAATATAACGAATGTTAAACACAGAACTGGACCAATCACACAAAGCTCCACAGACATCAAACAAACTCGAGGACAACACAATGGCATCTATTTTATATCAATTAGCGAGAATTCAAACAATTATAAGAATTTGACAAAACTCAAACCCAAGAACACAAACAAAATTTATACCTCTATGAAGCTTAGATTGATTCCTCAATGCACTAGTTACACTCTCTCAATGCTCAGCAGCTCTCACTCTCAATGTATACTTATCAGACAAATTTTCAAGCACTGAGAAATGAGAAGAAGAGGGTGCTATATATAGAGAGAATTGGTTTCCCAGTTATTGTTCTTACACCATGGTTTGATTCAATGGAAAATGGAAGAGAACAATGGATATACAGAAGTTGGCCAACCACCATTTTTATAGCCATCATCACAGCACATTGCTAAGAAGTTGGAGTTTACACAATGAAGAAGTAGGCTATTGTGCAGCATTGTTTGGGACACTTAAAATGGGACACGACTTTAAATCCCATCACTTAGTTATAAAATGCTTAGTTTGGTTCTTTAGACTTCCAAAATGTAATTTTAATATGTTAATTCTACTACATAATGGAAAGTTAGGGATTATTTATGTACCCACATCATATAATCCATGTACATTAGTCGAATCTAATTAATAATTATAACATGTATGAATTCAATTTAATTGGTCACTAATAATTTAACATCTCCTTAAAAATTTATCATTCCAATTAGACTCACTCATTGAAATAATTTGTAATTCTTTGATATAATACATATCTAATGTTCCTACACATACTTATTGTCCACATAACAATTATTTATATAACTTATAATTTCTTCCACTTTACTACATAGTTTTATATATTAAATAGTTACCACAAAGTCATTGTCACACTACATTCTTTTTAATGTAGTTACTATATCTTATCATATCTTGTACACATCAATTAAAATTATAAATTACTTTGCTCATTAGTATTTTATTATTCACATAACAATTAATTAATAATATAATATTAATTAATTATTCACTTTCTAATTCATTCTTTAATTAATTTAAACCATTTCAAATTTCTATTCTCATGCCACATAAGGCATCTCATCACAAACTCCACATTTTTCCCAATTCTTATAAATTCAATTTGAATTAATTGAATTATTAATTTCACAATACATCAATATTTATATTCAAATAAATATTTATTTTCTTATTAATATTATTATTAATATTTATTCAAAAAATTCACGATTCTTGCATCACTCCCCCCTTATAAAATTTTATCCTCGAAGTTGTTGACAAGGTTACATGAAATAGATAGTGATAATCCCTTAGCATTTTATCTTACAATTTCCACGTGGCCTCTCGGCGTTATGGTTTAAGCAAAAGTACTTTTTCTGAATATATAATTTTATTTCTTAATGTCATTTCTTTCTCCTCTAATATACGATCGATAATTTCTTTTATATGCGATTCTTTACTCCACTGAATGGGCTCGTAGGAATCACGCGTTTGTAGTCGAGGCTTGTATAAATATGACACGTAAATGTGAAACATGTTATGGATGTTATCCAACTTCGGTAGTAATGCAACTTTATGCGCCACTTTGCTTTTCGCTTGATATTTTGAATGGTCCGATGAACCTCAAACTCGATTTTTCCTTCTTGTCGAATCGTTATTTTCCTTCCGGTGAGTTACTTTTAAGCGTAACTTTCGACTTCAAAATCGGTCCTGACGATGCAAATTTAAATACTTCATTTGAGCGATCTTGTGCATTCTACTAATAGCTCTTATCGATGTCACCACATCTGCGGTTTATTTACTTTTTCTTTCTGGTCCCAACATTTTTGTTCCCAAACTTCATCCCAACACAGCGGTATTCTACACTTTCTCCCCGTAGAAAGAGCTTACGTCACGATGGCATCACCGATACTTCATGATAACTATTGTTATATGAAAATTCCACTTAGGGGTAGGTGATCGTCCCCAACTTCCTTTGAAGTCCATCACACAAGTTCTAAGCATGTCCTCCAGCGTTTGTATCGTTTGCTCACTTTCCGTCCCCATCTGCGGATGATAAGCAGTCTATAACCTCAAGCGTGTTCCCATCCTTTCTTGCAGCTTTTCCGAACTTTGATGTGAAGTGCGGATCTCGGTGGGAGACAATCGTACACGAGCACTCCATGTCGTGAAACAATTTCTTTTACGTACAGGCTCGCTAACTGATTCAAACTATATCAAATCTTGATCGGTAGAAAATGAGCCGTCTTCGTTAGTCGATCTACGATAACCCAAATGGCATCGAAACCTTTTTGTGTGACTGGAAGTCCCACCACGAAGTCCATTGTAATGTGCTCCCATTTCCACTCCGATATTTCCAATGGTTGAAGTAGACCACTCGGCCTCTGGTGCTTTGCCTTGACCCGTTGACAAGTAAGATTTTTACTTGGCGGCTCTCCATAATTTCTTGTTTCAGATTGGGCCACCAAAAATGTTGCCTCAAATCTCGGTACATCTTTGTGCCGCCTGGATGAACGGAATACGTTGTATTTATGTGCCTTGTGCACAATTTCTTCCCTCAACTCGGTTACCGCTGGCACCCACACTCTCCCTTCGAATCTCAAAATACCATCTTTGACCATTTTGAAACTCTCCTCTTCATTTTATGCGATCCTCTTCCTGATTTTCTCGCACTCTTCATCCTTCTCTTGTGATTCCCTTACTCTATCCAACAAGGTTGGACGAGCTTCCACTGTAAATAATTTTTCTTTAGACCTCCCCGGTCCCTTTACCTCTAACTCCAATTTCTCCATTTCTCTTATTAACTCCTCTTGAGTTGTTAGTTGAAACAACTTCTCCCTTCCTTTCCTGCTTAACATGTCGGCTACTACATTTACCTTTCCCGGGTGATAAAGAATATCGCAGTCGTAATCCTTGATTAATTCTAACCACCTCCTTTGATGCATGTTCAACTCCTTTTGTGTGAAGATATATTTCAGACTCTTGTGGTCCGTATATATCTCATTTTTCTCCGTCTACAAATAATGTCTCCCGAATCTTGGCGAAAAACTACTATGACCGTAACTCTGAAATGGTGAGAGTAAGGTATCGTTTTTCCGTAATCCATCGATTAATAAGGGATGCATATGCAATGACTTTTCCATGCTTTGGCAGGAGCATGCGGCCCGAGTCCCTTGTGCAATTGAACGTAAAATCTAGTTATACCTGACACGCATAGTATCACAATGATCAACAAGTAATAAAGTGAAAGTAAAGTATCGTT
The DNA here is from genome assembly GCA_020205605.1 of Panax ginseng. Classification (NCBI taxonomy): domain Eukaryota; kingdom Viridiplantae; phylum Streptophyta; class Magnoliopsida; order Apiales; family Araliaceae; genus Panax; species Panax ginseng. Next base: position 53,669,552 of record CM035149.1, on the reverse strand, counting down.
CCACGAAATTATTAATATAAATTACCAAATACTAACTCTTAATCAAACTAATTTTATTTAAACAATTAATTTAATGTTAGAAATTAAATTATTTAATTAAACTAATTCTAATTACCACTAATTAAAAAATCGATTATGGAGATTTAATATCACACTTCACTTATTACTTCATTTAAATAATACACTTCTTATCGATGAAGCTCCTTATTAAATTGTTAATCAAGAACACATAAGTAAATATGAACATATCTCGATGTATCATACTCAAATTAACTTAAATCCACGGTGATAGAATTAAGAAGAACACCTAATTAACTAATTCACTTATATCTCTATAAAATTACAATTCGAGAAGGATTTTAAGCACAAGTTCTTTTTCAAATTACATGCGATGTATAGGTATATCTCTATCATAGAGACATAAATTATGTATTCTAACGCTATCGTCGAGAAAACACAATCACATCTTTATTATGATCGATCTAAATCTATAATTCATTTCTTGAGTTCATATAGATTATCCGCGGTAATTGTTATCTAAGCGATTAAGCGATTCATCATAAATCGTAATAGACAATCCAAGAATAATCACAATAATTAATAGAAATATACTAAAAAAACTATGCAATAAGCTCATTTTAATCTTAAGCAAAAGATTTAGTTCATGATCAATGAATTAAAACTAAGAATCCATAATTGAATAAACATTAAAAGACAAAAATAAGAGTAGAGTGAAGAATAAATCTGTTGTCAACAAATCTCCATCTTCCTCAAGCTCTTGCTCTTGATCTTCAATGGTCTCCATGTTACTTCAATCTCCAAAACTAATAAGAACTAGGGTTTTGGTCCTAATATACTCTAATCTAATTTAATGGAATCCTCCTCCTTTAATCCTTGTAATTCTCCTCCTTTTATATGCCTCTTCATATGTCTTTTAATCCTCCTGGAAGTCCTTGAACAATCAGCTTGAACCAATCCTTCTTGAACTCAAATTCTAAAAACTCTTTTTTCTTTACACTTACCTTGGCGGGTTTTTAAACTGGATAAACCCACCCCGTTGAAAAGTGATTCATAGTTGGCCTTGTTACCCAGCATGTGAGGGGTTTCCATTGTAAATATACCCAACCACAGCGGGAGTATGTCTCTGTAGTTACGATTTTGCCTTTTAAACGTGCATTTCTCGCCATATGCACCGCCGATTCTACCACCATGCCTCGTATTGCACTCCTAAACATAAAGCTTACACACAAAACAAGTAAAAGCGAACTTAAATAGACTGAACAACATAGTTTTAAGTCCAAATCAAAAGCGGAATTAGTAGGTATGAAACCCACTCATCGATGCATCACTTCATACACCACACATCCTCCTGTGTGTCGTATGGTAATGATAATCTGGGTGCTTCGCTTAATCTCTTCTTCAATTCTTGGAAACTCTCTTGTAACTTGTCATGCATCCACATGAACTTCTTAGTCTTGCTCGTTAGATTAGTTAAGCGAGGTTGCTATCGTAGAAAAATCACGGATACATATCTTCGATAATACCCGGTAACCTAAAAAACTTCTTGCTTGATTAAGCGTCTTTGGTACATTTCCCCATTACTCATTACTTACACTTTGAAGGTCTACATGAAATTTCATCCTCATCCACACGTGTCCTAAATTTGAACCTTCTTCATCCAAAATTAGCACTTGGAAAACTTTTGCATCTAACTTCCCCTTCCTTGGCGCCTCCAAAACCATCTTAGGATGTTTGGCGTATTCTTCTTCTCCATCTACGAGTAGATCAAGATATAGTCGATAGAAAACTACTACAAATTTATCTAGGAATGTCTTGAAGACTCGATTCATCGAGTCCGTAAATGATCTTTGGAGCATTTATCGGCCGAATGACATCACCGTAATTTGAAATATTAAATGTTGAGTTCGGAACAAAATGCTTTGTTATGTGATCTTCTTCGTACCTTCAATTGGTGATAACATCTTGTCCAAGTAGATCTATCTTTGAGAAACACTTACGCTTTCTTGATTGATCGAAAGATCGTCTATCCTCATTAATGGATATCTATTCTTAATCGTTACTACCATACGATTCTAAATCAATATATGCCCCATCGATCCATCATTCTTCTTTCCTGAAACAACAGGGTGCTCCCCGAGGAGACACACTCGTGAATATAACCCTTATCCAGTAACTCTTGCAATTGTCATTAATTCCTTCATTTCTCTTTGGCGTAAATACGATATACGGGCTTTCGAAATCGGTGCAGTTCGGTCTTAAGTACATTACAAAATTGATTTCTCACATGCAGCGAGCCTGAGGCGGATCATCCGAAATACATCTCGAGAATTCTCTTACTCTTTGTTATATCTTTAATTTCTACTCCCTTTTTTAATTATAATGACAATGTAAGTTAACTAACTCCACGCATCCTTTCCTTAACAATTTTTTTAGCATGCATTATCGTAAAGCGACACGATTGCTTGGCGATGAGCTACTATAAAACACTACTTTAGACTTATTTGGAATACGAAATTTCATACTTTTATTACGTGATCAATTATCGCGGCATGGTTATACAGCAATCCATATTACCCGATATTCGTCAAACTCTCCTAATCTTATCGGGGATCAAGTCTGCGCTTAGTTCATGATTTCTAATGTTTGTGCGATAATTTGATAAACATATTCTCTGAGGATTACTTCGCTTATTTGCAACTTCTATGTTCAAGGGATTTCCTATGTGGTTCTGGGATAAATTAAATCGGTATGCAAATTCCTCGGAATCTGAAAAGAACGGGTAGCACGAATCAAATATCATAGGCATTTATATTATTGATTGGGATGATGGTACTGACAACTAAATCTTTCTGACTCTTTGCGTCATGGATAACAATGTTAAATGTTATGGCGGTTAAGGCGGTTGGATAGGCGTCGATGCACATGATCATCGGTTTCGCAGCTTCCCCGCTGTTGAGCTGCTTCCTCCACCACTTCCTTTCTTTGGGCGGTCTTTAATCGGTGATGCAGCCGAATACAAGCGAAACAACCTTTGATCTTCTTCCGGCTTGAAGTTTGGTGAAATATTCCCCTCTTGGTGCGTGGTTGTAACACATATTCGCCCATACAGCACTTCATACGGTGATACCTCCCCACTTCGGGACATCTATACACATTATTGCTTAAATTCTCTCGAAACTTCCCCACTTGATTGTTGTGATTTTTTTTGTTATTGTTGTCCTCATTTCTCTTTCCTAAATTACTTCACCACGTTCTTGCTTCTCACAGTTATCTCTCCGTGTTCTTACCTTTCTTCTCCTTGTGTGCCCTACAAACTCAAAGCTTCACTACCACCATACGCATAATGGCCTTCTCCGCAATGTCCACCAGTATTGATCTGAAGCAGTGACACCTTGTTAAACAATCAAAGGCTTGATCCTTGTTAAAAATGCTAGCTTTTCTCTCTTAATCTCTTACTTGGTGTTTACGAAAATCAGAACTAACTCATTGAACTTAAGTCGTGGTCATTAATACCATCATATCTCCTATTTAAGTTCTAAGAACTTCACCTCCATCTATTTTTCATGCTCTTCGGAAGTAATTCTCGAAGAGCAGTCTTAAATCTCTCCATGTTATTATCCTTAAATGCGACCCTTTCTTAATTTGCCTCCCACCCGGTGGTTAGCCTTGCCCCTCATCATGTGGGTTACAAGCAAGTCTTACGGTCTTCTCCCTTACGAGGAGATGGTGAAGCTTTTCCATCTCTTTGATCCATGTCTGAGACAACTGCTCGGATCCGGTAGTACCCACAATTACTGGAGGTCCTCTGCTCTAAAGTCCTTGAAGTTTGTGAATGGGGCTACTTGGGGATTTGGGTGGTACTAGTTCATTTCTTCCCTAAAGAGTTTCCCTAAAAAAATCTACTAGCCTTTGTATGAGATCTCTTGTCCTCTCTGCATCGTTAGCAAACTCTTAGGTGCGATTAGTTCTAAATACAGGTGGCATTTTACGCACCACAAAATTCCCATTTTTATTATCTAATTATATTACTTAAACATTTCTCGATGAAAAGGAATAAAATCTATAACGTTTTGAAATAATATCATTTATATTTATATGCAAAATCATTACATCGATATGATTATCCACAGCATATTTACATAAATAACAACACATATCCCTAATATCTCACAAAAGGGGGACAACCACTATCATACTACCCCTCAACATTTCTCAAAAGTTTGAAGTTCAACTATCTCATATCTTACACAAAAGAAGTAGAGATTATATTACGATTTAAACATCACATAAATGAAATACTTTGACTACTAAATTTACAACACCTAGACCTCAATCTAACATTTGGCGCTCCACCGACTGTCTAGTATTCCTTACGGTGATATCGCCTGCCAAATCTACAAGCTTATGAATGTAAGATGCATCTTGCTTTTCTGTTGGGTGATATACCCGACAATCAATCTCTCTCATGGTGGTGCATGCAAACACTTGTAGCCCGTCTTGTTCATCTTCCTCTGCTTACATCTTACCTTATCTTACAGATCATTAGCAGATCGTTGGCTTCTTCCCACTTCTCCTCGAAGTGAATCCTATCCATCACCTAAATCTTTGCTAACTCGGTCTGAAGAACCTCCTTCCTCGGCTTTCTCCACTAAGGTCCCTACCTTGGAGCTCTCTAGCTTTCACCCCTGACTCCATATTTTGAGAGACAGGCACAGCGAAGCAGAGTTCCCATTTGGATCCACCCTCCTTGTAATACAAAATCTCTACATCCATCTCATGTATTTTTGGGTTGCCTTTCCAGAGCCTCGGCCTCTAACTTCCTCGACTTCTGCATCCCAACTCCAAGATGCACACTCCTTACTCTCCCGGCATCCGGTCTTGAATGCCAGTCTCTCGTCAAGGTCCTCCGTGGGCTCATCCTCCATGGTTCCTCCTCCATAGCTCCTCCCCATGGATGGAGACTATGAAATGACTCCATCTCCTCCTCTCCTCGCCGTCATCATCGATAGGAGACCCACTTTATCGATATATAGGCTCGGCTATTAATGGTGCCTCGTATACCACATGTATGTCACAGGGGCTTGTCCTCTTCTACTCGGCTAGGTCCTCTAAGTCAGTCATCCTACAACCACTGACGTGTAAAATGAGAAACAACAACAACTCCATTAGAATGTTAAATAAACATAAGTTCATAATATAGAATGAAATTATATTCCAGCAACACACTAAGTCTCTTCTTGAGAAAACTGCTATATGAGTTTCATCCTCTCTATCTTCTAAGTTTTCCTAAAGTTATAATCTAAGGACTCTCGCTCCTAAGGTTTATTATAACGACCCCAAAATTCATACAATATAATTCTCGACTTGATTGATTAATAACACATCTACCTTCTAATTTTACATCCTTATTAGATGTTACACTTTATAAAATCTGAAATAATTTAAACTTTTACATCTTCTTACTTTAATTCCCTAAATCAAAACCTTTATCATCTCATGTCTTTGAATCGTATATAATCCATGATTTACTTCATCGTAATTATTATATCAAATTTACATTTCAACTTCGATAACCTTTGCATATCGGAATAACTCAAACTTTAACTTTTGTTTCAGCGTAAAACCTATACATCATAAAACATTTAGTACATCTCATGAATCTTAATCATGGTTTAAAAGAAATATAACTTTAGCTAAAAAAAAATAATCTTAAGTGTATTATTTACGAGTCCGTATCATTCAGTAACTTTTATATTATTACCTTGATCCTTAACTTTGCAAAAATGGTTATTTGCAAGGTTGAGCTAAACATTGAACCAAAATCTACTAGTTTTCATGCATCAACGTATACATAATAGCATGCTCGGCATATATCTCATAAACATGGGACTAACGTTACTTGCTCGTATTACAGTTAAATATATAGTATAAAGATTGAGTTCCTTTTCAATCGGCGTACTTCTTTCGATCAGCGTGGTCATAAGTTGACTTTAACATTTCATACATTCAACATATATACACATCATGCTCTTTGTAATAAAGATTTAAAACAATCAATTCACATGTGAAATAGGAGGCTGAAAGACTTGCACTTGATCGTTTGTTTACCAATATGGTTTAACGACTTACGGTTATACGCCTTTCCGTGCCTACGCGAATTATATAATCATACATCAACTATTAGTCACATGTAGCGCATAGTAATTTTAATATAAACTTTACTTTTACATCTCATAACCTTTCCTATTATATATACCTGATGTTCCGATTTGTTGTGTTAACTTTCAACTTATATCTCATTGTATTTCATATTGAAGTTCATTGAAATGTTAAATCTTTCTAGGACTACTTATTGGTTTTATATTAACACTATTCAATACCTTATAATATTCATTTCATTTGATTTAAAACACTTTTTCGTTCCATTTATCACTATCATGACGTTTCGATGTTTGGTATTCGTCACTTCGTGATTTGTCTCTCTTGTGTGTGTGCTTAGTATCTTTATTCAACTTATCTAACATATCATTTATTAATGTTAAGCATCATTATAATTCATAATATTCATGTTCTATAACTTAGAACAACATCTATTATCGTCGACATCACTATACTTGTGTATGTTAAGTGTCCTACGCTCTCCAGGTGCCTCCAGAATACAGCGTTAATCACAAGATGATCATTTTATTTGTGAGCCTAGAATTAAAAACCTAAAGAATAAAGTTGTAGGTGCAATTGATTTTCGTTTGGATCATCTTTAATCACCTCGATGTTCGGAGTTAAATGAAAAGCGTTATACCTATTTTACTAAAGCAGGTCAAGCGGTCACACACGACATACTTTGAGGCGTGGCTATCTGAATTAAGCCTTGGGCATGGCGTGAAGCTGCGTCCAAAACTAACGTAGGCTTATGACCCAAATAACTTAGGAGCCTGATGCTGTTTCAGCCGATTAGCGAAAGCAGGACACGAAGCTCTTTGTTCTTCACGATTTTTTGACCTTTTTCTCTCTTAATCTTCTTAACTTGAGTTATGCATCTAAATTAGATACATTTTGACTCTTGTGGATTAGTAATTCATAGAACTACAACATGCAAAAAGAATTAACAATTTACAAGAACATTATTGCTAACTGAATCTTGACTTAAAACTCATATTTATACTAAATTTTCATATTTTTAACATGTTTAGCGATTCATTCACTTGAATTAGTTTCTTAACAAAATTGATTCATTCGACTTGCACGTTATTTTGTTTTTTTGAATGTATTAATACAAACCATTACCAATTTATAGATTAACACGTGATTGACCACTAATTTTGGTCTCAAAGTAAGCGAAATATATATTATCCACATAACCAAGTTCTTCATCTAAACATGTTTCCATGATTTTGATTTCCAAAAATCATTCCCTAAACTGACATACTCTGATTATAATCATCTATGACATATATATAATATCTATTTCTATCGTATCATCCCGATAAAATATAAGTTTCGAAAGAAACTTATAAAATATCTATTCTAAATATATCTATTTCTAAAGTTTGTAGAATGGGTTATTACCTCTTTGATTCTTGGAATAGATGATTAACAACATGATTACCTTAACCTTATCTTTCTTTGATTCTCGACCTTGTCTCTAATTCCCTCAATTTCTCTCTTCTCTAAATTACGCTTTCTTGCTTTTGAACTTAGGAAAATATATGTATAAAACTAAAGCAGTAAAACACGTAACATAAAACGATATAACATTAAGTGTACATTTATATGGCTTCATCAGTTAAATTATGCCAAAAGTCAACGAAGACCATGTTTTGTGAAACCCTCTCGAACCTCCTTCTAATTTATTTTCATGTTTTGCTTTATTATATAGTATACAAATGTCACACTTATTAAATTTAAATCATAATCTTTAATTATCCACATAATATTTACTTAAGCTGACATAATTCTTAATATTTATTTAATAAATATTAACCTTACAAATTAATCATTCCTTAATTCCATTAATCAAATTTATTAAAATAACACCATTACACGATATTATAATTATTAAACAATTAATTTAATTTGATTATTTCATAAAATTAAATCTTAAATCCATAAAATTACCACATTAATTTAGTTAATATAAACACTTAACTAAATTATTACAAACAATTTCATCGAATATTTATTTATCTCGATAAATAAATTATTTAAAATATTTATTTAATTGAATAAATATTTAAAATAATTACCAAATTCATTAACAAATTCATTTAATTTCTTGATAGTTAACCCAACTATTGAACCTCACTTTCCCTAATATATGAATATATATATTTTCTCTTGGCTTTGAATCACACATTTCAAAATATATATGAATGCGTATATATATACATACTTTCAAACTCAAAACATCTCATAATAAGAATTTTTAATTATTAAATTCCTATTTTAATAACTTATAAAAATTCCCGAGTTATCACATTTATAGCTACAACTTTGATACCGACTGTGGCGCCCCCAAATTGGAGACACTCATATCTAGAATTTGGTTTGTCACGTCTTAACTCTAAAAACATACTAAAACCATTAACAATCTTAATAATAGAATAGATTACATTTATTTAATATAATCATTCATGTCCCAAAGGTTTCGCGTAACTTAAGCATCTTTTACATACTAAAACCATAATTGCACATTAGTTTTGAACATAACTAATACATAACACAATATTTCTTAAAATAATCATAATATTTCTAAGTAAACAAATATGGAAAACTACTTTTGTAGCTTTGCCGCTTACCTGCTTATCAACGCCTCGAGGGTCCTTGCTTCGCCCTAACTAAAATGTTTTAGGGAAAACAAGAATTAGAAATAAGTTTGCTCAACAAGTAATATAGCAATAAGGTGGTGTTCGATATAGTTTTAAATTTCTCAAGGGTACAACAATAACGATAGGTTCAAGGATAGCGTGAAGCATCAATGGTTCTCAACAATAGCCATTGCTAGGGGGCAGAAAATATCAATAAGATTTAATACTTAATCGTTTCGAGATTTCAAATTTATAAATACTTGAAAGCGCGATACTTGGGACTATGAACTTCTACTAGAATTAACGGAATATATCGATAATCCAACAAAAAATGAGTCTGACAGTGATCGACCTAAAGTATACTACGTTATGCATATCATTTAATCGTACTCTCAAGTGAAGCGTACGCTACGGCCTCCGATAATTTTAGTTTTCCTTGAAAAGAAGGTTGTTCATCTCGGTGAATCAAGGTTCCGCTTCAATTAATTGGTTGGATCACTTTCAAAGTATGATTTAGGACTAATTAATCAATCGGCTAAGCCGCTTCTTTAAATATATATAATCAACGATTATAAATTCAATACTCGAAATCGAAGTTTGATAATATAAACAATTGTATTCTATCTATGAAGCATTGTATCATAAGATAAGAATCATACTTTCAATTATTTACTTGTACAACCAATAATAAATCTGAGTTCAAGTAATGCACTTTCAAGAAAGAGTAGGGTTCGAAAGTACTTGCCTTTTGCGTTGATTACTAGCTATACCTTACTACTCACGCCCAATGAACTATATTACCCTATTTATATAAAAGCATTAGTTATACAAGTTCAATATGTACACTTCCATCTTAGTTTGCTATAATTCATTTAGCGTAATTCATCCGATACTAAATATATATTGCTAGTCTTCTCTTGCAGTCTAATGATCTCATTGATATGTATGTCACCACGTAACACAATAATCAACTTCTAATACCTTATGACATTAAAGAACATAGTTTGACATCTCATTTTGGCTTTAAGGTTATAAAATACTTATCCAATGTAAGATTCTTTCATTAACATGCTTATTGACATATGGATCTTGCCTTTGGACATATACATACAAAGAGTTAAGGTAACAATATAGGTAATACTTCAAACCTCAGTGTGTGATCGGCCAGAAAATAGAACTCATTTTGAACTAGAGTGGCGCGACCACACCGCTTTAGTCTTTCAAATGTCAGAAATGGTAAACATAAGCTTGGCCATATTTTAAGCATGATCATAAATAATTATAATGACACTTGCGGAATCATACATGTTATGGTGTCTGATGAATAGGTTTGGTCTCTTCCATGGCCATTCCAAGATTCTCTTAATGTTATGGTTTTGTTTTAGGAAAATCTCTATCTCTCGATGCAATGAAAACAACCAATTTTCAACAATGTCTTACTCATGGTTAACCATTATACATTAATATAATGAGGTTAATAAACCCAAATATACATGCTCAGTTATTACTACCCATGTATTTCAATTCAACATAGTTTTATCTCTTTAAAATCTTTCAAACCATGCTTGACTAGTTCACAACATACTTAGCTAGATGGATGCACATATCAATCATGTCTAGATGCATAAAGTGTCCTATCATGATGGTCCAAAAGTTCGTAATACTAATAGGTATTCCCCAACAAAGTTGGTTTTAACTTCAACATTTTCCTCAAAATCTCATGTTAACTAATTAAGCATGCAAAGAACTTTGAACTCACACTCATACTCATGCATATATATAAAACTAAGTTACATAAGCATGCTCAAAGGTTCTCGAATGCATAGAGTTCACAAGGTCCACTAAATTTCTTATTTCAAACTTCAAGTTTTCTTTTAGAAAAATCGTATAAACCAAGTTAACAACTTATTTTACACATAGCAAGCTTATGTCTTATGTTATACTCATGTATGTACATATCTGGATTGTTTACACATGCTCAAAAATTAGAATATACATTACTCCATATTCACAAATTCTAGTTTTCAAATCTTGAAGTTTTCTTGCAAAACTCTAACTTAAATCAAGCTAACGTGAGATACTATATACAAAGTAACCTCTCCATTCCATGTGTTAGGGTTAGTTATATTGCATAGATTAAATGAACAAAACATGCCTGAGAATATGACAAGACTAACAAAATAGTATCCATGGCTGGCGGTAAGCGGACGGCGTAACACGGCTTGTTCTTTATATAGAAGTGGCTAGTGCATGCTCGCCGTGTGGCAAAAATGATGGCTCGCTACTGCAGAGCCTCAACATCAACGATGTTAAACCTTTGCCAGCTGGACCCGACCGCAAAGCTCCAGGACATGAAAGCAAACTCGGAATAACATAATGGCATGTTATTACATATCAATTAATGAGAGAATTCAAACAATGGTAAATTTGACAAAGCTCAAACTCGAACAACAAATAGAATTTATACCTCTTTTGAAGTTTGAATTGATTCCTCAATGCACTAATTATAACTTATCTCAATGCTCAAAGCTGACTCTCCTTCTCAATGTATACTTTCATTTGACAAATTTTCAAGCAACCAGAGAAATGAGAAGAGAAAGGTGCTATATATATAGAGAATTGGTTTGCCCAGTTATTGTTAAATTACACCATGGTTTGATTCGATGGAAAATGGAGAAAGAAACAATGGATATACTAAAGTCCAATGACCACCATTTTATAGCCATCATCACAACATAGCTGCTAGGAAAGCTCGGAGTTCTGTAATGAAGAAGTAAAGTTCAGCATGCAACCTTTGCTTTTGGACACTTAAAATGGGACACATCTTTTAAATCTCAAAGAACTTGGTTATAAAATGCTTGGTTTGGTTCTTTATACTTCCTAAATGTAATTTTAATGTGTTAATCTAATACTACATGTGTGAAAAGTTAGGGATTATTTGTGCACCGGCTGATCATATAATTCATGTACATTAGTCGAATCTAATTAATATTTATAAGCATGTATGGATTCAATTTAATTGGTCACTAATAATTCAACATCTCATTAAAACTTTATTATTCCAATTAGACTCAACTCATTGAAATAATTTATAATTCTTTGATATAATACATCTCTTTAATGTTCCCACACATTACTTATTGTCACATAAGCAATTATTTATATAATTTATAATTTCTTCCACTTTACTACATAGTTTTATATATTAAATATTTATCATGAAATTGTCATTTCTACACATTCTTTTTAATAATGTAGTTACTTATATACTATATCACATATCTTGTACACATAAATTAAAATTGTACAATTTACTTTTCGATTATGCTCTTTTATTAGTATTCTATTATTCATGATAACAATTAATTAATAATATAATATTACTTAATTATTCACTTCTAATTCATTCTTTTTAATTAAATTAAACCATTCAAATTTCCATTCTCAGTACACTGAGGTATACTAATTATAAACTCCACATTTTTCTCAATTTTATCAATTGAGTTTAATTAATTAAATTATTCATTTACACAATACATCAATATTTATATTCAAATAAATATTCATTTTCTTTATTAATATTTATTCAAAAAATTCTGATTCTTTACATACTGCAAACACACTGCCCGTCTAATAATGAGATGATATATTCATTAGAATCGAGAAGGCCATTAACAAATATGGAAAGACTACTTCGTTAGAAGAAATTCTACTTATCTGGCTAATTACTTTCACCATCAATCGATAAGATCGGCGAGAGTTATTTCTTAACATTTTAAAAAGACGTTGAAAGCATATGAAGAAGTACTTACGATTCGAAAGAAGGATACCGTCAATGGTCGTTTGGGTGCTCTTACCATTGAAAGAATCTGTTCAATCTGAGATACTCCTTTGTAGACGGTAATGTATATCATTGTTGTAGACACTCAAAATTTTGTTTTCCTTGGACTAACCAATACGCAGAGGGCGGAAATCGTCTTTCACCACGGAGGACTACGGAAGAGACCTCGAACCACGAAGGCAACGGTTGGATATCAAATCAAACCTTGACGACATGCATTGGGACATCGAATCAACCTTGAAGACAATCCAGGAAAGGCGAGAGATAATAGCGATTGAAGCCCTCAAAATAACTCTCGAGGACAACAGCAACCACTGGCTTTGAAAACAACTCGGGAGGGGAAAAGAAGTCATTTTACAAAAATAAATATGTGAAAACAACTTTCGGTATATGAAAGGTTACAAAGATCCATCATGACCAATCTGAGGTCTAAACTAAACCAAAAGCGAGCTCAACGGACTACTGCGAAAACCGAAGATGCCGTTTGGTAATGGACCCATCTTCTGAATTTAGAAAAGAAATGATACTATGTCATTTTGTGTGCTTTCTTGGAAAAAGCTTTCAAAGTGGTATGTCACATCTACGTAAGTTCCCATATTACAAGTTAGGATGTTTAAGGTAAATAACAGCGTTAATTAAGGTTGCGTGCTTGAGAAATTGGGAACCTTAGGAGCATTTTCATAGAATTACTTTTTATGGATGCCCGTGTCTCATATAATTCGGTTGACCATTTTCAGCAATTTGGAGATGAGACCGGGGAGAGAGAAATCAAAGAGTTTTACGAGGAGAAAAGGAGCAATTCTTCATCTCGAACTCTTGTAAATCTGTCAGTAAAACACTTTTAATACGTATATACTACCCAACATATCAAGTTTTAATTGTTGAAATCGAGGTTTAAAGTCACGAAAAGCCTTTAAATTGTGATCTAAATGCTTGAATTCTAAGATCTCTTCGGATCTGCGTTAGTTTACTTCTTTATTATGTATATATATATATATATCTGCTTATTACTGTGCATATGACGGTTTTACCATTTCATTTTTGTATAAATAAATTGATATTTAAGTGTATTGACTAGATGCAAGCAGTCTGGCTTTTAACTAGTTCAAGGATTTATAAATTTGAATTATTGAGCTAGAATGTTCAGATCTACAGTTTACTTTTTAGTTTTATAAATAATAGAAACTATGTGACCTAGATGCAGATTCAGAGTGTCAAAAGCTTATTTACTTTCACTTGTGAGGATTTGATCGATAAATCCTTTGTTTAGAAACGTTTTAGTTATATATATATATTATATTTAAATATCGTTTGTTGTGATATCTATGTCATCTGAGTTTTTAAATCTCTTGTTATGTGAGCTTTCAGGAACTATCTGATTAGAAGATTGAATCGATGAATCCTAAACTTTCAGTTCTAAGTGATGGACTTGTTTAATTTATCTGACAGAAATTTACGACCCGTTGTATATGTAATAAATGGGCCATAAAATATGGATCTGAAATTTAAGCGTCACGATATAGTGAAATCATGGTTTGTGGTGTTCGAGGCTTACTTTGATGGCTTTCATGCTCATAAGAAGTCAGATATGTATATATATATATATATATATATATATATATATATATATATATATATATTTGCGCGAGATGTTTAGCATCTTAAATAAAATCAAATCAAGTGAAAATATGGAATAAAGGGAAGTATCGAAGACCTCGATTCCTATGCTAGCCGAAAGGAAGTTTGAAAAAAATTTCAAAACTTCACTTATTATGCCTCGTTATAAAATGAACTTTAATAAATCGAGCCCTTTGTGTATATAGGTCCACAGGAGGCAGTAGTATCACTACTTTTTGAATAAAGCACTTTCGAGCACATTTATACGCATCGTACACACAAAATACATGAGGGAGAATGAAAAATAGCGCGATACTAGCAGTGTACTTATGCCGAGTAGAGTGCTAACACCTTCCCCTCACTTAAGCAAGGCCTCGAACTTCTATGAATCTCGATTTTTAGACCAATTAAAGCGAATTCACATATTGGGACATATTGCGAAAACCTTCCAAAATTCGGTTGAGTTAGTACAACCATTTAACTTTCATGCTGACTCTTCGGTACGTATACAATTAGTCACATTCATTAAAATCAAACTTTAAATCGCGTCAACATTGTATCATCTAAGTCTAATTACAAAAAGAATAACTTAGCACAAAGGAATATATGATTTAGTTATCCCCCTTAAGATAAAAAATCAAGGTTATAAATCAAATGAAGCAATTATGGCGTATATATATCAGCTTAAAGAGATCGAAAGTAAATGACACAAAGATTTTTAAGTGGTTCAGAGCACTCAAGACTCCTAGTCCACTCTTCTACTTTACGAGTAGAAATCTACTAAGGATGTCGGTATAATCTTCTAATCATCGAGATTACTTCAAGACCAAAGAGTCTTGGAAAACTAGTTCATAAAGAACTCTTCAAGCCCAACAGACTGGAACGTTAGTACACTAAGTACTCTTTCAAACCATAAGGTGTTCGGGCAAATCTACAATGAGTGTAGTTGAGGTTTTGTTGTCAGGCTACTAAGTCGCTATGTAAACCCAAGTTCGATAAACTTAATAGCAAAGTAAGATACGTCTCAATCACGGAGTAAAGATTTTTAGATGATATGTGATCTTTTTCGCTCTTGTTTCTTGCTTATCCGACATCTTCAATATGATGGCCTTATATGTAAGCCTTTGAAATCTTCTCGCTTGAGAGGCTTCGCTTGAGCATTTAATGCTTCGCATACTAAGTACTTTAATGTCGACATCTTGATGATGTGAGAGCTTCTTTTCACTCACTTCTTTACACAAGAGTCCTGCTTTCTCACCTAAAACCTCTAAGACGCCACTATTAGAAAATTAGTCGGTAGATACATTTCTCCTTACTTTTTGATTCTTCGATTTAACCAAGGTCGTTTGGTGAGAGAGTATCAGTTTCTCAATCATATCAACATTCAAGTGTTAGTCGATGATGTCAAACATTTTCATTAATTTTGATGCCTATCGATGAGTAATACGATCGTGGTCGATGATAAGAGTCAGATTCTATGATTCTACCTTACTTTCGACAAATGCCGCGTATCACGATTTTTAATGCTTTAAGAACTCCATGATTTAAGTCAAGGCTTTTATGATTTCGACTGCTTCGACACACATTTGCTAAATCGCTTCACGCTTTTGATAGGTTTGCTTAGCACACTACAATTCCTCGCTTCTACAATTTCCACGATTTTGTTCTCGCTTATTTATTACAACTCATAAGATCGTCCTAATAAGATTACATCTTTCTATTACAAGAGATTTTACGTAAAGATAAACATTAAGCTCGCAGATCAACTTAACAACTTTGATCTTTAATCTAAGTTCTCGCATATGTGATCTAATAAGGACTTTCAAGATTTTGAAAAGGTATGCTTATGTATATACTCTAACATCAAATTTAAATATGCAATTCCCAAATAATCTCCCCTATTCGATGTCGACATAACCAAGTGGATTTCAGATCAATTACTAATGAAAGTGCTTGAAAAAAATAATGACTTAATGATCAAAGGAGTAGTTAAATCTCTGTAAGATAATCATGAATTTATTAATGTTTTAAGAGAGAATTACGCTCAAAATCAATACATCAAATAATATTTCTCGAACCTCTTGAGGATGCGATGTTCGATTCCTCTTTTTCCCCGCTAGCTTCATTTCTCCTCGCAATTTTTTCCAAATTTCATGTTGCTTTCAGAGGTTCATTATGATCATGTTTGTTCATAAAGACAGAACGCCAATGGGCATGCTCATACCCGTGAGAGATACTACTTGTCGATTGTTAGAATCTGACTTGCCATGTTTTCATCGCTTCTCGAGGCTAATCAGAGGTCATTGATTGATTCTACGGAGAGTACGACCGCTTCCCTTTACTTTTCTCATTATTCTCCCCTTTATGTCAAAGATCCGTGGTTCAAATGTCTTAAGACAAGTTTATTCATACCTTTTATAAGTTTGTGGAGTCAATTCGCCCCGAGCAATATCTTCTCGATTTTCTTGACTAGAGCATCGGGCAGGATTTTTGTTTTTGCAGAATGGCCAAGACATCGTCCGCTTGTTTCATGTGATTTAAAGAATATGCTTGGAATTCAAATGAGAAGATCGTAGTTAAGTAAGATTTTCCGTAATGAGTTTGTTTTGAGCCTCCCGATTCTCGCTAAGAAGGAGAATTGCTTCCTTATGCTTTTGGGTAGATTAGAAGTGAATTTGATCCCTTTCATTTATTCTTTGATCATTTCTTCGATGATCTCTCATAGCTTTTTGAGCTCGTAACTCAAAGTTGCTAGAAAGAGTGTTAGCAACATCAATCAAATGATTTAATCTATCATGGATGAGCAGAGAGTGAGTTTCAATATCTTCTTGAATTTTTGTGGTCACCTTCTCGTGATATGTTAGACAACTCGCTTTTGGTAGGGAAGAACCGAGAGAAGCTCAAGTATTTTCTCGAGTGTTCAAGGAGAGGCTCTTGAATTTTGTTCTCAGCAGATTCTGAGAGATCAAGAGCAAGATCGAAATAATTGTTGTTGCTTAGGAAGAAGGAACATCATAATGAATCAAAGGAATAGAGGTTTGATGTATGGGAGAGGAGGTCATCAGATCAAGTCGGTAAGTGACTCCACGATTTAAGTAGAACGATGTTCGTGGTGTCACGTCAGGCTATTATCGTGGAGTTAATGGTGTTCAAAGGTGGTACTAAGATGAAGTTAGGTGTATTTGTTTCATTAGTTACAAAATGTCGGCATTCTAGAGCTAGAAATTGGTTTAGTGGGTGAGAGATAACCTCGATCCATCTAGGGCAATTCATCAAATTTATGGAAATTTGATGAGGGAGAGTGATTTATCTTCAAGCATGAAGAATGAAATATACCCTTTTCTCATACGCGTAGAGGCATGATTTGTGATCAACTTTTGAGCAAAGGTGAGGTTGTTTAGAATCCTCGGCGAGTACAGATATCGCCGGATATGCTTTGAATGCCCGTAACATATGATCCCAAGAACGAGAATTAGAGCTCGTGAAAGGGCATCATGGGTAGATAAGAGAACATCCAGCTATAATTGATGCTCTTTTTCTTCATTTCGTATTCAAAAATAATTTCAACTTCTTCCTCTTCTTCATCATCATCAAGAATCTCTAACATTTCTCGAGGGCGCAGAGAGGGCTCCACGATGAGCTTTTGATTAATTCCTTCCCTCAACCGAGCACTAGTTGGCTCGTAGGACTTCAAAAGTTCCCCTCAATGTGATCATATTTCGATCAAGATTCTCTTGTTGATCTTCTTCAATATTCATACATGCTCGGTCCGATGCAATGACTAATCGCATTGTCGATGTTGGTAATTACGGTTTCAATGATCCCGGTTTGATCCAAGGACTCATTGTGGGAACTCAGTCCTGAGACTCATTCCTTTTTAGCATGTTCCATCATTTTCATTTCTTCCTCTTAATCTTTTAGCATAACTTTTTGTAGCTCAAGATCAACCTTTCTTAATTAACCTTTCTTCGATCTTCTTAACTTCGATTTGTGGATTCTTCAACACGCTCGCTCATCCTCAAAGAATATTTACTTGTTCATGTCGAGTCGTAGTCTCAATGTCTCCGCTTTACTTTGATCGGCAACCTCGACTATACGATCGGATACTTGATTTTCTCCACGATCGTGGTCAAGGATACTTTAGCAAATGCCTATCGCGATTTTCCCTTCTTAAGCAAATTAAGAGATGGTGGATCTATCTTCATCCTTTCTTCTTTAGTCTCTTCTTCTTCTTCTTCGAAGCTTGTACTTCAGGTTGAGAAATCTCTTTACAATAAATTGCCGAGAGTTCAGATCGCATCCTTTAGGGAACTTCATTTGTTGATCCTCGAGGCTCTTCCGCCATCTAAACAATTTATAGCTTCCTCTTTTCCCTTTGTTTCTCCTTTCTGCAGCAAAGGGCTCCTCGGTCTACTTTTCTTCAACCTCTCTACAATGTATAGGTTCCCCTCAGAGAAAAGGTTTCATGACCTCCCCAAATTCCTTTCACTAGACTCGAATGATAATTCTTCACATTTTCAAATGGATTCCTTTTCCAGCTTTACAAAGAGTCAGGGGTCATTTTCTTATCGGCATTTAGAGGTTCACCTTCACTATCTTCAATATTGTCTCCCAGAGTCGATTAGAGAATGATGTTAATAAATCTTCCATAGAACATTTTGTTCATGCTCTTAGCTTTCTTAGAGCCGAGGATCCACTTTCCAATCCACTCTGTGAGGAGGGCTCCATAGTTTAGTCGAGACTTGAAGCAGATTGCTATCATTATCTTCAGCTTGTCTTCATTGATGTAATCATGACTAGAGTTCTTGCAAATGATGCATTTCCAACAATGTTTTCTGTAAACTCATATTTTTAAAGAAACCTTCCTCTCAGATCCCTTCGTATTTTGGTTCTTTTCACGATACATCATCTTTAGTCCTTCGTCAAGTTGAATGAAGCTTAAAGAAGTAAGGCCCTTAGATTTAAAAACCTAAGGCCCGATTTATGTCACCGCTTTCAATGAATCGACACTCCTTTAACCTTTGAGTGAGGACGCTATCTTTGTAGACTCCATCGAGTAAAACTCCATCACCAATTTGGGATAAATCCTCGCATCGGTTCCTGCAGCTTCAGTAGTCCTACTTTCTTTTAAAGAGAGAGATTCTGTGATATTTTGCTTTGGCATCCTTGAATTCTTCAAGCATAACCGTGTCCAAGAATCACGATCAAGATGCCATCGATTTCTTTGAATTTCCGATACAATCGAGATTAACCGAGTGCTCAGAACTCAAAATTAGGGTTTTAGAGAGAGAGCGCTAAATTCGAATGAGAGTTCGAGGTAAAAATAATAATTTAAATAGTATTTGAAACTTCCTTTTAAAATTTTGCTAAGTGGGGCCATGAAGCTTTTTAATCATCGGATAAGACTATTTTACCCTTAGCCCCCTCGAGATTATGTTCCTTTCTAAAATCTACGATCGATGAGTATTAATCTACGATCTAAGAACGACTTTCTTCCTATAAAGTTAGTATATTCCAAAAACACAAAATTATGGTTGAAAATTAAGCATTCCTAACTCACTTATTAATTTATTAAACTGGATTCATCTAAAGGTTTTGTAAACACATTAAAGAAGTTAATTTTCAGTCGATATATAGTGAAGAGAGATATTTCCATTTTGAACATGATCCCTAATGAAATGATATCTTATCTCAATATTCTTTGTCCTAGAATGCATAACAAGATTATGAGTTATAGCTATAAAGACTTGTATTATCACAATGAATGTGAATAGATTTGAAATTAAAACCATAGTCAAATAGCTAGTTATTTTTTCATCCATAGATTTGGGGCACAACAACCGCCAACTTATGTATTCAAATTTTATCATTGTGGAGGTTGATACAGTTTTGCTTTTTTGCTAAACCAAGACACGAGCCCGCTTCCCAGCAATCGACAAGTACCACTTGTACTCTTTCTATCAATTTTACAACCCGCAAAATCAAAGATTCAAGTTCCTTGTTAGTTCAAATGAGGATTCTTTTGATACCAAAGCCCCAAATGTGGTGTGCCTTTGAGATATCTAAAATTCTTTTTATAGAAGTTAAATGAGATTCCTTAGGTTAGCTTGAAATTCTAGACATATATACGTAGCAAATATGATGTCCGGTCCATCGCGCTTAGATAAAGGAGAGAGCCTATCATACATCTCATATATTGAGTAATATCAATACTTTTACCTTTCTCATCTTTGTTGCTTTAGTTATCGGTGTAATTGAGTTTTCACTGGGGAAGCTCGATTCCATGCCATACTTTTTAAATAAGTCTTGATATATTTGGCTTGGTTTATGAAGATACCTTTCATCAATTTACTTCACTTGAAGTCCAAGGAAGAAATTCAACACCCATCATGCTCATTTCAAATTTACTCGCATAAGCTTGGCAAATCTCTCACATAACCTTTTATCAAGAGAACCAAAATAAATGTCATCTACATATATTTGTACTAATAGATCTTTATCTTTGTGCTTTCTAAGAAATATTGTGGTGTCTACTCTTCCTCTAGAGAATCCCTTTTCAATAAGAAAAAGTTTGTTAGAGTTTCATACCATGCTCTGTGCTTGTTTTAGTCCATATAATGCTTTATCTAATCTATAAACATAATCGAGAAGGTTGATTGATAAAACCCGGGGTTATTCCAACATAGACTTCTTCTTGAAGTTCTCCATTCATAAATGCACTTTTGACATCCATTTGAAAGACTTTGAACTTCATATGTGCAATCATAGAAAGAAATATTCTCGATTGCTTCTATTCCGGGTGATGTAAGTAAAGGTCTCATCATAGTCAATGCCTTCTTCTTGAGAGTAAAATTTTGCAACAAGTCTTCCCATGTTCTCTTGTGATCACCCCATCTTCATCCATCTTGTTTCAATACCCATTTGTGCCAATGATCGGTCAGTGATTTGGTCTTGGAGCAAGTCTCCACACTTTGCTTCTTTCAAATTGATTCAATTCTCTCCATAGCTTCAATCCAACCTAGAATCTTCTAAGGCTTCCTCTATCTTCTTAGGTTCCATCTCGGGATGTAAAGCTTAGATAGAAACACTCATTTTGAGTAGCCAATCTAGTCTTGATTCTTGCATTCGATCTCCAATATTCAAATCTCAGGTGATCTTTTAGCCCATCTCGCTTCCTCGTTGGAACATCGCTTCTGGCCTTCTTGTCAATTCTTCAAGATTAACTTCACTTTCTTGTTGTAGATGATCATTGGGTTCCGGAGCATTGTCTCTTCACGATCGCTTTCTTCGCGGTTTCTTGCTAATTTGTTCTTCTAAACTATCGGTGGATTGGGTTCATCCACTTCGATCAGTAGTGTCTCGTCTCATTAGTCGTGAGTTTAGTGGTACAAACTTGTTTTTCAAGAGTCTGTTTCATCAAATATAATATGAATGGAGACTTCAACACTCGTAGTTTTCTTATCGAACACCCTATAAGCTTTGCTATCAAAGGCATACCCAAGAAATATTCCTTCATCCGACTTTTAGTGGAACTTAGTTAGATATTGTTTTCCATTATTGAGAATGTAGCAAGTGCAACAAAAAACATGGAAATAGATGACATTTGGCTTCCTTTCTTTCCATAGCTTATAAGGGGTCTTTTTGAGCGTAGGGTGAATAAGAGATCTATTCTGGGTGTAGCAAACCGTGTTGAGCTTCCACGCTTCAAAAGTATTCTGTGTAAGAGCTACCGCCAGTGTTCTTCCTACCAATTAGTGTTCGTTCTTTCTCTCAACCACCCCATTTTGTTGTGGAGTTCTTGGAGCGGAGAAGTTGTGGTTAATGCCATTATCTTCACAAAACTTGTCCATCTCTCGAGAAGTCAATTCTACCATGATCACTTTCATCGCTTTGATCTTTTCTCCTTTCTCATTCATAACTAGCTTGAACATCTTGATAAGTTGAGAGCAAGTTTCGCTTTTTAGAACTCAAAAGAATACCCATGTATATCCGTGTAGTCGCTCACTACTACCGTGAGAGTATCCCATTCTCCAAGGCTTATAAGAGGGATAGGTCTCAAGAGGTCCATATAAAGTAACTCCAAGGGCTTATTAATAGAGTCGATCGCTTTGTTTTGAACGAGCTTCTGTTTGTTTTCCTCACGACAAGCTTTCAGGGTCTGCTTTTTGATGAAGTCAATCTCAAGAACTCGCTACAAGATCTTTGGAGGCCGCTTTTGACATGCCTTTGAAGTTTAGATGAGACAATCTTTTATACCATAGCCAGCTAATTTCTTTAAAAGCTTTGGCAAAGAAGCATATCGTCTCATCGTAAATTAACTTAGCAAGGTCGACAATATAAACATTTCCTTCTCCTCGTCCCCTGTGAGCTTTGGTAGAAGAGGTCTTAAATCTCCGACTCGACATCGATTGTTGAGGAAGGTGACTTGATGTCCTTTGTCACAAAGTTGACTGATGCTCAAGAGATTGGGTTTCTAATCTATTACAAAGCTACTTTGTCAAGGATACGACATTGTTTCCAAATTTTGCCATATCCTTTGGTTTTGCTGTGAGCCGCTTGTCACCAAAAATGACCTGTTGACCCTTTTTTTCTTTAAAGTTAGATAGAAGAGCTTTTTTCCAAATATATGCCTTGAGCATCCACTATCAAGGTACCAGTTGTCATAGTGGAGCTTTGCACCGCAGAATTTTAGCTTTCATTTTGGTAACTAGACTTGCTTGGGTCCTTCCTCGTTAGTTCCTCGAGGACCCAAATATGTTTGATTTTAGGTCTACGTATTTATGTGATTATAAAATCATGATGCATACTTATGACCATATCCATTGCATATATAACAT
The DNA here is from genome assembly GCA_020205605.1 of Panax ginseng. Taxonomy (NCBI): domain Eukaryota; kingdom Viridiplantae; phylum Streptophyta; class Magnoliopsida; order Apiales; family Araliaceae; genus Panax; species Panax ginseng. The sequence goes on along the minus strand of CM035149.1, from coordinate 53,646,432 downwards.
CTAGTATGATGCATGATTATGTGTGTGTGTGTGGATTCTTTCATCCTAGATGTATGTGGGTAATAGGCAACCTTATCCTTTTTCCATACTGCTTCTATGATTTAGAGATTTTGTAGAGTACATCTCAAGTCTACGATCCTTCTTTGTTGTTTATGGAGTTGGTTTTATTTGACCTCACTATCCTTCGAGGCTCGAGAGTAGCAGCTTGATTTACTCTTTGATTTTTTTGAAACCTAGACTGTGATGAGATCCATTATGTCTAGGGACACTACTTGATCCGATGAGCAAGGATTCACTAGCTTTCAAGACTTTGTGTGGATTTCACAAAATAATACTTATATTTAGATTAGAAGTATTGCTAGTGTTAGTTTCCAAGGGTTTTTCCACATTTGATTTTAAGGAGAGTCCTCAAAACCTAGACTTCGATCAATCGTAAGAATTTCTCCTCACTAGAGATCGTGGAGTCCATAGATAAAGAAGACTTGTTCCACATTTGATCGCCTTTCTAACTCCTCAACTCTAGTGGTTAGGTCCAACTCTTTTTTAGTGCACTTAGCTCATTCGTTCTGCCTCAAAGTCTTATTCTCACCTTTCAAGATTGAGAGGAATAAGTACTTAAGCGAACTATTTCCGCTCAATTTTGAACTTTTCTTTCTCTTCTTAAAGAAGAGAATAGTCTTTTGATAAGACTCAACCATTTCATGTATTGATGTAGATCATATGTTATGTCATGTAATGCGCTTCTTAAATCATCAATATTTACGCTCCGAGAGTTGAAATCATATACATCATCAATACTAATATCACCGCTTTTCTTTTCTTTTCGACTCCTTGGCCATTAAGCATAGGTCGGCCACTGGGGTTCGCTGGTCTTCGCCTCGACTCAGAATTAGTTTCATCTTCTCGAGTCACCCATGATCCTCCACTACTGTGACCTTTGTCTTTCTTCCTCCGAGGTTTATTATTTCCTTGAATTCTTTCCTGATTTGATTTCCTTTTAGTTCTTCTCTAAGAGGTTTGTTGTAGAAGTCCAAGAAATGTAGTGACCTAGCTTTTTATAGTTGTAAGCACATATCTTTAATTTGCTCCCAAGTTGTTGTTGTTGTTGAATCTCCTCGGTCTCGCTATCGCTTTTCGCATGAATCTTTCAATTTTCTCGACTCAAAGATAACAACATCATCATCATCTTCCTCGCTTCAAAGTCGATTCATCATTGATTTGATCTTTCGAGGTGGCTCATGTGCTTTAAAGAGCCACCCTTTTTCCTTCTTCTTTCTTCTTCGATAACGCTTCGACGCCGAGTCACCCACTTCATAGGATGTAGAAGATTCCCGCACGCTTGTTGCATGCCATCTCAAGGAAGATTCTTTTGATTCTTTGATGAATGTTGTCTTGCATCCCATTTGCTTATTAAAGCCCTTATGAATTTGATGATGAGATCTTTGTTGAATAGATCTTTCCAAAGGATCTGAGAGAGTCGAGAAAACATTAAATCTTTCATAAATTGAGGTATCATTTTCTCTTGGTATATGAAAGTGAACATCTCGTATTGTTGAGTGAGTAGAGACTTCTTGTTCTATCTTACTTCTTCCATTCCCTCACGCATGATGAGTGGTGTCAAAAGTTCTAAGTTGACCATATTTTTCAATAGGTCATCTTCTAAGGATCGGGAATGTAATGTTTTTAGCCTTTTTGTCCAGGGCTTGACCGCCTTTTTTCATTGTCAATCCATTCGCATTTTATCTTGATTCACGCTCTATTTGATCATCAGGGGTCAGTGCAAGCTTTGTTGGAACGTAGGGTCTATTCAAGATCGCCTCAAATAGATCATCATCTATTGAGTCCACGAAAGCTTGTATTCGAACCTTCCAAATGGAAAATTTGTCTTTGTTGTATATCGGTGGTTTGATGCCTCCCCAAGCTTGGATTCGCCATGATATGTGCCATGATCTACTCGAGCTTTTGTGATATTTGAGGTAAGAGAACCTCGCTTCCGATACCAATTGTTAGTTCCCCGGAAGCACACAAGTTATCTAGAAAGGGGGTCAATAGATATTTTGATTCTCTTTTCAAAAATAACTTAGTTCTTCTTCAACTAATCTTCGCAACCTATGCAACAAATTAATGAAAGTATACAATGCTTTCAAAGTTTCTACGATATTCTAACGAATAATCAAGAATTAATTCTACGCAATAAAGAAAGTGGAATGTTTTCCGTGATTTATGTTGAGCGGGTCACACAAGACCTTGAACTTATTCTTTTCTGCAGATATCAAAGATTTACTTTTGATATCTACTCATTGTATCGATAACCATAAAGATTAAATCATACCCTCTCGTAAGTATAACAAGTGATCACTTTATTATACCCTTATATTATACATAATACTTAATCATAGCGCCAAAGTATTTAATTCTACATTTATCAATAAAATGTTCCCTTTATATAAAATGTTGTTCTTCTCAATCTCGTAATCAAGATTTTAATTTAACAACAAAATATCGGTGATTTCAATTTCTACTACTTCGATCTAGCCAAATAATCGCATCGCTCGTCAATAATAATTGATTTCTATTTTGAATCTATCAACCCCAAATTTTATGAATAAAGATTTAAATTTCTCAAAATATTTTTTTTGAATATTATGGTGTGGATTTGATATAATGTTATAGTTGTGGGTAATATTTATAAATTTTGCAAAGTAAGCAAGTTGTTATATAATATTCGATTGGTCTGGGAATTCTTTTTTTTCAGTGGAATATTCGTATTTACGGCACAATCATCAAAGGACCCCACAACTAAGTATTGTCGTAGTTAAAAAACGATGTAATTATCTTTTTATAAAAATAATCTACGAAAGTGTTACCGTTAAAACCGCTGAACTACCCTAGTAGTAAAAGTACAAAGAATACGCTGTGGTCGCATAAGAAAGACACCCAGATTGATTATCGATGCTTACGTAAGAAGTCACTCATTATACTCAATTATTGCTACAAAGAATTGCGATCATCATATCTCTCATATATATCGATTCAATTATTGTCACAAGATCATCCGTATAATATGTTATATTATTAAATCAATAATTGAGACGACAAAGTTATTCATATTATTATTTGCAATATCGACAATGTCTAAGTTTCACAAGAGAGAGGTTCGTCACCTAATCATGCTACCAATAAGGAGAAAAATCCTTATCTGAAAGCCCCTCTTTCCTCGGGAACGACCGTTGTTAAATATTGTGAATTATAATATTAATGATGAATAAGTTCGTGTTGATTAAAGATGAAATTGATAGTTCCATCAGTGTTGAATTATTAGTGTTAGTGAAAATCGACATTTATTTCGATAATAATTGATGTCCGGAGGTTATATCGACCAATCGGTAATTAACCTGATAAATGAGCAATTAATTGCTATTAATTCACATGATTATAACTATTTGTTCACACATGTGTGTACTATTGATTCACATTCATTTACTATTAGGGGAGTCAAAAAGATTGATAATACTTGCATGACTAAGTTAAAATGGAGGTATAGATGGAGGTACTATACTCGTAATTCATATTTTCACATGTTTAGAACTATCGATTCACATGATTTACTATTGATTCACATGATTTACTATTAGGGAGGTGGTGCAAGTTTGATAATACTTGCAGACTAAATTAAAAATGAAGAAAAAGAGGAAGGTATTATAATCGTAATATTTCGAGCCCCAAAACGTGCAATTATCGAAACTATATTTTCCTATAAATAAGCTCTCATTCTTCCTTCATTTCTCACCAATTCACTAAAGCTATAGAGCAATTATTATAGAGAGAAATTATAGAGAGAGAGAAGAAGAGAAGTCTGCACACCTCACTATTCCAAAGATCCAAATTTTCTTTCGAGGTAAGGTAAGTGGGTATTATTCTTTCATCGTATTCATGAAGAGAGTTATTTTCTTTCAATACTCATAAGGGTTGTTATTCCATTCTTTATTATTATGTTGAATAACTCCGCCTACGCTGGTACCGCATACATGGTGAAATTCTTCTCGTTATTCCATTCTTTATTATTCTGTTGAATAACCTCGTCTGTGCGGCCTATCGCATGCCCGGTGAATTCTTCTCGTTATTCCATTCTTTATTATTCTTCGTTGAATATCCTCTGCAATGTGGCACGATTATGATTCCTACCTATTCCATTTTTATTATTCTGTCTTTATATCCTCGTTCGTGCTATCGTACGCCGCACGGAATTTATTCTGTTCTTTCCATTCTTTATTATTCGTTGGAATATCCTCCTCGTCGCATGCTTTTATTCCATTCTTTATTCTGTTGAATATCCTTATTATTCTCGTTGATTATCCTGAATATCCTCGTCTGTGGTGATTACGCATTTCCCGTTCCATTCTTTATTATTCTGTTGAATAACTCGTCTCGCGGCGCTATCGCATGCACGGTGAATTCTTCTCGTTATTCCATTCTTTATTATTCTGCTTGAATAACTCGCCTATGTGGATTATTATCGCATGCATGGTGAATGATCCTTCAGATTCATTCTTTATTAAATTGTGGAAATGATCTGTTTACGTGATTACCGCACGGCGTGAAAAAATCCATTTGCAGCTTTCAGATATTCTATTATACTCATATGAGATATCATTTCTTTTGTACTCGCCATGGAAATATCATTTTCTTTGGTATTTTTTTTACGAAGTTACTATTCACGGGTTACTATTCACCCAAGCATTATTCACTCTAGTATTATTCACTCTAGTATTCGGGCACTTTTCGCGCTTTAGTACTATTCACGAAGTTACTATTCACAAGTTACTATTCACCCAATTACTATTCACTCTAAGTATCATTCACTCTAGTATTCGGACACTTTTCGTGGTTTGGGTACTATTTCACGGGTACTATTCCTCAAGTACTATTCACTTGGGTACTATTCACCCAAAAAATATATTTCTTTTCTCATTCCAAATTATTTTTGGTACATGAATATTATTCTTGAATTTTACTCTACAAAGCAAAGATCATGTCGATAATTTGACGTTATTGATTTCTCGGATAAATTAAATTATAAATCTTTAAAATTTATCCTCGAACTTGTTTTATTGAATTATTATGTCATCATCATCATCCTCATGCTTATATTGTGATGAAAGTCATCTTTGCTTACGCATGATGATGGACTTGGTATGATTACGACTGTGATTATTCAAGATAATCATGACCGTAATGTGACGTAATGATGTGGTAAAAGTCCTCATCGGCCCGTAGTTCATCGATGGACAATTTTGTTGGTATGATTATGACCAGGATTATTCTAGATAATCATGACCATCGATGATTACATGAATATCCTCGGCCGTGGTGCGTGGATGATTCGATTTTTTTATTTATTGTCGAGTCTCAAATGATAAAGTTGATGAAAACTTTTTAAATCATGTAAGATAGTAGATTTTATGCTCTACTTGACTTTTCTAATGGATTGCTTATTTCACCGCAGCTTGTTGATCTAAAACTTGTTGTCTATTGTATTCTATCGCTTGTTATATCGTCAAGGCTAAGGATAATTTATTCTCATTATCTTAGTCATAATATTTCATCGGGCTAGTTGAGCTCACCCTTTCTTTCATTGTTCTCTTCGTGAAATGAGAATATAGCCGGGACGAGCCTGGGAATGGAGTGATGGTCCAGATAAATGGCTTTTAGTAGTCCTCACTATTCTACTAAAATAATGTGATAATAATTGTAATGAGGACTCCATTGAGTGTGGATATTGTCTAGATGACAATATTCTTGTTTAAACTCTCACTTATGTTTTGTCGTATTTTACACGATCGTCAGTATAATTAAGTTGTATTTGAATTTATGTACCATGTATCCGCACTCAAGATGGGTGATGTATACCTATTTTGGGGGCGCCACAACTTGGTATCAAAGCTTAGGATATGATCCCGGCCGAGATGTGAGACAAGAACTAGAGGGAGAGACGGGAATTCTTCGCTAGATGACCTACCTAAGTTTATTTGGTATTTAATTGGCTCACGTAGTATAGGATATATATGTGATATGTTAATTAACCCTTGTTTTGTGACAAAGGTTTTGAAAATGGCATCCAAAAATGTTGAGATCAAGAATGAAGCACATACGAGACCGCTGAGTCACCAACGATCAATACCTGTGATAATGTGCAACAGAAGACAATAATCCTCGTGTAAAACAAACAACACCGATCAAATGATGAACGATGGATGTTCAGAGGCTTTATGCAATTCATGCAACATCGTGTAAGAGAGACTCGCTCAAAATGCAGGTGGAAACAATGGCAACCCACTACCGGTCACCGCTAAGCAGCCTCAAGGAGCCGGGACCACCGAGTTTTTGGGAAAGCCGTAACCACTTAAGGCGAGACGTGGTTAAAGCAGATCACCAAGATATTTGATGTCTTGGGATGCTCCGAGGAGCAAAAGGTTCCCTTTGCCACCTTTATGTCATGTGAAGAGAGGCAGACATCGGTGGGAATCAGAAACGTACTCAAAATTCGACGACTCAAGATGTCTTGGGAGAAGTTCCAAGAGTCGTTCAACGACAAGTACTTTCCCGAAAGTATTCGCCACACGAAAGGAGGTGGAGTTTATCAAGTCGAGCAAAACAATACGACCGTGTCGCAATACGAGGCTAAATTTATGAGTTATCCCGGCTTGCATCCCATTTGGTCGATAATGAGGAGCGAATGACGCTAATGTTTCTAAGAGGTTTGAAACCCGATATACGCCAATACCTCATTTCTCAAAACTTTGTTTATATTCGATGTTGTGTGAATATAGGCTCAGCTTATTGAGCGCCGATAATGAGTCAAAGACAACCAAAAGGCAACGACCAACAACACGATAATAATCGCACCTAAGGTGGCAACGCCATCTAACAATGATAACCATCGTGGGGGAAATTATCATGCCAAGAATGGTAACCACTTCTGTGGTAATCATGGCCAAGATAATAGAAAGTGAAAATTTCAAGAAGAGAAGGTTCAACAACGATGGAAAGACAAAGAAGACCAACACCCGCTTTTCAAGGAAGGAGAACGACCACCAATCAGATGCTTTCAAATGCGAGGGAGGGACATATCATCACCAAACCGCATGATGCAAATTCAAAAGCATGTTACAATTGTGGAAAAGAAGGTCACCTAGCCCGATTTTGTCGCACCAAAGTCAAGTCCAAATTGACTTGGGGCACCAAAGGCGATACGACAAAAACAAAGTCTGGTGGTTTCAGAAGAGCATTTTCGTGACTTCTCAAAAAGCGAGTAACCCGAACGGTTAGCACGTTAAGTTAGTTAATTATAAATTCTTTAAGCTAAGTCTATACCTTATTAGATACCGCCTCTACCCATTCTTTTATCTCTTTGCATACCAACGCTTAAATTTGACTCCTGAGAAATTAGACTTTGACTTATCGTCAAAACTTCGCTAGAGAAACCTTCATTACCTCCACTCGCTTATAAATCTTGTTTGATTCAAATCGACACTTTCACGCTACTCCGTCGATCTTATCTCTTTGAAAATACTTGCCTTTTGATGTGATTTTAGGAATCGATCGTTAACTACTCATCATGCTTTTCGTAAGGTTGTTAGCTTTCATATTCCTAACCAACCTATTATGCGTAATTCAAGCAACCAAACCACTAAAGTCAATCATTGTCATATCAAGCCATAAGTAAAGAGCCCCGAGCCTTTCACCGGTGACTTCCAAGTCTGGAATGCACCGCCGCAACTTTCCGTAGGGGACGCCGTGAATAACGATGGCAAGTTGATAGGTATCAATGTGACGTACTATCCAAGTCTTGATGAGAGTCACAGCTTTTGAATGATATTTCTATTGTTAATAAATTTCCGACGATTCTTGAAAGACTTCTAGCCTACCCCTAGAGCGTGAAATCAAATTTTGTATCGAATTCCAAAGACAAAAACCCATTTCTAAAACCCTTAAATATTTCTTCAACCAAAACGAACGATAATGCGCCAAAGACGCTGGCTCGAGTCGCTGAAGATTACGACCATACCATTCAATATCATCGTGGAAGAGCGAACGTGGTAATTGACGCGCGAGTAGTAAGATCGTATATGCTTATTTAAAAGCGATGTTGTGTTAACACAAAAACCCATTTCAGATAACTTACAAATGATGAAGATAGAGTTAAAGACTCTAGGACCCACGTGAAGATAACGAATATACGATAGTAGAATCGACTTTTAATCGATAAAGTTAAAGTCGCCAAGCTACACACCGTGAAATCTGAATGAATGTGAAGAAGAAGGTTCAAGAGGGCGCTATTCTAGAAGCAAGAATCGATGAAGAGAGGAAATCTCAACCCTCGATTTAATCGCCCATTTGAAATCCTCGATCGAGTAGAACTGTGGCCTATATAGACTCGCTTTTACCGCCAAGTATGTCATGTTCATAACGCTTTTTTTCGATCGATGTTACGTAAATATGTGGACGACCCAAACCACATTATTAAATTAGAACTAGACGAGATAGCGTAAGATTTAACGATGAGAGAGATACGTGTTAAAATCTTGATAAGAAGGATCATATTCAACACTCAAAGGTTATACCTCAAGAGTTAGAATCAAATGAAGTCAAGGTATCCTCACCTCTTCTAAGATACCAGTAATGTACGTAAATTTTCGAGGGCAAAATTTCATAAGGAGGGAGATCAGAGACCCCAAATTTTATGAATAAAGATTTAAATTTCTCAAAATATTTTTTTTAATATTATGGTGTGATTTGATATAATGTTATAGTTAAGGGTAATATTTATAAATTTTGCAAAGTAAGCAAGTTGTTATATAATATTCGATTGGTCTGGGAAATATTCTTTTTTAACAGGAATATCCGTATTTACGGCAAGACAATCATCAGTGGACCCCACAACTAAGTATTTGTCGTAGTTAGAAAAACGATGTAATTATCTTTTTTATAAAAAATAACTACGAAAGTGTTACCGTTAAAACCGCTGAACTACCCTAGTAGTAAAAGTACAAAGAATAATACGCTGTGGTCGTATAAGAAGACACTGTATTGATTATTGATGCTTACGTAAGAAGTCACTCATTTATACTCAATTATTGCTACAAGAATTGTCGATCATATCTCTCATATTATCGATTCAATTATTGTCACAAAGATCATCCGTATAATATGTTATATTATTAAATCAATAATTGAGATTTACAAAGTTATTCATATTATTATTTGCAATATCGACAATGTCTAGAAGTTCACAAGGAGAGGTTCGTCACCTAATCATACTACCAATAAGGAGAAATCCTTATCTGAAAGCCCCTCTTCCTCGGAACGACCGTTGTTAAATATTGTGAATTATAATATTAATGATGAATAAGTTCGTGTTGATTAAAGATGAAATTGATAGTTCCATCAGGTTGAATTATTAGTGTTAGTGAAAATCGACATTTATTTCGATAATAATTGATGTCCGGAGGTTATATCGACCAATCGTAATTAATCTGATAAATGAGCAATTAATTGCTATTAATTCACATGATTATAACTATTTGTTCACATGTGTGTACTATTGATTCACATTCATTTACTATTAGGGAGTTGGTGCAAGATTGATAATACTTGCATGACTAAGTTAAAAATGGAGGTATATGGAGGTACTATACTATAATTCAGATTTTTCACATGTTTAACTATCGATTCACATGATTTACTATTGATTCACATGATTTACTATTAGGGGAGGTGGTGTTTGAGTTTGATAATACTTGCAGACTAAATTAAAAATGAAGAAAAAGAGGAAGGTATTATACTCGTAATATTTTGAGCCCCAAAATGTGCAATTATCGAAACTATATTTTCCTATAAATAAGCTCATTCTTCCTTCATTTCTCACCAATTCACTAAAGCTATAGAGCAAGCAATTATTATAGAGAGAAATTATAGAGAGAAAGAAGAAGAGAAGTCTCACACCTCACTATTCCAAAGATCCAGCTTTCTTTCGAGGTAAGGGGTATTATTTCTTTCAGATTCATGAAGAGAGTTATTTTCTTCAATACTCGTAAGAGTTGTTATTCCATTCTTTATTATAACTCTGCTCTATGAATAAAATTCTTCCGTTATTCCATTCTTTATTATTCTCGCTGAATAACCTCATGCGTGGCCATCGATGCCCGAAATTCTTCTGTTATTCCATTCTTTATTATTCTGTTGAATAACCTCGTCTGCATGGACTACGCATGACCTCGTTCCATTCCATTCTTTATTATTCTGTTGAATTCTTTATTATTATTGTTCCATTCTTTATTATTCTCGTTGAATAACCTCGCGTTTATCCGCATATCCATGCATCGTGAATTCTCTTCTGTTATTCCATTTCTTTATTATTCTATTCTTTATAACCTCTGAATAACTGTGGATTACCGTGATGCACGGTGAAATGATCCTTCGTATTCATTCTTTATTAAATTGTGGAAATGATCTCGTTTACGTGGATTACCGCATGCGGTGAAAAATCCATTTGCAGCTTTCAGATATTCTATTATACTCATCTGAGATATCATTTCTTTTGTACTCGCCATGAATATCATTTTCTTTGGTATTTTTTTTACGAAGTTACTATTCACGGGTTACTATTCACCCAAGCTTACTATTCACTCTCTAGTATTATTCACTTTATTATTCGGGCACTTTTTTCGTGTAAGTACTATTCACGGAGTACTATTCACGGGTTTACTATCACCCAATTACTATTCACTCTAGTATTATTCACTCTGTATTCGGGGGCACTTTTCATGTCATACTATTCATATACTATTATTCTTAGGTACTATTCTCAAGTACTATTCACGGGTACTATTCACCCTTGATATATTTCTTTTCTCATCCAAATTATTTTTGGTACATGAATATTATTCTTGAATTTTACTCCACAAAGCAAAGATCATGTCGATAATTTGACGTTATTGATTCTCGGATAAATTAAATTATAAATCTTTAAAATTTATCCTTGAACTTGTTTTATTGAATTATTATGTCATCATCATCATCCTCATGCTTATATTGTGATGAAAGTCATCTTTGGCTTACGTGCATGAGATGGACTTGGTATGATTATGACCAGGATTATTCTAAGATAATCATGACCGTAATGTAACGAATGATGTGGTAAAAGTCCTCATCGCCTGTAGTTCATCGATGGACAAATTGTTGGTATGATTATGACCAGGATTATTCTAAGATAATCATGACCATCGATGATTACATGAATATCCTCGGTCGTGGTGCAGTGGATGATTCGATTTTATTTATTGTCGAGTCTCAACGATAAAGTTGATGAAAAACTTTTTAAATCATAAGAAGATAGTAGATTTTATGCTCTACTCGACTCTTCTAATGGATTGCTTATTCCAATCGCAGCTTGTTGATCTAAAACTTGTTGTCTATTGTATTCTATCGCTTGTTATATCGTCAAGGCTAGGATAATTTATTCGCATTATCTTAGTCATAATATTTCATCGGGCTAGTTGAGCTCACCCTTTCTTTCATTGTTCTCTTCAGAAATGAGAATATAGCCGGGACTAGCCTGGGAACGGAGTGATGGTCCAGATAAATGGCTTTAGTAGTCCTCACTATTCTACTAAATAATGTGATAATAATTGTAATGAGGACTCCATTGAGTGTGGATATTGTCTAGATGACAATATTCTTGTTTAAACTCTCTCACCTATGTTTTGTCGTATTTTACACGACGTCAGTATAATTAAGTTGTATTTGAATTTTGTACCATGTATTTGCACACTCAAGATGGGTGATGTATACCGCTTTTGGGGGCGAATGGCAACTCACTTACCGTCACCGCTAAGCGCTTCAAGGAGCCGACCACCAAGTTTTTGTGAAAGCCGTAACCACTTAAGGCGAGACGTGGTTAAAGCAGATCACCAAGATATTTGATGTCTTGGGATGCTCCGAGAAGTAAAAGGTTCCCTTCGCCACCTTTATGTTGCGTGAAGAGGCAGATTATCGGTGGAAATCAGAAACGTACTCCATCTTCGACGACTCAAGATGTCTTGGGAGAAGTTCCAAGAGTTGTTCAACGACAAGTACTTTCCGAAAGTATTCGGCCACATGAAAGAGGTGGAATTCATCAAGTTGAGCAAAATAATATGACCGTGGTCGCAATACGAGGCTAAATTTGCGAATTTATCCTTTTTGTATCCCATTTGGTCAATAATGAGGAGTCGAATGACGTGAATGTTTCTAAGAGGTTTAAAACCCGATATACGCCAATACCTCATTTCTCACAAACTTTGATTATATTCAGATGTTGTGAATAGGGCTTATTATTGGAGCGCCGATAATGAGTCAAAGACAACCAAAAGGCAACGACCAATAACATGATAATAATCGTACCAGTGGCAACGACCATCTGAACAACGATAACCATCGTGGAGGAAATTATAATGCCAGAAATGGTAACCACTTCGGTGGTAATCATGGTCAAGATAATTGAAGTGAAACTTTCAAGAAGAGGAGATTCAATAATAATGGAAAGACATCAGCACCAGCACCTATTGTTAAGGAAGGAGAACGACCACCAATCAGAGCGTATAACAATGCGAGGGAGGGACTTATCACCAAACCGCGTGATGCGCGTCCAAAGCATGTTATAATTGTGAAAAGAAGGTCACCCAGCCCGATTTTATCGCACACCAAAGTCAAGTCCACCGGGACTAAGTGGCACCAAAGGCTGAATACACGACAAAACAAAGTCGGTGGTTTTAGAAGAGCGCTTTTTGTGACTTCTCAAAAGCGAGTAACTCGAACGGTTTAGTACGCAAGTTAGTTAATTATAAATTCTTTGAAGTCTATACCTTATTAGATATCTGCTTCTACCCATTCTTTTATCTCTCTTGCTTGCACTCAACATTTAAATTTGACCCGAGAAATTAAACTTTGACTTATCTCATTGAAACTCAATTATGAGAAACCTTCGCTACCTCCACCGCTTATAAATCTTGTTGATTCAAATCGACATTTTCACGCTACTCCGTCGATCTTATCTCTTTGAAAATACTTTCCTTTGATGTGATTTTAGGAATCGATTGGTTAACTACTCATCATACTTTTCGTAAGGTTGTTAGCTTTCATATTCCTAACCAACCTCGTTATGCAAATTCAAGCAACCAAACCACTAAAGTCAATTATTATCATATCAAGCCATAAGTAAAGAGCCTCGAGCCTTTCACCGGTGACTTCCTTGTGGAATGCAATCGGCCGCATTTTCTCAGAGGCGTCGCCGTGAATGAAGATGCAAGTTGATAGGTATCAATGTGATGTATTATCCAAGTCTTGGATGAGAGTCACGCTTTTCGATATTTCTATTGTTAATAAATTTCCTGACGTATTCTCTAAAGACTTCCTGGCCTACGCCAGAGCGTGAAATTGAATTTTGTATTAACCCCAGTACAAAACCCATTTCTAAAACCCTTAAATATTTCTTCAACCAAAACAAACGTATAATGCGCCAAAGACGCTGGCTCGAGTCATGAAAGATTACGACCATACCATTCAATAATATCGTGAAAAAAGCGAACGTGGTAGTTGGATGCATCAGAGTAGAAGATCGACATGCTATGATATGAAAAGCGATGTTGTTAACATAAAAACCCATTTTGTATAACTTACAAATGATGAAGATAGAGTTAAAGACTCTAGGTACCCATGTGATGATGTCAAATATACGAGTAGAATCAACTTTAATCGATAAAGTTAAAAAGCCGCTCAAGCTGCATGTTCATCAACCTCAATTTTATCGCCCATTTGAAACTCGATAACGAGTAGGAACTGTGGGCCTATAGACCATTTTACTAACCAAGTATGTCGTGTGTTCATAACATTTTTTTCATCGATGTTACGACGAGATGACCATTCAACAACATTATCAATTGTAATTCAGACGAGATAAGAGTAAATATAACATTTAGATACATGTTAAAATCTTCGATATGATCTACATTCAACACTCAAAGGTTATACCTCAAGAGTTAGAATCAAATGAAGTCAAGGTATCCTCACCTCTTCTATACTGTGTATCGCACGTAAATTTCGAGGGCTTAAATTTACAAGGAGGAAGATCGAGAGACCTCAAATTTTATGAATAAAGATTTAAATTTCTCAAATATTTTTTTGAATATTATGTGGATTTGATATAATGTTATAGTAGTGGGTAATATTTATAAATTTTGCAAAGTAAGCAAGTTGTTATATAATATCTCATTGGTCTGGAAATATTCTTTTTGCTCAGGGGAATATCCGTATCAACAGACAATCATTGGTGGACCCCAGAAGTATTATCGTAAAGAAAAACGCATAATTCAACTTTTATAAAAA